>OY734957.1:9326138-10653456 GCA_963457585.1 Spergularia bocconei
TTCATATTACTTGTAGTTTAAAGGATGTCATGATAATATTTGGCATAATATATAAAGTAACCCCTTTAATAATCCTAGATAGGAGGCTATAAACATTAATTAAAACAATTACGATATGTAGTAAAATGGTCACTAATAATGTAAAAGAGGTCACTATATAGACAAATAGAATGGTCTCGCAATATGTCTCACACAAGACTTACTCATCCGAAAACAACTATAGGTTGCTGACATTTACAAGAATTGAAATGGTAAGATCATTAAATAGGAAATTCAAATTGATTTTGGATGGAGTATTAGAATTAAGAGAATTGTCAAGTTCACGAAAAAAAAAAAGACAAGTTGTTTTCCCATCTTATTATATTGAAACTATTATTAACGTCAACACTTATGGGGCGATATTTCATACATTACCTCTTCCACATATTTGTACTTACGAGAAATATTGTTTAAAAAACACTAGTTCTTTGACCCGTGTTTCGTTTCACGTCTTTGTTTTTTGAGTTGGTTTCAGTTTAGGGATGTTTGTACAGATGTCTAATATTGTAGGTATAAGATGTTAATACGTCCAATTTACAACAATGGTGTTAGTTAGATGCTCGAATAACTTCAGTTTTTGACACATTAAAATAGACTCGATACCTATTGGATAGACGTGTTGGACTAGTGTCCTCCGACAATAGTGCGTTGATTAATAAATCTCAATTATGGAATAAACAGGGATCAGTTTATAAGATGAACTTATCAGTTGATCAACGTAAATCAATAACGATTGGCCGTCTAGGGTTTGACGTTATTGTCGTCGTAAGATGGCAGAGATCGACTGATCCCTATAGGTCATACCTATATAGGATAACGTGATGAACTCCTGTCAGCTAGTTAATAGTTAACTGGCAATGTGTTTAGTATCAGGCTGTAGAGTTTATTATATTATTGATTATAAGATAATTGATAATAAATAAACCACTGATAAAATAGAAATTTTATCAGTGTATAAGTTACTAAATTTGAGATTAGTAATTATACGGGTATTGTTGTGATTTGTCAGTCGTGACAAATTTAGCTAGAATTAATTACAAGAGTTGTAATTATTAGCTAAAATATGATTAGATATAATTATTATATCAATATATAATAGTTAATTGTAACTTAATTAGTTAAGTTATGAAATGACTAAATTAACCTTACTATACCTTAAAGGTTGGTTAATGTAAGTGGGGGCAAATTAGTAAATTTGATTTACTAATTTAACCCACCACTATATATAGTCTAATCCATGTTTAGACTTAGTGTACTAATCATTTTCAACACAAAAATAAACCCAAAAAATTGAGGAAAGAATCATCATCTTCTTCCTCTCTAAAAAGAGCCAACTATTTCACCATAGCCCCCAAGTTTTTTGAGCTTTGCATGTAGCTCAAAAACACATCTAAACACAAAAATACTTCACCCTAATTGATCCTAATTGTTAGGGATTAGGGCTATTTTGTTTTTGGGGTAAACCGAGTTATTACTAGTACATAATAACTCGGTTTTCTCGTGAATCCTTTGGTACGTGCCGTGGGAGATTGGAAGAGTTCAAGAATCAAAGTTTGGAAGGAGGATCATCCTTGTTAAACAGCTCAAGACATTCCTTAGTAAAGGAGAGCACAACCTAGAGCCGTAACAAGGTATACGATCTTTAAACTCGGTTTTTAGTTGTTTTTAACTACATGCAAATCGATCCTCACCTAAGGTTCAACTTAATAGAGTTATTAAGTGTTGTTTAGAGTGTCTAAACCACTTTAGGTTCTAACATTTCGTATCAGAGCATTTGGTCTTATTGCATGTTAAAACCGAGTTGGTTAATTAGGTGAATTATCGACTTAATTAATTTTAATGATAAAATGGTTTTGTCACTGGGTTTTTTTCTCAACATGCATGGCTTCTACTGGTCTTAAAACAGTTTAGGACGAAATTGTAGAAATTTTGGAATTTTTTAGCTATTTTTCCATGAATTTTCGGTTTAAATCACATAATTAGCTTAATTATCGAATTAAGTGTTAATTAGATAATTTGCATGTATAAAATTATGTGAAAATTAAGAGGACTAAAATTTCCACTAATAAAGTTCACCATGGCATTGGTTCGAATTTTTCTAAAATTAAAAGTTAATTTTGGGTTTTTATCGTTATTAAGAGTTAATAATGATTAACTTGAAAATTGTTTTCTTAATTGAATTAAAACAAGAAATACCTGGAAATTTTGCTCATGCATGTGCTACTGGCCGTATGGTTTTTTAGTTAAAGGAAATGATTTTTCTAATTAAATTCATAATTGTTATGATTAATTAGAGTAAATTAATGATTTATGGCACTTTTCGAGCAAAAAGAGGGCTAAAACGAATCCATCAAACTAATTGAATCGACTTTAGTGGGATTAAAGGTTGATAAACTAAAAAGTTTAGTTGTTGGTTTGGTTCCAAAAGTGTTTTGATTGATTCGTGATTTTAACTGTTAAAATCGTTTTCCAAAATTAGCCGTTGTTTGATTTTGTTAGTCGGTAAATGTGATTTACCGAGGTCAAACGTATAAGTGTTATACGTTTGACCAAAATCCGAGTACAGTATGGCCAAGATGTCTCGTAGGACCGGTACTGTACCGTAATGTAAGGATGGTATCGGTGGGTTTGTAATTAATTGCGATCTCGTATCGCCAGATTGTAATATTTATTTATTTTTTCTATTTTTAGAAAGTGAATGCATAATAGGCTTTTACATGTAATTCTGTTTTGGAGCTTTTACAAACCTTGGCGTGGAGTCGAAGATTGCATTTGAAGACGAGAAGCCGTCAAAGACTAGTTAGGACTAGTTTAGGTTTCTTTTAGGCGAGATAGGGCCATACTAGTACTCGTGATCGATTTATTAGTTTAATCGTCTGTTCCATGCTTGGTTTATTGCGTTTTTCCGCCGATGTAGTGGATAAGATATAAACTAAAATTTGTGCATACGTTTTAGTCGTTATAAATTGTCAACGATTCGCTAAATATTTAGTTCACTGAATAAACGCGATAGACAATATAAGACGACTAGATCTCCTAAAATTAAATCAAACGTAATATCGAGAGCTAGCTTTTCCAAATCTAACACCTATACAACCTTGTTCATTAGGAACCACACTCACCCTCTCGTGAGGTGGGACCTTTTTACCTTGGGGAGTAGGGTTGTAAGTGTTACAACGCGTTAGATTTGGTTGATCTCGACGAATTGGGCATAAGGGTTATGCAAATTCGAGGCTAGAGGACAAATAGTCGAGAAATTTGTCAACCGAGAGTTCTTAGAGTTAGAATCAACCAAGAATTGGTTCACCCGAGTGTTATAAATTAGGGAAAAAGCTAAAGACGTCCTCTCGCGTGCCCAAAATTTATAAGTACGACGGATCTCGGAATCGGTTATATAATTAAGGGAGATCAATTATATAAACGGAATTCACGTTTTATGTGTAAAATGTGAAGTAAAATAATGCGATAAAATCTAACCAAATTTTATTTCCAAACTTGTAGAATCGTAAATCGCAATGGCAAATCCAAATGCGAACCCAGTTCTACCGAGTATCACGAAAGACTCATGGCTCCGTGCCTTCATGGAGAAGCACTCCTTGAAGGACGATGGGAGCAACTTCCCAGAGTGGGAATTGAGTCTACGTTTAGCCGCTAAAAGCGACGGAAAGGAGCGGTTCCTCGTTGAACCACCACCTGCGACGCCAGGGTCTAACGCAACGATGGCCGAGCGTCGAGCGTACGAATTGTACGAGCAGGAATCAACCTCGATCAAAAACGTTTTGATCTATTCGATGGCGTCAAAGTTGCAGCGCAGGTTGATTTATTTCTCCTCATACCAAATATTCGTCAAGTTGACGAATATGTTTTCGCAAAAACCGCGAATATTGCAATACGATGCCGGCAGTCGATTCTTTGAGGCACGTTTAATCAAGGGACAGCCTGTTGGTCCCCACGTGCTCAAAATGATCGAAAACGTAGAGACGTTAGAACGACTGGGATGCCCGATTTCCGACCAAATCGCGGTAGATCGTATACTCCACTCGCTACATGACGAGTTCAACAACATGAACGATTTGAGGAAAAACCTCAATGAAATTCATGTTCTGCTTGTCCAAGCAGAGAAAGACATGGGCGCAAGTGGGAGTACTAGCGGAAAACGAGATGTTTTAGCGCTAAATGTGAGGAAGGAAGGTGGCAAGTTCAAAAACCGAGGGAAAAAGGGGAAGAAACCCGTGCAAGGAAAGGGCAAGGGCAAAGGAAAAGCGTCAGTAAACGCAAAGACTAAGCCGCCCAAAAGCACGAACCCCGATCAAAGGTGCTTCCATTGTGACGGAGTAGGTCACTGGAAGCGCAACTGCCCCAAATACCTGGAGGAGAAGAAAGCTTCAGGTATCTACACTATAGACATAAACTTTGCTAGTTCCACATCGTGGGTATTAGATACTGGATGTGGATCTCATCTCTGTAATCATTTGCAGGGGCTGCAGGAGGTGCGAGCGCTAGCAAGGGGTGAAGTGGACCTACGCGTTGGAAACGGAGCAAGGATAGCTGCTGTTTCCGTAGGAACATATGTTTTGTCGTTAGCGTCAGGGTTGGAATTGCACTTGTATAATTGTTATTATGTACCAACCCTGAGCAAAAACATAATATCTGTATCTATGTTAGACGCAGAAGGTTTTCGTTTTGAAATTAAAAACAAATGTTGTTCCTTCTCGCACAATGATATGGTCTATGGAATAGCCCCGTCAATTAACGGAATATATGTTTTAGACTTAACCACCGATGTCTACCATGTAGAAAATAAAAAGCTCAAATCAGGTGATCCTGAGTTATCCTATCTCTGGCATTGTCGTTTAGGTCATATAAACGAAAAACGCATTAAGAGACTCGTATCCAGTGGAGTGCTCAAATCACTTGATTACGAATCATTTGATAAATGTGAATCTTGCCTATTAGGCAAGATGACACAAAAACCTTTTTCGGGAAAAGGAATTCGAGCTGGTGAGCTATTGGAACTAATACATTCAGATGTGTGTGGTCCAATGAGCATCACAGCCAGAGGTGGTTACAACTACTTCGTCACATTCACAGATGACTTTAGTAGATATGGATACATCTACTTAATGAGGAACAAAGACGAAGTCCTACAGAAATTCATAGAATTTCAGAGGGAAGTTGAAAACCAACTTGATAGGAAGATCAAAACCTTACGATCTGATCGTGGAGGTGAATATCTGAGTAACGAATTCAGTTATCACCTGAGAGATTGTGGTATAATATCACAATTAACACCTCCTGGAACACCACAGATGAATGGTGTTGCTGAAAGGAGAAATAGAACCCTATTAGATATGGTTCGATCTATGATGAGTCAGGCTGAGCTTCCTGATTCATTTTGGGGTTTCGCTCTACTATCCGCCGTTTTCCTGCTGAACAGGAGTCCGATAAAATCAGCTCCAAAGACACCATACGAGATATGGAAAGGAAAAGTTCCTGACTTGTCTTTCATAAAGGTTTGGGGCTGTGAAGCTTATGTTAAGAACCGTTCTGATAATAAGCTAGCACCCAGATCCCAGAAATGCCTATTTGTAGGTTATCCTTTAGTAACACGAGGATATTACTTCTACAATCGTCAGGAGAACAAAGTGTTTGTGTCTCGTGATGCTGTCTTTCTAGAAAAGGAATTTATTTCTAGAAGACAGAGTGGGAGAAATTTTGAACTTAGAGAAGTTCAGGAGTCACAAACAGAGGAAGATAATCAGGATGTTTTACGAGAAAACAGCCCTGAAACTTCTGATATAGTGGTTCTAACCTCCGTTCCTAGAAGGTCAGGGAGAGTAAGTCGCCCACCTGAGAGATACTTAGGTATTGTCGAAGATGATGATAAATACTTAATGTTACTTTTAGAAAGTGACGAGCCCGCAACCTACAACGCAGCCATGACATGTCCAAATTCTACAAAATGGCTGGAGGCGATGAAATCTGAAATGGATTCCATGTACGAGAACCAAGTATGGGACTTGGTAGATGTGCCAGTTGGAACAAAAGTTCTGAAATGCAAATGGATCTATAAGATCAAAATCGGCATGGATGGAAACAAGGACGTTTTCAAAGCTCGACTAGTGGCGAAAGGTTTCACGCAAATTCATGGTATTCACTATGATGAAACATTTGCACCAGTTGCGATGCTCAGATCTGTTCGGATAATCTTAGCGATTGCTGCGTTTCATGATTATGAAATATGGCAGATGGATGTCAAAACCGCCTTCCTGAACGGGTTTCTAGAAGAGGAAGTGTATATGACACAGCCAGAGGGTTTTGTCGATCCACGCAATCCTGAGAAGGTTTGCAAGCTTAAAAGGTCCATTTATGGACCTATTGGATAGACGTGTTGGACTAGTGTCCTCCGACAATAGTGCGTTGATTAATAAATCTCAATTATGGAATAAACAGGGATCAGTTTATAAGATGAACTTATCAGTTGATCAACGTAAATCAATAACGATTGGCTGTCTAGGGTTTGACGTTATTGTCGTCGTAAGATGGCAGAGATCGACTGATCCCTATAGGTCATACCTATATAGGATAACGTGATGAACTCCTGTCAGCCAGTTAATAGTTAACTGGCAATGTGTTTAGTATCAGGCTGTAGAGTTTATTATATTATTGATTATAAGATAATTGATAATAAATAAACCACTGATAAAATAGAAATTTTATCAGTGTATAAGTTACTAAATTTGAGATTAGTAATTATACAGGTATTGTTGTGATTTGTCAGTCGTGACAAATTTAGCTAGAATTAATTACAGAGTTGTAATTATTAGCTAAAATATGATTAGATATAATTATTATATCAATATATAATAGTTAATTGTAACTTAATTAGTTAAGTTATGAAATGACTAATTAACTTTACTATACCTTAAAGGTTGGTTAATGTAAGTGGGGGCAAATTAGTAAATTTGATTTACTAATTTAACCCACCACTATATATAGTCTAATCCATGTTTAGACTTAGTGTACTAATCATTTTCAACACAAAAATAAACCCAAAAAATTGAGGAAAGAATCATCATCTTCTTCCTCTCTAAAAAGAGCCAACTATTTCACCATAGCCCCCAAGTTTTTTGAGCTTTGCATGTAGCTCAAAAACACATCTAAACACAAAAATACTTCACCCTAATTGATCCTAATTGTTAGGGATTAGGGCTATTTTGTTTTTGGGGTAAACCGAGTTATTACTAGTACATAATAACTCGGTTTTCTCGTGAATCCTTTGGTACGTGCCGTGGGAGATTGGAAGAGTTCAAGAATCAAAGTTTGGAAGGAGGATCATCCTTGTTAAGCAGCTCAAGACACTCCTTAGTCAAGGAGAGCACAACCTAGAGCCGTAACAAGGTATACGATCTTTAAACTCGGTTTTTAGTTGTTTTTAACTACATGCAAATCGATCCTCACCTAAGGTTCAACTTAATAGAGTTATTAAGTGTTGTTTAGAGTGTCTAAACCACCTTAGGTTCTAACAAGACGAACCGTATTGACCAGCGAAAAACCTCAGAAAAAAGGTAATTATCTATTAATGTTTGAATATTACTCTATAGGAATTGCTAATTATAGATGTAGTAAACAATAAATTAATTTTTTCCTTCTCCAAAAACATAACAACAAATTAAAAAACTAATGTCAGTTTTATCGACCAATACCCTTAACCACACACAAGTTGATCATATTTGACCTCGCCCGCTTCTTTTGGTCATGGACCCGTATTTTGTAATTATTTGTCACCCGTGTTAAACCATGTATTAAATCTCAAAATCGATCTAACCCGTTGATCAAATTGACCCATAATTAACCCAAATTAGCCTCAATTCAAACTAAATCTCAAACTTTACTGTTTCATTACGGAAAGTTTAAAATCATCATATGATAATCCAGAAATTATTTATATATTGCCCATTTTCATTCAAGTCTTAAACTTGAATTATTTATACTCTGGCCCATTATCATTTTTTTTTGTTTTAATTGCCACTCTTTTTTAAATATATCTTTATATATCGCCTTCGTTTTGTAGAAGTTTCTTAGTAATTTTAATTAAATTTAGGTCACTTAACCCGTAAGTGGTAGGACATTAGTAATTTTATACCCTTCATAACACAGGGGTATTTTGGGCACTGGTGTTAGAGCTGGGCAGAGGGAGCATGTATTTTTTGGATATAATTTTGGTTTCTTAACTGGTAGGACAATATACGACATTAGTAGTTCATCGGTGCAAATTAATTGTTGGATCGCTTATATGTCAATATCGATAACTCTTATGTAACTATCGTGCGATCGGTCTAACAATCATAGTCATCTCCTCACACATTTTTTGTCTTTTAGAAAATCCGGCGATATACCCCTTTTTATTTTTTTAATACTATATATGATACTCTCTTTGTCCTATTTAATTTTTTACCCTTTCAATTTAAAGCCGTCTGAGTGAAAAATTTACCTTTCTAGTCTTGGGTCATTTTCTAATTGCATGGGTTGTTATAAGCAAATGATAGTAAACCAATTTTTATTCTTAGGCCCAGATATGGTGAGATTACTTTCAAACATTGCCAAACAAATGTATGTGTATTAAAATATAAAAAGAAATAGGACCGACGAAGTTAAACCTCACAAAAGTTGATTTTATTTGACATCGTCCGATTTTCTTGGTCATTAACCCGCTTTTATTTTAATTTTTACTTGTAAACCGTATTAATCTATGTTTTTAACCTCAAAGTGGATTCAACACATTGATCAAGTTTGACCCTTAATTTTACAGCATTCACCCTAAATTCAAACCAAAACCTTATTGCCACAATCGATAGTGAGTTGACCAAAGTTTGTACTTAACGTGATTCGTTTACAGGTCTACACAAATTAGTTTTTGTATGGCATTTCAAAATGTAAGTCTTATACTCCGTAGTATGGTAGACACCATAATCGTACAATATAAAATTAGTGACTACCCGTAATTAAGGCCCTGAGTTATGTGAACTCAAATCTGAAAGTTAAAGCTCAAATAATGTTAATAAAATCTTTCTTTATCCCACCATGTACTTTACCGGCCCGTTTATCTTTATAAAATAGATAGTCATTAGATTATTGTAGTATTAATCGAATCTGATATAATATTTAATCCATATCATGACTATCAATCTTAGCCTTACCTAGAAGTTAAGTGTTTTACATTCATTTTTTTTACGTATACCGAAGGTTATTCAACCTGTAGCCTAAATTTAACATCACATACACCACTTAAGAAAGAGGAAGCATGGTAATAAATGTGTACATGTTAGACATGAATTTGTCCTTTATATAAGAGCGACAAAACATCATCACAAATACTACCGTGAGACGGTCGCATACGATAAGATCAGACCTCTCACACATTTCAAAAGTAACAATTACTTTTCAAAGCCATCATATTTCAAAAGTAACAATTACTTTTCAAAGCCATCATATTTCAAAAGTAACAATTACTTTTCAAAGCCATCATATTTCAAAAGTAACATAAAGTCTCATAAAAGACGGCCAATGATCGTATTAGTTACTATTATAAATCACATTATCTATGACTTTGGAGGATCCAATGATATGAAATTAGCTAAAATTTATAAGTAACCCATTTACAAATATTAGATTAAGTGTCGAGATCCTTAACTAAAACGATTACCAAAAGTAGTATAAGGGTCACTAATTATATAAATGGAGTCACGATGTAAATAACATGATTGGTCTCTCAATAAATGATTGAGAGACGGTCTCTCACAAGACCTACTTCAAAAGTAACATGTTGATTTATCAAAAGTACCCTATAAATTGGCCTCATACGATGAAACGGTCTCACCGTAGAATTACTAAAGTATCATAGGTCTTGATTTAATTTACACACCTTATGATAATACTATCTTATTAAAAGCTAATGTAGTTAAAAGTTATACTACAATAATAGTTCTTGTCTATGTTGTTATCACTCATGCACTTGTTGTTATTAGATATTCTTAATACATGTATTATGTTAGACTTATAAATACTTGAAAGCTTATTGATCTAACCAAGTCACTCGACTCAATCCGACTCGTTTCTCCTAGGTAATGACAATGCTTTATAGTTTATACGACCCGTGACTTGTAAGGACCCGAACTTGTCTTAGCCCTCACATCACTTTTTTCTAATTTGACCTGATCCCTTGACCGGATTAGAGACCATGCAAATTATGCCATATTAAACATAAAACAAAATTCAAAAATGATTATCTCCTATGTGATTGTTTAAATTTGGGTGGTCCTCTCGGATTATACACTTCACTCCCAAAGTAATTAGCTTCACCCTTTTTATTGATAGAGTGATGTTGATAACAACTATTTAATTTCATTGTTATATCCTCCCTGAAACAACACTCTACCATGCAGTGTGCTTTCTTGTTCAAAAAATATACATTTATAATTTTATCTTACATTTTTAGTAAATCCTAGTGAACTCTATGAAAAATAACTGAGGAGGATCTTGATCCGTAATTAATACACAGTACATAATCAGATATCATATGTGTTGGAGTGAGTTTTTCGAAGGACTGTCGCTCGGGAAGGCCTCGCCGAAGACCTGCACAAAGGGAGCCCGGTTTTCACCAGGCGTCGCCCCTCCGACGCTCAAGTCAGTATGACGGCTCGAGAAGGGGTGGCAAATAAGGACAAGAGTTGCCTTTTATGGTAAATCAAGGAGAATAATCAGAGAATAAAAAATGTCAGAATTGTCTCAGAACTTGTTTTTGATGGGTCATAAAGAGTGTATCTATACTAAAAGAGGGGGGTCCTAGGAATAATCCTAGGTTTCCCCACTCAATTGTGACCCTTTATTCCCCTTCCAACCAAGGGCTGCCCTTAGTGAGGCTTTATTGTATCACATGGGTCTTTACTAAGGTGCACTATCTTAAGGGATATGGCCCATTCACAAAGTGGTACCAACAGAGCCCCTCGAAGCCTGGTCGCTCCCTTCGTTGTCGACGAGGGCGGACTCATTAGTAGCGACTAGGGTACAACCCCTGGCTGCCCTTTATCGAGGTGTACTCTGTGGACCTTGGTAAAGCCATGCGATGCAACGTACCCTTTTGAGGCTTTCGTGTCTGATTTCTTGAAAAATTTCTCCATGTGTCGAGGAAACGATGACTCGAAAATTTCACCCTTTTCGAGTCCTCGATCCCTCGCCTGAGAAAGCTCGAAAATTTCACCCCTTAGTCGAGGAAGGGATGACTCGAAAGAATAATGGTTCGAAAATTTCACCCTTTTCGAGTCCTCAATCCTTCGCCTGGGAGAGCTCGAAAATTTAACCCCTCAGTCGAGGGAAGGATGACTCGAACCAATAATGGGTCAAAAATTTCACCCTTTTCGAGTCATCGGTCCCTCGCCTGGGAGAGTTCGAAAATTTCACCCCTCAGTCGAGGCAGGGATAACTCGAACCAATAACGGCTCGAAAATTTCACCCTTTTCGAGTCATCGATCCCTCGCCTGGGAGAGCTCGAAAATTTCACCCCTCAGTCGAGGGAGGGATGGCTCGAACCAATAACGGCTCGAAAATTTCACCCTTTTCGAGTCCTCGATCCCTCGCATGGGAGAGCTCGAAAATTTCACCACTCAGTCGAGGGAGGGATAACTCGAACCAATAACGGCTCGAAAATTTCACCCTTTTCGAGTCCTCGATCCCTCGCCTGGGAGAGCTCAAAAATTTCACCCCTCAGTCGAGGGAGGGATGACTCGAACCAATAACGGCTCGAAAATTTCACCCTTTTCGAGTCCTCGATCCCTTGCCTGGGAGAGCTCGAAAATTTCACCCCTCAGTCGAGGGAGACCTCCGAATTTAAATTACAACTCTCGCGATTAAATTTTGAAATTAAATAACTTAATTTCAAAATTTTAACGTTTGCAATCAATGAATATTTCGGGAATGTGCCAGAATTTGAACAGTTTTTAACGCCAGTCGTCCCTTGATTCCCGCGTAAGGCAACCTCGGGAATACGCAAAAAAAATATCGTTTCCCGCGCCATAATGCTGACAGGGGCGTATGGGAAGTTGTGTAAAAATAGCGTTTTTACGCTTTTACCCTTCACCCATTTCATCCCTATAAAAGAGGGGAGTTCCTTTTCGCTTTCACATTTCAGTTTTCATTTCCAAAGTTCTCTTTTTACTGCGTTTCATCTCCGGCGGGTTTTTCTTCGACGAAACCTTCTCTTCAGACGACCTTTCTCTTCTCCGAACATACCTTTCCTCTCCTCTAATCTCGGTATGTTATTTCGCCTTTTGGGTCTTTTTTGGGTGTTTTATTGTCGCCGTTGCCGCTTTTCACTTACCCGGTGACGATCCGGGGTTGTCGGTCCCACTTCGGCGGCAAAGAGATGCCGGCCAAGTGTGCTGGGATTGGGAACCCAGATAACACCCGATGGATTGCTCGGTTCCGAGGTCGGCGAAGAAGAGCGATCTGCCCTTGTGCCAACTCGCTTTTCTCGCATCGATCCTTCGATTTTTTCGACCTTTAGTCGACCCATCGAGTGTTGGGTGTTTTAGATCCGTCATCGGAGGAGGGGAAAACGAAGGGTAACGGCTCGCACGAGGCGAGTCCGTAAGTGCCTTTCTTCTTTTCTTTCAGATGGCGAGAACTAAACAGACTGCTCGCGAGCGGGCGGGGGGTTCGACAGATCCGAGAATGGCTCGAGGTGTTTGTGTCGACCCAAACTCGGTTGTTCACCCCTCGCAGGAACCACTATACGCGATGGCGCCCGAGCCCCAGTGCGAGTCAGTGCCAACACGTTCACCACGGCGGTGATCGATGAAGGTTGGCGTAGATCCTAAACGCCTCAAATGGTTCGGGCGTTCAGGGAGGCTAACCAGATCTACGACCCGCTCGACCTGATCATCCCGGCCGCGGGATCCCTCTGCTCGAACCCTCCGGAGAATTGTCTCGGAGCTTACGCGCCGGCGTTCGCATATGGGTTTCGGGTACCCTTATGCAATTTTGTGACGAGGCTCCTTAACCATTATGGCATTTGTCCCTCCGAGCTTACCGTCAACGCTCACATCACCCTTACGGGTTTTATCATGACGTGTCGAGCGGCTCGGATACCGCTGTCCGTCAACCTCTTCCGCTACCTTCACAACGCTTCGAGCGATCAGTGGGGGTTTAAAAATTTTGCCGTTCGAAGAAAAACCGCGACATACACAATCGTCACTCATCCTCCGAAGCCTGGGCGAGGGCCGGAGTGGAAAAGCATGTTCTATTGGTTAACTACCAATGACGGCTCGCGGTTGGGCGATCACCTTAAGGTGTTATTCCGATCTCCCGGCGCTCGACAAATTCACAATTCTCTGCCCAGGCTTAATACTCTGGAAGATCGCTGTGCGGACTACTTCCTCCAACCTCATAATCCCGAATTAGAGGAGGTGACATGGGTCCCTCCCATGAATTTGTTGAATGAGCCACTGTGGCTTATGTACTCGGGCCTAATTCCTCCTAAGACCGAGGAGGAGCGAAGTACGTCTCGGGATGTGTCTCGCATTGTTTCTTTTGTATGTTTAACTTTGGCTGATCATTACTTGTTTTTTCAGGTGCCGTTCAGTCTGCGATGAGGGCTCAACTCCACGAGTGGCACAAGATGATGCCGAACCTTCGCCGACTGATGGCCCAGCGAGCAAGGAAAGAGAGCTCGAGCGTCCGTCGCGATGCGGCTCAGCAGGAGGTAGCTCGACCCTCTCCTCAGGGAGGTGGGGCTCGAGCGAGTGTAGGCCACTCAGCTGGTGAGCGGTCTTCCCCTTCGACTCGTCCCCCTCCTTCGGGATCGGCTCGGACTCGTCCTTTGTAGTGGGTTTCGAGGGCTCCCCTCCAAGCCACTCCTGTGAGCATGCATGTGCCGGCCACACCTATGTCGGGATCCACGTCGAGGCCAAGGGCTTCGGGGTTCACGATTCGGTCTGAGCCGGCCGCTCCCGAAACGGTCCTACTCTCATCCTCGGACTGGGAGGAAGAAGAGGTAATCTCGTCGTACTTTATTGTTGATACTTGCTTTCGTATTGATTTCTGATGGTAACGACTCGCTTTTAGACTCTCAACCAACGACGTCGCGAGAAGAGGCCGCTCGTGGAGGGCGAGACATTGGCTGCTAAGAGGTTGGATGTTGGTGCTTCGACTCTTCCGACAGGTAGCCTTTTCAACGTAGCTTCTCGCCTGTTGTCTGAGTTGAGCCTTTTCTAACCGTCTTTCGATCGTGCAGTCGAACAGCTCCAGGCCATGGCCATCCCTCCCGTTCCAAACACTTCGAAGGCGGCCGTGGTGCTGTATGATCTGGCTCGCGAGATGCCTCGCTCCAATGATTGGGCTCGACAGGCGGTGGCTCAGATGCTCCAGGTATGTCTGTATCCCTTTGTTTCTCCTTAACGCTTCATTTTCCTTTAACGCTGTTTGATTCAACGCTTCTCTCGCAGGTCGCTGCGCTGGTATGCCAGGGCGAGATGCGTGATGCGGAGCAGGCCGAAGGAGGGGTCTGGAAAGAGAAGTGTCTGGCTGCTGAGTCAAGGCTGAAAGAAGTCGAGACGGCTAAGGAGGCGCTCGAGCAAGAGCTGGTGGAGGCGAAACAGAACGTCGCTGACTTTAACGCGCAAAACAAGAAGGCGGTTGCTGCCATGTCTGGGGCGGATGCGAAAGCTTCTTCGCTCGCTGCTGAGCTCGCGAGGGCTAAGGCCGATGCTGACCAGTTAAGTCTCAAACTGGTCAATGCTTCGAGTCATGCGACATTCTGGGCAAAGCGCGCTTGCTCGGCGGTTTCGACCTTCCTCGCTTCAGATGGCTATGCCTACCTGCACGACCTTGCTAAGGCTGCTGCCAAACAAGCTGGCATCAAGTTGGGTCTTCGACTGGGGTGGCTAGCTCTCGCGAAGTGCACTGAGGGCCGCACCGACTTCGAGCTGGACGAAGAGCAGTTTGAGTCTGCCTTCCGTGCTGAACTGGATAAATACAACCAGGCTGAGTCTGGTGAAGCCCCTGAGGAGGGAGAGGTCGAGGACAACATCGAGGCGCTCGAAGCGGCAGCTGCGGCGGAGGAGGCAGCGGCGAGAAAGGAGCTGTTCGACCTGCCTGAGGCGTTCGACTTTACTCAGCCTGCAGAAGATCCTGCACTTAACACTTGTGACAAATGATTATAATTTGGCTTGTTGCCATGTAACCGTACAATTTTTTGCATTTCTGTTCGCTGGTCGTTGTAAACAATTTTGGTCGGAGCCGCCCATTTTTCAGGGTGTTTGGCTCCGGCCTTTTTATTTTTATTGATGTGGTGCGCCATCGAGTGCTCTAGCCGTTATGTGCATAACTTGTTTGTCTTGCTTGTTCCGGTCATCCATTTGTGGTCTCGCCCTCGGGGCGAATAATGCTTCGGGGTAAAGGGCTCGCTGCCTTTAGTCACGAAGTTATTCGGCTCCTCGCGTGGATGACTTACAAAACAGGGGTTCCGACCCAGTGTCCTTTCGATGGCGAACTATTGTTCGGGGTGCCTCGGTTTTACCATGGGTTGTGTTATACTATCGAGGGGTTCCATTAAATACTTGGTCGAAGCCCATCTGTTGATGGAGCCATTCGAGGGGAGGCCTCACACTGGCCTCCTTTTCCAAGTTGAAGTTTAGGGAGCTACGGTATTTCATCCTTCGTAGGTGAATTTGTTCTTAGTTGAACTTTTTATTCGACGCGAGCCCTAGCTGGGAAAGTGTGTCGCTACCAAGGTGGGGCAACTTCTAACCGACTCCGAGCGATTGTTATTTATAACGCCTTCGACCTTGGTAGGGCAATTTATAGACTCTTGTCTTCGGCGAAATGCCTCGAGCGACTCCCCGCATGGGCGATTGCACTCGGCTCGCCTCGCGTAAAGGGGCTTAAGGTGTACCATTGTACCCTTCGAGTGACTTCCCATGCGGGTGACTGTGCTCCTGTCTCGCGTGTTTTATACGCTTTGAGTGGCTTCCCCTTTGGGCGATTGCACTCGGTTCCTTTTCTTCGAAGAATGTTGAAGCGCTTGGCTCGCCATTGCGCTTGATTTGTCGACTTCTTTGTCGATTTAAGGAGGGGGAGGGTTGGGGTTGACACTATTAAGTATTGCATAACATCATGGCCCTCGGCCTTTCATTGCTTAAAATTGAAAAGATTACATACTATAGCTCGTGGCCACAAACTGACTGCAAGAGCATTACATGATTGGGATAACAAAAACAAGACTTTAACTGACAAGGTTATAACTAGGCATAGTATTTTTTGAGGTTGTAGAGTTCCACGACCTCTTCACCATCTCATCTTCCAGGGTGCTGAGTCGGAAAGTTCCTTCTTTTACTTGTTCGACCACCAAATATGGCCTTTCCCATTTTTCCTTCAGTTTTCCTCCTCGGAGCTTCTTCCCGGTTGCCTTGGCATTTCGGAGTACCATGTCCCCCACTTGCAGCTTCCTTGGGCGAACCATTCGATTGAATGCTTTGGCCATCTGCTGCTTTTGCTTTTCAGCTCTCAGAAGCGCATTTCCACGGCATTCGGGGAGAAGGTCGAGTGCGGCTCGCAGCTCAACTTCGTTCTCCTCGGGCTCGTAGGTACTTATACGAACAGATTCGGCCTCACATTCGATTGGTAAGACAGCGTCCGAACCATACACGAGTTGGAAAGGGGTCTCTCTTGTGGCTCGCTTCGTTGTTGTTCGAAGGGCCCATAGGATTCCTGGCAGCTCCTCGACCCATTTCCCCTGCGCTCCTTCTACCTTGGTTCGCAACCCATGCAAGATTATCTTGTTTGAAGACTCGACCTGTCCGTTCGCTTGAGGGTAGGCTACCGAGGTGTAGCAAGTCTCAACACCATATTGAGCACTATATCCTTTGAAGTAATTGCTGTCAAATTTGGTCCCGTTGTCGAATGTGAACATTCGAGGGAGTCCGAACTTGGTAAGAATGTTCCTCCAGATGAAGTTGGTCATGTCTCGGTCAGTGATCCTCTCTAGTGGTTCGGCCTCGACCCACTTGGTGAAGTAGTCGACAGCCACTATTATGAATTTTTTGCGCGAGAAGTTCTTTGGGAACGGCCGGAGAATGTCCAAACCCATCTTGCAAACCGTAGAGGAGTGGAGATTGGCTTAAGCTGGGTGGGAGGCCTCTTACTGATCGGCCCGAACCGTTGGCACTTGTCGCAGTGCTTAATTAGTTCGGCCGCATCGGCTTGCATTGTCGGCCAGAAGAAACTGGCTCTCAAAGCCTTCGAAGCAGATGGTCGAGCCCCTATGTGTCCCCCACACTCTCCAAAGTGGATTTCCTTCAAGATGTAATTTCCTTCGGCCGGGTCGACACATTTCAGAAGTGGTTGTGAATACCCTTTCTTATATAGCTCGCCGTCGATCAGGGTGAACCATTCCGCCCTCTTCTCTACTTTCTTGGCTTGCTTCGGGTCGCTCGGGAGTTCTCCATCCTTCAGATATGCAATTAATGGCCTCATCCATTCAGGGCTCCGGTCGAGGACCAAGAGGCGAGCTGTTTGATCAATGCTTCGGAACGGCAGCAGCTCTCACTTGACTACCCTTGGGCTATCATTGACAGAGGAGCTAGCCAGTCGAGCCAAAGCGTCTGCTTGCTGATTTTCTGACCGAGGGATCTGCTCAATTTGAAAATGTGTGAGCTTTTTAGTGAGGCTTCGAAACTTGTCCCTGTATTCAGCCATGTGCTCCTTAGCTTCAAATTTGTCATTAATTTGGTTCACCACTATGGCCGAGTCAGAAAATGCTTTTACATCTGTGGCTCCCGCCGCCAGGCACATATGAATCCCTGCGACAAGGGCTTCATATTCAGCCTCGTTGTTGGTTGCCTCAAAACCGAAGTAGAGCGCATACTCCATCCTCTCCCCTCTAGCGGAGTTGGACGAACCATCGACATACAGCGTCAACTGTTCTTTCATCGGCCCCTCTGGCTCGTTGAAGGCTGCCTCGACTACGAAGTCGGACCAGGTCTGCCCCGTGAGGCGGCGTCTTGGCTCGTACTCGATGCCATGGCTTTTCATCTCACAAGCCCATCGAGGCAGTCTTCCGTTTCCATCCAAGTTGTCCAGTATTTTTTCTAAAGGGTAATTGGTTCGCACAACAATCTTGTGACTTTGAAAATATGGTCGGAGGCGTCGGCTCGAGATAAGCAATGCCAGAGCAAGCTTTTCAAGCGGAGGGTATCGCAGCTCAGCCCCTGCGAGGGCGTGGCTCACGTAATACATAGGGCTTTGGACCTTCTCTCGCTCGACTACCAGGACGGTTCTAACCGCTTGTTCATTCGCTGACAAGTACAAGTATAAATCCTCCTTCTCTCGAGGCACATATTTTCTTCTTCTTGAGAGCGGCGAAAAAAGGGAGGCAGCGGTCGGCCGACTTTGCAATCAAGCGTCCAAGGGCGGCCACGCACCCCCTTAACCGTTGCACATTCTTAACGTTTTTGGGAGAAGGCATGTCCAAGATAGCTTTGATTTTTTCTGCGTTCGCATCGATCCCCCTTTGGCTCACAAGGAACCCGAGGCATTTTCCAGTCGTCACCCCGAACGCACACTTCTTCGGGTTCAGCTTCATCCCATATTTCCTCAACGTTTCAAAGGTTTCTCTCAGATCTTTTTGGTGGTCGCCGGCTCGAACACTTTTGACGATCAAGTCGTCAACGTATGCCTCCATGTTCCTCCCAGTTTGCTCCTTGAACAATTGGTTCACCAGCCTCTGGAACGTGGCCCCGGCATTCTTCAAGCCGAACGACATCACCCGTTACATCCATCGGGACCTGGTGGTACCCGGCATATGCATCCATAAAGCTCAGCATCTCGTGCCCCGAAGTGGAGTCTACCAACCGATTCATTCGAGGTAGCGGCTGACTGTCCTTTGGACAAGTTTTGTTCAAATTGGTGAAGTCGACGTACATTCTCCACGACCCGTTCGGCTTCTTTACTAACACCACATTAGACAACCAAACCGGGTACGTGCATGTCTGATGGCTTGGGCCCGTTCCGTTCCAAAGTGTCGTTGCTTTTGATGAACGGGCTTCTTTGAGGGATCAGCGTTCAACTTGTGAGTAATGACCGAGGGGTGGACAGCGAACACGAATATATCCTTATATTCTCTCAGCAATGCTATAAGATGGGCCTTAACCTCTGGTTCGAGGGCCTTGCCCACTCGAACCGTTCGGTCGGCTCTGTCCTCTTCTAGAGCAATTTCTTCAGTTTCCTCGAAGGGTTGGGTGGGTCTTTCGAGGCCATGCCCGGCATCAATAGTTTCCAAACAAAAAGTTTCAGCCGCGGCCTTCGCCGGGCTTGCTTCCTTTTTTCTCTTTTTCAAGGGTGACTCCTCGATTGGTGCTTCGCTAGGGTTCACCATGGGAGGCCTGAGTCCAGCGGGATAGCATTCGCGAGCGACCTTTTGGTCTGCTCGGATAATCGCGGCTTTGCCATCATCTGTGACGTACAACATCAGCAGACCCAAGGGAAAAACTAGCCCCACAATATCATTCAACAATGGTCTTCCAATAACAATGTTATATGCTCACGGTATGTCAATAATTACAAACTCGACATTGGCTCGCCTCATATCGGCTCCCTGGCCGATGGCTCCCGGAAGGCGGATCGTTCCCATTGGATAGATGGTTTGCCTTCCGAAGGCTACTATCGGCTCGCGAAGCGGCGTGATGTCCTTCGACGTATGATTCAGTTGTTGGAGGCACTCAAATGTCATTATATCCACAGACGAGCTCGTGTCAACCAAAGATCTTCTCACTGGTTTGTTGGCCACCTGCATGGTGATCACCACTGGATCGTCATGAGGCGTCCGAACGTTCTTAATGTCTGATTGTTGTATCACCATTGTGGGAATTCTGATCTCAGGGAGCGCCGTCGCGGCTGAGTTGACCAAAAGCCTCATGTTGGTCTTTCGACCTCGATGACTCGGTCCTCCACTCGCGAGGCCTCTTGATATTGTGTTGATCACTTCAGGGCTTCGAGCCCTGGCCCCATTTCCTGCCTGGCCACCACCACGAGGGCCCCTCTGCCCTCTCAGACGCTTCAAGTACCGGTTCAGTAGTCCATTATCAGCTAACTTCTCAAGCACCTCCTCGAGGTCTTTACAGCTCGCGTTACCATGACTGTTCTCCATATGATATTCACAGAATGCGCTCATGTTCCTCCAATCGTCCTATGTCATGGGTCGGGGAGGCCTTAACAGGTCCGTCTCCTTGATCGCCATGAACACAGTCCTGAGCGAAGTGTTAAACCTGTATGGCTTCTTGTTGAGAACAGGGGGTCCGAGGCGATCCTGGGGCCTGACTCGAGAAGTTGAGGCTTCATTGTGTCCTGCCCTGTTCACCACGGAGGCGTTAATGTGGGCAGCGGCTCGTTTGTACGCCTGCTCGAGCGTCTTAGCCTCACGCTTCGCCAGGTCGTACTTACACTTCCCTTCGGCCATCCCTTGCACCAATGCGCTCACCCCCATCTCGTCGGTCAGGTTGGCAATGTGCATGGCAGTCGAGCGGAACCTCTGAATATAGTCATCAAGGGACTCCTTGTCTCCTTGCTTCACGGCTGTCAAATGTATTGATGTTTTCTTCCTCGTTTTGCTGGTGACGAAGTGTCCAGTGAACTTCTTCTTCAACCCGGACGACGAACGGATGCTTCCTGGTGGCAATTTGTTGAACCACCGTTGATCGATTCCCGTCAGCGTGGTCGGGAACAACCGACATACTGTCGCCTCGTCTTCAGTCATGTATCCAATGTTATGCATGTAAGATGATAAGTGGTCAAAGGGGTCATCAACTCCATCGTATTCTCTCATTTTGGGCTTCTTCACCCCGCGGATCCTTTCAGCTTCGAGAATCCACCTAGCAAAAGGTGACTCGGAAGTGAAGGTCCTCCTGGTTCGGTGTGAGCGGTGAGATTGGTGTCTCGAGCTAGCCTCGCTTTCCAAAGCAGACTCTGAGTCATCGCCCGCTGAGTCCGAGCTGATCTCACGAGTCGCGCTTCTGGAAGGCTTAGACGCTCGAGAAGGGGATGGTATGGACATCTTTCGCGGGGAACGTGATCTCCTTCCGCTTCGGGGTCGAATTCTGCGAGACATAGATCGTCCCCTGGTAGGCTCTTCCTCAACCAAGATGCCTTTACCCTTATCCTTCGCACCGATCTCCGAGTGCTTTCTCTGTGAGGACTGAGTCGCCTCTCTCTCTTCCCTCTTCCCCTTCAGAGCATTGATGGTCTCCCTTAACTCAGGTGGGTTGTGCTTAAAATAAATCGCCTTAGTTTTAGGAGACTTTAACTATAACACTACGGAATATGGAAAGTGGATTATGGAGTTGGTTTGTCCCACATTGGGAAACTAAGGCTCATATGATAAGTTTATAATATATTCCTACCATCATACTACCAACAAGGCCTTCACCTTTTAGAGCCCATGAGAGGATATTCGGGCCTAAGGGGTGACTTCCCATCTTATTGGGTTGTGTTGCGACGGACGGTGGTTCGGGCTGTTACATTTTCCTTACGAACTGTCCCCACAGACGGCGCCACTTGTTGGAGTGAGTTCTTCGAAGGACAGTTGCTCGGGAAGGCCTCGCCGAATACCTACACAAAGGGAGCCCGATTTTCACCAGGCGTTGCCCCTCCGACGCTCAAGTCAGTATGACGGCTCGAGAAGGGGTGGCAAATAAGGACAAGAGTTGCCTTTTATGCGTAAATCAAAGAGAATAATCAGAGAATAAAGTATGTCAGAATTGTCTCAGAACCTTTTTTTGATGGGTCATAAAGGGGGTATTTATACTAAAAGAGGGGGGGTCCTAGGAATAATCCTAGGTTTTCCCACTCAATCGTGACCCTTTATTCCCCTTCCATCGAAGGGCTGCCCTTAGTGAGGCTTTATTGTATCACATGGGCCTTTACTAAGATGCACTATCTTAAGGGTTATGGTCCATTCACAAAGTGGTACCAACAATGTGCTATGAAGACTTGACATTCATGAAAATCTAAAGTAAGGCAAAAGGTCATTGTTACATCTTAACACCAATGTTATGGCACGTAGATCAAGAGAGGTGATCATATACGGATGAAGTATGGATCATATAAGTGAAAATTTGTCATATTTGTAATCTCCTGATTTTTTCGTAAGCTCTTATTTTTGTAGCTTCTGTAAGTTAGAAGTTTCATTTTACAATATAAAAGCAATCTTTTGCGTTTAAGATTTGAGATTATATTTGGTCATTTCATAAAACATTATTATTGGATTATGTAAAACAACATTATTATAGTGTTGCTAATCCTGAATAATAAAAAATGACAACCTTATTATATGTGCAATTGTGCAAAGCACTTTATGCCAAAATATTCTAATAGAGTAATAGGATAAAATGAAACTCATTTAGGCCTACTTGGTGAAATATTGAGCATACCAAAAAGCTCAACTTCAAAATCCAATATTTAATCGATTAAAAATTATGTGACATGCAAAAGTCATACAAACTAAGGATTGCTAATAAAAAAACCAATGTCGAAACAAAGCTACTACAATACAAATATCATGCAAATGCATACTCCATAGTTTTGCCATACATGAGTTTGTCGTAAATAATCAGCATTCATGTACAATATTGGCCTAATATTTAGGAGCTAATTGCCTAACCTTTATTTTAAGGTTCCTTTATATGGTGAAAGATTGTTTAGTAAAAATGTAAAAATGGGGAGGGTCGATATCTTGATAGTTGTGAAGTTGGTCTATTCATGGGGTATTTATATTACATATGTATAGCGGTGGCAAATAATGCCTATCTAGTATTTGTAGGTGACGTATTTCTTATATTTTTAAGATAGGAATTATATGCTTAATAACCTCACCATATCCGATGATTCAATGGTGATTGTCAGTTTTCGACAATTAGGATAAGGGTTTAACTATGTTTAATAATTAAATAATAATATAAAATATTACATAATCTTATGAATATATTCATTTAGATATGTTAAAATAATTTTAGATTGATATTTATTAAAATCCAAAATAAATACAATATTAATTCATCATTACTCCGTTGTATTGTTTCTGGGTTGCTAATGAAAACCAACGCAACTTAACACCCCCGTCCTCCTATCACAGCACCTTCACCCACGCACGCCCCACCCTTTCGCCGCCGCGTGACACCAGTCCAACGACTCCCCACCCCCGCCATGTTAGTCGCCGTCTGCACACGGTCGAAGCCCTCATGTCGTTTCCGGCATCTTGAACGTTGCCTTCAACACTGATTTGCTTTTTTCTTAGTTTTTGCGAAAATGGACCTTTCCGGTGGGCGTGGTGGCGACCTTTCAGGGAGCGTGACGAAGAGGTGGGGAAGCAAGGAGGTGAGAGAGGGAGAAATTAGGTTGTTTTACGTTAATAATTGATTTAGTAAATTATTAATCACTTTGATGGTCAAATATATATACTAAGGTCCGGCTATTATTCTTAATCTACATTGACTATATTTCAGACAAAAACTATATTGATAGAAAAAATCAAATTAATTAAGGATATATAATATATTTTGAGTACATAACAAAATATTATATTTTGTAATCTGGTGTCGTAAGGTGTATTATAGGACCTTTTTCTAACCATGGTTAGGAATAATCATATGGCTGAAATTTATGTTATCCTAATTTAATGGTCCCGATTTCATTTGTTATCCTAATTGTCAAATACTGACAAATATAATAGAATTTTTGCACCATGTTAAGTTGGTAAATATTATTCAATTACCATTTCTGCAATATTCTTGGGCGGATTAGTTGATCGGATATCACTTTGTTTTTAAAATATGGATGAAATCAAATCATTATAATCATCAGAATTAATATCCTACATTGTGCTTTAATTATATTAGAAAGGAAAATATTATCTAAGCTCTATTTTTTCTATTTTTTTGGGTGGAATAATATTTCTTTCCCGATTTATTTTGATCCAGATTAGATCATCATTACCTATGTTAAGACATAATCTATCTTGTACAATGGTTTACAATATTTCAGAATAATATGTTAGATTAAATTAGGGCCGAAATCATATTCAATATATGATTGCAATATTTTTAGGGCAAATTTATATGTAATAATTATTCTTTTTTCATATTCTTTCCTAAATCATGGGGCGAATTTATTTGTAATAATATTCTTTTCCATATTCTTTCCTAAATTGTTTAAGACAAATGGATTATGTTATATTTTTCGCCGTAATTTAGTGCAATTAGATATTTTTTTCAAAGCATGATTACAATATTTAGGGTAAAGTGTCATTTATTAGTAGGTTGTGCATCTTGTTATTTATTATTTATAGAACAAAATATATTAGTACCATAACTATAGTGTGTATTCTTAGGCGTGTGTCGGGCATGTGCGTGCATGTGTCTTACGTAAGCACGTGAGAGCTATTTGCAGAAACTTTCATTTGACATAGCATCCTACGTGGACGACCTAATAGGAGCTCAAAAGCACGGCTATTAATACAATACTAGTTTATTGACCCGTGCAAAAGTGCACGGGCTGTGATATGATATAGATATAAAGAGTCTTTTTATACTCCAATAAAATATTTTAAACGTATTTTATTGGTCAGATTAATAGATGTGTAGAAAAGATTTATAAAAATAGAAAGTTACGAAGATGGACTTGTCAAAAGTTTAAATCATATGGTAAATGTCGGGATCCAACCCTTTTCGGAGAAATAAACATATTTTTTGTGACCTACGCGCTGGTGCGAATAGAGGATCGGATATTGTATCGTGGAACGTTCGCGGGATTAACAAATCTGGTGAATGATTTGGGCAGCAACGTACGGGCAGTACAACGGTTTCGTCTACAATCTCAGGACAGTTAGTACATCTATTTAGGTGTGGTTTATCTCTAGGAGTATTATTAATTGGTGATTGTTAATTATACCCGGAAGCTAGGGGTAGTTTATCCTTGTTCCTGATTTGTAGCGTGTTTCGAATTCGGTGTTGTAATTCGGGACGGTGGTTGTACTGGTGCTATTTTATATAGTGGAATTCAGCAGTTTTGCTGGTGGGTTTTACCTCCGGAGTTGGAGGGTTTTGCCCTGGGTTTAGTCCCTAAAATCTGTGTCTCATCTTATTAGCTTGCGTATTTTTTACTTTTGTTTGTTATTGTCGATTGGTTTACTTCCATTGCGTGTGGGAGATTGGTCTTATTTCCCCACATCCCAAATCTACTTGAACCTATTTCGACCCGCATTTTTTTGGGTTAAACACTTAAACCTGGCCCCTGTTGTAGATCTGACTGGACCATTCACCAAGAAAAATTTAAGATGGTTCAACCCAAAAACGTAACTAAATATATCATATAATAAATCAATTTTTTTCGCTACTCCGAACCAACTTCCCAGGTTGTACAAAGTCGCATGAATTTTTCAAAACTGTTGGATTACATGTAAAAATTGTAATTCTATAGGAATTTCCAATTACCAATGTGGGGGTTGGGGGGTTAGGTAACCCAATTCCTCCATTTTGTAATTCCCATGAATTCTCAATTCTCATGATTTTAGGCCAGGCGACCACACAACTCCAAAAAAATTTAATTCATGCAGGGGAATTCTTCCATGATTTTGCTTTACTACCAAATGGCCACTTAGTTTATGGTTGACAATAACCTAACCCAGATTTGGCGACATATCTCTACTAAAAAATAACTTGACTTATTGATCTGTTTTGACCCGTAATTATATATCCCACTAAGTTATGTGTTAGTAGCTACTATAAGATTAACCTGGCTTTAAAATTAGGAGAATATGTGTCTCGTATAGAGTACATGTATCATCTTTGAAATTTTGGATTTTTTATATGAAAAGTAAATGTTTGCCTGTAAAAATTGCACGGGATATAGAGTAAAATACATATTGGTCATTTTTGCTTCTCTAATTTGAGAAAAATACTTCTAGCTAAATTTCAATAGATTCCCAAATTAATAAAGTTAAATGCATAGTGATAATATCTTGATTGTATTATACTGATTGTTATAGCAAATAAAAAGGCTCAAGATGATTTTCTTACCAATATTTTGATCTAAATCGACACGATCCCGTACTTTTTTACTTACTTTTACACGATATATGTATAGATGTTCACATATACAATAACTGTTCACGCGTATAACATCAAGTATAGTTGGTCACCCGTGCAAAATCACGCGGTTTGTTATATGATATAACACCTTTTTTTTTTTAATAACTTTGTTCACTCATGAACTATAGTTAGGTAGTTTTTTGTTGGAGATTGGGATATAGAAAACTAATTCATGTCAAACAACTAAAAGATTGAAGATTAAGGTCTTGTATGATAGGACGTACTGCATCTTTCTGATCTAATTTAATTTTATTTGAATAAATATGATGAATTTATTGACTTTGAACATATGAAATCCATTTGAATGACTCTGATCTGATTTGGATGACTCTAATCTGATTTGAATAAAATTCACGATTAGTATTAATTATGATGTCCTGGCCTAACTTGACTTACTCTCATAACTCGTTATTTGAACTAAACCGTATGTTTAACCTGTTGTTGAACCGATCAATATCTTACCAGACCCGCATCTTGAAATAACTCGGATTGACCCGGCCTACTTTTTATGGGTAATAGACCAATTTTGAACGACCCGTGTTATATATTTAACTTAACCAACATTTGATCAAATCATACCTGTCTCGTCCATCCAATATATGATGTTTACCGTACCCCCTGTAAAAACTATTTACCAGACCCGTATTCACATGTCTTATAGTTTACAAGTGAATACGAGTTATAATGGTTAATATATGATGTTTACCGTACCCCATGTAAAAACTATAAATGTCATTTGAATATAGACAATGTTTATAATCATTATGAATTCTATTTATTAATGTACCATAAGAAAATAGGAGACATGATGTTAGACATGTTAAAAGTCTTTTGATTTCCGAGTCACGAACCTGCTTTTATGGCCCGTGTCTTACTTTACGGGTTATGAACCTGCTATTATTGGATGATGTACCCGTTTTCTATGACACTTAGATAGTATTAACACGAACTTGTTTTGATACACAATCAAAACGCTTACTTGAGTCATAAAGAGTATTAACCCGAACTTGTTTTGATATACGTATTTTGGGTCTAATGTGACTCGAACCATATATAGAATTTCTATATTTGATCGGCCCATTAAACATGTAATAACCATATTGAAGTTACAAATGAATCTTAAAAGTTTACGTATAGATTAAAAGCCCTCTTATTGGAAGAAGGCATAAGCCTATATTTGATCCCCTAACATTAATTAACCGTCATTAATGTATCTCATGCATGTATACTTTGTTGTTCTAAGGTGAAACAATAAAAGCCAAAACTTTATACTCCCTCCGCTTTTGAGGTGCCATGTTGGTATCTATTTTTAGAAAAAATGAATCGTTCACTTACTGTAAAAATTAGTAAATATTACATTGTACAATCTGCACTAAAACAGCAAAAAGAAACCCGGGAAAATCTCTTTAAATCGGAGGGTGTATTAATTAAGAAATAACAAACGAAAATAAAGCCATTATCATTTCGTATATTACATATAGTAGACGGTACAGAACAGAACAAACATATCACTATGAAATAAGATATATCATACCATAAACATGCTGAATATTTCTCACTTACAGTTTGATAAGTCTTGCCCTATTTATCATATGCCGGTTTGGCAACTCTTTGACCTACATTTGGACGTGTGTAGAACTTTCTAGCTACATTCATTTCTTCAGATACTAATCTTCGTAGACTAATCTAACCCTTTGTAGACTAATCTTCGTCATTGTTTTGAGATTTAAAAGATAAAAGTTATTGTAATATCATTATGATTATATTCTCCAAGCAAGAGAATTCAAGCCTACTCATAATCTTACGATCGAAAGTGAATTGGAAATACTCAAAATAACATTAGCATTAGATAAATCAAGGTAATTTGGAAAAACTCATCTCTATAATTTATCGATCAAAAAATTATCACCTGAAACTAAAAAAGACCAAAAAAAAATGATTTGGGATTTGCCTAACGCCAATAAGAACCATTTAAACAATTTGTTCATAAATTGAAAAGGTGAATACATGATATGATCAATACAAATGAATTGACGCAAAATTGAATGCGGCTAACCTGATATGCAGGAACTCAAATCGGATCGAATCCGAGACTGACGAATTGGTGTTTTCGGATGATTGTTACATGCGATAATCGGCAACAACATGATAAATTGTATTGTTAACCTTCACTCCTCCGAAGTGTAGGGACTGGTTAACCGTCGCTACTCTGAATCATGCCGAATTAATGGGCTGTTAATTCACTCCTCTGAAAATGCAGAAACAAAATTTGTAGCAGAGGTAAAAAGAGACATTCACCCACTTACATGATTCCAAACTGAAAAATTAATAAATTTCTACGATCATTAAAACAATCAAAATTCAATCAAATAATCAAATTTGTATTTTAAAGACTCTAACCTCCCTTATCGAGATCATGCAGAGTTGTTCTGCTGGGATCCCATTTCCACTCGATTCTCTACACTTGACGCAGCTGTAACAGCCCGATCCACCGTTCGTCGCAACACAACCCAATAAGATGGGTAGTCACCTCCTAGACCCGTAAATCCTCTCGTGGGCTCTAAAAGGTGAAGGTCTTGTTGGTAGTAAGATGGTAGGAATCTATTATAAACTGATCATATGAGCCTTAGTTTCCCAATGTGGGACAAACCAACTCCATAATCCACTTTCCATATTTCATAGTGTTACAAACTCCCCCACTTAGAGAACGCGACGTCCCCGTCGCGCCTCGGCCATTCCATACTAACATCAACACAGGTCCAAGATCTCCCCCGCTAAACGGCTGGTCTGGGCCTCGCCCCAGCACCTAGCACGCAGTCACAGGGTTGCTCTGATACCAATTGTAACATCCCCAAATTTCCTTTCCTTTTTAAACATTTTAATGAGTACCAAAACACAAATAAGGAAATTCAGAGGTGTCACTCCGCACTCGAGTCAAAGACTCGAATGCAAGGAGATTTCAGAAGCCAAACTGTAAATATCTAATGATCTAAAATAGTCTATTACATCCAATACTTAAAATTACAATAATCCAAAGTATGAAATATAAATATGATATAGTGTAAGTTCAATAGATTGTCTAATAAACGAAAGTCTAATTTATTAAATCCATCTTTATCTAATGAGTCGTCGTTCCCACATGCATCAATCACTTCAAACATGTGGTGGATTTAAACCACAAAAACCACAGTTGAAAAAGTCAGAAAATTGAGTAATCTAACACCTCAACTCGTAGAAAACCAAAACTCTTACCTGGATTTTGAAAACGTTTTAGTTTTATTTTCGAAAACACACTTAGCACATAAACATATAATCATCCAATACTAATTTCAAACCATTAATCCAAATTCATATTCCACATTCTATCATTCAGTACATCACTTATCAATTGTATAAGAAACATTCAACAACACGTATTCATCGAACATTAATGTGATCACGAGTAAGAAGTTATAAGTCATAATCGATAATCCACAATCCATAACTCAACCATTCAGAGATTAACAATAAATAAGAAGTCATAAGTCACAATCCATAATCCACAATCCATAATCCATAATCCATAATCCATAATCCTTATTTTCTTAGAAATGAACTGAATCTTTTGCCAATTCACCCTATCAACCATGCATAATCCATAATCCAAGACTACTGGGTGTTTTTAACCCAAGTAGAGTAGACTAGAGCCTAACCCTCTTAAATACCGATGTGGTGGGGTAATAAATAGGAGTCGATGCGACTCAATCTAATGAATAGGAGTTCTTTTGACTCAAACGAATAAATACGAGCTCTTTTGGCTCAAACGAATAAATAGGACCTCTTTTGACTCCAACGAATAAATAGGAGCTCTTTTCGCTCGAATAAATAATTAGGAGTTCTTTTGCTCCGTCTAAGTAACCAGTATCTTATTGAGAGAGTTGATGATCACAAATCATATAAAACGATATCAAACCAACATCATAATATAAATGGCTATGCGCCCACAAACCAAACCAAATCAACCAATTCAATATACATTCAACCTTACTTTTCAAAATCACATTTATATCACAAGCCAAACCATATACCAATATCAATACAATAATTCCAACCAATCATGATAATGAAATTATATGACAATATCAAATCCAAACCAACAATTACCAATTACCCAATAATTATAATTCTATTTCAATAGTTATCCAATAAAACTCAAATAACACCTAATTTATTATAAAATTTCCCAAAGGCCTAAAATTAGTTTTAAAAAAACAGAATATAACTCATAAAATTAAACCCTTGATTATTATAATTTAATTAGAAATTAATCTAACAATTTAAATTATGTTTTATCAATTAAAAACAATGTTTTATTCCATAAAATCCCAAAAATTCGAATTAAATTATTTAAATAACGAAGATCAGTTTATAAATTTATAATTCATCTAATTTTTGAAAATCCTAATTAACATAATTAATTGAGCTAATTACACTAATTTAAAATCAATTTCCCAACATCAACCATATTACAATCTATACAAAGCATGAACAAACCCAACTCAAACACCTAATTAAAATTCAGAACTCTAATTAATAGATTACAAGAACACCCAAGTTATACTTTTCGAAATTAATAATTAAACGAATTCAAGTAATTAGACTAATTAACCCTAAAAACGTGATTAGTGAAAATCAACCCAAATCAAGCATCAAAATCAATTATATGTGGATGAAACTAACCCAAATTGATTGCCCATCAAGTATAACATCTATTAGGGTCAATTAAACATGAATTAAAGCAAGAAAAACGACTTGTGATTCACGTTTATAAAAGAGGACGAAAACAGGGGAAGAGTGAAGGAGGCGTTACCCACGACAATCAAAGGAAGAAGAGAAGGTGGTTGGGTGGTCGGCCGATGAGATGGCTCGAACGACGAGCTATGCAAAGGAAAGGCGTGCGTGCGGCGCTGAGTAGAACGAAGAAGGATGGGCGTTTGTGAGTGAAAGAAGAAGACAAGCAGGGGAAGGGCAGAGGACTGTTTTTATAGTAAGGGAAGGGGTGTTTGGTCGTGTTAGAGGAGAGAGAAAAAGAGTGATTGTTTTTCTTTTTTCTGATTCCCCTTTTTTTTGTGTTGGGTTAGGATGTGTTTGGTGTTTGGGTCAATGTAGAGTTGGGTTGTTGTAATATTTGGAAGATAGCCCAATTCAGAAATTGGAAAGTCTGACATAGAAAATCCGACTCCAAAATCCATTTTCGAACTCGGTTTTGAAAATGACTCACAATTAATATTTAAATTTTTTTTTTCATTTAGATAATCTAATTAATAAATCTAAAATTTTAATATAAAATATTTTGAAGTTTCGGGATATTACATCCTTCCCCCATTAAGAAAACGCTTCGTCCCCGAAGCGCAAAGTAAATTAGTTGACTCAATTCACAACCAAACAACACATAACGATTCATAAGATGCAAATGTATGAATGTTTAAATGCAATGCGAGATTCTAAGTATAATCCAAAGTTAGCATTACAATCCACCCTCCTTAAAAGAAGAGTTCGTCCTCGAACTCACGAGTTAAACAATCCTATATGGAATTAAATAATCATAACGCCTTGATACACGAGAAACTAAAAAAAAACGGCAATAAAATACAGAATCTTCTCATCAATTTTGCGCTATCAAACCGATACACCTTAGAAGATACATCATGATATCAATCTTATAGTAAATTAAAAATTATAGCATCGCTAAGAATTCTGAAACAGAACTCCGTGTAATATAAAATCTATAATTAGTATTGCCGTCACTAGATTTTCTTATTACAATTAAATTCACCATATAACCCCTACTATATTTCTCATCTTTGACCAAAATCTCATATAAATCATCGACGCAGCGATGTCCAAACAATAATCTACGATGTTGACTATAGAGCACTTTTACTATCTATCATTATTATTATCATATACCCTGCCCACTAGCCCTACTTTTAAGGGTAGGGCGGGAGGACACCATCTATATAAGGCATCCTAATCTCATCCGTAGTTGGTAATGATTCGTATTAATCTCATACACACTAATTAGTAATTGTCCTTAGTATTTAGGAATAGTAACTAACATTTAAATAATAATGCAACAACATTTCAATAATAATGAATTAACATTGTAACTCATGCCAACAAAGTTATCACCACTTCCTAATCATAGACTTACAATAGAAAAGGGTTAAAACAGTTTATGCTCCAACCAAAGCACATTATCCAACCATGAAAAAAGATATATTGAAGCATGCTTATTATAACATTCAATTTCCTCATTTAGCTCATACCATTTAAAATTGATAAGGTACATTTGACCTTCAAATTTCAACAAACTCATCCATATTTCAACCATTCAAAACACTTAAATGTCAACAATTCCAAACATTCAAATTCTAACATATAACACCAAACTCCTATCATAAATTAGAACACGAACAACCATACAGGATCCTCACATGTGTAAACAAATAGCAAGAAATAAACAAAAGAGGCACTAAACACACAAAACAAACAAACTCATCCCCCATACGGCTTGATTCATTTTATTAATCATTTATTTATTTATTTTGCTGGTTGATTCGTTTATTTCTTTTTCCTAGTCTTATTAGTTCATTTTAGCGTGGGACCTAACCTGGGCTCTGATACCAACTGTAACAGCCCGATACACCGTCCGTCGCAACACAACCCAATAAGATGGGTAGTCACCTCCTCGGCCCGTAAATCCTCCCGTGGGCTCTAAAAGGTGAAGGCCTTGTTGGTAGTAAGATGGTAGAAATCTATTATAAACTGATCATATGAGCCTTAGTTTCCCAATGTGGGACAAACTGTAACAACCCTAAAATTTACTCAACGAAATATATAGAATAGTCACGCCGCAATTGACTACCAAGTCAATTGCTAGGCTAGATATTCGACTACAATACTAAATAAAAATGAAACAGCGGAAGTCTTAAACAATTGTCGAGTTACAATTCTCAAAACTAAACTCAAATTACACAATCCAAATGAAATCAAACTTAAATAATGTTTATAAAAATCTCAAGCATGCAGACGACTCTTCAACCAAGCATCGAGACCTGTCAACTACGCCATCGAGAATGACGTAGGCCCCAGAATATGGTAGGGAACGAACCAGAAGAAAGGACGTCATCATACAGGCTGAGTAAGAAACACAAAAGAATAAGAAGACAAAAGATACGCGCCTGAAGGCGCGTAGCTAACAAATAACGGACAACCATTACATCATCAAAATATTACTTCAGTCATCATAGCGATACAAGATTCAACAATCATATTACGTTCATTTTATTAAGGCTGGGTTCCTACCCCACAGCCACCACAATCTCAAACCGATGCCAGCTAGAGTACCATAAACAACCCCTAAAGACTCAGAGTGTGCACACCCCTCTCTAGAGGGCCAGTAGGGTGCGAAGCCTCTAGGAGGAAGCCAATTAGGAAGTCGGTAGCTAACCGACCACAGACTCCCTTTATACAAAGGTACAGAGGTGACCGACCCAAGCCGTGTCACCTTACTCTAGGTGGTAACCAACAACATCATCTTCAATCACAATCATTAGCATTAGTGTACACTTTCACGCGCGCAAATCATATCTTAAAATCATTATTACAAATATTAAACATAAGAATCAATATTATCGAGACAAGAGAAGCAACAACGCACACTCGGCCGAGGAAAAGCCGAGTGGCCGTGAAGGGCCGAGCCGGCCGAGAGGCCGAGCCGGTTGTGCCACGGAAGCCGAGAGGCCGGGAAGGGTGAAAGCCGAAAGGCTATTGCTGCAAGGTTAATTTCAACGAGATTGATATAGAAACAATAAGACAAAGGTAAGAATAATCTGTGAACAATGGTCATCAAAACAAGATTAGATTCAAGGAAAGATAATTTGGAAGGGTTGGATTTCGCGGTTGGGATTGTAACCAACGTTCTTACCTTACTAGCAAGATCACAAGATCAACTCAAGACTTTAAAACGGTACTTCCTTGAACACACAACCTAGAAACCAACAACAAACCACTAATTACCAACCAACACACTTCTAGCACAAACAAGGCCTCTCTAGATTCAGATTTCTATACTAAAACGATCTCCAAACGATACCAAATTCGAACAGCACCTCACCAATCCCATTATTAAACCATCAAAACATCGATAATAATACTCAAATTAAGACAAGATCAGATCTGTACAGAATGTCTTTCTCACCCTAAAAACATCTTAGAACATCCCCAAACTAAAACCACATGCTTAAGACATCATAACCATCAATCCCTCCAAATTCTACACAATTCCAATCATAAAATCATCATCAATTCATTATAATTTCAATCATAAGAACCCTAATTCACAACCTTAATATTTCATGCATCGACACACAACTAACTATAACTACAAACCCAACAATAGTTAATCATCACCAAATTCATGCTTAAAATTCAATTAACATGAATAGTAGAAAAGCCCTAATATGAAAACTATGAGAAAGGGGTTTAAAACTTACAATTCTTGGTTACAAAATCAAGAGAGAGGGCAAAGAGGTGCGGTGGTGGCGTTAGGGTGGTCGCCGGCGGCGTGCGGCGACCTCGGGATGCGTGCACCGCGTCTCCTCTTCTTCTCTCTTCTCTTCCCTTTTTCTTTTCTCTTTCTCGTGCTCTCCTCTTCTCCTGCTTCTCTCTGGCGACGGGAATAAGTGAGGGAAGGGTTTGGGTTTTTCTTTTTATTTATAGTTTAGGGTACGGGTTTTAGAAAGACGGGTTTCGGTAAATTACTAATCGAATTACCCGATTCCCAAACTAACCCAATTAGGAAAGAAACTCTAATTCTCCAAAAATAGAATATAGAAACCTTAAAATGATTATTTCTCGGTAAACCTCAATAATTTAAAGTATCAAAAACACGGGGTGTTACACAAACCAACTCCATAATCCACTTTCCATATTCCATAGTGTTACAGCAACAAATCAAATTTAATCAAACAATCAAATATTTTTTAGTTATGCTAATCAAAACAAAATAATATGATTCGGTGTTAAACAGATTAGAGGACGGGGGAGGGGAAGGCGGTTACAGGCGGGTGGTTGCCTAGTTGGTAGGATTTTAGGGAACGCTCACAACTTATTAGTACCGTGTATATAATGTATTGTATATATTACTCGCATTTAGGAATGATTGACAAATTCATTGCTATAGTTTCGCGTATAATACTGGTTACTTGCGTAAATGGAGAAAGTATTGGAGCACCAAATTATTTATTAAAGAATTATTTCCTCTATATTACTCCGTATATCTTTTCAGGTTGTAGTTGAAACTATTTGGGTATGTATTTACACAGTTACGTCTTAATGCAATTTTTTGAAAGTTTTTTTAATTCCAAATGTTAACATGTATGGAATATTATGTATCTCGGCAGATTCTTGTAACTATTTTAATGGATTTAAATTAATATTTATTTATTCCTTTACATATTTAGATAATTTGTGCCCATATTCTATGACATTCATAAAACTTAGGAAATTATAATAATTGGTGGAGATCTTTTCGGCTGCAAAACGGATAGATTTATTATAATATAATTCCGATAGATTTATTTAATTAGAGAATCTTATAATTTTTGGGTATTAGTTATAATTTAGAAGATTTGTTTCCATTTTTTACAAACGGAATATGCCATTTTTATAAATATTTATTTGCCAAATTTGATTAATATATCACATAATAATTAATAGCAGTTTTGGGTGTATATATATAAATATATGATAATTCCGGAATATATTATTTGATTTTCTAATATTAAAAATATTTTTATATTTTATTTGAAAAGATTTATTGCCTTTTATAATACATTTTTGGGAAATTACCTTGATTAATATATCACATATTAAATTAAAGTACCATTTAATTAAGGTAATTACCATTATTTCGAATGATTTTGTTACCGCAAATAGTGGTTGATGACATCAGTTATGACGTGTCGCTGATGTGGACGGGCTAATATGCTGTGAAATGTACCGGTATATGATATATGATATATTTTATGTTCGCATTTTTGTGTTAGTATATTGACTTTTAGATGACCAAGCTAAATTACTACGAGTAGTATTGTAGTAATCAAAGAAGGATACGGAATTACAAGTATTTTAATGAAATAAGTAATGATAAGTTGGAGAAGGGGGTAAGCTTCACTATATGAATTACATTGCATTACATGATTCACATCTTAGATCAATCGACAAGCACGCTTGCGTAAAAATTGATACAATTTGGTAAGTTGAAGCTGTATAGAAGATGAAGAGAAGAAGAATTATGGACGAATTGAAGGAGAAGAGGGAGAAGAGTGAAGAAGAAGATACAAGGAGCTGAGCTCAACTTGTCAAAACAGAAAAGCGTAAAGGAGAAGCTAAGGCTGAAGAGTGTAACAGAATTTGATGAGAAGTTGTTATTATTCATTGTTTTTTTTTAAAATGATTACAATCTGAGTATTTATACAACTTTTTGAAAGATATTTTTGATCAAAACTGATTTGTTGACTTTGCTAACTTCTCACAACCATTGCAACTAACTCCTCTACTAATCTCCTATATCATTCCTCCTCCCATAAAACAAGAGTTGCCCTCAACTCCTATTTATAGAAACTTTGCAATAAAACCAGGAAAGTGTTTCTCCAGCTCCTCCGCATTCTTTGCTCACCAGTCCCTGCATGCCCAACTTCAATTTGCATTCCAGGTCCCTACAACATCAGTTTTACCTCTGCAAACCTATACGACACCAGTCCTACCCCCTGGATCAAATTTCTTCCTTAGCGTCTGACACAGAATTTGGTACCCCTGGCAAACAAACATGACAATGCCTTGGGTGCTTCTTTCCTGAACAACCAAGTCATCTCCACTATAATCAGGGGACTGATCACCATTCCAAGAGTAACCTGTAGCTTCGAAACCTGCAACATCCTTTTCAGGCCAGGTGATTCCATAACGCCTATCAACAGAGGTTCTTCCTGACATTCCCAAGCAAATCAGAGGATTGGAGAGAGCATTCACAGCAAGTTTCCGATTTTTTTCTGGCTTAATGTCAATGCTGAATTCATTCAGTTTGCTTGTTGTGTTTTCTTCAAGGATTTCCACTGCAAATTCACCAATTTCAGCCCATGGATTTTCCTGCAAACCATCATCCATAGTAGCAGTGTCTTCTTGCGAAAGTATCCAAAAGCGCTGTTGAATTTTCTGGTGAACATTCATCACTGTCGAAGCTTTCTTGCACGATTCCACCAATTTCAGAAGTCTCTGAATCTTCAAGAAGATATTGATGCTCCATTGTTGACTGATTTCGATCAAATCCATCAATTTCAGAAAATTGATTTTCTTGTGATGCATCAGAAAGATCTTCTTGCGCCATTGTTGATCCAAGAGGTTGAATTTGATCTTCCTCCTGATTGCCTTGTTGTGGAGTTATCATATCTTCGAAAATCTTATCGAGTCGCGCAAAAGTCTCCGACTGCTCCTCCATTGTTTTCGCCATTAATGTCAAGGCATCATAGAGGTTCCAAGGTTTTTCCATGGCGACAAATCGTAGCCGATAGAGATTTTCAGAGCTTAATATGCAGCCAAAATAACCGCTCTGATACCAGTGACACAACTTGGTAAATTGAACCTGTATTGAAGATGAAGAGAAGAAGATTTATGGACGAATTGAAGGAGAAGAGGAAGAAGAGTGAAGAAGAAGATACAAGGGGCTGAGCTCAACTTGTCAAAACAGAAAAGCGTAAAGGCCAGGAGAAGGCCGCAGAGTGTAACCGAATTTGATGAGAAGTTGTTATTATTCATTGTTTTTAAAAAAATGATTACAATCTGAGTATTTATATAACTTTTTGCAACAAGTCTCATATGAGACGGTCTCACCATAACTTATTGTGAGACGGATCTAGAAAAACCCATTTACCCAATACCCAAATAATTCTAATATTAAAAAAAAAACTGTTTTTATTTAAAACAAAAAAAAAGACTGCTTTTTTTTAAATATTTATAGTCTTGTATCCTTACACGTAGGAAAGTTAGTATGCTTGCATTGACTAGTTTTATTTTGTTTTTTGATTATTTTATATTTCTTCATTAAAGTTAGTATGCTTGTATGGGAGAAACTCATTTCCTACGTATTCTTCTCCACCAAAAATGATCTTCTTCAATTGATAGTTGTCAGGTATGTATTTGTATATGTGTAGTTCCCTTCTTATTTTTGTTTGACGTTGAATGAGATGATTATGATGGATTACATTGATGTTTTCTACTCTTTTGTGGTTCCATGCAAAGAATGCCCGATAACAATGGCGATGGAAATGGAGGAGAGGATCGTAATTCACCAGTGTACAGGACCGACAAATGTAGTTAACTGGTTACGTTGTAATTTAAACTATTCACGTCTAGCGCTTTAATGGTTACTTTTAATTTTCACTAGATGTAATCGTTGTGAAACTTATGAAGAGGACAATATTATCCCGACGAGTTTTGAAAGTAGCTATTCATATTGTTTGTACATGCTGCTTTTTTTTTTTAACCTATTCCATGTCGTATAAGTTCGTACTAATGTAAGTAGCTATTAATTTAAACTATTCACGGCGACTAATACTATTTACATATTTAGTTGATCACGATATATATATTAAGGGATACATTTAAATGATTAAGGGTTATTTCGAACAAGTGTACCTGAGGTTGATTAAGATGTGGTGTGTGACAATTCTATTTACTTGTCGACTAATACTATTTACGTTATAATTTAAGTTGACCACGATACATATATAAGGGATACATTTAAATGATTAAACACGTAACGGGGTGCCGCGTACAAGAACTGAATGTGGAGCTTTTATGAGGGTCAAAGTAAACGATGATGGAGATTTCGAGGTCGTAAACCATGTTGTAGCTCGTAACCATGAGTTGAAATTGTAAATCGTGACCAAAAAAACGTTTAAAGTGAACCAAAAAAGATTGAACACGATAAGTTAAATGGAGTTGACTCAACAAAAATTAGTACTACGAAATGGGAAAAGTACGAAACTGTAAATTGTGACCAAAAACACGTTTAAAGTGAACCATTTATCTAAACATAAGCTAACTGTTAAGTGGTGTACAATATAATACAAAAGGGTCACTAAAAAAGTTAATGAATACTAATCAACCAAATTACCGTGCAAAGAATACCTGATAAAGATGGTGATAAAACTGAAGGAGAGGATTGTATTTAACCAGTGTACTGGACTGATTACGTTGTAATTTAAACTATTCACGATTAGCGCTTTAATGGTTACTTTTAATTTTCAGAACATGAATTCGTGGCGATACTTCTAAAAAGAGCAATACAATCCAAACGAGTGTCAAAGGTAGGAATTGTGTGATTGCTTAAAAGTTATTTACTTTTCAATTTATATGGGTCACCATACACGTAGTATTCAGGGCTACACTTGTATAATTTATACATGATTAAGGATTACTATATGTTAAAAGATGGTAACTAATTATTGGTTATGTCTAGCAGGACCAATTGAGGTTGATCAAGGTGTGCAATGCGACAATTATGCAAATATCTTTCCGCGTGCACTTTTGACCCCTTTGTGCGAACCCTCTCCTTGATTAGTTGAATAAGAAGTTGTACGTCTACTTCTAATTACCCTGCACGTCTACTCACTTGAACTGAAGGATGATGAGTTTCATCTGCATTAAAAGAAAGTAAATATCAGCATACAATATACTACGGTTTAGTGATAAGTGACAAATACTTCTATACTTTTTGTACCATAATCACTCCGTTTAATTCAAAGTGGATTACGATGAAACAAATGCAGGTTAATTACTCAACGATTAGTAATATGGTGAAATGTGAAAATCTTGAAATGACGACTTTGTGACCAAGAATCGGTTTATAGTACAACCTTTATCTAAAAAATGGGTAACATTTAAGTGGACTACAATATGATTAGAAAACATTACTTTAAGAAATTGGGTAATGATTCTCCTACAATAATGCCCCATACGCTTAATTCAAAGTGGATTACGATGAGAGACAAATAGGTTACACATGCAACAATTTTGGTAACGGTACTACAATAACCAACTTAAATTACAACTTTTAGGTGTTACGCTTTATTCCAAGTGTATTACGATTAAACAAATGTATAATTTGATAACTTGCATAATATGAAATCACGACTTGTGACAATAACTATACATTGTAACAAAAAAAAAATAACCTATACATTTAATTCTAAATGTGATACGAAGAAGCAAAAACAGGTACTCAACCTTTAGTAATATGATGAAATGTTAAAAATATGAAATCGTAAATTGTGACCAAGAACTAGTTTATGGTAAACCCTTTTTTTTTTTTAAATATGGTTAAAAGTAAAGTGACCTACAGTATGATATCTAAGCGTTACTTTAAATACTTAGGTGACAACCTAGAATTAATAGTATCGAGTACTCACAATAACTGGTCTACAATAAAACTTTTAGGAGTTACTTAGAGATTGTTTTACACTATCACTCATTACATGATTGTCAATTAATCGCATTCGTTTGCTTTCTCAAACAATATCAATAATTCTACACTTTCTATAATCTTTGTGCAATCACACTTACGTATTGACCAAAGTGGACTACGATGAAACACATATAGATTACTAAATGTTGGTTCTTGATGGTAACCAGGTAGCGTTTCATTGTAAACCCTTTATCCAAAAACGTAATCAGATTATGTAAAACATACAATATGATACTGAAAACGTAACCGATCATTTGTATTATACATGCAATTCAAAAATAGAATCAGTTGCACTTCAACACAAATCCACATTGATTCAAAAGCACAACCAAGAAAATCAAACAACATTATATTTAAAGTGGTTTTCAATTAGTTGAATTACCCAACAAGTAAATCAAATTAGGGAAAAATCATATGAATAGCTTACAAACCTTGGATTTTTGGATCTACATAATCTCTTTCATTTCGATGGAACCTTCACAACGATACTTTTCTCCCCACACTTTTTAATGGAAGGGAGGAGAGAGAGAAAGATAGAGTCGTGATTTTTATCCCCATCTCAATCCAAAATGCAAAATGGTGAGATTTTGGGTAACAAGAAAAATGGAGGAAGAAGGAAGAACAAACGTATAGAGGGGAGAGAAAAGTAGAGTAGTTGAGAATATTGTGGAAAAAAATCTAGGGATTTTAATATTTTTTTTATTCATTATTATAAAAAAAAAACTGTTTTCTATATGGGTATAAATAATATAGAAACTGGGTTATAGGATCCGTCTCACACTAACTTATTGTGAGACGGTCTCACAGGAGATCCACTGAACTTTTTGACAGATATTTTTGATCAGTACTCATTTGTTGACTTTGCTAACTTCTCACAACCATTGTGACTAACTCCTCTACTAATCTCCTATATCAAAAATCAATGAAATTGGGTAAATGCAATGCGAAGTATTTGCCAAAACTCAAAAGTGAATATTCCATTTAATTTAGATGTAGATTCTAACAAGATTAGTCAAAAACGCTGAAACAAACGAGTGGAACCGGAGCCCCAACGCCCCCAAGGGAGTATGATACCAAATAATACGGAGTAATTGAGTTATCTCCCACAAGCCAACCACATGACAATGCCATTGATCAAATACACAACATACATCATCACCCTTTGTCTCTCACATGAAGACTTGATAGTGGGAATGCTTTGCTCATTCCTAAAGAAGTTATCAGCATCTACTTGAGACTTAACTTTCACTAATCTTACAAAATTATGTTTGAAATATTTTTCTCCATACACCTCACCTTCTTCATAAGTAAAGTTGTGAGCTACACCAATGTCAAGGTCTCTATAGTTGAGATATGCACTCCTTGGAGATTTTGACACATAAGGAGTCATGAAATTATGCAATTCTCTAATCATCTTCAAGTTCTCGCTCTCTGCATCCTTCTCGTTCTCGTTCCAACTAATCGAGTATTGAACCTTGTACAAATTTCCATTTCGATGAGGAAATGGCGTCTCAGACTCCGAAATTTCTGACATTTTCCCACCATATGGATTAAAAACCAGTCCTGGATTTCCCAACTCTGTCATTTTAACCCATAATAGTTCTAAACCAGCCTTAGAAACAGGCTGCATTACATAATCCGACTTTCTCTTGAAGTAAGTCGCAGGACAAGTTCGATTCAGCAGGACTTCTGCTGATGTTTTCAGATCATAGTTAGCCCAAAATAGAACAGAATCTATCCAACTCATTTCAGTGCAGTCACTTCTCTGCAAACCCAATTCAGGAAACTCAGACTTCATCAGTGATAACAGTCTATCTGCACTCCCTAAAAACAATGACATAAATGTAACTCGAATTATTACAGTATGATCTCCACTACTGTTCTTGCTTGTTACAGGCTGCAAAACAAGTCTAATGAACAAATCCTGATCAACATCTTTCATTACATGCTGCCATTTATACACAAGATCAGTCACATTATCTTCCTGAAATCGCTCAACACGAAAAACAGTTACGACTTTTGGCACAGGAACTAGACCAAGTGTATAAGACAATATAACACCAAAGCTAGCTCCACCACCTCCTCTGATAGCCCAAAACAAGTCCTCTCCCATCGATTTCCTGTCAAGAACTCTCCCATTAACATCAACTAACTCGGCATCGACAACATGATCCACAGATAACCCATACTTCCTAAGCATATTACCATACCCACCTCCACTTATATGCCCACCAATCCCTACAGTAGGGCAAACTCCAGCAGGAAAACCATGAACTTTGGTACTGTCCCAAATTTTATAGTACAGTTCTCCTAGTGTAGCTCCTGCCTCAATATACACCTTTTGTTCGTCAGTATGAACATTAACTATACGAAAATTAAACATATCCAAGATTATAAATGGGGCATCAGAAATATAAGATAACCCTTCAAAATCATGGCCACCGCTCCGGACTTTCAGCCTTAAACCAGAGTTTTTGGTGCATAAAACAGCATCAGAAACATGGGATTTCTTTGTAGGAGTGATTATAAACTCTGGGTTTCTTGTTTTTGGAGGCGTAAACCTCAAGTTTTTGGTATATGCTTGTAAAACTGAGGTATATGCAGAATTTGTGGTAGCATATACTAATTTGGAGAAATCTTCAGAATTTTGGGTGTTGTTTCTTAAGCAACTGAGGAAATTTTCATTTAGGGTTGTTGAAGTTGAAGTTGGAAGTTGGTTTACAGAATGTAGGAGGAAAACTAGGGTTGATAACACCATCATTTTCTTGCATATAATGAAGGAAAGGATGTATTTTTTCTTGTGTCTATCTCATATTAATTGCACAAGACACAAGAAAGAAAAAAGCAGATTGTTTCATACTTACTTTGTCAGTGTCCTAGACTTTACTATTTTGAGGTACACTAACCAAACCGAATGCAAATTGAACTACTCTATTGATGAAGATTCTATCCCAAAATGATATACACGTTTCCATTTATATCCAAGGAAAAAGGAAAAGAAAAGGAAAAAACATCCCCTCAGCAGGAATGTGCACAAGTCTGTGCAGAGCCTACTGAGACTTCATACAACAACATTACCCCAGTGCGTCAAAGGGTCTCACCATAAGGCGGAATAAGAGAGGGTCGTATGTACATAAACCTTAACCCTACGTTAGGAACATTAAGAGGCCGCTTACGGATGACCCACAATGAAAATTTTGAGAGAAAATAACAAGAATGATGGCAAGGTACACATTTCATATTCATCAACTGTATTTTGTACATATACAAGATTTACTGTAACAGAGGGACCATTGTGCTCATAACAAACATTTCGGGATACAACTTCTTGAAAACAATTTCAACAGACGAGAAATTAATGTCAAAACCATAAGTTTGACCTCCATACTGCACAAACAGGTAATCCTTGGAAGACATAGGTGGTGGCAGAACTTGTGCAAGCTTTGGAAATTCAGGGGGTGGCTGCACATGTTTGTCCGTCGAAGAATAATACACATCAGCCAGCAGAAGCCAAATAAGATCAGCATCAATTGAGGCAAGCCCCGACAGGGCATCTATGGCAGCATCCCTGAGCGCAGTGACGCCACTGCATCCTACGCCCACCACAAGACTGCTAACCTTCTTGAGGACAACGTCAAGAGCTGATGAACTCTTTTTATCCTGAGATAAATAAGCAATCATGTGGAGTACTGCTGCTTGCGTTTTCAGAGTAGACAATTCAGAGGCAGGATCTTCTAGTGTCCGAGAAGTGCTTCTGTACGGAAGCAGTAACTTTGCTGCTTCATCATTTCTAATGGATTTACTTTTGAAAGGTGATGTCGTAAGAAGCTTCCAGATATGGAAACCATCAGTGTGGAAACGCCGAGTAAAGAAGTTTCCACCACATATTCTCACCACTTTGCTTATCACTTCTAAACATCGTCGAACAGGCTACAAAAAACCGAAAAGTACCAGAATATAAATAAACATGTTGCAACGAGTAAAGCAGTACGTATGCTTATGGGGTGAGAGGGGGGGGGGACTCGCATTACTATCACTACTTTTTAGTTCATTACTATAATATTTGCAAGATTGTCCATTTCAGCCTTTCCACTGCATCTTTCTTTATGTGCCATTACCAATAACAGCTATTCTCCGAGGATTAGATCAGTAATGCCAAGTTTCAGATTGATAAATCAAGTAATATGCCGTTTATCCACAAAAAAAATATTATATAAAAAAATAAAAAGTAAAAGGATAGGAGAAATGTACCACAGGAATCTTATTCCTCACACAAGCCACCAAAAATGGCCATATTCTGTTCATTGCTGGAAGTAGTCTATTCTCATCGACCCCCTCTTCAGCAGCATCAAGAATGTCTCTAAGATGGTAAAATGAACACAGAGATGCGACTTCTTCTATGGCTTCTTTTGTTTCTTTCTCATGCGCATATGCTTCCTCCACCTTTGCTAGCGTCATAATACCATGCTGTGAGGAAGACACGAGAAAGGAAAGCAATATATGACATTGATACTAAATAAGACAAGTATATGACAAACACACGAGCACATAACTATTCTTGTAGGGTCACTGGTACTAGGATATAATCTATGTTAAAATACCCACAAAAGGAGCTTGGGAGTACACTAAGTTTGTTTAATCTGAATCTTCCAGCATTACTTGTGATAATTTTTTCAACTATTTTTCTCTATTTTCAACCTCTTCTTTGTTTTCTTTCCTGAACAAACCTGTTCCTTTTCCTCCTGAATTTGTCCTCACACTTACTCTCTTGTAATCTCTCTTCTTAGCTCTCATTCAAAAAGGTTGTGCAAAAGGCTTATGAACCGGAAGCCTGCACTGAGGGAGGGATGAGACTGCCTCGAGCAAGGCTTGAACCCTTGACCTCTAGGCAGTATTGGGATACCCTTTTGCCCAATGGTGTTATCGTTGGGCCACAACCCCCTGGATTTTTTTTTTTCCTTTTCAAGGTTTTCCTCTTTTATTGTATGTCTTTTTCTTTACCTGTTCAGCTCCACACCTTCTGACTTTCTCCTCTCTACTTTTTCATTCTTTCCTCGTGTTGACAACTCTATACAGCTCACATTAGCCGACCCCAAATCCTTTAGGGGCAGAGGTTTTGTTGTTGTACTATAATCGGAAACTCAGACCAAGCTTTGACTGCCATCCACAAAGTACAGACCATACAGTCCATGTTCTAGAGTTTCCGAAGAAATATTCCAACATAGCTCAAGTATAGGAGAAGCAAAAGATCTAATGTCACATGCAGCCTCTTCTTCAAAGAAGTAAAGATCTAAAAGCTCCTACAACAACATTACCCCCAATGCCCCAAAGGCTCCTGCCTGTGGTGGGGTGGAGTGGGTGGGGGGGGGGGGGGCATATTACCCGGGGTTAGCCCAGCCCTGGTGTTGAAACACAAAGATGTTCCTGGATGACCAGAAGATGAATATTGCATTGGAGAATTGCAACACTCAGACAATCTTTCACAATAAAAGAAGCACAACAGTTATGAGCTGCTTAGCGTAGCCCTGCTTCGCTCTAGCGTATTCCAAAGGCAACTAATTGTGAGCCTTTGGCTTCATTGGGAAATAGAGAAATCTATAAGCTTTACTCCTTGAAGAAAGTCAAACATACCTCGATTATCTCCAATGCAATCAAGCTAACTGGCTCCTTTGCGGAGGCAACCAACGGAATCACAGCTGTCAAACAGGAAGCCGCAAGAGATGCAACAGTGCGGCGATACCTCTTGTTGTTATTCAGCTTAAACAAAATACTGTCCCACTCCTCTATGTTCACATTACCAAAAAATACATCCTCGCCTGTTTCTGCACAAGATTAAAGTCATGAATTATGGCACAGTTCGATAAAGTCTACAGCAGCATTGGCAAAAAGGCCACAATATAGGTACTTTTAACCAAGTCCTGCTATTATCTCCTCCACCCCTCCTCACTTTTCCCAGATATTACACTGCTTCTTAACAGGATTTCAGCATCAAGCGTAGTTCAGCGACCAGGAAAAAAGAACTTAGTGGTACATGATATTCATTCTAGAAACAAATAGTGCACAAATCGCTGCTTTCATTTACCCTCAACACGTCAGTGCACTACACATCACATAAGTCAGATATTACCTCAGCAAAATGAGCTAGATGAAAGCAAGTCAGAAAATAGCCATACAGAAAAGTATTAATCATTCTTTATCACATTGAAAATAGTAGTAAAAGGTTTCTAGTGAGATAAAGGCAGATGAGGACCTCACTGATTACACAACAATAACAATAACAATTACCAAATAAAATCAAGCTTGCCTACAGAAGAATCACTTAACATCAACCAGCGGCCCTATGTGAATACTCCAAAAGCAACAAAAGAACAAACTAAAAGCAACTTTCCTCTTTGATCAACTATTGGAGAGAAATTCGCAATTTCTGATTAAACAATAACTTCCAACACATTGGCGTCACACTAGAATAAGAGTGGCAAGACGCAGAAGGAAGAGTTTCCTGCATTAGGAAGCCAGGGAAAACAGTTTCAGGTACCTGATTCTCCTGGAATTACATTATTTTTCTGAAGCTCCTTTTTCACATAAGATACTTTAGTAATGACAGCAACTGCAAAACATTCTGATTGAGCAGGCAGCCCATTAGCCTCGTGCTTCGCTGCCTTAGCAATCTCCGCAACAGCCTATGAGGACATATATTTTAGGGATCCAGACATTTAGATTTATAATAGACAAGACTTTAGAAATATAGCCATTGCAACCTCAATTAACTTTTGTAATTGTATGTTACTACTAACTAAGAATGCACCGAACATGACACAAACTTGGTGTTTTACACAAAACACACCAGGGTGATCAATTTACTTTAGGCAGCATGTGTACAATACTTAAAATCACAAATACAAGCCACTTAAATTTACATTACTAGTATTTTATCACAACTACCACAATTGAAGAATTACGACAGAACCCCAGTTTTTTGTTAAGGTTTTATACCGTACCATTAGTATCAGCCAAAAAATCTATTGACTAACCTCAAATTACAGATGAAGTTTCAATTTCTGTCAGTTTACAGATTATTCAGCAAGGATAAGTGACACGTGAAGAGATTTAAAAACTGTATTAAACGACAACAAGTGGATGAAAGCTTTTTGAGAGACAAAAAGTAGGTGTAAGTGAACCATATCTCGCTTCTTCAGTGTGACATAAGAGAAGCTGTACATGGCTTGTTAAACATATCCTGAAGGTAACATTTTGATTAACTTTAAAAATGACTTGGTCATTTACAGCCAACGGTCTAATAAAGCATGACATCAATTCTTTGTTAAAGACAAGGGACTCGCTGAATACACTAAAGGAGCACGGATGAAGAGACAAAACCAAGATCTATATTCCAATTGTTTGTAATGAAGCACTGCTACTGGATATCAATCATCTTTCAGTTCTTGTAAACTATTTGGGGCTTAATAGCAGGATAGGATGCATACGGCTTCGAGGTTTAAATGGCATAAAAGAGTAGAATTAGCAAGCAAGCCAAATAGAGTTGCAAAAGAAGACCTTCAAAAAAGGAATAGTCAACTCTGGGTGTTGGTGCCTCCCAAGGATTTCCAGTTCCATTGAAACAAAGCGCATCTACAAAGAGAACTCGGAAGTTTAGGCACATGACAAAGGATGAAAAATGGGAAATAAACATAACAATGAGAACCAAGAGCCCAAATAAAAAGCCTCATATCACAGTTTGGAGAAGACAATTGCCACTCTCCAAGCAAACCAAGATGAAGAAAAAGCGAGCTCTAATAACTCTCTAAGTGCTCGTTAGACTACACTTGGGAAGTCAAAATTCCCATGGGATTTGGCTTAATTATTTGGATCCATGTAAGAAGTACCAATCCCCTACTAGGTAAGCAACTACCAACAAAGTGTAGGAAGTAGACGTTCCTAGTAAGTTCTACTTTCTACAACTTTGGCAGACTAACAACCCCTCAACTTTGCATTTCATAGGAATTTCCAATTCTCATGATTGGAGTATCCAGACGAGCACTAAAAGAACATACTCATCTATCTTAGAACTTGAAGTATACAGATATGAGGCTCAAATCAGAAGAGAGATCCACATAAAAGAAACAAATAGGTAATTCCCAACAGAGTAAAGAAATAGTAATAAAAGAACTGAAGAGCAGGGCAGTTCAACAACAAACAGAGCAACAGGTTCATTTTCTGTCAACAAGCCATACGGAAAAAAATCTCCGAAGAGATAAACAGGATGGCTCAAGTGGTGATTTCCAAATTCAGAAGTACCAGAAGCCCCCATAAGAAGAGACATTTCATGTCCTGATGCACTGTTTTGCATTCTTCTTCTTCTTCTTCTTCTTTTTTCTTTTCTTTTCTAATGATGGGTTACCAAGTAACTTGATGGTAATGTGCTTCACCCTAGCCATTTCCTCGGATAAGGAGCTAAGAAACGGTGACTAGTGTTTCTCTTGACCAAATTCATAAAACCTACATGCTCAATATTGCATTTCTAGCTCTTGTGATGACATTTCTTTCACAATTTGAAGGTTTCTGAATGATGAAGGCTTTGGTCTCGGGGCTTCCTAAAACAAAATCAATGGTAATGATTAATTGGCGGGATAGAGACAATTAGGCAACCCAAGTCCCTCCTGGGTTAAGGGTAAGACTACTTTGTATGTAGACGGTATATTTGGACCGTAACAGACCCAATGCCAAATAAGTTTGGGGCTGCTGTCATGTTGATTTTCTTGTAAATTTTGTTTTGCTCACCTATTCAATAGGGCAAAACAGCAACCTTAAGTTTACTTACATATTTGGCACGCATGCAAGGTGATATGGGCCTATGAGGTGGGCTTTAAGAGCCTAAGAGGGAGAAAAGGCTCGGGATACAGAAGGAGAAGAGGGTTATCGAGATCAAGGCAGGCAGCGGGTTTAGGGTGAAGGTAGATTGTGGAAGATGAAGGTTGGAATTAGAAGGGGAGTAATAATGGGCTGAAGAAGGGGTCCGGGTGGTAGAGGAATGGCGAGAAGGTAGCTTTATAGTTACGACAGATACTAGTTTGTTATTTCAGGGGTACAAGTGGACTAGTGTGGGAACTTTGGGTACATGCTGGAATAGTAAAGCACTGAGGGACAATGTGAAATCCTCCCCCCCCCCCAAAAAAGAAAAAAAAAAGAAGAAGAGCTACGCCATACTCATACTACTTTAATTAGATTCTCAAAATAAAACTTTCGGATGAGCAAATAAGGCCTCATTTGGACTCCTGTAGGAAATCTAAACTCCCAAGAGTTAGCAAATCCTAGGAAGCAACCTCGAAATTTTTACTTCCTAGAATGACAGTCTGAGAATAGTTTAGGAGACAAACATACCGGCTCCTCTAGTAATGTCAATATCTTATCCGCGACTCCTACATAAGAGAGCATTGCCGCAAGCACATTTGGGACCTGAGGGTTCAGATCTAGGTGACGCAATTGATGACACAAGGAATCAATAACATAGTCAGCATTTGCCACAACAAGGTGTCCCACCTGCAGAAAATTCAGAACAACAATGAGAAAACTGAAATCAGGATACAAAAGTATGAGTAACCCTAGTATAATTCTTACCGATGGATACCCAGATGTTGCAGAAATCAGACGCAACACGGCATCAGCTGCGCGCCGGACTTCAGAGTTCGAGCAAATCAAATTTTCAAGCAACAAATAGAGTGAGGAACAAAGGAATCCACTTGAAACAAAATCTTTCCCAAGGCATAGGTTAAAGATTCCTATTCCATCAATCAACACCTGTTGTAACAAAAACAATTAATTCAAAACCTGATAAAATAATGAAAGGTAAGGATGCAAAAATAAGAGGCAGCAATTATAATAACAAGTTGAGGTAAAGACAGTTCCTCATGAAGCATGGCAACATCACGGAAGAAGTGCAAATTAATGCTTGAAGCTTTCACGCCAAATTTATCAATTGCAACTGGAACATCCCAAACTTCTTGAGTCATATACTCGTGTAAAATCATACCAACACAGCCAATGACAGTCTGCCTTACACACGGTTCTTGAGGTACTTTCCAGTGTGATTTATCCAAAACATTGCTAAAAACAGAGCCATAACTCTTTTGTTTCTCATCAACGTTCGCTGCAGACACAGGAAATATGTCTTTCAGAACATCACTTGCTTGTTCAGACATGCCAAACAGCATCTCATTGAGAATACACGCAGCAGTGCTGGCCTTCAGTAACAATTGTCCCGATTGTCTTTTTGAGTACCAAGAGTCCCAGCTTTCTTTATTGCTATCTTTCATGCGGATATCAGCGACCAATTTACGCAAACAGCCCAGAGGAATCTCGACAATCTGCAACAAAGTTACTTCATTTCTGCAGTCTGTCAAACAAGTACAGGTCAGGAAGCAAATATGCACATGGACCTGACTAGAATAATAAGATAACCCTGGTGGACATATACAAGATAGTGGAATAGTACCAGCAAGCAATGATAAGCCCAATAGTCTGAGAATTCTTGCAAGTGCCTGGTATAATTTGTAACTGCCAACATGGACAAACCAAGGAGGCATACGGGGAAGTTTAACATCTTGATATGTATGGCTACTGGAATGCTTCACTTCCTTAACCAGTGGGTTCATATTCGACACTTCTGACATTTCTGACCTGGCCACGGGATCTTCACTTATTGAGTTCTGCTTGCCAGCCCTCAATTCTGTAAGAGAATGCAAGTAGCCAGTCGAAGACGGTGTTGATAAGACTAGTTTCCCAAGAGAGCCAGCAAACACAGACGTCTGACTCAAGCATAAAGATAATATATCGAACAACTTAGCAGCCTTAATCTGCATGAACAATACATTTAACATGGTCAGGTCTGATGCTTTCTATAAAAACAATAAGCAGGTACTTACGATCAGGTATGTTTGAGACATGAATGTCTACACAAATCAGACATCAACAATTATTTATCTTACCAGAGTTGCCATGGGTTACAATCATCCAGGAGAACATATGACATACCAGTAGTTATGCATTTGAGTTGGGTTCTCCCTCACAAGGCTAAGAATGTTCTCTCGGCTTGTAAGAGAAAAATGAATTAAGATTGGTTGCTGGAGTATTGAAAGATAGTTCCTCAACTCTGTTTTGTATATGATCCTAAGAACTCGCTTACCTCTAAGGGGGAAAACAAGAGAGAAGCGGGCACAGACACACATACACAAAAGTAGAGTTCTTCACGAATTCCAGGTACCATCACCTAAGCATTAAACCATATTACTATACAATTAATGGCCTTCACAAGTTCTTACTGTTCTTTGATACCATGAGATTCGAACAGAACTGTCGAAATTATTTTTGAAACAACCCACATTGTAGAGTTTGGCACCATAAAATCTTAAATTTGGAGAGAAAAAAAGTGAATAAAAAAAAGAAAAATATATTTATTGTTAACATGGTGATTTGAGATCAATCACTACAGTAAACAGTATAGCACAGTAGCAACAACAGCATATATGACAAATGTCACCATTTAGATGAACTTCCTCACACACCTACTACAAAATTCTTTAGAACAAAGTGATGTTCAGCATTTTTAGAACAGCATGAAGGGATTCGGCTCCAAAGCAAAAAGATGTGAATAACAGAATGTTTCATCATTCTGAAGAAAACTTATACTCCCTCCATTTCTTTTGGTTCTTTACGTATTCCTTTTTTGACAATTTCATTTGATTCTTTACGTTTCTATTTCGGGGATATATTTGTCACTTGACCTTCCATAACTACCCTTACTAACTCTACTATTTTTTAATTGAGTTATTTAATCTAATTAAGTCAAAAGTTAACTCAATCACTCTTAAATATATACCCCTCATTTTAATCCAACAACCCAAATCTACTTATCTAGCCCAAATCAGATTAATCTACCAACACAACCACATAGATTCAACCCCCATCCTCAATATCCATATCAACGTCATTCATCTTCTTCATTTTGTTTTTTTTGAGATCATTCATCTTCATCATTTACTCATTCATCTACTTTGGTTCATTCATTTTCTCTTTCATCTTCATCAATCATTCATACATTCATCCACCAATATCATTTTAATCATCCATTCTTGCGTCTCAAAATCCACCCATCTTCATCTCCGTCCTCTGAAAAAAATATATATCTCTCTTCTCCCTGAAAGTTTTTGGTCGGATCTTGCTTTATTTTTCATTTTCATTTAAAAAAAATCAAATTGGGGTATAAATCTTGGTTGTTTAAGGAGAGAGAAAATGACAAATGACGGAGAGATATTGAAGATTTCCAATGATTTTTTGCGTAATCTGGTTGTTTTGTACTTGTGCTAGTAAGTAGTTAGTACACATTTTTCCTACCCAGAAAAACTAGTTGTCAAAATCAAGTACACTTAGCTCTTGTATTCAAAGGTCTCATCTCTTAATTGGTGTTTTTTGGCAAAATAAAAAAGAACCCCAGGTTCTCAACTTTGTTAAACTTTGAGGAAAATAAAAATAACCCATTTTATTTGATTAATTTTAATCAAAGGGCACTCTGTTTTTTTGGAGAAAATCCGATGATGATGAAGATGGGTACAGGGAGAGTAGCAGCGCCGGTGGTGGTGGACTGGTGGGTACAATAGGTGGAGTGGCAGTCGATATGAGATTTCGTATTCTCAATATATGAAGTTAAAGATTATTAGTGTTTAATTACTTTCCTTAACAACTACCCCTCCCTTCTTCTAATTTGCTTATCTCTCTACCCACCTTGGTACTCCCCCACTTTCTCTTTGTAAAGAAACAAAAAGAATGGAGGGAGTATTCTTCTTCCTGTTCTCATGCCTATATTAGCCTCAAAAGTCACGCAAGTTATCCACCCTATGTGAAATGCAAATGGATTCATCAATGAGATTTACACTGTCCAGTTCACATATCAAGGTATCTAGCCCAAAAAAACAAAAAACAAAAAAAAAGCAAAGAGACAAGTGTCCAGGACATATGCTTTGGCAATAGACAAAGCTTTACAAACAAATACAAACTCTTTATGCTGAATACATATAGGGGCCGTTTGGTTAGAGAGTTTCAGCTTTCAAGAAAGTGAAAGGGAAGGGGAAAACATACTCTAACTCCCTTCCTTAATGTTTGGTTTTTCTTTTTAATCATTACTTTATCAATTACCCCCGAGAGACTCTGCTTTCATTCCCAAACTCCCCCAAGGGTTTTGAGGATTACCCATCATGGGCTATATATCTATGGGACAACATATACATGTAACATAACAATAAATAGTGTTACGGAAAGACATACAGGAGAGGACAAAAGGTGATCAACGACAAGTTGAGGTCCACAATAATAGATCACTGCAAGCATCTGCTGAGCAGAAGCCAAAGCCACAGTTTCTTCGCTTCCAAGCACCACTTTAGGCAGCTTCTCAAGTAGCCTGCTTTCAAGAGGTTTACATGAAAATTAAAGGGGGCAAAAAAATAAAAACAAAAGAAAAGATAAGTCATTTATTTATAAGAGAGAAACTTTTATCAATATTTTAAATCGTGTTTGCATTAACTACAGACCTGCTGAAAACCTCGGCTACATCATCCTCAATAGTATGTTTCCCAAGTGATGAAAATAAGAATCCAAGAAAGTCTTGTGCAGCCGCAGACACTTCTTCGGAATCATCACAAACCATTATACACAAACATTCCTACAAACAATACAAGAAACAAAACAGCAAATGTAACAAATGTAGGTTGCACAGTGGAAACGTCGAAGTCACTAATAATTCTTTTAAGTCTGAGTATGATATCAATGCAATCAAATAAATCTAAGGATTATCTTCGGAAACACATAGTAAAAGGAGGTAAAATCAAGGGTTCACATCCATCTTAGGTAACTTCATTCCCTTCTTTCAATTTGTTCATTGACTTCATTCACATGATTCTGAATTATAGTAGCCAACCCCAAGTTCTCAGACTTTGTTGTTAGTAGTGTTGTTGGAGTAACAATATCCTCAAGCTGCATTAACTTCACAAAAGGAAGCAAGAAATTGCTCACTACATAATTTTTTTTTCAGAAGTAAATAAGAATATGTCAAGGACGCCAAATGGGGTGAAGCCCATTAAGAGCCTTGGAAATATGTGAGCCCTCAAGCTATCATGAATAATTTTAACTATCATTTATAATTTTAGCTTTGATACTAAAAGCCTCTTCAAACAGCAAAGTTTGGATTCTGGACATGTACACCCTTTTTTCCTCCACATCACAGTCCGCTTCATTCCATGTACGCCATTAGGAACCATCTTTCATCCTTTTCATGGCATTAGAGCATTTTTCTTGGATGGACCCAGTGCAACCTAAATAAAGGCTAAAGATATGTACCAAAGACACAAGAACCTACAAAGGGGGTTGAAAAGGCCGTCAACGGATTATTTTGCTCACAGGGTTCAAAGCGCAACACCTAATTAGAGACAAGTGCTACACTGGAGGCACCTTGAACAATAAAAGAGGGCTCTCAAGGATGGTGATTCCCATCCCATAAGCCAGCTCATGAAGAGTAGCGGTTTTTAGAAAACTCGTACTGAAATGGTAAGCAGAACAAACCCTCAACCCAATCTTGAGTCTGACTTGACAATGAAGCCAACTGAAGAATAGCAGCTTAGAAAAGAGAATAGATTACCAAATGACAGGCCCTCCCACTCTTTACACATACCTGAATGAACAAGACTATAGGAAAAATTCCTACTAGGAGCCATCAGCTGTTCGTCTCACATACCCATCAACGTCAGCCCAAAAATCCATTTTCAGAACTACTGTCGGGGACACAAGCACATCAGCTTGCGCTCACCAAACTACTCCTTTCCTTTTATGAACAACTAAAACCACATGTATGTAAGAGCATTGTATTTCACTTGATCAACCATGTCTTCGCAAGATAATTCTCTTTTCTTCATGCCTTGCAGTAGAATTTGAAGGGCAAAACAACCCTAGAATGCATGAGAACATATCTGAGAAACACGCAACATTGTTCACTAATCCTCAAATGCGAGTGTACGAGACACCTTCCAAACAAGATTTTCAAATTCACAGACTAGGAGGCATTCATCTAAATCCTAAAGGAGGATCCAGAACTGTTGTTGAGGACTCGCCACATCAGATGGCACTTATCAAATCTGCACATCAATCTTTTATGAAAGAGCCAACACCCAAAGCTATAAAAGAGCTTGATAACCTATAATCAATGATGTCCTGATGAGCAAATTCCAACTTCTTCATCTTCTCCATGCCTTATATCCAGTTTATCACGGCTATTTAATGGTACTAGCAAAGATAGTAGATCAAAATCCAATTCATCAAAGCCTGTTTACTCTTTCAGAACTGCATTTGGAGGTATTTCTCATGTATCAATGTTTATTCATTTAACTAATAAAAGTACTCCGTACTAAGTGTCTTTAATTTAGCTAAATAAAGGGTAACCAAAATTCAATAATTTGATCAGAATGATTTGTAAATTGGACCAACTTAGCTAAAAAAAAGGTAACCAAAATTCAATAATTTGATCGGAACGATTTGTAAATTTGACCAACTTATTAATTACAATGATTTTAATTTATCTACACCCTCCGTCCCAGCTCAAACGCCCCTTGCGATATTTGTAGTGGTATAAGAAAAATTGATATAGTAAGTTGATTGAGGTAATATTAGGAAAAAGGAGGAAAGAGAATGTGAGGATTAATAAACGTGGGAGAGATAATTTGAGTGGTGATGTGATAATTTAATAAAAGTAGGAGATAGAAACATGTCCCAAATTAGATGGGGTGTTTGAGGTGGGACATCCTGAAATGGAATATGGGGCATTTGAGCTGGGACGGAGGGAGTATGCATTTCTTAACAGTCCGAAACAATTTTTTATATGTGTAAATCAAGCGAGAGAGCGATAGTGGTTGTTGCCAAACATGAACCCAGAGCAGTTGTAAATGGTGCTCTCCAAAAGTTACCAGCTACTAATGCCGGCGATCCCCATCTCAAGGTTGTCAAGGCAGGTGTAGTGGCTCTCAATGACCCTCCTCACCCCACCATCTCATCATGAATAGAATGAAGTGAGTCATTTAAGGTAGACTTGTCACACTCTTAGGAAAAAGGGGTCTCGGGTGGCAAGGTCGGCTTAGGAATGCAGAGAGGCGGCTCCATGGGGGAAAGGACTAGTCACATGAGTCATCGTCCTCTTCTCACCCCTCGGCGGCATAGTCGTGTGGGAGACTATGCTCATATTAGTACCCAATAGGTCCTCCACATTGGAGATTCTTCCCAAAGTCTAAAAGATTGGGAAAAAAATCAACGGGATTGATTACTGTTGGAGTTCACTCCTGGGGGCACGGGACAAGTATGGCTCGGTCATTGTTGATTGTCAAGAGCATAATGTCATTGTTGTCCTATCAGTTCTTTAAAAAAAACTTTGGGATATACGAGGTCTAGCCAAATTTGAGAGTCTCTGCGACTGCTGGACAACCCCGAAACCTAAGTTCTTTGCAATGACCATGACTAGCCTTCCACAAGAGATCCATGTAGCCTTAGTCTTTGTGGTAAAACTCACTTAGGCAATGTAAAGCCATGGTGCCTACCACGTCGTTAGTTTGTTTAGAGCCTATGATTATACAAACTACGCGAGAAATAACGTAACGCGGGGTTCCTAATAACAGTGGAGGACTTACTAGAGTTAGTAGAGCTAGTCATTCTTGCCCTCAAGAGTTAGCAGGCACTAAGGCTGTTGTCGATCTTCTTGATCTTTCGCGAACCCCATTGTCGATAGGGTACCTCAAAAAGGGTCGGGAACTTCTCGAACAGTAATCTATACGGGTGGTCAAATAAATGGAAGTTGACCCCAGTAGAGCACCCATAAGGTTAGCTTCAACAGTAGCCAAAGATTCACATGTTATGGCTTTATAGTTTAGATACGCCGCGTCGTAGTATCAAGTTAAGCCAAAATAATTACAAAGGTTCTAAAAATATCCTTCAATCCCTAAAGCCTCCATGGTAGCTAAATGAGGCCATCCACTAGACTCGAAACAAAACCCAAGGTCAACAAGTTTCCTAAAGGTCGAAAGTAAGTTTGGTTTCGGAGTCTACAATGAGGCCTTCATTTGGCTACCATGAAAGAAACTCCCCACGTAATAGGCTCTGGTTTATTTTTTTCTATTGTCTACAAAGTGGACTCTGGTTTATGTTTTTCCATGCTCTAAAGAAACTCCCCACTTAATAGGCACCACCACTTTACATTGTCTAAATGAGTTTTACCCTAAAGCCGAGCCAACGCTCAACTTCTCCGCTCTCATTGCCCAAAATTTCCTTGATGCCAAATTGCCAATAGTCCAAAGACTAAGACAAAAGTGATCTCTTATCTCAAGAAGTTATTGCCAAATTGCTAGTCACGGTTATTGCAAAAATTGGGCTTCGAGATTTCACATCTCAAGAAGTTTTGCCGACAACAGTGAAATTTTCATCTCACAATGAAGGATGACTGATCCATACTCGTCATGGTTCAAAATCCGGATATTGACACAGTTGCGGTATGAGTAGCTCAGAATCGCATTGGTTTCGCCCACCACTGAATTGCGGTTGTCGTGGTCTTTTTTTTTTTTTCAAGTGTTTTTCAAATTTTTAATTTTTTCATTGCACAAAAAAAAAAAAAAAAAAAAAAAGTGGTTTACATAGATTATGACGAATGTATAGCTCTTTGTTGTGAAAGTCCTACAACAACAACAACAACAACAACAACAAGACCATCATTATCCCAGCGCCTTCAAGGTTTCCGCCATAAGGCGTGGTCGGATGTACGCAAGCCTTACCCCTTTTGAAATATAGAGAGACTGGGCACCGATGACCCAAAATGAAAATGGATTCGAGAATCGCACCAATAGTTTTTTGAGGCATTTTGCTTTATTCTGTTATATCCCAAAGCCAAAGAGTACTTAGCCATGGGCTTCATAGGAAATGGAAGAATGAAAGTCCTAAAATACTATTAAAAAAAAAAGTTAAATAATCCAGCTTCCTTTGGTACGACAAAAGTCCTATACGAAAGTAGTCCTTTGTTCCACTATAAACTTCCACTTTCATTTGAAATCCTCCCAAATATTCAAATGAAAGTGGATGTTTAATTTAGGATGGAAGGAGTAAAGGGTTTCTTACTCTAGGAAAAAACATGGCTTAGGCCACATACCCTTTGACCGACCTATCTACCAACATCCACTACTAACTCTTTTTTTCCACATAAACATTAGAAGAAGAAAAAAATACTAATGATAAACTGCTTTATCGGCCACCACTCACCCCACCTAACTCTGTTTCAAATTTATTCTCAGTTTCTCTCCCTTCATCGGTTTTTTTCGCTTTAAAAACCTCCCGTAGCACCCTCTATCACACAACTTAAACACGGCAAATGATGAGTCGTTCGACTCGCCGCAAGGCCCTCCGACCAGAAAATATCCCCAACTTTTTTCCCTTTTTCCCCAATATGGCAATATCAAAGTTCAGAAATTGTTAGCAACCGTATTGGGTCCTCTCAGACGATATCCGATACATTTCGGTTGTCTCAAGCGACTTTTACCATTTTTTTAGTTGTCATGATATCTGTGTTAGTATCGTACCGTATTTTGCACCTTGATACTCATCCTCAATGCGAGTGTTGACTGATCCCCTTAATAAGGAAATGCCTAGGCGGAAAGGGGAGTCTTTTATGATGCATTTTAGAATTTGGGAGGAATTGAAACAGATTACAGCAAGGGACTTAACCCGATGTATCCTCCTTACCTCCCTACCCTTTTTACTGACCCCAATAGAGCCCCTCAGCCCCCTTAGTTTAAAAAAGCGCGCCTGAGGCGCACTTAGGCGCAAGGCGCAGCTGCACGCAACTGAGGCACAGGCCTTGAGGCGCACACACTGGAGCGCACAAGTGTGCAATTTCCAATATCTTTCTCTTGTAACCTTAATTATACACTTCCCTTTGCCCCATAATCCCTTGTTTATACTTGCCCATTGTCCCTCTTAAAATACGAAAAAAAAAAGGTTTATTTTTTTTGAAATATGGTTTCGTAAAATATAATTTTATTCGCTAAATGAGTGCGCCTCGTGTGCATGAGGCGTACACCTTCGCCTTGCGCCTCGCGCCTCATCGCAACGGCCCCCAGCGCCTCCTTAAACTAAGAGAGCCCCTAGATTTATCTAATGGGGACGTTACCATGATTAGAGTGAGGAAGGTTCTGTTAGGTTTGGGTGCTAGGAGTGGTTTGAGTTCGTGTTGTCTTGATTTGTTTTTGCTTGTGTTTTTATTGTGTTTTTTTAGGTGAAAACGAGAAGGGGGCTATTCATTCATATCAAGTTCGGCAAGAGGTATCACCCCCTCCGGAATCTATAAACAATAAGTTATCATGTTTTGGCTTGTGTGGTTGATGCAGATATGTAATTGATGTTTACTGATTTAGAGTTTATTTGATGAATGCTCATTGTTGTCTCCTTGTGATTTGAGATGGATGTGGTATGCATGTTTGCTCCCTGCTGCTTGGAGTTTGAGTTTCTCATCATTATAATTTTCGATCCAGGTATTCCCTTAAATCGAAGTTTGCTCGCTACAGAAATTCAAAGTGTTTTCCTTACCCATGTATGTATTTGCTTTAAATTTTTGTGATTTTATAAATGTTATACTTTCGATAAGTAAAAGAGTGTCTAGACTACTAGATACCAAAGGACTAGGAGCTGGTGGCCATATACAAAACCGGGATCTGGAAAAATCATGCTATCAAGCTGTCATGAGTGGTCTTATCAATAATTAGGGGGGTCCAGTACATGTCTGCGTTTGAAACTTGACTCTAATTATACAGGAACTTCAAAGAGTGAAAATTTGTAAAAGGTAATTACTTCTAACTTTGCAGAACTTATTATTCATTATGTCCCCGGAACAGAGCCATTGACATGCATGCAGATAGAGCTAATTACATGCAGCCAAAGAAAGATTAGTAGACAAAAGTAACAGCATAAGTCAGCAACATACCAAAAGCATCAACCTGCTCCCGTTCAAAACATAACTGCACTTCAACAACAGCCCTTGTATTGCAGACAGTAGACCACGTCTCACTCTTTTGGAGGGATGCATGCAAAGCTGACAGGAATATCAGAAGGCAAACCAAGATAAGTTGGGAGTATGAAAGATGGTTTTGGAATTTAGATAAAGAGCTCTAGAGAAATCAAATCACGCTTATGTAAAACATATCAGCTCATAAGGAACAAACCTAAGTGCCACAAACAGAAAACAGATCGATCAGACTGGTAGACGTACATGTGGAAATGTGTTGCTCAATAATTTGTCAACATTGTTGGTAGCTTTTTCAATCCATTCTGGTGTACGCTTTACATGAAAACGGCCTACACCAGCACCAGCATCAAGAAGTTTCTTATCCGTCAGGTCTTGCTTTGTGATTTCATGCATGCCACTTGAATCACCAGAAAGAGTGTGATCGTGATTCTGAGCTTTATTTTGCAGGTGACGTAGCTTCTCTAGGTATGATTGTGAAGATCCATCATATGACTTCATATCATGCAGTTTCCTAGATGCATGAGAGTCAATTTCATTAGCATCATCCTGAAGGACAACCATGAGAAATTCCGCCAAGCCTCTAATGGCATGCTCAGTAGCTTCTGTGCTTCCAGCAGCCCCACTAATCATGGACTTGGAGGAGTGCAAAACTTTGGCCAGTTGGCTGACAACTCCAGGCAAAAAGAACGCCAAGGCATCAGAAGTACCAACCTGCCAGAAAGGGAAAAAATTTAAGGAGGCAGCTATAGTTCTACAAGCTTCTTGAAAGCAAATTTTAGATTAGTATATATTTTGTGTCAACATTTAGAAGCGGTTGCACGAAGAAGAATCATGACGAGTGTCGGCCACCCTTATCTGTCTTCTGCATACAGGTGTCTAAGGTAAGTACAGTCTTACCTTTGCTACAAGCACTCGTAGTGTTTTAAGAGCTTCCACCCGAAGCTTTGCACTTCCCTTCAGACCCCGTGCGCCCTCAGCATCTGCAATCTTTGCAGAAGAAAAGTATATTAATATTTGCGATTTAATTAGCTCAGAAAGTGAACTATCTTTTCTAGGTTAAACACAGGACTTCAGCTTACATTCAGCAGGAGGGACAACCAGTGCCCAACAGCAGCTGAAGCACTTTCTGATTGAAGAAATGCAATTAAGCACTCCATTGGTTGGCACTGAAGGTTCAAGTGTTCCGCAATCAACCCTTCAGACTCTTTTGTATCTAGAAGTGATGGTCTGACTAAGCTGTGTATACAAGAGCAAGATGTCTCCAAACAAGGACTTAGATTAGAAAGCAATGTCCGGATACATCTAACAACTCCTTCAAGGAACTCTTCAGAAGCCTCAGATGTGGATAGCATGGCACCATAAGTTAATTTCTTCATCATTACAGCCATCTGCATCAAAGTAGGATTTAAAATTAGGTCAAATGCAGCAAAATTTCCATATAGTGGCTTCCGAGCAAGAAGAAGTATCAGAACTTCTCGATATTATTTCCACCGAATCCAACCACATGCTTTATTATTAGCGAAGGACTAAATACTTTTTGACACAAAAAGAAATAAAGTAACTAATTTATCAGCACATGAGCAAGTATTTTCTAGGTCGTCCAAGCAATTAGTAAGCTTATGATCTCAAATCTCCAGCTTGAGGTCAAATGCTGAGGTGTACTTGAACGTATGACATTAAAATGACAACATAGTCGAACAATAGAATAGAGTTGGTATATAGCAAAAATGATGAAGGGACAATTGATTTCTAATCATAACTTAACATTTAACATTATTTCCACCAGTCCAATTAGCAAAGAGCACGGGACAGTGATATACAAAAGCCTCAAGGTTTCCAGATGAATAGACGAACCTGATTTACAGAACCTAAATGGCATTTTGACAGTAGTTCCTCTAAGCATTCAAGCACGCCTTCTGCAACAGCATCACTCACTTTACTGACAGTTTGATTGTGGGTGGTCGTAGCACGGTTTTGTACAGATTTGTCAGAAGACCTACAGCTCACTGCTGCATCCAATAGAAGCAACAACGGAAACAAGGTATAGCTGAAACAAAAAGAAGTTGAGAAAATTGTTAGGACTAGAATCATATTTCTCGATAGAAAATACATCAGCGAGTTCTAGAAATTATTCCTGTGTATCCACATCATTGCTGACAGTGTCAATGATCACATAAATAGTTCCTCTCGCATCCAATCCCACCTTCACAATTCATGACCAGACACGCACGATATTTATAAACAGCAGAATTCATATCTTAAGCTGCAAACATACGTTTCATCACATTTTCCCAATGTCAGTCTCACAATTTATGGTTCAACTCAGATAACTTTCAGAAGGTACCATTCGCAATTCAAAGACCTTCCCGAGTGCCAATAGATTGACGAGTAGCTTCACTCAAACGCAATCATATGATTCATATAATTCATACTTATCTCATTAGTACAGCAGAAGCATTGCCTTCACCCAAAAATGTATGCTTTACATTCGGAATGCGAAAATTGGGGTATAAAAAACATAAACCTCTAACGAAAATCGAAAAGGTCGCGCCCACCCAAACCGAAACCAAGTTTTAATTCTAAAGATAATACGCAATGTTCTAAACAATCAAACAAAGAATTGATAAAAAAAAAAAAATGTAAATTAGCTGGAATAGGGCATAAATTAAAAAATTGGCAAAAGAAGAAGTTAGCGTACTCGAAAAGGGGTTGGAGAGAGAGAGGAGGAGAAGAGCGAAGGAGACGGAGCAACTGCGAAAGAGCAGGGGACTGCTTCTTTGGGTTTTGCGCGAGCTGCAGCAGTTCCAAGCAGCACATTTTAAGCTCCATGAATACGCCGCTGTTGCTGCTGCTCTCCATGGTGCCTATGATCTGCGTAGGTGGTGGCGACAGCGGTGGTGGGCGGTGAGCGGGGCGCCAAGGGGGATAGAGAGAAAAGGAGGAGAAGAAGAAATACGGAGTAGGGGAAACAAAAAAAAAAAAAAAAAAAACAACTCAGTCTACGGCTCTACGCTCGTAGAACCGTATTGGATTGATATTGGTTGCCACCTCGAGAAGACCGGGGTGGCCTCCGATAGGCGATAGGGGTGTGCAAAAAAACCGTCATATTGAAATCTGGACCTAAAATCAATTTAACCGAACTAAAAAAGCGGGTAATCAAATTGATAAAATGTGGGTTAGTGTCGCAACTTTGGGTGTATGCCGTTAACCAAATCCGAACCAAAACTGGACATAATGTCTTATTTTCACTGGAAATAGGCGATAAGTCAACTCATTCACAAGTCTAAAATAAGATAACCAATCCAATATGTTTCACAATTCACTTGTTTGAGAAAAAATAATACATAAATGAATTGAAGTACCAACGTATAAATAGTGGAATGCTAACATTTTATCTATAATTTTACTTAACTAGTCGTTGACCCGTGCAAAATTGCACGGGACGCTATACTTCATTGTAAATTCATCATGTTTAATTTACTATCATTTTAGAGGAGTTATGCCCGATTCAGTAAAATTATTACAAAGTATCAAATTTAATTAAGTGTTTTACGTCGATTCATGAATTTCAATGTAAGCAGCACACCTAAACTCCACTCCCTCCGTCCCCCCTTTAAACACCCACACCAAAATACCCCCGTGTTGCAAATCGGTTAATCAAAGTTACAAAAGAATTATTTGGTGAGTTAGATAAAAATCTTAGCAATTGGAACTTTGATTAACCGATCGATTAGTGTGTACACTCTGCTCAATAAGTGTGTGTTTTGGGTATGAGGTGTTTAAAGGAGGACGGAGGGAGTACATGCTTGTTAGTTTTAGGTTCAGTTTCACGAACCCTCAAATAAATTAAAATAAAAAATAAATGTTCAGTTTTATGAATTATTATATACACCGTATTCAATAAGACCAAAACATTTCAATTGGGTGACATGAGTGAATTTGCTATATAACGCACATAATAGACAATAATATTCACATAGTGTCTTATTCCACTACATATACTCACGGGTGTCTAAAGTGGGACGGACGAAATATGAAGTTGACATTATGTTATATATTTTTCTTTCAATTTTTAGCAATTTAGCATTTGCTTACTTTATTGGTTTTATACGTGCATTTGTATAGTATAGTCCGTATTATTTTAGAATTTGCTAACACATAACGGTCCAACCTAACTCACTCGCGGAACATTTTTGTTGCTATCACCACGGAGCTTATAGTTAACGTCTTAACTACCCACCCATATTCTTTGTCTGATGCACATATGTATTAGTCTGATTACGCCCACCGTTTTGCATGATAATCAGCATAAATGTAACATAATCTCTAATTCTTTGTTCCACATATGCTTACTATATTTGCTGAAATTTCGGTCAAAATTAAACAAATGATTAAAATTTATTTTTAAAATAAAAATATGGTAGTACAATTATTGGGAAAAATCTTTGTTTTTAAATTTGGACGAAATATTAACAATTAATGTCCTTCATATATAATTTGGCAAATAAAAGAGTCAACAAAATACCAATTGCCTTAGTGGTTGCAGTGTTACAGTGTAAACCTGAGGTCACAGGTTCGATGTGGATGGTCTTAGAAGTGCCTAAAGGTTTGCCTATTACTCCCTCCGATCCGGATTAAAGTTCTCATCCTCATTTTAAAAATACTACTATGTCATGTTATTTTTGAAATACTAAAAAAGTCGACCTTTACAAATTTAAATCTAATCATTTATAATTATAAATTTAAAATTTACTGAGATAATAATAACACCGATAAGAATTCAGAACAACACCAAACACAATACACCATCTGGCATTCTTTAAGCACCGCATACTCAAAATGCCCTTTGGGAAGGAGAGAGTACACAATGATCTATTAATCAATGTTTCAAAAAAATTACACAGCGAGTTAGATAGGAATCTTAGCAAAATTTGCATGTAATTTTTTGGAATTTAGATTAATAAATTAGTGCGTACACCTCCTCAATTAAGTTGCGTATTGCATATAGGGTGTTTAATGAAAGACGCAGGGGTTTGTGTAATTTTTGTAGACCCGTCAACACCTATTCTGATCCGTTTTTTTCCGTCAAGAACTATTTTTTCCGACTCGAATCCGTTTGTTACCCGCATGTGTTGGTCAAACCCGATTCGACTCATTGACTCGTATTTAAAACAAAATTATACAAAAATTTAGTCTTATAGTTGATTATAAATGTCCAATCGCGACCCAAACTTGTATTTGATCGAACCTGTAGCGAACTGGCCAATAATATTATACCTAATGCGACCCGTTTAATAGGTCTACTTGTATGTGAACTTATTTGTTTTAAAAAGTAAATAGAATCTAAAATTTAAAAACTCTCATTCACCTCTCTAACCTCTTACCAACTTATTCGATCTCCTACTCCACCCCTTCGATCACCACTCGTTGACTATTGTACTCGACTACCCTTATGATGCTGTTAGTTTGCTCCCTCTCCGGTCAATTTTCTTCTGCATTCCCACAATTCGTTGTTAGCTCATATGCATAGACCTCAACGTAACAACTCTTACCCATGTTACGAACTTTCTTAATTGACAGCCTCATTTCACCTACTTCCTTAGCTAAGCTAACACTCCTATGACTCGACAACATTTTATTCGACACCCAGTTACCCCCAATAAAATGTTAGCCAACTCTTAATTTTCGCAAACATCTTACCTGACTTGTTAATCTGCATATCAACACCCGTTACATTTTCTAAATGGTATTCAAATTGAGGTTCAATTTTGTTTGGTCAACTGTAAGTTTAAAACAAATACTACTTAAATGAAACATAAACCGTAGAAATGAATAAGAAAAAGTCATATTGATTTATATCTCTGATGTAACGAATTCTTGACACATTTTTCAAGTAAGAAAAAAAAACTGTTGAGAAAGTGGTTTGACTGTATCATGACAATTTTAAAAAGCGATTTAATGTGTGCAAGATCACACCACCTATTAACAAAAGAAAGAAAAGATATCATACTCCCTCCATAGAAAGATTTTATTAGTCATTTTATTTATTCGAGAAAGTGGTTTTACTGCGTTATACTTTTAAGTCTATACGGGTGAAAATTATAAAAACATATTTATGTGATAGGATTTTTCGCTACAAATCTAACAATATAAGTTTCATAATTTTTTACCAAATATTTTTTTTAAATTAATTGTCAAATCGTTGTCTCGAAATGTGAGAACGACTTACATATACTTTTATGAAGCAAGTTAGGCTATGTTTGATATTACATAATAAAAGTAGTATCCAAATCAGTTCAGAGTCATACAAATCAGATCAGAATTGCTCAAATAATGTTCAATGAATTTGGTCCATTATTGATACTAATCCGTTGAAATTCAATCAAATTTTCAACAAATTCAGATCAGGTCAAATAAGTTCAGAGTCATTCAAATAAAGTCAGATTATATTAGGAGCAATCAAATCAGACCAGATCAGATAAAAAAGATTCAATCCTATAAAACGGGACCTTAGGTGTATCATTTTATTCTTGCTTATAAAATATATATTCAGCACATAATTTCATTTTTGTTATATCTTATTATTTATTTTTGGTTACAAAAGATGTCATTTAATAAATATTTAATTTCACTGAAATTTGCTAAGATACCAATGGAATATACGGAAAGATTTTTCACCAATCAAATGTGAGTTTTTGTACATTTGTCAGCTTCATTTCATCTGTTGTCTATGTCAGCTTTTCATGCACGCAATTATTAGAAGTTATAGATACATTAGTAAACGTGAAATATTATCCAATTTATAATCATTACATTGTTTTATTTGATTTATTAGAACGTAATATATATTGTTGAAAAACTTGTTTTTTTACTAATATAATTTGAATTATCAACCCGTTATTGTTGGGTCACGAACGTGCTCTTTATGACCCATAAACTGTTTGTATCCGTCCGAACCCTTATTGATATACGTATTTTTTTGGTGTAATCAGACCCAAACCATATTTATGATATTTATCTTTGTTTTCCCATTACACATGTAATAATAACCATCATTCACTTTCCAGAAACACATTCCAGTAGTAACTTGTTTTTTTTTTTTTTTTTTTTTTTTTGTGAAAATGTAAATGTTATTAATCTCAAAAATAAAACGTGGCTTTACAACCAGAGTGACATTACATAAGACCCATTTCTTCTAACCAACTTCTATCCTTACTAGAAATCTTGGTCAAGCTGTTTCTCAGTCTACACTTTACCTCTTTTTTGACTTGATCAACCAGTTTTGTAGGAAGGACGGGGCATTCTTCTAATCTGCATTTGTTCCGAGCTAGCCATATATGATAAACTAGACTGCAAATGACAGAATCTGCAACTTGCTGCATCAATTTAGTCTTCATCTTCATTTTGGCACACCAAGCTAATATCACAGACTCCGAGATGTTGATGTTGAGCCATCCCCTCACTTCCCTTAGGCACTTCAGTGAGAAGCAACATTGAAAGAACACATGGCTATGAGTCTCTGCCATGCTTCCAAACAAGATACAATGATCCTCAGTGCATATGCCTATCTTCTTGAGTTTGTCTCTCATTTGCAGCCTTTGCAAGCTTGCAAGCCAGGCAATAAAGGAAGCTCTCGAGATAATATGTCTATTCCAGACAAACTTCCCTCAGCAAAGCTTGCTAAAATCACCTCTTAGCCACTTATAACCAGCTGCAACAGTGTAACCATGATCATGTCTAAGCCAATTTCCATCTTTAAAGCCCTCTGCTAATTGATCCCTCACCCCACAAATCTTTTTTCCAAAACCAGTTAACATCCAATGGAGGATTGTATTCCTCCCAAGTACTTCCCTTAAGGTAATCTGATCCAAAGTCTATCAGCTTTAATGTAAATCCACCAAGCATACTTGCCTAGACAAGCCATATTCCAACTGATAATATCTCTCAAACCAAGACCACCTGCCTCTTTAGGTTTGTAGATTGTTTCCCAAGCCACCAAGGGACTTCTGATCATATGCTCATTGTTGTCCCAAAGATAATTCCTGCAGATTGCAATAATTCTCTTTAAGACTGTTTTGGGAATAATAAAGATCCTTGACCAAAAATCATGGAGATTCATCAGGTTAGCTTTAACCAAAGTTAATCTCCCAGCATAAGAGAGTTTTCGAGCCCCTAATGCTCTGATCCTGCTTACCACTTTCTCTGTAAGTACATGGCAATCCATGAGAGAAATCCTACCTGCTGTGATTTGAATCCCGAGATATCTGGAAGGAATCTGACCTTCTTTAAACCCAGAGTACTCCACAACATCTTGCTTTGATCTGTAACCCATGCCAGCACAATAGATTTCAGATTTAGAAGGGTTAACTCGTAAACCTGAAGATTCTGAGAAGGTAGCAAAACCCCTCAACATGAGCCTAATAGACTTAAGCTCCCCCTTGCAAAACAACAATAAGTCATCCACAAAACAGAGGTGATTAAGTTTTGTTTTCCCACACATAGGGTGAAATCTAAATTTCCTCTTGTTAGCCACAACCTCCAAGATCCTTGAAAGGTATTTCGTGCAAATAGTAAAGAGAAGAGGGGAGAGGGGGTCTCCCTGTCTCAAACCTCTTTTACCTTGGAAGAAGCCAAAACAATTACCATCCAAAGCAATGGTGTATGAAGGAGTAGACACACATTCCATAATAAGATTCACCATCGTTTCAGGAAATTCCAGCTCAATAAGCATTTCCCTCACAAACTCCCATTCCACAGAGTCATAAGCCTTCCTAAGATCTATTTTCAATAGACATCTCTGGGAGACTCCCTTCCTACTATATTTCCTAACCAAATCTTAACAAATCATCACATTCTCCACAATATCTCTATGCTTAACAAAAGCTCCCTGACTCTGATTAATCAAGTAAGGCAGCACCTCTCCTACCCTATCACATAAAATCTTGGAAATGCACTTGTATACAGTGTTGCAGCATGCAATTGGCCGAAATTCAAGCACGAAAGACGGATGAGGAGTCTTAGGAACCATTGTCAACACAGTACAGTTTAGTTATTTCAAAAGTTTTCCATTATCAAAGAACTCGAGCACTGAATCAGTAATTGACTCACCAACTATGTCCCATGAGTCTTTGAAAAACTGGCTAGTGAAACCATCCGGACCCGGACTTTTAGTCCCTTTAATAGAAAACATAGCATCCTTAATCTCTCCCCTAGTCGCAGGTCTAATCAACTGAGACTGCATTTCCTTGCTTAGAACTTTACCCTTTTTGACAGTAGGGCCATGGACCTGCTTCCTTGCTTTAGAATCCCCTAGCAAAGATTGATAGTATTACATGAAAGCTAGTTGGATCCATTTATCATCATTTTTTACATTACCCTCCTTATCTGCAATTTGAAGGACTTGGTTTTTTTTATCTCCTAGCTCTAATTGAAGCATGGAAGAATGCAGTATTATCATCCCCTTCAGCTACCCAATGAGCTTTACTCCTCTGTCTCAGGAACTTATCTTTTGCAATGTGAAGAAACCTATACTTCAAAGATGCAGCTCCTTCTTTGGATCTCAACTCTGTATTATGAGGATCTTCTTGTAGCATACTCTGAATCTCATTCAACTCCTGACAGGCCATAGTTGCAGCATTTTCTATATTAGAAAAATGAGCCATGTTGATTGCTTTCAAGGGCTTTTTCAAAGCTTTGAGCTTCTTAACCACCTGATACATTGTGCAACCCTCAATAACCTTCTCCCATTCTGATTTAACAATAATTCCAAACTCAGGAGCCTTGCTCCACATATTGTCATACTTGAAACTGGTTTTGCCATTGTGTTCCCATTTCATTAATGAAACAATACATGGACAATGGTCAAATAAGCCTTCATGGAAGAAAAAACCTTGACACTTAGGATATTGATTCATCCAATCATCATTTATCTAAACTCTGTCAATCTTGCTAAACACTCTAGTGCTGTCATTGTGTTTGTTATTCTAAGTAAAGAAGCTTCCCCCAGTTTTCATATCTGCAACCCCACATCTATGAGTACATTCCTGGAACCCTCTAATTTCATGCAAATTCACTTTAGAACCAATTCTCTCATTAGGGAACAAAACATTATTAAAGTCCCCCATAATAATCCAGGCATCACTAATCCACTGGCTAAAACTAACAAGTTTCTGCCACAGAAGATCCCTCTCTGCAACATTGTTCGAGCCATAAACAAAAGTAGCAAAGAAACACTTGTTACCCATTTCCTCAACTTTAATATGAATGTATTGCATATCCATACTGATTATTTGGGCATCATACTGGTTTGGGTTCCATAAAACCCAGATTCTGCCTCCTTTATGGCAGCTATTATTAGTAGTAATAGACCAACCTCCACAAATACTAAAGTGAATCCTAGTTAGAGCATTAGGCTTCACCTTAGTCTCTAGGAGACCAAACAGCCCAACATTATGATCATTCATAAATCTTCTAACATCACCTTGCTTTGTTTGGCTGTTCAGTTCCCTCACATTCCAAAATCCAATGTTAGCCCTGGTCATTTTGACCATGGGAATCACTACCATTTCCAATACCAGTTGAATTCCTTCCATCCCTTACTATTGCTGCATAAGATAATGAGGGATTGATCGAGTTAGCTGAATTATAGATTCCCTTTGACAGAATCAGTTGTCTCACATGCCTACCAGTTGAAGGGGGAACATTTGGTACAGTAATGACGGGTGTATTGAACCCACTAACCCCTCCTTGGTTAGACTCAGTATTTTTGATAGGCACAGTCTAATTATTTTGGGTAGCTTTTGGTCTCCAAACTTGTCTAACCACTCTCGTTTGCCTATTCCTATCTTGTTGGACACCCTTCCTACACTGATTTTCCAAGTGGCCAATTCCTTTACATTTTGTGCACAGTTGAGGTTTCCAATCATACTCTACACATTGCTTCACAATATTACATTTCTCATCTGCAAAATTGATAGTTTCAGGAAAATCTTGGTCTATTTCCACCTCAACAAGGACCCTGGCTTATCCCAACGTACTTTTTTGCTCAGTGGCTCGATCAGTCTTAATCACATTTCCAACAACTCCAGCAATTTTCCTAATACAATTGGGCGTCCAGAATTTAAGATCAAGCCTCAGCAGCTTCACCCAAGTTGGAACCTTTTTGACAAAATTCTTAGTGAGTTCTAAGTCCTCTGTCCATGGTTGGATAATAAGAGGCTTATTGTCAAATAAATGGTGGCCCGCTTTCAAAGCAATATCTTTCTCCTCACCTGACTTAAACCTAACTACATACACACCATTAGGTAAAGTCGAGACCTTTTCTAACCCTCGTTTCCCCCAGATTCGGTTAAAGTAACCATTCATGACATCCATCGGAGGATTAGCCCCAAGCACAAAGCAAACAACCGCATTCTGCCAATATGTAATGCCTTCATTGACATCCGCCATGGTAAGGGCAACTAAAGGTGCTTCCTTTGTACTACTAACAGAGATGTTAGGAGTAGGGATGTTGGACATGCCTCTTCTGCGCACAGTACTCCATTCTTCTTCCCTATTCCCCTCCTCAATAGTCGTAAACCCATTTCCATTCAGATCAGTAGGACCAGCCTCTGTTGGTTCTTCATCCTCATCCCCTTCTTCATCCGTAAGACTCAGCGGAGGGATACCTTGGATCTCAAAGACCGATTTTGTTTTCCTTGCATCAGATGTAGTCGAAAATAATTTTTTAGGATTTTTTTTTTTTTGTGATTTTGATTTCTTTTTATGTTGCTTTTTGCCTGAATTTCGTTGTTTTCCTGATGATCTGGACCTAGCCATGGTAGGAATCCAGTAAATCAGTAGAACAACTTGATTTTCAGACACAAATTTCAAGTTTCAGAGTTGTACGAACCAAAACCCTTGATTTCTCAGACTTTCTCTCTCTAACATTTTCTCTCTATAATTGGTGATTGATTGTACAAGGTTTTTATGTAGTAACTTGTTCCTTGGCCATTTTTTACATTGTAATATTTCTGCATCTCTCAACCTTTCACGCACTTTACTTTTTGGAATGAACATTTCGGTAACTAATTCATGCACGTAGAGTTTAGATTAGTCAATAACTTCTCGAAAAGTATAGTGAAAAAAAAGACCAGAGGTAAGTAATAAGCCCACTACTTACTTGAGTAAAGCTGTAATAGAGTAGGTATGAAATGAACCTTATAGTTGTCATTGTTCGTTAACAATCAAAACGTAAGTAGTTAATCATACTTGAAGATTATTAAAAGAGTATGATTATATGATCAATTGTTAGTTCATTCATATTATTCTTGACCCGTGACAAAGAATAAAAAAGTCAATGATATAAAGTTGAAGGAAGATTACTATTTAAAACCTTAAGCACAAAATTTATAATAATAACTGATATGAGTAAATCAATTACAAAACTAATAATAATTACGAACTTTGACACATATATAGTGTGGAAATGCACATACATATATGATATGTCAGAACACCAAACCTTCATCTTGCTGTATTCTTTGATATTGTAGAGCAACGAACGTATACCCGTACAAAAATATAGATAGAACTTTAAACCTGTTTCAGCTAATAGTGTAATGCACGGAAGGGCACGTTTGTTGATTATATTAGTTGTAGATCTCAAACTCACTATAACGTTATTGTGTTAGGCCATCAGAAGAATCCTTTTTTTTTTTGAGAAAATGTAAGAAAATTTTATTGCTCAAAATACCTCGGCAAAAGCCATACAATTTCGAAACTTAGGAGATATAGCTACAACTTAGCTACAAATTCTCCAACCACAACATGTCATTTATATTGACATTTTTACACATTTTCCTTACTCTAATTTTGATACTCTCTAGAACATCACTCACAATTGCTTCAGGCATGCTAATCATATTATCAATTATGCTTCTATTTCTTTCTCTCCACATGTTATAAATCATACCATAAGCAACTGCATCGATGATCTGCTTCCTGAATTTTATTTTATCTCTTCTTTTAATGCAGCACTCTATCAAGCCTTGGACTGGGAATGTTATACCTGTTCTGTAGCCAATTGATTTCCAGCACTTCTGACTAAACTCATATTCACTTGTCAGATGCATGTGTGTTTCCTTATTCATCCAACTAATGCAACACTGCTCATCAGCACTCACACCCCACTTATACAACTTCTCTTTCAACTGTAACCTCTCCCAACCAGCAATCCATACAATGAAACTATGTTTAGGGATAGCTCACCTGTTCCAAAGCAGTCATGTCCATGCTACTTTTGGGTCTTGATCATTAAGCCACTTATACCCTTCTTTGATTGTGTAATATTTTTGGGTATTTAACCACTTCCCATCTGTAAATGCACTTTCCATCTTATCTCTTATTCTGCAAATACTTTTCCAAGTCCAGCTGATGTCCATTGAAGGCTGATAGATGCTCCATTGTTGATCCTTAAGATAAACATTATTAAGCCACGTGATCCACAATCTCTCTTCTACTTTATATAGCCACCAGCAAAACTTAGCAACAACTGCCATGTTCCACTTCAGGCTGTTGAAGTTTTCATTTCCGTCCCATAAATAATTACTGCAAATAGCCATAACCTTCTTTCTCACTGTTTTAGGAATGATGAACATCTGTGCCCAATAACATGGGCGAACCTAGCTAGTTGTTAGGTGTTGCATATGCAACCTCTCTTGAATTGGAAAAAAATCAGGAAGTTTTAATTACTATAGTTTTTATTCTAATTTTAATATAATTGTTATTTAAGTGTACCTAGATTTACAGGCTGTATTCTATTCAAATGCAAAAGTCGGGTGAATGCTTTCTTATATAGAATGGAGGAACTCCCATCTTCTTCTAAAATTCTACGTGGGATGTTTAATATTTTTATTGTGCTGAAAATAGAGCAAATACGTTATCCTACATCGGCAATTACAGTTTCAATAGAGCACTTGTTTTCTTATACAATGCTAGGTGAACCTGATAACTGTAAGTTTGGTTCATACAATCATCCCATACCGATCACCATTCATCATGGGGTACAAAAAGCAATGTATACAACTCAAAACATATCTTACCTTTGTGGTTGGTTTCACTAATTCTTACCCGTGCTGTGACTCGATGATCAGCTTCGGCCACAAAGGAGTCCTAAGCGGAGCACTGTTGCTTTTGCAATAGTGGCTATAGACTAGACTAACCTTGCTCACATAAAAAGAATGCAAACTTAGGCATCCCACATTGATCATGGGACACTCTGAGGAGCATTTTTGCTATTACAAAATGTTACATAATCCTAGCTAATATAAAATTTTAACCCAAGTATCCCACATCAGTCACGGGACATAGTGGGCAAAATTTTTTCCGGTTTGCAAGACTTCAATCAGAACTTGTTATATAATTTCATTATGTGCGAAAATGCGAAAGGTTGGGGGCAAAAATCAGTTGCTGGAAACTCGAATACAATTTGCAACCCCGATTCTAAATTCCTGGGTTCGCCTCTTGTAAGAGTGCATATGAAGTAGGACTGACTTTACTAAGGTAGCCCTCCCTGCATACGCCAGTGTCCTAACTCCCCAAGATCTAATCCTATTGACAATTTTGTCAACCAAGGAACTACAATCCATTACAGAAAGTTTCCTCGAGGAGATAGGAATACCCAAGTATATGAATGGCATTTTACCTCCCTTAAATCCTGAAATCTCCATAACATCATCAATAACTCGATTCTTCATACCAGAGAAGTAGATTTTCGATTTATTTCTGTTCATTTCCGACCCAAAGGCTTGTGAAAATGTTGCAAAGGCTCTCACAATCATCATAATTGGCTTTGTGTCTCCTTCGTAAAACATCAAAAGGTTATTTGCAAAACATAAGTGATTAAGCCTCACATGCCTACACATTGGGTGGAATTTGAACTTCTTCTTTTTCCCACTCTTTCCAATATTCTTAACAAATATTTCATATACACTGTAAACAGCAATGGGGATAAAGGATCCCCATGTCTGAATCCTAGCTTTAAAAAAGCCAAAATTCCCCCCATTCAGATTTAGAGTAAAACTTGGAGTAGTGACATATGCCAATATCAACTTGATCATTTTCCCAGGAAACTTGAGGGCATTAAGCATCTCTTCCAGAAAACTCCATTCAATGGAGTCATATGCATTTTTTTCAAGTCAATCTTCATTATGCATCGAGCTGACAAGTTCTGCCTCTCATATCTCCTTACAATATCCTGACAGATTAGCACATTTTCAAGAATGTTCCTCCCTTTTACAAAGGCACCTTGATTGTTGCTGATGATCATAGGAAGAATCTCCCCAACTCTGGTACACAAAACCTTGGAAATGCACTTATATACCACATTACAGCATGTAATGGGCCTGAATTCTGTGACACTTTCAGGATTCTTCACTTTTGGAATCAAAGTTAAAGTTGTGGCATCAATTGTTTTAACATCTGCTTGTGTCAAAGAAATCCTTCACCGTGATTACCACCAAATTTCCCACCACGTCCCAAGCATCTCTAAAGAAACCACTAGTATAACCATCAGGTTCTGGTGATTTATCCCTCGTAATACTAAACGTTGCTTCTTTGATCTCTTCAAGGGAAACACTTCTCATCAGCTTCCTCTCCATATCAGCATTTATGCATTTCCCTTTCCGCACTGTTCTCTTATGTATTTGGGTGACTTTAGCAGAGGATCCTAGCAAGCCTTGGTAGAAATCCAAGAAAACACCTTGTATTTCCTCCTCACCAGTGTGAATGCCTCCCTTGACATCTTTGATTTGCATAACCAGGTTGTAGCTTCTTCTAGTTCTGATTGAGCTATGGAAGAATTTATTATTTTCATCCCCAGCTTCCAGCCACTCAACTTTACTCTTCTGTTTCATGTAACTATTTTAAGCCTCTTGCAATTTCACCAGCTGTTCAGATAAATCCTTCTCCTTATTCATCAAATCTATGTCTCTGGTCTCTGTTTGCAGTTCAATCGGAATTTTTTCCAGCTCATTTCTTATCTCCACTACCCTGTTTTGAATATCTCGATAGTGTCTTCTGTTTATTCCTTTCAGTTCTTGTTTCAATACCTTCAGCTAACTAATAAGTTGAAAGCTCAAAGTTCCTCCATCCCTGTAATCCCAAACCTTCTTTACAACATCTAAAAAGTCAGGCGCTTGACTCCACATTTTATAATACTTAAAGCTGCTTCTCCCTGTCTTTTTATCACCAAAAATTTTCACCACACAAGGAGTATGGTCAAACATCCCCTCAGGCAGAAAAAATGTTGTGCATTTTTCAAATCTGTTGAGCCACTCTTCATTATGTAGAATCCAATCAATTCTACTGCAAACCCTATCTTCTCCAATCTGCTTGTTATTCCAAGTATAGTAAGCTCCTTGTGCCTTCATTTCCTTTAACTCACAATCATCCACACAGCTTTTGAAAGGCATGATTTCAGCTATTCTGACCTTAGACCCAATTCTGTTCTTTTGATACATTATACTATTAAAATCACCTCCCACTAACCAAGCCTCCTTCATATTATCACTTATATCCCTTAAATCCTGCAAAGCTTCATTCTCTCATAAGGATCATTAAAACCATAGACCAGAGTAAACCACCAATTTACTTTATTATGCTTGTTGGTTACTTTGCTATGGATATGCTACATAGACATACTCTTCACTTCAATTTCAAAGAGATTAGCCTTCCAAATAAGCCAAATCATACCTCCTGGGTAGAGAGAAGTATTTGTTGTGACTGACCACCTCTCCAAAAACCTAAAGTGAGTCTGTGCCAGTCTTCCAGGCTTCACTTTAGTTTCAAGAAGGTCAAATAAACCAATATTATTATGACTAAGAAACCTCTTAATCTCATATTGCTTGATTGGTTTATTTAGCCCTCTTATATTCCAAAAGCCAACATTAGCCATGATTAACATGATCATGGCCAGTGTCCTTGATAGCCCCTCCTCCTTGCTCCTTGTCAATACCAGTCGTTCCTTGCAAAACCTGAGCAAAACTAGGGACCCCAATTCCTGATATTGCTGGAAAGCCTACCAGCCCAAAAGATTTTACAGCCATCCCAGAAGTTAACACCAGCTGTCTATGAACAGGTCGAGTAGATGTTGGTCTAACAATTGGCTCAGCTTCTGGTGTGATGAAATTGTTTTTGTCAATTTGAGCAACTGGGGTTGGAACTACCTCTCCTTCTGTGGTCTCAATAACCTTTTGCTACACCTTAGGCACCCATATCTGCTTTTGTTTCACTACCTGTTTCTTCTTTCGTTTAGGTCTATCCTCCATTTTCCTCCTGCATTGATTACCTTCATGACCAAAACCCTTACATTTCTCACAAGTTATTGGTTTCCACTCATATTCAACCACTATATCAATCTTTGTCTGATCCTCCTCCTGAATTTCTATAACCTCTTGAAAGAACTGATCAATGCTAGGATAATGGTTGAGGTTAGCATTGATCAAGCTAGGAGGCTAAGGGCCTACCCCAGATAATGGGTGAAAAGAAAAAATCGACGTGAGATAAGCAAAGCTAGAGGGTCTAGGGCCTGCCCTAGATTTTGTGTAATAAGCAAGAAATGGTAATGAGTTAAGTAAGTTTGGTAATGAGTTGAGTAAGTTGGGGAGCCTGAGGGCTTACCTAATGCGTATGTTAATCTAAAACTAACAAACTAAGAGTTTTTGCAGCGGAATTAAAAACTAAAAGAACCTATTTTTGTGTTTATATGAAAATAAAATAAAGAAAAACAATAAAGATATGATTCAACCGCAAGTAATTGAATCTGCCGAATTCAAAGAGCCGCAACCCTTAATTCGATCCCCCGCAAAGGATTTAACACTCACGCATGAGTTTGTCGCCCGCAAGCAACCACACAAAGAACTTGAAGGAAACTCCTTTCGACTTTTCGATATTAATACTCAACTGTAAACTGAAATCTGTCTAAAAAAATACATGAGACTATCTCACCTTATATATAGGGTAGAGATGTCTAGCTTATTGCCTTAATTCTAGCTATAATAGAATTAGGAAACTAACTTAAAACTTACTAAATCATTAGACTTCCCAAATGAATTAGGAATACTAATTATCAGAAACTAATAATAAGACTCTCTAAGTAAATAAGGAAAACTCTAAGTTCGAATGAGTTTAGGGAAACTCCATAACTCGATTCTTGCTTGGCTCCCGCATCATTACCCTAGTTAAAAAATCACGATTAGGCCGAGAGCCTACAAGTTGGAAAGGTCAAGGGTCTAACCCAATTGAGATGTAAAAAGCAAAGTGTAGGTTTCGAGCCAAATGAGTTTAGAAGCTAGATTGGGAGCCTATTATCGTAAAATGAAAAATGAAAAATGAAGAAAAAGTACGTATAGGCAAGGGCCTGGAACCCTCTCTAGGTTCATCACCATATGGCCGGGGGCGAGAACCTCGATAGGTGTGCAGGCTCCACTAAGGGCCCCGAACGAGTCGCGTAAGTTGAGAGCGTCTTAACGAGCCTCTCTTTCTAACGCCACAAGAATTATGGGGCTGCTGTCGAAAGCATCGACAACCTAAGATTGGGGCTTCGAGAGTGATGAGGAGCCTCGCAAGCCCCTCCACATTGTGGAACCTCGTAAAAGTGCCACGTTAGGACCTTTTGGGCCTTCAGAACCCATCAGGATCCATCAGTAATACCTTGGCTAGCGGGATCCTGTCACAAGGGCCTACGCCAGGATGAAAGCTTCTCTATTTTTCGAAAAATAAATCTTCACCTAAGGTGATGAACGTTTATGGGAAGCCGAAATTCAAAAGGCTGGACCCTATAGAACCCAAAGGGCAAACTTTCTAGCACCCCCTAAATTGGAGGGGCCCCTTGGTTTATCACCAGTCCCTATAAAAAAAGGTCTGAGTTGCCCAGGCCCCTCATTAGTTCCTGGATGTCAGCCCCCCTGATTTCAGACACCCCCATCACCCGGGTTCGGGGTCGAAATTTTTAGGATCTTGAGGTCAGATCCTTAGGCTCAGATATTAGCATTCAAACAAGGGCCACAACTAGCTTTCAACTGTATGTTTGAAAGCAGTCATCCTCGCTCTACGACGAGCCTGATGGGCCGAGGCTATGCAAGGCTCTCTAGGGTCGATGCCAGTTTCATTCAAACAAGGGCCAACTAGTTGCTTTCAGCAGTGTTTCAATGAAACAAGCCCCGCCCGCTGGATCACCGAAGTACCTCAAACGAGAACTATGCACTTTCGAATAACGGCCAACTAGTTGTTTCACAACGATATTCGAAGGCGATAGTTCTTGAAAAGAAAGAGCAAATAAACAACAAACTCCAAGGTCCTAAATAGGACCTGGGAGCAGAAGGAACGAGAAAATCAATAAAACTCAAAGAGAAGAGTGTGCCTTAGCGCTTTCAGGAGGACCTGAGCACTAAGGGGTGACAAGAAGGAGGAAGGATCGGGCAAATGCCCACCCCATTAAAAAACTCAAGGCCCCCAACAGGGGTCATGGCTACCTTGGCTCGAGGTTAGGCCGGGGCTGAGCCAGAATACCCATGAGAGGCTTATGTTGGGGCCAAAAATACTGGAGGGCCAAAGTGTACAAAAGCCCATATGTGTACGAAATAAAGAAAGCCCACAAACTCACTTATGGAAAGGCATAATGGTTTTTGTGAGAGAAATTAATCTTCATCCTTGATAAAAAAGGTTACCTCCTCCCCAAGGGAGAAGGCACAATCCTACATGTGGCAGTGGGACCCCTTCTCACATACACCTTACAAAAAATATCATTATAAATACCCCCCTCATTCATTGAAGGAAGCAGGTTTTTTCATACATTAAATCATCATCAATCTTCAAAGATATTTACATCACAAAAGGACCTGGCAGTCAGCCCCCTCTAAATTCTCTCTCTTAAATACTTTTATATATTTTAGCACACACATGTTGGGTTTTGCAGAACACGACTTGGGCGTCGGAGGTTTTGCCCCGGGGGGGCTCCCCCGGGTCCTGGAGTTCATTTTGTAGGTACAAGAGCGAGGACAAGGCGAGTTGCGGATCGGTCTCCTCTAATGTTTGGGACACGAGTAAAATCGGTCCCAACAACGATTAAACTCCTTCATGAGGAAAGATCACTTCCCGTTGCCTTTAATTAATCAAATGTTGGAAAGGCTAGGCCGGCATAAGTACAATAACTTCTTGGATGGATACTCTGGATATTTTCAACTTCCAATTTCTTCGAAAGATCAAGAAAACACTACTTTCACTTGCTCAACCGTAGGGTGCCTTTCGAGTTGTTCAATATCCCGACCACGTTCCAAAGAACGATGATGAGCATCTTTTCGGAACACATTGGGGAATTTATTGAAGTTTTCATGGACGACTTCACGGTGCACGGAAATACCTTTGATCAAGCATTAGAGTACCTTGAATGGGTCCTTGATCGTTATGTGGGATCCAATTTAGTCCTAATTTGGAGAAGTTTTACTTTTTGGTTGAGAGTGGAGTAGTTTTAAGGCATGTGATCTCGAGGAGAAAGATAAAGGTGGACCAAGTAAAAATCGATAGTAATTTCTATTATCGCCTATTTGACAAGTGTAAGAGAGGTGACATGATTTGTAACACCCCGACTCATCGCCTGAGCCGAAAGTCGCCACCTATGGCAGATTGTTAGGCTGTGTACTAACCCTACAGACCAACACGGGTCCTTTCGGTGCACTTTGACCTCACTCGTGCGCGCCCTATGAAATTTACAAGAGTTCACCAATCGTGAAACTACTCCCAATCAAGTAGGTTAACTGTGAAGTTCTTATCACATGAACTTCGTAAAAGAAAAGTCGGCTTTGTTTGTATGATTAGTACTATCAATTATTTTAATCACCTCATTTGAATCCTTATTCTCTTTTAAACTTTCTCTGAAATCTGGGGGTTAATCACTCACTTCCTCTTAAGACAACGACGTCCTCATTGCGCTTGACAGCCAACCATAGTTTAACTCCATGATCTTTCTCCCGCTAGACTACTGCCCTGGATACTCTTGACCACATGATCAACACAATGTCGTAGGGTTAGTCTAATACCATTTGTAACACCTCGTCCCCTTGTCAGTGTAATATCCCAAATTTTTGTGATATTTTATACTTATGAGTTACAATTTGACGTCGGGTTATGTTTTTCGAAAAATAAAATGAGTTTTAGATACCTTTCTTAATTTGGATTAGTTAGTTGGGCATCTTTCTATTCCGGGTCCAATCCATTTTCTTTACTAGCCCAAACAAACTCAACCCAAAACCCCAACCCAAAAAAACACAAATGAAAAAGAGGAAAAAAGAAAGAAAAGAAAAACAAACAAAAATAAAAAAGAAACCCAAGTTATTTTCTTCGGCGCGCGTTTTTGTTATTCATCGATTAGGGCTAGTTGGTACAGTTGATCTCTCTTGCTAGCTATTAATTAAAAACGATCGAAAACTCCGTTTTCACAACTAGGTGCTCAACATAATTGATCTAAGTGAGGACAATGATCAGTTGGATGAACTGTAGTGGATATTAGACGTCCGAGACTTTTTCGCTTAATTGAATTGCAAATTACTTCTTTTCGTTTGAACATTTGATCATTACAAACTCAAAACCCCCCATTTAGTTACTTTTGCATACTTAGACAATCACTGTTCTCTGTGGATTTGATACCCACTTACCCATTACTACGTTTTAGGTCCGTGTTGGTATTTTATATTTGTGGGCGTACGACTTTAGTCTGTCAGTAATTTTGACATATTGGTATTTGAGACATAAAGTGAGTCTCACCTATAATGATGCTCTAAGTGTTTTAATTATTATTATCAACTAATTAGAGTCGTCGAATTGTAATTGTGATAATTATAACATGTTTATAAGTTGGGTTGATTATGGTCAAAGTATGGGGTTATAAGTAGGATAGGTTGGTGGATGTTGATAGTAAATTTGTAGTATGCATGGGTTGGTTTTGTGAATGGTTATGGTAAGATGTATCGTATTATATATTGTAGAACATTCCTACATGCGATATAGGGTTGCGTACTGAGCTAGGTAGTTAGTGGGATGGTTAGAGGTGACAAAAGACTTACTTAGATTTGTGTTTGTATTATTGTACACGAGAAGTCCGTGAACAGGGATCTCTTGTGTTATCAAAGCTGTTTTGCGCTTGTTCTTTTCAAGGTAAGCTAGCGTGTTCGACATTTCTTAAGTTTGTAAAGAACTTTCGAAAATTAATTATGTGCTAAGTGTGATTGATGTTGTTGGGATGAGAACATAGTATAATGGAGAAATATAATTTATATAATCGATATTATTATGATTTGGTTGGAATTATTGTATTCGGTTATTGTATATAGTTTGGCTTGTGGCAAGAATGTTACTTTGAAATGTAAGGTTGGATGTTCATTGATTGAATTGATTACTATGGTTTGGAAATCTTATAATGATTGTGGTGGAATTGTTAGCTTATTGGTTTGTGTTTATTGCAATATCATTTGATCAAAATTGAATGACATTTTAAAAAAATTAAATATTTAAAGTAGAAGATGATATATGGCGCCTTTAGGCGGTAGGCACTGAGGTGACATAACTTGTTTGCAATTATTCTTATTATTTACATTGCTAGCCTTTGGACGGTTGGCGCTGAGATGACGTAACCCGTTTGCAATTGCTCCTATTATTTTCATTGCTAGCCCTGGAGCCGTTTGCGCTGCGGTGACACAACATGTTTGCAATAATGGTTTTGATTGATGGATATGAGACAAATCTCACATATATGATAAGATTAAAAGATGTTGGTTTATTGTGTTGGACTTTCTATTGCTAATTTGAATTCTTGATTGGATTGATTTTTATGTTAATTGCTAAGTGTGTTTTCAAAAGTAAAAAACATGTTTGCAATCATGATTTTGATTGCTGGATATGAGACAAATCTCACATATATGATAAGATTAAAATATGTTGGTTTATTGTGTTGGACTTTCTATTGCTGATTTGAATTCTTAATTGGATTGATTTATATGATAAGATTAAAAGATGTTGGTTTATTGTGCTGGACTTTCGATTGCTGATTTGAATTCTTGATTGGATTGATTTATATGCTAATTGGTAAGTGTGTTTTCAAAACTAAAAAAACCTCAATGTTTCAAATTTAGGTAAGTGTTTTTTATTTTTATAAGTTGAGGTGTTAGCTTAGTCAATTTAGCTTACTTTTTCAAATGTCACTACACCAAGAAAGCTTTATGGCAACATCCGGAAAGTTTTGCATTATGGCTTATAAATGTTGTAATAGGCTTTATGCAACACTTTCAGATTTGTTGTCTAAAATCGTGTTGCCTTAGCTTAAAGCAACACTGGTAAAGGGTATAACAACACTTTCTAAACGTACTGTATTAATTAATTGGACTAATGCAACACTTTTTTCTAAAGCAAATGCAACAATTTTACTCAATACATGCAACACTTTGATCAGTAAATGCAACACTACGAGGCATCATGACATAGCAACAATTGCAATACTGTGTTGGATTAGTGCAACACTCTTTTTTTGTTTTTTTACAAAAATTTGACAGCACGTAATTTTTGTTTTCCATAGATAACACCTTTTTTGTTCTACTATCTACATAATGTATCCACATTTGAAAAACCCATTAAAAAGCAATATTTAACATTGATGTATCCAGTCAAAATGGAGTCATTACATTCCCAAAATAATGTTTCAATGTTTCTTACAACATAGAGTCCTAGCGGATCGAGCCTAAAGTAGTTCAACTTCATCACCCAAAATCTCTCGTTAGCATAAGGAGCAAAATCATATCCTTCAACAATTGCATCCATCCATCATTGTTGCAAATGAGTAATCTGTTTTGTTAATCGTCAATCCCACCAAAAAAACACGACATCCCAAGTAGGTATTGTGAAAGTTAACCGGAAACATTAAATTATAAACTTAGCACTTTCATATTAATTTGCAGCTATCACCAGCAAAAAAAAACACAAATTCCTCTTTCAAACCTTTAGCCCTCATAATTAAGTTATATGAGTAGTCTACAAACATCATCCTTGATGAGGAAATCATGTACACATTCAACAAACCTATATAAATAATATCCTTACAATATTGAAACAAAATCGTCCATAGTGACAAAATCCACCAGTTGAAGTCATCCGAAATAACATTCTAGCCCTTTTAAATATAGTACCATGTATTAGACTTAGCTAACCATTTTATGGAAAATAATCTGCTAAGTTCACAATATTATTGCAATTTGCACAACAACCTCATAGTTATTAAATCCATCAGTTATCTCCTAATTCTTAAAGCAAGTCCCTATACCATTATCTCTATAGTTAGTGAATCACATACTACAATAAAAGTCGTAGTACAATAACGGTCATCAGAAAATAGTCGATGTGAAAGAATGTCTAGCAATATCAGGAGGAAGACTTCCTAAAATATTTCGCAACATATCTGCAAACATGTTTTCCTTCTGATTGTCAACGACTCTTTGTATGTCTTCTAACTCTTGCATTTTCCTTTCATGCTCTTCTTCATATTTTTTTCCGCATGTTCTCCAGTCTTGAAATATCATCTGCCATATCATTTTGAAAATCGGCCTTCACACTTTCTCTGATAAATTCCATTTGATCCTAGGGCACGACATATGGTATTTCATGTTTGTTCATAAGTTTAATTTTTTTTTATTGGTGACACCCCTACCATGCATATAATCTGCGTCGACCATTATACTATTCAGGCATAACACCCAAAAAATGATCTGATGGACCACTACTATCCTCAGGGGGTGTATTCGTTCACATAGCCTCCTATACCAATAAGTGACAGTCCCCCCAACATACACATTAGAAAGTAGTCTTTTATTATGATCATTAGAATTGTTAGTAATTAAATCTTATCTTACAAATTTGTTTGTAGTGTCTTCAAAAGAATCACGATATTCTTTCGCCTTTTTTCTTTTACGAGTGCGCTCAAACAACTCCGCTAAAGAAGGTGGCTCCTTAGTTGGATTTTCATTTCTCTACACAAATAAGTATATAGTTAACCAGCAATATTTAGAACTTACCATATCACAGAAGAGAGTAACAATGCAAGTATCAAATTAAAGTAATAATATGAACCTTACCATTTCTTCAAGAATCAACGCAAAGCTTTTTGGGCCACCTGTACGCATATTTTTTTGGGACAAACGATTCTTCTTATTCTTTTTGCAACGCCTTTGCAAAATACTATTAGGCCCTGTGACTCACATTTATCCAAGTAACTAGATAACTTAATCAAAGTATCATTGATAAACAAGCGCACCTTCACTACTTTTTCTTTCGACTTAGCTAATAGTTTCAAAAACTCGTCATCAGGAACTATACTAGACCGATATTACCATCTCGTCTCGTCATCCTTGCATTGTACTTGTAATAATGTCTTTTCTTGAACCGGCATTTGTATATTCTGATCTCCAGGAGTGCAATAGTTTTCGATACCCATTCTCTACCCTCCTCGGGAACAAATATATATGCACTTTATAGAAAATCTAATAATTTTGAGAAACAAAAATTATTAAATTAAAATTGAAACAAGAAAAGAATAGTGAAAAAATCATACCAGTACATATTTCCACATTTTGTCCGTGTTCGGTACCTTATGTCAGGACTTCATAGTCAATGGTGCATAGCCGTAATCATGAGCGTACTTAGAAATTGAGAAATTTCACTTTCAGTATTGTTTTATCGGTTACATGCCCAACTTGTTGTCCAAACTCATTTCGAATGATAGATTCACGCTCCTCTGCTATTTGTGTATGAACATAATGCATCATAGTTGGGCATCTCCTTTTCTCTTAGAAGTGTTTGGATTTTCATTAAAATGTTTTTATGAAAGAAAATTTAGGGGTGTTACAGCCTGAGCTGGGAGTAGTCACTAATTACAGCTTGACAGGCTGTGTACTGACCCCACAGACCAACATGAGTTCTTTCGCCGCACTTTGATCTCACTCGTGCGCACCCTGGAAAAACTTTCCAAGAGATCACCCATGCCGATCTACTCCCAATCAAGCACGCTTAACTGTGGAGTTCTTATCACATGGATTTCCTAAAGGAAAGTCGACTTTGTTGGTACGAGTAGCACCATCCATCCTTTTAAACACCTCATATGAGCCCTTAATCTCTTAAGAGCTTCCTCAAAAATCTGGGGTTTATACTAACAGCCCAACCCATCGTACGTCACAACACAACCCAATAGGATGGGTAGTCACCCTTTAGGCCCATATATCATCTCCTAGGCTTATAAGTCAACGCCTTGCTGGTCAATTGATGGTAGGAATCTATTGTAAATTGATTATAGGAGTCTTAGATTCTGTAACAATCCGATCCACCATACGTCGCAACACAACCCAATAAGATGAGAAGTCACCAATTTAGTGGGCTAAAAAGGTGAACGATTTGTTGGTAGTATGATGGTAGGAATCTATTATAAACTGGTCATAGGAGCCTCTAGTTTTCCAATGTGGGACAACCAACTCCATAAATCACTTTTCATGATTTCGTAGTAATACAAAGTCTCCCACTTAAAAAACGCAACGTGCTCGTTGCACCTCAACCATTCCATACCAATAGTCATAGGCCGAAGATCTCCCTCGCTAGACGGCTGGTCTAAGCCCCCGGGCTCCCAGCACCCAACACGCGGTCACATGGTTGCTCTGATACCATCCGTAACATCCTGATCCACCTACGTCGCAACACAACCCAATAAAATGGGAATTCACCTATTTAGCCCATATATTCTCTCGTGGACTTAAAATGTGAAGTATTTGTTGGTAGTATAATGATAGAGATCTATTATAAATTTGTCATAGGAGCCTAAGTAACCCAATGTGGGACAAACCTACTCCATAAACCCCTTTCCATAATCCGTAGTGTTACGGTTTCCAAATGTGGGACAAATCAATTCCATAAACCACTTTCCATAATCCTGTAGTGTTACAAACTCCCCGATTTGTCTTCCAAAAAGCAGTGACCTTCACCTTCTCCAACTTGTAAGGGTTCTTTTTTATGAATTAAAGAGCTTGTCTCATCTCCGCCCAAATCATTAAAGCACTGTGTTGGTCACTTCTTTTTGAAATAACTAGTTTGCATGCCCACCCCGCGCCCGGGTTTTATATTTTTATATTGTTTTACTCAATTTGTGAAATGTCAGTTAATCTTTGTTATTATATTATTACCAACACTATTATTTTCCATAAATTAGCTTACCACCATAATCATCATAAATTTTACTAATAATTTCCATATTATGAATTACTAAATGCTATCCAATTAAATGTCAAATGTCCTCCTACGTTAGACTTGTTTTCAGGATTTAATATATAGTATTAGATGTGTGAGCAAGTGATTATGTGGTCGGAGCCGTTCTAGGCCAAAAGGAGGGCGAGCCACGTAATTCACTATGCCTTCGTGATGCTAAATGAGGCTCAAAGGAACTATACTACCACGGAAAAAAGATGTTGGCCGTAGTGTTTTCTTTGGAGATCTCTTTAGCAATATCTCCCAGGCACCAAAGTTGTGGCGCATAGTGATCACGGTGCTATAAGATATTGAGTTTGATAAGCAAAAATGAGGCCAAACCTAGGCTCTTTCGTCGGATTTTGCTCCTAAGCTAGTTTGATGTTGAGATTGGGGACAAGAATGGAGCGGAGAATTCGGTGGCGGACCACCTAATTCGGATAGTTCATGACGAGATTCTTCAAATGCCAAGGCCTCAATTATTGAGAAGTTCCCAGATAAGCGACTTTCATACTATGGACGTGAAAAAGGTGGTGCAACCATGGTATGCAAATATCGTGAATTATTTGACCCCTAAAGTTCCCTCTTACATGCAACACGACACAATTTGACGAATTAAGAAGTGAGCACATGTCTACATTTGGGATGACCCGTATTTGTAAAAGCACAATTTGGACGAGACTATTGGAAGATGCATTACTACAACAAATTGGTTCATTCATGACAAAGTGAAATCGTCGCAAATCAAGCAAAACTCATCGCAAAAGGTCTTTTGCGACGAGAATTGCGTCGTCTTCAGTCGTCGCAAAAAACTTAACGACCGGTTTGACCGACTCGTTGTAGATTATTTTTTGCGGCGAGGTCCTTTTCTAGTCGTAAAATACTATTTGCGACCATATTAACTCCTATCACACTTATTTTCTGCCGGTCTATGATGTGGTGTAATGGCGGTGTGTTAATTAGGTTCAATTAGGCGTTTTAGGGAGTCTTGAAGTTTGGTTTTATCGCAAATTGTAAACCACTTCAATATGAGTGAATACACCTTAATCGATGGCTTTACGATAGTTTTGGTGGCTCAAGTTCCCTTGACGATTCTTGGACGAGATCAGAGTAGAGGACCGAGGAACGAGTTTGAGCTCGTTAGGAAGACGAAGTTAGCTTAGCCACACTCCAAGAACCACGCACCATCACCTTCAACTTCAAATGGTCATAATTATTTATCCAGATAATATTTTATATAAATTCCAATTGGAGATGAAATTGCATGGTTTTAGATTTCCAACGATATATTATGAGTTTAAAATGAAGTTCGGAGGTAAGAGTTATGCCCGTTCGAAGATCGCCGCGCAGCAGCCATTCGTCTCGAGAACAACATCCTCGACTCGAGAAGGCCTCCTCTCGCCTTGAGCTAAGTCCTTCTCGAGTTGAAACCGATTATCAAGGTGGTGATTTTGAATGGCATGAATTCTCGACTCGGGAAGGGGGTATCTCGACTCGCGACCTTCTTCTCGACTCGATAGGCGGACCTTTTCGCAATATACCGTGTTTTATCCGGATTTTTTTATGCTTTCGCTTTTGTCTTTTAATACTTTATTCTAGACTATAAATAAAGGGGTATGAACCCCTCATTTGGGATTCTTTAATCTTTCAATATTTTTAAATCCTTGAATCCTTTAATTTATCACTTTGTATAATTTTCATCCCATTTTCTAGAAAGAGTTTTATTAGACTAATGGTGTAATCAATCATCCTTTAATGCTATTGTAAGCATTTATTTTTCGTTATTTTTCCCTTTAAATTCATAGTATTTAATTCCTTGTACTTTAAATCTTTAATGCATGATTTATCCTTGTTTATTTTAATTAGCTACTAGATTAGACTTAGGTGATTCATATGCTTGGTTGATAATTGATGGTATTTTATTATTAGCTTAAAAGGACGAAACTTTACATGATTAATGTCGCAGCTGCAGCTAATTAGTGATTGTGGAATTAATTAGGCAACTAATACATTAGATTTGATTAGTGTCGCAGTTGCGCCTAATTGGATACCAATTTAGGGTGTTCTATTTCCTTTATTAATCCTTTTTATTCATGCCTTTGATTGTAATTTGTTTGAGTGGGTCACTAAACAAATTAGGATTAAAGGAGAGAAATTTGGTAGCGGTTCCTCAAATTCCCCACAAAAGCGGATTAATTGACTAATAGTCGGGATTTGGCATGAATGGCATAATTAGAGAATTGATTGAATTACATTGCATAATTGGTTGTGAGATAACACCATGAGTCATCTTTATTACTGAGTATCAGTGTTTACAACTTGTTCATTTCGTTGTTTCGATATAGTTGATTTTCAAACCCAAAGCCTCCCATTTTTATTTCATTTTTTTTAGTTATTCCGCACTTTAATTGCATATTAGGCCATCTCTCTTCCTTGTGGATGCTATACCCTCTTACCCTTTCTAGTTAGCTTGCTTTAGTAGTAACTAGTTTTAAACCCGTGCGTTGCACGGTTAAAATATTATATCGTACGACGTACGCAATCATTATTTTCTTTTCTTTTAGATAAAAGTTGTAGTATTATCCTTTTTTTATTGTGTCCCGTAGCCACTTCGTTTGCAACGGCTAAAGACAATATTGAGTGGGTATGTGACACAAATGAGGGCGAAAGTTGGTATATGGTGTAATGGTTGGACAAAAATAATTATATTAGGTGTGGTATGATCAAATTTTACTACATGTAGTTCAACCAAAGATCCTAAATTATATTAACTAATTAAATGTTTGTTAGTTAAGATGTCTCCCAATCTCACTGAATCACTTATGGAGTATTACCTTTATCTTTACCTAATTTTTTTTTTGGTTTTTTTACGTATTTTTCACAAAAGTCTCAGTCTTGACGATACATTTCAACCAAGTTCATACTTCACTTAACTTTTCAAACATATATGTGTATGGATCTTATATTGAAGTACATTTCAACACGAATTTATTGATACATGTATCGTAATATTCTGATATATGTAGCCCAAGTTATAACAAATTATATACGTTTCATGTACATAACTTTATTTGAGAGTTTTACAAATAGTGGACTCAATCTGTGCATTTCTTCATTTCTAGTGCGTCGTGGGAATTTCTTAGTTCAAGATGCGTTGTAAAAATTCCTTTAATACTTTAGAAAAAGCCTCTTATATATATATAATATATATTGATTTGACCAAGGACCTAACGACAGTCTTAGCCCGTCAAGAAGGGGCGTATCGCCGTCTTTTGCATAATTACCTTTCTTACTCGGGTTAACGTTCTATGTCTTGGGTTGTTGTCCCTACCCTATTCTGGGGCCTGTGTCATCCTTTTGGTGGCGTAGTTGACAGGTTTGCAGATTAATATGCATTGGATCATTGTATGGTTGAAGCGTCAGTGCATGTTGGTCATTTTTGATAAGTAGTCAAACATTTACATTGAGGACGATTTGTAGCTTATCTTTTAGTTTGACTTCCGATTCGAAAATTCAGCTAGAAGTGCTTGCTATCATTTGCTTTTCTTGATTATTAAGTTTTTCCAATAAACATTGCCATTAACCTGGTAGTCAATGGCGGAATAACAATCCTTGTTTTTGTATTTTATATGTTATCGAAGATTAGGATTGTTACAATTTGTCGATGCCAACGACGATCTTGCTCCCAACAAACTACAACGATGACCAAGTCCCTTACACCACAGAAGGGTTTAGGTTGGAATTTCCAGCGGCGCGCCTGCGATGCCGAAAAATCCAACCCTAAAAACTTTTTTTCGGCAACTTCCAATCAACACCCTCTTCTAATGTCATCTTAAAGTGGTTTAGTCGTGTGTTTGTAGGGTGTCTATCAATTACAACCGGATATTTGTTATATTTGTTAGAGGAGTATAATAGCGATCGAGACTAAGGCGGACGAATGCGCAGAATCGCGGTTGTGAAGTTAGGTTGCGGGGGTGGGGTGGGGGAGTTAAGGTGGTTGCCTGGTGGAGTGGTGGGTGAAGTTTCATTGATAAGGTGGTGGGTCATTAGAGATGGTGATGTCATGATAGCGTGTATTTTCAATAATACTACTCCATAGATTAATGTGCTAGATTAATGTGGAGTAATTGTATCCTTAAAAAAAAAATGCGGAGTAATTGTGACCGGGTGATATACAAACTATAGTCCATAGATTTGCTAATGAACTCTATGGGATCTCCATGCATTAGTATTCAAACCATAAAAATGAATATTTTTTTCGGGTAAAAAAAGTGAATAATTTGGTTGGTCTTACAATAAATTTATCGTGAACCCCTCCCTTGAAAAAGATATTGTGAGACCCTTTCATATGAGTATTAAGCTTTGCCAAAAAAAAAAAAAAAAGAATAAAGCATAATGACGGGAATAAACTACAAGGGCTTTATCTTTTGAACAGAAACAAAAGGATTGGTGCAGTTGGTTTGTTCAACATCTGAATCTGACTGCAAGACCAGCTTTCTGGTTGTAAATCCGAAGCAAAACCTCGAACAGTTTCATATTCTTCCCTGAATAGATAAAGAACAATGGTCAGCAGAGACAATGAGCAAGTGTAAACACCAAACTATGCTTTAAGCCTGTAACCATAAAAAAAATCTGCAAGCCTCATAAGGTGTATGCCTGGGAAAATCCCCATAGGTCCTGAAAGACATTGCTTCATGAGAAGGAAAAAAAAACAGGATAACTGTGTCTTTTATGTATAGTCCTATCCTTTTACCTTCAAGTATTACCACCCAACACTTTCAACAAGGTTCTTGCCTACTTACGCTAATCTTAAAATACAGTTACTATAGAAGCTGTACAATCCAAGGAGTCTGATTAGCATGGAACAAGAATGATTACCTTCCGCCAGGATGCCCAACATAGGCAACAACACTAATAACTCCCCCTGGAATTATTACTTTTTTTGCTGCATAGAGTGCTTGCAGGGTCGTATCTGATTTTGTGATCATAGTTTTGTCACCTCCAGGTAGATATCCCAAATTGAATGCAACCAGCCTAGGGTGGACAAAGAAGGTTTTCAAAATGATTCAGGGCAATGTTATTATTCATCAGATTCTTAGTGTTATATCTGTTTACAACAGATCAAAAGAAGATAGGTGAACCAGTTGCAAGATCTGAACTTCAAATAATATGTGAAGGCCAATTCCTCACTACAATGCGAGCATATTAGATAACTTTTCCATAGGGAGTAGGGCAAAACCTAAAATGTTCCTGGAGTATACAGAAATCACATTACCTACTGATTCTCAAAAGAAAGTTTCAATTTCCAGTGACACATACTAAGATATAGTGATTGCCATACAACAATGAACTATTGAAGTACCATAAGAACAATTTGTATACCCGCAGCAACATGAACAATTGAAAGAAATTGCAGAATCTATTATTATCTCATAGAATTTTGTAGTTTCCTGATACAGCTTACATGCTGCTAAAAGCCATAGATGAAATACAAAGATGAAGAAGGGAAAGATCGCTTCGACCCTGGTCGCAGGCAGCTGCGCAAATGCGCTAAGAGACCAGTCTCTAGAGAAAAGTAGAACTATTCATTCTACTAGACATCACAGCAACCATAATAAAAACTACTACCTCCAAATCATCCATTTCTTCCCCATTGATTTTGGTAAAACAAGTGGGAGATGGTGGGATAGTTTTTCGTTTTATCAAGAAAAATCTTACCTAAAAGGGAAATGGGAAGAATTGGATGAAGTTGAAAAAAAAAATATAGGAAAATGACCAGAAATATCAATGATTGGAAGTAATAGGATTTCATGTCAGGCATCTTAAAATCATGGCTTTGGCTGGTGACATCTGATGGGAGTATGAAGTAATGGGTGAAAGAGTCGTGCTTTTAGCCAAACAGTGTGAAAGCAGCAAAGGTAAAGGGGTCGGGGTGACAAACAACAATACTCATCGGATGTCACTATATCAGAACTCAAGTACAGATCTTAATCAGGAATGCAACACTAAATGCTCCAAGACCAGGGCAGATCTTCACGCTAAAAGATGAAGTAACCTTATCCCTGATGATCTGGGACAAAAAGGCAAGGAAGTTAGTTTCGTACATTATTATCCTACATACTAATCAATAATTCCAATCGCAAGAGCAAGGATTTGGTGTTAGCCGACCCCAAAACATTTGGGACTAGGGTTTTCTTGTTCTTGTTGTTCTTGTACACAAGCTAAGAGTTGTGAAAAGGAAGTAACACAGGATTCCACAAAAAAAAAGGGAGATATATACTTCATTCAGAACTCACCAGTGACATCAAAAAGGTCAAAGAAAATTAAGTTCAACTACAAAGAGACACATTCATTGGAGGTTTCTCAGGGGACGTGGCATGTGCATATTAGTATGTCCAAGCCAGATACCCGAAAAGTTCAAAAAGATCACAAAAACCATTCTTCATCTACAAGTTGGTTCAGGGACCCAAAAAGACCAATACTTGAGAACTTTACTACACATCCCTTCCCATGTTCCACTAAAGATATCTTTGCGATTTCTATTCTAGAAGAGCAGATTTGTTCCTAGATGCCACATACTATAACTCCAGGAACATCTAATCTAAAAGCAGAGGTAGTTTGAGTGAACAAGTACAATTTTTAAAGTTGGAAACTTCAATAAAATAACAAATAAGATAAAAAAAACAGTAATAATGCACTACAGAAAGTACATGAGTACCTCACAGAATTATTCTTGGGAAGCACTTCTTCCATTCTACTGTGACACATGGAAAATAGTTTGACAGACTTTCTCTGCATAAGGTTTTAATTAATGACAACATAAGAACATCAAGATAAGATAACTACAAATGTTGATACTAACACGCGAAAAATATTCCAGAGCTTCCAACACCACCACCACCACCACCACCACCACCACCAATACTTATCTTATTTTCCTTGATAAAAAAAAAAACTTATATTATATTAGAGAGGTAAGGGGGCCTCAGATGTACACAAGCCTTACCCCTGTTTTGAAAACAAAGAGAGGATTCTTACGGATGACCCATAATGAAATTGCGACAAGAATCGCACCAATCGACTGCTACTTCACAAATAAAGAAGCGCAAACAGTTTTATGAGCCATTTTGAGGAAAGTGTACATCTATTGGACAGAGAAGCAGATCCGAGAGGGGAGATGAGGTATGCAAATTCGTAAGATCACATAAAAGGTAGATGTAAATAACTGGACAAGGGCAAAGCACCAAAGCCCACTAAGCCTCCCATCCGGCTCACATATGCTCGGAAGAAATGAAAGGGATACATATACAACAGAAAATTAAGGCGAAGTCAGTTGAAGGAAAAAGAACTGAGAAGACCTGAGAAGACTTGTCCGTTTATTTGGGGACAGGTAACAAGTTTAGTGTGCTTATGATAAAAAAAGCATTTGCAACAAACATGAATACATGATGCAATAGTTGGCGTATACGTACCTCCACTGGATTAAGTGCCAGGTCCAGCAAGCGAGAAGTATTCTTTATGGCATCTTCCTGAAGGTCCATCCCATATACACAGCCTTCAATCAAATCATCGTTTACCAGTTTCGTCATTGCTAAGGTATCAATGCCATTACCACAGGTAGCATCAACGGCAATATCACCCTTTTTGACCACATGTTTCCACACCCTACAATGAATATTTCAGTCAGAATATGCATAGGATGAATGGCCAAGAAGCCATAGAAGTAACTAGGTAGACCCTCAAAAAAAAAAAAAAAAGTAACTAGGCAGTTTGAGTCATACAAGAGTAGATGGTGCTCATACTAGGTAGTACTCATCAAATTGAAGAAGGACATTAGCAAGAACTTACTTCAAGCCAAAAGTACTGATATTTGATAACACAGGGGCAATCCATTCATATCTATTAGTTCACTGTATGTAAAAAAACTTCTTTGGTGTAGTGGAAAACTCTATGTTTGATTACCAAATCATTTCCAAGATCAAATTATCAGTGAAAGTGTGAAACAGCGTGATGCAGCAGCAACTGAGCAAGAACTTCAGACGCCCAGGTTTGCACTCAGATTCGAGAGCCTCATAGAAGACTCAAATGAAGTCCATTTCCTATGTGCCATAATATTTTGGAAACCTAAGTGATCAAACTAGGTCATGGTTTTTGAATAAACAGCCAATGCTTTGTACCAGACTAACAGCAAGAGTTTTACAGAAACTGCAGATTAAAGGTCTGAAATTTGAGGACTTAATTTCTTTCTACAGATAGCGGAATTGGGTAAATTTTGTGTTCACGAAGCTAGCTATCCAATGGCACCACTTATAGCATCATTGGATGACAATTGCTATGCCTGAAAGCCCGTTCCGCACAGTCATGTTTTGCTGAATGCCTGACTCAACTCTATTCCTGCACTCACGTTTGTTATGTTTTGGGCTAGAAGTTTAAGTACTATTGAGTTGGGGATAATAAATTAAAGAGGGGAGTTCAGAGTTACCAAGAAGGCAAGCGAAGTCATGCTACATGTTAATAAACAAGTAACTGAAAAGAGATTTACCAACTAGCTAAGAAACCCCAAAAGGGGAGAATAAGCCTTTGATTGGTTTGAACATCAACTTGGAGATTCTACTTTCCTTATGCTGCAGCTATCTTTGACTCACAAATCTACGACATACTTAAGGACATGCAAAACCAAGAAATTAGCCTCAACTTGAAAAAAAAACCTTAATCAAGGGCATGAAGAAGCAGCGCAAATCAGAAGCTAAGAGCATGTCACTGCAAGCCTAAGCATCTAGACCTTCTGAACTTAGTCACCTTTGTATTTTCAATTGTTTTCTTTGCCAAGTTGTTGTATTATTAGCCTAGTTAGCTGTAGTTGTAGACTTGTAGTTCTATATATAGAGATTCATTTTCATTGTAGGAGTTGATGAATGAGAGAACAACCATGATTAAGAGTGAATCTTATCCAGACTTGTGAGAACAGCCAGGAAGGAGCGAGTGATTTACAAGCGGTCTCTACTTCTTTGGGTGTGTTTATCTTTAGAGAAGAAGGGTTAAATCTTAAACTTAGTGAAGCTGCTTAGGGGTGTATAACCTAGGTAATCGGAACCTTAATTCTAGGAAAAGTGTAGAGAGAATTAACAATGCCTCAAGCTCATATCCTTATTTGTTGTCCAAAAATTAGAAAATCACAAAAACAAATTGGACTCCCTTCATTTACATCCAAATGCCCCAAACAGGAAATTGAGGCATTTGGATATGAATGGAGGGAGTAGTTTTTTATGTCTGGTTTTAAGGTGGCTGAAGGGGGGTGCATCACAGGGGGTTGGACAAAAACTTTAACACCCGTAACACAGGTGAAACGTGGACATCAGAACCATAATTTCATTTCCACTCTGCTGGAAATAGAACTACTACATCCACCGTCCCTGCACATCCATGCCTTGCGACCCCATCCCCAAATACAACAAGTTAGAGATCGCCATACACATTGATCTTCCTAGACCTTCCCAACAGCCACATCCTCACTTGTTTTTCTATTGCTTAAATTAATAACTCCCTAACATCATTGCAAATACAGTCGAGGACTTGAGGATATAAGCACAGAAACAGGGAAAACTGAATTACATAATCAAGTACCTACAAGTGAGCAACTTCAGTAGCCTTCTTCTCACCAGATATGTAACCCGTCAGAACAGCATCCATTCCTGACACACACATTCAGAATAACAGTCATCGATAAATAAATAGCTACAAGGCATAACAAAAGTATGCAGAATCAAGGATCCAGGATAATTTCGCACCCCAACAAAATACATTATCCCAGTACAATCCCCAGGTGAGCACAGCATAGCAAATAATCAAAGCAGTCCATATAAATTCTTAAAAAGGCCAACATAACTTAAAACAATCAACAACTTTGTTCTTTTTGCTTAGACATTAGCGGCACATATACTTAGCCAGTCGGCTGTTACAATAGAGCCGACAAAAATAGTTCACTCTTCGCTACATCAGAAATGGAAAAATAAAATGATATGACGATCTTAGACCCTATAAAAGGGTCTAAATTGGAATCAGCTCCGCAATATTCAGCACCGACAAAGGAGCTGTATAGGAAACTTTTATCAGAATTTGTCACGATCTAATTAGGCACCTACAAATCATATTGAAGTGATAATGTCAAAGCATCTTTTAGTGCCAACCTTTTCTCTAGCAACTTCTCTCTCATCACCTACCACGATCATCCATAATTTACCTAACTTCGACCCCGAATAAGCTTGGTAACTTACAAAAATCCATTGGAATTAGCTGGTTTCTTCTTAAACTATGTTCCACAAAGTACCACTATACATCATTTAGCAGATTCTAACTCAGTTTAAGCTCTGCAATTGACCACTACTCCACTATATATCCTCATGTCCGAAATACCCCCGCATTGAGGAGGGTGTACACACTAATCGGTTAATCAAAGTACCAAACAAATTACATAGCAAGTTAGATAAGAATCTTAACTAATTCGTCATACAATTTTTAATTTTTTTTGGAATTTTAATGAACCGATTATTGTGTAAACCCACCTCAATAACGGTTCGTATTCTATATAGGGTGTTTGAGCTGAGCGGGAGGGTGTACTATCCTACATCACATCGCTGATTTCAACCCAATTTAAGCTTCATAATTTACCACTATTGGCATTATCCTACATTAGTTTGCAGATTCTACCAATTTAAGCTCCACAATTGACCACTATCCACGATCATCCATCATTTAGCAGATTCTAACCCAATTTAAGCTCTGCAATTGACCACTAATCCACTATATATCCTACATGTCCAAAATACCCCCGCATTGAGGAGAGTGTACACACTAATCAGTTAATCAAAGTTCCAAATAAGAATCTTAACTAATTCGCATACAATTTTTATTGTTTTTTGGAATTTTAATTAACTGATTATTGTGTACACACTCCTCAATAACCGTTCGTTTTCTATATAAGGTGTTTGAGCTGAGACGGAGGGTGGACTATCCTACATCATGTCGCTGATTTCAACCCAATTTAAGCTTCATAATTTACCGCTATTGGCATTATCCGACATAAGTTTGCAGGTTCTAGCAATTTAAGCTCCACAATTTACCACTATCCAACATAATTAAGCTGATATTTACCCAACATAAGCTCGACAATTTTACCATAACCATACATTACCTACAATTTAAGCCCATGTTAATTGAGACAAATTACCACATAAACTCAATAATCAGATTGGTGTCGGATTAAATGTCCATCAAATACAAACCTAGAAAAATTAATACACTTTCGACAGAAAGAAGGTGGTTTACCTGGTACAGAGGTAATGGAGTTGGTAGAAGCGTGGCACCGTGTAAGAAGACAGCGTTTAAGGGTTTGAATGGGAATGGGAATGGGAATGGTAAATGAAAGGTGGAAGCCATTTTTGTGGGTGAAAGACGCTGAGGATTTCAGGCAGGGTTTAGCAACTGCTAAACAACGGAGAGGAAACTTCAACATGATATGCTCGCGGAAGTTGAATATGAATACACCTCCCCGCCTCAAATTTCACTCATTCCCCCTTCGGGGTTATCGTATTCCTTCCCTAGCAAAAGCAAAACTGGTCATTTACGTCGGGTTTAGATTGGGTCATATTAGGAATTAGGACCAAGTTTGTTTTGGGTTTAGTTGGGGTCAGGGTAATTTAGGTTAGGGTTTAATTTGTATGATTTTTCGATTGGATCTAATCCATTCGGATCAAGTCTTTTTCGTTAAACCTTATGTTGATGTAACATTCATTCGATTATAGTTCATTGTTTTAAGGGACGTTGGTGGACTGACGTTCTGAACCTAAAACAATAATGCGTGTTTTAGGGTGCATAATCACATACTTTGAGTAATTTACAATTGAATTATGGATGAACCGAAAGAATTCTTCGTTGCTAAATTCAGTCATTTCGAGTCAGTACGGATCGACCATATTATGTTACTTTTGAAAAATAACCAAATTTCTTTTGAGATAAATGAGTGGTCTCGTGTGAAATTTCCGAATTATTTTGATGTACATAAAAAATCCTGATTATTGTGAGGAACCATGTTTCGTAAATTTATCATCATCAAATGTAATAATTTATGCGTCTTGCAATGAGATTTTTTTCATTTTGTTGTTTGAGATTTAAATCAAACGATAACAACTCAAGTAAATGATTATAGGAAATCCTAACACTATTGAATGACAAAGACTCCTACCTACTACTACGTATATGTCATATCTCCATCATCTGGCACTCCTCGAACAAACAATGTGATGATCATAAACTTCTTGTCATCACAAAGCAAGAACCCACAATTACAATCACTAGTGGCTAGAATAAAAGGAATCAAAATCATCAAACATCTTCTACCTCTCCTCAACGATAAGAAAATCCAACATTTCCCCCAATCCCATTTCTCAATCACACAAACATTTCTATATCAATCGTCCTCTTCACTATTTCCTCACTCTTTTCCATCACAAACAACTTCTTCTTCACTTTTTAGTAACAACAGCAGAATGGCAACCACTGCAGCACCATCCTCCTCCTTCGCCCTCCTCCAATCATCACCCTCCACCTCATCCACCACCCGCACCACCACCTCCGTCCGCCTCACCTCCACCCTCCGCCCCGCATTCCGCCGCCTTGGCTTCACCGCGGCCGATCCCGCCTTCGCACACCACGTGCTATCCAAGATCCCCTCCCCCTCCGCCTCCGCCAAGCCGATCAGAGGGGTTACTTCCATGGCCAAGAGGAGCGTCGGTGACCTCACCTCGGGTGACTTGAAGGGCAAAAGGGTCTTTGTCAGAGCTGACCTTAATGTCCCTCTTGATGACTCTCAGAACATCACCGATGATACTAGGATTCGTGCTGCTGTCCCCACCATCCAACATTTGATGAAGAATGGTGCTAAAGTCATTCTTTCCAGCCATTTGGTATGTTCTTTACTACTTTATCGATCAAGTTTTAACTTTTAAGTTAGACCGTCTTATAACGTTGCACGTCTTCTTTTTATTTCCCGAGTAAGTTTTGAGTAAGACCGTCTTATAAGTTACTAGTATAAGTTATAATTGTGATAATAAATTTCGTCATTTTACCATTGCGCTTAGTTTTAAACTTCCTGTCTATCTATTACAGTAATTTTGGCATTTTGTTTTACTGAATTAGTTATAATATGGACATATGGTTGCTTCTGTTTACTTGTTATTTGCTCAAGTTCCCTGTATTACTCATTGTTTGATTAGTTGTTCTTTTTTCTCTTGAGAAGTAAGTGTGTAGTATACTTTAAGCTGAATTTTGGTACTCACTCAGCTGCAGAGAATCTCGAGTCATGAGCAGTGATTTGTTGTCTTGATCTATGAACATTGAACAGCAAGCAAAGTTATTTACCATGATCACTGGGTTTCACTTTCGAGTTTGGCATAATGTCCTGCAGTTACTTTTGTCATACTTTCTTATTTTGGCTATTATCTGTATGACTGTATGTTATGCTTCCAGTGCAATGCCGTTGCTGTAAATGTAGTTTGATTGAGTTGAGAAAATCGTACTTATCGTGAGCTAGCTCGTGTTAAAGAATTATTAGTCTTGTCTGATGTTGAAGCCTGTGAGCATTTTCTGCTATCTACTGCGTTATTAGTATTTGATTGAGTTGCTAGATTTTCTGTCATCCATCTAGGGGCGGCCAAAAGGTGTCACTCCAAAATTCAGCTTGGCGCCTCTTGTACCAAGGCTTTCTGAACTCCTTGGAATTCAGGTACATATCGTGCACTCTATCTTTGAATGGTTAGACAGGAAAAGACTTTTGGTTATGAAACTTTATCACCGTTGTATATATTCACTATTAATACTCGGCAGTTGCGTGATATATAAACTGATCACCTATAACCTAACAGGTTGTCAAGGCCGATGATTGTATCGGTCCAGATGTTGAGAAGTTGGTTGCTGAACTCCCTGAAGGTGGTGTTCTACTCCTGGAGAATGTCAGATTCTACAAGGAAGAAGAAAAGAATGAGCCTGAGTTTGCAAAGAAGCTTGCCTCCTTGGCCGATTTGTTTGTGAATGATGCTTTTGGTACTGCTCACAGAGCTCATGCGTCAACTGAAGGAGTTACCAAATTTTTGAGGCCCTCAGTAGCTGGCTTTCTTTTGCAGAAGGTGGGCGATTTTTCATCCTTGTCTCCAGAGTTGCTAAATGTAGAAACTGGTGAAGCAATATTTTCTGCATGGACTCTCCTGTCGTCTTATACATGATCATTTATAGTCTTCGATGTATAACAGTCCCCGAAAGAAATCTACTGGCCACCCCTTATTTTTCTCAGGCCGATGATCTTAGATAAATGATATTTTATCTCCTGATGATCTCACGATTGCATATTCTAAACTGATTGTTGTTGGCAGGAATTGGACTATCTTGTAGGAGCAGTCTCGAGTCCTAAGAGACCGTTTGCTGCTATTGTTGGTGGCTCAAAGGTCTCTTCGAAAATTGGTGTTATTGAGTCACTCCTAGAGAAATGTGATATCCTAATTCTGGGAGGAGGAATGATTTTCACATTCTACAAAGCTCAAGGTCTTTCGGTTGGATCATCTCTTGTGGAGGAAGACAAGCTTGATCTTGCAACATCTCTCCTTGCAAAAGCTAAGGCAAAAGGGGTGTCTCTTTTGTTACCTTCCGATGTTGTGATTGCAGACAAGTTTGCTCCTGATGCAAACAGCAAGGTAATTTGTTGTACACTGAGCTATCTTACAGTCATATTGGGATGGTCCTGCATGCTGGTTGGGGGCTGGAGGGAAGTTAAAGAGGAAATAGACTTTAAAGTCAAGCAGGGGATCAAACTTTCATGCACTTTATTGTCTGAATTGATAAGAGAGGAGGTCCATGACATTTATTGTACGGCCTATTGCAGATAGTCCCTGCATCAGAAATCCCAGATGGTTGGATGGGATTGGATATTGGACCTGATTCTATCAAGAATTTCAGCGATGTTTTGGGCACTACTCAGACTGTCATCTGGAATGGTCCCATGGGAGTCTTTGAGTTTGAAAAGTTTGCTGCTGGAACAGAGGTAAGCAAAACTGTTGCACATCATAATATCATACTCCGTATGCGGTATGGGCTTTGGCTATTTTTGAGAAACGTTTTATGATACATAGTGTTACTTTTGGTCTCAAGAGCCATTGGGTATGCGCTTTGGCTATTTTTGAGAAACGTTTTATGATACATAGTGTTACTTTTGGTCTCAAGAGCCATTGAGTTTGGTTTGGATGATAATATGATATGCTCTTTTCTTCTTCTGTTTTTCTTTACATGAATTTTCAGGCTCTGGTTTTTTTTTTTTTTTTTTGACTTCATGTTCAATGTTGCTAAAAGAATCAATTTGTAAATGTGATGTGATTATTACCTCCTTATGTTATGATGGATTATCTTCACTTCCTCACATTGAACTCCTCCAATAGTCCAATGAAATGCAAAACATCTTATGAGATATAACCCGCTTTGCTTTTTCGTAGGCCATTGCTAAGAAGCTTGAAGAGATTAGCAAGAAGGGCGTGACCACAATCATCGGTGGTGGTGACTCCGTTGCAGCAGTAGAGAAGGTAGGAGTTGCAGAGGCAATGAGCCACATATCAACCGGAGGTGGTGCTAGTTTGGAGCTGCTAGAAGGAAAAGAGCTTCCAGGAGTGCTCGCTCTTGACGAAGCTGAACCTGTTCCTGTGTAGGACACGTTCTATTCACCCCACACGAAATTCTTTTTCCTCTTCTATCTCCTCCACAACTTCTGCCTCTTAACCTGAGTTATAAACTTATAATCGGGCAAAATGGTGTAAAAAGAGATCCAGCCACTTTGTAGATGATTACAAATTTTCAATTGAGTTTTCATTGGCTAACACCTTTTTAGTTGATTTTTTTTTATATAGCACTATCACCTTTTAAGATAATTTTCTCCCTCTTTTTTTTACATGGCGCCAAGAAATTTCTCCGCCCACTTTTTTTATTCGACTCCGGTGCTTATTTAAATTTCATTCATATAATTTAAAAATAACCTTAATAAATGAAAATAACAAAGAGAGTAGTATTAGACTATTAGCTTCATCTAAATGCTTATATATCAATAACAAGTACTATGAGGTAATACCATCACACCAAAATGTACTTAAAAATCGTAGTGGAGAAGAAATCTTTGCCTCCACCGAAGTTGTAAGCCCTGATCTTGTCTGAGGTGTTGTACACCAAAACTAAACGAGTTTCACCACATTTATGAACATTTGGCAGAGTTGTGACGAGTTACGACTAACTTAACTAGAGATTTTTGAATTCGGCATGAAAAATTTGCATAAGAGTTGACAACTGATGGGGGGAGCTTTGTAACCCTTTGTGGGAGGTATAATGGCAAGAACACGAGAATAGTCTAGATGCTAAACACAAACCTTGAGCCCTTGAGGTCGAGTACTTCACTTGTATAATCAACAAGTCCCGATTAATCTCTTCGACAGGTTTTGGGCAATTTTACATCAGCTGAAGGTTGTGTTTGGTATGCATAATAAGCTAGCTTATTTGGCCAAAATAGCTTATTTGACTAGTTTTTTAAGCTCTTTGACCAAATAAGTTGGTTTGGTAACACCACTAGCTTAAATAATAAGCTAGCTTATTTAAGAAGTTACCCCTCGTAACTTATTTAAAATAAGCTAGCTTATCATAATTTTATTCCTAAATTACCCTCATTTATTTACTAAATTAAAATGAGATTGAAAATAAATAATATATTTTATGTAATTTTATATATATCTGCTTCTATATCATCTAATTTTGCCAAACACCCTTATTACTATCAGCTAAAAACTTTCAGCTACTATTACAGCTATTATTTCAGCTTTCAGCTACTATTTCAGCATTCAGCTACTATTTCAGCGTTCAACTACTATTTCAGTTAGTTTTACCAAACATAGCAAACCATCAGTCCCCGTTCAATGACATATGAATTTGATCCGCCCGGTCCCGGAACTCTTCATTTTGCTTGAGGCATTCTATCACCTACTCCCTCCTACCCAAAGTTAGTTTTTTGTATTCTTCTTTGGGACGATTCACTATGATTTTCCTGTTTCGAAACTTACCCAATATGGCAAATTTTTTGGACGTTTTTACCCTTACTAATTTTTCTGATTTTTCCCTAATCTTCTATTAACCCACTAACCACTCCCTCCATCCACTACAACTCCCTCCAAAATCTAATTACTCCAACTCAAATCCAACCCAATAACAAAACCCAACCTAATTCAAACCCCATTTCATTTCTACCCCAAACCCAAACCCAATCACTCAAATTTTTTTTTCTGATCATAAAAAACCCTACCTCCCTCTCTCTCTTCGTCTCCCTCTTCATTTCTGATGAACTCTACAAACCCTAACTCCCTCCCTCTCTCTATTCGTGTCCCTCTCACTCTTCATTTCTCTGATGAACTCTACAAACCCTAACTCCCTCTCTCTCTCTTCGTCTCCCTCTCTCTCTTCCTCTTCTTCACTCACAAGATCTTCAATTCTTTCTTCTCTCTCCTCACAAATCTGATCATATGGCTTCATTCGACATCTCACTCTTTAGATCTCATCCTCTCTTCGTCTTCTCACTATGATTTGATCCGTAGATCTGACTTTCTCTTCTCTTATTCCTCCTCTTTTTTATCATAAAAAATGGGGGATTCGTCATGACCTTATCAATTTTGGTCATTTGTTCCCGAGACGCAACTGGAAGAAGAAGAAGAGACGGACATCTGTGATGGACGACTGTTTGTCGGTAGTTCTGACATTTCTGCCCTTGTCGACGACGCGTACTTCGATCGGGTTGGTGGGTTGATCATCCCGGACTCTGAGGATGACACATAGTCAATTGATACGAAGCAAATGCGTAGAGAATCCGATGCAAAATGGGATTTAAGGGTTGAGATGTCTAAAACCCGATGTAAATTTGATCGTGAGTTGATTGAAGAGAAAGCTCGGTGGGAACGATGGAAACGAGAGCATACTGCAATGATCATGAGCCATATGGGTTGTGTTATAATCGAAACCCTTGTGTAATTAATTTTTTTTGCTTGAATCTGTGATTGGGGTAAATGCATGTGCTTAGATCTGTTTATTTTGTGATTTTTGGGGCGTAATTAACCTTGATGCATTTTTTTGTTTTGCTTGAATCTGTGATTGGGGTAATTGCATGTGGTTTGATCTGCCTTTTTTTTTTTTTGTGATTTTTGGGCGTAATCTATCTATACTATACCTTTAATAGGCTAATCTCAACGCTTACGTGGCAGTATTTGAAAGCATCTAGAGCAAAAAAAATCCAACTCAAATCTTACGTGTCATCCCATTATTCAGTTCCCTTCTCTCTTCTCCATGTAGTACACCCTTCAACTTTTTCCAAATTAATTCTCATCAATTTCATCATTTATATGATAATTCATCATCATTACTCTATCAACTAATGACAATCAACTTTGTGTCTCTTGACTTTTCGCTTACCAATTTATCAGTTACATATTAGTTTGAGATACTATATATACCTTGGTGATTTGTTTGATTTGGAGAGAAAATTTTGCATGAAACAAATATTTGACATGTTGAAAGAGAGAGCGGAGTTAGGTTAGAGAATTAGATATTAACATAGTGGAGTATAGATTGCTTTCTCATACAACAATTTAGAGGAATATTAGCATCTTTTAATAGTTTTATGTATTAATAGTTGTTAGTCTTTATATAAGTGTTTGTGTTTGTACTCTCAAATTATTGTTACGTCCAAATTATATAACGCTATTGTTTTTAATGGTTGTATTGTAGAAGACTATACATAATAATATAATTTGATAGCTTTGGTCATTGATATTTTCAATTTTGCATTAGACTATGAATATATGATTTTACTAAAATGCATGCACACACCATATATCGATTATGGTTACATGAATCTTAGAATGATTCGCATCAAGGTTTAATTTTTTTGGATCAATTATGGTTTCAATGAAGAGTAGAATATGTGTTGCGATAAGCTTAGATTAAAAACGGGTGAAGCTAAATTGCAGTCTTTTACGAATCATGTCAAATCATTTTGAAATTTGAACTAAATTTGGAATGATAATAGGTCAATCTGGTTAGGTCATGGTGGGGTTTGTCATATTTGGTCACTTCTTGGACAAGTTCAATCAAAATTGGTCATTTTAAGTTTGGTCAATTATGATCGAATTATTATAGGATATTTCAATATTATATCAAATAATATATCAAATTGATGTTCTATTGCTAAATTATGTTTTAATAATTGGGATTTTAATGTGGTTAATTTGCGTCATTTAGGCTAACAAAAAGGTTTCATAGAATCCACGGGGCATGTCAATGGCGAATCATTTTAGGTTAATTCCACATCATCAGCCTACGTGTCACTCTCATAATAATTATTTCAAGTCTCTTGAGCTGTCTTTGCAAACGTTTAGAAAATATTTCAACTTCTTTAAATTTAATTAGCATACATTTCGTCATTATTGAATCATTAATCAGCATCTTAATAATGGTATTGAATATGTGTCTCTTGAATTTTCGTTTGTCAAGTTTGTTAGTTACATGTTAGATCCACACAGTATCTATATGGCTCAGTTATTTGTTTGAAGTTAGTAAGTTAAAAAAAAAACATGTCACCCACACATGAACGGTATGTCGAAAGAAAGAATTAAGGAGAGGAGATAAGAAAATAATAGTGTAGATAATTATCTCTTACAGCAATTTAGAGTGATATTGAGAAGTTTCAATGATTTATGTATCAATCAGAGTTAGATGTTATGAAGTACATTATCTTTGTACATATCTCCAAGTTATTGTTAGTTACAAATTAATATAGAAATTATTCGAAATGGTTAAAGTGTATTATAAAAAAAAACTCTTTTTATAATGAAAGTTGATCGTTGGTCACCATATTTTTTATCTTACAAAGTTACAATTGAACCGACAAAGGCGACAATTGTATTTTGATTACTAAATTCTACACACCTACTGTGAATTCATACAACGTTAATTAACTTTTGATATTTTTTTCATTATGATATGCAAATCATGACTATTCGTTATTTTGGAAATATAATTTGCAACAATATTTTTTTTGAAATACTTTGAATATAGCATCACTACTGGTTTAAAAAAGCACACCAAAATCAAAATGATAATTGTGTGAATATACATGTATTCTTAACGAAGTTTAAATTAATGTTCCTATATTCACTTTATTTACATAGTGTTTGGTTCAAGGTCGAAAACGAAATATAGATGTCATGGGTTTAAGTTTGTGTATGTTTCGGCATTCATAGGCAAAAGTAATTGTTTTTGGGGGAGGAGTGAGGATTGAGATTTGTGTGACAATATCTGGGAGTGAGTCTAGGGGTTCGAAAGAGTTTGATTAAAATGAAGGAAGAGAGAGTCAAATCATAAAATGAAATATAAAGTAGGCAAATAGATCGTTGAACAAGATATAGTTCAATCACGTTTAAAAGAGGTCTGGCGGCTAAGAGTATATTAGTGTCCGTGCAGTGTGGGAAGAGAGGTAGTAAAGTTGAGAGTATCCATAATTTAGTAAGCTTAGAGGCGGAAGAGTTTCATTTTGGGGAATGAGATTCATGAAATACCGAATTAAAAACAAACAATTATAAAAACAGTGCGAGCATGAGTTTGTCTCTTAAAAAAAAAACTCCCTACGTTCCAGTGGGGTATTGGTCTTTACTTTTCGACCAAAAACCAATAAAATATGGTGAGGTGAAGGTGGGAGAAAGGAGAGAGAAATAGAAAATCCCCACAAAAGCAATAAAATGTGGGTAGAGGTGAAACCACTTGAGTGTACTATATTAACTTTATAAACACCAAACCCTCCTTAATAAGAAAAAGTCAACAATTCAGTGAAACACCCCAATATGAAATGGTCAAACATCTCACTGGAACAGTGGGAGTAAATTGTTTACAAACATAATTTCAAGTGGACAAGACACCTAAGAAAATCACGATTGTTGTTGTTCCATTAATATTGAGATCAAATAATTATAGAATAATGATTCTTATATTATTAATTTAATATGTTAAATAATTTTTGAATTTTTTTAATATGAGTCAGTATCATTCTCATTTTTCGAAGAAAAGGGCACTCCAATACATAATTTTGATAATTGGAAATACACATTTATATAAAGAAGAGTACAAATAAGTTTGGATACGATCAAAGGGTGCTTATATGTGAGGATGATTCCATTGCTTTAGGGGGGTGGGGGTCATGTTATCTATGGTTAATCATAGCTCTTATGATGGATAAAGCCACTATTTCCCTTAATCTCAAAAACAGCCCCGTGATTTCACGAGGACAAATACTAGTTAACCTTGAATCATTTTATTTTTGCTTAAATCTGTGTTTGTGATCATTCCATGTGCTTCGATCTGTTTTTTTTTTTTTTCTGATTTTTTTGGCGTAAATAACCTTGATCATTTTATTTTTGCTTGAATCTGTGTTTGGGGTAATTAATGTGCTTAGATCTGTATTTTTTTTGTGATTTTTGGGCGTAATTAACCTTTAATCGTTTTATTTTTGCTTAGATCCGTGTTTGTGATCATTGCATGTGCTTCGATCTGTTTTTTTTTTTTTCTGATTTTTTGGCGTAAATAACCTTGATTCATTTTATTTTTGCTTGAATCTGTGTTTGGGGTAATTAATGTGCTTAGATCTGTATTTTTTTTGTGATTTTTGGGCGTAATTAACCTTGAATCATTTTATTTTTGCTTAAATCTGTGTTTGTGATCATTGCATGTGCTTCTCTCTGTTTTTTTTTTCTGTTTTTTTGGCGTAAATAACCTTGATTTTTTTTTGCTTGATTCTGTGTTTGGGGTAATTAATGTGCTTTGATCCGTTTTTATTTTGTGATTTGTGGGCGTAATTAACATTGAATCATTTTATTTTTGGTTGAATCTGTGATTAGAGTAATTTTTATTGCGAAAACCTCTGTTTTTTGTGATTTTTGGCCGTATTTAGCCTTGAGATCTGTTGTGGGTTGGTTCTGATTGTTGATTTCTGTTGTTTTTTGGGCGTTATTTTTATTGGTTGGTTCTGTCATTGGGGTAATTTCTCTTGCGTGAATTAAATCTCTGTTTTTTGTGAGTGATGGGAGCAATTAGCCTTGATTCATTTTGTTTATTGGTTGAATCTGTGATTAGGGTAATTGCTTTGCGTAAATCTCTGTTTTTTGTGATTTTTGGGCGCAATTGACCTTGATTCATTTTTATACTATTGATTTGTAGATGGAGGGAGTATGGGTTAATTGAGTTCTTGAGTGTAACTAGCAAGTCAGTGATGATTTTTGAGACTTACATTGTAGTTGTTACATTATTTTGACCACATTTGCTACATTTACGAATTGATTGAAGCCTCTTTGAAACTAGCCACCTATATGTGTAAATGGAGGCACTTTAGATGCCAACTGACACATGATATGGATGCTTGTGTTTGACAAGGCTCTTAATTCGTAAATGTAGCAACAACTCTATGAGGAGTGTTATTTACATCTGAGAGTTGTTTGATTTTTTGGCTTAATTTAAATGTTTCAAATGATGATGATGGTACTAAAAACATAAACACATTGCGTTTGATATTAAACATAAAGGAGTTGGGTTTATATTACATTCAAAATGTTTACAAAATACATGTGTAATTAGAGAGTTTACGACCTAAACATGAGCATTCAAAATGGGTTAGTACTTAGTTTATGAATGAAACACAATCACACACTAAATGAACATTTAAGTTGTCATTGCATTTGGAAAATCAAGACCAAGATCTCCCATGATTTCCCCTAAATTGTTTGCTTTTCCGACATTTATCAAAGTTCGAATGCATTATTTCACAACATCCTCACTTGCGGTCAAATTCCTAGTGAGTAATCTTTGCCTTTGTAGTACGGCCTCCTTTAGATGTGGTATTGAGTAGTCATTGTGGCCACCTCTTTTCATGACCTCAGTCATGACACCTTGAAAACTTAGCCACACATTGTCTAATGTAGCCGGATCAAGGTCTTTAAAAGCTTGTTTGACATTCTTGATCAACTCGGGTATTGTCTTCGATGGTTTTTTTTGTCTTGAACTGATTGAATTGAGTTAAAGAAACCCAAGTCCAATATGTTTAAATCTGGGCTTTGTGCTGGTTGTCGATTCAATGTGATATTAAATCCGTCTGATGTTGCATGGGCCACAAAATCTTGATCTTCACCTCTTATGTGGGGAGGTGCATTGTATTATTCAATGTGAATGTTTTTGCTTGCCCATGATGGCCATTTGGCTTTGATAGCTGGAATAACTTTGTTGATGAGCATTGTCTTTGTCACGATTTTGTTGATATTCTCAATGAGTTTTGAGACGATAGTACCTCCTGGCCTGTGTATTGAGTTTCTGATTGCTGGTCCTTTAATAACAAAGGGCCAAATGCCAATTTTCCCATCGATAATGCACTCACCATCCGGTGCGTACCTCGGTCTTGCTACTGCTGCCATAAACATAACCTTAGGGATATACCTCTTGCTTTGTGTGCTTCTAACTGGTTCTTCTTCCCCCGGTGTGAGTATCATCCTTTGTTTGATCTTAGTCATCCAAAACCATTTCTCATCAATATGTAGATCATTATCTTGTGATTGAAACTTGATTGCATTTAGTAGTTGATCAAATAACAATCTAGACATGGTAAAGTTGAGACGAAGAAACTTGTGGTCGCTTGATAACGATGGCTTAATAGCATTAGTGTGCTACCTCACTTCTCCCTTTGCAATCCATCTTTGACATGTGGAATAACTTATGTCAATTGCAAATGATAGTCGCTTGATTGTGCATCTTTTCAATTTTGGAAGCGACTCGATAACTTGCATAAGTACCTTGTTTCTGCCTTTTTTTTGCCTTTGATTAAGCTATTCGCATTGATTGGAAGACCCAAAGCTTTGTTTTGCTTGTTACGCCTTTGGAGATTTCCAATTGTTTTTGTTGTGACGCTATATTTTGCTGCAATCTCCTTAATTTTGCCATGATGGGGTTTCCCATTTTTGGAGTTCTCTAATAAAAAACAATGTATTTCAAGTCTTTGAGCATTAGTGAGATTCTTTTTAGTAGGCATACTTTACTTTTCCTTGTGATTCCCTAATGAAACTTGTGCTACTAACCTTGTGATTCCCTTGAATGCTAATAAGATAGGATAGAAGCCTCCTCTAGAAGAAGAAGCAGCAGCAGCAGAAGACCCCCAGCAGCTTACTTTCACCACGCAGCAGATCCCACCACGAGCAGACCAAAATCTGACCATAACCGAGCTGAAACAGCAGCAGCGTTAGCATCCACAGCGGCACCGAGCATGAAAACGAAAACTAATCCTAGTTTTTTTTTTCTGTTTTTTTTTATGGAATTGGAGTGATATTCTCTCATTTTCTCTGAATTCTGAGATATTTTGTGTGAGATTTTTGAATTAGGATTGTATAAGGATTGGTTTATGAAGATTGATCCACGATTAGTGGGTTCCAATCTTATCAATGAAATCTGATGTGTTTTGGGGGGAGTTTCAAATTCTTAAAAACTCCCTCCAAAAACTCCCAATTGCATTATTTGAACTTCCCTCCAATTGTGAAAACTAATCATCCGCCATAATTTTTGGTGGGAGGATTAGAGGGGTCTAAATTTTAATTAAACACCCTTACCCCACCAATGATTCCACTACCACATTTCTTTATTACTTGTTGTTAGTTGTTGTGTCATCTCTCTGGGTAGGAGGGAGTATAATGTAAACATGCTTATAATTTTAAGGAAAAATTTCTAACTCCTACCTTTTATATACCAAAACTTCCAAAATTCTACCTTATTTCTAAAAAGTTTCTAAATCCTACCTTATAAAACATTTTTTTTATCAAACTCCTACCAAAACTTCTACTCCGGCGGGTTTGACTCTATTTTCCGGCATTCACCTTCGACTTAACGCGATTTCCTTCGATTTGTTTCGTATTCCTTCCAATTTCTCCCTCAAATTTCACCGTCTCTCTCCTATTTTCCACATTATATCACATTACACTCCAATTTGATCTTCTCTCTCCTATTTCTCACATTTTGCGATCAAATTGGAGTGCAATGCGATATAATGTGGGAAATAGGCGAGAGAAGGTGAAATTGAAGGAAGAAATTGGAGGGAACACGATACAAATCGACGAAAATCGCGTCAATTTGAAGGTCAATGCCGAAAAATAGAGTCAAACTCGCCGGAGTAGAAGTTTGATAAAAAAATGTTTTATAAGGTAGGAATTGGAAACTTTTTAAAAATAAGGTAGAATTTTGGAAGTTTTAATATATAAAAGGTATGAGTTAGAAATTTACCCTAATTTTAAAGTGACAGAAAATCAACTTCTTTCACATATAATTTAAGTGACATAAAACTAATACAAGCTTCTCACCTTGCAAAATTTTAAAGTACCAAAATAAAACATTGCACAAAACAGATTGAACAAGGTATCAAACCATCAAATCAGAAGACATACTAGCACAAACAAAAATAGAATGAGGACAATAACAAACACTAATTAATGTTGTACATCGAATGCATGTAATAGGTTCCTTCCTTACCCAATTGCAGAAGGTGTCCGATACCTTACCGGCTACCCCCAACTTTCCCCCAACTTTCCCCCAACTTCCCCCAAAACCAAAGAAAACGAAGAACGAGAAGACCCAACTCTCAGCTGACCCTTAATTGCATCAAAGGCTCATGAAACTAGACAAAATGCAGCATGACAAAAGATCTAAGGCATATTTCTACTACCATCTGGTACAAACAACAATTCCTTGACCGTGTGTTACTAGTGTGTTATTTTCTCCCTCTAACTAAGTTTTTGCAACAAAATGGCAGTTTATATCAGCTCAATGGGTCTCCACAAGTATGTGTGAAATTCTCCACCAGTTGACTAAGTACCCTGAACCTAAGGGCTCGCTCGCACAAGCAGAATATAGTCTCACCTAAATCTCATGTAACGCAATCATGCAAATCAACACTAAGCAAAGTTCCCACTCGAGAACAACTAAGCACCCAAGTTGTTTAGTAATATCACACAAGACACAAGACATCAGACTAACACCCAAGTAACAATGTCAAAGAAACAAAAGGCAAAAAGCACGAGAGCCTCCAAATCACCTCATTCTCCCATTGTGAAGCCACCCCCACAGATGAAGCTAGGTTGTTGATGGCTTTATTGTTGTTTAGGAAGGGCTCTCAAACCAATATCTCGACGATAAAACCCATCCGTCCAGTTGATTTTCTCCACAGCTTGGTACACTCTATCCCTTGCCTCTTGAAGATTATCTCCCTTCGCTGTAACTCCAAGAACCCTACCCCCGACAACAACCAGATTTCCTTTCGAGTCCAATCTAGTTCCAGCATGGAATATCTTGTTCGATGGAGCAGCTTGTTCTGCTTCTTCTACATTGGATATACGAGTTCCCGTCTTATAGCATCCTGGATAACCATTACTTGCCATGACCACCACCATCTCCATCTATCGCAGATCCATAGAACCAATCTAATGATACTTTATCTAGTTTACCTCCACACGCGGCAAGGATGGCCTTAGCCAAATCTGACTCTAAGCGCATCATTAGAACCTACAGACAAGGCCACAAATAAACACTATTCCGTATTCAATTTAAGAAAACCAGTAACACATTTAAGTTACAGCCCGAAGCTCATTCTACTGAATCTCCTTGTTCTGAAATGCGTTTTCTATATTTCTTAAGTCAGGTAGACAATTCTCATGTTGGCAGGGTACAACGTAAAGGAAATGGTAAACATTTTGGAAGTGTTCAACACAATAGCATTAATAAAATGTGTACCAACCTGGCATTCACGGTCTCCAAACCGAACATTATACTCAATGAGGTTTGGTAGTCCAGATTTCTTTTCAATCATAAGGCCAGGCCAGCATACAACACTCCTACGAACTTGCAACCTTCGACAGCCATCCCTTTTACAATGGGGATAATTATGGATTTCCTGACCAAAATTTGAAGTTCTTTTGTAAACACATGTCACTACAACAAAAACAGTGCTTTTAGGACGTTTTTTTGGTGAAATCTGGGCACCAAAAAGCGTCCAAAATTTTCTTCCAGACGCTCCCAAAAAGCGCCCTTAATTTCAGTGTCACAATTTTGTGACGCTTTTATGCGTCACATTTTGATGACATATGAACGCTTTTGGACGTCCGGTTTCCAAGAAACTTTAGTCACTAAAAAGCGCCCTTGTTTTTTTGGGACGCTTTTCTGCATCAATAGATGGCTACTCAAGAATTTAGCTCCAATGCTTTCCCAACAATAGAAAGCGTCCAAATTTTGAGAAATCTACTATAATATAATATATACAATATGTAATAACCAATACATTCAATGCGCTTCAAAATTGATTTGTACAAAGACGAAGCTCGCTCAAATCGATTCATCCGAACAACTAAATATAATGATATAAAATTTCATTCATTCATACATTGACTAGTCCAAAACATAAATATAAAAGATAACTTCGTAAAGCGCTAAATGCATATAAAAAACACAAGTCTCGAACAAACTATTTTAAGCTAGTCGTCCAAAACATAGAGAAGGTAAACTTAACAAATACACATATAACTTCATCATTCCAGTTAGAACGTGACTCTAATCTGTAATCACAGTGGAGATGAAGATGACGAAGGATTTTTTCCGACCGATTCACTGCTGCCACGCCGATTCACTACTGTAGTACTTGAAGGATATCAAAACTGCAATTAAACATCATAAGTAATTTATACATCTTCAGGATAAATATTTCATAGATGAATCATATGGATGTCTGATTGTCTGCACAACATTATATTATATTATCCATTGACTTATCATTTTGCAAATAATAACAAAAACTCTTTCCCAACAAAGCGACGACGAACAAACTGATGTATCAGATCGTGGACTGTGAGCAGCACACTGGCGCGCCAAATGAAAACTGAGGGAAGTTTTCAAATGCAAATCAGAGCAGAGCACAACACTATTTTTAGGTCTAGAACTAATTAGACCTGCTTCTAAAAGCTTGCCAGCAACACAGAGAAAACTAATCACTTTCTAGAAAGGCAGGTGAATACGAAGCAGGTGGCTACTGACGAAAAAGCTCCCTTACCTACCTCAAATCCAATGTCATGATTATCCAATGATTAGCGGATGCAATGAATGTCGAATCGTACCATTGTACTGCCATTTGTAGTCGTTATTTCCTTTTATCGTTTTGCTAGATTATTCCTAAAATGAGTTGGTACTATATAAGCTCACCTCTGTGATCCCAGAAATTGTCATGTTATGGGAAAAATTTCCATGTACTAAAAGCAAAAGCATTGCTCAGGGGCGTCACTTGTTCACAGCGAATTCACGTTCACAACCATGATAATGTCGGAGGAGGACAATAGAAGGTCTCTGTAGATTTATACCATATGCATGAGGCTATCTGATTAGAGAAGTTGGGAGGGCAGCTTTGATGCTGTCATGACTCATGATTATAAAAACAGGGGAGGGGTTTGATTATATTTTGCCAACCAAACACATAAGAAAAGGTCTAATTACGTTCTCCTCTTTTCCCTTTCTATACAACCTGATGTAGTAGTCTTTACCAAACAAAGATAAAAAAAAAGAAGAAAACAATAGAACACAGACCTAGTAGTTACGCGTAGGCTCGATAGCATGGTGCAACAGGAAGAACTCGATGGAAATAACTTAGTAGTCAGGTATGACAGCGAAACGATAACCTGACGCTCCCCTCCAAGAATAGTATGCAATCCGAGTCTCACAAATGCCTGCAGTTAGCAGTTTAACCCATGTCAATGTCGTATCAAACAGATATCACATACACATCAGCGATATCTCAAAACCTGATTTAAATTATATATGTGCTAACCACTGTAAACTTCATGCAAGGAAACTGGAATCTAAAAGAGGAGAAAACATAGTAGACCAAATCAATAAAAAGTTCTTTGTAATAGTTTGCTTTACTCCTATGATGGGGTTAAACAACATTTGCAAATTACAAAAGCTAGCAGGAGTATATGGAGATAAACTATTAAGTGCATCATATATCCATGAGATCCTAGTTGAACCATTACAAAGAAATATGACTTATATAATGTACAAAAGCCAGTAGGAGTATATGGAGATAAACCATTACAAAGAAAAATGACTTGTATAATGTACATTGAGACACACACCAAAAACAATTACCACAGAAGTTGAACATGAATCAGGTAACACATGCTTCCTAAGCTTGACGATAAAGACAAGATACATGGAAGAAAGGTAAGAATTCCAAGATCAAAGAGGTTATAGGCTTGGGCTTCCTCGCCTCCCATATGACCAGTGAGAATGACAACTGATAGGAATAGAAAAAAGCAACCAACGGACAATACCATTAACTACAAGTTTACTAGTAGTAATATCATTTTTGTGGTCAATTACCAGATTAACATAAACTAGCAACAATAAATTTGATGTATTTGATCTCAATAAGTTTTACTTTCTTACAGTCTCTCATAAACAACGAAGTCGTTTTATTCCACAGAGACATACTTATATTTCTAAATTCCGGTGTTTTTAAGCATAAATCTAATTATTTTTAGTTTCTTTAGCTGTACAAATTCTTACTCCTTATGATCAACAATGAAAGCATTCCCCTGAGCTAAAATTAAGAACTACTATAACAAAATGAGAAAAAACAGTCACATTGATTAGCACTATTTTCTTACTATGAGTACATTGATTTAGCTCTGAGTAATTTAAGCAACCCAACAATGAAGCTCTTTGCAGATATTGCCAAGACTCATGCCTAATGATAGTTATAGGCTTATAGAATACACATGTACCAACTAAACATCCACAACAAGTTGTATTACTATTAAGTCAACACCATGCCAAATAGGTGAATGATGCAGCGACAATCAAGTAGAGCCTTGATAAACTCTTGGCCACGGCGACACGCCGAAGCAAGCTCCAAAAACGTTCGCCCTTATCTAAGTCCATCAAGATAGAAAATTTAATTGAACAATCAATTATAGAAGAAACCTTCAACTCAGCAACAATCATATAACTCACCGACAATTATGAGACAATACAATCGATTCGCATTTAAACACATAACCAAATAAAAGATAGGGAACAAAAGGAGAGAAGTAAAGAACCTTAGCCCCGACTGCGATTGAGAAATAAGGGAGACGAATTCCTTCAACCAAAGCTCAATTCGAATCTTGCAAGGAAAGGAATATGACTATATGAGAAGAGCGATTGAAACATACCCGACAAATTAAGCAAATGAATCAAGAAAATTCTGAAATTAATAGCAAATAATCAATTCAGATCAACCCCAAATGCACCATTTCAAAAGTGGCATCGATATAACACCAAAGAACACAGAGATTCGAAGCAAATAAACCCAAATTCGCAAAAAAATCATTCTAATAAAACCCAGACCCGGGATTAAAACTACGGGGTAACTTAAATTTGAACTCACCATATAAATCCAAACACACCAAAGATGGACAATGAAAATCCCAAGCTGGAAACTCAGAATCATCGCCACTACCCACCTCGATATTCTCGACACCGTTTCGATGGCGGATGTGATTGAAACAAGACCATGTCAAGTAGAGTTGCGTTAATGATCAGATCGAGATCACGGCGTGGACAGCAGTGTGGACGGTGGTGGTCGGAGACGAAGGGTCGGCGACCGACATCAGAGATTGTGCAAGTGAGATGAGGATAATCTGATATGAGAGAGAAGGTATGGGAGGCGGTTAGTGAGAGTGGCCAAAACTTCTCTTTTTTTTTTAAAAATTATTTTATTTCCCGTATGTTTTGTCTCCAAGTCGCGGAAGGGAAATTTATTCCCGCTTTGTTTTTCACCCATAGCGACGCTTTTCCCCGCCGCAACAATACCACACAAAAAAGCGCCACAAAGAGCTTTCAAGAAGCATGCCGACTTAATTTTTGCCCGACACTTTATAAAAGTGCCCATAAAAAAGCGTCCCAAAACCCTATGTTTTGTTGTAGTGTGTGCCGGTGAGTATGCACCCATACCCCTTGTGTTGGGTCCCGTATCCCCATCCCCAACACGTTTTTGATCCTAAGCAGATTCTAAAGGCAGGGCTTTTTTTTTTTTGGAAAGATTAACATTTCTTTATTCTTCCATTATGGGAAAAATAGATAATACAATCTATCCAAAGGGTAGCTGATGCGGGTCCAAGTATGGATACACTACTTGGAGATAGTAATAGAGAAGTGATGTTGGTCACTAAGGTCCAAGGCAATGAAATTGGGTTTAGTTTAAGTCCAAGTTATGTTACCATGATTAATTGGACATCTTTTGATGGGCCAAGTATATTTGCTTGAACTTGGATTAGCAATTGGACAAATGATGGTTGGGCTGCTAATTTGTTTGGGTCATAACTTTTGGGTTATTCATTGGATTAAGGTAGTTCTAAAACCAGGAGTTAGAATTCATCTTCATCTTTCCATAGACATATTATGGGTCATGAGAGGATCATTAACACAGAAGTTATGATGAAAAGAAGTTGGGACTATCAATTAATCCGGGAAGTGAAGCCAAGTGCATGTTACTCTATACATTTAGTATTATTTTAAGAGTTTCATAAGAGTTTATTAGGGAGAATAATGAGGTTCATTAGGAACTTCCAATATGTTAATGGGGTTCATTTGGAACTTCCAATTTGTTAATGTTTTATAACTTTTTGTTTTATTGTTGGTAATTAGGAGGGTAGAGAGTGTTACATCTTCTAAAGTCCTATATAAAGAGCTAGTTCATTTGTATTCCAACATCAACAATTTGGAGAAGAAATATATAAAGAGTCTTACGGAGAGTTTCCTTAATCTTTTGTGTCTTGCGAGACTAAACACATTTCGTTAATTCGATTAGGCTAAAGATTGCTTAGTTGTTTAACAACCAGTTAAGAGGCGAGATTCATACAAGCTGGTAGCTTAGGGTCAAACTTTGCAATTATAGTTTGGGTCTTTAGTTGGTAACTCCATTCATATCTTTGGTTTCTATTTTATTCTTTTTGAACACATAAACACAAAAACAAGTTTTTATTTAAATTTTCCGCTGCAATACTCAATTGATATCTTAAGCTATTAAGATACGTATCAAGTGGCCTCAGAGCTTGGTTTAAACGCGCTTCCTAGTGTGTTTATTCTTGGGATTGTTGCATCATGGCTGGTGATGAAGATAACAATGTGTCCGTTGACAAGATTGATCAATTGGCCGAACAAGTGGGCGAAATGCAAAGAGTTATGAATTAAATAATCATGCATATAAAGCTTGCAAAAGAGAAGACAAAGTCACTAAGATGGCGTAGGAGGTCAAATGACAATTCTGATTCTGAGGAAGATGATGAGAGACCTAAACCAAATAAAGTTGATGATCGTGGTTTGGAACTTGAAATTCCTGAATTTTCAGGAAAGTTTGAACCGTAAGAATTCTTGGATTGGATTCGTACGGCTGAACGAGTGTTTGAATACAAAGGGTTTGATGATGAGCAAAGTTTTAAAGTTGCTATTTTAAAACTTACAAAACATGCATCACTTTGGTATGAGAACCTCAAAAAGCAACTTGCAAAGAATGGTAAAGGGAAGATCAAATCTTGGGAGAAGTTCCTACAGATTTTGTGTAAGACAAGTACAAACGTATGACATCTCTAAAACAAGGTAACCTTTCTGTCGAGGATTACATTCTTGAATTTGAGAAGTGTTGTATGTTATGTGATATTGAGGAGAAAGAAGAACAAAAGATAGCACGTTTTCTTGGTGAACTTGAATCTGAAATTAATGATATGGTTGAATTGATTTCTGTGACAACCTTTGATGAAGCATGTAAGATAGCTTTGAAGTGTGAGAAACAATGGCTTAGAAAAAAAGGTATATTAAAATCTAAGTCCTTTACTCCAAAATACACACCTTTCAAGCAAGAACAAACAAAGGAATCTGTTAAGGGTGATTCAAGCAAAGGATTTAAGAAGTTGTCTATTGAAGACAAAGGTAAGAATGACATGCCACATGATCCTAAATTAAAGAAACAATGCTTTAAATGCAAGGGTTATGGTCATTTTTCTAATGAATGTCCTACTAGTCGTGTCCTCACTTTGCAAGAAGTTTTTGAGTTCCAAAATATGGCGAGCGAAGAGGATGACAAGGATAGTGTGGAGTTCGGGGATGAAAATAGCTCTAGTGATAATGACATGGAGCTGGTTTTTGCAAACCCTGGCAAGGAGAACTTCAACTTTGTTTGTACTCGTGTGTTACAAGCCCAAATAGCTTCAAATGAAGATGAGCAACAAAGGGAGACAATTTTTCACACAAAGTGCAAAGTTGGGGATAAAGTTTGCAAACTGATCGTGGATGGAGGTAGTTGTGCGAATGTTGCCGCTACTGCATTGATTGGGAAACTCAACATACCTACCAAGAAACACCCAAAACCTTACAAATTGCAATGGCTTAAGGAGGGTAGCGTTGTGAAGGTAACTAAACAAGCTCTTGTTTCTTTTTCTGTTGGTGATGTTTATAAGGACAAGGTGTTATGTGATGTTATTCCTATGGATATTTGTCATGTGCTTTTGGGGAGACCTTGGCAATATGATAGAAGTGTGCAACATGATGGTAGAAAAAATGTGTATGTGGTATCAAAAGATAACAAAAAATTTGCTTTAACTTCACTTCCACCTAAAGACTTTGAAATTGCTCAAAGAAGTGAAGTTATGAGCAACACTTTGTTTCTAAATGAAACTGCTATGACACGCTTGATTGATGATGGGGAGGATGTATATGTGCTATATGCTAAAGAATCTAAGGGGACTGATCTGAAGGGTGTGACTTCTATTGTGGCACCATTATTACATGAGTTTATTGATGTGTTTCCTGAACATTTACCCCCTGGTTTGCCTCCAATGCGTGGTATTGAGCATCAAATAGATTTGATTCCTGGAGCTGCACTTCCAAATAAGCCTGCTTATAGAAGTAATCCGGAAGAAACTAAAGAGATGCAAAGACAAATTGATGAATTGTTACAAAGGGGTTACGTTCGTGAGAGCATTAGTCCATGTGCTGTACCGGTTCTATTGGTTCGTAAGAAATAGGGGACTTGGCGTATGTGTATTGATAGTAGAGCTGTTAATAACATAACTATAAAGTATAGGTTTCCTATGCCTAGACTTGATGATATGTTAGATGAGCTTTGTGGATCTAAGGTGTTCTCCAAAATTGATCTTCGAAGTGGTTATCACCAAGTGAGGATTAGAGAAGGGGATGATTGGAAGACTGCTTTCAAAACCAAACATGGGCTCTATGAGTGGTTGGTTATGCCCTTTGGTTTATGCAATGCTACTAGTACTTTCATGAGATTGATGAACGAGGTACTTAAATCATTTTTGGGAAAATTTGTTGTTGTTTACTTAGATGATATTCTCGTCTACAGCAAAATCAATGAGGAGCATCAAAGACATCTTCGATTGGTGTTTGAAAAGTTAAGAGAGCAAAAGTTATACCGGAAGTTGGAGAAGTGTTATTTTATGCTTCCTAGTGTTACTTTTCTTGGCTATGTTGTTTCATGTGATGGAATCTCTATGGACCAGTCTAAGGTTGAAGCTATTATCTCATGGCCTACACCTTCAACTTTGACCCAAGTGAGAAGTTTTCATGGCTTAGCATCTTTTTATAAAATTCATCCAAAATTTTAGTGCTATTCTGAGTCCTATTACTGAGTGCATGAAGAAAGGGAGTTTTGAGTGGACGGAAGCTGCACAAGAAGCATTTAAGTTGATCAAGAAACGAATGTGTGAGGCGCCTATGCTTGCCTTGCCGGATTTTGATGAAGTGTTTGAAGTTGAGTGTGATGCTTGTGGGACAGGAATTGGAGCAGTTCTTGTTCAAGGGAAAAGGCCTATTGCTTACTTTAGTGAGAAGTTGGGTGGTGCTCGTTTGAACAACTCTACTTATGACAAAGAATTCTATGCTTTGGTTCGTGCATTGGACCATTGGAGCCACTATTTGAGGCCTAAACCTTTTGTACTACATAGTGATCATGAGGCACTCAAGTACATTCATGGACAACACAAGTTGAATGCCAGACATGCTAAATGGGTAGAATTTCTACAATCTTTTACTTTCTCTTCAAAGTATAAGGATGGCAAAAGCAATGTTGTTGCAGATGCGCTTTCAAGACGTTGGAATTTGATTGCAACACTTGGTTCTAGAGTGTTGGGCTTTGAGTTATTGAAAGACTACTACAAGGATGATGTTGACTTTGGTAGTTTGGTCCGTGACTGTAAGAAGGGAGCAACAGGTTCATTTGCTATGCAAGATGGTTTCCTTTTTAACGGTAACAAGTTATGTGTTCCTAAGTGCTCTACAAGGGAGTTGCTGGTTCGTGAAGTTCATGGATGTGGCCTTGCTGGTCATTTCGGAATCAATAAGACACTGGAGGTACTTAAAGAACATTTCTTTTGGCCTAGACACTGGTGATTGTTCATGCTATTGTTAATAGATGTGGTACTTGTCAAAGAGCCAAGAGCACGGGGCTCTATACACCATTACCTGTGCCTATGCAACCCTGGGATGATGGGAGTATGGATTTTATTGTTGGTTTGCCTCGTACTCAAAGAGGTAAAGACTCAATCATGGTGGTGGTTGACAGATTCTCAAAGATGGCTCACTTTATTGCGTGCCATAAGACCGATGATGCTAGCAACGTGGCTGATTTGTACTTTAGGGAGGTAGTTCGTTTGCACGGTGTTCCGAAAACAATTGTGAGTGATTGTGATACAAAGTTTCTGAGCTACTTTTGGAAGACTTTGTGGCGCTTATTGGGTACTAAGTTGCTATTTAGTACTTCTCATCACCCACAAACTGATGGGCAAACAGAAGTGACTAATAGGACTCTTGGTGCATTATTTAGGGGGCTTGTTAGTAAGACTACCAACGATTGGGATGTGAAGTTGGCACATGCAGAGTTCGCATATAACCGTTCACCTACTTATGCTACGGGAAGTTCGCCATTTGAAGTTGTTTATGGTATTAATCCTTATCTTCCTATTGATCTTATTGCTATACCAAAACATGAGGTAGTGAACTATGATGCCAAAGAGAGAGTGAAGCAAATGCAGAAGTTACATGAGCAAGTGCGTAGCAAGATAGAGAAGGCAAATGCTATGTATAAGTCTCGTGCCAATAAACATCGGAAACAACATGAATTCAAGGTTGGTGATCTTGTTTGGATTCACTTGAGGAAAAAGGGGTTTCCTAGCAAGAGGAAGAACAAGCTTATGCCGCGCTCAGATGGTCTTTTCCAAGTTCTTGAATGTGTTGGTGATAGTGCTTATAAGGTGGAGTTACCAGGAGATTCAAATGTTAGTTCCACGTTTAACGTTGGGGATTTGTCACCTTATTTGGATGATGGAGAACTTGAGGAATTGAGGACAATTCCTTTTGAAGAGGAGGGGAATGATGCGGGTGCAAGTATGGATACACTACTTGAAGATAGTAATAGAGAAGTGATGTTGGTCACTAAGGTCCAAGGCAATGAAATTAGGTTTAGTTTAAGTCCAAGTTATGTTACCATGATTAGTTGGACATCTTTTGATGGGCCAAGATTATTTGCTTGAACTTGGACTAGCAATTGGACAAATGATGGTTGGGTTGCTAATTTGTTTGGGTCATAACTTTTGGGTTATTCATTGGATTAAGGTCGTTCTAAAACCAGGGGTTAGAATTCATCTTCATCTTTCCATAGACATATTATGGGTCATGAGAGGATCATTAACACAGAAGTTATGATGCAAAGAAGTTGAGACTATCAATTAATCCGGGAAGTGAAGCCAAGTGCATGTTACTCTATACATTTAGTATTATTTTAAGAGTTTCATAAGAGTTTATTAGGGAGAATAATGGGGTTCATTTGGAACTTCCAATTTGTTAATGTTTTATAACGTTTTGTTTTAATGTTGGTAATTAGGAGGGTAGATAGTGTTACATCTTCTAAAGTCCTATATAAAGGGGTAGTTCATTTGTATTCCAACATCAACAATTTGGAGAAGAAATATATAAAGAGTCTTAAGGAGAGTTTCCTTAATCTTTTGTGTCTTGCGAGACTAAACACATTTCGTTAATTCGATTAGGCTAAAGATTGCTTAGTTGTTTAACAACAAGTTAAGAGGCGAGATTCATACAAGCTGGTAGCTTAGGGTCAAGCTTTGCGATTGTAGTTTGGGTCTTTAGTTGGTAACTACAAGGCGCCATTCATATCTTTGGTTACTATTTTATTCTTTTTAAACACATAAACACAAAAACAAGTTTTTATTTAAATTTTCCGCTGCAATACTCAATTGATATCTTAAGCTATTAAGATACGCATCAGTAGCATAACACTACCTCAAGAACAAACCACTAATTCCTACACGATTAGCTAGGAATTACACTACTAAACTTATCAATTGCTCTAATACAAACATGGAATTTAATGCAATAAACTACTTGCTCACTAGTTCTACTAACACATTTGAAAATTCTCGTGTTTCTTTCTCTCCACATCTCTTTGATTGTGTATGAGAATACACTCCTTAGAAGATGCTTCCCTCCTTGCTTGCCTTTAACATGGTGCTTAAACCATTATATTATTTCATGATTGAGGCTCCATTGCCTATTCCTTTGCCCTAGCCAACTCAGAATTCTTTCCCAGGTTTCTGTGGAGTAAGGACATCTGAAGAAAAGATGATATACACTTTCCTCATTGCAGCATCACAATGTGCATCTATTCGGAATGCAGATACCTCTCATTTGAAGGTTATCTATGGTAGGCAGAGCATTTTGACAAGCCAGAGTAGCAATGACAGAGCTCTTTGGAACACATTTACTATCCCATATAGTTTTAGCCCAATCAACTTCCTCCTTGTGCATTCTGAAAAAGTCATAAATGCCTTTTTCCGATGCTATCTTGTTATGCTGACTTGATTTTCTAAAGCACAAATGTCCCCCATTCTTTCTGTAATTTCATCCCTTAATCTGAGAAGGGCTTTCCAAGTTACAGAGGAGTCCTGCTTATTTCCACAATTCCAAAAGCTGCAGCCTTTCAGGTAATAATATGCACTGATCCACCTGCACCACACATTATCAGGATTTGTTTGCAGCTTTAGTATCCACTTTACAAACATAGTTTTATTCCAACTCAACACTTCTTTGATTCCTAAACCTCTTTCTTTCTTTGGAGAACATAAATATTTCCAGGCAATCATTATGAATTTCCATTTGTTTTCATTAATTCCCCAAAAGAATCCTCTCCACATTCTCCTAATCTTCTTGAGCACAACCATTGGGAGCATCAAAACAAAACCCCAGTAAGTCTGAAGACCAATTATGACTGAGTTCACAAGCTGAAACTTCCCAGCATAAGAGATATAGGAGTTTGCCCAGTGGGAGAGTTCTGCTTGATTTTTTCAATTAGGGGATGGTACATAGATGCTTTCAGTCTTGTAGAGTGTAGAGGAACACCCAAATACTTGAAGCGAAAAGTACCTATCGCATATAATGTCTTTTCTGCAATAGCTGCAACAATAGAATCTTTAACACCTCCCAAATAGATGTTAGTTTTCATGGAATTGGATGCAAAACCAGACTATTTTTCAAACTCCTAGCTCAAGGGTCCTAGTCACTGCAGTCACAGAATTAGTATCTCTTCTGCCAAAAATGAGAAGATCATCGACAAATAAAAGATGATTCAAACCAACTTTATTACATTTAGAATGTTGTGAAAAGCCATCTGCATGTATGAGCTTTCTAGACAAACCCTCCATGCATAGGACAAACAGGTAAGGGGATAGTGGATCTCTGATAAGGTGCAAATGTAGTGTGTTAGTGCGCATGATTTAGGCACCTTAGTGTTTATTTGGCCATAGTTTTATCGTGATTCGTAGACCACATCACTCGGACTATTTTTGGAGATTATTCGTTGGTTTTACGAGTTTTTGGTGGCCTTAGACTCTTTTGGTGAATCTCGGACAATACTAAGGGATCAAGCTACAAGTTCGAGCAAGATTCGAGGAGAAGATCGCTTGACCACACTCCGAGAACCACACACCATCACCTCCAACTTCATTGGGTTGTACCTCTCTAACCAGAAGATATTTTGCAGAAATTCCAATTGGAGAGGAAATTTCATCTTCTTAGCTTTCCAACGATATATTATGAGTTCAAAATGAAGTTTGGAGGTGAGAGTTATGCCCGTTCGAAAACTGCCCTGCGCACAGTTTCTCGACTCGAGATTCACTAATCTCGACTCGAGGACGGTAATATCGACTCGAAGATTTTATCCCTCGAGTCGAGGAGATTTGTCAAAACGGGTATTTAGAAGGACAAGATTCTCGACTCGAGATAGGTTGACCTCGAGTCGAGAATTTCCTCGCTCGACTCGATGATTTCTTTCCTCGAGTCGAGAAAGTTAGCGTTCGGGAAGTTTCCCATGGGCTTTTCACGGTTTCTTTTTGCTTAAGAAATATTTATTTCGTCTTTCAGTGTCTTTGGTACATATCCTTAATAAAAGGGGTATGTAACCCCTCCCTAGTAATTATCACCTTTCATATTATTCTTGATCTAGTTTTTATTTTAGAGAGAAAAACTCAAGGAGAAATTATGTTTTTATTATGAATTCCATCTCAAATATTATTGTAATAATTAGCATGGAAGGCTAATCACCTTCTAGATCCTTGGTGTAATCAAATTCTCTCATCCTATGTATTAGTAAGATTTTCTTCTCTCTATTTTGCCTTTAATTTGATAGTAATTAATTCCTTGTTATTTAATGCATGATTTATCCTTGTTTTATCTAATTGATTAATTGGATTGAATTGGGTACTTCATATGCTTTGTTTTTAATTGATGGTTATTGATTATTGACCCTAAGGAAGCAACTTTCACATGTTTAGTGAATGGTTATGGCTAACTTGTGATTGGGGAATTAATTAGGCAACTAGTAGATTAGATTTGATTAGTGTAGCGGTTGCGGCTAATAAGATACTGATTTGGGTTGTTTGTAATCTTTTATTAATCCATGCTCTTCATGCCTTTGGTTTTGAATTGTTTGAGTGGTCACTAGGCAATTTAGGACTTAAAGGAGGGGAATTTGGTAGCGGTTGCTCAAATTCCCCACAAAAGAGGATTAATTGGTGAAAACCGAGATTATCTATGAATGGCATAATTAGAGAGAGGTAAAAATTACTATATTAGGGTGTTTGAATAGATTATTACCGAGGGTCGCTTTAGTTAATTTGATAAATCGTTTATTTCTTAATTACTCATCCTTCAAACCCCAAAAATCCCCCATTTAATTTCTTTATTTCTATTATTTCTTTTCTTTTCCACACTAGAATTGCATATTAGGACTTCCCTCTTCCTTGTGGATACGATACCCACTTACCCTAGCTAATTTAGTAGGAATAGTGGTAATTTGACTAATAATAACGACTTATTAGCTTGTCAAAATTTGGCGCCGTTGCCGGGGAAGAGGCGTTTTTAGTCTTTTTAATTTGCTTTTTTTTTGTGTTGTTCTTGTACATATTTCTTTTTGTTTTTATAATTTTTGTGTGTGTTTGTACCGTTTTAGTCTATGTTTGTATAGACCATCATCTATGGTCTAGTTCATGTGATTTTTTTGTTTTTTTTGTTGTTGTATTTTTGTACATATTTTTATTTTATTTTATTTATTTATTTGTGATTTATGGATAATTACTACGTTCCTCAATTGAATGATGAACCTTGTCATAAGTATTTTTCTCGACTAGACGAGATGTGTAACATTTGTCCTTTATTTTCCGATGGGGAAATAAACTGTAACACCCTCTTATTCAAGCACTTTGTAACACCCCCATATTCGGGGTAAAACTTTTTTTTTTTGTATAAACAGCTTTCTGAATTAAACAAATGAATTTCGGGAGTGTTACCGCCACAATCGACCCCTCCGGTCAACTGTTAAGGCTAAGGAAATCAACTAGTGGTCTATTAGAACTTCAGTTTAAATTACAACTTTTAATGAACAAGACTTTGACTTATACAATCAGACTCAAGTGCGGAAGCATAGAACGGATCAAAGCGATTACATTTATAGCTTGATAGTTACTCGTCTCTCATATAATCCCTTCTAGCAACCCCTTGTAACAAAGCAATGACTTCAAACCTGATTCAAACAAACTACTCCCCATTGTAGACAAATTCCACAACACATCATCACAGGCCCACCGAAAGAAATAGCAGGACAAAAACACAACAAATCATCTGTCAACCAAACGGGTTGAGTAAGAAGAAATCTATAAAAATGCCACTTAAGAGATGCATAACTTTTCACATATCACATAAAAAAAATCGTAAAGCAGAATGAAATGAAAGAAGAACTTTTATATAAAACACACTTTCTTCGCTAGAAGATATTACAAACTTTGGGATCGCTTCTCTTTCTTTTCTTTCAGTTCGCTTAGAGTAGTGGGCATAAATCACTTAGCACCAAAATTCCCGAATGCATGCATCCCCCAAGGGTCCTGTTCCACAAGGGGAGGATATAAGGGTGCGAGGTGGTGATCCACCCCCATAAATACGTACAGTAGAGTAATAAGACCATTACGGTCGCCCAAAACCCGAGTTGTTCCGCTTATCCGGAATCGCCCTCTTTAGATATTTTAAATACACTTTCTCACTTTCTGATCACTTTCTTTCTTTTCAGCCTTTTTCTTGTATTCGCAAAACGGTATTATTTTATAAAATGTAAAACAACACTTTCTAAAATACTTTGAAATCATGGTGGACAAAGTACGTCTTTCTCAAATAGTTCAACATTTGAGTAAATCAAATCTCAATAACAATCACTTTCACTTAACGCATGTCAATTTGAATAACTCTCTGTTTCACAAAAACCATTCAAACACTTGGTATACACGTGTACATACTTGTAGCAAAACTCTTTAGAAAGAGATAAAAATCAAATTCACTTTCACTTATCACATAGCAATTTGAACAACTTTCCATATCACGAAATCATTCAAACACTTGGCGTACACGTAACATACTTGTACCAAAACTCTTTAGAAAGAATAAAATCATTTCTTACCTGGAACAAACACATTTACTTTACTCAACTAGCTCAACAAGTCTCGTAGACAAGTCCTTCTACGAGTCTCCGATTGTTCTTAGCTACCCCGAATGCCCCATATTGAGAACTACGCATCCAAAACCTCCATGTATCATCCCTCAACGAACCCTATAATCATGGAACATCAAATTACTACGCATTATCATTCTACTCACCAAAAATCTCCCAAATAAACCAACTATAACTTGCCCAAATCCAATAGAACAATAGGCTGCACTCTCTTCATTTTTCAGAATACATGACTGCTGTTTGGATGCTCATTTGGAAAATAATTCTTCATTATTTAGACACAATACAAACTGGACATTATAACACTTCCTCTTAGGAGTATTCAACACCTTAAAATTCAACTTTCATTCACTATTCAAGGATTTATAGCCCAAATACTACAACTGCTCCAAAACAGAGTATCATATGCGCATCCAACTTCTAGGAACTATATCACCATCACTAAGACAGCTTTTAAAGCATTACAAAAGCCTAACATCAAGAGCTTGAAATTAAGTTCAAGTTAGGATTTTGTTTCGATTAAATACATGAATAAATGATACTGTTATGATCAAATTACGAAGACCCTATGTTCATGACACTAGCAGGATGAACAACGAAACAAGGGTTAAATTTAACCGATTATTTGGGCAACTAAATGGTGATTAAAATGAAATTAAACAAGAGGAATATGTTTCCATATCTATTCGGAGTAAATATAGATATTAATCAAAGAATTATCTTACCAAACGAAGGAGTTATGACCAATATACCAGGAGTGGTACAGAACTGCGCGTAGAAAGACACTTCACGGTGCTGGGTAAATTTGGTGATGATAATCAAGAACTTCGGAATCGAAGCCTTCTACACAGTTGGAGCCATAAAAGATTAGATAAATTTAGGCTTTTGTTTCGCCTAATTTGGGTGAGATACGAATGAGAAAAATTATGTTGAAGATGGACCTGGTGCAGGTCATTCTAGCGGCAAGCAGGCAGGTAGCTCCGTGGCTCGTTCTAAGGCCTGGCTTTGTCGACTAAGCACCAAATTTGGGCTCCAATCACATATAAACATGAGGTATGATCATCTTGGATTGATTATGTACTTTCGGTACCTCGTTCTTACGAAATAAGATCGGTTTCTAGTCCCGACACTACAGACAAACTTCTGAAATTTTGTAGGTTAAGATTGTGTAATCTGAGAATGAACTTATAACTTGTGCTATTCAACTTCATTTATTAGAAAAAGCTCCTCAAATAACGTAGAGGAACAATCACTATTTTGTTCCCGGGTTGTGGTAATAGATTACTTAACGACTAAGAAAACCTTTCTTCACGATTAAGAAAGCTAGCAAAACGCATTGGATTGAGAATGTAGCCGATATTCTTTCAATAAAGGCTCCTCAATAACTTAGTGCCATTAGCTATTTTCATAATAAATAACACTTATGGTAGATTAGGAGAGTGATTAGGCTAAGCAAGGTGATTAAGAAACCGGCTGTTACATAAACATGATTATTCTAAAGGGTATGAATTGTGAAACTCGTGAATTGGCTGAGTATATGAGTAATGGGAGACTCTATGATATGGATCTCTGTGAGATTTGGGATTTTTGGCGATTCATGGCATATCAATGTGCGCAGGATGAGGATTTAAAATTGCGTGAACTCTTACAAATAGGCATAGATGGATACCAGAGTTTCAATAATGCAATGACAAAATTGAACAATGAGCCTCTCACTTCTTTTAAGACACAAGAGACCCATTTTGATATTGACATCAATTATTTCAAAATGCATGAAGTAGAGGAGTCTCAAGAAGTGGTTTTCGGTGTCCATAGGCACTCACAAAATTATGTTGATGATTCTTTGGTAATAGAGACCGAAGTGAGTGTTCATGATTCTCCTTTGAGAGAGGATACTTTCTTGTATGATAATGATGATGATGATGATTGTGTGGATTCTAATGAGCTCTCTTCTTCTTTTATTATGCCTATATCCTCCATTGATCTTGAGACTGTCCCTATGGAGGATCTTGGTGGTCTCACCTTAACTCATACCTTAATTGATGATGATAAGCTTAATATTTCTTTGGACGAGAGATTAGAAGAGTCGAGAGGACTTGTACTTTCAAAGGAGAATAGGAGTAGAGAGACAACGGATGAACATTTTGAGACTTTCCTCCCTAAGGAAGAGTCTCTCATAACCCCTTTGACTAATTCGTATCCTTGATCCCTAAGGCCCCTTGGTTTAATTGTCATCATTCCTCTCTATTCTTTGGTCTAAACTTGTCAAATCCAATGTATAAAGATGATGATAGGAAACAATTTTGAGCATAGAGGTTTGAAAACTCCTAATTTTCATGATTTTGCCTCTATTGCTTGTGCATTATTGTTCACTAACGTTTACTATTGTCATGCTTATGAGACTTGTGCGAGCACGTTCGACAAGCTTTTAAGAACTTTGAATTGTTCCGATCTTAGTTTTTTTGTGTGGGACAAGCCTAAAATGGAGTCTTCTGCACATTTCTGATCATCTAGGGTGATTCCCTAGCTTGAGTCGAGCCGACGACATTACACAAAGGCGCTACTTGGGAGGCAACCCAAGCTTATTAGTTTGTCTTGCTTGTTTGTTTCTTTGTGTTTAATTGTTTCAATCGTGACATTTGCCATTCATTTGGAAAAGCCAAGGTATGAATACATTTTTCCCTACTCTTTATTCTCATCTCATTTCTAGCCGAGTCACTCCATCACCCTGTTTTATCCCATATTTTATACCATCTCTCTTAATATTAAATACCCTCGTTTGTTCCACATGCTTGTTTGTCCATAAACCATTAACATTTGGCCCTGAACTCATAAATATTCACAAAATGGCCTTCTACCGGTTTTTGGACAACTTTTGGTGTGGGGTCATTATGCTCCAACAAACACACGAGGAAGATGGGAGTTTGTAAGGTGATAGGAGGCGACGTATTCTGAGGAAGACGGGGTTGTGAGGTGAGAGAGTGACTCTTCTACCGGTCTTTCGACCATGAGCCACTTGTTTTGACGGTAATTGAGGGAATGAAGCTTTCACGAGGTATGTATTTCTTTCCCTTTAACTTTTCTCTCTCTCACAATTCTAACCACCACTCCTCACCCGTTTCACTAGCTTATTTCTATGCCATCTCTCTTTGTGCCCCTCCGCGTTTGCTCCCCCCCATAATTCTTGTTCTACCCACCCCAATTTACCTTAAACCATTAAATAGCCTTGTTGTTTTATGTTGGTTTGGGTTGTTTTTCGATGGTTGGTTGTTAATGGAGGAGGACGCGTTATCATTATTGTTCATGAGGGAGATGGAGTAGTGAGACGAGGGTGGACTCATATTCGAGGAAGAATAGGGGAGTGAGATGGAGTGGGTGCCTCTTGACCCGAGAGCCCGTACTTCTTTGATGAGATGAGACGGTTTGTAATTCCATTAGTTCGTTGTTGGTTTGTCGTTGTGGGCAATGACGGGATTTAAACATGGGGGAGTTAGATGCTTGGCATTGTAATGTAATTCGATTTTGGCATTTGTCACATTGTTTGTAATAAATGAGTGCTTTTATATTCGGTTTGAAAAAAAAAAAATTGAGGTAATCCATAGCGGGCGACATAAGATGAGGAGTTTGAGGCGTAAACGGTTAGGATCACTACGGGAGTTATAAGGAGGTTCGATGATAGGAATTGGTGGTCCTAGGTTAGAAATCCTCTTGCATTATGATGATAGGGGCGTTGGTGGATTGATAGGAGGTGAGTCGTGCTCGATAAATTCATTGTGAGCACGGTTTTGAGGGAGTCGTTGAGCCAAGCATGGGGGAAACGTTGTGTGTGTTAGTTCCCCCTAGCTTAGAGTGTGTGAGAAGGGAGGATAAGATGGTTAGAGTTGGGGTGTCGAACATTTCATCCACTCCAACTCTAGCTAGCACCGTTTGAGTGTTTTGTTGGCTTGCGATTGCGATTCTTTGATTTGGAGGAGTTTGATTGTTGTAACTCACCCTGTGCTATAAGAGAGACCTAGATGTTAAGTGTGGAGAGATGGATAACTCGAGGACGAGTAATGGTCTAAGCATGGGGGAGTTTGATAGGGTGCAAATGTAGTGTGTTAGTGTGCATGATTTAGGCGCCTTAGTGTTTATTTGGGCATGGTTTTATCGTGATTCGTAGACCACACCACTTGGAGTATTTTTGGAGGTTATTCGTTGGTTTTACGAGTTTTTGGTGGCCTTAGACTCTTTTGGTGAATCTCGGACAATACTAAGGGATCAAGCTACAAGTTGGAGCATGATTCGAGGAGAAGATCGCTTGACCACACTCCGAGAACCACACACCATCACCTCCAACTTCATCGTGTTATACCTCTCTAACCAGAAGATATTTTGCAGAAATTCCAATTGGAGAGCAAATTTCATCTTCTTAGCTTTCCAACGATATATTATGAGTTCAAAATGAAGTTTGGAGGCGAGAGTTATGCCCGTTTGTAAACTGCCCTACGCACAGTTTCTCGACTTGAGATTCACTAATCTCGACTCGAGGACGGTAATATCGACTCGAAGATTTTCTCCCTCGAGTCGAGGAGATTTGTCAGAACGGGTATTTAGAAGTACAAGATTCTCGACTCGAGAGAGGTTGACCTCGAGTCGAGAATTTCCTCGCTCGACTCGATGATTTCTTTCCTCGAGTCGAGAAAGTTAGCGTTCGGGAAGTTTCCCATGGGCTTTTCACGGTTTCTTTTTGCTTAAGAAATATTTATTTCGTCTTTCAGTGTCTTTGGTACATATCCTTAATAAAAGGGGTATGTAACCCCTCCCTAGTAATTATCACCTTTCATATTATTCTTGATCTAGTTTTTATTTTAGAGAGAAAAACTCAAGGGGAAATTATGTTTTTATTATGAATTCCATCTCAAATATTATTGTAATAATTAGCATGGAAGGCTAATCACCTTCTAGATCCTTGGTGTAATCAAATTCTCTCATCCTATGTATTAGTAAGATTTTCTTCTCTCTATTTTGCCTTTAATTTGATAGTAATTAATTCCTTGTTATTTAATGCATGATTTATCCTTGTTTTATCTAATTGATTAATTGGATTGAATTGGGTACTTCATATGCTTTGTTTTTAATTGATGGTTATTGATTATTGACCCTAAGGAAGCAACTTTCACATGTTTAGTGTATGGTTATGGCTAACTTGTGATTGGGGAATTAATTAGGCAACTAATAGATTAGATTTGATTAGTGTCGCGGTTGCGGCTAATTTGATTCTTATTTGGGTTGTTGGTAATCTTTTATTAATCCATGGTCTTCATGCCTTTGGTTTTGAATTGTTTGAGTGGTCACTAGGCAATTTAGGACTTAAAGGAGGGGAATTTGGTAGCGGTTGCTCAAATTCCCCACAAAAGAGGATTAATTGGTGAAAACCGAGATTATCTATGAATGGCATAATTAGAGAGAGGTAAAATTACTATATTAGGGTGTTTGAATAGATTATTACCGAGGGTTGCTTTAGTTAATTTGATAAATCGTTTATTTCTTAATTACTCATCCTTCAAATCCTAAAAACCCCCCATTTAATTGCTGTATTTCTATTATTTCTTTTCTTTTCCACACTAGAATTGCATATTAGGACTTCCCTCTTCCTTGTGGATACGATACCTACTTACCCTAGCTAATTTAGTAGGAATAGTGGTAATTTGACTAATAATAACGACTTATTAGCTTGTCAATCTCCTTGCCTGAGACCTTTTTCTGCAAGGAAATAACCAATTTGAGCTCCATTTATGCTCAAAGACAATTGAGGTGAGCTAAGACATGTCATCATCCACTTGACATAACTTGCTGGGAATTTGAAGCTGATGAGGAGGTATTCAAGATAGTCCAAGAAACTCAGTCAAAAGCCTTCTTTATATCCACCTTAATTGTTGCTCGAGGGGAGATATGCATCCTATCATATTTTCGTACTAATTCTTGAGAAACAAGGATGTTGTCAGATATATTCCACCTTGTTCATGACTAAATAAGAGAGAGAAAATGCTAGAGAAAGAAAAAGCTAGGTTAGAACACAAAAACTTAGTGTGTGGAAGATGTGGAAGAAGGTGTTAATTTCTGGAAATTTAGTGTGGTTTGCTTTGTCTTAGGAGCGAATCCTCCTTTTGAAACTATGCAAGGCTTTTTTCATAGGATTTGGGAAAAAAAAAGACTAGATAAGGTCTCTGCTACCCAAATGGAGTGTTTATTTTTAGATTCAAGTATGTTGAGGAAAAAGATTTAATCTTGAAGGCTGGTCATCACTTGTTTGACAATAAAGCACTGATTATCCAACCTTGCATAGAGGGTATGAAGTTAAGTAAAGGTGAAGTTAAGAAGGTCCCGATCTGGATAAAAATGCTAAAAGTTGAGCTAAAATTATGGTCTTGTAGCTGTATACAGAAAATATCGAGTTTGATTGGCTAATATATCAATAGTGATGCAGCTACTGTGGACATAACTAGGCTTGGGTATGCTAGTGTTATGGTTGAGGTAAAAGTGGGACAGGAATTCCCCACGATGGTGAGATTTCTTGACAATAGAGGAAAATAGATGGAGCAAACAACTTTTGGTGTGGGGTCATTATGCTCCAACAAACACAGGAGGGTGAAGGGAGTTTGTAAAGTGATAGGAGGCGACGTATTTTGAGGAAGACGGGGTTGTGAGGTGAGAGAGTGACTCTTCTACCGGTCTTTTGACCATGAGCCACTTGCGTTGACGGTAATTGAGGGAAATGGAGCTCACACGAGGTATGTCTTTCTTTCCCTTTTAACTTTTCTCTCTCACGATTCTAACCACTACTCCCCACCTGTTTCACTAGCTTGTTTTATACCATCTCTCTTTGTGCCCCGCCACGTTTGCTTCCCCCCCGTTATTCTTGTTCCACCCACCCCATTTTACCCTGAAACTAATAAAATAGCCTTGTTATTTTATGTTGGTTGAGTTGGTTTTGGATGGTGGGTTGCTTTTGGAGGATCACATGTTATTGTTATTGTTCATGAGGAAGATGGAGTAGTGAGACGAGGGTGGGCACTCATTTTCTTGGAAGAATAGGGGAGTGAGATGGAGTGTGTGTCTCTTGGCCCGAGAGCTCGTCATTTCCTTATGTGAAGAGATGAGACAGTTTGTCCTTTGTTCATAGTGGTATGAGTTAGTTAGTGATTGATTAGATGGTACTCCCCCTACATAACTTGTTGTTGTCAATCTTTTGGTTGTGGTTGGTTGTCATTGTGGGCAATGACGAGGTTCTAGCATGGGGGAGACGCTTGGCGTGATATTGTACTTAGGTTGTAATATATGTGTGCTTTTATTTTCTGTTAAAGAAAAAGAATAAAAAAAATGAAAAAAAAAGGTAATCGCCATGGCGGGCGACATAGGAAGAGGAGTTGGGGCGTAACGGGTTAGGATCACTACGGGAATTATAAGGAGGTTCGCTGATAGGAATTGATGGTCCTAGGTTAGAATCCTCTTGCATTGTGATGATAGGGGTGCCGGTTGATTGATAAGAGGTGAGTCGTGTTCGATAGCTTCTTTTCGAGCATGGCTTTGAGGGAGTCGTTGAGCCAAGTAGGTGAAAACGTGATTTGTTAGTTCCCCTTAACTTAGAGTTTGTGAGGAGGGAGGATAAGATGGTTAGAGTTGGGGGTGTCGAGCATTTCATCCACTCCAACTCTAGCTAGCACCGTTTGAGTGTTTTGTTGGCTTGCGATTCTTTGATTTGGAGGAGTTTGATTGTTGTAACTCACCCCGTTCTATAAGAGAGACCTAGGTGTTAAGTGTGGAGAGTTGGATAACTTGAGGACGAGTAATGGTCTAAGCATGGGAGAGTTTGATAGGGTGTAAATGTAGTGTGTTAATCCGCATGGTTTAGGCGCCTTAGTGTCTATTTGGGCATGGTTTTATCGTGATTCGTAGACCACACCACTTGGAGTATTTTTGGAGGTTATTCGTTGGTTTTACGAGTTTTTGGTGGCCTTAGACTCTTTTGGTGAATCTCGGACAATACTAAGGGATCAAGCTACGAGTTGGAGAAAGATTCGAGGAGAAAATAGCTTGACGACATTCCGAGAACTACACACCATCACCTCCGACTTCATTGGATCATAACTCTCCAACCATAAGATATTTTTCAGAAATTCCAAGTGGTGAGGAATGTTCATCGTCTTGGCTTTCCAACGATATATTGTGAGCTCAAAATGAAGTTTGGAGGTGAGAGTTATGCCCGGTTCGAAGATTGCACTGCCCACATCCCTCGACTCGAGGATCATCAACCTCAAGTCGGGCACGGTGATCTCGACTAGAGGTTTTCTTCCCTCGAGTCGAGGAGAGTTTACAAGACGGGTATTTAGAAGGGCGAGATCCTCGACTCGAGGAGGGTGTTCCTCGAGTCGAGAAAGGGAGTTTCCAGGAAGCTTCATTGAGACTTTTGACGGTTTATTTGTGCCTAAATATCTATTTTGTCTTCTGGTGTTTGGTGCTTATGTTGAATAAAGGGGCATGAAACCCCTGCCTAGTTATTATCACATTTGATATGATTTTTTATCTAGTTTTTATTTTAGAGAGAGAAACTCAAGCAGAATTAATATTTTAATTATGATTTTCATCTCAAATATTGTTGTAATAATTAGTATGGAAGGCTAATCACCTTCTAGATTCTTGGTGTAATCAAATGCTCTCATCCTATGTATTAGTAAGATTTCTTCTCTCTAATTTGCCTTTAATTTCATGGTAATTAATTCATTGTTCTTCAGTTCCTTGATTTACCCTTATTTTCTCTAATTGGTTGATTGGATTGAATTGGGTATTTCTTATGCTTGGTTTTTAATTGATGGCCATTGATTATTAACCCCAAAGGAAGCAACTTTCACATGTTTAGTGTATGGTTATGATTAACTTGTGATTGGGGAATTAATTAGGCAACTAATAGATTAGATTTGATTAGTGTCGCGGTTGCGGCTAATTAGATACTAATTTGGGTTGTTGTTAATCTTTTATTAATCCTTGCTCTTCATGCCATTGGTTTTGGTTTGTTTGAGTGGTCACTAGACAAATTAGGATTAAAAGGAGAGGAATTTGGTAGCGGTTGCTCAAATTTCCTATAAAAGAGGATTAATTGGTGAAATTAGAGAGGAGTAAAATTACTATATTAGGGTATTAGATGGGATTATCACGCGGGTCGCCTTAGTAATCTTGATAAATCGTTCATTTCTTGTTTAATCGTCCTTCAAACAAAAAAAAACCTCATTTATTGTTCTTATTTCTTTTATTTCTTTTCTTTTCCACACTAGAATTGCATATTAGGACTTCCCTCTTCCTTGTGGATACAATACCCACTTACCCGATCTAATTTAGTAGGAATAGTGGTAATTTTAATAATAATAACGACTTATTAGCTTGTCACAACGGCGGCCTAGTTTCGTACCTTTCTTTCTCAGCGGTTTCTTTGGCATAGTGCTTTGTAGCTTGCGAATAGGTCTTTTGTGAGGGTTGTACCCTGGACGGATGTTCTGTGACTTCTGACGTTCACCTAATCTTATAAAGAAAGCCCTGTCGTGACCTCGTGTATGGACGATGGAATGAGCTTGTAAATATATGCCAGCCTGGACCCTGTCGAATGAAGGTCCAGGGCGGTCTTGTAAATATAGTTAGCCTGATCCTGCGTTAAGATGATAGGCTGATCTTATAAAGGAAGCCCTAGCCTGATCTCATGGAAGGACAGTGGGCTCATCCTGTAAATATGTGCCACCCTAGACCCTGTCGAATGAAGTTTACGGTGGTCTTACGGATGCTGCTACCCTGATCTTGTGTGAGAATGCTGGGCTGATCTTCTAGAAGAAGCCCCGGCTTGATCTCGTGGATGGTCGGTGGGCCGAATCTTGTAAATAGGGGTCAGCCTAGACCATGTCCAATGAAGGCCAGACTCGTCAGAAACTAACCTAATCCTGCGTAAGGATGGTAGGTTTATCTCCTAGGCGAAGCCCCAACCTGATCTCGTGGATAGACAGTGGCTGATTCCTGTAAATAGGGGCCAGCCTGGACTCTGTTGGATGAAGGTGGTCTGAAGCTAGCCTAATCCTGCGTAACGATGGTAGGCTCATCTTCTAGAGGAAGCCCCGGCCTGATCTCGTGGATGACAGGCGGGTTGATCCTGAAAATATATGTCAGTCTTGCTCCGTTGAACGATGCTTGACTGAACTTGCAGAAGGCAGCTCTGGCCTGATCTCGTGGATGACACGCTGGTTGATCTTAAAAATATATATCAGTCTTGCTCCGTTGAATGATGCTTGACTGAACTTGCAAAAAGCAGCCCTGGCCTGATCTCGTGGATGACAAGCTGGCTGATCTTGAAAATATATGTCAGCCTTGCTCCGTTGAAGGATGCTTGACTGAACTTGTAGAAGGCAGTCCTGCCCTGATCTCGTGGATGACAGGCTGACTGATCTTGAAAATATATGTCAGTCTTGCTCCGTTGAAGGATGCTTGACTGAACTTGCAAAAGGCAGCCCTTGCCTGATCTCGTGGATAACAGGCTGGCTGATATTGAAAATATATGTCAGTCTAGCTTCGTTGAAGGATGCTTGACTGAACTTGCAGAAGGCAGTCCTGGCCTGATCTCGTGGATGACAGGCTGGCTGAACATCGATGAGACAGCCCTGGCCTGATCTAGTGGATGTCAGGCAGGCTGATCTTGTAAAGATATGCCAGTCTTGGTCCGCTGAAAGATGCTTGATTGAGCTTGGAGAAGGCCGCGCTGGCCTGATCTAGTGGATGTCAGGCAGACTAATCTTGTAAAGAGATGTCAGTCTTGGTCCGCTGAAGGATGGTTGACTGAATTTGAAGAAAATAGCCCTGGCCTGATTTAGTGGATGGCAGGCTGGCTGATCTTGAAAATATATGTCAGTCTTGATTCGTTTAAGGATGCTTGACTGAACTTGCAGATGTCAGTCCTGGCCTGTTCTAGTGGATGACAGGCTGACTGAACTTGGTTGAGACAGGCCTGGCCTGATCTAATGGATGATAGGCAGGCTGATCTTGGGTGAGACAGCCCTGGCTTGATCTCGTGGATGACAGGCTGGCTGATCGTGAAACTATATGTCTGTCTTGCTCCGTTGAAAGATGCTTGACTGATATTGCAGAAGGCAGCCGTGGCCTGCATTCGTGGATGACCGGTTGGCTGATCTTGAAAATATGTGTCAGTCTTGCTTTGTTGAAGGATGCTTGACTGAACTTGGAGAAGGCAGCCCTGGCCTGATCTCATGGATGACAGGCTGGGTAATCTTGAAAATATATATGTTTGTCTTGCTCCGTTGAAGGATGCTTGACTGAAATTGCAGAAGGCAGCTCTGGCCTGATCTCGTGGATGACAGGCTGGCTGATCTTGAAAATATATGTTAGTCTTGCTCCGTTGAATGATGCTTGACTGAACTTGCAGAAGGCAGCTTGGCCTGATAGGCTGGCTGATTTTGAAAATATATGTCAGTCTTGCTCCGTTGAAAGATGCTTGACTGAACTTGCAGAAGGCATCCCTGGCCTGATCTCGCAGATGACAGGCTTGCTGAACTTGGATGAGCCCTGGCCTGATCTAGTGGATGTCAGACAGGCTGATCTTGGATGACACAGCTCTAGCCTGATCTAGTGGATGTCAGGCAGCCTGATCTTCTAAAGTGATGTCAGTCTTGGCCCGCTGAAGGATGCTTGACTGAAGTTGGAGAAAGCAGCCCTGGCCTGATCTTGTGGATGTCAGGCAGGCTGATCTTGGATAAGACAGCTCTGGCCTGATCTAGTGGATGTCAGGCAGGATGATCTTGTAAAAATAGGTCATTCTTGGTCCGTTGAAGGATGCCTGACTGAACTTGGAGAAAACAGCCCTGGCTTGATCTGGTAGATGGGAGGCTGGCTGATCTTGAAAATATATGTTAGTCTTGCTCCGTTTAAGGATGCTTGACTGAACTTGGAGAAGGCAGCTCTGGCCTGATCTCGTGGATGACAGGCTGGCTGATCTTGAAAATATATGTCAGTCTTGCTCCTTTGAAGGATGTTTGACTGAACTTGTAGAAGGCAGTTCTGGCCTGATCTCGTGGATGACAGGCTGGCTGAACTTGGATGAGACAGCTCTTGCCTGATCTAGTAGATGTCAAGCAGGCTGGTGTTGTAAAGATAGGTCATTCTTAATCCGCTGAAGAATGCTTGACTGAACATACAAAATGCAGCCCTGTCCTGATCTTGGGATGCTAGGCAGGCTGATCTTGTTTACCTATCCTGGCGAGTTGTGCCATGTGTAATCCAACCTATTGCTTTAGCCTTATTTTGGCCCACCCTGGCGGGATGTGCCAGGGCTGACTGATTATTAATCATGTATGTGTTTATCATTTGATTTGTTTTCAATCTGACTTTTTGTATTTCACTGACATGGTGCTTTGCTATCCCTTTGGATCCCTTAGCACCCCCTTATCGTGCAGTGAACCGGACTTTTGGCCTTGGCTAATCTGGTCCTTTGATTAGGTGGTTGTGCTTTCCTAGGCCTTGCCGTTTTAGCACGACCTTAATTACTTCGACCTTAATCGCGTAAGTTGGCTTTAGTCGCCCCCAAGCGGGGCTTTAGACCAATGCCAGGGTCACACCCTGGGCTAACTATTCCCTCATCACGACTTTCCTTTAGCCCTGAGTGGACTTAATTTGTCCTGGCCTTACTATAGCCCTGGCTGATTTCAGCCTTCTTACCTGGCTTTACAGTAACTCTGGCTGGATTTCGACCTTAGTCTGGCGTTATGCTCCAACTATGCCTTTTCTAGCTCATCGTCTTAGTCTGGGCGTAATCTCGCAACTTGCCTTGATTATCCATCCCGATATCTCTTGCCCCTTATTTCTTTTTGTCGTATGCGATGAAAAGGAATTATAAGGTTCATATCTTTGGGTCCATGCCCCTTAGCTTATTTCTTTTTCTCACTTTAACGTTGATGCGTCTTTTTTTATACTTGAGGTGATGCACTTGAATTAGGTCTCTTTACGCTGGAAGATGTAGTCTGGAGGCAGCCGCGTTGAAGCGGGGGTCTGGAAGCTGCTTTTGCTGATGCAGGGCCTGGAGGCTGCCGGACTTCAAGCAGGGTCTGGAGATTGCCCTTGGTGATGCTGGATATTGGTTTTCTCTTACGAGAGATAGATGCTGCATTTTCGAAGGTGGGGCCGGAGCCAGGGCCTGGAGGCTACCTTTTGGAGCCTGTGCCTGGAGGTTGTCGCTGATGCAGGGTCTGGAGGCTGGCCTATTAGCCTTTGTTTCTGCAGGGTCTGGAAGTTGCTTCTGTTGATGCAGGTCCTGGAAGCTGCCTTTGCTGATGCAGGTCTTGGAGGCTGATTCTGCGAAGTCAGAGCCAGAAAGATGTCTTTGCGGAGTCGAGGCCTAGATGGGACTAGATAGTGAATCTTGTCTCTGTCAATTGCTCCTTCTTGCTGATCACTTCTTTTGGATTGCTTGGCGATTTCTCCTTTCTCCAATGAATCTTCACATTTCCACCCTGGCTTCACTATAACCCTGGCTGAATTTCGGCCTTAGTGACCTATGATCTTAGTCGTGCTACTGCCCCTTATTCTTTTCTCACGGTGTGCTTTAAGAAGAAATGATGGCTAGGTTTCAGGAGGCTCTTCACCCAGGTCAGGGGTCTTCACCTAGGTCAGGGGTCAACCATGGACGACCTGACTGGTTTTGGATCTTTTTCTTTGACTCCTGGTCTGGATCCACTTTGTTGGGCCTTTCAGGGTTAGATAGCGTATCTTATCGTCGCTATCAAGTGCCCCTTAGTCAAGCTTGTACCTAGCAACACAATAAATTGAGGTAAGCCCACAGGCAACCAATTCAAGTGCGTTAAGTAAATATAATCTTTACTCTATAATGCACTTGTAAAGCATATGACATATCTTTAAATACGTCTTGCTTTATACACGCTTTTCCTTCTCATTTGGGGGCGTTAAATCTTTAAAAGTCTTAATCATGCCTTTAAAGACGCTTTTCCAGGCTAAAAAATTCTTACAAATGCATTATAGAGTAAATCTTTAAAAGTCTTACAAAAAAGTCTTACAAGTGCATTATAGAGTAGATCTTTAACAGTGTTACAAGAGATCAGGTCAGCTTGTCATCCACGAGATCAGGGCAGAGCTGCCTTCTGCAATTTCACTCAAGCATCCTTCAACGTAGCAAGACAGACATATATTTTCAAAATCAGCCAGCCTGTCATCCACGAGATCAGGCGAGGGCTGCCTTCTCCAAGTTCAGTCAAGCATCTTTCAACTGAGCAAGTCTGACATATATTTTCAAGATCACCCAGTCTGTCATCCACGAGATCAGGCCAGGGCTGCCTTCTACAATTTCAGTCAAGCATCCTTCAACGAAGCAAGACTGACATATAGTTTCAGGATCAGCCAGCCTGTCATCCACGAGATCAAGCCAGGACTGTCTCATCGAAGATCAACCTGCCTGACATCCACTAGATCAGGCTAGGACTGTCTCATCGAAGTTCAGCCAGTCTGTCACCCACGAGATCAGGCAAGGGCTGCCTTCTGCAAGTTCAGCCAAGCATCCTTCAACGGAGCAAGACTGACATATATTTTCAAGATCAGCCAGCCTGTCATCCACGAGATCAGGTCAGGGCTGCCTTATGCAAGTTCAGTCAAACATCCTTCAACAGAGCAAGACTGACATATATTTTCAAGATCAGTCAGCCTGTCATCCACGTGATCAGGCCAGGGTTGTCTCATCGAAGTTCACCCAGCCTGTCATCCACGAGATCAGGCCAGGGCTGCCTTCTGCAAGTTCAGTCAAGCATCCTTCAACGGAGCAAGACTGACATATATTTTCAGGATCAGCCAACTTGTCATCCACGAGATCAGGCCGGGGCTAAAAGATGAGCCTACCATCCTTACGCAGGATTAGGCTAGCTTCAGACCACCTTCATCCGAGTCCAGGTTGGCCCCTATTTACAGGAATCAGCCACTGTCCATCCACGAGATCAGGCAGGGCTTTGTCTAGAAGATAAACCTACCATCCTTACGCATGATTAGGTTAGCTTCAGACGAGTCTGACCTTCATTCGACATGGTCCAAGCTGACCGCTATTTACAAGATTCTGCCCACAGACTATCCACGACATCAGGCCGAGGCTTCTTCTAGAATATCAGCCCAGCATTCTCACACAAGATCAGGGTAGCAGCATCCGTAAGACCAGCATAAACTTCATTCGACAGGGTCTAGGCTGGCACTTTTTTACAGGATGAGCCCACTGTTGGTGCATGAGATCAGGCTAGGGCTTCGTCTATAAGATCAGCCTATAATCCTTACGCAGGATCAGGCTAACTATATTTACAAGACCGCCATGGACCTTCATTCGACAGGGTCCAGGCTGCCATATATTACAAGTTCATCCCATCGTCCATACACGAGGTCACGACAGGGCTTCCTGTATAAGATTAGGTGAATGTCAGAGGTCACGGAACATCCGTCCAGGGTACAACCCTCACAAGAGACCTATTCGCAAGCTACAAAGCACAATGCCAAAGAAACCGCCGAGAACGAAAGGTACGAAACTAGGCCGCCGTTGCATGACGGTCGCAAGTATGTGTATGCCTTCAGAGATGGTCATGAGATCGGAGCCGTATACACGTATAAAACTCCGATCGCGGCTATTGTTGGGGCGTGAAAGTTCGATTAGACTAATTGGGCCAAAATGAGATAAGAGCCAACTTGGGTAAAAAAGGCCTAAAGCCCGCCCGTGCCCTACACGGGTCAAGGAGCCAATGCATGGAGTATTATAAATACCCCCCTTGGGGCACAAGTAGGGATAACACATTTGGGGAGGGAATTCTCCACTTTCTCTCTCTACTTTATCTCTCTACAACGTAAATACTACATCTAACTTAGGCATCGGAGGGGTATTACTCGGATACATCCCCGAGACTAGCTACATTTCTCTTGCAGTGGTCCGACCAGGGTCCTCAATCCCGAGGCAGGCCAGGGCGTCTTCCTAATAATATGATGAAACTTACCCACTGTATTTCTGATGTCAAATGTGACAAATATGAATTGAGAGGTGATAACTACAAAGTATGGAAGGAGAGAGTTCTGTTTCATTTAGATGGATGGACATAGACTATGCCATTCGAAAAGATGAACCACCCGCTATCACTGAGGCCAGTGAGCCTGATGTTGTCGATCTTTATGAAAAGTGAGAGACGGTCATCTCTCCGTTATGTTCATAAAGACGAAGGTACATGGTAGCATTTGGGGTTCTCTAGAGGATTATACCAATGTCAAAGAGCTACTAAAGGCTGTCGATGAGCAGTTATCTACTTCCAACAAGGCGCTAGCTAGCACCTTGAGTAAGCAGTTCACCTCTGCTAGGCTCACTGAGACTAAGAGTGTGCGTGATTATATCATGCACATGTGGGACATTACAGCTCAGTTGAAGAATCTGGAGGTTACCATGTTTGATGCTTTCTTGGTGCACCACATCTTATGCACCTTGTCTTCCTAGTACGACCCATTCAAGATATCCTACAACACACATAAGGATAAATGGTCTATTAATGAGTTGTTGACTATGTGTTTGCAGGAGAAGGGCCGACTATTGATGGAAGCAGGTGAAAAGGTGAGCCTTACCACTTTTAGCACTTCAGAAAAGAAGAGGAAGGATCGCCGTAAGGATAAAGGAAAGGGAAAGCTTGGAGTTAATCAAACTATTAAGAAGGAGCCTAAATTTTACTTCTGTGATAAGAAGAGACTTATAAAGAAGAAGGGTTGGCTCAAAAAGAAGGACAATTTATTTACATTCGTTTGTCATGAATCTAATATGGTTAGTGTTAATGACAATACAAGGTGGATTGACTCTGGTTCTACAATCCATGTTTCGAATATTTTGCAGGGTATGACAAGCCTAAGGAAGCCTCTGGACCTTGAGCAACACATCTATTCTGGCAACAAGATGAGCTCATATGTGAAAGTTGTTGGGACTTGGAGCTTGGATTTAAGTAGTGGTTTTATTTTGAATTTGGAGGGGACATTATATGTACCAAACTTCTCTTGAAGTTTGATTTCCGTTTCAAGACTTGTACCGTTTGGGTTTTCCTTTAATTTTTCGGATTCTGGTTTCATTTTATCTAGAAATTATGAAATTATTGGTTATGGTATTTTGTCTAATGGTTTAGATCGTCTTCAATTACAAAATAATGTCACATACAATGCCTTGCATGTTAATACCGTTTTGAAAAGATGTATTGTAAATGAAAAATCCTCTATGTTGTGGCACCGGAGATTAGGACATACCTCCATTGAGAGGGTCAAGAGATTAGTAAAGGATGGGGTACTTGATACTCTAGACTTCACTGATTTTGAGACTTGTGTTAGTTGCATGAAGGGAAAGCAAACTAACAAAATTAAGAAAGGTGCTAAGAGGAGTTCTGACCTATTAGAGATCATACATACCGATATGAACGCTAGCGATCAGAAATACTTTATCACCTTTAATTTATTAATGATTATTCACGATACGTGTATCTCTATTTACTTCGTTCCAAAGATGAAGCTTTAAATACCTTTAAATTGATTAAGGCAGAGGTAGAGTTACAATGTGGTAAGCACATTAAAATATTGAGATCCAATAGAAGTGGAGAGTACTATGGTAGATACACCGAGAATGGACAAGCTTGTGGTCCATTGCTAAATTTCTTCTAGAGCATGGGATTGTTCCCCAATGCACTATGCTGGTTCTCCGGACCAAAATGGTGTTGCAGAAAGAAGAAATAGGACCTTAATGGATATGGTGCGAAGTATGCGGAGTAGTGTTAAAATTCCACCATCCTTTGTGGACAGATGCTCTTAAAACGGCAGCGTATATATTAAACCGAGTTCTATCCAAGGCTGTAGCTAAGACACCATTTGATTTATTCAAGGGATGAAATCGTGTTTGCGCCATAACACTACGCCAAAAATTGGAAATAACACCGGGTTATATTACACTTGAATCTTTAAAACCGGCGTTAAAAATTTGTATGACACTGGTTATCTGTCACCCGGTGTGACATGTATTAAAAAATATATATAATATAAGCTACCGCAACATTTAACACCGGCTGTCGAAAAACCCGGTGTCTTATATGTTCCAAAATATAAATAAAAGAAAAATAAATTTTAAATTGAACAAATAAGACACCGGGTAAATCCAAAACCGGTTTCTTATGTTAATTGAAAAAAATAAAAAATAAAATAAAAATCCCAACATTGTTATATCCGCCCGTCAGGCGCTTTCTCTCTTCTGCGTATCTCTATCTACCCTTATCTTCTTCATCCATTCATTATATCTTTTCCTCATTCATGTCTCCCTCATTGTTCTCTCTCATTCATTCTTTTTCATCTCTATCCTTCTCACTCATTAACTCTAATATATCTTCATCTCGCCCTCTTCTTCTTCCTCAACATAATTAATCGTTCAAACGGCGACGACCTTCCGACCGGCGATAACCTCCTGGCCAAAACAGTGTTCGATTCTCATTCATTAACTCATGATATTTTATTCCCTATCCCCCTCAATATGATTCAGCAAAATCAGGGCGAGACCATCACAGATCAGGGAGAACACTACTGAGAAGAGTATGTAATACTTTGATTTTTTTTTTTGTATTAGGTTTAGTTTTCTTTGTTCATTTTAGGATCTGGGAGAACACTATTAAGAAGAGCATGTAATACTTTGATTTTCTTTTGTATTAGGTTTACTTTCCCTTGTTCTTTTTATTGTAAAAATTTTCGTTTTAGGTTTAGTTTCCCTTCCTCATTTTATTGTAATACGGAGTATATATTTTGATTAACAAATTTTGATTGTAAAAACTGCCATTTTGATAAAGTTCATTTCTGGTTCTTGTGTTTGTATATTATTGTATGTGAAATCCTGATTCGTTGACATATTCCAAATTTGCGATTGTTCATCTTCTCAACAACACGCACATCCTTTCTCACACTTCTCTTGTTTCGTTTCTCTTCCCTATCAAGATTCAATCATTTTTTTATGCAATTATTTTTTATTTAGTTTTTTTTTTCGAAAAATGGTTGGAGATAAGACACCGGTTTCAAGTGGAACCGGTGTTGTATGTGTTGTGAAAATTGAGTCTCTAATAAGACATAAGGCACCGGTTTGTCCCCAAGTGGTGTCTTATGTGCCATCATTAACACCGGGAACACCGGGTATAAGAATACCAACCGGTGTCTTAATTAGCCCAAAACACCGGCAGTTCAGACACCGGGTATAACCGGTGTCAGGTTGATTTATGACCCGATGTTAAATGTGATTTTTGGCGTAGTGCAAGGACCATTAGTGGGTATTTCATTGGATATGCTGGAAAGTCTGAGGGTTATAGATTCTAATGTCCTTCTCATACCACCAGAATAGTGGAATCAAGAAACGTGAAATTTCTTTAGGATGACTTAGTTAGTGGGAGTGATCTATTTCGAAACACTGTTTCTGAATCAGATCGTACGGAAACTTCAATATCTGACTCAATCGGTAGGCTAGTTATTGTTCATGTTCCTCAAGGCCAATTGAACATTAGAAAACCAGCAATGTAGATTCCACATATTGACGATCCTGTAGTAGATCATAATGAAAATGAGGAGAATATGGATGATCAACATGTTGATCAAGCTCATGTTTGAAGATCTACTAGAGAAAGACGTTCAACTTTATCTTATGGTACTTGGGTGTTACTACAAGAATCGGATTGCAATGTAGGAGCTGACAATGATCCAGTTACGTTTTCACAAGCCACAAGCTTTAGAGATTCGAGCTTGTGGATTAGTGCCATGAAATATGAGATGAACTCTATGGCATCCAACCAAGTTTGGGACCTTGTCGAGCTGCCCGATGGTGTAAAAGCAATTGGATGCACGTATTTAAGACAAAGAAAGACTCACTCGGCAACGTCGAAAGACATAGGCTAGACTTGTTGCCAAAGGATTCACTCAAAGGGAAGTAATCCATCATACGGAGACCTTTTCTCCTGTATCAAAGAAAGATTCTCTCCGTGTAGTCATGACAGTAGTAGCTCATTTTGATTTTGAGTTACATCTAAGGGATGTGAAAATGACATTTCTTAATGGTGATTGAGAGGAAGAGGTTTATATGAAACAATCCGAAGGATTCTCCTATGAAAAGGGTGAGTATTTGGTTCCCAAGCTCAATAAATCCATCTACGGATTGAAACAAGCCTCTCGCCAGTGGTATATGAAATTCCATAAAGTGATAACTTCATTTGGATTTGAAGAAAATATCATGGATCAATGCATATATCACAAGGTCAGTGGGAGTAAGATTTGTTTCCTTGTGTTGTATATGGATGATATTTTGCTAGCAACTAATGATAGAGGGATGATGCATGAGGTGAAACAGTTTCTCTCAAGTAACTTTGAGATGAAAGATATGGCTGAGGCATCTTATGTCATTGGCATTAAGATCCATAGAGATAGATCTCGAGGCATTTTGGGTTTGTCTTAGGAAACTTATATCAACAAGGTACTTGAAAGATTCGGTATGAAATACTATTCACCAAGTTTAGTGCCTATTGTGAAGGGTGACCGATTCAGTTTGGACCAATGCCCTAGGAATGATATTGAGAGGGAACAAATGAAATATGTTCCTTATGCTTCAGCTGTTGGAAGCATTATGTATGCTCAGGCATGTACAAGACCAGACATTGCATATGCTGTTGGAGTATTGGGCAGACATCAAAGTAATCCAGGTCCTGATCACTGGAAAGCTGCAAAGAAGGTGTTACGGTATTTTCAAGGTACCAAGGATTACATGCTTATGTACATACGGTCTGATAGTCTTGAAGTAGTAGGGTATTCTGACTCCGATTTTGGTGGCTGCATCACGTAAATCCACCTCACGATATGTGTTTATGCTAGCTGATGGCGCCGTATCTTGGAGGAGTGCGAAACAGACTTTAACTGCTACACCTACTATGGAAGCTGAGTTCGTTTCTTCCTTTGAGGCTACTTCACATGGTGTTTGGATGAAGAGTTTCATTTCAAGATTGAGAGTCATTGACTTTATTAGTCGGGCGATCAAAATGTTTTGTGATAATTCAGCTGATGTCTTTATGGCTAAGAACAATAAAAGTGGAAGTCGAAGTAAACACATGGGCATAAAATTTAGAGCCATAAAGGAACATGTTCAAGAAAAGAAAGTGATCATAGATAGACACATTAGCACTGATTTAATGATTGTTGATCTCTTGACTAACAGCATGCAAATTAAGGCTTTCAAGGGTCATGTAGGGAGGATGAGACTTGGTTCCGTCATGTAAACATTTTACTTATGTCATTTTGAAACATTCATGTAATTGGATATTTTTCATTCATTTTAAGTACGTACTCATTTCATTTTTGCTTTATTGAAAAATGTCATTTGTTTGACCTAGAGTAAACATAGGGTTTGCTCATTAAGTTGTTCTAGTGGAGAAAGATTGCGTAAATTGTGATACATGGAAGATTAATTCTGATGCTAAGAGAATTCGTCACTATGATTCATATACGAAGTTTTTCTTGTTAAAGTGGACCAAGTGGGAGAATGTTGGAATAATTTAGAAATTAATTAATTATCTTAATTTTATTATTATTATAATGAACTAATTACTAGGTCAAATAAAACATTATTTGGTCCACTTTGTTAGTGGAAGTTACCTGATCAGTTATTCCCAAAATTCTCTCCTCCTTCTTTTCCATTATTACAACGTTAAAACTGTTAGGAAATAAGGTGACTTGGTCATGAGTTTCATTGACATGGGAGATACGTATATGGATGAGCCACGGTGAGAATGGGGATCGAAGTACTGGGTACCTTCGGCGGTCTGCGTGCCCCACTGCCGCGGATCGCGGCTATTCTTTAGGCAGATTTCGGGAGGAGCTACAGAAACTTGGGCGCGGTCCGCAGGACTTCTCGGCGCGGGGGGCGGCAGAGAGGCGCGGTCCGCGGAGCTTTATGGCGCGGACCACGGTTCTTTGGCGATATGTCGGTCGATTTTCTGGCGTGGGTTATTTCTTTCCTAATATCGTTTCTTTTACGAATTAGGTCTTTTGTTTAGGGTGTTAATATAAAAAACCACCCAACACTTAGCCTCTATTCTTCAAGGGAGAAATTAGAGAGAGTCATTGAGAGTTTTTTAAGAGGGCAGATCTAGAAAAACTCAGATCATCTATTGTATCTGTAATCTCCGAAACATAGTGAAGTTGATTCATAGACCCCTGTGGACGTAGCTATCGCATTGATAGTGAACCACGTAAATTCTTGTGTGTTCTTTATTGTTTTGTTCATCGTTTCACACGCTTTCGCACAACAAGTGGCACCAGAGCTTTGGTTAAGGCTTTGATCTAGAGGAGACGATGTCAACTACGACAGCGAAGATTGATAAGTTTACTGGGTTGAATAGCTTTGCGCTATGGCAGATAAAGATGAGGGCTTTGTTGAAGCAATAGGGCTTATGGAGACCACTGGTGCAGGAGGCCAAGAAGGACCCTAAAAAGGCCGAAGGACCTAAGGCTCAGAGCGGGGAGAATGTGCTAGAATTGGGCGAACCAACACCTTACGAGTTGGCAGTGTTGGAGGAGAAGGCTCACTCCACCATACTGCTTTGCTTAGCAGACGATATCATCACTGAAGTTGCTGATGAAGACCGAACTGTGAAGTTGTGGACCAAATTGGAGAGTTTATACATGACAAAGTCGCTCACCAATAAATTGTTGTTGAAACAACAATTGTTTTCTCTGTCTATGCAAGAAGGTACGTCACTTAGGGATCATCTTGAATAACTTAATTCTATATTGTTAGATTTGCGTAATATAGACATTAAGATAGAAGATGAGGATGCTACACTTATTATGCTGGTTTCTTTATTACCGTTGTCATATGAAAAATTTAGAGAGACTTTCGTAGTTGGTAAGGAAACAATTACCCTAGAGGATGTGAAGGCAGCATTACACACTAGGGCATTGCGTATGAAAGCAACGGGTGAGGTTGGTGACAATTCGGGGGCTGGGTTGGTTGTTAATAAAAAATAGCAACAAGTCCAAGAAGAAAAACACTTGGAAGAAAAAAGAGAACACTTCTCAATCCCATCCATCAACGATTTGTTACGAATGTAAGGAACCCGGGCTCACTAGGTTGAATTGTCCTAAGAAGAAAAAGGGTAAGTCTAATATTGCGGTAGTTGTTCAAAGTAGAGTTGAGTTTGATGATTCGGATGAGGACTATGCACTTGCAGTTGTGAAAGCACGTTCTTGTGATCGTTGGATACTTGATTCTGGTTGTTCTTATCACATGAGTCCGCGTAGAGATTGGTTCAGTACCTATGAAACTTATGATGGTGGTAACGTTGTTGTAGGCAATAATGCTACTTGTAAGGTTGTTGGTATAGGATCAATTAGGATTGCGTCTGTTGATGGGAAAATATGTACTTTGAACAAGGTGAGACATGTGCCTTCGTTAGGCAAGAATTTACTATCACTTGGCATGTTGGATGACATGGGGTATAAGTTCCAGGGCTCTGAGGGTGTGTTGTCTGTTTGGAAAGGCTCCAAGTTGGTACTCAAGGGTATCAAGAAGAACACCTTGTATATTCTACAAGAGGATACACTGCCTAGTTCTGTTGTATTGCGTCCGTCAATCACAAGGGGGTGATTAGTCTTTGGCACAAAAGACTTGGCCATATGGGTGAGAGAGAGATGCATCTATTGTCCAAGAGGAATCTTCTTGCAGGTGCGAAAGTCCATAAACTTGACTTATGTGAGCATTGTGTGCTGGGTAAGAAGCATAGGGAAAAGTTTAGCAAGGGTGCTCATGTCACAAAGGAGGTTCTAGATTACATCCACTCAGATTGCTGGGGCCCATCACCGGATAGAGGTATGAATGGTGATTACTATTTTGTGACTTTTATTGATGACTATTCTAGGTACACTTGGCTTAGACTCCTTAAGCACAAGAGTGAGGCCTTTAATGCTTTCAGGCAATGGAAGGCATTGGTGGAAAATCAGAAGGGCAAGAAGATTAAGATGCTACGAACGGATAATGACATGGCATTTTGTAAGGATGAGTTCAATAAGTTTTGCGCTGATAAGGGTATTAGGAGGTATCATACCATCCCAGGAACACCACAGCAGAACGGTGTTGCAGAGCGTATGAACTTGACTTTGCTTGAGAGAGTTAGATGCATGCTCTCTAATTCAAAGTTACACAAGAAGTACTGGCCGGAAGCTGTGTCTATAGCTTGTTACTTGATTAATCGTGGACCTCATAAAGGGATAGACTGCAAGATTCCCTATGAGTTATGGAGCGACATGGTTCCGGATTATTCTATGTTACGGGTATTTGGATGTGTAGTTTATTATCATGTTCGTGAAGGTAAACTTTATCCAAGGGCAAAAATTGGGAGCTTTATGGGATATGGGGATGGTGTTAAAGGGTACAAGATTTGGTCTCCTTCAGAAAGACGTGTAATAATCAGTAGAGATGTAACCTTTAACGAAAATTCTATGTTTGTGTCTCATGTTAGTTCCACAGGTGGTGACAAGAATAATGGTGCCGAGATTGAGGTGGAGCTTGAGGTGGCTTCGGACTCTTTGTCCATGCTGCCACGTGTGGTGATCGAGGAGGATGCCGAACCAGTTACTTCGGGTGTTCCTGTGACTACTCCTGTAGAGAAGGACAGTCCACTGGTGACGTCTTACTTCGGGTGTTCCTGTGACTACTCCTGTAGAGAAGGACAGTCCACTGGTGACGTCTGATGAGCCTGTTAGGACGCCAGACTTGCCTAAACGTGTAAGTAGGGCGCCTAATAGGTTAATTTCAGAGATGTCGGGTCGCAAGATTGGTGGCCAGAATTGCTATGCTGAAGAGATGATGGGATATCCATTACAGGTAGCTGACAATATTGAGACATGTGAGCCATCATCCTACAAGGAGGCAATTTCATGTAGTGAGTTTGTGCAATGGCTTGCTGCAATGGGTGAAGAGATGGAGTGTCTTTACAAGAATCAGACATGGGAGCTTGTTCCGGTACCACAAGGTAGGAAGCTGATAGGTTGCAAGTGGATTTTCAAGAAGAAAGAGGCAACTACAGAGGCTGAGAAAGTCAGGTATAAAGCTAGGTTGGTTGCTAAGGGGTTCAATTAGGTTGAGGGAGTGGACTATGTTGAGATCTTCTCTCCAGTGGTCCGTCACACTTCCATCCGGGTGCTACTGGGGATAGTGGCACATTTTGATTTGGAGCTTGAGCAACTTGATGTCAAAACAGCGTTCCTTCATGGTGAGTTGGAGGAGGATATTCTGATGAAAAAGCCTGAGGGGTTCCAGATTCCGGGTATGGAACAACATGCTTGCAAGTTGAAGAGGTCTTTGTATGGACTTAAACAGGAGCCTAGACAGTGGTACAAGAGGTTTGATACTTTCATGGTGGAGCATGGGTTTGAGAGGAATCCGTATGATTGTTGTGTCTACCACAACAAGCTAGCGGATGGGTCTTTGATCTACCTATTGTTGTATGTAGATGACATACTTGTAGCTGCGAAGAGTATGACCGAAGTGGATAAGCTGAAGAATATGCTCAGTTCAGAGTTTGATATGAAAGACTTGGGGGCTGCTCGCAAGATATTGGGGATGGAAATTTATAGGGACCGTTCGAAGAAGAAGCTTTTCTTGTCACAGAAAAGCTACATTGAGAAGATACTTTCCCGGTTTGGGATGAGTAGTGCGAAGCCTATAAACACTCCATTTGCTAGTGGTAAGATTTCTATATCTCAAACACCTCAAAGTGAAGATATGAGAGCTCTTATATGTCTGGTGTCCCGTATGCTAATGCGGTAGGTAGCTTAATGTATGTCATGCTTTGCACTAGGCAAGACTTTGCACATGCAGTTAGTGTTGTAAGCAGGTTTATGTCTCAACCTGGGAGGGAGCACTGGCTAGCGGTAAAGAGGATTTTCCGCTACTTGAGAGGAACAGTGGATGTGGGTCTTAGTTACGGTAATGATACAGATTGTTTGGTTGCTGGATTTTCTGATTCTGATTATGCTGCAGATGTAGACAGTAGGAGGTCCGTGACAGGGTATGTCTTTACACTTGGTGGGTCGGTTGTTAGTTGGAAGTCGACACTTCAATCGTCTGTGACTTTGTCAACCACAGAGGCGGAGTATATGGCTTTAACTTCAGCGGCCAAGGAAGCCATTTGGTTGAAGGGACTGGTTAGTAAGTTGGGTTTACATCATGATGTAGCTGCAGTTTTTTGTGATAGCTTGAGTGCTATCTGCTTGGCTAAGGATCAGGTTCACCATGAGCGAACCAAACACATCGACGTCAGGTATCATTTTCTGCGTACTGAGAAGAGAATTGAGGTAAAGAAGGTAGGAACTACTGACAATCCTGCGGATTTCTTTACTAAGCCGGTTCCGTTTAGCAAGTTCAAACATTGCTTGGACTTGTTAAACATATACATGTATGTCTGACCCTTCGGGGTGCTGAGCCCAAGGAGGAGCTTGGGCAGACCCGGGTCCAGGGTCTAAATGGGCGGATACCCGAGTCCAGGGTATAAATGGACGGGTAGACTTGTAAGGGTCTACGGAGTTTAAGCTTGGTGCACTTGAGCTAAAACTCGATTTGGTTTTCCTGGAGGAGTACTGGCAGAGGGGTCGTTCGGTTCTTGGTTGAATATCGTCTGCTAAACGCGTGTTCAAGTCATGGTGGAGAATTGTTGGGAAAGGTGACTTGGTCACGAGTTTCATCTACATGGGAGATACGTATATGGATGAGCCACGATGAGAATGGGGATCAAAGTACTGGGTACCTTCGGCAATCTGCGTGCCCCACTGCCGCGGGTCGCGGCTGTTCTTTAGGCGGATTTCGGGAGGAGCCGCAGAAACTTGGGCGCGGTCCGCAGGACTTCTCGGCGCGGGGCGCGGCAGAGAGGCGCGGTACGCGGACTTTTCCGGCGCGGAGGGTGGCGCGGTCCGCAGAGCTTTATGGCGCGGACCGCGATTATTTCGCGATATGTCGGTCGATTTTCTCGCGTGGGTTATTTCTTTCCTAATATCGTTTCTTTACGAATTAGGTCTTTTGTTTAGGGTGTTAATATAAAAAACCACCCAACACTTAGCCTCTATTCTTCAAGGGAGAAATTAGAGAGAGTCATTGAGAGTTTTTCAAGAGGGCAGATCTAGAAAAACTCAGATCATCTATTGTATCTGTTGTAACACTACGGATTTTCAAAGTGGATTATGGAGTTGCTTTGTCCCACATTGAAAAATAAAGCTCATATGATCAGTTTATACAACAAGTCTCCTGTGAGACCGTCTCATCTGTGAGACCGTCTCATCTGTGAGACGGGCCCAAAAAGAAGATAGCCCATTAATGAAAAAGAAAAGAAAAGAGAGGAGTTAATAAGTTATAACCTTGAGTTTTATAATCAAAACTACAAGTTATAAATGTTTATGCTAATATTTGAGTTTTGAACTTAAAATGTTGAGTTTTTAATGTAAATTTCTAATTTAACTTAAACCTTGAATTTTCGTTATAAATTTTTGAATTTTATATTTATATAAATCTTTAAATTCATAATGTAAATTCTCGAATACTTAATGTAAATATTTGAGTCAATTTAATGTAGTAATCATCATAAAAATACACAAAATATATGAGAAATATGGTAAAATAAAAATAATTGAGAGGATAGTGTGTAATTTATTGGGCTTTTATTATTGGATTTGGTCTCACATATGAAACCGTCTCATACAACAATTTGTTCAGTTTATAATAGATTTCTACCATCATACTACCAACAAGACTTTCACCTTTTAGAGCCCACGAGAGGATATTTGGGCCTAAGAGGTGACTTTCCATCTTATTGGGTTGTGTTGCGACGGATGGTGGATCGGGCTATTACATCTGTAATCTCCGAAACATAGTGAAGTTGATTCATAGACCCCTGTGGACGTAGCTATCGCATTGATAGTGAACCACATAAATTCTTGTGTGTTCTTTATTGTTTTGTTCATCGTTTCACACGCTTCCGCACAACAAAAACCTCCACTACTTTTGATGGAAAAGATTGAGGTTTTCTTCCGATGATAAAGGTCACTGATTTCACTCTCAAAAACACTTAAGAAATAAACACCATCAATTCATTGAGAGGAGAGATCGGTACTGTATATTTCTGATGACGAGTTTGCACGTTTTGTACGAGGTTAAGGAAAAGAAGAAGATAGCAGAGGAAGAATTCAAATTAGCAACGCCCGGAGGTATTTGATCATATCTTGATTTTTGGCTGCATTAATTGTATGTTTAATTTGTTGTATGAACACGATTAAGTTGATTAATATCTTACAGACCAAAGTACCTGGAGATCGCCGGGATAAGCTTGTCGGAGTGGGGCACCTGAGTTGGGTTTGCCTGTATGAAGAAATATGAGGCGGCGCAGTGGCGGAGGAAAGAGGCCTTAGACAAGATAGAGTGATACTATGTTCATTATAAGAAAAATATTTTAAAGTGGTGATATGTGATAAGTCAGCGTTACACAATTAATAATTTTCATGACAAGATGACACTTCAGCCTGACAAGTCGACAACCAAAGTCATAACAAGGTGCCATTTCAGCATGACAAGTCGACAACCAAAGTCATACAAGTAACTTTGCATAATCAATATGTGGACCTATTTAAATGTTAGAGAACGATTTCAACCAAAAGTCTAGACTTATAGTCAAGGCTCAAACAATTATATTTTACTTTAACACACCCTCACGTGAATGCCCTTCGGGCATGAAACGTGGGCTACGGGGATTTGAATTTGAGACCTTGGAACAGAGGCTCTGATACCATTTTAGATAACCATCTCAACTAAAGGTCTAGACCAACAAATTAATTTGCGTGGAGGGGTTAATGGAGTTATGTTGCGCATAGGAGGTAGTTAAGCGAGTGACGTTTAGCCAAGTCAATACTGCAATATATCAATCAGAGTCACTCGCTTGATAACTAAACTCAAGTCGCTCAAGTTGATGCTAAGTTCTAGCTTACTCCATTTACTTAATTCACCCTTGTGAACTTGTGATGGTCTTGTTTACTCAATAAATCCATATGCTTTCGCTTTGCTAGATTAACTAAACAAATTAAAACTCTTAACCAACCAAATAGTTCAAAGATCCAAACCATTTTCTTTCATATCACACTTATTTTTTCTAAACTTGTCGCAAACACAAGAGTCTAATTCCGCACCCAAGTCCGAACCGAACATGCGAAATGAAAGGCAACTGAAATTAGAGAAGAATAAAACCGTTAAAATGTCCACAATTGTTTAGAGGCAAGGCATCAACCGAAAGGTTGAGTTTTTGCCATGGCGCTCTCTTTCCACTCTCCTCCACACCTCACAATATTTCCCTTCTCTTCCTCTCCCACGCCTCTGCACAAAAACGGGCACGCCCGAATCACGACCCCGACCCGACCCGGATCAGTAAACCGAGCAGTTAAAGAGTGGAAAGAATACGAGGAAGCAGTGAAGAATAAGGACCTTGGCAAAGCTCTGAAATTCCTGAAGTCAATTGATGTTGAAATTGAACCCACCGAGTCCGAGTGGCCGCCGATTCCGACTCGGTCCCAGTTGGGGTTTCCTATTTTGGAGAGAGATTGGGAGGTTTTGGACACTTGTTTGAGTGCAGATGATATGAGGCTTGTGGGTAGTGCCTACCAATTTCTCAATGATAAAGGGCTCTTGCTCAATTTTGGGAAATGTCGAAACATTGGTATGTCTTTCGTACTCGCTTCTGATTTTTGTTCTTCAATTGTTTGTAAATAATGCTGTTGTGTCATGTGTGTGCTTTCAATATGAATTTCGATCAATGATGTTTCGCGTAGTGGTTAAGATTGAGGTATTGAGTAACATCGGGTGATTTTGGAGTTAGGACCCAGGTTCGGGATACGCGGTTGTGCCTCATAATGGATCACATAAGAATTATTAACCCGCTTGACATTATACAAATCCCCAAATGTGGCATTATTAACGCTCTCATACATTGCTTGTCGTTTCGACAATGTCTGTCTTAAAACTTAAGTGTGCCCTAGAATTTACATTATGCCACCACATACTCGTTTCACCTATTTCTGCTCTGAGTAATGAGTCAAACTAAGTGATTAGGTTTGTGATATGTGTATGTTCTCTAGGATGTGAGAAGCTTTGTAAGATGGCCGAGGGACACCATTCTTCTCATATTTGTATCATTGACTTGGACCAGTATGTCAAATTTTACTTTGAGGTAACAGCCTTATTCATGTATAAGGTAAGTCATTATTCTTAGCAGCGTGTACAAGTGAGTTCATACGGAGGTGTGAATTACTGTCGTAAGGGATGTAAACATTATATTATACGACTATCTTCTTACTTTCATTTTCAATCTGAATAGACATATTTACATATCCCCAATTATGGTGATCTTGCTAGGAAATTTCTGTGGGATTTGTTCTATAGGAGCACTCAACTCTTCCATGAAAGACATATGACTTGTTGTAGGAGTGCTAGCATGGGCATAGGTGTTGGATAGTCGGGCATATGCAAGTGTTGGACTTGCTATGACTGAAGTTTAGTATGAGGATACGAGTTTGGCGACTCATCTTCAGTACAACAATCTATTTGTATCTTAGCTGTCTATTCTTCTAGTTATGTCATAAACTCATAATCGCCTCCTTTTCTGACTCTTCTAGGAGAGCGTCTAGGGGTGCAGCAAACATGGCTCAAGAGCGCCTATACAAAGTTGTTCTCTTCTTCACTCAGAAAGATAATACAACTTTTTAATGATGCTTGACAAAGAATGAATCTTCTAGTAAGAATACGAATAAAAAAAAAAAAAATGCCACGGGGGCGTTCTAATTGAAGGCCCATTCTTTTCGGCCTTCTTATGGTAAGGCCAATGCCCTAGCCAGCCAGTGTGCTGAAACACGCTGTGCTGTAAGGTAAGCTATTCACCTTGGAAACGAAGGAGATATAGGAAGTGTTATGCATGTGATTCATAAGATTGAGCATCAGTACGTCCTTTCACGTAACCTGCTTTCTCAAAACCCATTTTCTGGATTTCACTAGCCCGTACAAAAGATTATTGAAGATCCTTCCCCCCAAAAACCAAGGGAGGCAGAATCCCCCACCTTCACCGCCACAGCATGGGGTAGTTGCTCTTTAATCAAAGAGAAATTTGATCCAAGAGAGAGAGAGGTAGAGAGCTGCGCTTTCTCTGTTATATTGGCCGTTCGAGACAAAAGCACTCACAGGAATAATACTAATTCTCATCTTCCTCCGAGTCTCATGGTTTTGAGAGCTTCCCATTCCCCGTCCTTTAAGAGTAATTATCTTGTATTTTCTCAATATCCTAGGGGAAATGCCACATCTTTCTACATCTTGGGTCTCTAGAAAATAGAATGAAACCCCCGGATGGAAGCAAATAAAAAAAATAGGGAGATTAACCAGGTCTATTTTATTTCCATTTAAAAAGAACACAAATCTAATAAAAATGGCACCACAGGGCACTGGGCGGGCAAGAGGCCAGCCTGCTTAGCTTATTTAGCTCCTGCGGTATGGATCTACTCAGAGTCAACTTGGGTTAAAAAATATTAGTTAAGAGTATAGTCTAGTAAAGCTGGATTAATGCAGAAAGATATTTTTTTTGATTAATAAAAAAAAAGGGCAGCCCGGCGCCCATTGGCGTCCCCGCTAAGCGAGGGTCCGGGGAAGGGTCCCACCACAAGGGTGTAATGAGGGCAAGCCTTCCCTTGTCAATTTTTTTTTTTTTTATTAATATATATAAAAAAATCAACGTCCTCCTTTAGAGTAGTCCCAGCCTTAGTCTTCGAAATCGCAAGTCTCAGCCCATTCCCAGCTTGACTTCTCTCAGGTTGGCCCTTCTATTTGACTAGGTAGTCTTCCATTTGTGCAGTCGGTCTATGTTATGGTATTCAAGAGTAAGTCAACTCAACCGATTAATACCAATAACAAGAGCATTGTAGAGGAAGATTGTAATTGATTTATTGACCAAAAATGATCAAAGATCAAGATTACAAGGATATTCCAATATAAGGAGTAAGCTAAACTCAACTTACATTGGATAGGAGAAGGTGGAGCAAGCTCAACTCTCAAACTCAAGACTTACAAGAACAATTTGGTAAAAGTGATTGAGTGAATGTTCCGATGACAGGGTTCCTCTATTTATAGCTACAACGACTATTAACCTCCTCAACTGATATCCGTAACATACCACCCTCCTTGAAGGAGACTTGACCTCAAGTCTGATGTAAGCTAATTGACCCTGAAATCTGGATGAGATTCTGACCCATGGCAAGCAGTGGCATCAGTTGCATTCAAGGAAATGCCATTGTCAAGTTCCTGAGTCATCAATTGTAACTGAGTGTCTAGTGTACCAGATTTCCCTCCTGCAGCATTCGGAGGCAGCAACTGTAGAAAGCAGAGTTGAGTTGGCTGAGAGGAGCATGAGCTTGCGTTATCTCGTGTGCTCACTTCCCTTTGCAGTGTTACCTTTCCTCCCTTCCAATCAAAATCCATCACCATCTGTTTGAAATCCCACCGGACAGGCCCCAATGTACTTGGCCATCGTACCCCTAATAGCATGCCACAACCTCCCAAATGAGTCAATAAAGCATCTGAACAGAATTGATATCCCTGCAATGTCCAAGACAGGTTTCAACAAACATTTTGGCATGCTAAAATCTTCCCATCAGGACCCGTAACAACTAGAGGAGATATGCTGTCAGTAGAGCACCCTAGTTGTTTTGCAAAAGCCAAATCCATGAAGTTATGTGTAGAACCTGAATCAATTAGAATGTTTACAGGTTTTTTCCCAATAAAACCCACTAATTTCATGGTTTGATAGCCCTGCTTCCCTTGGTTGCCTGAGATAGCATTCACAGATATGCCATGGTCCCCTGAGAAGAATTCTCGTATTTCCTGATCAACCTGATCTTCCTCATATTCAGTTTCTCCCTCCTCTTCACATTCATCATATCCCTGAACTTCCACTGTAAACATTTGAGTTTGCTTGAATTTACACTGATGATTCTTGTCATATGGTTCATGACAATAGTAGCACTGAGCTTTAGCCAACTTTTCTGCTCGAACCTTTGCTGGTATGTATGTTCTTTGTGCAGGTTTTTGTGAACCCTGATGCTGCACAATACCCTTATGGTGGCTAACTTTACTAGTCAGGGATAAATTTGGGTGTATTGGGTTCATTTGTGACAGAACTTGGGCTAAATCTACTGAAATTGTTAGCAAATTTAGCATTTGCAGCCACAGTTTCTTCCTGCAACCTAGGAAACTCAATGGCCTGAGCCGTTGTTCTTGGATGAAAAGCTCACACAAAAGGTTTAATGGTGGGTTTCAGACCACTAACAAAGCTGTCCAAGAAGTATTCATCAGGTAAACCAATATTTCTTTGAATCCTCAGACCCTTCAATGCTTCAAACTCATCAACATATGCATCAATGGTAGACTTCTGCTCCAATTTTTTGAATTGTTCAACCAAACTATACCCAATTTCATCACGAAATCTAACAGACAAATCAATCATAAAAACATCCCAAGAAACCTCCCTAGTCACAGCCAAATAGCTTGTTGCCAAATTTCTGCCTTTCCCACCGTATTCAAAGTAGCAAGATACACCTTCTGATTATCAGGAATTTTGCATAAAGAAAAGTATCGAACACACTTCTTCAACCACATGCTTGAATTACTACCATCAAATTTCGGAAAATCAAGTTTAGGCACATACCCAAGTGATAATTGCTGATGAGCATGATTAAACCCAGAAAAATTTGAAGACTTATTTCCAGAATATGAAGAACCATGCCCAAGACATTCATACCCATATCTTGGATGCCCAGAATTCTCTGTTTCACGCCTGATTTCTTCAGAATTAGCAGTGAATTTCTGCATCATCTCAATCATTTGCGCCTGCAGAGCTGGCTGTTGCTGCTGCTATTCGAAGAATTTCTGCTGAAATTGTTCGTTTTGATCACGAATTTGTTGCTGCAAAACTTGTAATTGAGCCTCCATGGTCGATTTCTTGCTTCTTGGCGCCAGAATCGTAGTCGAATCTGAGTGGAAGAAATTGATATGATTTCGCGTCGAGCGATCGGAATTCAAGAAAGAACAGAATAAATTGATTGTGATTTGGAGTAAACTTTGTGGATGAATGGTGGTGTTTAGGATCGATTGAATCTGATACCAATGTTATGGTATTCACTATTCAGGAGAAGGTCAAGCTCAACTGATTTATACCAATAACAAGAATAGTGTAGAGGAAGATTGTAATTGATTTATTGACCAAAAATGATCAAAGATCAAGATTACAAGGATATATTCCAATATAAGGAGTAAGCTAAACTCAACTTAGATTGGATAGGAGAAGGAGGAGCAAGCTCAACTCTCAAACTCAAGACTTACAAGAACAATTTGGTAAAACTGATTCAATGAATGTACCGATGACAGGGTTCCTCAATTTGTAGCTACTACGACTAGTAACCCCCTCAACTGTATCCGTAACAGTCTATGGCCTAGCCCACGGTGCGGTCAGCTATGAATTATGATATATTCAACTTCTTCTTCGGTTGGTTAGGTTCTTCTACAACATCTGGTTTAGCTCTTGTGGGAATGTTCCTCTCTGAGTCGGTATGGTCTATTGGAAGTCAACTCACTTACATGGAATACGAGGTGAGTTTTCTGGGAGCTTGAGTCTATAATCAATCTTTTCTATCCGCTTCTCTAGGGTCTATTTTCTTCAGACCGGGCTAAGCTTTTAGGTTTTTTAAGTAGGTTGGGCAGCTTTTGCTATGCTCCTGCGACCGCTTGGCAAAGTAGGCTGATAGGCAAACTCCCTCCCGTCTCAATGGTGTGGGTGTGGCCAACTGGAAGGGGCTGAAGTTCGACGCAGAGCTTTTTAAGTGTTAAGTCATAGGATTTATAGCAGTCTTGAACAATATCCAATAGCACCAGTCCTTATGGTTTGCATTAAAGTTCCTCAAGTAGTCTTTGAGAGTGCTGAATAAGCAAGGTCGGGTAAAATTTCTATACCATTATCCTTGAGTGTCTTGTGTCTACAGGTATGGCCTTAGAAATGAAAACTCTTAGTGACGTAGATTATAGGTCTTCAAAGTTTGAAGTTGGTATTTAGAAGATCCCGTTCCTCCTGACTTTTATGGCCGTTCAGTTGGGTAGACCACCGATAATGTGATGATCCATGACCGGGTAAAGAGTGAAATTTTTAAATTCGTGCAGATTGGAGAATCAGCTGTAATAGAGGAGATATATCTGATTAAATTATTGGGTTAAATAGTAATAAACGAGGCTTTCATTTAACTGAAACTAAGTTTCATTATCTTAAAGTTCAGTGTGCAGCTTTACCGACGTTAACGGGTTTGGCATAATTATAGTGGGGCATAGTTTCTTGCATGTGCTTCCAGAGCACCAATTATCAATGAAATATCTGATCGACTGAATAGTAGGTTTACAAAATGCCAAAACAGCAGCGTTGCAGTTTAATGTTTTTTTTTGTTTTTTAATCAGTGTTGTCCTTTTCTCAAAGATAATTCTTCTTTTTGCAAGCAAATTAGTAGCTTTATTCTTCCATATTGGGAAAAAAAGATAAAGCAAAGAGCTTACAAAAATAGGAACCACTAGGGATCAAGCATTTAGGAAATCTACAATTTCCTCACTAACATTACCATTAAGGTAGCTAAGAACTCTTACACTTACAATGAATTTTACCCTAAAACCAACCAATCAATACTATGTTCTTCTCCCTTGAAAAGCCTTGAATTCCTTTCAAGCCAAATCATGTAGATTGTAGCACTACATTTCAACCATTTACTCTTCCAACGCTTTCTCTTAGCATTCTTGCCTATCCGTTTCACATTGCCCCTTAAGAGTATTGGCTTCGATGTTTACATTCAGCTGGAACTTGATTCTGTTCCAAAATTCCTGAGATACAGGGCACTGAAAGAATAGATGCTGGTAGTATTCTGAATTTTCTCAAAAATATTCGGTCATTACCATAGATCATTTTCTTCTTGTTCCTTTAGATTCTCATCATAGTATACAGAGTATATTTCTTCACGGCTATGAGAATGGCTTTTGGGCCTGTGGTTTGACATTTGCTCACTTATTCTCTAATTGGGTCTGTTGGTTATATTTATTTGAAAAGACACGATCATACGGTTTCTTTTCCCCACCTCCTGTTATTCTGAGGATAATTGGTTGTGAAGTACCCAAAAGTGGCAACAGTTTCCTGGCGTTTACTTGATTTTAACATATGAGTAACTTGATCTCGTTATTAGATGGACCAGCATTTTTTATATTCTCCACTAGGTATTTTGCACTTATTATTCCTTTTAGGTAATGTTAATTGCCCCCCTGTGTCGTTCTTATGTATGCAGTGCTGGAAGGACCAAGAGATGTCACTCCAAAAATTCTGAAGTCGTCAACTGGCTTGGAAGGTTGGTTCACTGATGGGATTCATAATTTATCTGGATGCCGAAAAAGTTCACTGTAGTTCCTCAAAAGTTATGCGATTGGATGTCTCTTTCATTCTATATCTTTTTATTTCATCCTTATGTTTTTATCCTCGTGCAGTGACCAAACTTTCGCCAAAGAAGTGGGGTATTTCTGGAACTTCCGGTGCCGCTTTATTTGTATTTCTTGGTGGTGTATCTTCTTTGCTATCCCAGGGAATAGATCTGAGGCCAAATCTAGCAGGCATTTTGGGGTTAGCTATACTTGACTCTGTTTTTCTAGGTGGCTCCTGTCTAGCTCAGATTTCTAGTTATTGGCCACCGTATAGGCGCCGTATCCTTGTTCATGAAGCAGGGCATCTTTTGACTGGTAAGCTTGCTAAGCTATTGTTGCTCTAAGAAATGTATTTCTTTTGCTTAGGGCTTTGGTAAGACGGCGTGACTTTATGCTTATTGTTAAAACTGTTACGCCTCGTCAGCTGCAAAAGTTGTGGGCTAGCTCCTTCTAAATCCAATATCGCTTCAAAGTCTTTTCACCCACACGAATACTTTGAAACGTAATATCATTTGGCCATGATAAGTAATGGCAGACACTTTTACCATTGAAATAAGTAGTGCTTCTTTCCTGAAACGTTTATGTTTATGTTGAACTCATCTGCAGCATATCTTATGGGCTGTCCCATTCGAGGGGTCATTTTGGACCCAATTGTAGCAATGCAGATGGGCATTCATGGCCAGGTACATTTGAAGTCATTCATTTAAGCTGTCAAATTAGTGTTTAATAAACAACATGACATTTTAAAGTTGCAAATCATACAACATAGTAACATACTCCCTCTACAAAAAGCTGAACCTGGTTTCTATTTCCTAATATTATGTTACTTAATCTGGATTTCCACGTTATGTTTGTTTCATGGGCTAAAATACATTGCCAGTCTCGGTTTACCCCATCCTGCTGAGCTTACTTCTTGATTCTGAAGTTTATTGACCAGGATATTAAACCTATGGAAATAATAAAACTGAAAAAAAATTAGAGAACCTGGCCGGAGATGTTTAGGAGAGCATCATCTCCGGCCGGGACAGTGGAAGGCGGAATTACGAGATCGACTATTAGATGGAGAGGTTTTAACGTAGACTGCTGATACCATGTAAGACAAGAAGACTCTAATAATCGACTTGATATTATTGAAGAGGCAAGCCTCATTATATAGTACAATAGGAGAGGATTCTAACCCTAACCCTAGTTCTAGAATCTTCTATTCTAAACTATTCTATAACCATCCTCTATCAATAATTATAATGTTTAAAAACCCTATTCTGTTTCTGTTATTACATCATTTGCTTGCTGCGTCATATTCCTTTAGTAAACGGAGAACAATCAACGAGGGTTCTATTTTTTTTTTTCTGGGTAGTCATATTTTATCAACCATTCGGTCTCGAGAAGACCACATTGGACCTGTTCTTTCTTAAAGGTAGATGCCAGAGAGCAAGTTTTCGGTATTTTGAGGACGACTTTTGTGTCAGGCGGGAACCCAATTTTGGGATGAAAACATGGAAAAGGAGCTTGCTGGAGGACGACTTAGTAGTACAGCATTTGACAGGTAACTATCTAACAATTATAGTGGTTAATAGGTAGTGATGCGATTCTTTAGATTTTCATACAGACTCAGAAGATTTTGGAAAGAATTGTGTTCCCAATATTTTAGCTTTACCGATTTCATTTCCATTTCCAATGGAGCCAAAGACTACTTATTCTTTGGTTTTTGGAATATAATGGAATAAAGCAAAATGGCTCATAAAACTGTTTGTGCTTCTTATTTTGTGAAGTAGCGGTCAGTCGGTGCGATTCTCGAAGCAATTTTCATTTTGGGTCATCCGTGTGCAGCCTCTCTATGTGTCAATAGGGGTAAGACTTGCGTGCATTTGACCTCTTACCCCGCCTTATGGCGGGAGCCTTTAAGGCACTGGGGTTAAAGATGTTGTTGCTGTTACCGATTTGAACGTTCTGGCCCCACCCCTTGTTATGGACACAAAGTCAATCTCTGTTTGTAAAGTAAGGTTAATTGATCATATCCGGCTTAGAAGAGAATGTATTTATTCACAAGAGATGAATACAGGTGGTGAAATCTTGAGAACATATGACATTCTTGAAATTTTTTGTTTGGTCTTATTCTGGTTTTGTAGAAACTGTAGGTAACTGTCATTCTTCTGCCTTTGTGTTCTTGGTGCTCAATGGGGTGGTCTTCACTAAATTTCAGCATTGAACCTTGTAATCACAATTATATGATGCTAATCTAGACTCTCTTAGATGTGAACATAAAGGGACTCAATGAAGTTATGAGCCAATGTGTGACAATAACTTTTAAAACTCTCAAGGATACAAAAAAGCAATCTGTGTCTCTCTGTTTGGTTTTTGGTGACTTGGCTTCTGAAGAAAACTTGCTCAGGTATTGCATGGTACTTTTTGCTGGTATTGCTGCTGAAGCTCTTGTCTACGGTGAGGCTGAAGGTGGAGAAAATGACGAGAATTTATTTAGGAGCATCTGTGTGCTTCTCCAACCTCCTTTAACTGTTCCTCAGGTTCGCCACTCACCAACTAACCCTATACCGAAGTACCAAACTAATTTTGTGCGAGCTTGTTATATGGTGCTCTCTTCTGACTTCTTTTATACAGATGTCAAATCAAGCTAGATGGGCGGTTTTGCAGTCTTATAATTTGCTGAAATGGCACAAGCACGCACATAAAGCAGCTGTTAAAGCTCTTGAGAGTGGTTCCAGCCTAAGCAGTGTTATAAGGAGTATCGAAAATGCCTTGTTGTCGAAGGGATAAGCATATTTTGTATGGGCTGTGGCTTCATTTCTCTGGCCAGAGGTATCATGAAGTAGTTTATCCCTGGAAATAATCGTCATTTATGCACTTTTGTGATCACAATTTTATATATTCTTCTTGATTGCTGCTTATGCTATACAAAAAACAACCCTTCCCCTCCCATGCGCACTCTCTCTCTTTGAAATGGTTACGATCTGAGAGGATTACGGCATTACATTTCGTTTAATAACTTTTCTTCAACCTTCTCCTGTATTGTCGAGTTTCCATGAAGGGCTTCATGCTTTACATATTGTGAGTATTGCAGTTTTTTTTTTAGGGAAAGAGGGGAAAGCTATATCATTAGGAAATAAGCCATAAAAGTTTTACAAAGAGAGTACAGCGCTGGAAACAAAAGGAAAGCAAGGAAAAGAAGGAAAAGGAAACAAACAGCACTAGTTTTGTCTCTGATCTCCGGTGTACAGAGATCTGATGCACATCGGAATGGATGGTCCTCCTATTAGCCAGAGAGAGAGCATGCTTAGCCAGGCTATGCGCCACCAAATTCGCTTCCCTCTTTATTTGCTCCAGGGAGAAACCCGGGTTGCGCTTAATAAGATTCTAAATATCCTCCGCTAGAGCCCTCAGAGGATGATTTTTGGCCGCATCCGGAGAGTCGATCATACACTTGATAAGAAGAGCATCAGTCTCGAAATGGACGAGCTTGAGGTCCTGTTCAACCGCAATCACCATACCTTCTCTGACAGCAAGAAGCTCAGCCATTGCAAGCGAGTTGGCTCTGAATTTGGAGGTGAAGCCTAATCTCCAGCCTCCATAGTGATCGCGGACAACGCCTCCCCCTCCTGCTTCAGCCTCGGCATTAATCCAAGCCGCATCAGTATTCATCTTCAGGTATCCTCTAGGAGGGGGTTTCCAGCAGTAGGTAATACCCGAATTCCTTCCCTACAAGGACAAATCGTCATTGGAAGAGCCATTAATGAGAGCAATGTCAGCTTGGATTCTGTAAACAGTGACCCTTTGCGGACATGAAATGTCTCTGAAACAAACATTATTTCTTGAAAGCCAAATGTGCCATAGGGCAACAGCAAAGCTCGTACTCCAAGCATGATCACGATTCAGATTGAAAGCAATCCAGGATTCCCAACCAAGGTTCCAGAAGAGGTTCAGCTTGTTGGGATTCATGTCACTAATCAAATCCACCCAGATGGATGAAGATTGGAGGCAGTTCCCGAAGAGTTGGATAAGATCCTCCAAATCTTCATTACACCTGCTACACCGGTGGTTTAGGCTTGGGATGTAATTGGTCAGTCTTTTCAGAGTGGGTAAGATGTCATGGAGGCCATTCCAAAGAAGAAAACGCATTTTGTGATGGCAATTGATTTTCCAGATCAAATTCCACTTTCGATCAGCATGATAGTTCTGAGTGGTGAGCTGGGCAGAGATTACCTTGTAGGCAGATTTGATAGAAAAATCCCCGTCGGAGGTGAGAGACCATATAAGCTTATCAGGCTGGCTAGATCCAATGGGGGTGCTGAGAATTTCAGAAGAAATACTATCAGGAAGAACATGTTGGATGGCTGAGAGAACCCAGTTACCACTTCTGTCTATGATATTCCCCACTCTCCAGTGTCCTGTCCGTGGGGGGAAATTGTCCACAATCAAAAAGAGGGGAGAGGAGCCCACACAATGATCGTACCACAAAGAAGTACCCCATCCATCACCAATACGAACTTTCAAACCTTTCTTAAGAATATCCCTTTCTTGGAGAATATCCCTCCAGATTGGGGATTGAGACGGAAGAGGAGAAGCATTCAAAAAAGAGGAGCGTTTAAGATACCTACTAGTAAGGAGGCGAATCCAAAGTTTATCCTCATCCTGCAGAATAAGCTAACCTAATCTAGCCATAAAACAAAGGTTCCAAAGTCGAAGATGACTTTCAGCTTTCATGGTGTCGGTATGGTTCCACCTCAATCCTGACCCTCAATCTGCGCTCAACGAGCCTGAAGGAAAACAGAAACTCTTAGGGGGCGTTTGGTATGAATATAAAGAATAGTAACAGAATGCAATGGGATTAGGGGTGGATTGGTAACAAGTTCCGTTACTATAAAAAACTTGTTTGGTTCAACTCAAAAATAAATTGGAATCACTCTAATTGGGGTAAAAAAGTAAAAAAAAAAAAAAAAACTACCCCCTTCCCCTTTCTCTCTCCTGACCTCCCCCTATCCCACCCTTCCACCACCACTAAAGCGCCGCACCCAGCACCCACTTCCATCGGCGGCGGTGAGGACATCACCGACACCCTTGTCCTGCGCCGGCGACTCTCCTTCACAGCCCATGCGAACCAGACGCAAGCCCATTTCCACCTATTTACGTTAACTAGCCATCATTTCCTCTTCTCTCTCCTCTCTCCTCCCTTGCTAGCCACCACATGTAACCGGCGAAAGGTTGATCTAGGGTACGTGGACGGCGTCATAGGAGGTGGAGACGGTGGAGAAATTGATGGTTGGTGATGATGCCAAGGAAATTGTAGAAGAGAAGATGGAGAAAAAGAAGAGAAGATGGAGGAGAGGGAGAGACGAGTTAGGAGAACGAAGCCACTGCGGTGGTCGCTGGAGGAAGAACGGCCGGCCGGTGTTATTCCGGGCGAGAATGGTGGCCGGCCGTCCATCGCCGACGGCTTGTGGCGGCTTGACAATGGTGTAGGTGGGGAGGGAAGGTGATGGAGGACAGAGAAATTTAATAAAAGGGGAATGGAATGGGAAATCAGAAGTTTGAGAAGGGATTTATTTTGGGGGAGTGGGTTAAGGGAGGGTAACGGAGTGAGAAAAAATTATGTTAAACCAAACACTCAGTAACGTAATTGGTTTGGGATTCCGTTACTTGGTCTAAAAAAAAGTGCAACCAAACATACACTTAATTTCCATCATGGGTTGTCTTCGGACAAGCTTCAAAGCATATATTCCGTAATTCTCATTTCCCCTGTAGTTGAGTCCTCGACTCCGGCTTAGTGCCCCGAGATGTTGCAACAAATTTACATATTTATTTATTTTTTTGACAGAGGGATTTTGCAACAATTGTGATACGTAAATGTACGTGAGTTCTAGTGTATATGTGAACTCGGATAAGATGGGCATTTGTATTCAGTAGTGGAGTGCCTTTGTAACCATGTTTCGCATTCCTTGTAACTTTTTTTATAAGGGTATGTAACTAAGTTGTATATTCAATTTCATATAGATAGCGTTTAGGTACAAGAATTTGGAAAGTTGTAATCATTTCAATTCTGTTATTTGAGAATGAAGAATGCACGGGAATTCTAAATGATTAATTAAAAATACTACTATGCCATGTTACTTTTGAAATATTAAAAAAAATCGACCATTGTAGATTTAACACTAAATATTTTTAAATATAAGTTTAATAAAATTCATTAATATCATATCATATCATCATATATAAATACAGTAGCGGTAGATTTATAAGCATTTTAGGTCGTCCACATCATTGCTGATGTGAACATGTAACAATTTAGGGAAGATAATCTCCGCAATAACTAACAGATTCCATAATTAAAATATTTTGGCGGAATCTTATATAGCTATAAGAAGAAAAAATAACGAGATAATTGGATTCATACTCATAAAATCTGAAAATATATAAAGTATCATAAAATATCCCGATATTAACCGAAATTTGTGAGAAAAGTAATCAAATCTTTAAAATTAATGAAACAAATAATATCAATTACCATAAACAAAAAGAAAATCTGCAGTAACTATGGCACTTTTCATAGCTAATTTTAATCTAAGATAAAATATAATTACACAAAATTATAATTTAAGAAACTGTGTCAAATCATACCGAAATTATAATAATAAAATGGCAAAATCTTTTCAATCTTTTGAAAAAAGAAAGAAAATAAAAAGCTTACCGTGAATACTAGAATTTGTATAAAAAAATCAACCTATCCATGAATAAATTACCAATAATAACAAGCAGCATATTTTTTGCAAGGATTCTAGGGTTATAATCACACTTTACCCTACCATAAAAGGGCAACAACAAATAATAATTTCATAGTAGCAAAAATTGTATCATCCTTATTATTACTTCGATCTTCTTCTCTCATGCACTCTCACCCTAACTAATTCTTTAATGACATACTTTTTATTTTGTTCATATCTTTTTTATTTGATTCTAGCATAATTCTAGCCATATGTAACTTTGTAATTAGATTAATTGAATGTCGTTTTTTCTGCATTATTTGATCAATGGAAATGAAATCAGTGTATTTTTGTTCAATCCTCATCACTTACAAGCTATATTGTTTAATTGCATATATTCCTACTTCTACGAACATTTTATGTTAATTAGTTTAACACTACATGTTCATCACGAAATCAATGTTCATAAATTACATTAGATTGTTCAATTTCTTATATGTTCATTACTTGATTACCCTAAAAACTCAGCTGCGTAAAAAGCGAACATTTCAAAGTTTTAGGCAATAAAATCTCCGTGATTATATTGAGCAACAAATTTTAAAAATATATTTTCCATAAAAATGTGTAACAGAAGGTACTATCCTAAAATAAAATCAATGAAAATGATAATATAATGTGAACAAATTAAAAGTATACTAAAAGATATCAATTTATGCTTCTACAATATATCAAGATATCATATACGGAGCATTGGATAATAAATAAAAAGTAACCAAAATAGATATTATAAAGTCGAAAATTTGGGAAAACATACAATTTCCTACGACATTAAAAACTGAAGGTTATAAAATATGAATAATGTACTGCAATTTCACGTTGAGGCAATAAAATCTGAATAATATATAGGTAAAAAAAGGATAAAACAATTTCATACGGAAATAAAACCTTATTTTATTATTATAAAATATGATTAATATACTGCAATTTCATGAAGCCAATGAAATCTGAATAATATATTGATAGGAAAGGAAAAAATAATTTCTAAATTTTCTATATTACACTCGGTAAATCAGAATATTTTAATCTATCATATACGGGATAGATAAGATAAGATCTACTTAAAAATAGGAAATTACACTTAATTGCATGTATTCACACATGTAAAAGAATATTCTACTATATAAATTCCCAATGAAATGACATTTCTTCAATTAACATCGAATGAAATTATACAGAATACTAAAGAAAACCGCTCTCCATATTTAACCATCTGTAATAGACGAATATTATGAAAGGTAATACGGAATATTCCAACATGTCATACACTGGATAAATCGAATAATTCCCAGATTAAGAAATATACCATTCGTTTTATTAGAAAAAGATACAATTGACATATTCTTTGCAATCAATCATGTATATCATTCCAAAGTTTTAGACAAAAATAATATCCGTGATTAGATTGAGCAGCAAATTTTAAAAATATAATTTTCATAAAAATGTGCAACAGAAGGTATTATCCTAAAATAAAATCAATGGAAATGATAATATAATATGAACGAATTAAAATTATCCTAAAAGATAACCATTTTTGCTCCTGCAATATTTCAACCTATTATACGGGATAAATCAAAAAGTTCCCAAAAAAAATACTATAAATTCGAAAATTCGGGAAAAAGATACAATTTTAACGGAAATAAAATATTTTTTTAAGGTTGTAAAATATGAACAATATATTGCAATTTTTTCCAGATTTTAAGGCAATAAAATCTAAACAATAAACTGCAATTTCCTAAGATTTTGATATAATTCACGAAACAGAATATTCCTTAAATTAAATAAATACAAACATAGTTTCCCCCCCCCCCCCCATGAAAACGGTGCTAAAGATAATAGTAATAAATTAGTGATATAATCAGTAAATTGAAAAGAAAAGAAAAAAACAGCAACTAATTAAAATCACATCCTTATAAAATCAAATCAAATCTTTTAATTTACAGAAATTGTAGGGGCTGTGTATTTGGGACTAAGGTGCAAAATAATTCAGAAATAAGACCTATATATGTTGTTTGACTTAGAGATCAACATGTACGGTAGAATAGACCCAAATGTACATGCATTTAAATAAGTTGGGTTAATAAGGATCACCGATCATATAAAGCGGGTTCATAACTAAGAATTTAGGTTACGGGACATGAAAGCGGGTCATGACCTAAAAAATATGTGTATCCCAAACAGGGTGTGATTCGACCCATAAAACTCAGGAAGACTTAATTTTATAACTCAAATACGCGTCAATTGGTTTGGTCAATTTAAGCCCAAAAGTATGTGGATCAAAACGGTCCGAGTTAATACAGTTTACGAGTCATGAATAACGTGTTCATGACCATAAAATAATATGGTCATAACCCGTAATGCCGATTACGGGCCATAAAAGTAGGTCCATGGCCCAAAAACTAAAAGATATTTTACACGTCAAAGATCATGTCTCCTATTTTTTGCATTACAATACCAATGTTCATTCTTAATTTTTATGCACATTTCTTATATACAAATAAAATCTTATTACAACAGCTCGGTCAATTTGTTTCAGGCGTTCAACTAACTTTATTTTATTTAGGGGTCAAACCAGTAAATAGATCGGGTAAAGTTAGACAATATATGGGGGTAAAATTGAATATACGTCTGTAGAGGTCATGTACGTGTCCTAAATAGTGGTTTCATGATTTAGAAAACCCGAGATCGAATTCGGTTGAGAAATTAAATTAGGTTTATTGTGCTTTCAATTAAGCGGTCTAACTATGTTCAAACTAATGTTTTATCATACGTATTTATTAATTTGGTAACCCAAATAGTATTATCACTTTCTCTTTGTCCTATTATAGTGGTGCTGTATTTAATTGTATAATTTTCTTTTTTTTCTTTATCCTTTTATAGTTCAAGACCATATACGTATTTTTTTTCTAAAAGATTATTAATAACATAATTATCAGTTTGTTGAGTCTGAAACATTTGTTTTTAAATGGCTTTGTGCACACCGTATAAATGGCAGCCCGTGCAATTTTGCACCGGTACTAAACTAGTATATAAATACAATAGCGATATATTTAGAATCATTTTAGGCTGTCCACATCAGAATTGACATCATCGCTACGTCAAATGCTGACATCAGCAGGCTAAATTATACCATAAATAAACGTTGCAATATATTCATCTTTCCAAATTCTAATTGGAAAAATCAAATTCTTTCCAAAACTAAATTCGGCCGAAATAATAAAAAATGAAACAAAATTTCTTAATCAATAAAAAACGTTGCAATATATTCATTACTTCAAAATTATATTGAAAAAATAAAAATACTTCCATATACTTCAAACTATATTGAAAAACTCAAAATACTCCTTTATCAAATCCCGGCCGAAATAATAAAAAAGGAAACAAAATTTTTAATCAATAAATAAAGAAAGGAAATATTCAACATCTTGGTCAATTGTTACCTTTCATACGTAGAGGTCATAATGTAGGAAAATATAATATAGTAAATTTTTCAGAAATAAATAAAGAGAATAAATATACAATATCCTGGTTTTGAATAACCTTTCATACTCAGAGTTCATGTTTTAGGAATATAGAATATAGTAAATTGGGTATGAGCGACATATCGGATTATACTAACCATTCATACACCGGTTAATTAAATCGAATAATTACCAAACTTAAACGTATACAAAACTATGAAATCGGAAATATTGGCTGGTCCGAGTCATATTGCAACTAATAGTTAAGATTTTTTTTAAAATGTGCTGCAACCCTACTAAATCTTGTCTCACACACTCGTTGCAGGGGTCTACTATAAACAATGGCTTCAATTGAATTGGTTCACCATCACCACAAAAACATTGCATCTCCTTCGGTGTCGATGACGGAAAAAAATCCGATTCCCCGTCCCCTATCAGGCCCCTATACCAAGCAGCCGACATGAGTAAGTTTCATTTTTAATAGGGAACAGAGAAATCAAACACAAGCCAACACAAATCATGCACCAGCCCTAATCATCAAGACCACTACTATAAATGTAACAACATTGATCTTTGCCAAATTACTCCTCACACGATTGAAATGGAGAGGTCTCAGTTCACTCTTTTCAAATTGATTTTTTTGTGTAGCAAACTTTCGAGCTAACAATCCTTTGAATTGAAAATTTCGTCTCCCTAATTGTCAAGAAATAACCCAATTAACCCAAAAATTCAAATTAAATGATCCCCGATAACCCTGGAATTCGCCCCAAAATTTCCCCTCATGAAGCCAGAAATTCGCCCCAAATTTTTCCCTAATGAACCCAGAAATTGATCCCAAAGCTTCCCCAAATCAACCCAGAAACGCATCCTAAAAATACCCCAATAAACCTAGAAACTCATTTTTATAGTTTCTTAAATTGGGAAAAAAAATTAAGTGATTTTGTATTGGTGGGTTGAATTGGGTTAGAGAATGGAATATGGGCTGTAAAAGATGGGTGTATGAGGTGGAATGAATTGTAGAGAAGTTGGCAGAAGAGAGAGAGAACGAAGTGAAAGGTGAGATAATATTTTGATTTGATTAGCATAATGGTTCATATTTGAGTAGCATGATCAATCAAGTACTCATATTATAATTAAGTGATTTCGATTGATTTTGATTCGTACGATCAATCAAGTACTCATATTATAATAGAGTGGAAATTGGATTTCAACAAAATGATTGATTCTGCCGCCCTGTTATTGATCTCCTCCCTTCGATTGCCTCTGGTGTTAAATGTGTCATAGAAATAAAATGTGGGCGGAATTATTGTATTATCGTTAGATATGAGAGTCGAAACAGTTCAGGTCAATAGAAGCCACGGGCCATAAAAAACGGACTCCTCATGCCCTTTGAAAAGCAGGTGAGTCTCGATCAAGTTACCAGGCTGGTTTATTATTTAACAAGTCTAACATTGTTTGTCCACGTTTTTATTTCGGTAAACTTAATATGCATCTATTAACCTGGATAAATGAACAATATTATCATCTAAGTCGTATAGAAAATATGTACTACCTCCATTTCATTCATTTGGTTACGTTGGGCTTGGGTTCCTCTCACAAAACCTGCCCCGACGAAAACAAATGAATAAAATGGAGGGAGTAATAGCTTTCAGCGGGTGCTACCATGCAACATAAATTATTTGCAAAAATAAAAGGTATTGCATCTCTTAACGGTGAACAATTCAACAGTATATATGAGTTTAACATAGTTGATTTGTCATAAGACTCATAACTATGAATGGTCTTCATTTTTATATTATATAGAAAAATAGATTGGGTTATCATGTCAATAGCGTTGAATCACACTAAACTTGAGTTGGGCCAATAACGAGGTTGAGTTAGATAAGACCTTGGCCAATAACACCTTGGCCAATAACTCAACAAGGGTCGTTTCGTGGGTTAGCTTTAGCACATGAGCTGGTCAGATTCAAATTAACCTAAGAATTGTGACTTCTTTTTTTTAAAAACATTTGACCACTTCCACTAATCTGGCTAATAAGATTGGGAGTATAAAAAAAGAATTTTTATTTGTATCATATAACAGCCCGTGCAATTTTGCACGATGTATTAAACTAGTATAAATACAATAGCGGTAGATTTAGAAGCATGTTAGGCCGTTCACATCAGTTGTGACATCATCGCCACGTCATAGCTGATGTCAACACCCCCTAATTTAGTCAGTAAAATTTCCTGAATAAATATTAGTTTGCATACCTAAATCTGCAGCAAATATAACATTCTCCATAATTATTTTTGGAAAATATAATCTTGCACCATATTTGGATCTAAATATATTTATCCTTAAAAAACGGGCAAAAAAATATATAACCGGATCTTACAAAATGGAATCAAATCTTATATTTGATTTAATACCTAAAATGTTAACAACAAATCTTTCGGTTTACCAAAAAATATCAAATCTTTAAAGTTGATTCGCAAATAGAATAAAATTTGTTGATTATAAACGGAAAAAACAATCAATTAGAAAATCAAATCTTTATAATCATGTCATATTTGAACAAAATCGTTTATAACAATTCCGAAAAAAAAAATTTAAGTCTTTATAAGGATTTACTTTTTTTTGTAGGGTTTTGGTAATTTTAGACTTCTCCCCTATTATATAAAAGAATAACATAACACATTCATTCTCATAGCATCCTACACCATTTCATGTACCTACATGGCTACATAGCATGACTAAATTCATTTTCTTTCAATGTTTTTGTATCCATTTATTTTTATTAGTTTGTGTCGAAATTTTAATCTTATGAGCATGTTGCTAACTTTTGACTATCAAGATGGGATTTGTCATTTGAGCTTTTTTGTAGCAATATCTTCTGGTTCATATATGTTTGATAATGTACTCTTTTTTAGAGTTTTTTTTTTCCAGCAACATTCATGGACGAAAATTACATTTTTAAGGAATATCATCAGTTTATACCTCATATAATTAGTTAATTAAATGATATGTGAGTTCATTTTTCTTTGATTAATCAAAATATTACAATAAAATATTTATCAAATGTGAGTTTGCATGACTTAAGAGCGGAAGAACTCAACGCTCTTAGAAGTTTATCAAAGGAGCTAGCTTAGCATATATCTCAAATGAATGACAGTAGGAAACGTTAGTAAACAACAATACATGAACGATAGAGGCAAAGTCATGTAGAGGAGGATTGTCCAAGCCTCTATGTTCGAAATTATCTCCTATGTCATTGGTGTCTTCAAGCTTGAGTCAGTTGGAAGTAGGAGGCAAAAGAGATTGATGATCTATGACCCAAGGGGATTTACGAGCTAACATAGGGGAGACACTCATATACGGTGTAGGTGTCTGTTCCTTAAATAAGCAAGTCTCGACCCCTTCAAATTCATTATTCTTGACTCCCTACTTATTCTCCCCTAAAGTGACAATAATAGGTTGATCATCTAACATCACATCTAAGGAAACTCTAAGAGATGGATAATCTTGTATAGTACAAGTCAAGGAAGAATCATCCTCAAATCCCAACAGTGAAATTTTAAGATTTGTGGAAACATTGGGGTTAGTCAAAGAAGAAGGAAATTCATCACCATTCGCACAGTCACCATCATCTAACCAATAACATCCACCATCATAGGAGTATAAGGTTCTCTTACAGTCGCCACTAGTGGGCATCTATCAAATTCATGGTCAAGAGTGACTTTCAAAGGTTCTTCAATCTCATCTAACTCACCAATAGATTCTAAATCGGTCTCATGTGTCTCAAAAGATGTAAGACACTCAACATCAACACTATCAGAAGTAGTACTTTGCAAGAGTTCTTTCAGTCTCGACTCAACAGCCTCCTAAGTTTGAGCTCTCATAAATTTCCAGAATTCTCAAATTTCAAAAGAATCCATAGAATAAAAGTCTTCCATTGCTCAAATAATCAGCCAAGTCACTAGTTTTAAAGTTCAAACCATCTTTGATAAGATTGCTTAATTGCCAAGTAAAACATTTTACACCACGTGAAAACAACTCTTTAATGCCTCAACTCTAGCAAAATAATCATGGAACTCCTCACTTGCACATTGATCATCACAGTCAAAATCACTCATGATTAAACAAAACAAATCTCACACAAAACAAACAAATAAACACCGAAATTAATTCCCCGGCAACGGCGCCAAAATTTGGTGGAGCTAAGTCGTATCACTCTCCAAATCCAATTACAATACTAACATATAACTAGTGTAGTAGGGAAGTAAGGTTCGAATCCACAGGGAATTATTGGGTTATTACGCGGAGGGTTTGAGAATAGGGTAAGGTCCTGTCCTTAAGATTAAGAAAAAAAAAGAGTTCTAAACCTTTAACAAGTGCTGCGTACAAGTTCTGGCCAGGATGATTTTGGGAAAGATCAAACCAATTTGAACCGCTCACATCACAGCACAGTAGTAGTAGCGTAAAGGCCGTAAGTCGGGGAGCGGCCATAACATAAGACTATTACTTTTACATCTCTCTCCTCTCTAGAGATCCATAGATTCGTAGTCTAAGTGTGCAACTAAGTAACAAATAACAATTGGAGGTTTTGATCGATTGAGTTGTTGATTAGACTAATAACTAAAACAATGAATTAAGTGATTGATTTATGAAGATTAACGAGGTCTTGATTGGTCGGGGTTATCGCCGCTAGCAATTCTAACAATCGGTCATAGTTCCAATTCAATTATCCTCCTCTTAATTACTATATTGTGGATTAAATTCCTATTGTTCCTTAGTGATTAGTTATTAGCTGGCGTGAGCACGGCTCTAACAACCCTAATTATTAAACGTTCTAAAACAAGCGATTAGACTCGATTCAATAACAATAATAAGACTTAGAACAATATCAATAGAGAATTGGGCGCATACACTGAGCAGTAATACACTATGCCAATTGTGTTATTCTTCCCTTCAATCTAATACCGATGAGCACCTAATACTAGATCAAAGTTCTGTAATTCACCAGATTAATTAAACGAGCGATAATTAATAAGACTAAGGATAGATTATGCAAACCGTAGGTGATCAATCTAGAATAAGCAAATCATAAACAATTAAAACGGAAGAATAACAATTAAGAGCTAGGGAAGAGAATTAGAACTCACGATTTGATCGAACGCTAGCTTTGAATTACCCAACCAAGAATGGAGGAATTAGTTCTCCATACAATGTACCGACGGTTACAAAGAATATTGAAAGATTGAATCCCAATACAAGGTTTCTGAGTTTGCTATTTATACAAATAAGAAATGAGAACAAAATTAGGAAGTAATCTAAAAATAGAATAAAAAAAACAAAAGGCTATGGAGAAAGTGAGCTTCGCTTAGGGTTTCCGTACGAAAACTATATCCATGGCGGGAGGGAGAGGTCGAGGACGGCCTCCAAAACAGAAGGCACCACAGCGTTCATCACAACAAGGTAATCAATCCGATACTGAAAACGAGCTAGATAATGAAGAATCAAGTGAGAATTTACAAACCCAGATAGAAAATGGACCACGAGCTAATGTTAGTCTTGCGAATTTTACTACCCATTTAGTGGATTCTTCACCCAAATCAAAGAGTAGTACTAATGTTGCTGAGAAAACTGTTGATAAAGGAGGGGAAGATTTCCCGCCTCTTGTAAGAAACTCTGGGGAGAAGGTTTCCCAAACAAATCTAGAGGATCAGAAAAGGGGTGAGAAGGAGAAACAAGTAGAAAACCCAGTGCTAAAGGCTAAATCATGGAAAAAAGCGGCTCAAACTAAGCCTGGAATGAGTCTGTTTTTCTGTGAGGAGAGTACCCACTATGAAGAGGTAGTGATAGACGAGGGGGATATAGAGGAAGAGCTGAATCAATGGAGGTTTACTCTGGTTGGGCAAGTATTGGGTGCAAAGCCAACGCTTCAACAAATTCAGGAATTTGTCAAGAAGAATTGGGATTCCTCGAAGCTGAATGTGAAATATTACAAGAAGGGGTGGTTTGTATTTAGGTTTCATATTCAGGAGGACATTGATGAATTGCTCAAGGGGGGCCTTGGATGGTTGGTCAGAACTCTCTTATTCTTAAGCAATGGAACCCAAAGCTTTCTCAGGGATTGGAGAGCATCACTGTCCTTCCGGTCTGGGTGCTTTTCCCTGATCTTGATCTGTTCTTTTGGTCGGCTAGTGCACTTAGCAAAATTGCTAGTAAGGTGGGGAAACCTCTATATGCAGATCAAACTACAACCCACAAAACTCAGCTTTCTTTTGCAAGGGTGTTGATTGAGGTGGACATCTCTACTGATCTTCCTCTTTCAATCTCTCTTAAGACGCCATACTGGGGCACAATCGAGCAGCGTGTGGAATATGAATGGATTCCATACTACTGTAAGGGTTGTCAAAAGATGGGGCACAACATTTCCAAATGTCGACACCAAAAGCCCAAGGAAGTGGAGCCTGTAAAGCAAGTTTACAGGGCTGTGGTTCATAAGCCACAGGGTGAGCAAGAAGTGGTTGCACCTCAGGAGCAGCAGCAGGTGCAGCATGTTATTGAGGCAGATTTTGAGGAGAAAGGAAATAATACTCCACCTCCAAGAGCAGAAGTAGTGGATGACATGGGCTTCAAAACAGTTATCAGGAAGAGCAGGAAGAGGAGTGGAGGCTCCCCTGCGACTAATAGATTCTCTAGTTTGGCAATGGGCCTGTCATCTGCTATGCTAGATGGAAGTTTTGGGGAATTTTAGGAGAGTAAGGAGAAAGATAGCCAGAGAGTTGCTGAAGGGGAAAATGATCCTCCTGATATCCTAAAGCAATGATAGCAGCATCATGGAATATTAGGGGGTTGAATAGAACCCTCAAGTAGCATGAAATAAAGCATTTTCTATGGAGGAATAAAGTAGATATTGTAGGAGTTCTTGAAACCAAAATAAAAAGTAGTAAGGCTGATAAGATTAGAAATGGTGTGTTTAGTAATCTATCTCGTGTGAACAATTACTCTTCTAACAATAGTGGCAGGATTTGGGTGTTTTGGAATGCGCAAGTAGTGGATTTTGAGGTGCTTAAAGAAACTGAGGAAATGATTTATGGCAAGGTAACACAAAGATTGAATCAACAGGAATGTATTATGGCCTTCATTTATGCTTGTAATGAGGCTAAGCATAGACAGGAGCTGTGGAAAGATCTTAGTGGTTTAAAAACTCACTTGTCGTGGTTAGTGCTAGGAGATTTCAATGTTGTGAGGTCAGACCAGGAAAGAGTGGGGAGATCAAGTCCAAATATTGTTGATATGGCTGATTTCAACCTATGCTTGGATGCTTGTAACTTGGATGATATTAAAGGCCATGGTTGTGAGTACACTGGGACTAACAAGCAAGATGGGGCTGACAGATTATGGGAGAAGCTAGATCGAGCTTTGGTAAATCAGGCTTGGATTAACCTCTTCCCAGGATCTTATGCAGAATATCTTCCTTCGGGAGTCTCTGATCATTCCCCCGTCCTTGTTACAACTGGTAGGATAGAGGGAGTAGCTAGAGCTTTCAAATTTCTCAATTTCTGGATTGAGCATCCAGATTATGATAAAACTGTAAAGGAAGCTTGGAGTAAGTTTAAGGAGGGCTCTCCCATGAGAAGAGTATTTCTGAAACCGAAAGAGGTTAGAAAAGCTCTTGTTGGTCTGAATAAGCTTCACTTCTCCAATTTGCCTGAAAGAGTTTAAAAGTGCAAAAAAGAATTGGATAGATGCCAAAATGAAATGCAAAATTCTCCTCAGAATCAAGCTCTAATGGATGAAGAGGATAGCTTACTGGGTCAGTATTCTAGATTGAAGGAGGCTGAGATTAGCATGCTTCAGCAAAGGGCAAAAGTCAGAGACTTGAAAGAAACTGATTGTAGTAGTAGCTACTTCTACTCGAAGATTGCGGAAAGAAAACATCACAACATCATTGGGAAGGTGATAGGCATGGATGGAATGGCCTATATTGTGCAAAAAGGCATCACTAAAGCTTTTGTGGAGTACTATGAGAGTTTGTTGGGGACTGAAAGGAAAGTGGATAAGCTTGACACTAATTTTATCAGGACAGGGGCCTGTGTTCCTGATAGAAATGATTTATCTTTGCCTGTCACAAGCTTGGAGATTGAGCAAGCCCTTAAGAGCATTCATCCTAACAAAAGCCCTGGAGTAGATGGCTTTTCAGCTGGGTTTTTTCAGAACTCTTGGAGTTTGATTAAGGCTGACATTACCAAAGCTGTGCTGCATTTCTTCCGCACAAAAAAGATGGAAAAGCAGGTGAATACTACGGTTATTGCTCTTATCCCCAAAAAGGTTAATGCTAGCACAATGATGGATTATAGGCCTATAGCTTGTTGTACTACTATCTACAAGGTTATAAGTAAAATTCTAGCAAACAGAATTCAAAAGGTCCTGCCCGACCTGGTGGGAGATAAGCAAACAGCTTTTGTCAAGAATAGGAGCATTTTTGATAATATTCTTGTCTCTCAAGCTCTAATTAAAGGCTATAGCAGGAAAAATATCTCTCCAAGGAGCCTTTTGAAAGTGGATATTAAGAAAGCCTTTGACTCAGTTAATTGGAAATTTATGGAAGATATGCTCCTTGCCATGAATTTTCCTGCTGATTTCACTCAATGGGTCATGAGCTGTATTAGTACCACTTGGTTCACTCTTAAGATTAATGGCTCCACTCAAGGTTTTTTCAGAGGAAGAAGTGGGATCAGGCAAGGTGATCCTTTATCACCTTACCTGTTTGTGCTGAGCATGGAAGTCTTCTCCAGATATATGAGGGTAATTCATCGGAAAGCAAATTTCTCTTGTCATCCCAAATGTTCGAGAATTGGGCTTACCCATATGGTTTTTGCGGATGACTTGATGCTTTTCACTAGGGGGATGTGCCATCTGTTCTAGCTGCTACAGACTGTTTGGATACATTTGCTAGAATCTCTGGTCTTATGGCTAATCCTACAAAATCGGAGATCTACTTTGGAGGGGTTAGCAATGTTGTTAAGAATCAAATTCTAGGCAGAACTGGATTCTCTGAAGGGAGCTTCCCTTTCAGATATCTAGGTGTGCCTTTGAATTCGAGCAGGTTAATTAATGATATGTACTCTGGCCTTATAAGTAAGATCCGAAAGGGAATCCAGCACTGGTCTTCAAAGCTGCTTTCTTATGCAGGCAGAGTTGAGCTTATAAACTCCATAATTTGGAATTGAAAACTATTGGTGTGCCAGTTTTCTGCTCCCGAGATACATAATTGAGCAGATTAATAAGAGCTGTAAGGACTACTTGTGGAACATAGGGAAGGGTAAGAGAAAGCTTACCTTTAAGAGTTGGATTAGCTCCTGCTCTCCAAGATCCGAGGGGGGTTTTGGTATTAAGGAGCTGTTGTCATGGAACAAAGCTCTCATCTCAAAATGGATATGGAAAATCTGTTCTAATGAAGAAGGGTTATGGCTCAAGTGGTTCAGTGCCTATAAACTAGACAAGATGGATGTTTGGAGGGTGAGTAAGCATCAAAATGACTCTGAGAACTGGAAGGGCATCATCAGAATCAGAGATGAGATTATGCAGGCTGCAGGTAATGCTGATAATGCTAATAAACTCATTTCTTCTTGGGTGAAAGGCGGGAAATTCAGGATTAGGGAAGCTTACAATTACTTCAGAGATAGTAGGATGAGAATGCAGGGGTATAGCGTGATTTGGAGTTCAGTTTGCTTCCCTAGGCACAGCTTTATATGTGCTATGGCAGCTCAGAAAAACCTCCCCACAGTGGACAACCTGATGAGAAGAGGCATGATGATTGTGAATAGATGTGTGTTATGCAAGAGAGACTCTGAAAATCACAGTTACCTATTTTTTGGCTGTAGTTTTTCTAAAGATCTTTGGCAGACAATATTGGATTGGATTGGTTTGAATCGAAACAGTTGGAGCTTGAAGTGGGAATTGTGCTCGGGTGCTCAGCAGAAAAGGTCGGGGCATTGGTTTTGCGCAAGTCTTTCGGCCACTGTTTATATGATTTGGTACGAGCGTAATTCGCGGATTTTTGGTGATTTGGAGCATAGTATGGCATGGTTAGTTGATCAAGTTAAGTATGTAGTTAGAGTTCGTTTAGTAGATTTAGCTCATAGCCATCTCCATGAGGAAATCATAGAGGGATTAAATTCTCATTAGTTTTTATCCTCTAGTGGTTATCTTTTTTGTACTAATCTTGTCTTTTTTCCCTTAATGGATGATTAAAAGACTAAATTTCTACAAAAAAAAAAAAAATCTAATTAGGAAAACCCGGCAACAGGTGGCCACGATCGCGGGAATCGGTTTTGTTCTTCATTTACGATCGCGGATAAGTAGCCGCGATCGCGGTAGAAACTAGATCGTCAGGCGATCTTCAAATGGACGTATCTCCCTCGTTTCTTGGCCAAATAAGGCTTATGACCACTTCCTGGAAAGCTAAGATCGTGAAGTTTCATATCCAATTAGTTTCATAGTAAAATTCCAAGTATTTCGAGAGATATGAGCCTTCAAAGTCGACCCTAGCGCAAATCAACTCAAAACTATTTCCAATGGCCACATTTTCTATCAAAAATATTACAACCAGTAATATGAAATGTGGACCAATAAACAACATAATCATATCCTAATCATCATTTAAATCGTATAAAATAGCACAAATCCTAACATATCAGACATACGTCAATACAAACTTCCATCAGAAAAGGAAATGGCAGCTTTAATTGTCAGGAGCGTGGCAACGACCTTAAGAGGATCTCAGAGTTACCCCCGAGCTTCATGGCAAGGAAGTATCCTCTTATATTTTGTTACGGAGATGATGGTTACTACACAGACATCAAACACAGTGATGCAGACACAACTCCCAGGATACGAAAAATTGTCCCAATGCGAGAATTTTATGCTTTCCGCCTACAAGAGCGAAGCCTGAATGGGGAGGTCATGGAAGCATTTGCTCTCATGTGTTAAGCAAGGCTGAGAAAGAAATACACAGTCGATGCATTTACATCTATTCAAGAAACCAAATTAGATTACCACTACCGCAATCAAAAGGATTTAAGGAAGGCTGCAATTTCTGGCTTGACAGATGCAATTTCACACAGTGAAACTACCCCAGCCTTTGTGGGGCAACGGATCCTCTTACTTGCATCCTTTCTTGGTGCTCCAAGAAACCTTTTCCAAAATTACCAAGATGGTTAAGCAATTTGCGGTTAGGCTGGTCCACCTGATCTCTTCGTAACTTTCACGTGTAATAGTCAATGGCCAAAGATAAAGGAGTTCTTGAAATCAATTGAAGGACAAAAACCAGACGACAGACCAGAGATTATTGCAAGAGTATTTAAAATCAAACTTGATGAGTTTATTCATGACTTAAGAGTTGGTGAATTTTTGGGCCAATACAAGCATGTAATTTTCTACCCATCTCTTTGAAATTAATATTTGAAATTTGCTTTTTTTTTTTTTGTCCAATGTCAAATCTTCTTGGGAAATGTAAATGAAAATTTAACGGTTACTCATATCTATTGTTATATGCTATGTTGGTTTTCAAATATAAGCAATCTTAAAACATAAGTCAATGACATATATCACTTACAATGTGATTCCATTCTTACGTGTTTGCGTATAATTCATATGAAGAATGAGTTTTTCACCTTACATTTTCAATTTGCCTTTAATGCATTCATGATCTGCCATTTCCAAATCTCATACATAAATGAACCTGCAGGAAAAAAAACTCATTGTTTTCAGTAATTTATTAGCTTACATTTACTTATAGAATAAACTTTTTAGCTGCAACCATTATGTGTACTATGCCAACTCCAATGACTGGGATGGCAGACTAGACAGTAACCGTCAGTCATAGTACATTTGTAATTGTGAAAACATAACCTTGAGCGTAACACTAATCTATGTTAATTTATTTACTAACTTTTATCTTTTGCAGTGATCTATACTATTGAATTTTAAAAACGAGGCCTCCATCATGCCCATATATTACTCTTTTTACACCCTAATGCTAAGCCTAACACCCCAGAAGAAATTGACAAGGTGATCAGTACAGCAGAGCTACCTGATAAAGACATTGACCCAATGGGGTTTGAAGCCGTATTGCAATTTTTATGATTCATGGTCCATGTGGTGATTACAATACAAAATTGCTATGTATGGAGGATGGTAGATGTTCCAAACATTATCCTAAGAGGTTTAATCCTACAACAACAACAAGCAAAGATGGATATCCAGAATACCGTAGAAGGGACAATGGAATTACTGCCATCAAGAGTAATGTTGTTGTTGTTGACAACAGGTCCGTTGTACCACACAATATCGAGTTGTTGGTGAAGTATCAGCCTCACATAAATGTAGAGTGGTAAAATAAGATGAGATTACTGAAATATTTTTGTAAGTACATGAGCAAACGACCAGACATGGCACTTGCTTCAGTGCAAGAATACACTAAACAAGTTACTCCATATGGCAAAGAGGAGGAGATACTCGATGAAATAAAGAGCTATCTAAAGTGCAAATATGTTTCTGCTTCTGAGTCAAGCTGGAGAATATTTGGCTTCTCTTATATACAGTTATGAAAGGCTAACCAATCATAGGTTTAGGATTTTCCTACACGATATATAAGAACGTATATTGAAGAGACATAAAAAACAATCGATATATGCTTATATGATTGATAAGTCTGGTAGAATACATAAAAACATATTGAATTATAATTTACGTCAATGGTGCACTTTTGTGTTTCACTATTCCGGTTAAGCCTTCTAATAAGATAGATTGTCATATACGAAACTTAGATATAAAATTACTCATTGACATACGAATATGAGCCTATGGTAGTTGCTAATTTCCTCGCTCATTATATTTCTACAAAAACACTGACAAAAACGCTTCAAATGCAACTCCTCCTCCTCTCTATTTCTGATAATATTTGCTATTATATTGTTCATCATGACTACTCCCTCCTGTTCTATTTGATGTTCCACAATGAAATGACTCGGATTTTTTTTGTAGTGAGTAAGATGTGGTGGAAAATGAAAGTTGGTGGGTCACAAACCATTAGGAACACAAGAAGCATTACAAATAAGGAAAGTAGAAGATCATTTAGAACTGGCCCAAAAAGGAAACAGGAAGATCATTTTGAACTAGAGGGAGTATTATTTCTCCTTATTATCAGAAACTTAAACCTTACGTGTTCTCAACATCTTATCAATAAACTGCTTTCTCTATGAATAAATCTACCAAAAAAAATTATTTTTTTAATAATCAACGACAAATAAAATTCAAACTAAATTTGGTCTACAAGCTTTGTTCTAATTTTGGTATAGTTGGTGTTACGTAATATACATAAAACAGTCCACCTAACACATACCTTATTGCTCTTACTGATTTCTTCACTACTATATAGCATCTGCTAAATAGGGACAACACATACAAGGACAAATAAAGAGACCACAACTTCAAAAACACGACGATAAAGTCAAAGAAGAAAAGATATACACATTCAAACATTTCGACCTAGTAGGCGAATAACCAAATTACAACCTGTGAGCACACCTAACACTCTACTGATAAATTCTTTCACATCCATACTTGATATGATGTTGTTAATCTGCATAATTTAGGCGTTTTAGGGGTTATTTGGGTGTGGTTTTATCGTGACTCGTAAACCAAATCATTAGGAATATAGTTGAACTTTAATTGATTGTTTTATGGGATTTTGGTGTCTCAAGACCATTTTGGTGAGAGTTGGATGGGATTAGAAGATCAAGCTACGATTTGGATCGAGGTTCAGGGAGAAGATAGCTTGACCACACTCAGAGAACCACACACCATCACCTCTGACTTCATTGGATCATAACTATCTAACTAGAAGATAGTTTGAAAAAATTCCAGGTGAAGAGGAAAGTTCGTCGTCTTAGCTTTTCAACGATATATTATGAGCTCAAAATGAAGTTCGGAGGTGAGAGTTATGCCCGTTCGAAGGTTTCCGTGCGCACAATCCCTCGACTCGTGGATTACGACCCTCCACTCAAGGATGATCATCTCGACTCGAGGGTGGTTCCCCTCGAGTCGAGGAGAGTTGACAGGAGAGGTATTTTAAAGAACAAGATCCTCTACTCAAGGGAGACACTCCTCGAGTCGAGGGGAGCGTCTTCCGGGGAAATTTCCATTAACCTCGTTTTTGACGATTTTCCTTGGATTCTTTTGACTTTTGTCTTCTAGTGTTCTGTACTTAGATTAAATAAAGGGGCATTAACCCCTCAATGTGAATAATCACTTTTCATTATATTTTCATCTTGTTCTTAATTTTAGAGAGATAAACTCAAGGAGAAATTTGTGAGAATTAGTATTTTCATTATGATTTTCATCTCAAATATTGTTGTAATAATTAATATGTGAGACTTATCCCCTTCCAAGACTCTAGGTGAAATCAAATCTTTCATCCTTTGTATTAGTAAGATTTCTTCTCTCTAATTTGTCTTTAATTTCATTGTAATTAATTCCTTGTACTTCAATGCATGATTTATCCATGTTTTCTCGAATTAGCTACTAGATTAGGCTTGGGTATTTCATATGCTTGGTTGATAATTGATGGTATTTGATTATTAGCCTAAAAGGAAGCAACTTTCACATGATTAGTGTATGATTATGACTAATTTGTGATTGCGAGATTAATTAGACAACTAAAAGATTAGATTTGATTAATGCCGCGGGAATTAGATACTAATTTGGGTTGTTCATAATCCTTTATTAATCCTTGCTCTTCATGCCTTTGGTTGTGATCTGTTTGAGTGGTCACTAGACAAATTAGGAGTAAAAGGAGAGGTATTTGGTAGCGGTTGCTCAAATTCCTCATCAAAGTGGATTAATTGGTTTAAACCGGGAATATCTATGAAAATGGTATAATTAGAGAGAGGTAAAACTTGTTATATTAGGGTGTTACATTAGATTATCACCGAGAGTCGCTTTAATCAATTTGATACTTCGTCTATTTCTCTTTTCCTCAAACTCAAACAAAAAAAAACCTTTTTAATCGCTTTATTTATTTCATTTTAGGTTTTGCACACTAGAATTCGCATATTTACGGCCTATGTTTGGTATCGTTTTCTGTTTTGTGTCTTTTTTTTCAAAACCAAAGTACCGTTTTTGAAAACCAGAAAAAGTGGTTTTCAGTTTTCAGTTGTCATTTTTCATTTTATATATGACTATTATAGAACCAAACAATTTAAAATTATTTTAGTGCGTGACTTATTTAACTAAATTTTGTAAGCAAAAAAAAAAAAAACAAAAACTGAAAACGGCAGTGATACCGAACGGGCCCTGCTATCCCCTCTTCCTTGTGTTCGATACCCGCTTATCCTATCTTCTTAATAGTATTTAGTGGTAATTTGACTAATAATAACGACTTATTAGCTGTCAATACTAGAACAAGAAGAGAGCAACACAATGATTGCAGCACACAATTCCATAGAAAAACGACTTAGCAAGACAAAAAACCTAATTGGTGAGCTACTCAAATGACACATTACATATTAGCAAATTTGAAATTACAATAACCTTGAAGGTCAAGACTGACCAAAAATCGAAACTAATGCAGATGTCGTGGGAATATTGACTGAAGTAGGCGACAAAGTTGATGTCCCAACAAAAGGAAGGAACACAGAACTGCGTAACATCAAAAAGGAAAATGAAAGGTACATTACATGCATAGTTCAAGGGAATTGAAAAGATCAGATATAGTGTGATAAGAGTTAGTATAGCAAACACGTTTCCGTGGGATTAGTATGTTCATGGCCGTATAAGATATTAAAGTGAAGCTGGTAAGTCCTAAGGTGTATATGAAGCTGCAACAGGCATAAAGTTAGCACATCAAAGCATAGACTTGCCCACCAACATCACAGTACCATCATAGTAGCATTTTGGTGAATGGATTTCTTACATGTGTGATTCACGAAATCCATAATCATCAATCCGGACTAATATTTCGCATTTAGATCATCATATTCTACAAAATATTATTTTTGTAGCTTTAATTGAATATCAGAAGATCTTATGCAATGAGAACAGTGGAATACAGGTACAAGTAGCGTTGTAGGGAGAAGCCGCTGAGATGGTGAAAACGGCAGATGCACAGGGTCAAGGAGCAGCCAAAAGAAAAGTTTAAAGGTAATACAACCAACTCCAATTAATCATAACTTTACATTCTAAACACCTAATACACTACTAACTTACATCTCCATCAATATCGGGTCAATGCAAACTAAGCTCAAGTAATGCTACAACAATATACTTCAACTTGGACATGCCAGTGGTCGAGGCATTAACACAGAGGTAAACACCTCAATAAAAAAAATCGAATCCTTTCATATTCATGTATATACTAATCAATGACAACATATACAGGGTAATAGAACTATGGACAACAGAGATGGTCCACCCAATTACAGAAACAGACGAGGAAACAATGTTCAAGAACAGAAATACGATCTACGAACTCCTAACAATGGACAAAGTAGGAGAGGTAAATCGACTAGAGGTAAATCGACTAATAAACAATACTACAACAATCATAGACCAGTCGAATCCTAACACATTAACACATAAATGTATTTGTGGCAGGATGTAAAATATACTTGCTTCGGAACTATTCCCGAAGTAAGAACACATATGAACTGGCACTACTTCTCATGCGGCCCATGCAAGAAATCATTAGATATAGAAGGAAAATGTGATGGGTGCAACCAGATCGTCAAATATCCATTACAAAGGTATACACAAACAAACACTTAAAACCAACATTCGTCCAAATCTATTTATTAAACAACTACACCACAACAGGTACCGCCTTATGGTGACCCTAACTGATCGCAATGCAGAAATACTTATGGTCATTTTTGACAAGGAAGCAGAAAAAATCATAGAGCATCGGATCAAGCTGATGCTCGATGTCTACCAAAAGGTAAACTTCTGAAACACAGGCAACCCAAAATATAACCTGACAATGAACTAATACCAAAGCATATAAACGTACTGGACACCGAAAAGGAAGAAGCATTCAATATCCTCCAAGAGTGTACGAGGAAACAATACATATTCAAGGTATTAGTAAACGACAGCAAATATAGCAACTCTAGAGAGCTCAAATGCACAAATATCTTCACACTAAACCAAAAGGTAGAGGAAGCATATCTCAACAGTCAACCAACAAGAAAGGTAAGTCACATATAATAAATCAACCGTTTAAAAAAAATGATACTTTTATCCACACATGCATTATAGAACAAATAATGAACTCCCTATGCTCTGCAATATTCCTAATTAAAATAAATACTACAATTTCCATGATTTAAATGAAAATATAAGACTTATTCCTACCTAGCGAACTGAAACATGTATGGATTTACAGCTTCCCCAGAATTATTCGTTGTCGAAGAATGTATTTTTAGCATGGTCTTCTTAGTCATATCATAATGCTATCACTCTACATTGCTCAATTCAATATCTCACTGTTTTGCTAAAACACAAGCTAAATACTATTCTGCAGCACATAATTCTGAATTCAAATGCTTAAAATGCTTTGTTTACAGAAATTCATTAGTTTGCCTCTTCAATTTTCCTGGAACACTTAAACTAACCAAAGTGACAACCAAAACCAACTCCAATAAATAATATGTATCTATTAACACTACGTCAAAAATAGGCAACAAGAATGGTTCCTCTAAAGCTAAGCAGAACGGTTGGAGAACCGTTCTCTAGACGACAGTACTTAAAGGCTAAGAGAACGGTTTGAACCGTTCTTAAAGGCTAAGACCACAACCGTTCTCTTAGACCTAAGAGAACGGTTCTTTAAAGAACCGTTTTAATATGTTGTTTGGTAAGAGAACGGGTGTCATCAAAACCGTTCTTAAAGATACCCAATTTTTTCAAAAAAAAAAAATTCTTTTTTTAAAAATTTACGTCATTCCCGACCCCCTAAGGCCCCAACCCACGACCCAACAACAAAACAGCAGCAACAATATAGCATAGAGCAAAAATGAAAAATTTCAGAAATTAAAAAACTGGGCATGAATTCCCATCTACATTATACCAGATCTCCAAAAAAAAAAATTATACCAGATCTTATTCATACGAAATCAACATAAAAAATTTACAGCCCAAATTTTACAGCAGAAAACAACTAACCAAACATATAAGCCTAGCTAACACTAATGTTCTCTCAATCGCCTAGTTCATCTTTTTCCATACTTTTGATCTGGGTTTGTTCAACTTCCTTCGAGTTATTGTTGTAACTAAAAAAAAACACATAGATTAACGCATAAGAAAAAGAATGAAGAATAAAAATGGGAATACAAAAACATAATTGATGCTGCCAAATTTAATAAAAAAAATGATAAATAAAATACGAACAAAATTAGATTGAAAAAACAACCAGAGTAGATCGACCTTTGGGACATATCACAAAGTTGACAAACGAAATTTGAAAATGAAATCTTATATCTTTTAAAAAGATCTGAAAAACTAGATTATGCATAAATTAATCACAAATAAAACATCAAAGATCTAAAACATTACCCGCGAATCCAAGCCGTACAAAAGCGTGTTTGTCGGCTGGAAAAGGTCGTCGAACGACGGTTCTTCGAGGCGGCACTCTGCGCATGAACAGATGTTGTCGGAGTGAGGCACTCGCAGCACGTCGAGGTGGACCGCGACGAGAACTCGAGGACGGAAACCACGTCGTCCTCAAAACAGGAAAAAGGAGAGAGAGAGAGAGAGGCAAGATGGAGGAGAAGAGGTAGAGGAAAAGAAAGAGGGGCAAGATGAAATGAGGAAATTAGAGAGAGCGAGGTGAAAGTAGAGAGAAAAAATGAGAAATATGAGGCGGAGATCACAATGTATGTTATGCACTGATTTGTCTCATTAAAAAACACAATCTTTTAGAACGGTTTTTCCAACAACCGTTTTAAAAGGTTTATCTAAAAGATTAACCTTTTAGAACGGTTTTCCAGAAAACCGTTCTAAAAGGGTTTATTAGAACAGTTTTTAGTGCAACCGTTCTCTTAGGTATCATGTTTTAGAACGGTTTTTAGCGGACCCGTTCTCATTCCTAATAGAGATCGGTATTACAAAATTCCGTTCTCTTAAGCTGGTTCTGGAAGCCTAAATTTGACGTAGTGTAAGGGTGCTATATAGAAGTTCTGCAATCGATCTATCACACAAAATGTGAACTCTAGCACCCCTGCAATCGTCTTCCTAAAATTTCATATAACCGTCTAAAATTTTCAGGAATCAAGACCAACAAACATACCAGAGGAGGAACCCAAAGGTCCTAAGATCACAATCATGATTGAAGGACAATCACATAAATCATCAACAAAACGCAAAAGAGATGAAGGCAACAGCGAAAAACACGAAACCGAAAAAACAACATTCAAAATCTGCAGCAGCAAACAGAAACTCCAACATTGGCCTCTTCCTCACAAGAATCCTGACCAAAAAGAAAACAATCATTCAACACTTCTTGTAAAACAATCTCATGTTCATTTCATTGCTTACAAAATTGCTAAATATATTAGTTTTTGTTACATGCAACTTTCATGACACTTTGACTTAACCATATCCTCAACGACAGATAGACATGTTTACTTTGCATAATTGTTTACTTCAAGATTACACAATACAAAAGAAATATTAAAACCTACCATTTCATTGTATCATTCCATCTTTTATTCATCATGTGCATCATGTTATATTATCAATTTCATTTAACATAATTCTTCATGCAATACTACATTTTTGGCGTTAACTAAATATAAATTTAGTGATGAATAATATAAAAAAAAACATCTTACAACAAAATAAAAAATTTAGGTAAACACCCAAAAATACCGAGTTTTAACAACAAAAAATTGTCAACATGAAGCAAAAATGTACCATAAATAAGATGTTTATAACAAAAAAAACCTAGAAACTTCCAAAATACAAATGTCTGCTGTCAACATAATCAACAAACTAAGATAACAATTGAAGTATGGCTTATTCTTTGTGGGATAAAATTTTGTTGAATCCAAATAGTCTCAGCATATGTGAGTATGTTAGACAATCTTTGTATGAGTTGTACGAAATTAGGAAATTTGTTACGGCACTTGAATTGCAGGCAATTCTTTTTCTAGATAGTGTTGATTGTCTTGGTATCTTTCTCATTACTTAATGTCGTCAGCAATGTGTATCAAAAGTGTACATTTTCTTATTGAGTAATCGTTTCTTATCAATTTCAGATCATCATAGATTCGATCGGTCTTTTTCAACTTTTCTCTGCTGATGTTCCATTCGCTTTCTGTTAAGTGGCAAACTGGCAATTGTAATGAATTCAAATAGCCTGGCCTATTTCATAATTTGCTTGGGTTCCTCTGAATTTGTGGGATATGTTACCATTTGAGAGTTCTTTTAGTTTTTTGTGAAAGTTTTGAGGATAAACTACGTCATTCACCTTCCCGATGGGTACTTATTATTGGATTAACTTGCTTTTGCCTTTTAACAAATCGGAGTACGCATATATATAAACTATAACCACAAGTTATCAAGAGACACAATGAAAGACAAAAAGTACTAATTTACGAAAAAGAAACTACAATATTTCAATCATACCAATAAAAAGTGATTACACTTATTAATCTTCAAAAAATGATAACACATAAAGCAACGCTAAATATAACGCTTAAAAGAACACGTTAACAACTATTCATATATGAACGACTTACATAAAGATAAACGTCATACACCATTACTCAATAACTAGCACCCATTTTCTATTCTGCAAGATTTGATGTAGGCGTATCCGAGTACAATTCGCAATAATATTCACATCATACTTTGGAACAGAAATGGCATACATACCATTACAAAATACCTGCACAACCCTTCCAATCCACCAACCACCCTCAAAAGACACATCAACAACATCATCAATTTCAAAATGACTTCTGTAAGTGGAATCAGGAGTGGGTCTCAAATAGCTAACATGAAGAATTTCAATCCTAGGGTATAGTTCATCTTCATCTAATAGATGAACATAACGCACATAGTATAGGTTGTCATCCAAAGGGTGAACAATCGTAGCAACATGAAAAGAACCCTCATAACCACTTTGGGGAATCATAACTTCAACCTCGCTGTTAGAAAAATAGTAATCAGACATAGTTAAAACATCAAAACCAGAATTTTAAGAACGTTTTAGGTTAAAGAGTTAAACAATCTAAACAACAACAAAAGCTACAACTTTTATGCTAAACCAAATAACAATAACATTAAATTAATAAAAATGTTCCAAGACCAAACATAAATTCATTAAAAAATATTCAAAAAGAAAAAAAAGAAATATAATAAATACATAAGTGATTACCATAATAAGACTATTAAGAAAATAACCAAAATATATCACATGATTTTGACCATAACATTAACAAACCAAAAAAATAAACAATTAACAAGGTCTCTCTAAATAACTTTTCTCAAACAATCATTTGAGGCAGAACTTAATGTGGTAAAATGCTGCCCCAAAACATCAATGTAAAAACTCCATTAAAAAAATAGATTTATGAATCCTTTCAATGTCTGCAAACTAAAAAAAATCCAATGAAAAAATCACGAATAAAAATAAAATAAAAACAAAAACAGTCCCGTGAGTGCACATGCCCAAAAACTAGTTGCATTTTATTTACCAGATAATGTACAATTATTATTGAATTACATATTTTGAGGTCAAAATTATATTTTATTGAATAATTATAATATAGTTGTTAGCATTTGACAATTTGGATAACAAATAAAATCGGGACCATTAAATTAGAATAAGATAAATTTTAGCCATTTTGAGTTTTCGTACCATGGTTAAAAACGTTCTTATAATACACCTTACCGCACATCACTATACCATATAATAATTTTATATGTACTCAAATATTTTTTTCCTTTATTAATTTGATCCGTCAATCTATTCTTATCTTAAATATTTGATTTTTTATGAAAAGAGAACTTGATAAACTCCGATATCAGAAAATCAAGAAAAAAATTATGGAACCAAATATTAAACAAAAACAATGGTGGAAAAGAAGACGGATGAGGTATAGACTTTGTGATGCGTGTGGGTGGCGAGGGATAGGGGGCTTGTGAAAAGGAGTGGTCGATAAGGTGGCATGTGGAGGGACCTTAAGCTGGTCGGCGCTTCTTCGTTGGTTGGTTGCCGTTAGTAATCGACAATGGAGTCAGAAGATAGGCACAGGGAAGGAGACAGTGTGATACATGCATTTTCCGTTGTCTCTAGTGTTGGTAGGACTTGCTTGATCATAAAAATTGCAGAGGAATAACACAATATGTATTCACATGTAAAACAACCCTTTAATCAGTATTTTACTATGAAATTCATTCAAGTAAACGGTAAAATGAGTAGATATTAAGTATTATGTTGCATTTTGTAGAATTAGAGTAGTATTTGGTTAAATTATCTTGTCTTTTGCCAATCTAAAAGTTAGATTCAATTGAATTTTATGTACTAATACAACTATGTGAGCCTTGATGTCACGCATAATGCATGAAAGTATGAAGAAATTGCAATTAAAATGGAGTAATAGTATATGAACAGATCATTTATACCATGTATGGAAGAATTGTTTTTTTTTACGGAATACATTTGTAATTGTTCGTACATATTTTAACAAATCTAAATTAATATTTTCAAAAGATTATTTAATATTTAATATTTTTATTAATTACTAACCATACTTAAATCTTATCTTAATTGTCTGACAATCACCATAGAATCATCGTTTATTGAATTACATTTTCTTACCTTGCATAACATGTGCAATTCTTATTTAAATATTTTTTTTACTTAGCATATCATGTACAATTCATATTAAATTATTTATACACTCACCATATCACGTACTAATTTAGTTGATTTAAGATTTAAATACAATTATTTAATAAATTTTAAGTATATTAAGGACAATCTGGAAACTTACAATCATTTTGGGGGTTCGAATAAGCATGTGTTTAATAATATATATTGATATTGAACTTTAATCTTAGCGAATAGTGTGAACATCAAAATACACAATGTTTTGATCCATTGAACATTGGATTACTTGTAGTTGAAGTTATTGATCCAAAACGAACTAACTCAGCTTTATATAGTAGACTAGGAAGTATCTCGTGCTTCGTACAAAAATTGTGTATTTTTTAATTCATATAAATAAGGAAATTAAAAAACATCACTAATTTATTTTTGTTCACGACATTCGTATGCATGCATATACTTAACTACAAATACATTGTGAAAACTCATTCAATATTACAACAGTACTGATGGGTTATCACAATTCGAATATGTATGTATTGTCTTTATCATTTTAGACTATAGAGTAAATTACAACGATGAAGTGCATATGATATCAAGACTACAACGTATAAGTAACGTGTGTACTTTGACCCTTATGTTTCCAATTATATTTGTTGAACAACCACAATATATATACATTTGTAACTCATTCAACGCAGAGTTGAATTAGATAAGTTTATTTTCACTGTTTTCTATGCATATAGAATTTAGTATTATTTTAGTGCTATAATAAACACCCCCGAGAGAATGCATACATATTTAATTTGAATATTAAATAATTTCCTTCATTTATTTTAGTACATGTTTATTAGTTTAATTTAATTCCAAGTTCATGCATATTCTTAAAGATGATTAGATATTCACATTTTCCTGTGTCAATTGACAAATAATGTCTTAACTTGACTTAGAGCATTGACCATGGATCTACTTGTTTTCTAGTAAACTTCACCACAGTTGTAGGCACACAAAAAAATCGCTAATTGTCAGAAATCAAATAAATTAATTATTTTGAGTTAATATCAAATTAATCTGAACCGTTAAAATGATGTGTGGATTGATCTAATTACTAATTTGAGTTGGGCCAAGTCACTCATAGCCTAAACATGCCCATGACATGCCCACCAGAAATTAGGGTTCTCATATATTTGGAATCTTCTTCCTTGAAGGTGAGAAAAATGAGAGAGAAGAAAACCCAAGAGGATTTCTCTACCAACTCCCGGCCACACGCAGTCAACAAAAACACTCATGCAACTTCCAAATTAAATCGAACGCAAGTTCAACCAATCGAATTCAAGGAAAGATTCAAATCCTCCACGACTCTCTCAAGTACTACAACAACACATGCAGACGACGCGCGCACCCCTTGCATCACGTACGCTACCAATGTAATGTAGTATACTTCTTTCCCCCTAATGCGTAATAGAATTTAGTTTTACATTCGAGATTTTACACTTAACTTTATGATATTAATATATATTCATTTATTTCCTTATTTTATCGTAATACAAAATTTGTCGTTCCCAATTTCTGGTGAACACGACGGAAAAATCTCTACCTCTCGTCCCTACAACGTACATACTGTAACACCTCGGCTCACCACCTAAACCGGAATTAGTTACCTATGGCAACTTGACAGGCTGTATACTGACCCCACAAACCAACACAGGTCCTTTTGGCGCATTTTCACCTCACTCTTGCCACCCGGGGAAACTTCTCAAGAAGTCATCAATCCGGAAATTAGTCTACAGTCAGCACGCTTAACCGTGGACTTCTTTGTCACATGGGATTCCTAAAAGGAAAATCGACTTTGTTGGTTTTAGTTGCACTATCAATCGTTTTAAACATCTCATCTGAGCTACTTATACTTCTGAACCTCCTCTGAAATCTTGGGTATCACACATACGCATCAAGAGTTATGAAACGATGATATCCGCTGTACATGCACTCCTTGTTCTTCCAACAACACATGCAGTGGAACGACACAGAGTTCCGCAAGCGCAGCTACAACACAACCCATCGGCGTCTACACAGGAAGAATGTCACAACCCTAAGACTGAACTATAAATAGAAATAATTTAGAATTGTCACGCCGCAATTGACTACCAAGTCAATTGCTAGGCTAGAAATTCGATTACAATAAACCAACGAAAGATAAAACAGCGGAAGTCTTTAAATGTCGAACTACAGTTCTCAAAACGGAATTCAAAATTACATAATCAAATGAAATAGTCCAATAGACGATTAAGAAACCCCAGCATGTTAACGTCTCTCAAGCAAGCATCCAAACTCAACAAGACCTGTCAACTATGCCATCAAAGAATGACATAGGCCCCAGAACATAGTAGGGAACAAACCAGAATAAAGAACGTCAGCATATAGGCTGAGTAAGAAGTACAAAACACAAATGAACAAAAGATACGCGCCTTGAGGCGCGTAGCTAACAAATAATAAACAAGCGTTATAATAGACAATCGTTACAACGATAATACAGCGCGATAATCCCCATATCGCTACAAGATCCGACGGTCTTGCTACATACGTTTAATCAAGGCTGGGCTCCTACCCCACAGCCACCACAATCTCGTACCAGCGCGAGCTAGAGCAGTACAAACACGCCCCTAACAACTTAAACTGTGCACACCCCTCGCTAGGGATCCAGTAGGATGCGTACCCCTAGGAGGAAAGTCTATTAGGAAGTCGTTAGCTAACCTGACCTTAAACTACCTTGATCAGAGGTATAGAGGTGACCGATCCTGGTCGCGTCACCTTACTCTAGGTGGTTTTCATCGTCATACAATATCATTATCATAAACATTAGTGCACACAATCATACGCGCGTAAACAATACATTAAACAATCGTCAATAAAACATAAATCATACGAATCACATCAAAATCACAAAGAGCAACAACGGCACACACACTGGGCCGAGAGGCCGAGTGGCCGAGGGGAAAGGCCGAGCCGGGCGAAATCAAGAGGCCGAAGGGCCGGTTCTTTGTGCCGAAAGGCGGGAACGCTGCAAGGTTAATTCAAATGATATTGATACAAAAATAGTAGGGCAACGATAGGGATAATATGTAAGCAATGGTCATAGGAAACAAGGTTAGTATCAAGATGAGATAATCTTTGGAGTTTAGATTTCGTGGTTGGGATTGTAACCAACATTCTTACCTCATAACGCTAATCCTTAATCATCCAATTATAAACTCAATCCACAATTCCCTAATCAAAAAGATGTAAACATAAGTTTTACAACTCACAACTTTCACTAATATGAAACGGATCCTCAAAGGAACAGTGGTAAAGAAACACAAATCACTTCTACCTCCGATATTGGATGACCACCAAATTTTAGTATGTTGTAGAAGAGTATGTCAGAAACCTCTCCTCAAAATTTCGTCCACAAACTCCAAACGGATCAACGGGAAAGACAATTAGGGTTTACTCACAAAAACCAATGTAACTTTTTATACAGAAGTCTAGGCCTTACCAATTTTAGATATATTGTTAATGATAGAGTAAGGGACATCTCCACAAAATCTCGTCCTCGAATTCCTTAGGAGTTGATGGGAATCCTCAAAACACCGAGGGGCGGAACAGATTCTCGGGTAAATAGCACGATTTACATATTCATGGATTCGTATCGAAATCACGGCTCTAACGCCACCAACCACGCTCTAATCATATATTGTATGAGATACTTATGTGTGTTTGAAGTTGATGTTGTCCTGCTGAGATGTTCTGCGGGTGGAGGAAAACGAAAAGGAGAGAGAGGAGATGGAGGGATGCCGAATAAATTGAGGGGAAGGTAGGGTTTCTTATTTTGTTTATGTCAATGGGTAAGGGATTAGACTCGGGTTCGGGTTTTATTAGTCGGGTGAGATGAGTGATCCATAAATTGGATCCAAGTCCAATAACCCAATTATAGAACTTCCCAAAAATTGAATTACCTAATTAATAACATAGTCTATAATTCACCAAATTCCAAAAATGATTAATAAACGTAACACCCTAATTAATTAAAGTCCCAAAATTGTGGGGTGAGCGCAGCTACAACACAACCCATCGGCGTCTACACAGGAAGAATGGCGAAGAAACACTACTGTCAACACAGCTGCTACTTGTCTATGTGCTGTCGAGGTTCCCAAGCGGCCACGTAGAATTTTTGTTGCCTCCACCGTTGTGCAGTTATTGCTATGATCGCTTCTGCTCCCCCGTGGCGTAAGAAGGTCAAGGGTGTGAAGCCAACTAGTCTAGAGAAAAAGTATAAACTTCTCATCGCATCTGTCATGGTGATAACATCAAAGATTGTTGAAGAGCAGCTAGCGAAATTGCAGGGCCTCCTCAACAAACTCAAGCTTGAAAGTGAGGAGAAGAATATAAAAATTGACGACCTGCAAAAGGAGGTAATTGAGTTCTGCAACACCGAGAAGCCTCATGACTCTGAAAAGGAAAACAACAGCGATGAAGAGGAAGCTAATGAGGAGGAGCCTGAGTATGACGAAATCATAAAAAACAATGAGGGCTCTTAGACCAAGAAGCAGCTGCAGATGCTGATAGTAGACACAATAAAGAATCAAATGCTGATAGTAGACACAGTGAAGAATCAGTTTCGTGAAAGCTATAGGTTAAACTACGTCAAACCTTAGAATAAGAGGATTGACAGGTTGAAGATGCCTTCTGCTATCAGCCGCCTAGTTCCAACAGTTTGACAGAATGGGCAATCTAAGGAAGCATATCGCACACTTCATGGAGACGTACGATGATTAACTCAAGATCGATTAACTCAGAATCCAAACTATCGATTAACACGGAATTCAAAGCGGTATACCAGTCAAAGGCGATGGGATTCTGAGTTAATCAACAGTTGGGATCAAACGCATGATGATGCGTTCCTCAACTGTTTCTACAATGCTAGACGCGTCGTTAGTATGAACGAGCTCACAAATACATCAGCCGTTGGCATGTGTTATGTATTGAATACAAGGATAAAATTAGTAGAGTTCTGCTGTTGAGATCTGGTTCAACGGTATTGCGGATGAAGTTGTTGTACAACTTTAAGGGAAACAAACTTAAGGATTTCAAAGACTTTGCAACGCAAGCTCACGATATGGAGATTACAATTGCGAATGCTCGTGTGAGAGTTACTTATTTGTCTACGTCTACAAAAGAATCGGTGGAGACTATGACAATCGGTTCTTACACACCTTCGAGTACCTATCCTAATGCAAAATCTTCAAGTATAAAAGCATCATGTGTTGGTAGGTATACGAAGACACGCCCTACTTCGCAGATTCGGATCTTTCGGCAGTGCTTGATAAATTCTTAGAAGACTGATTGAGGCTTCCACCAAAGAATGTGATATGTTGAATAAGTGCATCAAACAACTTGAGGACTGGTAGGCAATTGTCGTGGGTTGCACCAAATTAATTCAATACTTATCCTAAAACTATGTAGTAGGGCAAGCAAGTTCGTATCCACAGGGAATTAGTTAATGTCTGAGTATGTAACGTCGATTGGGTAACCAATTGGGGGGGGGGGGGGGTTGATTGAAAGTTGATCAACTAAGCAACTAATAAAACAAACGAGTCGAATTCAATTAAAGAGAAGTCTTGGTTTATGTTTCAATCCACCAACAATTATCAATTGATCATCGATATTCACCTAATTCAATCATGTGAGCAAATCGTTGCGAAATCGAAATTCCTATTCTTCCTTTAGTAATTAATTCGAACGAATCAGCGTATCAAAGTTAATTCTAACTATTAATCAACCTAGAACACGCGCCTAGATATATTTCAATAGAAGCAATAAGGTCTAGAAGAATTTCAACGAAGATAATCAATTCAAACACACGCGGCTTAAATCGAATATAAATCAATTCTCTCTACAACAATCTAACGTTGAATCAGCAATCAATTAGAAAGATGCAGTTGCTACAAATTTAGCGATAGAAACATACAAGTACTATACTAGTAGCACTCCTAGCAAGAACAAGTATAAATCATGCGATATTAGGGCAAGAGAATTGAAATTACTCACAAAGAAATTGAATAGATGATAATCTCACAATCTGACGATAATTGACGGCTTCAATTCACAATAACCAAGATGGAGGAATTAGTTCTCCATAGAATTCTTCAATAATCCCAAAATAAGTCTTGAGTTGCAAAAGTTCTCTAAATAAAACGTACAAACTAGGTTTTTATAGTCTCCTGAGTTAGAATAAAGTAAATAAACTAAATACGGAAAATATCCGTCGCAGTGGGCCGCGGACCGCGCCAACAACATCCGCGGACCGCGGTTTCGTCTCGGATCCATCTTCAGCTTCTGTCGCAATTCATGCCGCGGCTCGCCTCTTTTCCTCCGCGGTCTGCCTTGTTCCTCTTGCACGAATCCTCGAATTCCAACTAACACCCTCGCATCACATTGGCATTTCATCCTTGAGATTGCATATTCTAACAACCGGCTCTAAATAGCCATTTTCTCACATAAGTCACATAAGTCAATTCTGTGAGAATTACAACATAAAAACCAATAATACAACCCGAAATAGCATTAAAAACAAGCCAAATATAGCGGCAAACACGAGCATATCAAGGACAAAGGGAAAATATTGTTGAATAACAATGATATGTGGAGACAAACAACACTACAGCAACTATGCTGCACAAGTATGCAAATTTCTCAAGAGAAAGTTCACCACTTCAAAACGAAAATCCAAACTCCATTTACACCCAACAAGCGGGCTAACGTGCATGATACATTTTGGGTGTTTGGACCCTGAACTTGTTTCGTCAACAACACAACAAGTAGCATTTCACAAACCAACAATTGAGGACGGCGTACCAGATGAATCTACCAGGTTACATGAAAGCAACGTGCTCATGGTAAAGGGCACTACACGCAAGGATAACTTCTGTTGGAGAAAGAAATTGTCGAAAAGAAGGTATGCTGCGTAAGAGTGACACGCCTTATCGAACTAAAACACCAAGTAAAACTGTATGTTGTGCATCGATTACATGTTGCCAAAGATTGGAGGCTCTCTAAATTGCTAGCGAAAATTTAATTTCACAAGAAAACACAAGTCTGAGAAACAATGCACGATGCATGGGCCCATGGTCGACACGCTACAGCAACGAGACTAAAAAAGAAAATATGCGGCACCACTCTACCAAGGACAAAAGGTTGAACGTGCAAACAACTCAGCCTCTCAACAAGTAAAACAAAAAAAATTGCTCCATTCTGAAAGAGCCTAAGCTGCTCATAAAAATATTCCTACTGTGCTAGAGCATATACTATATAGCAAATAAAGAAAACAAAATGCTCCCCCATGCTAGAGCCAACATTGCTGCACACCACCAGTTACGCTCCAGCGTCGGAAGAGTCTAAACTGCGTACCCCAACTAACACTCCTACATGCATGAATTTAAACTGCACACCACAAATTACACTCCAGTGATGCAAGATTCTAAAATATGTACCTCGTAACAAATTACGTTGGCTTGAGCTTGGAAGTTGGAACCCTCTATCACTCTGCAAGAACGTAGGCAACTTAAGTTATGTATGTCTTTGACCACGTCTATCACATCAACTTTGACTTTTTCGGGAGAGTCTTGGACACCGGTTTGAGGTAAAATCGGTGTCGTATGTATGTCGTTTTTTTTTGTACTGCTTGTTCTGCCCCGGCCAGGGAATTGGCAATTACAATTAGTTGACAATTCCCACATTACACACAATATATACAATTATGCCGAATCGACGAGCCACGAAATACCAATCTCCAAATCCTCGACTATCAAGTATTTCAATTTGTTGGACTAGTGTCCTCCGACAATAGTGCGTTGATTAATAAATCTCAGTTATGGAATAAACAGGGATCGGTTTATAAGATGAACTTATCAGTTGATCAACGTAAATCAATAACGATTGGCCGTCTAGGGTTTGACGTTATTGTCGTCGTAAGATGGCGGAGATCGACTGATCCCTATCGGTCATACCTATATAGGATAACGTGATGAACTCCTGTTAGCCAGTTAATAGTTAACTGGCAATGTGTTTAGTATCAGGCTGTAGAGTTTATTATATTATTGATTATAAGATAATTGATAATAAATAAACCACTGATAAAATAGAAATTTTATCAGTGTATAAGTTGCTAAATTTGAGATTAGTAATTATACGGGTATTGTTGTGATTTGTCAGTCGTGACAAATTTAGCTAGAATTAATTACAAGAGTTGTAATTATTAGCTAAAATATGATTAGATATAATTATTATATCAATATATAATAGTTAATTGTAACTTAATTAGTTAAGTTATGAAATGACTAAATTAACCTTGTTATACCTTAAAGGTTGGTTAATGTTAGTGGGGGCAAATTAGTAAATTTGATTTACTAATTTAACCCACCACTATATATAGTCTAATCCATGTTTAGACTTAGAGTACTAATCATTTTCAACACAAAAATAAAAAACCCAAAAAAAAATTGAGGAAAGAATCATCATCTTCTTCCTCTCTAAAAAGATCCAACTATTTCACCATAGCCACCAAGTTTTTTGAGCTTTGCATGTAGCTCAAAAACACATCTAAACACAAAAATACTTCACCCTAATTGATCCTAATTGTTAGGGATTAGGGCTATTTTGTTTTTGGGGTAAACCGAGTTATTACTAGTACATAATAACTCGGTTTTCTCGTGAATCCTTTGGTACGTGCTGTGGGAGATTAGAAGAGTTCAAGAATCAAAGTTTGGAAGGAGGATCATCCTTGTTAAGCAGCTCAAGACACTCCTTAGTAAAGGAGAGCACAACCTAGAGCCAAAACAAGGTATACGATCTTTAAACTCGGTTTTTTAGTTGTTTTTAACTACATGCAAATCGATCCTCACCTAAGGTTCAACTTAATAGAGTTATTAAGTGTTGTTTAGAGTGTCTAAACCACCTTAGGTTCTAACACAATTTGATTCTCAACAACAATCCATCGAATATCAATGAAGCTTAAAATTCACTCTATAAGAACAACCCATTCAATCTCAATCACTCCACAACATTCCTCCAAAATATAACTATCGAGTTCTCTACCTTTTCCAATTTCAAAACATACCAAGTATTACACTCTAACATTTCTAACATAAGGAGAGTCTAAGTGTTCAAAGAAATCAAATTAGATTTGAACACTTACAAGCAAAACTAGGTAGCTGGAGATTTTCATCTTCTTCTTCATCTTCATCCACAAAGACATATGTAGCCCAAAGATCTCTTATTTTATCCACTTGTTCATCCGTAAATTGCATGCAACCCTTCATAACATACTAAAACAACAAAAAGAATTTAGATTACCAAAACTTTAAACATTTATAAATAACAAGATATATGTTTTGACATTTACCATAATATATATGAATAGTTGTAACTTTCTTTTGTATTATCTCGAACATGTAACCGCAAACACAACAATCAACAATCAACAATCTTAACTTCCTAATGGTTGACGGGGACGCTGCAAAACAAATTAAAAACTAAATAAGCTCAAATTCGAACATATAAATAAGATATTAAAATTATGTTTAGAACAAAAATTCAAACGTACCATTATAGTATGCTATTTCACAAGCGTTGAATTATTATTATACTTGTTTAGAGTATCCAAAGTCCTGATCCTCTTGAAGGCGCTAGCAAAAGAAAAGCTTTATTGCAATATATAAAGCAGTAAAGCTTAATGTTGATATATTCGGAGATCATGCTGTATCGTGTACGAGGTTGGTTGGCGTCAAACATCGGCATAATGTTGTTCGTGACACGCTGGTCAAAATCTGTTATCGTCCAGGGATCTCAGCTGGAAAGGAGGTTGACATTGGTATGATTGGTGCTGATGGCCGACCTCTTCGCCCAGCGGACATGCTGATTTTATTCTTGGGATCGAGGGCGCGACGTTTGCGTCGATTTGACTGGGTCGTTGCCCATGACTCAGACGGGATTGATGGATTTTGAACCAGGTAAGGCGGTGCGGGAAGCGGCCAATCGTAAGCGTGCTAAGTATGAGGCTAGGTGCGCTACTTTGGGTTATGGCTTCCTCCCCTTCTCTTTCTCCTCTTTGGGGGTGTTGGAGCCTTCAGTTGTCGCTCTGCTAAAGCGGATCCAACAGTTCTCCAGGACACAGGATATCGGGGCGCAGGCTGCAGCTTTTATTTTTACTAGGATTTGGTTTTTCCATAGCAAAGGGTGTGGGGGCTCAGATTGTATCTCGGCTCCCCACCAATTTTTTGTAAATTATTATGGATTTTTAGATTTATAATAATATAATGATATATAAGATAAAATTAACTAATAATGGAGTTTAAAAAAAATAACTTATATAATATATAATACTCTTGTAATAGATTAAGATAAAACTCGGGTGGTTTCTTAGTCCCTTCTTGATGGATCTAACCAATACTCTATTTCCCTGACGGTGGATGAATCACAGCTAATATCCAATGTGAACTACATATTATCAAACAAATATAAGTTATGAAATATAAAAACAAAATTGTACAAAAATTTCTAAAACTAATTACCTTTCATTATAAGGTGCGAAATTTTTTTTTTCCCCGTGTGCACATATTGTACAAGCGAAAGCACTAAAAAAATAATTCCCACGATCATCCTCACCATCAACCGGTGTTAGAGGAGACAAAAATGTCGTGCATAAAAAACCATACAAACCATCTGCACGGCTCCTTTCACACAACTTTCTCAAATACCTATTACATTGAAGAAAAAAAAAGTGTTACATGTATGAATTTAGCAATATATGAGTATCTAAACTAGACATTACGTCAAATATGGGCTTCCAGAACCCCCCTAAGAGAACGGAAAATTTTAAAATCGATCTCTTATAGTGTAAGAGAACGGGTCCGATAAAAACCGTTCTAAAAGATTATTTGTGAAAAAACAGAAAATAAATAATAAATACCATTCAGAACAGGTCTACTAAAAATTGTTCTTAAAGTGACAGATAAAAAGAACCCCAAAGCTTTTAGAACGGTTTTATCCGAACCGTTTTAAAAGGGGTACCTAAGAAAACGGTTCTCTTATCTAACCGTTCTAATAATAGCAAATAAAAAAATTAAAAATAATAACAAATTATAAACCCTCCACCCTCGTGATGTCCGTCCCTCACTCCCTCTTATAATAATAATAAAAAAAAAAGTAGCCCCCACTTCTCATAAATTCCTCTGACTTCTCCCTCTCTTTATTTTTTTTTCCTCTTCATCTGTTTTCTTTTTTCTTCTGTCATTTACAAGTCTTCATTCTAGTTTTTCTTTGTCAATTTTCTCTTCGTTTTTCCTCTCTTCAGTCAACATAGAAGATAAACGGTGAACTTCCTCTTCGTTTTACTTGGCCAAGTTTCAGACCGGTGCTGCCCAGGTATGTTTTCTTCTCCAGATCTGCTAAATTTTTGTCAAAGTTTGTTTGTTTACAATTTTCTACATTTTCCCCAACTTATCCTTATTTTTTCTAATGTAATTATGTTTAATTTTTGTTCAATAAAGGAGGAGATGGGGGAATACAGCGGAGGAGATAAGAGTCTATGGTCACTGAAAGGTTGAAAAATATTGAATCTGATCTTTAAGATTCATTTTCGTCTTTTAATTTCTTTTGAAGTTAGACTTTTTCTCTACATCCCTCTTATGTTAATTTGATAACCACTCATTTCTTCTTTTTTTTTTTTAATATTGAAGTAGGAAAAAATGGCAAGATCGAAAGGTGGAGGAAAAAAGAGGTCATGAAATCCAGATTTGAAAAAGACGAAGAACAAGGAGCCCATCAATACGATTTACGAAATTTTAAGAAATACGAATCATGTAATTTGGTTAGTTATTGTTAGATCAATATTTTGATTAGATAAGTTGATATTGATCTTGTACATATCGTGAGATGACATTTACTCTACTTTTTCTTGTATAAATTTTAGCCCAAAATAAAAAGAGCTCACATTTGTTCTGGTTTGTTACTTTGTTGTCGTTTAATTCGTTTTGAGTGCATATCATCCATTATTCTTTTTTCAATGCATTGGAATCGTGGTTTGGGGTTGGGAAAATAGAAAATTTTGACGATTTTTTTTTTTTATTTTTTTTTTTAAAATTGGGTACATAAGAGAACGGTTTTGAAGAAAACCGTTCTAAAAGGGTTCCACTTTTGGAGAACGGTTCTCCAAATAACCGTTCTTAAACATCTTCCAAAACAGTTTTAAACAGAACCGTTCTAAAAGGCTATAAGAACGGTTCCAACTGTTCTCTTACCCTTTAAGTACCATCGTCTAGAGAACGGTTTCGCAACCGTTCGGCTTAGCTTTAGAGGATCCGTTCTCTTAGCCCATTTTTGACGTAGTGAGACCTATTATTTTTCTTATTAGTAACTTCCAAGATAAATGCCGTAATGTAAGTAGATTGAATTTGTCATTGACAACATCATTGCTCCATCTCTTCCGGTGTCACAAACAAGTTTTGCATATTATGGAGCACATGCTCGAGAACATGCAAACTTATTCTCGATTTTTCGGATTTCTGCATAGTTCGAGCTTCTTTACAAAGCAACTTCATAAACACAGTTCTTCTCATCTTCATTTTATCTTCGAACTACATGAATTTAGAAGAGTAAGCGTAAGTGTAAGTTGTTGTAGGGGCCGAAGTGTTGGTTGGTGGTGTGTTGTTCTTATTTGTAGAGTTATCTGTGTCATCTAAGTGATCAAACAAAATAAAATACTTGTTAAAACGTGAATATAAATCAAAGAGAATATGATAATTTCAATAATGAAATATAAATTAATTACCGTATGAGGCAATAGAAATATAAAAGGAGATGGCCACAACACATAACCACCAACGGTCGAAGAGAGAAAATAAGCTTCTAAGGTCGGAACTGGCAATTCGGCATTTGGCACCAAGTCTTTAGAGATACTCACTCTACTATAACCGGGAGGTACAATTTTATTGTGTTAAATGAGTACTTCCGTAGCGCCAGACACATATACTTCTCCTAAAGCTACTATCTCTTGTGCATTACTAGAAAGTAACATTTGACACTTATACCAACCCTGCATTATATTAATAAAGTAATAAAAATTTTATGTGTAACGACTATCACAATTTCCAAATATACTTCCTTTTTATTTAAAAAATTGTATAACAACTATATTAGCTACCTGAACCGGCCCCTCTAACCTATGCTGAATTGATGAGGTTGACGTTTGAGGGATATTACGACCTTGTCTACAGGAGGGTCACGATCTTCATTTAAACACACTGATTTTCCCTTTCTTACCACATTAGAATCCTTATACACTCTATCATCTTCATTGTCTTCCCTTGCTTGCAAATTGGTACTCGTCATCATGCTCATGAATGCTTTCATACGTTCTTGACTTGAAGTTTCTCCGGCTACGAAATTACAAAGTAATGGACTCATTTAATCTTGAACATTTGGGATTGAACTGTTCGCTCCGTATTCTCTAACTTTAACTCGCGCATCTATTTCGTAGATCTACCAAAAACATTAGATATATTGCTCATGTTGGTTACACCACGAACACGACCTGGGTGTTCCTTTTGACGATTGCACGAGACAATATATTGTCTCGACCTTTTGGAACAAACGTTCCTTCCTTCACGGCTTTTTCCAACTCACCCTAAGTGACAATAACAATTTAGTTAGCTAACTTAAATTGATATGTAAAATTATTAATTAGACTTGATATGTGAAATGATTTTAAACTACGTACAATTTCTACCCTTAAAAAAAATACTTACAATTTATTTCACCACTTCCTCGTCATACTCAGGTCGGTCATTGCACCTTTCTTAGATTTATGTCCTCTCAACCAAGTCACATGACGTGGTACGTCTTTGATTTCCACACCTTTGCCGGCATATTCCTGAATCTGATACATTTTGGTGTTAGTAAATATATATAATTACTATTTTATTATTAATAATTGAAAAAGTAAAGAGGTAAATATCTACTTACAATTTCTTCGTTGATCCCAATGTATCCTTTCCGAGAGATGAAAATTTTAGGGCCTGTTTGGCCAAGCTCCAACTTCTACAGAACTACTTATCAGAAACAGTTTCTGAAGGAAGAGCTCCAAATTGGAGCTTCTACTTCTGATGAACAAATTTACACTAGAAGTGCTTCTCAGAAACCAAAAACAGTTTCTCAGTTTTGAGTGTTTGGCCAGTTTTCAGTTTCTAGAACCCAGAAACTGTCCAAAAAAACTTCAGGAGCTTGGCCAAACACACCCTTAGTCTTCTCTCTTGCGACATTAGTTTTCCCATCTTTGCTAAGTAACTAATCATCTCAATAAAAAAAATTAGATTATCCATTAAAGTTAAAGTTAAAATAAAAATATAAAATTATATGTGAACTTATAAGAAACTTTTCATCTTTCAAATGATATTCTATAAAAGCATTCCATTGCTCTTGAACAATTTGTGGATACTTGCCCGGCGGCTTTGTTACAAGTTTCTTTTCCTTGGTCTTCTTGTCTACTACATTCATATACTTAAGATAAAGTTTGGTTTTCCAATTTCTTAATCTTTCTCCGGCTATCCGTAACACCCCATATCCTCAACGGTCGGGATGAACATAAAATACACCCTTGCAACACAACAAAACACGTCCAAACCACATAAAAGAATCTAACCTTAATTTTATATAAAAGACATATGACATGAATTGAGCATTATATCTAACCTGAATATCATGCATGTAAGACACGTTCTCTTGTGGCTTCGTCAAGTTTCTTCCACTTTCTCTATAAGTGATGGGCACATGTGCACGTGCGGTGGCGCCTATCCAACTACTAAACTTCTGCCGATGTTCGCCAATCGGATTTAATAACCCGTTTGTACTCCACTGTAGAGGAAAAAGAGTACCATTTTTTAATGCTTTTGCACATATGCGTAGTAAGTCTTAACCTCTTTCATGATCGGAATCGGAACCGGAATCATCATCGCCACTCTATGGCTTTCTTCTTCTTCTTTGAGTCGACGTTATCCAACCTATATTCACAAAATATAAACATGATTATAAGTACCAAAAGACATACGAGGGAGTTAAATAAGATAAAATAAATATAATTAGTACAAGTAAATACTAAACATAAGTAACACAAATAAAATAAAGAGGAACTTGTGCAAGTAATGAAAATTATAAGTAAACGTAAAACTAAATGTTCAACCAGTTAAACGACTTACGTGAATCCAAGAACAGTTTTTAGTTACTTTTGAAAATAAAGCTCCTTTAGTAGAAATTGTATCATCTTGCACCCAAACTCCTTCACCATCATGATCGTCTTTAACAAATGATAAGGACGTATCATCATTCTCTATCTCATCAATACATGAATGTGGAGCACCCAAACTTTCAAAAACCTCATCTTCAACATAATAATCAAACTTATGCCTATGTCGCGCGGATAAAACAATTGACCATTATTTATCCAAAGGGTCATTCACATTAAAAAAAAAAAAAAACTTGTTTTGCTTGACTTGCAAACATGAACGGATCATTTTTATGTGTAACCTTGTCAAAGTTAACCAAAGTGAAATCCAACTCAACTCTTCTAACATCGTTGTTATTGTCAACCCAATTGCATTTAAAAGCGAGAATCCGAATAGTTTGGTAACACAATCCCCAATCTCTTCAATTTGCCCATAATAAAGCATTTTTTCTTCGATTGGGTCTTATCTTTACCACTTGAAAAATGAATCGAAACGGTTTCAACACAAACTCCACTATTTTGCATAGTGCTTTTTGAAATTCGTTCTTTGGTGTAGAATCTATATCCACCGATGTTATATCCACTATAATAGGAAACTTATAGAGATGGACCGAAAGAAAGAATTCTCACATGATCAGAGAATTTAGTAATGGATTGAGTTACAACTTAGTTTTTCAACCAAGTGTCAAGTCTCCTTTTGTTCTCATTCTCAATTCACATGTCACTCTTATTTCAATGCACATTTCTCAAAATATTTTTATCTCGACAATGTAAGATTCAACAGTTTCATCATTGTGAAGAATATATGAGTGAACTGAATCCATTTCTTTAGTATTGAGTTGGATAATCTTGGGACCCCTAACACCCTTGCCTTCCATTTTGCCGGCATGTCATGGTTTTGAACGATCGACACGTTCATCATCAGAGAGAAATTCATAACAAAAAGCAAGAGCCTCTTCTGTGATATAACGCTCGACAATACAACCTTTGGGATGAGATGTATTTGTCACATAGTCTTTATAGATTTTCATGCTTCTTTCATACGGATATTGATGTCTCAAAAAGATTAGTCTGCATTCTTTAATCTCTCTTACCAAATGAACCAGCAAATGGATCATCATCGGTAAATAAATCACTCGAAATAACGCTAATTACCTTAATTAAATGGAATCTTAATTAATTAGATATTCCGTACGTGATAAATCAATCAGTATACATTTCCATCCATTTCGCCTGTAACAATCTCAATATTTTACATAATTGTACGAATATCCACATTATTTAAATTATATTTTATTTTATAACTAAAATTATAAGATATCATACGATTTATTTGGAGGATGAAATTAAATCCCTAAATTACAGTATTAGTCTAGAAAACAGATTTTTGGTGAATAAGGCAACGAAATCTGCATAAAATAAAGCTAATTTCCTCAGTTAATTATCTTATATATTAATCAGATTTTTTATCCATTACAAATGTCATTATATCAATTAAAAAGGGAACATAAATCAAAATAAATCCGAAAATGAAGGATTACTCTGATCGCACTAATTTCGCTGGCAATATATCACATATCCTGGATTGCTATATATAATCTGCAGGAAGCTCACCCACCCACATCTAAGCATTCTCCATATCGTCTTTTTTTGATAAATTTAGCTTCTTTCTTTCACTTTTCAAGTGATGTTTATAAGTTTCTAACCAAAATTATTTCGGAATTTCAAATGCAGGTAATAAAAGAGGCTTAGATTGGAAATATGGAGAGAAGATAAGATTTGTGTTCCATGTAATATTCTATAACAATTAACGATTGTTAATTCTTCTCATGTGCATGTCCCGATTCTGATTCTATTGATTTTTGGATGAATATTTTTTTTTTGTAGTCATTCAATCATCTTTGATATGTATAGCCATCGTTCATCAATCAACGAGTGTAAAGGTTAGTCATCTGATTTCGATTTTCAATTTATCCATAAATCAAACCCTTATGGCTCGATTATTTCAATCATCTTATGAACATGCTAAATATTCAGTTTGGATTCATGTAAGTTCATAGATTTCATTCTCGTCATACTTTTTACTTCGATCATAGCATGACTGGGCGGATTTGGTGATTGCAGGCACGGCGGCGATGGTATAATAAACGACATCATCGGTTATCGTAATAATAAAGATCTGATTGTATAAGATAGAGTAGATTATCAATATTAATGCACTATTTATTTTGATAGAATTGGTGCGTAATTTTACAATTTGATTGTTTGATTAAATTGACTTAATTTTTCACAGGTTTCAAAAGCCTCTTTCTTAAGAGATAGAGCACTGCTAGAAAGTGAGGAAGAAACTTAAGAGATAGCCTAGCGCTTGCTGAAGCCTTACTCAACTTAGGAGTATAAAACCTAATTTTTGTGTGAGATTAATAATGGGCTATGGGTGAGTACATCTTTCAATTATATTATTTCTTGAATTTAAATTTTCTATGATTTCAGCTACTTCTGCAAATTGCAATAATGGTCCTCTCATACAAACAAAGGCTCAACTCAGATTTTTTTTTTTTTTTTGTAAAAGGTTAGTCTTTTATTCATCCACATCGGGGAAAACAAAAGACGGTTTTTTTTTACAAAAATGATAGCCACTAAGAAAGGAAGAACCAACTAGCTAGCATTTAAATGCTCGACAATTTCCTCATGAAGATGATCTCTAGATGCCGCCAATAATCTAACACTGACTATGAATTTAACCTTGTCTAAAATCCATTTTGAATTATGCTCAATGTCTCCAAAACTCCGAGAATTGCGCTCATACCAGATCATATAAACCATAGTTGCAAGGCTCACACAGAACCATTTATATTTCCAGCTCCTTGTATGCTTTTGTTGCGCTCCCACTGTAATTCACGCTTCAGACTCCACCCATTTCTTCGAATACCAATCCAACTCAAGATGTGCTGCCACATTTCCTTTGTGAATTTGCAGCTAAAAAAGAGGTGATGGTGTGATTCTGCATCCTCTTTACAGAGTATGCATCTATTCACAATCAATAATCCTCTTCTTGCCAAATTATCCACAATGGAAAGACATTGTTGAGTTGCCAGGTTATAGATAAAACTATGCCTGGGGAAACTATCTACATTCCAGATTACCTTGTGGCCCAGATATTACTCTCCTTATCAAAGGCTCTTTTTCATCAAATGGTTTTTAGTTAAATCGTCTATCATCAACCACTCTAACTATGTTTATTGGTTATATCATTGTGCAAGCAGGACTACCTTAACGTGTTTTTTGGACTCATGAATATTACTACTCTTCCGTCCATTACGAATATTACACAAGTTTTCTTTACTAACCTATTTCATATATATGTGACAGTACAGGTACATATATTTGTGACAGTGTAGTCGTTGGGCGAATCACAACGTTGAAAATATCTCTGGTTAGTATGGAATAGCCAATGAACAGTACTATAGGCCGGAAAAGCATGCCCTGATAAACTTTCCAGATTGGACCTCGACATCACTTTGGTGATGTTCACATTCAGGTAAGTTATGTGAAGGTGCAGGATAACGCGAGATCGTAAGGTTCATTTTTCATTATGAGGTGATACACAAAATGTGCAGGATACACAATCTTGAAGTTCTACTCCAATTGAACGAAAATGGTCAACCAAGTATTTATTTAGAACTTATTTGATAGTGGTTATTGTATAGAGATATTATAGGTTTTTTTTATGGAACAAACGAAATATGAGTTTGTTAATAATACTATCTATACCTCTAACCTCAACCATGCATATACAAACCTCAAATTTGCAATTTATTTTCAATTCTTTGACAATCTATATTCAATTAATTAAGATTTCTTATCTACGTTCACTTATTCTATTCTTTCATTAGCCTGCTCCATTCTTTTGCGAGAACAAATTTTATTGTTGTTGATTCATTAGTAGATCAGTTTGTTCTCGATTAACATCGTATATGATATCATTAATGGATCATAATAATGAGGTGACGATGCTTACTATGAAAATCGAGATTCTACGAGTGTGGTGTCATTGTACAAAAGGACGTATACAACTTATTGTGAACCAACGTACCATATATCGTGAGTATGACACATATTTTATTCTTTTCCCAAAATCACGATTTACCTAGATAATCAAAAGATAATTATTATAATTGATGTTCTTTGACTTAATCCATATGATTTAGTTACCATATATAAAGTTGATCTCCAAAACACTGGCTTATCACTAATCAAGGAGATAATTTATCTATACCAATAAGATACAAATCAGTTTAATAACGGGTCAAATATATGGGTTAATTAGTTCATATAGCATGTCAAAAATACGGGAAAGAGTCGGGTTAGGTCAGGATATATTTGGGTAAAAAAAGTATAGAATTGCCTCAATCTTTCACAAGTTTTTTAATCATTATAATAATATAGCCACACTTATTAATTAAGGTTGAAAAATACATCGTTGTGCAATTAATTACTATTCCACACTAAACGGAAAACAAGTCACATCAAATACAAAGTCTTTGAAGGTCAACTAGGGATTGTCTCAATAACTTTTTGCTTTAAATTTAGGGTGATTTGTGTTAATTAAGGGCAAAAATGTGTCAAAGGGTCGGATCGAGCTTGAGGTAATATATACGTGGGTCGCTACAAGTCACAAGTAAAAAAAAACATGTTTCTAAATCAAAATATGAATTATTAATTTGAATGACATTAGTATCAAAATATTTAAACTAAGAATAAGAATAGCGTTATTATCATTTCCATATAATAGCCTGTGCAATTTAGCAAAGGGAAAATACTTATGTCGCAAGATGATTGTAATTGACATCAAAATTAGAATTACACTTCCATTTGATATAAATTATTATCTTTACAATAGCCTTTCGCCAAATAAAGTTTATAAGATCAGAGTTGTTCTTCACAAAATGGGGTGATTTTTACAGCCCTTACAATCAATTACAAATCAAAATATATATCCTCCTTCACAAGTTGATCTTCACATATGAGGTGGGAGAACATAGAGAGTGAATATTTGGCATACATTATCAAGTATATGATTTCATAGTGCACAATTTTTTACAATATGTGGTCGGGTTCCAAGGATATTGATTAACGTAAATGATGTAAATAATTAAATATTTCCCTAAAACTGTTTAGAATGACAACCCGTGCAATTTTGCACAAGTCTAATACTTGGGGGAATAATATTGGGGGAAGAGGACATATCTGTTTTGGGGGAAATGGTGATAATCTGAAATGTCGATTTATTTAATAAAAAAAATCGGAAACTTTATTGCACGACCAACTATATACTTTTTTTTGTTTAAAGGATGGCACCTCTATTCATGAGCTTTAATTTTTAGATTGCATTTCTGTAATTTTGGGTTAAGACATCTTTTTACAAATCATTACACTAATAATATCAGTATTAAACGATCTTGAATTATAATATTTTCTAAGTATTGTCTATATACTGTGCACTACTCTAACCAGTGCAATATAACTGTCCACTACAACAGCCCGTGCAATTTTGCACGGGTCAATAAACTAGTTATCATATATAAATACAATAGCGGTAGATTTAGAAGCATTTCAGGCCGTCCACATCAGCTGTGACATCATCGTCACGTCAAAGTTGATGTCATCAACAGCTATTTACGGCAATAAAATCCGTATGAATAATCAGTGCAAATAACTTACATTCCAAATCTCATAAGATATTCCGTTTATAAAAAGGGAATCATATATTTTAGATTGTAGTTTATACCTAAAATATATATTGATATATTAAAAAATGAAATTTGTAAAATAATGATATATTGATATATAAGATATTATATAAAAACAGAAAATATGCGTTCCTCTAATAGTTTCCATAACTAAATCTGCAGCAAATGTGACATTCTTCATAATTATTTTTGGAAAATATAACTTGCACCATATTTGGATCTAAATATATTTATCCTTAAAAAACGGGCAAAAAAATATATAACCGAATCTTACAAACCGGAATCAAATCTTTTAAATTTGATTTAGTACCTAAAATGTAACATCAAATCTTTCAGTTTACCAAAAAATATCAAATATTTATATTTGATTCGGAAATGGAATAAAATTTGTTAATTATAAACGGAAAAAACAATCAATTAAAAAATCAAATCTTTATAATCATATCATATTTGAACAAAAGCGTTCATAACAATACAAAAAAAAAAAATTTAATTCTTTATGATGATTTAATTTTTTTCTAGGGTTTTGAAAGCAATAAAATCTGAAAAATATATTTCAATTTCCTAGATTTCATAATATTCACGAAATAGAATATTTATAAATGAAAAAATACAAACATAATTTTTCCCCCTTAAAAAGGTGCTAAATTAAAACAAGATAGTAATAATTTTTTTTTTTTTTTTTTTTTGCAAGAAATTAGTTTGGTATTTTATTCATCCTCAAGGGGAACAAAAAACCGAAAAGCTCTTACAAAAAATTAAAGCCACTAATCTAATTGTTTAGATTTTCTACAATTTCATTATGAAGATTACTCCTAGCCCAAGCTAAAATTCGAACACTAACTATAAATTTAATTTGCTCAACTATTTGGCTCGTGTCCAGTTCTTGATCCCTGAAAAGTCTACTATTTCTTTCCCGCCAAACCATGTATACTGTAGAAACTAGGTTGCATACTTGCCATTTCCACTTCCAATTTCTGCAGTTTCTTCTAATGAACCAGCTAATTTCTCTCTTCAGGCTCCAGCCACGTCTACCAAGGCCTGGCCAATTTAGGATATCTCTCAAGATGGCCCTTGTATACTCACACTCAAAAAACAAATGGTTGCTGGTTTCAGAGGCTTTTTTGCAGAGGCAGCATCTGTTAATCAGCTGCAATCCTCTTTTACAAATGTTGTCTATTGTGGGAAGCTTCTTCAGTATTGCCAGAGTGGTGATGAAAGAGTGCTTAGGTAGGTTGATGGCATTCCATATGACTTTCTTCACCTGAAATTTAGGGAATTTAGGCCTGAAGAAATCATAGGGTCTGCTGACAAAGAACCTGTTACCAGAACTCCAAGCCATAACCAGCTTCTTGGCTTCTTCCACATTACCTGCCTTCCTGAGAATTTCATCTCTTATCTTCAAGATGCTAGAAAGTGATTCAGCATGATGCTGTTTAGCCTGCACTTCCCACATGCATTGTTGTTGCAGATGTATTTAGCAATCCAGTTGGTCTAGATATTCTTTCTTTTGCATTCAATCAACCATAACCACTTTGCTAGTAGTGATTTGTTCCAAGCTAGTATCTCCTTGATATTGAAGCCACCTTCATCTCTAGGTGCGCAAGAACTCATCCAACTTTTGTAAATCATTTTCCTCTGTCCCTTTGGAACATTCCAAAGGAAGTTTCTGCAGATCTTGTTCATCTGATTAATCATGCTCTGAGGAAACAGATTGACATTGCACCAATAATTTTGTATGCCAAACAAAACCGAATTGATGAGCTGAGTCTTGCCTGCGTAGGATAGAAAGTGAGTTGTCCAATGCTGCAGATGCCCTTGGAATTTAGCAAAAAGCTGGCTGTACATTTGACATTTAATCCTGGCAGAATTGAGGGGAATGCCCAAGTATCTAAAAGGGAATTTCCCCTCCTGAAATTGGGTGATCTGGATAATATCCTTCTTGAAACATGGAGCAATCCCTGCAAAGTATATTTCAGTATTCTGTGGATTAGCCTGAAGCCCAGAGATACCAGAGAAGTTGTTCAAGACTTTGACACTTGAGAGCACAGATGGACTGTCTCCCCTGGAGAAAACCATGAGGTCATCAGCAAAAACAAGGTGAGTTAGGCCAATCCTTGCACATTTTGGGTGCATTGAGTAGTTCTTGTCCCTGACCATTATTCTCAACCTTCTAGATAGCATTTCCATGCTAAGAACAAACAAGTAGGGTGAGATAAGGTCACCCTGTCTGACTCCACATTCCCCTTTGAAATACCCTCTGCTAGAACCATTGATCTTCAAAGAATACGAGGGGCTTCTAACACAAGCCATAGTCCAATCAATGAAAGTTTGAGGAAAATCATAGATATGAAGAGTTTCTTCTATAAAATCCCAGCTTAGAGAGTCAAAAGCTTTCTTTATGTCTATTTTCATAAGACATTTGGGTGAGATGTTCTTGATACCATAGGCTTTAACCAAAGTTTGGGAGAGGGCAATGTTATCAAAAATACTCCTACCCTTGGTGAAGGCAGCTTGCTCAAAGCCAATGAGTGTGTCAAGCACCATCTGAATCCTATTTGCAATGATTTTACTCACTGTTTTGTAGACAGTGGTGCAGCAGGAGATAGGTCTATACTCAAGCACAGAAGAAGCAGTCTTCTTTTTAGGTATGAGTGTGATAATGGCTGAACTCCACTGCTGAGCCATTTCTTGGATTTAAAGAAACTCCTGATAGCTTGACAAAAGTCTTTTTTGATGATCTCCTAGGTGCTTTTGAAAAACCCTGAAGAAAAACCATCAGAGCCAGGACTTTTGTTAGAGTCTATACTGAACAGAGCTGCTTTGATCTCATTATCTGAGATTTCAGCATTGAGCTTCTCTTTTCTGATCACCAGTGATCTTGCTGCCCTGAAAAAGAGATCTGTCCACCTTCTGGACAGTCTTTTTTGTACCCAGCAGCCCCTTATAGTATTCCAAGAAGGCATTGGTGATGCCATCTTGGCTGGTATGAATGCTTCCTCCAATATCCATCACACTGCCAATGATGCTAGACTGATTCCTTTGAGCAATCCTAGAATAAAAATACCTAGAGCTGCAATCTGCCTCCTTAATGTGTGTAATTTTTGCCCTTTGCTGCAGCATACTCAGCTCAGCTTTCTTTAAGGTGCAGAAATTTTCTTTAAGCTCTTCCTCCTTTTGATGCAGGTCTCTATTGTTCACATCCAATAAGATTTCAGATTGACAGGAATCCAGCTCAGCTTTACACTGATTTACCCTCTCAGTTAAGTTAGAGTAGTACAATTTATTCATCTTTCTCAAATCATCTTTAACCAGCTTGAGTTTCATGTATAGACGATACATTGGAGCCCCAAAGACTGCCTTATTCCAAGCAGTTTCCACCAGACTCAAAAACTGTGGGTGATCAGCCCAACAGTTTAAGTATTTGAAGGGTTTGTGGATGTCAATAGTATTATTTACCTTGACTAGGATAGGTGTGTGGTCGGAAATTCCAAAAGGAAGGATGGTAGAGGTGGAGTTTGTAAACTGTAAGAGACAGTCCTTGTTGATCAGAGCCCTGTCAAGTTTGGACCAGACTCTATCCTCACCTTCTTGTTTGTTACACCATGTGAAATCTCCACCCTGACTCTGAATATCATCCAAGTCACACTTTGAGATACAATCATTGAAATCAGCGATGTCACCCATGTTAATGTCAGCACTGCTAATTCTTTCTGAAGGATCTCTAATTGTGTTGAAATCACCCATTATTAACCAGCTACCCTGCAGACTAGTTGCAATGCTTTCCACCTTAGTCCAAAGCTCAGCCCTCTGTTGTCTGTCATTACTGGCATATACCATAGTTAGCGAGAATTCAATATTTGTGGCAATGTCCCTGGCTTTGCAGTGTATAAATTGTGCATGATTCTCCACAATCTGAACTGCAACTCTCCGTGGATGCAAAATCAACCATACACGACCATTATAATGATGTGAATAATTGTATGCTGTAGAATATCCTCTAAACCTTCTAGAAGCTACTAAGGGAGCCTTATGCTCTTTAATCTTAGTTTCTAGGACCCCCATTATATCTATTTGGTATTTCCGCACGAGATTCTTAGTCTCATGCTGTTTTAGAGGCTCATTGAGCCCCCTTATATTCCAAGAGCAGACTATCATGCTGAGGAGATGTCAGGAGGAACATCAACCTCTAGGGCTACTCATAACTTGCTCAAGATCTTCATATCTGTTTTCCAGCTGTAGACTCGGAATTTCTGGGTTCTGGCTTGCCATTTTCTTGATCTTTTGCATCAATCTCTTCTTATGGGACTTGCTTGTGATTGTTTTATACCCTAATTCCTCATCTGGAGATGGTGAGGGGGTATCTGAGTTTTTGCCAGGAGAATCAAGGATAGTCTGATCTAGACTGTGCCTGTCGTCTGTCCTAGAGCTTTGGAGGTTGTCTATTTGTCCAGGTTTTGTGGCATTGGCAGCATTTACAGGCTGTGGCTGCGCCACAAGTTTTGGATTTGAGACATTACCTGCACAGTCCAAAGTATTCACAGGTTTTCCAGCATCTACCTGCACTGGCTGGTATACTTGCTTAACTTGGACTTTTTTCGCCCTCTTGGCATATTTGCAGCTGTAATCCTTGTGCCCTAGTTTTTTGCATACAGAGCAGTAGTAGGGCACCCATTCGTACTCAATTTTTTGAGTGAATTTGCCATGGAATGGTGTTGTTACTTGTACCTGATGAGGAAGCTTTTCAGATACATCTATCTCCACCAGCACTCTAGCAAAAGATAGCTTCTCTTGATAGGTGGTAGTATGGTCTGCATATAAGGCCTTACCCAATTTGCTTGCTATTTTGCTCAGACATTGACCAGAGACAAGGGTCTAAGTCTGGGAATAAGACCCAAACAGGGACAATGGAAACTTGTTCAAGCTCTTGCCCAAAGGTGGGTGTCCATTGCTTAAGAATCAGGTTATTATTCCCAACTTTCCAAGGCCCTCCTCTCAGAATTTCATCAAACCATCCTTTTTTGTAGTAACGAACAGCTGGTTTAGCAACATGATTCCATTTTGAATCCACAAATTCCTGAATATTGGCCAATTTTGGTTTATCCCCTATAACAGTTCCACCAAGGTACAATTCTAGGCTTCAATTTCAGTCTTAACATCCTCCATAGTAATTTGAACCTCTTCAGAATCCTTATCTAATTCACACTTATACAGGCTCATGCCAATTTTGGGCGTGAATGAAATCCATTTCCAGGAATTTCCATTTTTGGCAATATCAGGGTTTGGCTTATCTCCAACAACTCCATCAATTCCATCTGAATTTGAGACAGGGGGTTCAGTATCCATACCTTGCTGTTTAGATTGACCGGTCTGAGTGGTTTTGATTCCCAATCGTCGGAACGCAGACTCAATATGATCGCCGATGGTGCCGGTGATCACTTCTGGGTTTTCCGAAGAAACGTTGTCATTTCCTGCCAAATTGGTGTTGTTATGTTGCTCTTCATCTTCTAATTCTACTTCTTTGTTTTTCCTAGGTCGCCTCTAGATTTTTTCGGTTCTTTTGCCATGATCTAAGCTAACAAAAATGGAGTTTTTGGGTAGCTTAGGGAGTAAGCAACTCTCCTTTCATGACTTATCTTTCAAGATAGTAATAAATTAATAATATAAACGCTTAAAGATATTAACTGGTCAACTGAAAAGAAAAAAATAAAATTACAACAACTAATTTAAACCATTTCCTTATAAAATCAATTGAAATCTATTAATTTACGGATTTTACATGGGCTCGGTATTCGGAATTAAAGTTCAAAATAATTCCACCTCACGTTTACTAATTAGTTTCGTAAAAAGTGAACATTTCAAAGTTTTAAGCAAGAAATCTCCGTAATTATATTGAGTAGCAAATTTCAAAAATATAATTTACACAAAAACGTGTAACCGAAGGTACTATCCTAAAATAAAATCATTGGAAAGGATAATATAGATAGAAAAAATTAAAATTATCCTAAAAGATACTCCCTCCATTCATATCCAATCTTCCTTTTACTTTTTACACAAAGTTTTAGGTGTGTATTAAAAATTATTAAAAGCAAGTGGGAAAGGAAACAATAGCACTTTGGAAGCATTTCATTGGTTCAAATGTTACTAGAATAAGAAACAAGAAGATTGGATGTGAATTCCCCTAATAGGAAAACATGAAGATTGGATATGAATGGAGGGAGTATCAATTAATGCTTATGCAATATTCCAACCTGTCATATATTGGATAAATCAAAAAGTTCTTAGAATATATAGTATAAAATCAAAATTTTGGGAAAAGATACAGTTCCTTATGGCAGTAAAATCTTTTTTTGTTAGGTTATAAAATGTGAATAATACATTGCAATTTTCCGGATTTTAAGGCAATAAAATCAGAACAATAAACTTGAATTTCCTAAGATTTCGATATCATGAAACAGAATATTTCCTAAATAAAAAAAAATACATAGTTTTTTTCCATGAAAACGGTGCTAAACAAGATAGTAACAAGTTAGTGATATATCAGTCAATTGAAAAGAAAAGAAAAAGAATAACTAATTGAAATCGTATTCTTATAAAATCAACTTAAATATCTTAATTTACGGAAATAAAAGGGGCTGGATATTCGGGAATTAAGTACAAAATAATTTCACCTCACGTTTACTAATTAGTTATCCTATAGATGTTTAACTTAGAGATCAACGGAGACGTTACACCCAAATGTACATGTATCTAAATGAGTCCGTGTTAATATTGATCACGAGTCATATGAAGCGGGTTCATAACCAAGAAATTGGGTCACGGGACATAAAAGCGGGTCATGACCCAAAAAATATGTGTATCAAAACAATATCGGGTTCGAGCCAACCCAGGAAGGCTTAATTTTATAACTCAAATACGGGTCAATTTAAGGCCGAAAATATGTGTATCAAAATAGTTGAAGTTAATACAGTTTACGGGTCATAAATTACGGGGTCATGGCCCTAAAATAACAGGGTCATAACCTGTAATGCCGGTTACAGGCCATAAAAGTAGGTTCATGGCACAAAAAAACAAAAGATCTTTTACACGTCAAAGGTCATGTTTTTTTTTTACAGTACAATTCATTGCCTATGTACAAATAATATCTCCTGATTATGACATCTCCTGCAATTTTTGTAGGGTTTCAACCAACTTTATCTTATTTATGGGTCAAATCGGTAAATAGATCTGGTCAAGTTAGAAAAAAATATGGGGGTTAAACTAAATATGCACCCATAGAGGTCACGTACGGGTCCTAAAATGGTGGTTTGATGATTGAGAAAAGCCGAGGTCGAATTGGGTTGAGAAATTAAATTATGTTTATTAAGCTTTCAATTAAGCGGTCTAACTATGTTCATACTAATGTTTTTATCATACGCATTTATTAATTTGGTCCCAAAGTAGTATTATCAATTTCTCTTTGTCCTATTATGGTGGTGTTGTATTTTATTGTTTAATTTTTTTTTTCACTTTATCCTTTTATACTTAAAGGATTAGATATACGTCTTTTTTTCCTAAACGATTATTGATAACATAATTATCAGTAGGTTGAATCTCAAACATCTATTTTATAACGGTTTTGTACACGCTAAATGACTGACAGCCCGTGCAATTTTGCACGGGTATTAAACTAGTATATTAATTAATAGGCAAAACATTTAGTGTAAATTTTTGCGTCCACATCATCGATGATGTCATCGCCACCTCATCACCTGCCACATAATAAATTCAGACTTATCACCTGCCACACAATAAATTTAGAAAAAATGAGGCTATGAAGGTTTGAACCTATGACCTCAAAGTTATACTATAACAGTCTAACCACTAAGCCAATTGATTTTGTTGATTCTTTTATTAACAAAATTATAAATAAAGGACATAAATCCCTAATATTTCGTCCAAATTAAAAAGCAAAAATCTTATGTAAATTTAATTTCGGGCGGGGAATATTTTGTAATGCATAAACCAATAATCACCGAAGTTAATTGCAATAAATTATAAAAACTTCTACAATAGTGCCTTATTTACGTTTTGTTTAGGAATGAATATATAATTTATACGGAGTATATCAATCATATCTTATGCAATCTTCTACAAAAATAAAAAACTCTTTTGTTAAATTTAAAATTTTTTGGGATTGTTAATTCGTTTGTTACTCCATGGTAAGTATTTTGGACCATGTCAATAATGTGTTTGGATCAATAAGGAATCATGTCCGTCAACTTAGTATACGTGTAAACGGGTGCAGTTCAATGCATGTCATGAGTCATGAAAGGTCAATACTGGTAAACGGGTGCAGGTCAATTAACGTTGTATGCGAAATTCATATCCGTCAAATTAAAATACGAGTAGACGGGTGCAGCCCGTGCAGGTAAATACATGTCACGAGTCATAAAAAGTCAATATGAGTAAGCGGGTGTAGGTCAATTAACGTTGTATGTTTAATTTTTTTTAAACGCATTATTACTGCTGCCTAAATTAGAAACAATATAGAATATTAAATATAAGTATATAACAAAGTTTTTGTGAAGAAAAATCCTTTTTATTCTAATAAATTGCAAGGATTGTTTAGCGGGATTTTTCTAAGGAGAATATCACTTAATTAAGGAAAGGAATGAAGACTTATCATGTACACAATGGGCACACGTTAGAAAAATCCCGCTAAACAATCCTTGCAATTTTGCACGGGTAACAACTAAAATTAGCTTTTGATTTATTATATTAACTTTATATTCCAGTATTTCATTTTTGTATTGAAGTTTATTCATCTTTATTGTCTTATACTAAGGGTCAAATTGAGTCAAAGGGTTGGCTAGGCATTGACTCAAAATATGCTAGTTAAATTATGGTCGGTCAAATATCGGACATGGTCTACGGGTCACTAAAAAGCTTTCATTGCTCAGAAAAAGCGCACCCAATCAGATTTATTTTCTCAATCGACTAAGCTTTAAAAGTTGCCTACATTGTTAATTTAAAATCATTGTTAAATATCAAACTAAATAGCAAATACGACACTTATTAAAAGGTGTTTTAATATTTACTGAGTAACAATTATTATTTAAAATGTTATTCATTTAAACAAGTTAAAATTACAGAGAAATAGGGCCGCCCGTGCAATTTTGCACGGGTAAAAAGCTAGTCGACAGTTTATTACTTAAGACATAGTAGTCTTAGATGTAAACAACTAGTTTGTACAAGTTGTAGTCGTTCTTGTGCATCCATATCGCTTAATTTATATTCTACACATAACACAATTAAACACAAAACTAGCTCTTATAATCTTATTTGTAAGTTCTTAAATTACTAAAAAGCTTCTGAATTCTGCATCACAGACGAAGATTCTAGGTGGACCGCGTATTGTGCAATCTTCAAGTAAGAGGGCACTTGCAAGCTTTAGTAAAGATGAGTATTGCTTTGGTATAATGGAGTTTTGTCCATGGTTTGTCATTGAAGTGCAATGTTGATGGTGAAGATGGTAAAGGAGCAATACTAGTTTCTCGATTTGTGTTGAGTAAGGATTGTGATAAGTGTGATGATAAAGATCATGGTGATCATGATCATGATAAGTATTTTATGTACCCAAGAAGAAGATGACAAGGTAATAAAGAATAATAATTTATTAATATAATGTAAGTGGTACGTGTATTATAATGTAGGCCAGTACCGTTATCCTGGTTTGTCTATCAGTTTTGGTATCTATTTGTACTGACGACTTGTTTGAAAAATACTAATTTTGTGCTACACCATAATACTGTAGAAACAATCACAGATTTTCCTTTTTTCTTCAGGATCAATCAACGTCTCCGCCGTCAATTGGTGAAGTCGATCATATTCAATGAGTTTGGAGGAGAAAAAGGGGTTGGGTTGTGTGCGTAATTAGAGGAGAGAGAGAACTAAAATGAGGAGCTTCGTGGAGGGGGGTGGGATGCAGGGTTGCAGGGACATGGTGGTATCTTTGGCTTGGGCATAGGGTCGGCGAAGTAGAAATCGATCTGGGGTGGGTCGGGGAGGAGGGAGGATGAGAGAGAATGAAAGTTGGGATCTATTTATTATATTGTTCATATTTTCAGTTGTTGACTATTGCCTCTTGAATTCAATTCAGAAATGTTGAGTTCGAAAACAAGCACATGGTTTGACTAGGACTGACGTACCCCAAGGGTACCTAATAATTTGCGATGTTCTTTGGAATCCCATGCAACTTTAGAATCTCCTTAAAGTATTGATCATTGACATAGATGCATCATTAGTTTTGTGACAATCTACAAAATGATCCATCTTAGATAATCTATCAATCACAACCATGATGAAATATTTCCCTCGTTTTGTCTGCGCAAGACCCACAATGAAATCTATGCCCACACCATCCCATTGCATAGGTACGACCGTACCGGTAATGTAGTGTAGAAACCTTGATGGAACGTGGTCTTTGCGTTTTGAGACGTTCCACACCTACTGATAAAACAATAGTATGTACATCTCCACAACGTTTGGCAAAATAAAGTGCTAGTGAAGAAATTCTAGAGTTTTGTTAACGCCAAAATGATCAGTAAATCCTCTGCCCATGAGCTTCTGTCAGTAGCAATTATTTGTAGACACTTAGATATGCGTAGCTTGTTCCCTTTGAGAGGGAACTCATTTTGCAAAGAAAACATACCTCAAGCTCTGTGGTTGCATTTAAGATATACTTTCGAAAAATATGGATCTCCAACCTTTCTATCGATTTTTTCTTTGATCGGTAACACAAAGTATTTGATCAACTCAAAACCAAGCCCCTTTAATAGACAATAGCGATCGTCTCTTAGACAATAACAATCATCTCTTAGACAATGCATCCGCAACCACATTGCTTTTGACATCCTTGTACTGTGAAGAGAAAGTGAAGGATTGTAGGAATTCAAACCACTTAACATGTCTAGCATTTGACTTGTGTTGCACATGAATATATTCATGATCATTATGTAACACAAATGGCCTAGACCTTGGATAATGACTCTAATGGTCTAGTGCACGAACCATACATATAACTCCTTTTATACGTAGCATAGTCCAATCTTTCTCTAAAATGTTAATTATCGTTGAAATGAATCGTACTCCAATCACACCTTCTCATGTTAACATGTTAATTATTGTTGGAAATCTTGAAAAGAACCGTACTCCAATCACAGCCAGCATATTGTGGAAAAAAGTACAATATGATTTTTGTTTTATTTCATATAAAGGATTGGCTAATGGCCTAATGCTATAATGGTAGGAAACTAAGGATATGAGGATTCGAATTTCGGACCATGCTAAATTTCTAACCACTAGGCTAATCCTAATCATCGGGAACAAAGTAGAGTGACATAAGACTATCTTCATTGGGGGTTTCTAATAAATCTCAAAGTGGATAAAATGATTCTAAAAAATGGGAGACTCCCCAATGTAGATCAATGGAAAGAGCCTTAAAATTGAGATGATCTCTGTTTTTAGAGACCGTCTCAAAAATTTTAAGGATTAATTATGTCGGGTCCACTAGTAATTAGAATTTTTATATTATTTTGGTCCCAATTAATAATTAAAAATTAAATATTTGAGACCTAAAAATATAAGCCCTACCATGAAAAGTAGAGTCTCCAATTGAGATTGAGATAAGAGCAAAGACAATAGTTGTCCTTTAGCCTTGGGTTTGTCAACAAGTACAAGAAAATTGAGTTCATCTATTGTAAATGTGCAGTTCGCCCGTCAAAATAACTCTTATGTTTTATGGGACGAAACTGGTTTGTTCAGAAAAAGAGAAGATAAAAGTTGAAAAAAGAGGAGAAAAGTATTTACGGAAAATTCACGTGGTGACCCTGAGTTTTGCAAGATTGCACGTGGTGACCCAAATTTTAAGTTTCTGCACACGGTGACCCTGAACTATGCATTTTGTGCACGTGGTGGCCCTATACGTTAACGTTGTTAGAAGTCCGTTAAGTTTTTGTCAAATTAAATTCATGTGGTGACCCTGAGTTTTGCAAGATTGCACGTGGTGACCCAAATTTTAAGTTTCTGCACACGGTGACCCTGAACTATGTATTTTGTGCACGTGGTGGCCCTATATGTTAACGTTGTTAGAAGCCCGTTAAGTTTTTGTCAAATTATGCTTTAATATCATCTTTTGAAGGTAGCAATTAGTTATTTACACCTCATCCAACATTAATTTAATATCGTCTTAACACATAGTTAACTTCAATTAGTTGAACTTTTTTATCAAAAAATTGTACATTAGAACTTAATTATGGCATAACTTAACGGAATTCTAACGGTGTTAATATAGGGTTACCGCGTGCACAAAATGCATAGTTCAGGATTTAGCGTGTGCAGAAACTTAAAATTTGGGTCACCACGTGCAATATTGCAAAACTCAGGGTCAGCACGTGAATTTTCGGTTAAATTTACAACAAAACGTTTCATCTATTGATGATGATGTTTGGATTAAAGTGGTAGTAATTAAAGAAGTACAACAACAAAAAGTTTCATCTATTGAAGAGCAGATAAACCCCATAAAAACCTCGGAGAGGAAGCAGAGCGTCATTTCTAAACTCCCCAACAAACAGTGACTCCCCTCTCTCCAACAAACCGCCATTTCTCTCTCTTTCTGCCCACACATGTCCTCCGCAGTTTTCATCCAAAGCTGCTCACTCTTCTCCAAACCACTCTCCTCCCCATTACCAACCCGCCATTACAGCAGAAAGCCCAGGAATCCTCGCCGCAGGCCGTTGTTCTTGGCTTCTGCTTCCTCAAATGGGTCTGATGGTCTCTCTTGGGATAAGCTTGCCGGGTCTTTTCGCCGCGGCACCGAGCAATTATTGCATAATTTTGGTGAGGGATTGAAGAAAGAGACTGGCATTGATACCCAGAAGATTGGTGCTGGGTTTTTGGGTGCGGGTAGAAAGCTTGAAGATGGGTTTAATCGGGTCCGGTTTGAATTGCTTCCTGAGTTTCTCGATTGGAACAAGTTGGATAATTGGAAGGTAATAATTTCTGTATTTTTTTTTTTTTTTGAATTTTAGTTCAATTTTACTGTTTTGCTATGAGAATTAAATATAATGTCTGTCTGTCTGTCTCCTTTGGTGTAACCTATACCGCAAAGTCAGAAACTGTGTGGTGCTGTTACGTGGTAGAGTCGTGTTTTTGCGGCCCTGCCATGGTACTGGTTTCAGTTGCCATAGTCTTTGTTTGGTGGGACTTGTGAGTATATACGATGTTATTGGGAATGATTGCTTTTGTAGTGTTACATACTCTATGATTCCGAGAAGGAAGTGTTAACCTCTCTTTAATTGAGCAGAAATCTAGAAAGAATTTCGGGCGCCAAGTGGCTTGCTTGTATATACACATTTGAGCTAACTGTCTTACTGACTCACGCAATAGTTAAGCAGTAAGCCGTAACTAATCACCTATTGCCCAGGTGTACATAAAAACCTGGACCTCTAGCTACTGTCATCATGACATGAGAACTTGAATTAGGCTTTCTGAATTGACTGCCTGTAGCATCTGATTGCAGATTATGTTATTTTCTGGTATGAGACTGCAATCTGGTTAATGTGTCATTCTCCAGGACATAAAAAGCTGGGAACCCAAAAGAGTTGGTGCTTTGCTCCTCTATGTTATCGTTGTCATAGTGTCTTCTCGAAAGCTCTATGCTGCATTTCAAGCTCCTCGAATTGCTCAAGAGAAAAAGGAATTATTGGATGCGTATATGGAGGCATTGATTCCTGAGCCCACACCAAGCAATGTCAGGAAGTAAGTATAAGTGATTGTTTCTTCGATAATAATTATATTAGACCCCAACTTGAATTTCTTTATTTCCTCTCTAAATTTTCCATATAAAGGCTTATTCCTGTGCATAAAGCATAAGATGAGGCCTATCCTTAACCTGAGTTGCCTTGTACATGTTCGGGCTCCAAAGTAGCAAAAACGAGAAATTTCTTGCCAACTGTGCTTTACTACTTGTGTCGCTGGATCAGAGTCCCCAGGAATTACTCCCCATAACCACTACAAGGCAATTGTATTTCGATTTACCCTGTAGGGTAATCTTGTGGGCATTTTGTAGGATTCCTGAGTATTCACCTTTAAAGAAATTGAACCATATGTGATACTATCGCTCTCCAAGTGCTTCACTAATATTGTGTTTATTTTCCTTCTGAAAACCAAGAATTTTGTTTGCTTTGATATGTGTCTATGAAATCTCTGCATCTACTTTTACTTTTAAATATTTATTTATGGGCATGAGGCTCATAGGGTGGCTCGGAAAATGAATTATTGATTTATAAATTGGGTGACTACTTGAGAAGGTGAACTCAAAGACTTGCATATGTTCTGACTTTTGTTATAGGAACATGTGTGGGCAATATTTCATCTACTACTTGTATACATCAATGGCAATACATTTGTTGGGAAATCAGTGCGAACACACAAAAAACTAGAGAAAAAGTGCAAAAGAACAATTTTAGGGTGGTTCGGCGTAGGCCTAGTCCACAACACAACTCTACTATATTAGTAGTCTCGCAAATACAAGTTTAAGGCGATCTTGACTACCCTCACAAAATAACCAACCTAAGGACCCGAGCACCCCTCTCACTTTAAGGCACTTAGATGGAGAAACCTCACACAACTTATCTCTCTTTATTTTGTTGTGGCTACTGCTCTATCTAAGTCTCAACACAATTCAAAGCCCCTATTTATAGGACTAAGCTAACTTTAGAGCCATTTAGGAGTACATGTACTAGAAGTCTCCATACATGCGTTTAGGAGATGCATTTACTCAAATAAATGCATGCATCTTCACATTTTACTAATTTAATTTGATTGGGAAGTCAAAGAGTCTTCAACAACTTTCGTAGTAAACCTTTTTAAAATTTTGCATACATGTGTGCTGAGATTGTTTTGCTGTCAAAGGTATGGAACTTAAACAGCATAAGATACAAGTAATTTCTGCATATAATTTTTGGTTTCCTCATTTAGTTTTGTATTTGAACTTTGATCGAGTGCTTGCTAGCTACCAGACCTTAATGATCAATGGGGAATTCCTTGTCCACTTTGGCTAAGTGGTTCCTTTCTCTGAAGGCTACATATGTTCTCTCAACTTGGAAAAGTAGGATAAAGAAAGGGTAAAAAGTTGAACTTTGGAAGATGGTTCCACTAGCTGTTTGGTGGTGTACTTGGAATGGAAGACATCATTGCGTAATATGATATTGCTCTGACTCACCAAGAGTCCAATTTTTACGTTTTGAGGTTGTCGTACAGTTGGAGCCTTATGTTATAGCCTCACTTACGCTTGGCTAACTTCGTTTTTTGCGAATAAATTTCTCACGTAGTTTAAGAGTTTAATTAGCTTTCCTCTGTAAACGGGAGGCACCCCCGTGGTCTCATTTTGTAATTGGGCGTCATGACCTTGGTGTCCTTTTGAAATTGATATTCTCACTTGCGTGCTTAAGAAAATAAAACACTCAATTGGATTATGTTTATTTTTTATTTTTGTTTAATTCCAGGTTGAAAAAGGGCATGTGGAGAAAGGCGATGCCCAAAGGACTGAAAATGAAGAAATTTATTGAAGGACCTAATGGCACTCTGATTCATGATAGTTCCTATGTTGGTGAAGATGCATGGGATGATGACGTAGAGAAACCTCTAGAAAACATGAAAGGACTTATCACTGGCAATGCAAGTTTAAGTGAAGAAGAGAAGACAGCTGTGCAAAGAGACATTAGTGTTTCAGGTTTGGGAATAATGTTATATAGCTCGAATAGGTTTCAAAATTTTGAAATAGAAACTCTTGCTTTTCTTATTTTATCATTGGAAGGGATTGGGTGTAAGTGTCCTGCAACTTTAATGTCATGCATGACATCATGGCTATTCAAATCAGATTCCCAAGAATCGCTGCATTAATGCTAATGCTTTATCCATTGTCATATACACACATTAATGCATTTGGCTAGTAATTCCCCTCATCTCACTGTGGATTAGATGCTCTTGTTATGTTACTTATAGAATATCATCTTTTATCCTAGAAATACAGGGAAGCATCTCACGTCCTAGAAGTACAGGCAAGCCTGTAGTTTTAAACTCTGTTTTTCTTTTTTTTTTTTTTTTTTTTTTATTTGGGAAACAGTCCTAGTACCTGTAAGCAATCTTTATTTCAGTTTTTTTTAACTTGACACATTGACTGGAAGCTCTTGTCGTATATTGGACTTTTTCATGCACCCCACGACTCAAAGAATGGGTCAAGTTTCAGCATTTTCTCAAAGAGAAATTCTTTCTAGCCGAATGAGTTAGTGTTCACTTTTATTAATTCAAATGCCATTTCTTCTATTGTTGAAGGTTATGAGCTAGACCTCGAAGGATCATGGCGTGAAAGGCTCCAGACATGGACACAAATACTGGGAAAGGAGAAATTGACAGAACAAGCGACCTCTTTGAATGCTAAATATGCCGTTGAATTTGACATGAAAGAAGTTGAGAACAGTCTTCGTAAAGATGTGGTAGAAAAGGCAAGAGATGCAGAAGGAGCTAGGGCTTTGTGGATATCAAAGCGTTGGTGGCGCTACCGACCTAAACTGCCCTACACTTACTTTCTCGAGAAACTTGATAGCTCAGAGGTAAATTAAACTAGTCTGTTATGCTGGTGTGCAGTAACCCTAAGATTTAAAAATATTTGAATCGCTTATTGACAGACTTGGTAATACATTATACTTAGTTTTCTGAGCTTAGCTGTTAACCCTTTCTGGAAATAAATTGTAAGTTTCCTGCTGCTTCTAAGGAGAATTGAGTTTCGGCAAAGAATAAATGTCTTGTTTTTCTTTTACGAATTCTGATAAACTTGCTAGCAGTCCATGAAAGCGAACCATCTTTTGGGGTGGAAGTTGGAAATTGTTCACTTTTATATATAGATTCTCTATTGATGACTATGCTGTCAGGTTCTTTGAGTACTTTCTCATCTTCATGATCTTTTAATACCTACAACAACGCCAGCCCTGCTCTGTTCCACTTCCGGTTGTCCTTGCAAAAAGAAACTTCCTAGCCGGTGTTCTGTGTGCGGTGAGGACGAGGAATCCTTTGAAATCTTTTGCTCTCTTGCCCTTGGGTATCCTCTTTATGGCACTTATTCATGCCCCTTTTTGGGTTGAGTTGGGTTCTCACCCATAAGGTTAGATGTTCTTTTGGCTTGGAAAAGGAGGATGAAAAAGTGTTGGATTAGTGAGGCATGGAAAATATTGAAGTACTCTATGCTAAGTACTTAACATTATACATTAGCACCAATGAATAGAGCAACTGACTTGTTCCCATAGAAAAAGACAAACAGCCGACCTTCGGAGTGAAATCAGCGCTGGAGTCAAGTGCTCCACTCTCATCAGTACTTGACTTGTCTTCTTTTTCTTGATAAGTTCTCTCGTGAATCATGATAGCTTGAAAGCTTAACCTTCCAACTCCCATTTTGTAAATGGGTGTCAACCCTTGGTTTAGCTCTGTACCCGGGAGTCACACCCTTGGTGTCATTTAATAGACATACTATATGACTTAAAACTCTCATCTAAGATTACTCCTTGTGAAGGGATATACCTCCTCCCAGTCCAATTACCATAACTTCCAGTGTAAGCCAATAATGAAGCTGATATAGGTCTTTACAGAGGAGAGAACATGATTACCCAATATCATACTCAAAACTGGATAAATGTGTTGTAATGTTAGATGATTGGATGTGGAACACGAGGGAGTTTTAGACCAGTGACCTACTGGGTGTACAAATCTAGAACAATGCTAAGCTTAGCCACAAATCTTTTTGTTCCATTTTAGATTGGTGCCATGATTTGTTAAGGTGTATAAGTTCTGTCTTTCCCAGTGGAAGGCATTATAAGCGGTCTCCACTCTTGCCTGCAATGTTTTATATTCCTACATGGTGTCGCATGGTCAAAATGAGTATGCTAAACCATGCAGCCACTGACAAGGAGATCATCAAGCTTCAGCGCAGCAGCCTTCCAGGATCTCATGCAACAGGACGAACTTCCAATTAGTGTAACCTCAAGGGCATTTGTTGATTATGTTGAAGAGAGAATTCCTCAGCTCTTTGCTGATTATATGTAGACTTTAGGACAAATATGACAATCAAATGGGGAAAAGTATGATATGAAAGGCAGCTGATATAAGTGATAAAACTGAATACTGAAAATTAACATCCACTTGGGCGGTTATATCATTCTGTCGAATTGTGTTGCCCAAACTTATCTAGAGGGACCCAACATGGGTACGTGCAATTGTTGGACTCTGATATCTTATGAAATTTCCATTTTTTGGATTAATATTAAGTGTCTAAGTGTCATGGACTCATGCCCATATCCAGTGTCCGACATCAGTAACCAAGATAATATGTGTTGTAATTACATAGATTACAGAGCATTTGTGTATTTGTAATCTTCATCCAGACAGTGATCAATTTTTTAGCTCTTAATTTTTCAGCTAATCTTTCTCTTTCTCTGTCATTGAAATTTTCCTCTCACATTGTTAGTATAGTGTAGAGTCCCCTTGAAGCTCCATTTCTTCAACATTGACGCTAGCTACCTAAGACCTACATCTTTCTAGTCAATTTCATTTCTATTACTATGGTGGCCTGGATTAATGACAAAGTAACCATTTATTGGTGGACTATTTCCACCTTTCACTGAATGGCTGTTATTTGGGCTCTGCCACTCTGAGACACTTCATCGTGTTAGAGAGCATTAGTGTGAGATAGAATCGTTCTGCAAGATGAGAATGGGTTGGATTGACCCTTATATGCATAGTGTCCCCTGCCCCATTTTGCTCTATAATTCTATTTTTGGGCTTCATATCTGATGTACTACTGTCTTGGAGAAACAACTTTTGCTTTATGCTTCAGTTTCGTGATTGTGGGAGTGGTATTTTTCAGGTTTCATTTTGAGGCTTTTCCTGTTTATTGTTGGTTGGACATGACTTGAGTATTAAGAATGAATTCTTTTTTGTTTTCTGTTGAAGAGATAAAACAGCTTTGAATATCAATTTTTTATAGCTAAAGATTTTGAAGTTATATGTCGTTGCTTATATATACACTTATTTTCTTTACAGGTTGCAGCTGTTGTCTTTACTGAAGATCTCAAGAGATTGTATGTGACGATGAAGGAAGGTTTTCCCTTAGAGTATATTGTAAGTTAAGTTATTCTATTTCTTATTTGACTTGCATATTTTCTGGTTCTTTTCTGTTTCATTTTTGTTCAAAATTATATATAAATTTGTGATTGTTGTAGGTTGATATTCCTCTTGATCCGTACTTGTTCGAGACGATTTCTAATTCTGGTGTCGAAGTGGATCTTCTCCAAAAGCGGCAAATTCATTATTTTATGAAAGTTTTGATAGCCTTACTACCAGGAATTCTAATTTTGTGGTTTATGAGGGAGTCCTTGATGCTTCTACATATTGCTTCTAGCCGTTTTCTTTATAAGAAGTATAATCAACTATTTGACATGGCATATGCAGAGAACTTTATTCTGGTAATACCTTTGGATCCTGGCAACCTGTGTTTAGTATCTATGTGTTGCTCTCTAGTTTCTAGTCTGATTTCATTTTAATATCTCCAGCCTGTTGGCGAGGACGTTGAAACAAAGTCGATGTACAGAGAAGTAATACTTGGAGGGGATGTTTGGGATCTTCTGGATGAAATAATGGTTTACATGAGAAATCCCATGCAGTATTATGAAAGAGGGGTGCAATTTGTGAGGGTAATGCTAGTAACTCATGCTGGAAATATTAGTGATATTATTTGTGTTGTTGCTGTTCAGTAATATATTCTCCTTTGAGGTTTTTTTTCAGGCTTAGGAGGACTTATTGTTTGATACCAGCTTGGTTTTAGAGTTTTTGCTATATATCTTCTTTCCAACAAAAGGGAAAAAGAACTATGTAATTATATCTTATTATGCTGAGGGGGAAATGTTCTAATTCTAAAAGAGGTTATGCATCTGTGCAGGGTATTCTTCTTTCAGGTCCTCCAGGTACTGGTAAAACACTCTTTGCCAGAACACTTTCTAAGGAAAGTGGTTTGCCATTTGTGTTTGCTTCTGGTGCGGAATTTACAGATAGTGAGAAAAGTGGTGCTGCAAGGATCAATGAGATGTTTTCAATCGCGCGAAGAAATGTAATTCCAAGTTGCTCTTATTTCATTGGCTGTTTAGAAGTAATATATACTATTTGCTCCTTCCTGTTATGTTGGCTTCTATATTGGTAATGCTTCTCTCAGGTTTCTGAGGCTTTTGTTAAAGTTCATTTAATCAGCTAGATAGACATTTGTTTTCAAATTATTACAATGCCTTTATTGAGGATAATACTAATACGATAAAGGTGGAGTGGTGGACATATATGCAATTTTATTGTTTTCATATATATACGAGAAAAGTGCAATTTGTTTCTATGAACTTTTGTCTCGTTATTTTATTCCCCTTTCCATTTAATGCATTGCCTCGATTTTAAAATTCAAATATCATCGTTTTTATCTTTCAACAGGGAAGTTATAACTTACAAGACAAGTTATAATGACAGTTATTCTTCTTATTTTCGCAGGCTCCATCATTTGTTTTTGTTGATGAAATTGATGCCATTGCAGGAAGGCATGCTAAAAATGATCCACGAAGAAGAGCAACATTTGAGGCTTTAATATCTCAGTTGGATGGAGAGTAAGTCTGTAATTTTGTGCTTGTTCGACTGGAAGAGAGGGATTGTATGGGGGGATGCATTGGCAAGTTAGGTGCAGACCTGATGCAACTCAGTCATTGCATAGAGACAGCAATCAGAAAATCTAGACATCTGCTTATATTAGAGATGTGTATGCGCAATTGCTACTAATCAACTTTGCTCTGACCTCTGGAGCTAATCACAAATTTGCCAATAAATTACAATTACTTCACTAGAATTTATGAAATTCCATGAAGGAACCATTAAAGGACGTCCTTCTAAAATGTCTAAGACCCCTCTATCAAAAAAGTGAAAACAAGTGTAAGACTCTTGCCAAGATGGAAATGTTGATGGGTTTGGTGCTTCAAAGTCCATTAAAACTGTACCCATTAACATACCACAAGAATGAACATTCAGGTCATCATAATGGTGTCAAGAAGATGAGTATAAAACTAAACAAAACAAACTTATGTAGCTTCTTGCCATGGTCCACTACCTTTCCCCTCAAACTCGTCGCCCATTCGAATAGGACAAGCTTGTGCATAAACGCCCCGTTCTGTAGACTCTGATTTGGCATGGTAGCCACTGTGAACTAACGCTATTCAAGTTCTTGGTTGTGGTTTCATTGGAGAATTTGTATAGTATTTATTTTATTGAGGTCACTTGGTGCTACTATGTGTTTTTTCTTTCCTTCCTCTAGCAGTTTATAATTCCAACTCTTGTTGTGGCTCATGTTCGTGTGAGTCTCACCAGCGCCAATTTTATCAACTAAATGTTTGCGGATGGACTTTTCTTTGTCATTGTTGTTGTTATGGCTTATTATCAGTGGTTGGTAGATGGTTGTTTTGTATCTTTATTGGCTGTGTCGCTGTGATTCCTTTCATACTCTTCCTCAAGTGGGATTAGCTGTTCCTCACTTTGAAAGTCTCTGTCTTAATCTTCTCTGTGACTGATGTTGGCCCTTTTTTGTGTAGCAAAGTGAAGACTGGGGTTGACCGATTCTCACTTAGACAAGCAGTTATATTCATTTGTGCAACTAATAGGCCAGATGAATTAGATATTGAATTTGTTCGAGCGGGACGTATAGACCGTCGTTTGCACATTGGACTGCCCGATGCTAAACAGCGAGTGCAGATTTTTGGGGTGCACAGTTCAGGGAAAAAGCTGGGTGAAGATGTCGACTTTGAAAAGGTTAGTGACTTTGTTATCATCCCTTTTCATTCATCAGCTACATCTCAAATTGCACCGAAATTCAGATGTAGCTATTGCTACCAGTGAGTGTGCAATGTCATGTTTCATTGTTGTGATTGAGATGTAGCCTTTGCTACTGAAAATCCAACTGCGTCAGGTGAACATTCTTGTGCAAAACTGTGTGATATATGCAGAGTAAACATATAATTCTCCTTGCCATTTCTATTGTCAAATTAGCTTATTCCTTTTTAGTATGGTCAGATCTCACTTTTCAAGGCATCAAATGTCAACTGGGTCAGAATATTACTTTCTGGTAAAAATAAGTTGATAATTTTTTTATGGTACATCAATAGGAGTAACCTGAAATAGCTTCAAAATTGTCTGATTCTTTTGCAGAGTTAGTAAAAGGGGCCTTTAAATATCATTGTATGTTGGCCAAAAACGAAGCAAGAAAAACAAACCTCCCCAAACATTGTCTAGGTGAAAAATCTGCCTTGAAATTATTGGCGAATTAGGCTCAACCTAGATGCATATATAGCGAATGTAACGGAAATTCCAAAACAACTTCTATCTGTTTGCCCTAACCCCACAAACTTCATTTGTATAAAATAACCCCTTAGGCAGGATACCTACCACTCCTCAACAAATTAAATGAAGTAAGAGATGATTATTACATTTAGGAAATAGTAGGCCTACACCGCCAAATGTATCACAAGTATCCATTCTTCCCAAAACCATAGTCCATCAATTAAGTCGCAGCTTAAGAGGAACTTTAGATCTCCAAGTAGTCATCACGAACTTCAAAAGCAGGAGAGACGACCACATTAGTTTGTGGCCTAGGCGAATAATGAGAAGAAGTTTCTTTGATTTTTTTTGTTTGTTTGTGCTCCTTTCTAATGCAATTTGAAATGAACAGACTTTGCAAGTATTTTAGGGCAAAGTCACTTTCTTGACTATGTTTATGGAGACCCGTTTTTCTTGCTTCTTTTTGGGCCATCTGCAGAGAGTTGGGCATTTATATAAATATCATAGAGCAATGAGGCCACCTGGTCCATGTTTGCTTCGGTAGTTCTATTAAAGATTTTTTTTTTTTGGTCAAAAAATGTATCAAAGAAAATGATCTACAACTAAAGCTTCTAGTCTCCGTACCAAACTTGCATATCCTCAATGCCATACATATTTGAAGATTCCAAATAGAGATCAAGTGTCTCCATGTGTGATTTCTTCAGGCTTCCACTTATACGGAGCTCGCTTAAAAGGTCTCATGAAACTCCCTAGTGAAAATAAATAGCCGAACCTGGAGCATTCTGACTGTCGCTGACCATAAATGCTACTATGAAACAAGGAAGAAAAATGCATCCCACATTACACATATCTTCCCAAAATCTAATCCGGCCTATCAACCACTCATAAGTTAAATGGTAGAAAAACATGAAATTTAGGAGTTTGGGTGAAGCATGAGTAGTGGAAGAATTAATAAAAGAGAATACAGACACGAGTTTATCAAAGTAAATCAGCTTCCCTCCAATAAGCACATCTGTTGACCCATCTACTTGCTTTGCGACTCTTGTCTTCACTTGTTTCCAAAAGGTGGACGATTTTGGGTTTCCCAAAGAGGTAGGCCGAAATATACTAAAGGCCAATTTTTGAATCTGACACCCAACCAGTAGAACTCAAGTTCTCAAGAGAAGCTGATCCATGTTTGAACCCGTACCTCTTCTTGCCAAATTCATCTTCAATGCTAGATTGGTCTCAAAAGCTGCTATAAAGGAGAGAGCACTCTGGATATCTCGGGTGTTTGGTGGGAGGAAAAAAACAATGCCATGTTCAAGTTGTAAATGTATTGCATGCACTTGTTCTCTCCTTACTCTAATACCTTGAATCTAGGACTTCTTCTAACAAGACCAGGCCTTTTGAAAGTCTGGGCTAAAAATTATGGCGTTGAGGCTCCTTCTCCTGGCTTCATCAACCGTGAACATCTTCTCAGTATAACATGAGTTATGATGCTGTCACTGTGATTCTGCTCTGACTTTTGCACTCTAAATTCTTCTTGATTTGATTAATTGTCACAGTTAACTATTGTGTGTTGATTTTAGCTCTGACCTATATGGTATAAAGCCAGAATTTTTTTGTTTGTTATTGTTTTTTGGGTTAATTCACGTGGTACCCCCGTGTTTTGACGATTTGCACGTGGTACCCAATGTTTCGCAAATTTGTACAAAATACCCTCGACATTTGACTGTTTGCACACGGTACCCAAAACTTAACCATCTCACCAACAGCGTCAACTTTTTTGTTTTACAAAGAGGTTAATTCACGTGGTACGCTCGTGTTTTACCGATTTGCACATGATACTCAATATTTTGCAAATTTGTACCAAATACCAAGATTTAACTGTGTTAGTGAGAGGGTACCACGTGCAAATCGGCAAAACACGAGGGTACCACGTGAATTTACCCTCTTTTTTTAAGAACAAAAGTTGACGGTGTTAGTGAGAGGATTAAGTTTTGGGTACTGTGTACAAACAGTCAAATCTCAAGGGTATTTTGTACAAATTTGCGAAACATTGGGTACCACGTGCAAATCGTCAAAATACGGGGGTACCACGTGAATTAACCCTTGTTTTTTTTTTCAAATACTGATAATAGTCTCCTTCTGTGTGCTTTGACTTCAGAAGTAGCTTTACTGTGCCGTTTGGGAGTATATATGATGGCACAGGCAATCATATGCTACTTTCACATTTGGCAATTTTGTACGTTCTCTGATAAATTTTATTTTATAGCTTGTCTTCCGCACAGTTGGTTATTCTGGGGCAGATATACGCAATCTTGTCAATGAATCAGGAATAATGTCTGTAAGTGAAATTTCCATCTACTTATATGCATGCACTGTTCATATTACATCATATATATGCTGGTTTTAGCTGATTCGCTCCATTGTGCCCACTGCCGAGAATCCATAATGGAAGTGTGTTATCAACATAATATAACTTTACATCATGATATAACGAAAACTAGTATAGGATGGTTTCAAGATGAGGTTATTGAAAGCTGTTGAATTTTACAATAAAGAGTGGGGCTCTTAAATGAAACATTGAGGCTGTAAGACAATAGTTTTGGCCTCCCAACAAAAAAGCAATTGTTCTTAAAATACTTGAAACTTGTTTGTTTTATCACTATGTCATATGGTAAGACAATCTCTTAAGAGAGTTTCTCATGTAATCTTGCAACTACAAGTTTTAGGGACAACTTGACAACCCTCAAATGTTAAGTACCAACCCAACAACCCAACCGTTCCAAGCATCCTAGGTGGTGAAGTCCCATAAAACATCCGTCTTGGCTTTGGAGGCACCTCACATCTCACCTCAAAGTCCCTCATGTTCAGGGAACTGCTCAGTAAGACTATATATGAGAAATATTTGAATCCTGCTTGTACAAGCACTGTTAACCTAATCTGAAGAATCTTTCATGATGCATCGTTCACAGTACATAGATGTATTGAATGTAAACACGCATGAATGTAAGATCCTATTAGATATTTGGATGGACTACAGAATCTGCCAAATGCCTTGTAGCTTACCCTACATCACTAGGATAAATGCCTACTTTGTAATTGGATACTTGGTGCACGGTCAAGTGCAGCTACCCGGCTTGTGTCTTATTGTTTCCTTTTCATCCGTAATTTAAAGAGTCGTACAAAATCAAAATGGCTATTAAAACGCAACGGTATTCTTTACATGAGACTCTGTTTATTGGAGTGCCATGGACATTCATGCACTCATTATACGTGTGAACAAGTATTAAGTTATTAATTCTCATGACATTTTTTATTACACCATGCCTGGCACTGTTGCCATGAGGGATTAGCTGCTAAAAGTGGACACTTGTCATTTAGTTACTCGCTGAAAATAAATCAAAACAGCCCCACTTGAAACTACCAGTAGGGCTGAGCAGAAACTCGGTTCGGACCGAGAACCGGACCGGACCGGACCGGTCGGTTCGGTCCGGTCCTCGGTCCAACTTTTTTGGGGAATTTCTCCTCCGTCCACTCTTTTTAAGGGGACCGGACCGAACCGGATTCGGTTCGGTCCTCGGTCCACATTTTCCCGAGCCTCGGTCCTCGACCCGGTCCGGGACCAATGCTCACCCCTAACTACCAGAGCATTTGCCTCTGCTTGTTTCTGTCCTTGTCATGTGTCCTCTCTAATTTGTTAGTACTTTTCTTTTTCTTTTATGGCTTTTGGTTATTAAAGTTATTGAAATGTGATTTTAAAATATTTAGAAAAATTACTCCAACATTGGTTTTCTTTTTTTTTCTCTTTAAATAGAGACGACATTTGATATACTCTAATTTACAAACAATATAAGATATTATGAAAACTTGATATATTTGATTAACAGAAAAATCACATTGGATGAAAACAAATGGCACCAATAAACCACGTAAACTAATGTCGGGTGCTAAAGTATAAACCAAAGGAGGAGAGAGACATGTATTCAATATCATGGTACCATGATTGATAAGCATAGTTATACGGTAGTTATTATAGCAAAAACAAACTAACGACCTCTACCATACGGTACAGCTCACCATGCCAACTCACACTAACACGCCAACGAACTTCTAACTACCATATCACATAGTCTAAGTATTCTTATTAGGGCGTCAGTTTGATCCAATCAATCAGTCAATGCATGGCAGGGGTTGCCTGTCCTATCTTGCCTGAGAGGGAGCCTCTTTGGGGATCTTGGGGCAATGATGATCTAATTGATCACCACATGGGTCAGATTATGTGTTCTTCGAACTGCCATCCTGTGTTTTTACTTATTCGAATAGTCACACGTTTGAGATATCTGCTCGCAATAGTGAAACCTCCTTTATTGCTGCCATCGCCGATTTTCAGATTCCTTTTCTATACCCTGTCCTTTCTTCTTCTTTATAAGATGTGTAGATCACAGATGGGATATGCGTTATTAAGATTAGACTTTAGAGGGCCCAAATGGTCACTTTTGATGATATTATGTTAACACACCAAGATTTCAAATTTAGGTTCTTGAGGACGTTGTATAGCTGGAGTCAAGTGTTACTTTCACACCGACACTTGACTTTGACGTTGTGTAGCTGGAGTCAAGTGTTACTATCACACCGACACTTGACTTTCATTCCTTTTGTGGATAAAATTTCTCATGATAGTCCTAGAGCGTGATTAGCTCTCTTTTGCTTACGGGCGTCACCCCTTTAGGTGTCTTTTTGTATATGGGAGTCACCCCCTTGGTGTCCTTTTGAATATATTGATATCCTATCTTGCTTATCAAAAAAAAAAAATGGTCACTTTTGTCATTTGCCCCTAACCAATCTCTTCCCTGGTACACTTAATATAGGATATGCACCAATTACGTGGAGGAACTAACGTAGTATGTGATTTACTGAGTGCATTAATGGTATTCTTTTGATACTTATTCTGTGCACATCTGTACTTTCCGTCATGGAATAACTAGTCCGTCGACAAGGTGTCTTAGTGTGGTCTGCTTGTTGGTGTTGGCTGGGTGGATGAGATTTCTGAGAAATTGAGATTCTGTTTCACTCCATCTCCTTATCTCTTTTCTCTCATCCTAGAGCTGGATGGCTTTCCTTGCTATAGTAACACTCGACATTTTGATTTGGACCGCGTTAGAATATTTTATTCTGAGAGCATCCTTTGCATCTTCTATGACAATATTATTTCCTGAAATTTTCTTGCTGATATAGTGATTCCAGAATTTGTATTTTGCTTAACATTGCTTCTCATAAAAAAACTAGTATAGGCAGAAAGATCATTGCAATAATTTTTTAGTGCCTTTAGAGCCCATTTCAAGCAGGGAAAGGGAGGGTGGGGCGTAGGCAGCCTTTCTGCCATAGCTAAGGTTTTATTTTTTTTGAATGTCAATCTTCAGTGGCACAACTTTTTCTTTTTTTTTTGCAAAGAATTTTGTTCTTTTATTCAATCCACAATGGGGAAAATTAAAGATCGCCTTACAAAATAAACATCACTAGAGAGTAAAGAAGCCTAGGAAGTTAAGCTATCTACAACCTCTTCATTGTTCCAGTTTTTAAATGGCGCTTTTCCACATTTCTCTTGCTCTCACACTGTGGTGATTACATATGATGGTTCATGCTAGCTGACCTCAAATTATTTTAGGTTTACCACTTTGTTGGTATTTTTTTTGACTTTTAGTTAAATCCTCTATAGGCACAGACCTAAAATTGCTTTTAGTTCAAATGTTTGTGTCATGTGTTGCAAAATTGTTGTTCACGCTTTTTGATTGAGATTGATTAGTCTCTTTTTTTTTTTTCAAGTTATTGTCCAGTTGTTTAACTTTTGGCTATTTCGTTGATTATTTGTTGCTGCTTGAATGTGTAATTGGTTTAAGAAGTACTCTTGTACTTAGTGTTTTTTACACATCTCTCTACTTTTCTCTCTTTCTAGCTCCCTCTGCTACAGCTTTAACAGTAAATCATGTTCGTAACAAATTGGCAAGCAGGTAAGGAATGGTCATTCTGTGATTAGTCAGCAAGACATTATAGACGTCTTAGACAAGCAATTGCTCGAGGGTATGGGTGTGCTGCTTACAGAGGAGGAGCAACAAAAATGTGAACAAAGTGTATGTTTTATCCATGTTGGTTAGCTCTGATTAAAAGTTAATGATTTTGGTTGATTACAAAACTTACATGCTTGTGTAACAGGTGTCAGTAGAAAAGAAGAGACTTCTAGCTGTACATGAGGCTGGTCACATTGTGTTAGCTCATTTATTTCCAAGATTTGACTGGCATGCATTTTCTCAACTTCTTCCAGGTGGGAAGGTGAGATTTCTAGCAGTGAGACTAGCTAAAACTTATCGCACTTTTGGATTCATAACTTGTTTATCTGATGTGTTATGGATGATCTCTAACAGGAAACAGCTGTATCTGTTTTTTATCCGAGGGAAGATATGGTTGACCAAGGCTATACAACTTTTGGTTATATGATGATGCAAATGGTTGTAGCACATGGGGGTCGTTGTGCCGAACGTATTGTGTTTGGTGATGATGTAACTGATGGAGGAAAAGATGATTTGGAAAAAATCACCAAGGTTAGTGATCGTTATCACTTATTGCTTTACGATATGGTATTGTACTATGTGACATTAACTTAACGCAATAGTCCTGCTAGTAGTTTGCATCTGGAAGGGACATGATGTTCTGGTCCCTTGTATTATCTCGTTGTTTATAAGTTTCCGAAAGTTTGAATATCATATCTAGTTGAATGTATCGTATGGCGTCAACTTTAGTAATAGTTTCCCTAGTACTTTGCATCTGAAAGCGACATGACTTTCTGGTGCTTTATGTTATGTTATCCCCTTGTTGGTAATTGTTGGAACTTTTTATACTTACATCTAATTGAATGTTAGTAGGTATTTGTTGAAATGGTATACTTACAAAGTTACATCTAATTGAATGTTAGTAGGTATTTGTTGAAATTTTCTACAATTTGATTAAGATTCCACTTTTTTTTAAAGCATGAGACTTTCAAATGGATTTCATTCTATCCCATGATGAGTCTGTCAATCTTATTAGAAATAAGTAAGTCCTTGAAGTAAAGAGAGACCTCTGAGATTCCTGTGATAGATTTAGAATAATTTGGTTGAGCTACATGGCTACGGTAAATCAGTTCTAACTTCTAAGTATTACGTAAATAAACAAATTCACATCAGAAAAATCGTCCCCAAGCGCTTCCTTAAACTTACCTACCTTTAACAAGTGGTTTTGGGGCACCAAAAGATCTTAGGGCCTTAGAATCGTCTTGCTGGAAGATGGCGTCGATATCCACATCCGCCTCAGTAGCAGTCTCCATGCCAGCCCCTTGTATTTTCCATGGAGGAGAACTATGGTTATTGTTGTACAAAAATGATTACTTCTTCATAGCAAATGCACTATCGGAGATAATGGGAGAATGACCTTTAACAATGACAAGGGGTTGAGTACACCGACACGGAACTAAACTACTAAAGGATATAAGGGAAGATGAAATGAAAGACACCGATACTTTGGGCTATATTCTCAATGTTGTCACGTATTTCATATTTTTAAATAACATTGGGGCTTCATATGCAATAGAAATGTGTTGTTGAGGTTTAAGGTTGGCCTAGTGGCTAGGTAATTAACCTGCCCCGGGGTTATCTGGGTTTGAATCGGCATATCCCCACCCCGGCATCATTAGCTGATCCTATGTACAAAAAAAAAAAAAATTGAAAAAAAACTAAAAGAAAGAAAGAAAGAAAAATGCTGTTTGTTTGAAAAGGTCTTCCATGGAGATAAGAACTATGGCATTAGTCAGCTTCTATCCTGGTCACATTACTTTGACTGCATCTTCTCAATGACTTGAGGAGTTTGAGAATATGTTAGATACAATTTTTACAGTACTTAGGTGAAAAGACATAGCAAACTCGGTGTTAAAGAGCTCACAGGCTCTTCTCTAGCCTCTTGCACATAATCAGATAGTTAAGCAAATGTTGAATGCAGTGCATCTGAACTGACGACATAAACCCAAAACACTTAAGGCTGAAATTTGACGAAGAGGATGGTAGAAATTTATGTGCTACCATTTACGGCCCATTTTTTTGTACGAAGTTGTTCTCAGTTGTATATATATTGGTTTGACAAAACAGTACCAAAAGAACAATTATGAAACATATATCATCAGATTGTTGGCAAAAAAGTATTTTTCTAACAGTACAATTTTGTAATTTTTACACAAAATTATTTCATTGATTGTAAGTGACATTTGTGTGAAGGATTCCTTTGTAAGAGGTAATATTGTAGTTATATTCATAAATCGGTTGCTTCTCTATGAAATCTTGATATTTAGTTGTTAATATGTAAGCTTAAATATATGAGATGCTTGTGCATCCAATAGCGTTGAAATTTCTTCACATGTTATTTTCAGATAGCAAGAGAGATGGTCATTAGCCCAAGAAATGCTAAGTTAGGACTTACAGCGCTGACTAGAAGAATAGGCCTGCAGGATCGACCGGATAATCCAGATGGAGAATTGATAAAATACAAGGTGCGTGTTTCTGAACACTGAGTTTTATGCTTTTCTTTTATGTATTCACCCTTTATTATGAACTGATCAAGGTACTCTTTGTATCCTTGATAGTGGGATGATCCACATGTTATTCCTGCTGAAATGACGCTGGAAGTATCAGAACTCTTCACTCGAGAATTGACCAGGGTATTACAAAACTCTCCATATATTCTTGATGTTTGTTTTTCTCCTAATGTGTTGGTTAAAGAGGATTCCGCGAGTCAAGACCCAAACATTAATATCAACTTGAACTTAATGCTAACATGCAACAAAAGGAATCAGCATCACTTTAAAAACTAAAAGCATCAGAAATCTGTTTCTTTGGTATGCGGCGCGCCCCCACCCCCCTCCCTCCCAGGCAAAAATAAGACAAAAAAAAAAAAAAAAAAAACTAAAGGGACGAAGTGTATGCAACACCCGTCACCCACGCCCTCAAAATAACCGGCATTTATTTGAAAAACTAAAGGGATGTTTGCCAAACATTCTTATGACAACGTTGATTCCTGTTTACGTAGTTTGTTGCTTGTCGTTTAGTTTTTGTGTTACTATAGCAGAAGGGTTTCTATAAACCACACATGCGTTGGGTTAAGTCTTGTTGGATACCAGCAACATGCATCTCAAAACCTGTGGTGGAATCGTTATGCCCTGATAATTGAATGCTACTACATTTTGGTCTAAGAGACCCAACTTTTAGCTGTGTTTTTGTGCTGAATTCAATTTTGGATTCTGTACCCTTCCTCTCGCACCACGGTATTATTTATGGACTTGGCTGTTTTGAAGTCTAATTCCACAATTATCCCTTGGATCAAGTGGAACTAAGATAAAGCTTTCATTTGCTACTGATATGTTAGTTTAATTGAAAAGGGAGATTAGGTTAGTTTTTGGCAGAGTTCTATAACAGACCTCGGTATGTTTGTTCAGTAACGATATCATTTACATGATATACCTTCAAAGGTCTTAGACTCAACATGGAATGGAGGTTAGAGCTTTCTCTGTGAGCACCTTTATAGCATCATGGGGGTTGATTGTAGTTTGTAGCGTCATGAAGGTTAATTGTAATCTGAACGTCATGGGGCTGGTTACTGTGTACTCTTAAAGTGCATCGAAAAACCTTTAGGTGTATGAACTACGCACAAGAAACTAGTGAATGAAAATTTATCTCCATTGCATTTGTTCGTATAATATTTTTCTGTTTATCAGTACCTTGAAGAAACTGAAGAATTGGCGATAAAAGGTTTGGAGGAAAATCGGCATATACTTGACGCAATATCCACCGCACTCCTGGAGAAATCTAGGATCACTGGGCTGGTACGAGCAATTGCTTCTTTTGCATGCTATCCCCCCCCCCCCCCCCCCCCACCCGGAAAGAATAAGAAAAAAAAAGGTCACTGCTCAATGTAGAGTCTTGAGATGTTGAGTCCTTTTTTTACTTGAATTTATGTTCATTCTCTTGTTATCATGTTTTGTCGTCCAGGATGTAAAACAGAGGATGGAAACACTCTCCCCGATAATGTTTGAAGATTTTGCAAAGCCGTTCCAAATTGATATATTTGAGGTAACCCTTATTTTGTGATCTTTTATTAGTTTTGGATGAGATGTGAAATGTTAAAAGGTGTAAACAAGTTTGATCTGATTGGATATAAATGACTTGTTGAGTTACTTGAAGGTGAAGTCTATGGCAGTCTTTCCTTTTATAAACTGACTTTAGACCGTATTATAGTTTGACCTAGGACATATCACGATAAAAGTATGAGGTGTCAATATTTAACATCAATTTATTTACAGTGAAGAAACCTTTTCTCTTAAATTCTAAAAGATTTCACCCTGCGATGTAACTATGTTTACATCTAACCATTATTAAAATCCACGTCTGAATATAGCTCGTGGTGTGGTTATATTTACAAGAAATTGTAATTTCTATGTATAGAAGTACCGCCTTTGAGACCTAAAAAATAAACCGCCTTTGTCCTTAAATGACCGATTGACAGTCTAGTTTCACTCTGCACATATTTTTACGAATCTATACTGGCAAAAAGTAATAATTGGCCAAGTTTGTGTTTACAACATTCATATTGGGATATATCGAAACAGAAAACATTGCTTGTGGGGAAGAGTAACAGGCATCAGGGTACTTCAGTGAAGTTGCTTCTAGTCTCATAATTGTCAATTTTCCTCGATATAAATTGACGTTCTTATTGCTCTTTGATTTCTCAGGATGATCCATTGCCTCACAATGATCGGCTACGATACCAACCATTAGATATATATCCTGCGCCACTCCACAAATGTTAAAAGACAGCAATCTGAGCTATGGTGTTGATGACGTAGGCATGTCTTTCCATGGACTCGTTTGTGACTTCCATCTACAGTTACAAGGTTCACCACATGAAAATGCTATGTCTCAGCTCAGGAGTTTGGTGGCACTCGTTACCATGTTTGGGAGAGCAAAAATTGGTCAGCTTCACCTGGGTACATTCTAGCAACCATGATTTAACTTCAAGTTACCCATACCGGGAATCAACCTGCTGTGCCCATTGAAATCTAAGCTATAAGACTGGCATTCATAGGAAAACACACTCTTCCCCTATGTTCACCGTTTCGTGCCCGACTACATTAGCGCTTAAATGTATCATCTAGATGTCTGTACATCTCAGAATGTAAGGTTTTTTTTTTGGGTTAATTCACGTGGTACCCTTGTGTTTTGCCGATTTGGACGTGGTACCCAATGTTTTGCAAATTTGTACAAAATACCCTTGAAATTTGACTGTTTGCACACGGTACCCAAAACTTAACTCTTTAATTAACACTGTCAACTTTTGTTTTTTCAAAAATGGGTTAATTCATGTGGTACCCTCGTGTTTTGCCGATTTGCATTTGGTACCCAATGTTTTGCAAATTTGTACCAAATACCGTCAAAATTTGATTAATTTTACATGTTTCCTTTACCTTTAAAATTTCGTTAACGCCATCAATTGTGAAAAAAAAACCCTTTGATTTTCTCCTTCGTCACCATCTTTATCTTTCCCCCAATACTTTCATCATCACCCTATTCATTCTTCTCCACCACCGTCATTTCCACCTATAATAAACACCATATTCACCATTTTTTCATTCTCCATTGAAATCAACTTTTAAACGGCGTTAACAGAATTTTGAGGGTAACGGTACCATGTAAAAAGAATCAAATCTTGGTGATATTTGATACAAATTTGTAACACTACTGGGTACCACATGCAAATCGGCAAAACACGAGGGTACCACATGAAATAACCTTCTTTTAAAAATAAAAAGTTAACGATGTTAATAGGAGGGTTAAGTTTAGGGTACCATGTGCAAACAGTCAAATCTCGAGGGTATTTGGTACAAATTTGCAAAACACTGGGTACCACGTGCAAATCGGCAAAACACGGGGGTACCACGTGAATTAACCCTTTTTTTTGGTGGGGGGTGGGGGGGTGTTTACGAATTTAGTCTTTATTCATCCATAGTGGAAAAAAGACAAAGTCAAATAAAAAAACTAGCCACTAATTAGCTTAGCTACTAATAATGAGCATTCAAGCTCTCAACAATTTCATCACGGAGATGAATTTTGGCAAAAGAAATTAATCTAACGCTAATTACATATTTGATTTGATCAATTATCCATTTCGAATTGGTTGCGCTCAACCATATCATGTATGCCGTAGCCGTAGCCGAGAGATTAGCACAATTTCAATTGTATTCCAATGTTTTGCGCGCTTTTACTTCGAGCCCCAGCTCAATTCCCTCTTCCAACTCCAACCATTCCTCTTCATACCAATCCATTCTAGCAATGCCTACCATACGTCCTTGGCAAATTTGCAGCTAAAGAAGAGAAAAATTTACATCAATCCGGATTAACTGTGGCCCTGCATTTTGCCTTTGCTTCCCCTGAACTTATTGTAAGCTTCACTAAGGCAGAAATTACCTCATTTTATCCAAGAGAGTATGAGCGTATTAGTATTTAAATCTCTGATTTTAACAATTCTTTTCCAATTTTCAAAGTCGTTTGGCATCTTATCCACATTCCAAATGTCCTTCTTGTTAAGCTTCTAAGCTTTAACCCACCTTAACCATAGTCCTCCCTGAGGAGTACAGACTTTCCAAAGTATTTAGGTGTCGTTTGGATACCCTCAAAATCTATAGAAATTTTATTCTCCTAGGAATTGAATTACCACGAATTGTTTGGTTACCCTACAGTGTAGGAATTGATAGTGTAGGAATTGAAAATTCCTAAGCATTTCCAATTCCTACAAAGTGTAGGAATTTAATTACCTAGGGGGGCTAGGTAAGCAGAAATTCCCATGGGAATTGAATTCCCTTGTTCATCCAAACAAATTTCCCCAATTCCCATACTTTCTAAATTCCTATAATTTGGAAGTTGATGGGAATTCCGACTTCCTGAGTGTATCCAAACGACACCTTAGACATTTTGTTGTTGTTAACATAGATGGTAAATCTCCCCTTGTAAAAAGCACTAAATCATCTGCAAATACCATGTGTGTGTAGACCAATTCTTGAGCATTTGGGATGGTAAGAGAAATTGTCTAACTGATGAATTATTCTCATATATCTCGAAAAAATTTCATGCTTAAGACAAACAGGTATGGTGATAATGGATCACCATGCCTGATACCACTACTTCCTCTAAAAACCCTTGACTGGGGCCATTGATTTTGAGTGTGAACTAGGTGGTACTTATGCAGCTGATAATCCATCCATTGCACAAAGATCGAAGGAAATTTCAGGGCGATGAGCATATCTTCCACAAACTTCCAATTCACCGAGTCAAATGTTTTTTTTTTATGTCTACTTCATAAGGCTACTAGGGAATTACATGCTTTTCTCAGCATATGTAAGTTTTGTAATGCTTGTTGAGTAATATAGCCTGTGGGCTGTAAACTTGGTGATCTTGCAGTTCAAGAACTTATCAAGATTGTATTGCAAGTGGTTAAATTACCAGGAGTACAACTCTAAAACATAGTCCTCGGTGAGTAGACTGAAGTAGTGTGGTTCATCTCTTAGATGTTCGCAATATCTTGTCGACACATTAACTTGTTATTGGCAGAAACTCATAACTCATACTCTCTTCTACCCAAAGACATTTTCCTCTATTCCTCTTTAGAACGATTCACTAATATTTTTCTCTTTCGAAACTTATGCACTCTAAAATTTTAGCTGTTCAATCTTGTGATTGATAGGCCAAATCGACTAAAACCTGAGGTGATTTGGGGTTGGAGATAATCACTTGGGGAGTTAGTTACAAAGATAATGGACTATGAAATAGAGTAGAAGGGTTGTGGAAGGATTTGAGAGCTCAACTCATCACTTTCATTAATTTGCATAATTGATACTAGATGGGTACATCACCTTATATATACAACCACTACATAACTAAGCTTGGGCAACAATCCAATTTTAGCTAAAACTAAGGAAATACAATAAACTAAAGGGCATAAAAGTAAAATGACTTCTCTATAATTTTTAATGTGTATCATTACCGACCCCTTGAAACGATCCTTGTCCTCAAGGATCGAGAGACCACCAGGGTCGAAAACAATCATGCCACGGCGAAAACCTTGCTCATCGTGCGGGAGACATTTCTGTTGTGAGAATTCTTGTGCAAGACACCGAGAAGCTTGTTCTGCAAGTTGTAGGCTCTTATTCACAGCTTTGTATTGAGCACTAGCTGGTATTCCGCCAGGATCAAATATGTGAATAATGACCATTGTTTGAGTGTGAAATGAGACAGCCACATATAATTCTCCATAATTCAATGCACTATCACCACACACACCAAATACTTCCCCGGGGATTAGAAGATCTTCGAATTCAGGGCCATAATTATGACTTAGAGCCTTAGCAACCATGTAATGAGTATTGCCAACAGTCTTGGAAAACTTAATGTAATGACCTTCGTTAACAATTTTGTCATAAGGCTCTCCAACATCCCATAACTCCTTAACATGTTGTGTACGTGTACCAATTACCACTGCCATACTCCTGCTGTGAGTAATGTCAACACACAATTTTCCACCACGATCAAAGACCAAAGAAACTACCATTACCATAAGCACAGGGGGATAACTTCCAAACCCCTTTGTAAGCAACTTTCCCGTATTTGGCACTCTTAACTTACAAATATCCATCATAAGACCATTCAAAAGACTCTTGTCCTCAAGGGTTATGGTGCAACAAGTGCTACCATTTTGAAACCTGTAAAGATAGGTGTAAGCCGAAGATGGCCTTGTCGGCTCTCGCACATAGTCACATCCACCAGGGTCATAGACTCTAAATACAATGTTTGCCTTCCGAACATGTCTTCTCACTACCACTTCCTTGCTCCTCAAAACACCCTTGTCCTCAAGGGTGAGGAACAAAGGTCCAGCATCCCATTGCTGCAAGAAAGTATTCACCAAGAAAATATAACCAGCTCGATGACCTAGACTCTCGGTCGTTTCCAACTTTGCGTTTGCCACCCTAATTTGCCATTTTGGTTACTTCCCTTCCCTGGTACGACACCCAATGACCCTCCAAGATAAAAAACAAGCTCGGAATCCTCTGATAAGGAATCCACTAAGGTACCATAGATAGGACAACAGGGGGTGGAAACAAACATTCTCCCAGCACAGAAACAATAATACTCATTTTTCCTCCAACTAGACGCTACCATGCAGCCAAAATATGGTTCCCACACATCCTCGAAATCAAGCAACACGTAATCCAAAGACATACGTGGCCTATCAAGGGGCTTACAACAACATGACTCCAACCCAAGTAGAGCAGCTACACTACACACATTAGACCAATCGAAATCGCAAACAAGGTTTTTGGTGTAAACCTCACTTAACATGGTAAATGGCTCGGCTCAAGCCTGGAAATGCACAAATTCTGAAGTGAAACTTGCAGTGTTTATGCGCAAACTCGGAACACCAGGGTCAAAAACAAACACAGTGTAGAGCCCCGGTACACACTCGACCGGCTTCCCCATGAAATCAGAACTAACCAAGCCAAACATTGAAGTCACAAGACCAATTCTTACCCGAGGTGTTATCGGAAGCAAGACAATTAAATTAAAATACGGTGTTGGCATATCTTCGAACACCCTGTCCGCGTCCATGACCACTTCTTCTTTTCCAATAATTAAAGCGCCCAAACCTTGTAATTGACCGAGCATGTCACAGGCGTTACGATTCGGGTCCCCAAGTTCAGCTGGAACTCCCAAGGCTGCCTCCTCTGTAATCTCTGAATTATTAAGGGTGGGAGCTCTAAGACGCATTTCATTGATCACCTTGTCAGCAATAGATTGTTGCACCGTGTCTTCCAAAATAGTTGCTAACTCATGCTCGCAGATACCATCCTCTTCGATCACCACTGCCTGAAATTCGTCTGGGCTCACAGTTGGTTTAGGCAATTCGTCGAACACCTGATGTGCATCAAACGATATTACCTCCTCGTGATCAGTGTTCGGACATAAAATTGGTTCGGACATTTCATCAAACACGTTGCGTGCACTCGACAAAGAAGCATTACTCCTCCAATTACATCTAGAGACTTCCCGAGCTTCTTTAACCAACCCAAAATTGGACATTAAGCAAGGCGCAACAGCTTGTACAACACCAGTTTCGTACCTCTGAGAATCGACGCCATCAGCAATTGACGCCTGAAAATCGGTCGGAGATGAAGTTGGTTTCGACATTTCGTCGAACACCTTGCGGGCATCAGTTACACAACTCTTCAAATCACAAATTGGCTGGGGCGTTTCATCAAACCCTTCACGAGCATGGTCGACCACAGCCTCCTGATGCACACGCATTATTCCGACTACTGACACCTCAACGAAAGCAATGCCTTCGTGTTCTTCACTGAAGCTGAACATGAAGTTTGAATGTGGTGCGTTTTCGCAGTCGTGCTCCGTCGACCATTGCTCGTCACACCACAAGCAATGCTCCGCGTCCCTTCTCGCGTTCATTGCTTCCCTCGTCGTTAGTAGATAAGAATTTATGATGTCGTTTTTCCGTGCACCATCAATTTGCTCTTCGATTGAATCGTCATGCCGCAAGCTGTTGATAAATTCTTCCATTTTCCTCATCTTTTTTTTTTTGGTTGTAAATTTTCTGGGTTTATAAACAAAAATTGGGGGTTTTAAGGGTTCTATGAAATTGGGATTTTCTTGGGTTTCAAAAAGAAAAAAGCTTACCAATTGAAAATATTATTTATAAATTTGGGGCTTTTCTGGGTTAATAGAGGATGAAGATTGAAGTTGGGTTTTCGATTTGTGAAATGAAGGGATGAAGATGAAGAAGATTTTTTTTTCTTTTTTTGAATTTTCTGGGTTTATGTGATGAAAAAAAAAATGAAATCAATCAAATAAAAACATAGAAGTCGAGAGAATCAATGGCTCTGATACCAATTGATGCACTCTAAAATTTTAGCTGTTCAATCTTGTGATTGATAGGCCAAATCGACTAAAACCTGAGGTGATTTAGGGGTGGAAAAAATCACTTGGGGAGTTAGTTACAAGGATAATGGACTAGGAAATAGAGTAGAAGGGTTGTGGAAGGATTTGAGAGCTCAGCTCATCACTTTCATTAATTTGCATAATTGATACTAGATGGGTACATCACCTTATACATACAACAACTACATAACTAAGCTTGGGCAACACTCCAATTTTAGCTAAAACTAAGGAAATACAATAAACTAAAGGGCATAAAAGTAAAATGACTTCTCTATAACTTTTAATGTGTATCAGAAACTTACCCCATTTGGCAAAAATTTTGGACTAAACTACCCCTTCTAATTTTCTGTTTTGGAGCTTAATCTTTCCCACAATCAATATTCTCTCTCCTCTCACCCCTTCTTCATTCTGCCAACGGTGACCACAAAGTCCGACCACCCCGATCCGCTTCCTTCTTCAACTGGCAATTTCCATCGTTACACACCAGACGACCCACCCTAAAAGACAACCATCACCATCTTCTTCTTTCACGAAAACCATCTTTTCCTATCGAAAAATTTGAGAAGCTGAATCAGGAGTGGGATCGCGCTATTCATGACCTGGAATGTGTTTGGTCCAACTCAAATACAAAGGTCAGCGCGATTAATCACTTCATAGGTGCACAATTCATTATTTTGATTCACATGTTGACCTGTCAGTTGGGTGCTCATAGATCCACAAACATGAGGCTGGAATGTGAAGACATCTGAATAAGAAGACCGGTCCTTCTATCTCTGTCTTCGCTTCGTCTTTTTCTTGTTTTCTCTCTGCCTTAATGATTCTACGAAACGAGGGGGGAAATGAAAGAAAGAAATGGAAACGAGGGGGGAAGGGAGATCGACGGGAAAAGTGGGCATATGGGGCTCGCCGGTGCGTTGGTTACGCTTGTGGGGTTGGAGTTGGTGGGTCGCTGGTGGTTGTGGTGCTGAAATGAGTTGAACTGTGGTAAGGAGGGGGGGTGGGATTAGAAGTTAAGTATTTTGATTGGTGTAATTAATTATTTGCTTATCAATATATTAGGTTTGTTTAATTGGTGTGTTGGTTGTTGTGTCCTACCCAAAGAGGAAAATCTGTTTGGGTTGGAGGGAGTATGGATTATTGGAATGTTATAACACGCAACACCAAAATGCTGGTCCTTTCCATCCCAATAATCTTTTTAACTATCTTAATCTTAATCGATATATATTATATACATACTCCCTCCGATTGAAAGAGATTTTCATGTATCTTTTTACATTTGTGAGTTGTTATGTTAGGGAATACTTTTAAACCAAATGAACAACCAGTTTGCCTTAAAATCAAGTAGAGTTGGTAGACTACAATACATAATGTAATATTTACTAATTTTTTCCTACGCCCCAAGACTAGAATTGGAACATAACAGACGGCAACCTACAAACGTAGGCTATTCCTTTCTTAATATTCAGAGGTCAAAGGTACGAGGGAAATATTACATAATATTAAACATGCGGAAATACGGTACAAACGGTAGATAAGGCCATTTAATTAAATTACAAGGTTAGACTGGTCCGGGTAATCTCACTCAAATCCTCACTTTAAGCTTAATGATGGTCACCAGAAAAGAGTTTATTATTGAAAGGGTGAGCTCGACAGCTCAGTAAAAGACAATCACTAATTTAACCGGATCAAGCAAATGCCGAAATAGTAAAACAGATAATAATAATAAATCATAAAAGTTCAATAGTTCTCAATAGAACGTAGTAATAGTTCTACTTAGTTCAGAAATTCTCAGTCAGCGCGAGTTTAATCCCTTGGCAGGGCCAGACGGATATCCTCAGTTCAGATTTAGCCATAACATATAACTAGCCACAAATCAAATTTAAAGTAGTTTAGAAAATATTCATATTTCACAATCACAGTACTTGATCCTCTTTCGAAAATTAGCATTTATAGAGTATACGAAAAATAATACTATAAGCTAAATCAGAAAAAGTCCCTTACCTGATTCCTGAATTACCCTGAGGTTACTTCTGTGCGTTCGCTCGCTCTAAGTAATAAAAATCGTGTAAGTTATTACTTAAGATTACTTTGTTATTCCAATTATACAGTTGATTAGTCTGGTAATTTACTGTCCAAGGGTCCAACGACGTCCGCATTCTAAAAGTGGTGATTTATCTAGTCAAATTGTTAATTTACGATTTATCGTCCTTCAACGGAAATTATTCACTCTAAGATTATTTTCACCACTGGGGTAATTCCGCCGGGTTACTTTTTAATCATGGAGTTACTATTTACCACTAACATATTAACATTAATCTCAGGTTAGTTGTTAATACGGTGACGTTCACAATTGGGGTAATTCCATCGAGTTACTTGCACCGTTATAACTATTCGCCACAAGATTAATCATTATCGAAAAAGTGTATGAAAATATTAACGGTGTTGTCTAGCGATAATAATTCTATAACAGTTTAAGAAATTATACCTTGGTTACGTTAAGTGATGATGACTATTTCGACAGAGCCTCGCTAATAAAATATTACTTTTCCTACTTACACAGCAACTACTTATTCCGTAAGTTATCTTCACGAAATCTTATAGCACTCGTAACTCACTTTATATGTGGTGTGATTATGGTCTCAAACACTTCAGTTTAACTCACTCTTTAACACTCATCAAGTGCGATGCATCGAAAAAAGCATACGAGGAGTGCCTATTTATAGGGATCTCTTCCACACCAAGAAAACAGCAAAATTCCTGAAATCCCTCTAGAACACTCAGTATACTTGTGCAACTCCTCAATTTTATGTGATAAACCCAAAGTGCCACATACTTCTTATCATTCATATCATTTTTTCTTTGTCCTTTGTTGTTGTTTGTTTTTTCTACTACTATTATAACTACTAGTCTTAGGCTCTTAGCACAAATATAGGTCATTACATTTTTCCAGCAAGTGAACGATTCATTTAGTCTAAATATAGACCCCAACATGCCACCTCAAAACTGCAAAAAGAAATAAGAAAAATCTCTTTGGGTCGGAGGGAGTATATATCAATCAATATATGTTATTACACAAGTTTTTTTCGAGCCCCCACAACGATTGGAATATTCTAAACTGTCCAAACTTCAATATTCTTTATCAAAAAATTATATTTAACATTCTAGAAACTCCATATACGTGATAGGATATGGTAAGTGAACAAATACTTTATTGTGAATTGTACATGTAGGTCAGTAATAAATAAGTAAATAAGAATTGTATGTGTTATGGGAAGTAAGAAAATGTAATTCTTAAAAAACTTATATTATTAAAAACAGGTTTTTTTCGAGCCCCCACAACGATTGAAACATTCTAGAATGTCCAAATTTCCATATACTTTATTAAAAAATTGTATTTAACATTCTTGAAACTCCATATTGTGTATTAAAAATTGTATTTAATCAATACGTGATAGGATAAGGTAAGTGAACAAATAATATAATGTGAATTGTACATGATAGGTCAGTAAATATAAATAAATAAGAATTGTATGTGTTATGGTACAATCTGGTTTAAAGAAACTAAAGACACAAATTTGCTGATTTGAAATTGAATAATTAAAGACAAATTTTTTACTTTAGAGTATAGTAATTGTACTAAAACTTTCTATAAACTCTATGTAATCATATATAGATAAAATGTATTTAAATCTTACATGGACTAAATTAGTAAGTGATATGGTAAGTAACAAAATAATTTAGTGTCAATTTTACATGATGTGGTAAGAAAAAAATAATTAAATAAGAGTGGAACATTGAAAAAACTCCATATTAATCAATAAAGGAGGGATTTATAGGGCAAGGTTTTTGGTTTATTTCCTAATCTCGATCTGTCATATTTTTAGTCTTAATCGAAGTTAAACAATCAATTAGTTATAATTTGTTGAAGTCCCAAATCAACATTCACAATCATAATGCCTGATCATATATACTCGGCTAGCTATAATAAGCTGTTAAAGTATTGATTGGCAAACTTAAACATTGTTCTTTGTTTTATTAGAATTTTGGATGCAAATTAAACACAATGAAATTTTGTAGTAACCTCATATTTTCAGTAACAATAAAATAAAATTTGACAAGACATATTTTTTTAAATTACCACACATTATTATATTTTAGTTTAAAAAAACGTCTTTTTAAATTAAAATGCTTTATCAATCCCCTTGATGATGTGTATGACATGTGACGAGTAAAAGTGGTAGAAGTAATAAATAATCATAATATAGTAGGAGAGTATAGGAGTATCATGTAGTACTCTATACTATATCATACGTTTATTTTGTTTCTTTTTTTTTTCCGAAAAATTCAAGCGGTACCCTCGAACTTTGACGGATTGCACATGGTAACCGACTTGTCAAGTTTGTGCATATGGTACCCCTACGGTTACTACTTTGTGCACATAATACTCAAAGAATAATTTCCGTTAGATTTTTCAGTTAAGTGGTGATGTGTCGGTTAGTTGTTAGGTAATTAGTCAATTAAATAATAGAATTAATATTTTGATTTAAAAAATTAAAAAAAAAATTAGAAAATTTGATTTTGATTTTATTTGAAATATTTTTTTTTGTAACTTTTTTTTTTATAAAAAAACTGAAATTCTTGGGGTAAAGGTGCAAACTGGTAACCTGAAGGGTTCCATATGTGCACAAATTATGAATACTTTTAAAGAAATATAATATTTTCATGAAAAACCAAGTTTTTAAAAATTCATTATTTTTGGATTTGTTTTAAAAAGTCTAAAATTGGACTTTTTTTGTTATTATTTTTTGATTTTATTAAATTCAAAATCATCACTAATTGTTAATTTGTAACTTTAATCAACTAATTTACCTAATAACTAACTAACACAATATCACTTAGCGGAAAAAGCAAACGGGAGTTAGTATTCGGGTACCACACAAAATAGTAACCTTAGGGTGACCATGTGCACAAATTTGCTAAATTAGGTACCATGTGCAATCAGTCAAAGTTCGAGGGTACCACGTGAATTTCCATTTTTTTTTGTCGCTTTATTTGCTGAAATAATAATACTGGAAAACTTGACTATCGAAGCATGACATCTTTATGATATTACTCCGTTGTACTTAAGTATTTTAATTCATCTCCATGTAACAAAATGATGTGGAAGAATATTACATGTATTTCCATACAATAATCCAAAACCTGGGACGAAATTTTAGAGTCCATATATAACCTTGGTCTGCACTCGAAATTCACGTTGTAAGAAATGGATTGCTATGGTATACATATGCTATTAGAATTTCATACTTACTCCAAGCAAGTACTCCATCTCTCGATTAAACATTAGCTAAGTTACTTGAACTTTCTAATTTCTATAGTGGCCTGCCTCCACACTAATCAATGTCAACGACTGGTTCTACCTTGATCATGAGCAAGCACATGTCAAATTTGCACGTACATTTTTGTTAAGCACGTGTTTATCGCAATCAAAAAGTTTATATAATATTCTATAGTCCTATATATTGACATTGGGATATAACTATAGCCTTCATATTTAAATTAAGAATATAAAATTTACAATATAGTTATTACCTTAAATTAAACTTTGTTTAGTTATAACATGATGATTTCGGTAATGGATGGTGCGTATATACTATATATGCACGGGCTTTAAACTTGTAATGTATATTAGTGTTTACACTGTGCAATGCGCGGTCATTGATTAGTAGAGTGTTTGATCTTATTGGGGATGTCTCGAAAAGTTTTGAGACCCTAGGCGAAATTTCATTTATGGGCCCTAAGTGTTGTTAGAGTTCTCTTATGAATTTATATTAGAAAAAGTGGGTGAATTTTTTAGCAATAGTTGCATGTAAATCCACTTAAATTAGTCTATATAAGAAACAAAACGTTCACATAGAAAAAACAAATAATGTTGTTAACCAAACAATAAACACGTACAAGCTAAATGGGCTCTTTCATTTTTTTTTAGTTTTGAAAAAAGGAAGACGCTTGACTCAAAAACAAAACATAGAAACAAGGAGAATTCCAATAAAAAAAATTAGTAGGCCCTATACAAAAAGAAGTAATAGATGGAAGAAGACTCAACAAAACGCAAGAGAAACAATTAAAATTAGAAAGGCCAAGAAGTAAAAAAAAAAAAAAAAAAAGAAGGGTGAAGATTTAGGCCCTGTTTGATAGGACTGCATCTTTCTGAAATGAACTGAACTGATCTGATCAGAATGCTTCTGATCTGATCTGATCTGAATTTCCGATCTGATCTGATCTGATCTGAATTGGTTGGAAATTTGATTGATTTTTGACGAATTAGTATCAATGATGGACCAAATACATAGATAATTATTTGAACATTTCTGAACTGAACTGATCTGATCTGATCTGAATGATTCTGAGAATAAGTCCTATCAAACAAGGCCTTAATCTACTACAAAAAATGCTTTATGCATCTGAAAAAAATGAAGGCCGGCTTGAGTATCGTGCACCTCTAAGCAACTAAAATTATTACGACTACAAAGCTACTGACATGATCAAGAGTATATATATTAGACGCGCCTGGATCAAATGACATAATTCCTAGCCATGTTCAACTTGTCCCATGATATTTTGTTCCAAATCTGTACTGTGGAGGGAACTCTGAAAATTGATAACCATTTTTCATGTAGAGTTTACCATTTTCTTCTCTGTTAGAGTTATGGGAATCCTAGGACTTTAGGAATATGTGTTGTATTCGAAATACAAGTGTTTTGGTAAATTCTAGTTATGGTAGAATTGTATGTCGTAGAGATTATCTCCGACCTATTCTCCAAGTCATCTATTTGTATAAATAGGGGATTCATTCCCAAGTCATTCACATCAATAACATCAATATACGAATCTCTTTATGTGGTATTCTCTATCTCTCATAAATTTCTTCATGGTATCAGAGACTCTTTCCTGAGGACTCTTCAAATTTCGCTCCTGCTCCGCCGGTGGGTGATCTAATCAAGCCCACCTGCGGGATATCTAATCAATATTCATCAAATTAATTTTTTTTTTATCTTGTTTTTGCCATGGTTCTTTTACCATGTTGCCCTACCATATATTTTTGTCTTTCAAAGTCATTGTCTTTTTGCCGTAGTTTACCACGTTGCACTTTTCTACCAAACACAAATTTCTCGAACGGCAATTTGCTCGTAGCCGATTATTCCAATTCCAGTTCCTTTCAAATTCCCACAAATTTTCTTATTTTTGTCGTCTGTACGTGAATGTCAAAGCGTATGTTTTGGTTAACTCAACTCCCTTAGTCGTTTTAATCCTGTATCTCAACGTCATCTTGGCTCGAAGTTGTCTTCTCCGTCGTCATCAATAAATTATCCTTGGTTTGTGGTGCATTGCTGTTTTTATCGTCACTGTTATGTTATGCAGAACCAATTCAATTATTGATCAAGTAATCTATTTTTTCGTCGTCATTCGTCGTCCTTACATGGACCATGTAACACGTTGTCAACTGTGTGGCCTCCTTCAAGCCGAGTCCATCGTTTCTCACCAGCCCCTTTAGAAGCAAGTTGCAGTAGGTTGTCCCGGATTTTCGACTCATGCCTTGCCCGGTTGCTTTTCTTCTCCGACGACATGTTGTTCAAGACGTTATTATTTTGAGGTCCAATCGCATCGTTCGTGTTACTGCCGCTGCGATTGCGGGGGAGTGTTAGAGTTATGGGAATACTAGGACTTTAGAAATATGTGTTGTATTCGAAATACAAGTGTTTTGGTAAATTCTAGTTATGGTAGAATTGTATGTCATAGATATTATCTCCGACCTATTCTCCAAGTCATCTATTTGTATAAATAGAGGATTCACCCCCAAGTCATTGACATCAATAACATCAATATACGAGTCTCTTTATGTGGTATTCTCTATCTCTTATATATTTCTTCATCCTCCATTTCTCTATCAGATTTTTAGCTTCATTGACGCCTTCAGCCTGTTGCACTAGCTCATCCCTGATTTAAAGAATACTTATGCATGCCAACGAGTCGGTAATCTTGACTTTAGCATTCCAAATGACTTGAGTCTTGTATCTCAGAATATATCCATTGTGTCGGATTTGCCATAAATCATCACAACTCATCTTAATACAGTGGTATACGAGTTTTCACATAGTCTCTCGTTAACTTATCCTGACTCACCAACTCACTTTTTTTTCTCATTTTTTTCCTGACTTTATTTTCACTCCGCGTTGTTTTTCCGCGTCACTATCTTTTCACTATTTTTTTTCCTCTTTTTGAGTTTATTTTTCATTTTTTTTTGTACGAAAGGAATAAGAATACAATGTAAATTGAAAGATACAATGAGCACTACTCTATGCTTAAACTGAACATTGTTTTCATGTGAAACATAATTAGGACAACAATGAAATAGCGGAACGTAAAATATCTCATGTAGATGTGTAGACACCCTACATTTGCACCCATTTTAGCGCCCGATGATGAAAACGGACAATGGACATGCGTTGAAATGTATCGTTTGACAATGAGTTCGATGTATCAGTTTAGACCCGAATTACCATGTTTGGTCAAAATAGTTTTTTTGGGTTACTTATTAGATTAGAGATTATGGGTTAATAAATTGGGCTTTGGTTGCTTAGATGATTCTAAACTAAGTTGGGCCAAGACTTAAACGTTAAATGCATGCATAGCCTTTTGCATGATAATCCGATGATGCCACCCGACCACTGACATCAGTTTTCTGTTCGGAGCACAAATCCACTCCGTGTAGGAAGCTGCCCAAATCATCTAGAATTGTCAATAGCAATCTACCTAATTATTAATTACATCTAATCTAAATAAATATTTTGACAAGTATTTGAAGATTATACTGATGTTAGCTAGGATATTTCCTACGTTAAAATTCCTGCAACTCCCTTTAATTGGTGCGGTGACACCACCAAAAGAGACCTAATGCCAGCCAACTGCTATTTCTCTCCTAGTATAAATAGAGCCCTTAGTATCTCTTGTTTTCGGAGACATGATGCACATAAGCCATATAAACCTCCTCCAATTAGTGTGTAGAAATTAGCCCAGACACCCATGAACAAGCACTTGAGTATCGAATAATAATTGTCACACATGCTCGTGCATCCTAACTACAAATTCTCTGACCTACATCTTCAATACGACGATTGGGAAAAGATCAATAAACACCCTTATCACCATAAACACACACCCTTAACCTACAACGTTCAACGACCGTAGACTATTAAACCAAGACAACACAAGACAAGACAACTAGGCTACATGGAATACGAGGGTCAAGACTATACCTTGGGCTCATTGACAAACGACATTGAGATTTGCGAATTAACACAGGAACGTCCACCTGAGCGCCCCAATATCTTTCTTAAATCTGGTTTTCCAAGTATGTACTTTCGTTGATTTCAAATATTGTGATCATAGGATAATTACCACATTAATGTGTCATTAATATCGTGTGTTATGTGTACTTATATCACGAGCTTCGCTCGCATATTAGTTTCGTCGTCTCTTGCTTTTCATGCATAAATTCTTTGTTTGTCGGAAAGATCTTTTACGTACGTAATTAATTTCGATGGGCAGATTGCATGGAAATTCATCAAGCTAATCAAAATCTCTATCTTGTTTTCCGTACGTGGCATCAACATGAAAGCATGATAAGTAATCTGGCAATATGCAACAATTGATATATTAATATGCTGATTACCCTCTTCAGTGACAATATGTTCTCTATTCGATCATATATTATCGGTTCGTGATTCTATTACTTGCTCGCATGCTATTTGTACGTACTTCTGTCGTTAATTACAACTTTTTTATATATAATTCGGATCAATTAGTAGAGACCATCAACTCGATGGGAGAGTTGGGTGCCTAACACCTTCCTAACTCGTAACCTTGCATCGAACCCCCAGTCTAGGTTCGTGGGGTACCTATAAAAAATCGCGCTGGCGACTCCGTGTAATTCACACCTCTTTTCGGGAGAGCGGATCGGCAACCCGCCGGTACGGCATCTCACAGTGGCGACTCCGCTGGGGACTAATTGCAAAGCTCGAAAATTGATTTATCTTATATGTTTAATGCCTAATTAACATTGCATATTTCATATAGTTTGCATGCCGCGTTAGTACATTGCGCTCTAGGACAAAGCCAATTGACCTCGGAAGAAGGACTATTGCTCATCGGACCAACTTGGTTTATGCGATGAAAATACGGTCTACTTTCACCCCGTGACGCTTATACTAGTTAACTCGGCATTTAGTATTAAATGGACGAACTCATTAGCACGGTCTGGCGTACCGAAACCTAATGAACTTCGTCCTAGTCGTGGGTATCTGTAGAGAGGAGCACCATAACTATTGTACACTACATTTCACTGGATCTTAGCTCAACCAGAATTCTGTTATTCAATAACAGAATTCTGTTACTTTTGGCGGGAAAGTCTCTTGCCACAAAAGCTGTAATTCCTAAGTCTATAAATAGTCTTGTTATAGCTTCATTCTTCTCTAATGAAAAATAACTGATTCTCCTCTAAATTCTTCCATGTAACAAATTACCTTTCCTCTGTATCTTCTCCTAGAAGATAGCTACCTTTGAGCTATTCTTCATGGTATCAGCCTAACATACGATCCTTATCAAACACACTTCCTGTAATAGCCTGAACCACCGTCCGTCGCAACACAGCCCAATAAGATGGGTAGTCACCCTTTAGGCACATAAATCCTCTCGTGGGCTCTAAAAGGTGAAGGTCATGTTGGTAGTATGATAGTAGGAATCTATTATAAACTGACCATATGATCTTTAGTTTCCCAATGTGGGACAAACCAACTCCATAATCCACTTTCCATATTCCGTAGTGTTACAAACTCCCCCACTTAGAGAACGCGACGCCCCCGACGCGCCTAAACCACATTCCATACCAACATCAACACAGGTCCAAGATCTCCCCCGCTAGACGGCTGACCTGGGCCTAACCCCAGCACTCAGCACGTGGTCATAGGGTTGCTCTGATACCATCTGTAATAGCCCGAACCACCGTCCGTCGCAATTCAACCCAATAAGATGGGTAGTCACCTTTTAGGCCCATAAATCCTCTCGTGGGCTCTAAAAGGTGAAAGCCTTTTTGGTAGTATGATGGTAGGAATCTATTATAAACTGATCTATGAGCCTTAGTTTCCCAATGTGGGACAAACCAACTCCATAATCCACTTTCCAATTTCTTCTTTTTTCCTTTTTAAGCTACCTTTACAAGCTTAGTTTCTTCGATTTTTACGGTAAAATCGAAGGATTTTTCGACGTTTTTGATTGATTTGTGGTAATCAATCGAAATTCCGCCGAATTTGTTTGTGTTTCCGTCGAATTTGCTGTAATTCGTCGGATTTTTCTGGTTACATTTGGTCGATTTGCTGTGATCGATCGAATTCTTTTGATATTTTTGTTGCGAATTTGTTCGCGAGTACAGTAGCTTCACATTGAAGCTTGTTTCAGCACAACTGGTTCAGTTCTGCTGTTTGATCGATTAATTGGTCATATTTGGTTGTCTGAAGTTTATATCTTCAGAATTTGCTGGTTTCTGGAAATTGCTGCATTTTCTGAAGCTTCTTGGTTACGCCATAACTTGGTTGATATTTCTCTGGTTCGATTCTTCTGTAGCTGTGTTATTTGGAGTGGAGCTGGTTTTCTCTCTATTGTGACATAATGACTGAAGATTTTATGGCTTCTCACGTCTCAGGCTTCGAATTATTATACTGATCCGTACTATATGCATTCAGGTGACATTAATCCATCTCTTGCATTAGTGTCAGCACCCTTTTCTGGTGGAAATGACTATATACATTGGAGTAGCAATGTTAAAATGTCTCTAATGGCCAAAAATAAGCTTGTATTTGTAACTGGTAATTTGTCTAAACCTGCAATGTCTGATCCTGCTTATCAGAAGTGGCTATTTGTTGATCATATGGTTAAGTGTTGGGTGTTGAATGCCATAATCCCTGTTATTGCTGGCACTTTGCAATATAATTTGACTTCCAAGTATTTATGGGATGAGATCAAAGAGAGATATGGTCAGTCTGATAACTTGTTGTTATATCAGTTAGAGTCTGAGTTACATGATCTTAAGCAAGAAAACAAGACATTGGCTGAATATTATGGCAAATTCAAACAGTTATGTGAAGATGTGTCAGCTGTTGATGAAGTGTCAAGCTGTACTTGTGGTGCCTTGGACACTTGCTCTTGTCTTGTGCTCAAAAGAATGGTGGAAAGTGATAAAAAGCGCAAAATTGTCAGGTTTCTGTTTGGGTTGGATGATTCCTTTGAGACTGTCAGAACCAGCATTCTCACCACTGAACCACTTCCTCCCTTAAACCTGGTTTTCAGTCAGCTCCTGCGCTTTGAGAGACAGAAAACTATGTCCATCATGCAAGCTCCAAGCCAAGAAATCAGTCTTTTGCTGCTAGCAGAACTCCTTACAAACCTTCAAAGCCAAGCTTTCAGCCACCATCTTATGGTTCAAGTCAGTCTGCCAAAGTGCCTGACTATAAAGAACTTAAGAAGGCTAAGAAGGAAAGTACCTGTACTTGGTGTCAGAAGAAAGGACACACCTATGAGCAGTGTTTTAAGCGCCTGAAGAAGATTCCTGACTGGTATAATGATCTTCAGATTCGTAACAAACAGAAGACTGCAGCAATGGCATCTACTTCTGAGGAGGCATCTTTCTCAACACCATTTGATCAGGAAATAACCAAAAATGCTTCTTCATCTGCTTTTTCTGGTTTCTCTGCAAGAAGTGCTTATCAGCATCATTTTTCTGATTCATGCTCTTTTCCTGAATCTGGGAAATTAGCAAACCTTGCTTATTTTGCAGGTAATATTTTGTCTACAAACTTATCTACTGTTAATTGTGTTGTTGCTTCTATAAACTGGATTATTGATGCTGAAGCATCAGACCATATGTGTCCCCATATTCAATTTTTCACTGGTCTGCAACCCTTAACTACACCAATTTCAATGGGTTTACCTGATGGAAAAGTTATTTCAGTCACTCATGTGGGTACAGTGCCCATAACTGGTGACATTATTCTGCATGAAGTCTTCTATGTCCCTGGCTTCTCACATAGTTTGCTGTCAGTTGGGAGAATAATTGAACAATTTGGAGTTCATGTTCAGTTTGATGACACTGAATGTCATTTTCAGGACCTCAGATCTGGCAGAACTCTGCTGAAAGGAAGGAAGATCTCTAGTCTTTATAGATTTCAGAGTACTTTGTCTGTTTCAAGTCATGGGGATAATAAGTCTTTTCTGAATAAAGATTCCTTATCTGTACCAGATACTGCTGTACCTAGACTTTCATGTACTAGTTCAAGTCAATCTGATTTGCATCTTTTACGTGCTAGACTAGGTCATTCATCTATTTCAAAGATGACCCATGTATCGGAAATGAATATCAATAAAACTACTAAGTTTTTTTTGTGAAACATGTGTTTTGGCTAAGCATCATCGATTACCTTTCAGCAAAAGTAGTTCAATGGCTGACAATCTGTTTTAGTTGGTTCATATGGACTTATGGGGGCCATATAAGATAGCTAATATTTCTGGGGCAAGGTATATTTTAACTATCTTGGATGATGGAAGTAGAGCTGTATGGACACATCTCTTGTCTGACAAGCTTCAGGTCCCATCTACTATTCAAGCATTTATTGCTTTTGTGGAAAATCATTTCGACACTACCATCAAATACATCAGATCAGACAATGGAACTGAGATTATTCAACAATCATGCACCAGTTTATTTGCTTCAAAGGGCATATTGCATCATAAAAGTAATCCTGGTGTTCCACAGCAGAATGGTAGAGTTGAAAGGAAGCATAGGCATCTTGTTGAGACTGCCAGAGCTATGTTGCTTCTGAAAGTTATTTAGCCCTTAATTAGACTCATCTAATTAGTACTTAATTACCCCTAATTAAGTTTAGCTAAGATCTTTATAGTTGCATGTAAGATTAAAGCATAAATAAGGTAATAAAACATGTTTTTATACCTTAATCAAGAGGAATTTTGACCTTCCTTTCAAATGAAGGATCTTGAGCTGCTAATTTATGGGGATCATCCTCCTTAATCTTGAGTTTCCAAGTTAGAAAACCTCCTCTCTTGATCCACCAAAGAAGCTCTCCAAAAATCTCACTAAAAGACTAGTTTTTATGAGATTTTTAACCCCAAAACCAAAATAAAATTACTAACACTTTAGCTAATGTTATTCTAGGTTTAGTAAAGTGTTTTGATCAAGTTTTCATTGACATGCAATGAAGAAAACTTGATTTTAAGGGAAGAGGAAGTTGGCTGATTTTTTTAGAGAAAATGAAGGTTTTCTCTCAAATCCTCTCTCAAAGCCTTTCGGCTACCTCTCGGCCCTCACTCTCGACTTGTCGGCCCTCGGCCATTTCTCTCGGCCTCTCGGCCTATGCTCTTCACTCGACCTCTTGGCTGAGTGGCTTATTGATTTATCGGTTGTGTTCCTATTCGGTTGTGGCCGAATTATCAAATAATGTACACTCAAATAATGTATTAATATCGAATGGAATTATGAAATAATGGAGTCGATACCACATAGAGTACGATGTTGCGGCTTGATCGATTATCGTTTTATTTACCTCTTATCAAGGTACCTCCTAGTAATAGTCTTCCTCATAGATGAGATCTCGTCCTACCGGCCTGTCTTACGAGGGATGTGCACACTCAGGGTTATTAGGGGTTATACTTACAACTCAAACTCGAACTATGTTCGATAGTGTGGTGGCTGTGGGGTAGGACCCTAGCCGTTCGTAAACTTATATACTCACGATTTATGGCTTGTACTCATGTACCGATTTATGTTTCGAGCGACGATGCTCTACTTTTGTTGTATTCTATTGCTATTGTATTCCTCAAGTATAACTTTAATCTGTTCTTTGTTAGCTACGCGCCTCAAGGCCCGTATCTTATTTGTTTTTTTTTTTTTATACTTTTGATATTCTTACTCAGCCTGTGCTGACGTTCACTTCTTGGTTCGTCCCTACCTTATTCTGGGGCGATGAGAGAGTTGACATGTCTTGTTGATATGGATGCTTGCTAGAGGAGTTCGTTGCACGTTGGGGTTTCATAAACATTCAATGATTTCTCGTTTCATTTAGTTTATGTAATTTGGATTTGGTTTTGAGAACTGTAGTTCGACAATTTAAAGACTTCCGCTGTTTCATTTTCATTTGGTTATTGTAATTTAATTTATAGCCTAACAATTGACTCGATAGTCAATGGCGGCGTGAGAATTCTAAATTATTTCTATGTTTAATTAAGCAAAATTTTAGGGTTGTTACAGAGTGGTTTGGACCGAGCGCGAGGGTTGACTCCCACGCGCCCACATACCACTTTCTACTACCCCCTCTAAACCACGTGTATCAATCGAGGGAGCGGCTTGACACGCCCCCCACTAGTTCTAGCACCCCAAGTACCACCAGTAGCATCATCTCTAGCTCCGGACGTGCTAGTGTCGGCCTCGTCATCACCACGGTTCACCCTCTTTCGAGGTGGCATCGTTCTCCCTCGTAGCTGATAGGGAGGGCTCTAAACTCTCCACTCACCACACTTCCTCCACAATCAACCAACAAACAACAACAGCCAACAAGCTAACACAATCTCAATCTACTCCAACGACGAGCTACTATCCAACACCAACACTTCCCAATTCAAGCAACAACAAACACATAACAACAATCTCACAACAAAGAACAACACCGATAATGCACAAAAAGCACGATAAGTCAACAAAAAACGTCCCCTAATACCAATACCAACTACCAATGCACAAGAAATTCAATAATCAAATCCAAGTGAAGAAATCGAAAATTTACCTTTAATGAACCCCAAATTCGGGCAATGATAGTGAAAACCCGTCAATACCACCTCCATATAGCCTTCCCAAGTCGCCCCAAGCTTCAATTTTCTTGAATTGAAAAACACCCAATACCTAGGTCTAAGGGCGGGAAAAATCGAAAGGTTCATTTAGTCTTCGATGTAGGTTTTTGTCTAATTTTATTCAAAACTGAAGTGCTTCAAATCATAAGCACAACACAAATAAAGTGAGTTATGAGTGTTCTAAGGTTTCGTACACAAGTAAATTATTTTAAGCTAATGTATTTAGTTAATGACATGAACGACTGTACGCGTTCTATACTTATAATTGATTAATCTTGTGGTGAATAGTTATTACGGTATGTACAAGTACCTCGGCGGATATACCCCTGTTTGTGAACGTCACCGTTAATAAGAAATAACCCAAGAATGAATGTTAATGATGTTCCTGGTAAATAGTAACTCCGTGATTAAAATTAACCCGGCGAATTTACCCCAGAGGTGAAATAATCTTACTAGAGCGAATAATTTTCGCTAAAGGATGATCATTAATGAATAAATAATTTGACTATATAGTTAACACTTCGGACGTTTTTCGACACTTGGACAATTATATATCAAATAATCGACAGTATAATTACATTACCAAAATGATGTTAAATAGATAACTTAGGCGACTTTATTTACTTAGAACGACAAAAAGGACGTAGTAATATCGCGATGATTTGGAATTCAGGTAAGGGACTTTTTCTGATTTGTCTTATAGTATTATTTTTGTATACTCTATAAATGCTTGTTTTTGAAAGAGGATCAAGTAATGCAAACTCTGATTATTTTCTTAACTACTTTGATTTTTTGGTTTAGTTATGTCTTCAGTGTTCTGGCTTACTTTGAAACGAGGATATCCGTCTGGCCCTGCCATGTGATTAAACTGGCACTCACTAGAACTTCTGAACTAACCAAAACTATACTACCCACTACTGGAAATTATTATGCTTATACAAATTATTATCATTTTACTATTTTACTAACTGTTTGATTCGATTAAGTCGGGAACTGTCTTTGAGTGGGCTGTTGAGCTCACCCTTTCAATAATAAATTCTTTTCAGGTAATTAGTACTAGCCGGAGGTAAGAATTAGAGTGAGCTACCCAAGTCGACTTGTAAAAGACCTTAGTAATCGTTTGTACAATAGTATTCATATGTTTATTATTGTGTAGTATATGTTGAGAAATAAAAATGCTTAGCCTACTTTTCGTAGGTTGCTGTCTGTCATGTTCCAATAATGGTTTTTGGGCGACAGATAGATTAAGTGGTATCAGAGCAATAGTTCGACCCTAGGAACACAAAAAAGACCAAAGAGTATGGGTAGATAAAGTTTGATTCACTTAACTTGTTATGACTATTTCAGTCAAAGACTTGATGATAGTTGCGGAAAAAGTTTTGAACGAAGTAGAGGAAATCCTGGAAGAAGTTGAGGAATCGTTCGAATGTCATTAAAAAAAAATTTGAACTTTAATGTATCGAGACAAGAAACAAAATAAGATATATTTCGTACGAAGTGTGGATTTCTTATTACAACTACTAACCGCTCACAAGAGAATCGAAATATCGAAAACGAAATACTACACTCTTACTCATAGCAAACTACCAACTACCACTTCGTGCAACAAATAAACGTTGTTAGAAATATTATCATAAGGAGATCAGCCATGTACAAAGCCCCCGACACTTCGTCATCCGTCATCTTAACACCTATGTTGCTGTTGCGCAGAAGATGAAAAAGGGTTAACGCTTCTAATATCGTACCCACGATGGAGCAAAGGAAAAGACGACAACCCCGAACAACGACGATAACGAGGACGAAGATGATGGTGAAACTGAGGGAAAAACAGTGCAGAGAGTATTGAAAATGTGAGGCTGATTGGGAATGGTGTCGATTGAGGATTTTATATTGAAAGAGGGAACAAAAGTTTGGTGGAAAGAAGCGGGGGAATCAGTGAAAAAAGAGAGAGGGGGGGACTTTTTTTTCGCCGTGTTAAAAAAGCGTCAAAACGGTACAACTGCAATTGTAGAAGCAGAGGGAGATTCCACTCCTCGAAATAACCTCAAGGAAAGAGACAGCTGAGTTAAGCCATTAGTTTGGCATCTTTTAGTTCATCGAGAAAGATGACGAAAACAGACGTCCCAAATCTGTAGTCACATAAGATGCAGAACATCCCATAATAGTGATTTGATTTCGAGAAGAAACACTTTCATATTTGATAAGTAAGACTTTTTGAGGGCCATCTACGAAAGTCTCTAACCCCTTCACCTCTAATATTTGTGCAAATCATAAACCCTTTTGAAATAGTGACAAAACAAACAAAGAGAATGGTCGATTTTCCCTCTTGCACTAATCCCAGTTTGATAGGTACCATCCCAAGATCGTAGGGTCAAAGCGCTCTTAAAACTTTGGGGACCTTGAAATATAATAGCGAAGTCTTCTGATATCCAAGGGATAGACAAAATCGATCTTGTAAGTCTATCAATAAGTACAAAGAAAGCCTTGATGAATTTTATTTTATAATTTATACTATATATACTTAATTAAATTACTCAAATGAAGACCATGATGAATAGTCACATCAATAGATATATCATAAGAAGAGGAAAGGATACACGCTATATTAGACATATCAAAAGTTTCTCCGACTTGTTAACTCAACCTAACGTAACCCAATCCAACCCGCTTTTTTCGGGCCATGAACCCTTATTTTGGGAACATGACCCGCATATACTTGAATCTATAATAACGACAAATTTTCGGGTCAATTTCAATCTGTTGACCCATTATTTAAGACAAACATACTCTCTCGATCTGTCTTTAATCACCCCACTTTTCATTTTGGGGTGTCTTTATTTATACACCTTGTTGGATTATTTGCTAATATAAATAAAGTTAAAGTTTTATTATTTTTTTATTTAATAACAATCAATTTGATTAAAGGAATAAAAAAATTTCAAGCCGCCATCTTCTACGGTTCACTAATATGCTTCATTATCTTCCCAATTTACTTCCTCCGTTCCTTCATTATTATGCTCATCGATCAAAGATGGACTTTCCACAACTCACGTTTTCACATGGAATAATAGCATAAAAAAGGAGAAGATGATCACGGTAATTTATATCGAATGCTTTCGCAGATTTAGAGCAAGGTAATTTATTAAATCTCTCTTTTGGTAGGTTTTGAACAAAAATTGATGATTCATTTTTGCTCTTTAATGGGGAAGTCTACGAGTGGAGCGGGGGGGGGGGGGGGGGAATGGTCATTTTGAATCTTAGAAACGAAATAGCCCGACTTTGATCGAGTGCACGATTGTCGCCGGTACCGTGAAATCTGGAGACCAACCGTCCAAGAAGCTTGGCACAGTGGGCGGGGCGTAATTGGTTTTAGGCCAATGGTTTATTGGCCACGACACGGTTCAGATTAATTGTTCCTTTGCTTATATAGTAATATCAGTTGCTTGTTCCTAAATTTCCTTATGGTAGTGTCTGTTTTCAAAGAAAGGCTTATTTTTTGGTCAAAATTGTTGATTTTAACCAAGTCAGACAAGTTTCTATGTAAAGCCACTTCCTTTGTTGAACTTTGTCCTGCACAGCCCCCCTCTACTTCGTAATTTTGTCGGACATAGTTCTGAACATCTTTAGAAGTATCAATTATATTTCTAACACACCTCACTTCTATGGGCGTAAGTTTTTACTATCAATGAACACTCCACTAGCTCCAAGATGATAAACAAACCCTCTATTATCTTTAATAATAATAAACAAGCCACCATTATCTCCAAAGTTTATACACAAATCATCCACTATCTCCAACAATAATGAATAAACATACATTATCTCCAACAGTTATAAATAAACTATACCACCTTAATCCAAGTGAAAAATGTAACGGGTTTGAATAAAATTGGAGGGAGTAAGGGAAATTAAGCTCAAAAATGAATTAGAAGATTAAATAGTTAACATAATAAACCAAAATCTTACTTTTATTTTTTGTGATTGTTTAAGAATAAATAGTTAACAAAACAAACCCAAGAGCTTTATGCAAAATTGGATTCGAAGATAGGAGAGAAAGAAATCTATAAGATTTTGCAAATCAGAGATAAGAGGACTCGGGACAGTGGTAATGTTGTGTCAAAATAGTTGATGATGGGTTAGGATTTCGCGTGCTATTTTATACGATTTAGATGAATATTAGGTGAATACTGTGTTTATTATGGTCCACATTTCATATGTTGAGGTTTTGTAAGTTTTTGATAGAAAATGTGGCCAATGTAATGAGTTTTTAGTTCATTTGCGCAAGGGTCAATTTTTAAGACTTATATCTCTCAAACTACTTGTAATTTTACTGTGAAACCACTTGATGAAACTTCAGGATCATAGCTTTCCAGGAAGTGGTCATAAGCCTTATTTGGCCAAGTAACGAAGAAGATACAACGGTTTGAAAACCACATGACGACCTAGTTTATCGTGCCCGCGAAAAAGAAGATGCGTTCACGGGAGATACACAAGGATGCTGATCGCACTTTGCCGCTCCCGCGGCTGTCAGCGGCCGGGCTTTCCATAATCCTTTTTGTAACACCCCCGATTTCCTGGGACTTTAGATTATAATAATTATCAATTGAAAACACGGATAATTTGGAGTGTTACCGCCACGATGGACTCCTAAAATCAATCGTGGCGGTAACACTCCCAATTATTCGTGCTTTCACTTAATAATTATTTCGTAAAATCCCAGGAAATTGGGGGTATTACAAAATGGTATCAGAGAGCAACCCTGCGACCGCGTGTTGATCCTGTAGGGAGGGAAAGATCCTGCAGTGGGGCTATGGTTGGCTGCCAGTCGCAACGAAGACGTTGCTTTTTTAAGAGGGGGTGAGTGTAATACCCTACATTTCAGAGGAACGTTATAAGAGATTAATGACTCATATGAGTGCTTAAATGGATTGCTTAAAAGAATCGATAGTGCTACTCATACCAACAAAAGTCGACTTTCCTTGTAGGAATACCATTTGATAAGAACTCAACAGTTAAGCGTGCTTGACTGGAAGTAATTCAGGATGAGTGACCTCCTGGAAAATTTCCCAGGGTATGCATGAGTGAGGTCAAAGTGCGCCGTAAGGACCCATGTTGGTCTGTGGGGCTAGTACACACCTCTCAAACTGTCATAGGTGACTACTTCCAGTTCATGAGATGAGTCGGGGTGTTACACTTTTCTTCCTAATTTAATTCCCAATTTCTTATTTAGTATAAATAGCAAAGGTAAACCCTTATTTAGTTAAATAGCATTGGCCCTGAATGTTGGAGAAATATCTTGAAGGTCAGAGACGAATTGACTAGGATATTTGGAAATGTGGAAGATGCTAGCAGATACAAATGACAAATTCTCACTAGTAAAGGCATATAATTCGACTACGGAGTTCCATCAGGCAGTAGATTGGCGTGGTGCTATCTGCGATAACGTCGATATGCCTAATGTAATACCCCCAATTTCGGCTAAAATTTAAATCATTATTATAATACAAAACCCGCCGAAATTCGATAATATTACAATCAATAAACAAAGGCCACTAGGAAAAACAAACAGTCAAACAGCCTATACAAAACATTTTAGTAATTGCAATGGAAGCTAAAACATAATTTCTCCAAGAAGGCCCATGAGTTACTCTCCAACGAACCTAAAATCGAAAACAGATAAACCAAAGACCTACCCCATGACGGGTAACCCAAAGATTTTAACATGTCTTCTTCTAAGCTAAGTAACCGACTCTACCTTGTAAAAACATGTCATAACCTAAAACGAAACATCATCCAACACATAATAAACAGAGAGTCACAAAATTTTAGAAACAATGTACGAGTAAATATAATTGTAATTCATTTATTCCAATTATGAGAGAATTCGGATCGGTTACTTTAACACCCTTTATTATCTGAATTGGTGAGAACTCAAACCATCAATCACTCAACCAGTTTTAATTCAATGAGCAGGGAATCATCCAACCAATGCAACAACGCAGTTTTTGCCGTACCAGAGTAACCAACGATAAAGAAATGCACGGAAGACTTCTCGTACCAACCTATCGGGGCGGAACTGTCCTTCCAACAACAATAAGAACAACATGAGACTACTAGACGTTAAGTGTGCACACCCCCCCCCCAATAGGGTATTTCTAACCCAATAAAGTAGTACTAGAGCCTAACCCACTTATATCCGATGCGATGGGGCTCCATTAAAGCCGATGTGGCTTGCACAAACCAAACTCAATTTAAGCCGGTGTGGCTTTCACAAAACCAAAGTGAGATCTATGTGGTTCACCCGGTAATACAAAGTCGTCCCCAAGCCTCATTGTCATTCACTTTAAGTGATTATATTTCATTAATCGAAAAGTGATCACATAATCAACACAAAACAAGACATTAACCATTAACATAGTCATTTTCATAACCAATTCTTGACTCTGGGCCAAATTAAAACTTTTTGCCAATAACCAATCATACAGATAACAGAACCAATTTCAAAGGCATTAGGCCAGGAAACGATATCAATACCAACATACCATCTTTAGAGCAACATGTCAATTTTCAATTGTAGTAACCATCAAGTTTGATGCTGTGGAATTGTTTATGATGATGGTGGTGGCTAGTGAAACCAAGAGGAAGCTGCGTATGTACGGGTAGCATTTAAGGATTTTTTTTTTGTTCTAGTAGATTAATAAGGAATTGGATAGGTGATATTGGAGCTTATATCAAACTCGATTATAAACCCCGATTTGAAAACAGTATGAATATATGTCGACTCAAACTTTAATTATGAAAAATGTACTTAAATAGTGCAATAGTTTTATAAAATCATTTGCAATTTTGGGTTGTTACACCTAAGTACAGTTTCCTTGCAGCAATGGCAGTGCAAGAGAAGTTGTCTACAGTGGACAAATTTTGCATGCAGTAGAAGCATCTCCCTTTCTTATAGATCCTGCCTATGTAAAAGGGCTGTGGAGGATCACTCCCATCTATTATTTAGCTGTTACGTTTCTAAGGAAGTCTGGAGCAATATAAGAAAATGGTCGAAAAATACAAACCAGAGTAATTCTTTGCAAATTCAAGCTATGTCTGCACAACAAGGGAAGGAGTTGGCAAGGGAAGGTCAGGAAATGCAACCTTACAGCAAATGTGTACGATGCATGGAGGGAGAAAAAGGCGAGGCTCTTCTGTGACAGTTAGCACCAGCTGCAAATGGCTGATACATAAGATTAAATATGAGGTTTGTATCAGTGTATTTTCATGGCTAAGGACTTGTATCTCAAAGGAGATTTGTAATAGTTTATGCAACTAGTCATCTGGTGTAAATTTTTTTTTCCAGTGATGATAGTTTTGTAAGATCTTTCCCTCTTTTCCCCTTTGGCTGAATAAGAAGGACCCAAAAATTTCTTGTTAAAACAAAAAAAAAATCATTTTATGTCTATGTCCTTTCTAAAGCTTAGAAATATGTGAAGTCTATATATTTCTCACCAAAATTAGACGTATATACACTATCTTGAACCACCGTGTAACCACAAAATTGGCAAACCAAGAGCCAAAGGTCACATTATTTAATGCTCTTAATAATTAAATAACTTTTCAAGTAACCTCTCCTTTAAAGCTTAAAATATAACTCATTATTATGGAGATGAAATGGCAATGGCCAAATAAATTTTGGAAAATTAATTGCGTGAATATAAGCACGATACGTAAGCAAATGAGGTGGATTTTCCATTTTGACACCTAGGCGAATCCTCCCAAAACTCACCACGCATATTGTGATGTTAGGTAATTAAAGCAGAAGTGTAGATATGATTTAATAATTAAACTTCAGTTTACAATAAGCTGACGTATAAAAATCTCGTATAAACATGGGATTTGACGTAGATCACATGCACTATTAATCATCCATATACGCTATATATAAGAGTTTAATGAATAAAAATCCATGTCTATATATTGAAGTTATTAAGTAGTATCTCAATGTGTTGCTGCTACATACATTTTTTTTCACTTCAACTCATGTCAATTCACTTATTTCTACTGGTTTTTTGGTAGTAGCGTCATGACTATTATGTGAATTTACTTTTAGGCAATCGTCAGGGAAAAAGAAAACGTTTTGTTTCGTACATCTGATGATATAAGGATAAATTAATTTTGATTATGTGCGAGTGTTTTAAATCAACAAATAAAATACAAGATAGATGCAAAATAAATTAAGAAACAAAAGAGCTAAATTAAATAAAGGCATATATATATGATGGCATTATATTTTTAATTTTAATCTATAAATGATATACTCGTATATATATGGGGCTAGAATTCCTATATTATAAAAACTAAAAGAATATGAGGGTTTTAAAATAAATTTAAGTTGCAAGATATACCTTTATAATTAAAAAAAAAAAACTCTTGTTTAATCTATTATAAACAAAGAGATTCATGTGTATCAAACATTAATGGTACTTATCGTTTAATATCTTGTTTTTTGGAAAACAAATCATGAGATACATGTAATGTGCAATAAGATGTCTAGTTGTATTTTTCCATAATTAAAATTAGTTTTGTACAGAATTTTTAGGGAATTGCATGGAGTAGATGATATTTTATTAATAACCATTTATGTATAATTCAATTAAAAATTATTTACCATAATAGTTTCTAAATACCATTTTTCTCATTGATTGCTTCCAGTTAAGGAAGAAAAGCGAAATCGATCTTGGGAAAGAAAAGGTATAAGCTATCTTGTTGATTTGGAAACAAATATCTTCCTCTGATTTATATCATCTACTATAATCCTAAAATTGATAGTCAACTTTACAATTTGATTTGCACCCTATCTTTCTAATTGTAAAGAAAAAAAATAAGCTTATTATGGATTCAACCAAAAGTCCCACTCGATTTCACACTGTTGAAGAAATTGATGAGATGCGGTTTTCTAAGGTATTCATTTCTCTTTCGAAATTCTTTTGGTAGACATTATTATGAATAAAATGTTGTACTAAATTATTTTTATTTTTTGGGATTGCTAATAACTTACGTTTTACAAATGAGTGTAAAGAGTTTGTTTCATCATTATTCGATATTTAGTCGTAATTATATCTATGTTGATATCATAATTATCTGCTAGTTTAAGTTGTATTCAATGTTTTCAATCCTTGGGTATCTGTATTTTGTGTAACTAAATATCAAAATATTATTTCATTATTGACGTAGAATTATATTAATCTTTGCTACATGATTTTGTAAATTCGTTCACTTAAGAACAAAACAATTGCAATTATTAAAATACGGTTAAATTCGTTAAAGTGGTTACGTTTTCTATTTGTCGCTTTAGAATATTAAAAATTTATAATCAATATGGTCACAACCATTAAATACTATTCATCTTAGCTTTCTTTTTTCACTTGGATTGTGGTTTCTACACTAATTTCATCATAATTAATCAATTACATCCATATGATGACAACAATGTCAAATATAACTATGATCATTCAGAGATTTCTATAAAACATACTAAACAAATGACTCTTTAATATATAACATGATCGTGTAAACACACAATAAATATAAAGGAGACCTAGATAACAACCCAAAATAATGCTCAAGTAAAAGATTATAAAATTGTTGGTTATAAAACATTTCATTCTTTAAATTTCGTGATTTATCCACAGAACTTGACATGATCAAATGTTGGTAGGTTTTTGTTTTCACTTACTATAGAAAATACTTTCTTTATCATTTTGTTTAACCCATGTAAGAAGGTAGTCAACACAAAAATTATTTAATTAACTATACGTTCACTCGATGAAAGAGATGATTAATACACTAAAATATTTGACAACAACTATCCTTTTTTTTTTATATGTAATCAATCGTAGAAATCCAATAGAACAAAGGTATATAACAATATTCTTGCTCATTCCTTCAAATTTTAATTTGAAGGAAACAAACATTGTTATGTTCTCTCAGTTGGAAATATTGATTAACTCGTTGTTAGGAGTTTCCATTTTTGGAGGTAAATGATATATTGTTAGTTGACATCAACTTTGTCTCTTATTTTATATTTAATCTTACCATATGTTTTGTTTCAATTCATTAAACTTGTAAAAATTTGTTGAAGATCTAAATTCAAGTGATTGATTAAAAAAAAGATCAAGTTTGGTTTGGTGGTAATGTTATCGTATAAGTGGAATGATCAACTTTGTCACTATGTTGTTTTAACATCTATTTTGATTTCATAAATCCAACTTTCTCAAGCTTTATTTCATGATTATGTTATTTTTTATTATTTCTAAGTTAACAAGAAATTTTTTGTTGGTACATTAAATTTTTCAATCGATTAAAGAATATGACGAAATGGTATATTTCAAGAGCAGTGGTGATTTAGCTTGTTATTTGATATAAGTTTGACTATATGTATATTTTAATCTTAAATGAGTTAAAAAAAACACACTTATTACTCGATTGCATTTTGAGAGTAAAGCTGATGAGAGTTCTGTAACTTGAACATTAATTAACTTTTATCCATGTGATCATAAATTCCATAACTACCATGGAAACTATTTGTATCCATTTAATGTAGTAGTTAATCTCGTCTAGATATATGAATAGTTGCACGTAAATAATGTCTAATTTTTGATAGTAGGACAACGACTAAAGAATAAATGAAGAATAAACAAACTTAATAAATTAAAGGACAAAAGATTTGGTTTTAAAACTAGTAAAAAATATTTGTTTTGAAAATCTTCATCGGGTATTCTTAATATCTCAAGTGTACATGATCTCCTTCTCTTAATAAACTTTTTGTGGGACTGTGGTTCCCAATTTATGTTATCACAAGCAAAAATAAGTAGAAGACTATACAAAGTAAAAAATTGTATCACTCTTGAAAATAGATATGGCGTTGCATAATTAGTCAACAATGTGAGAGAAATACATAGTTTTTCCAAGGACGACAATGAGCAACTTTAGAAATAACAAGTGCAATTACAATCAATTCGATTGCCGAAATTATTAATAGCTCTCACACACTGATGAAATTCGATTGCCGAAATTATTATCATTGAGGTTGGGAACATCACCTGAAATCCTAACATTTAAATTTTCTCAATTCGTAGCTCATAGATTGTATTGGAAATTGTCATACCTTTTAACCATGGAACATCTATTTTTTATTATGATATTCATAAAAATCTTCCCTATATCTTTGTTTTTTTTTTCCATGAAATTTTTTGTCGTTCTCATTCATTCATACGGGGTAAAAAAAAAAGAGGGAAAAGACTTACAAAGTTAAAACATTAAAGTACAACAACTCTAAAGCTTAGCAGTATAACCTATTACTTCCTCCGTCCTAGTGAATTCTTTACCCTATCTTTTTTGGGTCGTCTCAGTGAACTCCTTACATTTCTACTTTTGGTTTGTATATGGCTTGAAAAATAACCAATTTTACCTTTACGTAAACCACAAAAGGACATAAACCCCACATGCATTACGGTAATTTGACCCACCGTCCATGTGTTTATGCAATATTTTCGTATTTCTCTCTCATCTCCTTGTCTTTTGCCCAACATAAGGGTAAGGTATTCATCGGGACAGAGTAACTACAAATTTCCTAAAAAATTCAATTTTTTAATCAAGCAAAAATCCTAACGCACACCTCATACTTTACTTTGTCTATTATCCAGTCACTACTATAGTATTCGCCATTGAACAGTCGAGAATTTCTCTCCTTACAAGTACTTTAATTGCATCTTTTGACTTTTGTCTATTAGTTTCTCCTTTTTTGTGCTTAATTAAATTCTACCTTGGTTGTGCAATGATCTAGCTCTGTGAAAGTTTCGTAACCATTTCTTAACTTCACTCCAAACCAGATTTGCATATTCACATCTAAAGAATAAGTGTAAACAACTCAACAACCCTGCGACCGCGTGATGGTCATATGGTCAGGAGTGCCCAGGTTAGTAGCCTAGCAGGGGAAAGATCCTGAAGTTAGACTATGGTTGGTTGTCAAGCGCAACGAGGACATTGCTTTCTTAAGAGGGGGTGAATGTAATACCTTAGATTTCAAAGAATGTTCCTAAGAGATTAAGGACTCATATGAGATACTTAAAAGGTTTGATAGTGCTACTCATACCAACAAAGTCGACTTTCTTGTTAAGAAAAACATGTGATAAGAACTCCACAGTTAAGCGTGCTTACTGGGGAGTAATTTCAAGATAGGTAACCTATTGGGAAGTTTCCCAAGGTGCGATACGAATGAGGTCAAAGTGTGTCGAAAGGTTTTGTGTTGGTCTCTGAGTCAGTAGACACCTTGACAAGTTTCCGCAGGTGACTACTTTCGGTTCATGTGAGGAGGCGGGGTGTCATATCTGTCCACTACTTTTCTGCACATACACCATATAAAACTAACATCACGCCTCTTGTGTTAATATTATCTATTTAGACAAATTTTTCTTGTTGTGCAATAGTTGCTATGAAATTGTTCTTTGACATGTACCACTTTTTGCACAATTCATAATCTGACTCTTGGCACCATTTATACTTGTAAGCTTACTCACGTTTTCATCTCTTACCTTTAAAATATTTCTCCGACTTTTAGAGCCAGAGCTTTTAGTCGGCTTTAACAGTGCACTAATACTTTTTATGGATGACATAAGCCTTAATCAATTTCTTCTTTATACCCTTGTCACCTCATTTACAAGTTTTCATAGCCACTTTGCAAGAAAAACCATATTCCATGATAAAATTTATTTAATGCTTAAACCCCCTTCTTCTCTTGGTGAACAAATCTTATTCAATCTAAAGAAAACCATTTTTCTTTTATTCTTCTCCTTATTCCAAAAGAATTTTTTACACAAACGACTTATCAATTTTTATATTTCCGGTAAGAAGCTACGAATGCTTAGACTCGAGAAATTTTCTAAACCAAATATCACTTAATTCTGTTTTTGCACCTTGCATGCGTAAGAGAGGACATGGCATGTCTAATAAAGCTCTTGATTGTCAGTAGAAGATAGCTAAACTTTATGTTTTGAGTCAAGATGAGTTCAAGGAGAGTCCTAATTATCTGAAAGAGAAAGATCCTTCAAAGAAACGTGAATTTGTGAGAAATTGAGCTTGATTATCAGGTTCAATACCGCCAAAGTAGATATCAATCTTTGCTAAGTTTGATTATTGTAGTCCAAAATCTCAACAATTTTATTCAAACATTTTATGTTGCATCCACTAACGGGACATTTGCTCATGTAAAATTATGAGATCATCTGCAAAAACTAAATCAGTTAGTCTGATTCTCGATCATTTTGGGTGAAAACAAATGTTTTTTTCTACTAGGCATCTCTCTGAGATATCGAGATATTACTTCCATACCAACTGCAAATAGGTAACGGGAGAGTGTGTCTCATTGCCTAAGCCCACATCTACCTAAAAAAAAGGCATGGTTTGTGTCATTTTAATAATAGAGAATTAAGTGGAAGTTATGCATCTGATAATCAAAACCATGAATATATCAGGAATGTTCAAAGTATGAAGAACATCTCCATAAAACTCCAACTCACTAAGTCAAATGCTAGCTGATGTGTACCTTAATAAAACATTTAGGTTTTACATTTGCTTTTCCATAGTCGTGCCTGAGACAACTTATGTTGTCAAATATAGTCATATTTCTTACATAGGTCATCTGCTCTTCCCAAACTTAACCAAGAAGACCAACTGAAACTTATTAGCCAATATCATGTCCATGATCTTTCTAAAAAAAGTAGTTATTTCCAAGAAAGTGTTCGCTTCGATACAACACTTATTGATCCTCCCATAGGGCCCGCTATGTTGCATAAAACTAAAATAGATAAATATATTGGCATTTCAAGATATCGGTCAAAAAAATTTGACTGAGCTTGCGTTAGGCTTCTTAGGAACAAGTGTTATAATGAGACTTTTAGCTTGCTTGTTCATTTTTCCAGTTTTAAAACTATTGTCTAGCTTTGGAGAAATCCTCTTTTTTTATCTCCACTTTTCCTTTAAAAAGCCTGCAGGGAACCCATCCTGCCCTGGGCTCTTAATAGGATTAATACTCTATAGTGAACTTTTGATTTCATTCTCATTAAGTTCTGCTTTATAAGCACGGCGTTGATGAGAGTGAATACATGCACCTTTCTTTATAAAGTCAGCATAGAACTTTTCTACCTCATTTGCCTTCCCTAATAGCTCTATGTAGTTGTTGATAAAAAAATTCTCATTTTCAGATTGTTGAACTTGTTCATTCCTTATATGGTCCACTATTACACTAATGATACTTTGATTCCTTTATTCTAATTTTGGCAAAAAATATTTGGAGCTACAGTCTGCTTGCTTTATATGGAGTTCTTTAATTTGGTTCTTTGAGCAAGTATACTCATCTCCGCCTCTTTCAACCTACACAAAAAGTATGTTTGAGCTTCTTCGCGTAAGTGGGCATGCTAAGGTATAAAACCAATGGCTGGACTCAAACATCAGCTTAGACTTTGGTTATATTAGTTCTTTTCACATCTTACGGCATAAGATAATCAAATCCACTAGCACAACTAGTGATCGTCACATAGAGTTCCAAGTAGCATATTTTTCCAATTGCATAGTCCCCTTTCGCAAATATCAATTCATAGTATTAGTTTGAGGAGAGTAAACAATCATATTTATATTATTTGTTTTTTTAGGTTTCTACCTTTGCTTTGTTGAAGCAGAGATATCGAGAGTGAGAGAGAAAAAACTCTAACCTGATAATTGACAAGGAAAAAGACATAAAGAAATTACAAAAATGAAAAACTGAAAAAAAAAATTGCAAAAAGAAAGAGGTAAACAAATATTTTGAAGTTATACAAAAGGCACGTGCAAATAACAAGTCAAAAAATATGACTAATATTGGTCGAGGATGTGATTTTGAGGGTGGTTCACAAACAAGTATTATGTAAGGAATGTTGGACAAACATAAAAAATTCAACAGAAGTGTTTAAAGAAAATGCTTATATAGGGAAGAATTTTACAAGAAATTAGGTTTTTATTGCAATTTAGACAAGTTATTTTAAACAAAATTATAACAACGCAGGTGGAAGATGCAAATACCAACAATGCCAAAGTAGCTAATGACGTCATGCAAAAGAAATCAAGGTTTTTACTACATCAGCGCTTAGAAGGTTGGTTAATAAGGAAAACCGCACGAGCCAACAACCTCAGAACCGACACGGTGTGTCCCTTATCTCTTTGTTGTAAAAAAAATGTATATGGAAGTGATGTTTATTTCACTAGTTAAAATCATTTGCATGCTCTACAAACCTACATAAATTTTCTCTTGACTAGTAAAATTAATGTGATCTATTCTTTTTTTTTCTAGCACTAGTTTGGCCATACATTATCGATTTATGCACATATCAAAATCAAGTACATTAATGTTTAAAGAAGAAAGAAGTTGAAACATATCAATTCTCCTATAGCGTAAACTTTTAGACAAATCTACTATTAACAATGATGCACTAGAATAAATTTGGAAAAAAGATATTGACCCTACTAAAGGGATTATTAGACACAAAATTGTTATAAGGGGACATAAAACAAGAGGGTCATATCCTAGCGTTCTCCATACCTTAAGATTTTTGGTTCAGGTGGAGGAAAAAATTATTTCTTATATCTTTTACACTTCTTAATATAATTGAAAAGAAAAGGGTGTTTTTTAGATCAATTTTGCAATTTAGAAAATCATGAAAAAGTTTCAATAGCCATATAAAAAAGCAACCATTGGATACACTTCAACCTTTTTTTATCACTTTCAATTATTTTATTTTATTTTTGCTAAAGTGTTTTAAAACATTATTTTTGTAAATTACAATGATATGTTTCTACATGCATCTTCTTTTGTAGGTCTATATTCATATGTACACCGACATCCAATTTCGATCGATGACCGAAGTTGATGAGTTCATTCAATTGGGATTGCATCCTAAACGCCCGAGTAAGAAACTAAACACGGAAAAAGACAAGGTACGGGTTAATCAAAACTAATATAAGTGGTCACTTAATTACGTGGTTGGTAAAACCATAAGAATCTGAAATTGTATGGAATCCAGAAAGTTAGAGTTGTTTGTTTCGTTAAAAAATTTATGTTTTAAAATGTTTTGAAGACAAAACTTTTGTTTTCTAAGAAATCATGGATGGATCTTATCTAGCCAATCTTTTCATATAAGAATTCATTTGAAATCTTTCATACTAGACTTACCTTGAATTAGCACTTTCCGAAATTCTATACATAAGTTCATAAACTGTGCAATTGAAAGGAAGTTCAACTCTATACATGCTATCAAATGACTCCAATTATATTTTACGAGAGTCACATTAAAAAAAAAAAAGTTCCTTCTAAACATATATAATTGTATGATGTTTCGCAGGGCTTGCATGGGAGCAACTCTACTAATAAGAGACTAACGAAGAGAAAGCTAAATTGGAGTTTTCATGCTGCAAGTGTTCTTAATGATAATATAACACCAGTATATAACATTAAGTTTCACGACGCAGAGCACATCATGAACCAAGATTTTCAAGATGGACACAAATTGTTTTAGTACAACGTATTTCTTCAAAATGAGAATGTAACGCCCCCGAAATTTCGCACATCTAAGAAAACGTTTATTTGAAATTAATAGAATAATGGGAATGTATCTGCCACAGATTACTACCCTTTTTAACTGTTTAGATTGGGTAATAGTTTCATGATCTATCTAATAACTATTTATTTGACTTGTGCAAGCATTAGTATGAATTTTATTTTATACTATATATACTTAATTTAATGACTCAAATAAAGACTTTGATGAATAGCCACATCAATAAATATATTATAAGAAAGAAAAGGACACACACTACATTAGACATATCAAAAGTTTCCCCGACTCGTTAACTCAACCTAACGTAACCCAACCCAACCCGCTTTTTTGGGGCCATGAACCCTTATTTTGGGAACATGGCCCGCATTGACTTGAACCTATTATAACAACAAATTTTTGGGTCAATTTCGATTTGTTGACCATAATTAATTCAGACAAAAATACTCTTGGTCTCTCTTTAATTAAGCACCCCACTTTCCTTTTTGGGGTCTTTATTTATACACCTTTGTTGGATTAATTGCTAGAAATAAATAAATTCTGTTAAGGATTCGAGCCGAATCCCAACAAAGTCAAACATTTATTATCTTTGTTTTTACAAACAATCAATTTAATTAAAGGAATTAAACTCTTTCAAGCCGCCACCTTCTACGCTTCCCTAATATGGTTCATTATATTCCCAAGTTACTCCCTCCTTTCCTTCATTATTATGCTCATCGATCAAATATGGACTTTCCATAACTCACGTTTTCACACGAAATAATAGCACCAAAAAGGGAAAGATGATCACGGCAATTTATATGAAAGGTTTTTGCAAATTTAGAGCAAGGTGATTGATTAAATCAAGCTCCCTTTTGGTGGGTTTTTACCAAAAATAGATGATTCACTTTCGCTATTTAATAGGGAAGTGTACAAGTTGAGAGGGGCAAAAATGGTCATTTCTTAAAGACGAAATAGCCGGACTTTGATCGAGTGCATGAACGTCGTCGGTACCATGAAACCTGGAGACCAACCGTCCGAGAAGCTTGGCAGAGTAGACGGGGCGTAATTGTTTTTAGGCCATTGGTTTATTGGCCACGACACGGTTTAGATAAATTGTTCCTTTGCTTATATAGTTATTTTAGTTGCTTGTTCCTAAATTTCCTCATGGTAGTGTCTGTTTCTAAAGAAAGGCTTATTTTTTTGTCGAAATTGTTGATTTTGACCAAGTCTGAGAGGTTTCTATGTAAAGCCTCTACCTTTGTCGAACTCTGTGCTGCACAATCCCTCTACTTCGTAATGTTTGTCGGACATAGTTCTAAACATCTTTAGAAGTATCAATTAGATTTCTAACATACCTCACTTCTATGGGCGTAAGTTTTCACTACTAATCAACACTCCACCAACTCCAAGATGATAAACAAACCCTCTATTATCGTTAATAATAATAAAGAAACCACCACTATCTCCAAAGTTTATATACAAATCATTCACTATCTCCAACAATAATAAAGAAACACACATTATGTCACATTACGGAATATGAAAAGTGGTTTATGGAGTTGGTTTGTTTCACATTGGTAGACTAAGGCTCATCTGATCAGTTTATAATAGATTTCTACCATCATATTACCAACAAGGACTTCACCGTTTAGAGCTCAAGCGAGGATATATGGGCCTAAGAGGTGACTACCTATCTTATTGGGTTGTGTTGCGACGGACGATGGATCCAGCTATTACACATTATCTCCAACAATTATAAACAAACTATACCACCCTAATCCAAGTGAAAAATGTAATGGGTTTTTGAAGAAAAATGGAGGGAGTAAAGGAAATTAAGCTAAAAAAGGAATTAGAAGATTAAATAGTTAGCATTATAAATCCAAATCTTACTTTTATTTTTGTGGTTGTTTAAGAATAAATAGTTAACAAAACAAAACCAAGAGCTTTATGCAAGATTGGATTCAAAGATAGGAGAGAAATAAATCTATAAGATTGCGCGAATGAGGGATAAGAGGACTCCGGACAGTGGTAGGGTTAAATGTGTCAAGTATGTTGATGATGGGTTAGGATTTTGAATGTTATTTTATACGATTTACGTGAAGATTAGGTGAATATTGTGTTTATGATGGTCCACATTTCATATGTTGAGGTTTTGTAAGGTTTTGATAGAAAATGTGGCCAATGGAACGAGTTTTTAGTTGATTTGCGCAATGGTCAAATTTTAAGGCTCATATCTCTCAAACTACTTGAAATTTTACTGTGAAACCATTTGATGAAACTTCATGATCTTAGCTTTCCGCGAAGTGGTCATAAGCCTTATTTGATGAAAATAATTATTATTTGAAAACACAGATAATTGGGAGTGTTACCGCCAGGATCAACTCCTAAAATCAATCCTGGCGGTAACACTCCCAATTTTCCATGCTTACAATTGACAATTATTTCCTAAAATCCCAGAAATTTAGGGGTGTTACAAAATGGTATCAGAGCAACCCTGCGACCGCGTGTTGAACCTACGGTCAAGAGTGCCTAGGTCAGCAGCATAGCAGGGGAAAGATCCTGCAGTTGGACTATGGTTGGCTGCAATCGCAACGAGGACGTTGCTTTCTTAACAGGGGGTGAGTGTAATACCCTAAATTTTAGAGGAAGACTATAAGAGATTAAAGCCTCATATGAGTTCTTAAAAGGAGTTCTTAAAAGGATTGCTTAAAAGGATTGATTAAAAGGAATTATAGTGCTACTCATACCATCAAAACTCGACTTTCCTTTTTGGAATACCATGTGAAAAAAACTGCACAATTAAGCGTGCTTGACTGGGAGTAATTTCAGGATGAGTGACCTCCTAAAACGTTTCCCAGAGTGTGCACGAGTAAGGTCAAAGTACGCCGAAAGGACCCGTGTTGGTCTGTGGGTCAGTACACAACCTAGCAAGATGCCATAGGTAACTACTTCCAGTTCATGAGATGAGTCGGGGTGTTACTGTAACAACGCGATCCATCATACGTCGCAACACAACCCAATAGTATGAGAAGTCACTCATAGGCCCATAAGTCCTCGCTTGGGCTCTAAAAGATGAAGGCATTGTTGGTCGTATGATGATAGATATCTATTATAAACTGATCATATGAGACTTAGTTTCCCAATGTGGGAAAATCAATTCCATAAACAACTTTCGATATACCGTAGTGTTACAGTTACGCTTTTCTTCCTAATTTAATTGCCAATTTCTTATTTAGTATAAATAGCAAAGTTAAAACTTTTATTTAGTATAAATAGCTCTGACCCTGAATGTTGGAGAAAAATATCTTGGAACGTCAGAGATGAATTGAGTAGGATATTTGGAAATGTGGAAGATGCTAGGGAATACAAATAACAAATTCTCAATAGCAAAGGCATATAACTTGACTAGAGAACGCCATCAGGCGGTTGATTGGATGATGCTAACTGCAAAAACGTCAATATGCCTAATGTAACACCCCGAATTTCGGCTAAAATTTAAATCATTATTATAATATGAAACCCGCCGAAATTCGATAATTTTACAATCAATATACAAAGCCGACTAGGAAAAACAAATAGCCAACTCCAAATAGCCTATACAAAACATTTTAGTAATTGCAGCGGAAGCTAAAACATAATTTCTCCAAGAAGGCCCACGAGTTACTCTCCAACAACAACAACAACAAGATGAGACTACTAGACATTAAGTGTGCACACCCTCATAGGGTAGTTCTAACCCTATAGAGTAGTAGTAGAGCCTAACCCACTTATATCCGATGTCGTGGGGCTCCATTAAAGCCAATGTGGCTTTCACAAACCAAACTCAACTAAGCCGGTGTGGATTTCACAAAACCAAAGTTGATCACATAGTCGTCCCCCGGGCCTCATTGTCTTTTCACTTTAAGTGATTAATATTTTATTAACGGTGATCACATAATCATCACAAAACAAGACATTAACCAACAATATAGTTATTTTCACAACCAATTCTTGACTTTGTGCCAAATTGAAACCACCAAGAGACTTTTTGCCAATAACCAATCATACGGATAACAAAACCAATTTCAAAGGTATTAGGTGTCCATATATAGAAGTTATTAAGTTGTATACATTTTTTTTCACTACAACTCATGTCAATTCACTTATTTCTATTGGTTTTTCAGGTAGTAGCATCATGACCATTATGTGAATTAAGTTTTAGGCAATCATCAAGGAAAAATAAAACGTTTTGTTTCGTACATCTGATGATAGGGATAATTTTATGTTGATTATATACGAGTGTGTGAAAGTCAACCAATAAAATACAAGATAGATGTGAGATAAATTAAGAAACAAAAGAGCTAAACAAGGGCATATATGATGACATTATATTTTTAATTTGAATCTATAACTGATATACTCGTATATGTCTCTAATGCCATATCAAACGCCCCCAAAATTTCGCACATTTAAGAAAACTTTTATTTGAAATCAATAGAATAATGGGGATGTATCAGGCATATATTACTACCCTTTACCGATGTTTAGATTGGGTAATAGTTTCATGATCAATATAATAACTATTTATTTTACTTGTGCAGGCATTGGTATGAATTTTTTTTTTTTTGGAAAGTTTTAGCTTTTATTCTTCCATTTTTTGGAAAGAAAGAACAAAATTACATCAACTCACCAAAAGGATTGCAGGAAGCAACCCCAAAGAGTCTAACCACTACTAGTTCTTCGGAATACAGTCACTAAAGCTCTTAATAGCTCTAACCGCAACTTTAAATTTTACACACAAAGCAACCTGCTTACTATGCTTAACAACTCCACTGAAGATCTGAGCATTCCTCTCACGTCATAACTCATAAACAGTACAAGTAAAAGCGCTCCAAACTAGGTGATGCTTTCCTTTCTTACCTCTGATCTTGTGCTTGAACCAATTAATTTCCTGGGCAAGAGTCATTGCTTTCCTACCATAACCAAGCCAGTGCAGCACATCCTCCCACACAGACCTCGCGAATTTGCATTTGAAGTACAGGTGCTCGACAGACTCCTCCTCGCATTTACACAGGACACATCTATTTGGTATATAGAGACCTCTATTCTGGAGATTTTTAATAGTAAGAGCATCTTGCAATGCTAAAGCAGTTATGATGGAGCTCTTAGGAATGCTGCAAGAGTCCCACACAGCTTTCCTCCATTTAACAATTTCTCTAGTCTCCCTAAACAAATCATACCTTGGCTTGCTTCCTCTTTGATAGGACCAGGCTGAAATCAAACTCTATTCCTTTATGTCTACGCCAGTTTTCGCCATGATTGTATCTTCATATGCATTAAGCTCCTCCAAGCTGCAGAACAATCAGCAGCCACTTCAACATTCCAGACATCCTTCCCCTTTAAGTAATAAGCTCCAATCCATCTTGTCCATATATTGTCTTTATAACATTGGAGCTTAATGAACCATTTAGAAAAAAGGGTTTTGTTCCAACTCAAGGCTTCCTTTATTCCCAAACCCCCTTCAGATTTGGGTGAGCAAAGTAAATTCCACTTGATAAATGTAATTTTGCCCTTTTGCTCAGTGAATCCCCAGAAAAACTCCCGACATAGTCTCTTTATCTCCTTTAAAACAGTCTTAGGTAGCAACAACACTGACCCCCCGAATGTTTGCAGACCTAAAATGACTTAATTTATCAATTGGAGTTTACCTGCGTAGGAAAGGAAGGTGTTGGCCCAGTGGTGAAGCTTCCCTTTGATTTTATCTATCAGGGGATAAAACAATGCTGCTTTAAGCCTTGGGGAGTGGAGGGGACTCCCAGGTATCTAAAAGGGAAAGTTCCAACAGTGTAACCAGTTGCATCAGTGATATCCTTCTCCAGATCCTTCTAACTCCACCCAAGTAGATGTTTGTCTTCATTGGGTTTGCAGCAAGCCCCGACTGGTTTTCAAACTCGAGAAGGACACTAGAGATTGTTGTGGCAAACTTTTTATCTCCCCTTGCAAAGACTAATAAGTCATCTGCAAAAAGTAGATGATTTAGTCTGATCTTGTGTATGAGATGCCTAAGCATTCTGGATAAGCCTTCCATGCAAATAACGAAGAGATAAGGAGATAGAGGATCACCCTGTCTTAGACTCTTCTTAGCTGGCAAAGAACCCCACTTGAGAACCATTAATGCTTAGGGAAATGTGAGCTGACCTTAAGCAAGCCATAATCCAGCCAATGAACTTCTCAGGGAAGTTTAGAACCTTCATTATATTCTCTAAATACTTCCAGGAGACTGAATCGAATGCTTTCCGAATGTCTACCTTAATGGTAGCCCTGGGGGAAACTCCCTTCCTATCATACTTCCTCACCAATTCTTGAGATAACCAGATATTGTCAAAAATATTCCTGTTTGGAATAAAAGCAGATTATTCCCAACCAATGATTGAGTTTAACACATGTCGCAACCCCTTCATTTATTCCCTCAGGAGAGGTATGTAGCTCATCTTTTGTGCCTTTGATCCTCCCAATATAAGCCAAGGCTTTCCTCTCTTTTACTTTGGCATGAATATAGCTCGTACCTGCATCCCCCATTTGGATATCTCTTATTTTAGCCCTTTGGTATAGGAAACAGAGTTCAGCCTTTTCCAGCTTCATCAAATCATCTCTTTTCTCCTATATCAGTATGAATTTTATTTTATTTTATATATACTTAATTTAATGACTCAAATAAAGACATTTTTTAATAGTGACATCAATAGATATATCATAAGAAGAGAAAAGGACACACACTATATTAATTGCCCAAATTGGTTCTCGGAATTTTGGATACTCGATTGGATTTGTTGTTAAAACTGTTGCATACCACTATGCATGTTGGTCATGTTAGTGGCCATAGCACGAATCATCTCTTCCGTAGACATAGGCTTGTTAGATTGATCTTGCGCTTGCCCTAGTGGTCTAGGCTGGAACGTCCACCCAACCTGAACACCAAACTTTGACCATCCTTGAAAGTTGTTGGTGGGAGTTGACCACTTGAACTTAGGATTATCCATCCATCCTTCATTGTAAGTATTGGAGTACGGATCATTCTTCTTTTGAAATCCACCTTGATAGCCCACAGCATGAACCTCTTCAACATTCTCATCTTCAACAATGGAAGGCAAGCATCAGTCGGATGCCCTTCGGCATAGCATATTCCACAAGTCTTCATTGGTGTTTAGGCACCTCCATCCATTAAAGCTTTCATCATGTATGCCAGCTCACCCACCTTCTTCTTCACAGGAAGTTTCATCACCAATAGCGTTCATTTTCCTTGTAGACCGCCGACCACTAACACGAGCTTGGTCTCGATCCGACAATTTGTTAAGTAAACTCAACGCCTAAGAGGGAGTCAACTTATCAATACCTCCTTGACTTGCAGCTACCACAAGGCATTGATCATCATCCTTAAGGCCATTAAAGAAATAGAGTCCGAGATCCTTATCTTTAAATCCATGATATGGGCAACTCGAGCATATGTTTGAATCTCTTGGAATACGTGGAAAACCGCTCATTCTCTTCTTGCATAACGTTGCTAATGCTCTTCTTCAAGGAGGATGATTTGGTAGCCGGAAAATATTTTTGAATGAACGCCTTCTTCACATCATCCCACGAAGTGATGCTGTCTTCAGGAAGAGTATATAACCAATCCCTCTCTCTTTTTCTTTCAATGTGAAAGGGAATGCCTTCACAGATAGTCATCAATCTAGACCGAAGCGGGCTTCATTTCGATACAATAAAAGAACAAATCCGACACATGTCGATTAGGATCCTCAAATTGATCCCCATGTGTGAGATGTCGTAGCAGCTGTTTACCAATCCGCTCTCCCGAAAAGAGGTGTGAATTACACGGAGTCGGCAGCAGGATTTTTTTATAGCTAGGTACCCCACGAACCTAGTCTGGGGGTTTTGCAAGGTTACGAGTTAGGAAGGTGTTAGGCATCCAACTCGCCCATCGAGTTGATGGTCTCTACTAATTGATCTGAATTAAATATGAAAGTAGTAATTCACGACGAAAGCACGTACAAGTAACATGCGAGCGATAAGTAAATCATCCGACAATATAAAAGCGCTTAAACACATAGACATGTCAAAACAAGCGTATGATTTAACACATTAACAACTCGAAAGCCAAGATTACGAGATAGAACTAATTATACACATGCACACATGCATTTAGTTCATGTTCATCATCTTACTGTCAAGCATGCAAAAGACATTTGTTAGTTGACTAATAAAAATAAAACATACATGAAACATGATAAAACTTGTCGAATATTAGACACTTAAACCATATAATTTATCATGCATTAAATTAATGAATCTAAGCTCTTTATGTGAACGTGTATATAATTTGCTACGATTATCACGAATTAATATATGAGCAACTGAAACAATTACCGTGATCTGGTACGTCAAACACCATATATCACAAGTTAGCAATAATTAAGAACACATACTTTGAAACCGTTTGGTGAAATAATTTATTTGGGGCCCCCAGGTGGACGTTCTTGTGTAGTTGTTTCGCAGATCTCGATGTCGTTTGCCAATGAACTCGTGGTATAGTCTTGACCCTCGTATACCATGTAGCCTAGTTGTCTTGTCTTGATTGAATTGGATAGAAATGAATAGTTTAGGGTCGTTGGACGTCGTAGGTTAGGTGTATGTGTATATGGTGATAAGGGTGTTTTGTGCTCTTTTCCAAACCTTCGTTGTTGATGATGTAGGTAGAATTTTGTAGCTAAGATGCACGGGTGTGGGAAATATTATTCGAGACTCATGTGCTTGTTCATGGGTGTCTCGTGCCTTTTCTGCACACTAATCGAAGGAGTTTATGGGAGTTCTGTGCATTATTGTGCCTCAGAAAATAAGAGATTCGGAGGTGGGTTTTTCTACTAGGCAAAAGTGGCATTTGATTGGCATTAGAAAACTTAGTGATGATGGTCAACGCACCAATTAAAGGGGGATTGTAGGAATTTTAACGTAAGAAGTGTCCTAGGTAATAGCAAATAGTATAATCCCGCATATACTTCTTAAAATATTTAATTAGATTAGATTTAATCTAATAATTAGGCAAATTGCTAATGATAATTGTAGAGGATTTGGGCAGCTTTCTACACGGAGTGTATTTGTGCTCTGAACACAAAACTGATGCCAGTGGTCGGGTGGCATCATCGGATTATCATGCAAAAGGTTATGCATGCATTTAACGTTTAAGTGTTAGTCTAACTCAGGATAGAATCATCTAAGCAACCAAAGCCCAATACATTAACCTATAATTTCTAATCTAATTAGTAACCCTAAAAGGCAATTTTGACTAAACATGGTAATTCGGGTCAAAACTAATACATCAAACTCATTGGCAAACGATACCTTCAACGCCTGTCCACTGTCCGTTTCATCATCGGGCGCTAAAATGCGTGCAAATGTCGGGTGTCTACACCATGAAAGTGTGGGAGTTGGTGTAAATGGTAATTCTCTAAATCTTTTCCTCGCAGCTCGAAAAGTTCTTTCTATTTATGAATCAAAAGGAACAAGAGGCCTATTAGTAGCATGGGTATGGACCATAAATGATCCACCACACACACACAAGCACAAACACAAACACACAACGACAAATAAAACCTGTAACACTACGGAATTCAGAAAGTGGATTATGGAGTTGGTTTGTCCCACATAGGGAAACTAAGGCTCATATAATCTATTTATAATAGATTTCTGCCATTATACTACCAACAAGGCCTTCACCTTTTAGAGCCCACGAGAGGATATTCGGGCCTATTAGGTGATTACCCATCTTATTGGGTTGTGTTGCGACGGACGATGGATCGGGATGTTATAAAACCGTTCCCCGGCAGCAGCGCCAAAATTTGAGAAGCTAAAGTCGTACGCCTAAATGAAATATAAATTAACACACAAACCTATAACGTAGTAGTGGGTAAGTGGGATCGTATCTATAGAGAACGGTAACTATCAATGTATGTAAGGTAACCAAATGGGGGATTTATGATTGTAATTGATCAAGTATCTCAAAAGCAAAGATATCTCGGACAATTATTACCCACTATTGTTCACCTAATTGGTCCTAGTTATCAACTAATCCTAATTTGTTGAGCACTTAGTTGTGGAAAGTAGCTAAGAGGAGAGATCAGCCTTACCTAATAGCCCTAATCGGCGGATAACAAAGACGTGCGCCTAAGTTCAATCTAGCGAAAGCATAAAGCAATTAAACGATATCAACTAAGATTAACAAGATATAAACACACGCGATTTTGATCTTCTATTAATATGTTTATTCTCTCGAACCTCAACATAGAAATACTAAGCTAGTTGCTACTACTGAATCAACAATCTAACAATTAGTCTAGCAAGATGATAGATTAGTCAAATTAGTTTGCAGCCTAATTGAACAATAAATCAATCAATAACAATAAGCACAAGAGACTAAACAATACTCAAACGAACGAAAGAATTCGAATCAAACTCACAATTGTCGGTAAACTATAGCTTCGATTAATCAATCTGAGAAATAAAGGTCTTTAACCTCACATAGTTTTGAAAATAAGATCTAAAAGTTCTGAATACTGAATGATTAAAACTACCGAAAGTTTAAAATGTTTATACTAAAAGATTACAAGACGGGATATGGAAACCCGTACTTAACCGACGCAGGGGTGAGACGACTCGTCTGCCATGGGACGACTCGTTTGGATACCGACGACTCGTCCATGTATCTATGAGGTCTCGGGGGAAGTCGTCTAGACTGAGACAACTCGTCTTGACGACTCGTTTACAATCCGACGAGTCATCTGGCTATTCAGCTCCGGACCTCCATGTTCTTCACATCTCCGGATCCTCATTGCGCTCGGGATTCCTTGTAACTAGCATCATTTCATTCTGGAACTTGCAAAAGTCGTCAAACTTGCATATATTCTTCAAATAAGCTCATAGACATAATAAATAGAATAATGCCACAAATGATTCGGAAACGCTATGAAAAATCAATAGAAAACCCGCCAAACCCACTCTAAAGTGGGTCGTATCACGACTAGAAATTAGGTCTTTTTCGACGCACTATTAGGGATGCTTCTTCTAAAAAAGTGTTGGAGTCCTAGTTTATGAACAAAACTGGAAGCGCTTTGATAAGCGTCGCTACAGTACTACAAAAATTAAAACAAGCACGGTACATATGGATTTTTTTGGTTCCGGAACGCTTTTGGAAGCGTCTCCCCCTATTTAATTAATTTGGTGCAAAACGAAAAGTTGGCGATATTATACAAAGTTGGCGCACAAATATCTGAACACCAAACTTTAATAGAGAAAAAAAAAGCAAAAAGAAATTAAAAAAAAAAAAAGAAATTGAATAGAGACAAAATTAGCCTCACACAGTCACACATTTATTCTTAGTAATTCTCACCTAGCCATTTTCACTCCTTACCACTAACCTAACCATTCCCATTCTCTTCACCAGCGGCCGACGCGCACGGTTCCGAGCTCCTTCTCCTTGTCGTTGCCGGCAGCCACCGCCTTCTTTCCATCATCACCGCACCGGTAAGAATTGGGAGCTTTTTCTCTTGATTTTAGAAATTATTTTTTATTAAGAAATATACAAAACATCAACCATCGTTCATTTTATATTATTCATATTTTTTTCTCCAAATTATCAGATTAATTAAGGAGTACGGCTCAAATTCTCGCCAACATCAGTCAAGTTGATGCCGCTGCTTCATTCATCGGCTAAACAGTATGTTCAATTCTAAAAATTTCCCAATTAATTATGTTAGTTTGTGCTTTGAATTGTTTAGTTTTTTTATTGATTGTGTTGGTTGTGACTATATTTTTGTGCGTTTCTCTGAACAACGAATTGGTCTTCTACATTACGCTGCATCTATTCGAGCCCCGAGGATAACTATCTTATTTCTTCACTTAGTGCAGTTCTCAGAATTGACTTTGTTAAGATTCGGGTATAACTATTAAGATATAATTTTGTACGAAGTAGAAAATATAATGTTGCCAAAGCAAAGAGCTGAGCACCTTTCAATTTTTAGAGGGCCTGGAGTTGGAGGGTGTAGGGGCAGGGCAAGGGCCTGCGCCCTTTTGTTGTTATGTGTGAGTACATTATGTATCATGTGTATCTAAATATCGAAAGCCAGCTGTTTTGTTGGTGTGAATCCTCTCTTTGCACTGACATTGAATTTCCTCTTTTTAGTCTTTTTTATTATTAATTTTCCACCTTAGTTGCCATTAATTTTGTAAAACAGGATAAATTTGATAACTTTGTTGATTAAACTGTTGAAATTGACGAGCTCTAATCATGGTATAAACATTGGCAATGTAGAGATGCTCTTGGATCATTGAACTGTGCTTTGGGTCAATTTCGTGTTCACTAAGTTCTATTGGTGTTTACTTTAATGTTGTTTCGCAATGGTCTGGACTTTGAGCCATCTGCTTTGGGAGGATGATATTTAGAAATTGTCTCATGCATACTTGTAGAGAGTGAAATTTCAGGTCTTTAAGTTTTGCAGAATTAAGTGATGAAAGACAAGCTGGCTTTGTGTTCTCTTTCTTTGTAATTCTGCGTGATATGGAGTAGTAATTACATGAGTGTGTATGTCGTTTGCTCCTCTTCCATAAGTTGATCTTAGGATTGTGCTTAGTTTTCATTGTTTCACTCAAAATCTGGAATAAGTGGTTTAGCCCACTGTCGTCTTTTTAAACCACCCATTGTAGTTTCTGTTGTCTTTAAGAACTTTTTGATGTGTTCTGTATGTTTTATGGGAAGGTGTCCTTTTCCTTAATGTGCTAAGTTGTTCATACTAATTTGTCTAAATGTCTTCTTGTACCTTGTGTGGTGTCTAGAATCAGAAAACAATAAACTTGGCTTCTAATTCCCTATGTCGTGAAAACAAGAAAGAATAAATCTTTATAACAAAAAGTTGGAGCACGTTCCCTGCCATGTGATTTCAAAGAGTGGTTTTCCGCTAAAATTGAGCAGTGCCTTTTTTGTAAGGCTCAAGGCTTAACTTTTATTAAGTGTGATAATTGTTGTCAGCTATTGCCTACGTGAATCATGATAACTCTAGCTGATACAAGTTTAGCGTTCCTTAACACGTCTTATTTTAATTTTTTTAGTAGCTATCAGTTTGTTGGTTATGTTTGAAGTTTTGTTTTTAGTAAAATGTGGTGTACTTTTTTGTAATAAAGTTAGGTAATCATGGATTTGAGAATGATCAAAGAAAAGTTGTCTTCGTCATTGCATAGCCCCGAATACCAAGTAGGAGTCATCGAATTTATCACTTATGCAACTAGGAATCATCCTTCTAGTGGGAAGATTTGGTGTCCTTGTGAGAATTGTGCCAACCAGAAACTTTTGCATAAAGATGAGGTTCATATTCACTTGCTTCAATTTGGGATGAAACCTAATTACCCGATTTGGACTTTTCATGGAGAAACCGTAGGAGAAACATCCAACGCTCATGAGTCTGAGGTTCAAAATCAGAATGAAATGCATGAGAGTTTACACCAATTAGTACATGACGCGTACGGATATAGAGAGGGTGATATGCCTCGTGTAGTTGATTCCGATATGCCTGATTCTGATTGTGACATGCCTGTTGTAGATGATGATACACTAAACACTGATCCATCTACTAAAGGTCCAAACAAAGAAGCTGAAAGCTTTTATAGTTTGCTTAGTGATGCTGACCAAGAGTTGTGACCAGGGTGTAAGCTATAACTAAGTTGTCTTTCTTGGGGCTCTTGTTTTACACAAAGAGTACCAATAAGTGGAGCAACAAGTCTTTTAGTGACTTGTTGGGAATTATGCAACAAGCTATTCCCAATGGCATAAAATTACCTAAGTCATTTGTCGAGGCGAAAAAAATTATTGAAAAGTTGGGCCTTGGGTATAAGAACATTCATGCTTGCCCTAATCATTGTCAGTTGTTCTGGAAAGATAAGGTTGATGATGATGCATGCTCGGTGTGTGGCACTTCAAGGTGGAAAAGAGAGAGGGAGAAAACAGCATCGGGTCGCATAAAGAAGAAGGGGATTCCTGCTAAAGTTTTGCGTTATTTCCCATTGAAACCTAGGCTAAAGCGGCTTTTTATGTCCAAACACACTGCATCTTTGATGAGATGGCGTGCTGAAAATCGTGAAGGCGAAGATGGGGTATTACAACATCCTTCCGATTCTGAAGCCTGGAAAAACTTCGATAAGACGCATGGTGATTTTGGGGCAGAGAGTCGAAATGTTAGACTTGGCCTAGCTAGTGACGGGTTCAATCCTTTTGGGATGCTTAGTACAACTTACACTTGTTGGCCTGTGGTACTGGTACTGTATAATTTGCCCCCTGAGATGTGTTGTAAGTCTTCGTCCCTAATCCTATCAACTCTCATTCCGGGCCCTACTAGTCCTGGAAATAAAATTGATGTGTATCTACAACCTCTTCTTGAAGAATTAGTCGACTTGTGGAATAATGGAAAGAAGCAGACGTTACCGTATGTCTATCATAACTTAAGGTGTCTACTACTTATATATATTTTTAGGTGTTTTTAATCATGCCCTTTACAGGCCAAAATCTCTAAGGTTGAATGTGGAGGAGGAGTTTTTCAAGCTGATGAGGATGTTGTTACGAAGGTGTTAGGTAAAGACAAGTACGGAGGTGTTCGTGGTCTAATTAGGTGTTACACCTTCAAAATTTAGGCCAAAGTCAGCATATTCTCGTTCTTACAAGGGCTTGAACATGACTTCAAAAGATGAAACAGTTTCGGATTATCTTCTACGCAAAGTGAAAGAGCAATTGGATACGGTTGTACAATGTCTTCAACGTCAAGATAAGATAATCACAAAGCAAGGTGATACCATTGGTAAACTGAAAAGAAAGCTGAGAGAGTGCACTGATGACTCCGAATTGGATGATTCTAGTTCTGAAGATGAATGCTCTATTGAGTCTGTTACGGATGGTGAAGCAACTTATGAATCAGGTGGTAGTCAGGATGATTTTCATGAAAAAAACAAATGGCAAGGTACCTGTATGGCTTATTACTTGCTATTGTTTGAGATTGGATTGATTCCTTCCAACTTTATTTTCATCTCATGCATCTAACTAATCTTTATAACATGCTCCAGATTGTGATTACGCCAACTTCACTCAATGTCAATGAATCTAATTTGGACCACTTGCCCAACATGTCATCCAAGCAACAGTGAACTGCAAATATAAGGTTAGTTATTCTAACATCTAGTAAGGTTATGTTACTTCTCAAAAACTCGCTCTGTAGTCTTAACATGTTGCGTTTCTCTGTCTGTTTATTCTCTCTTTCTCACTCTTTACTTCCTGTAGAATTTGGGGCAAGGAATAAGAAAGTCAATGAGAAGTTTAATCTGTGATGTGCTGAAATATTAAGTGGAATGGTTGATCTGTGATGAGGGGAGTATGAACCTGTCATTGGCAGGGTCAAAAATCAGCCTTTATATCTACATAGTTGTGAACTTGTGATTGTTCCATGACTTCCATCCTTTACGGTCTGTCTGTTTCTGCCCTTCATGTATGCTATGAAATATTCGCTGAGGAACTTCTTTTTTTTAAACTGCATGTCAAGCTTTTGGACTTTTTTTTGTCATCATCATTTCTTTACATTCCCTTATCTCACAAAGGTGTAATTACCAGTTTATCATAAAGGAAAATAACTTAATCTGAAAGAACTCTGCTTTATCTCCATTTTTCAGAGTTTGGCACTAGTAGAGTAGTAGGTTAGGTAGTTAGTCGATAGCTGTTAGGTAAAGTTTCAGAGTATTTGGGACTAAAATCGTATTGTTTCTCATCTAGCAGAGTGGAAAAGTACTATGTCATATATAGTAGCTAGAACTTCAGTAAGGCTGTTAATTCTTCCATGTTTACACTTTCTTTGAAGTATAAATTAAAACATAATAATATGGATTAGCTATTGAGGGACTAGGGTGTGTGACGGGTTTCGATATAGAGACCTATAGAGACCTGTATGTCTTGTCTTAAAATGGAAGTCGTGGTAGTGACCGATATATCCAGGGCGCAAAAATGGTTGGTTCTTGTAGTGTACTCCGTATTCACTGATGCAAGTATCTGTCTACACAAGCATAAACGTTTCCGAATGTGGATTTTGTTAGACTAGGGAGGCATGTACGTAATCTGTGATAATTGCTGCTCTAGCCAATTGACATATAGCTACACAAGTTGATGGCAGAACTTTCAAACATGACAATATGACGTTACTTGATTATTTCTCTATGCAGGCATTTGTACAACGATATTAAAGCTCGATGGAGGTGGTGGATAAATTTAGTCAACTTTAGTCGTATGTACTAAGTTAATGATAGATCTCATGTAGTGCTTTCTAGATGACACTTTTTGTTCTAATTCATGTAATTCATAGAGATGTTTATGTGTCGATTCTTGAAATCGACTAGATATTAGTGTAATGTATTTCTTTTGCTTTGTAACATTTTGCAACAGTGTTACAAATTTATAATATAAGACAAATTAGCTCTATGAGCACAATATTATTGAGTAATTCATGTGATTTGTTTTGGTTTCATTTAAATTTGGCGCGCTAGTTTATGCATTTTGATATAGGCGCAGGGAGGTAGATTGCGACACGTAGGGCAAATCCCTATGTGTGTCTCGACGCTTGAAGCAACGCTTTTAAAAGCATCAGAATCGTGGCGACGCTAATAAGCGTCCCACTATGTCAATGACTAGCATCGCTAGATAACAACTTAGATTGTTGGAGCATATACTGCCAACGCTTTTGTATGCGTCCCAATAGACTATTGGAAAGCATTGCTAAACTTACGAACGCTTTCTTGAGACTTATACCGACGCAATTGGAAAGCGCCACTAGAGGGTCTAGGGACGCTGGCTAATGGGATGCTTTCTCTAGCGTTGGTATAGGTCGTAGGGACGCTAATAAACGTCACAATAGAAATTTACAAGCGTCGCAAAAGACCTAATTTCTAGTAGTGTATCACCCCAACACACAATATTTTTGAAGTTAACTAGTGAATGATTAGTGAAGTAGTTGTCATCAATCCAATTTGATTGGAACACAATTTGTAAGTATGTTGCTTGATTGAGTTATAAATTTGGAAGATGCAAAACGAATGTGAGTTGGAAGAGAAGGGTGGATACGAGTATTATTGTCTTTTATTTGTGTTTTTTAGTGTGACATTTAACTCTTTTATCGTTATATTTAGACTTTTTGAAAAGAAAAAAAAATATTAGGATATCAATGCGCATGTTGCATCTCATACTTTTAATAGGATTGGTTTTTCCATAACAAATGGTCTAGGGGTTCAGATCGTCTCTCGGCTCCCTCCCCAACTTTTTGTAAATTATTATTGATTTTTACCCAATTATAAATTAATTTAGACAATTCCAAAAGTGCAACAATCATTAAAAAAAAGAATATTTTGTCAAACACTCCCTTATAAAAGGTTGGGTTTGTCAAACACTCCCTTATATAAATATTCTTGTCAAACACTCCCTTATATAACCAATTGTTTGTCAAACACTCCCAAATGAACATTTTCGGCCACAAAAGGTCAACTTTCCGACATGACCATCGTCTAGCACGTGACATTAGTTGGATTTGTCTTATTGTCTTTTTCTTTTCACCGTCTTAGGTGCGTTTTGTCGCTCTAAATATTGAAACGTGAGAAGAAGAGAGTAAGCGGATATGTAAAAAAGGCAAAAAAGAAAAAGAAAATTAAAAGAAAAAAGACAAATCCGATTAAAATCACGTGTTAGACGGTGGTCATGCCGTAAAGTTGACTTTTTGTGGCTGGAAATGTTCATTTGAGAGTGTTTGACAAACAATTGGTTATATAAGGGAGTGTTTGACAAAAGAATTTATATAAGGGAGTGTTTGGCAAACTCAACCTTTTATAAAGGAGTATTTGACAAAATATCCAAAAAAAAAAACACAAAATTCCCTAGTTTTCAAAGTGAGTAAGGCTATTTGTATATGTGATATATATTACTAAACATATATGGGGGCAGTATGGGTATGTTTTGTATTTTTATGTGGTGAGATTGAGTAGAGAGGATTGAAATTTAATGGGACATGTGATTAAAAAATTAGAGATATACATTTAGAAATGGGTAGGATTTGGGTAGGATCCACTGAGATCCAGATCCAGATCCTTGATCTATTACATAGATCCGTATCCGACCCATATCCACAAGGTCTAAAAGTTTAGGACCCGTATCCGGCCCTACAAAAATCATGTGGATCTGGGCAGGATCTGGATTCTCGGTGGATCCTTTATCAGATAAGGGCCATGGATTGTGAATTCGCAATATTTTACGACTTATGATGTAATTTTCTATATTTAATGTATCACCACACCGATAATAAAACGATTTCACCATGTGCATGATCCAAACCATGCTAAAATACTACAAGCACCATATAGGCAGAGGTTAATGATGAGCAAAGGCTCAAAATGGGACCCTCATCCGATCGACGAGAGTTAAAGGTGACACACGCACATTGAATAACACTAGATATTGCATGATAGAAACAAACTAATCGACATAAGTTGGTGCATTTACTCATGTTAGTATGTAGTTATTAAGTGCGGTATCTTGTATTAGTGTTAGTGAGAGAAGATTAAGGTAGATAAAGTCGATCTCTTCGATTAAGAGGTCGGTGTTCTTCATAGCTAAATCATAGCTAACAATTAAAAAATATATAAGCATAAAATATTTACTCTTGTAATGTAATTTTTGATTTTGTGATTTATTTATATATATTCACAGGATCCATGGGTATGATCTGGGTTTTGAACCTAGGATCCATATCCGACCCTTCTCGATAATAGATGGGCCTGAATCCGACCCATATCCGTATGGTCCAAAAAAATAGGATCCATATTTTACCCTACAGGGTCAGATCCAAAAGATATGAGCATGATCCTCATCCATTGTCATCCCTATGGATATACATTAAGACTTTCTCATTCAAAGTCACTCTAGTGATCTTCTCTCATCCTTATTTCCCTAATTAACTCTTCTGATTTAACCACATTTCCCACTCTCTCCTCCTCCTTCCCCTACCCACTGTACCCCCGATCCCCACCACGAGCCCAACCTCCTCAAAAGGATCTGCCTGAGCCGACATCACCACCCTCGACCACCGCGGGAGCAGCGAGGTCGCCATTATTTCGAAAATGGCACGTCTTCAATAGATGGTGGGAGGCGTTGGTGGGAAAATTTGTGGTCGCCGGCGATAACGTTTCGGCGGCAGGGGGGACTATAAGAATGTTACCTATAAGAATGTTATTGAGTTAATTCCCACCCAAATCAATCTAGCAACTACCGAGGTAATTGTTAATTCCCATTATTAGATAGTTTGATTTTATTAAATTCCTTAGTTTTGTTCATTTTAATTGCTATATTTTAGCTTAAAATTTCTGGGTGAAATCTTGATTGAATGTTGGTATTTCAATCTGATTGATGGGGTTTTAAGGGGTTTTTAGTAACTTTGCCTTTCTCGGGGGGGGGGGGGAGGGCCTCTTCTTTAAGCTTTTCATAGGGCCCATCTGATCTAGGAGACGGCCCTGAAGATGAGCAGTAGTAGTTGTTGTTGTTTTATGCATTTCCCCGAATTCGCCGCTGTCGAGAAGCATGATGAGCAGGTTATCTACTAGACTGCTGAATGTGTGCATATCATCTTTATGTAAAGCACAAAGATTGGATAAGGCGGAAGCGGTTATTATTGATGGTATAAGGTTAGGGGTGCTTCCGGATGTGGTGACTTATAACACTCTTGTTGGTGCATATTGTCGATTTGTGGACATTGATGCAGCTTACACAGTTGTTCGGAGGATGCAAGTCTCGGGCATGAGGCCGGATGTGATTACATACAATACGTTGTTAGCGGGTTCTAGCAGGCGATGCCAATTATCGCTATCACTGGATTTGTTTGAGGAGATGCTGCAGATGGGTATTACTCCGGATTTGTGGAGTTATAACACATTGATGCATTGCTTCTTTAGATTAGGTAAACCAGATGAGGCTTATAGGGTGTTTAAGGATATTATTCTTCATGACCTCCGCCCTGATAGAACTAGTTTTAACACATTAATTAACGGGCTGTGTAAGAACGGATATTCTAGTAATGCCCTGATGTTATATAGGAATTTGAAACGTCATGGGTGGGAACTGGAATTAGTAACGTATAATATTCTTATTGATGGGCTCTGCAAAGCGGGTAGATTGAGGGCGGCCAGACGGATTCTCCACGAGCTTGATCGATCTGGATATCAGCCTGATGCTTTTACGTATACTTCAGTGCTGAAATTTTGCTTTCGTTCAGGCAATTTTGGAGAAGGCTTTGAGGTCTTCAAGGAGATGAAGAGTAAAGGTTACATGTTTGATGCCTTTGCATATTGCACTGTTGCAGGAGCTTTTACTAAAAGAGGCAAGTTAAAAGAGGCAAATGAGTGCATGGAAGCAATGCTTAACAGTGGGGTTGCACTTGACAGTGTATGCTATAACACTTTGATGAATCTGTATTGTAAAGAGGGGAAGTTGGAAGCCGCATATGAGTTGTGGAACGGAATGGAGAAAGAAGGCTTAAATTGTGACAAATACACTCATACTATACTGATTGATGGATTGTGCAAGGCAGGGGATTTTGAAGGAGCCCACAGACATTTGCAATACATGGGCTCGATTGGGCTTCATTCAAATCTGGCTGCGTTCAATAGCCTGCTGGACAGGATTTATAAAGCTGGCCAATCACAGATTGCAATGAAACTATTCAAATCAATGAGTGTTAAAGATGAGTTTACTTATTCCTCCATGGTGCACAATCTTTGTAAAGAAAGGAAATTTAGGAGTGCATCGAGACTGTTGCTATCTTGTGTAAAGAATGGTATGAACACTCTCAAATCTGACGAAGAGGCAGTTTTATTTGGCCTTCGTTCTTCAGGAGCAAAGAAGGCGGCAAAGAAGCTTCAGTCAAAAATTAGAATTGCGAAAATTCTACGTTATTGAGTTGTACTTTCTTCGAAAAGAATATAACACTTATGCCGACTATTGTATCATTCATTGTGAAAGCAATGAACCCTTTTTGACATTGAAATACAAGCTGATTCCTTATCTCCTAAAATAAGCCCAAAATGTCCATTCTTATCTCAAGTCAATGTTGGGATCAGCTGTTCATTTGGCCTCTACATGCAGAGGTATAGGCATTTACCATGGATGGCTGCTTCATTTGGCATAAGTTGCAATTTCACAGGTACTTTTATTTTATTTTATCTTTTTTTTTTTTGGTATCAGCTGATAAATACTTAGACTTGTTAATCAGTTGATTAAGCTTTCAAGTGTTTTTTATGTTTTTCAACCTTTCATTTTTTGGGTTTGTTTTTCTTCTTTTTTTTCATCAGTATTACTTAATGAAATTATGCAATTATAATTGCTGCCTGATAGAATTCCTACTGGCTAGCAATAATTTATTTCTCAAGCATAGTCATGATAGGAAAGCAAAAACATTCATGATTAATATTTTAGTCCTTGCCTGCATGCTCCTATGATAGCCTATTGATTTTAATGTCTAGTTGATTTACTATTTGAGGATTACATTTACACACTTTCTAGAAACGTTACCCAGCTGATTTAAATTTTGATAGTCCACTTGCTAGTGCCTACTCCCTCCGTCCCAGCTCAAACGCCCCATATTCTATTTTGGGACGTCCCAGCTCAAACGCCCCATTTATTTTGGGACATATTTCTCTCTCCTACTTTTATCAAATTATTACATCCTCTCTCACATTATCTCTCCTACTTTTATTAATCCTCACATTCTCTCTCCTCCTTTTACCCCACTCAACTTATTATATTAATTTTTCTTATTCCACTACAAAAACGCCTTGGGGCGTTTGAGCTGGGACGGAGGGAGTACATGTGAAGACTTTAAATAACTCACCTCCAATTATTGGTAAATTGTTGCAGCTGAATTTGTATCTGTGGTTCTTCCGTCCTGGCAGTGTGCTATGCATATGTGTGATTGGCTGAGACGAGTGAAGTAATTGCACTTATGCTCATATAACCAGTGACTTCTCTGAAAAGTTAGTGACCATCTGCGGCTAATTTGTCATTATTAATCTATTGGAAGTTACATCATAATGCAGGTGAATTCCAACACAATTTCACTGTTCGCGTCAAGTTGAAGTTTCAGGTAATTTTGGAGAGAGGAAGAGGAAAAATGGCGAGGATTGCATTCTCCAACTTGATCCGCTCTCAAGCCAATCACCTCATTTCCAGAAATGCATCTTTAGGTACATTTTTTCACTATTTCCCACCTCTTTTCCCTTGTTTTTTTCATGTTATATCTGCTGAAAATCCTGTTTTAATTGGAATTTTGTTTGTTTGAGAGATACCTATTTAAATTAATTGCATAAAGTTTGAATCTTGATCAATATTTCAATCAATCTTGTTTGTTTGATTCTGGGTATTTGATGATATGTGTGTAATTCTAATTAGTTTTATGGATGAAGTTGGGTGAGCTGCTTCATTTGTTGTGTTTTGAAAATTGGAGTGTTTTTTTGAGGTTGATTTGCTAGAGTGATTAGTTGTTTCAATTTGTTGGATGATAGATTAGTCTATGTTTCGTGATTGGGGTTCTGTCTACTGCAGTGGTGATCCTGAAATGATTTGGGGTCGGCTACCATGATTGTCGTATCTGTCAATATACAGGTGATAGTGTCGTTAAAAGTTAGGGATTGGGTAAAAGAAGATAGTACAATGAAAAAGTAGGTGCAAAAGATTGAGAAAAACTCTTAAGAGCAAGCTAAGACGAGTTTTTAAATGAGAAAAGAGGAATGAAATAGTGCAAAAGATTGGTATTGAAACAAAGAAACAAAATGAAAGGCAGAAGGTAAAATTTACTGGAATTCAGTCTGCGCTGTTCGGAGAAATTTTCCAGCACGTTAAAATATCTTGTCCCGGATCATGTGCTTTTTTTTTTTTTGAGGAGTTGTTGTCTGGAGTTGGCTGTAGCTAGCTGTGGTGAATGGTACATCATGGAACAATGTTGTCTTGGATTGTGGTCTTCTTTCTGGGGTGTGCATCCTAAATTCTTGTAGTCTTGTGTACCTATCGGTACAGGATTGTTGGCCTGCAGTGGTAGTGTGGTACCTATATGAATGTTCGGGCAAATTTTTAGGAATGTTGGCTGGAGAGGAAAGGCTAAATATTTTTTAGAAAGGTCTACTGAATATCTTCACTTGTAGGACAAAGTAGCCTACTTCACTAGCTCACTTCTCTATGGTGGAAACCATGTTGACTTTCAATATCCAAGGCCTGATTGGCATGTTCCCTTCTTTCATTAAGTTCTGCTGGGGGACTTCATGTTTCTGCAGTGATTTTCCATACTTTCTAAGGATTCATTATAGCCTCAAAGGGGAAGATGAAACGTCATATTTTAGAGAACTACATGATTTTTGAACTTATAAATGAAGATATAAACTTTTCTTCTGTCATACTCATACTATCAGTCTTCACACTGCACTTAAGAATTGCTTTTGCCTTTTAGTGAACCATGCTACGTGTCTCATTAGTCATGGATAGTTTGTGATTCTGTGAACCAGGCAGTCTATGGAAATTGCCGTTTTTATGAGTTAGTAGCTAATGATGTGGTATTTCTGGTACAATCAAGGAATAGCTGTACTTTTAGGTTCAATTTCCACTCTAAAGAGATCCAAGGAAATCCAATTTTGTCCAAATAAGGAACCTAGTGAAAGGAAATCATTACAACGCGTAGCGAAACTAGTGATGTATCTTATGTTTTCGCCTAGAAACAGCAGGGCTTCAGCATCTGATGTGATTAAATGTTTCTTTTCTGTGGCCTATTATCAGAATGTATCTCCCTCAGGCTAGGGTTGCATATATTTTCTTATTTTCCTTGTTTTGGGAACATTTGCCAAGAACCACCTAACTTTGGTAAAGAACATACTCCATATTATACAAGTATTTTTGTGCTATTGAACACACCTTAATCAATTTATGATGAGAAATCGAGTTGAACTTCCAACTCTACCCATGAATTAATCATGTGTGAGGGTGTTTAGTGAGTCGAATCTGGGGAATAAAGTTGAACGTGTGGACTAAACTTTCATCGGAACAATGATCAAGGTGTGTCCAATTGGATCAAAAGATTATGTTAGATCATTCATCACAAAAGTGTTTTAGTTAGGTAGTTCTTTTCAAAAGTGAAACTTTATCAGGTAGTTTTTGGCGAGTTCCTATTTTCTCTTATTCATGGAATTGCCTGAGAAGCGAGAACTGAGAAGAGGAGTTTCTCTGAATCAGAGTTTTCAGCATTCCTATTGAGGTATACAGTCCATGGTATCATGTGGAGGTTTAATATAGAAAGGTTGAGTTCAAGATTCCACCTAACTGGCCTTAGAAATTTAACTCTCGGGTTATGTTTGTATAAGTTGTGGGGGTCCTAAGGATAGGCTTAGTCATTCCTGCTTTGGGGTTGCCGGGCAAGATCATTAAAATGCGAAGCATATGGAATTTATCCAGGCCCTCAAAGCAATATATCTGACTGACACATGAGACCTGGCATAAACCAAGGCAGTTTCGTTGAAGCTCCTGAACTAGGCTAGTACAATAGAGTCTTGCTTACACCACCATATTAGTGAGGCTTAGTCAAGTTTTGATGATTTGCTTTGTATTCTTGAGAGTTTGATGTTAAAGGAAAGAACTAGGTGGGACGCCAGTATGCAATTCTGGATATCGTCCCAAGTCTTGGGTGCATGATAAACTATGGCATGTATTCTAGTGTATGATGAGTAGGTTTATGAGAAATAATTTCTGATTCGAAAGTTCCACTCCTTGTCATTACTCTAGTTGATAACCTTCCATGCACTGGTTAACACCTGGAGGCAATTCTAAGCAGCTGTTATTTTTTTGTGTTCTCATTTTATCAACTTGAGGTTGAACTTTGAGCATTTTTTTTGGGGGGGGGGGGGAGAGGACTTTGACATATGTGTAAACTTAATAGTCAAAGTGTTGTCTTGGCACGTTAAGTCAATTGGGGTGTTTAATTTGAGGAGAGTCTCATGATCAATCCTCTACCCTTTTCTCGTGTACCTCTGTAACTCATTGTTAATATTACTCTAGACTTTGCCAAGTACAGTAACACCATCACAAATTGGGAGCTTTTTCATGTCCTTTATCTATTTTCCCTGATTTTTAGAATAAGTAGTTCAGCTAGAATTAACCAGAAAGTTGGCCCTTAGGTATTAATAATTGGCTGCATTTTCATAAGCCATTTTCTTTGATATACCAATAATTGAAAGAGGAGAGAGTAAAGGAAAAGAAAAGAAGAGAGCGTATATTCTGAAAGCTGAATGTTAGAGTCTAGTAATGACTTATGATCATCTTTTATCTAGGGACCTCTAAAGAAGCAAGAGAGGGGTAAATCTATTTGAATTTACTGTAGATTGCACCAAATGTTGTATGTCTTGTCTGTGTGTCATGGTTGTGGTGATTAGCTGAGGTTTATTATCGAGACAGCTTAAAATTTGCAGTGTTCCAACCTCAAACAAGTTATAATAAGTGCTCTTGTGAAGAATGTTTCATTTCTAAATGCCCAATTTGTTCCTTGTTACCTGAGTGAGTTACACTGCCTTCTTATTATTAATCTAGTCAAGTATGAGAAGATACTTCTTTGTTTGAATCTGAGGTAAGTGTATATACACTGCAATGCACGTGGACATTTCACATTACAATAATGGGCAGATCGGTTACACATAGCTTGGACAGTGGCTAAGTCAATTAATGGCCCCATACCAATTTTGGTTTCCGAGAACTCATTCTCTTGTCCCATTTTTATATAAGGTCATTTAAAGGACTGATTTTTTAATCCTTGTGTGAGCGTGTTGTGACTTTCATTATCTTGTCCCGTTTCTACTTTCTTTTTCTTTCTTTTTTTTTGGTGCAATTCAAATCGGATACAGCCACCTGAATTGAGGCCTAAACCATGCTTAAGGTTATTTGTTACTTGTGTTGTTTAAAGGTTTTTAAAGATGTTTTACCCATGCTAAGGTCTTTAGGTACTGCGATTTCTTATATCCTTCATCTGGGATTGACTGGTTTCTATATATGTCAGGTTATAAAAGCTTCAGGTTACAAACAGCAACAGCATGCCCGAACACTGAACTCTATTCTAGCTCTTCTATCCTTGCTGCTGTCCAAAGGAGATGGGCATCTAATAAGTCCTAGAATGCAAGATGACAGCAAGATCAGCATTGGACCACGGAAAGTAGCTGATGTTGATGAAGATGGCAAGGACATGGGGATTGCTTACTATGGTCCAATATCATCTACTATTAGAAAAGTGAAGCTTCTCTCTCTCTCCACCTGCTGCATGTCTGTATCTTTGGGGCCTGTGATAACTTTTATTACATCCCCCGACTTGAATGTGACCGTGAAAGGTGGTGTGGCTGCCTCCGTCATGTTCCTCAGTGCTACTACAGCTGCTGCTCTTCACTGGTTTGTGAGCCCTTACATTCATAAGATCAGGTGGCAACCTGGGTTAGACAGTTTAGAAGTTGAAATGATGTCATGGCTGGTAACCCCTATAACGAAGACGATCAAATTTTCGGATATAAGGATCGTATACACCAACAGGCCGTATGTGACATTCAAAGCCAACGACAACTTCTACTTCGTGGACGCAGACCACTGTCCAGACAAGGCTTTGCTGGCCAATTTGACCCCTCAGAAACCCACTCATGAATCAGCATTCAAGAATTTGTGATCGTAGAAAGTGTACACACAACTCTGGTCTTTGTCATACAGTATGTAGGTAAATTGTACTTTGCTTGAAACTTGTTGTGCTGCATCAAGATCTTGAATGAGTTGAACTAGACATCTTATACGCTAAAACAAGCTATTCACGGTGTTTTGGTCGTGTATGGCTGAAATAATTTGCTTCATTTTGTCCTGAATTTTGGTTGCCCCATACAATTATGCCCACTCTTTCTGGTTCTTCATTGGCGTCTTCTTAACATGAATTCTGGCTTTGCACTATTCTTCAGATACCAAACAGAGGAAAATGGCTCTTTGTCTTTGACCCTACATACTAGTAATTCTTAATTGACTGATCAATCTTTTTTATGCTCGCAACACGCTCTTCAACTGTAGCTATAAGCCTATAACACGGAGTGGGTACAACCTTACTTGAACAGGATCTGTTCTATAGGACCTGTATCCTTGAGTTCTAAAGAGTCATGTTACGAAGTCTGGTTGATGAACCATGACTGTATGATCAGAGCGTGATTAACGGTTTCCACTGGTTCTTTGATTGGTGGTGCTGTAGAGGATTGTTTCCCAGCCCATTCATGGGTTTGGGGATTGAACTCACGGTGTCTGATAGACTCTCTTTTTTCGCTCGCGTGGCTTTTCTACGCTTACGTTCATTTTCGAAGGACCAAAGAGACAAAAATGCTAGTGGTTCCAGTTTATCCATATATAATCTTAGCGTGAAGAGTCACACATAGGCCAAACAGCAAAACCGGGTTTATAATGATAGAGGGAATGAAGATTGGGGGCGACCTTACTTGAACATGATCATTCCTATAGGATCGTATCTCTGTATCCGAGCCTTAAGGGGTGGTTGCACGCACGTCTGTATGACCCTCATTCTTTTTGGTTTGCAGTTCCACAAATTATTAGGTACCCCAGGGGTACGTAGCTCTACGTACCCCCGGTTTACTGTTCAAGTCAGTTCACAATCTGCTTTCAAAGTCCAATAGTTATTTGTAAAAGTCCAGGCCCAATAGTCCATAACAAATAATAATCAAATAAAAACAAAAAATAAACCCACACTCACACTCTCTCTCCTCCCCTCCTTCTGCCCCCTCCCCGACCCACGCCGGCCAGCCACAGCTGACAGCTCCGACGTCCCCCTACCCACGACAATAATACCAGTCTACCACCCTCATTGGCTCCACCATCCCGATGAATCATCGTCGAATCGCCGTCGTTATTTCCCGCGCAACCGCATCGCACCGTATAACTCACTCACGTTTCCTCTCTTCCCCGACCCACCTCAGCCCGCCACAACGTCGCCGTTCTTCCCACCGACGACATAACTGGGTGGATAAAACAAGGCCGGCGACTTCAATGACCACCGCTACACCATCCACCACTGACGGCATCTATTTTCTCTCTCCTTAAATGACGTTTCAAGGCAGCGGATAAAATGGTGGCTCGTGGAAGATGATGGACGTTGGGCCAGGCGAAAAATGAAAGAGAAAGGAAATAAAGGAGGTGGTGGCGGGGTTGCGCGGGTGGTGGCGGTGTTGCGCGGGTGGTGACAGGGGAGAAGGAAGCGGCAACGGAGTCGTAAATTAGCGGGGAAAAGGTCGCGGTATGGAGGCGATCAAGGTGGCTGGTCGAGTCGTCAATGGTGGAGGTCGGCGACGGATCGCGGCGGGGCTGGGTGGTCGGGTAGGGTAACGGAGGGTTGGGGGAGGAGAGAGAAAAAGGAAGCGTGGGACTTTTTATTTTATTTTGTTTTATTTATTTGGATTTATCATATACCTTGATTTTGGTTAGAATTGTGCATCAAATTACATGTGAGATCAATGGCCGCCGTATGTCGATGTTGGAGACTAAATAGTGTTAAAATTTGGAAATAATGACTGTAGAGTGGTATATAATAAATGAAAAATGGAAAATAATGATTGAAAATAAATAATGACAATAAAATGGTATATAATTGCGGGGCTCGCAAAAAATTGGGTTTGGGTTTGCAGGTTATTGAACTAACCTAGGTTTGACCGTTGAAAACTCAGAGTCGCCACCCTATCTTAACCCCGACAAAGAAGGGTTTCGAAACAAGTTTAAAAAACACAAGTTCAAAAACAAATGAAAGAATTTTAAAGAAAAACTTTTCGAAAACCAAAAATGATTTCATGCGCCTTAAAGGCAAAATTCCGTTTTATTGCTTACTAGGATGATGGCCCGTGCGTTGCACGGTCACATAGTAATGTTCACTAATAAACATGATAGAGTTAAAACTGGTAATATAAGGTAAAATATCCAAAAACAAAAGAAAGTACTTTAAATTTAAGATATGATAGAATATCTCATAAGTTATGAACAAAGCTATAGGTTTATAATCCTAAAAAAAGGGTTTATAGGTTTATAGTTAAACTAAATAAAAAAAATGTTTGTATTCTAAGCTACTTATTTTACTCATTTTAGGAACATAATAAGTTGTTCACGATAAAGTGTCCTCTTGAACATAGGTTCAAATCGGTTCATTTTAGGACGTGTAGGTAAAACATAGAATTGTATGTACACATATATCATTGTAATGTGATATTTTAATTAGTGTTTAAGACATATATAGGAGAATTTTTTTTTTTTTTTTTGAACAGATATAGGAGAAACTTTAGGACTTTCATTAAAGTCTTTTTTAGCTTAATTTGTGTTTGTCGGTAATTTAAATAAGCTTTCAATCATAGAACTATTTAATATATATTTCTTTAAATGTATTATTTTCTGTAGGTTTACTAACAGCCATAGGACTCGTATGAACTTTATGACCCTAACCTAATATAGTTGTAGTCATAACCTTATTAACTTGTTTTTCAAATGTATCTTCAAATTTTCTTTCAATTAGAAAAGTCTCGAATTTTTAAGATATACCGGAGTCTCGCCAAAATAGTTGTTTGGCTATAGACACATTGTAGTAGCTTCAAAATATCAACTTTCAACATATGCTAGAAAAATATGTATAGTTGACCTAAGTCATCTAACTAAAACATATGGTAAGATAATGAGTAAAAGAATATAGATCACAAACAATAGTTTTGTGTGCACTTCATTGTATGAAATTTCGAGAGAGACTTTTTTACTAACAATGATAAAATGATCGAAATTGCGACTCATGATTATATCTAAGCACCTAACCACAAGTTCTCAGAACCAAGTAAACCTATACACCACTGTGATAGAACAGTTTCCTAGTATTTGTTTTTACCTAATTGTTACATTTAAAAAAATTGAATATAAAGACGACCCCCTGACCTTGAGTCCATGATCCTGTCTTAAATTAATAGATAACCGAGCTCAAACCATTATGAATTCTATCATGCATGGATTGCATAAAATTATCATCGAAACTCCCTATTCAGCAACTCAAACTGCAAAGGTACAACATTAGAGAATAAAATGTCGTTATTGATTCTAAAAGGTCAGTAACATTGCATTAGAATGTTGACGTCATGTACATTAGGACTTCAAAAGTGAAACTTAGAAAGAGTAATTTTTTTCGTGCTACTCGTCATTATGATACTTGTACTTTGCTCAACTTGTTTGATCTACAAAGTAAAGGGAAAAAAAAAACCCAAATATCAATACTAAAAGTGTCTTTCTATACTATTAAATGAGACTTTTTAAAGGCCTCAAAACGACCGGAGGTTTCTAGAGAGTTTGAGTAATTTTATATTATTAAAAGTAATCCTACGTTTGTATTTCACTTTATTTTGTTATGATTGGAGTATCAATCTAAGTTTCGATAGGACTCTTAGTAGTAGTAGTAGTAGTAGTAGTAGTAGTATGTACACACGTATGCATGACACATATAAAACAATCATCAAATATAAAAGATGACATACCGATTGTATCTATCTAGGACGAATTTGGTACTACAGGTTATTTTCATTGACCACAAATTTTATCAATTTAAGTCGCATATGTTAGATAGTTATATCTTAGAAAAATATTATGCTTGATTGGTTTAACAACGTAATTCTTGGACCATTAACAATTTCTTCTTTTTAACCTCCTCCTCCTCCTCCTCCTCCTCCTTCTTCTTCTTCTTCTTCTTCTTCTTCTTCTTCTTCTTCTTCTTCTTCTTCTTCTTTTATTTGCATATATCACCCTTACTCCTTCCAATGTCATCATACCTCGATACGCCCAATTTATTCCATTTTTTCTTAACCGCTATCACTCTCTCGCCCGACTTCTTTTATCACAAATTTAATATCATGGGAAAATCTACACTGAGTGTTAAAAAATGCATAGGTAAATTAAAATTACAGATAATTTTAATTAGTAAGTTGGTCAAATTTACAAATCTTTTTTTTATCAAATTATTGAATTTTGTTTACATAAAATCCAAGTTACTTACTGCTTAATAGTTAAATGAATTATTTATTGAAAATATAATCATTGAGATATACCTTGTTAAGGATTAAGAGGGAGTAAACATGGTAATTGGTAAGGGAGAGGGGGGGGGTGATAAAACAGTTTTCTTTTTGTCGGGCAACAATAACGCCATAAAGAGAAGTCAAACGGAAAGCTAAAACATTTTCGGCCAAAATCTCATCATTTGTAGCGTCTCATAAACAAATGGAAAAGTAAGGCAGTGTTCCGGCAAAAAGAAAAACTATACATACATATATAAACATATTATTTTATTTTGTTACATCTAATAGAGATCTTTAATAAGTGACTTCATTTAAAAGTCACATTACGACTTGCATATAGTAAATCAGTTTTTCTAACGTGTGCCTATTGGGCGCATTAGAAACACCAATTCCTGAGGGTACGAAGATCAAAGGAAAAAAGACGATTTTGAATCTCAAAAACCGTTATTCAATAGTACTACGAAACCTAATTAGTTGGATATACAATTTTGCCATCCAACATGAACATAAGAGTTCGAATTTATCCCCATTAATCATAGAAATGATAATTAAGAGACACGTGCAAGGCACGTGCAAGGCACGTGCAAGGCACGGGCTTCCATCCTAGTTCTGTGGTACAATTAGCACACGTTATGATACATCCACAACAACAAACAGATTATACAAAAAGTAACAAAAAAAAAACTAATTTGTACGGGCATTCATCATGTAGTAGTAGAGTTGGTAGAACGTAGGATTGTATTAGTTGGCTCATAATTGTTACATATTTGAGTGAGATTAAGATTAAAATTAATTGTTATCACTAATGGACCCCACGTAATTATCTCTTGAGACTTTTGAGACGGTATCTATTTTCAGAGACCGTCTCAATTTGTGAGACTCTCCCCCTTGATCAACAATGGGGGTCTCTCATTTTGAGAATCATTTTATCATCTTTGAGACTCATTTGAGACCCCCAATAGAGATGATCTAAGAGGGTAGTTTCCGAGATGAGTTGACAAACTTGCATTCAATTCGTAAATGATGTACTACATATATATCATCGTATTATGCATGCATGTCTTTGTTAGGACCAAGCTAAGGTAATTAAATTTGTGATTACGTTATAAATATAGCCAAGTTTTTTAGAAGTAGATGGCGCACTAAACTTGCATCGTCTAAAAAATCAATATTCTTTAATCTTTATGTAACTTTCATGCAAATTATACCCTCAACAAAACGTAGAACGTAGGATTGTATTAGTTGGCTCATAATTGTTACATATTTGAGTGAAATTAAGATTGTAACTTTTAATATTATAATATTACTGAAACACTCTAAGAATGTCCGATCGTTGTGAGAGCTTAAAAAAAGCCTCATTTAATAGCATAGAAGGATTTACAAATTTTGGAAAACTGGTCTACGAAATAGAGAAAAAGGGTTTGAAACCTTAGTTAAAGGGTGCGAACATTTGGAACTCGTCTCCCCTTCCGTCATAAGGACGGGCACTTACTAATCCATCATTTCCTTCAAAAGAGTCTCCGTATATTGGTTACATTAAGATCCATATAAATAAGTAGAAATAGAAAACCACATGTATCCACATTGTCATTCACATGCAAGAATTTAGAAAAAGAATTTACAAAAGATTTCCCGACTCTTTTGGTACGGACTTAGGGGGTTTGAGCACCAAAGTTGCCCTACGTACCTTTCATCGTGGGATTGGAATCCACTCGAGGATCAAAACCCTACGTAGTTCTGACGGGCAGCCCCACGAAAACGGCTTTTTCCACTGGGGGGTAGCGGCTAATATCCGCGAGGGTAGCTATATCATTCCACTGGGGAAATGATCGGGTTGATTCCACTGGGGATATCGCCCATGTCGAGGTAGAGATGGGTTTTACTTCGCTTGGAAAGGGTAGAAAGTCGATTCACTCAAAGTCGTGCTATTGAGAGACTTTATAGATGACTCACATTAGAGTCAAGTCGATCCACGTAGAATAGAGCAAGGTATATTCCGCTTGCATCTATGTGTCTCACATCGAGACGACGATCGTCATTGATCACCATGCCTCCTGAAATAGGCATGCCTCCTGAACGAGGTCTTAATGTGGATGACTTGACCTCTCTAATGCGAGTTTAAATATTAGACCTCTCAAAAGTTTGACTAGGTTTGAACTGACTCTCGCGGGGAGATTTAATGGAATGGATTGGGTTGTGTGTTTGGGCTCGGTGGAATTGGCCGTATCGTTAGAGCTGCTCGTGTAGGCCCTACAACAATAAAAGGAAAATAAATTGGCGATTCGATTATGTTCGATCAAGAAGTGTTCCACTGGGGCGTTGGTAGAATAGTTGGTAGAGGTGAATGTAGATCGATCTCATGATCGCGCATAAGCGAATTGGCAATCCTTGCCTAGTGTTGGGGTAGGGCCCCGTCCAATTTCCATACAAAGTACGGGGAAAGAAAACTTTACATGGAAAACACATCAAGAAAAGTTTATTTACTTCCATGTACAAAAGGTTTTGAAAAAGAAATGGAAATTCTTAAAACGTTAGAGAAAACGGAGAAAAAGACTTTAATTAGAAAAACTAAGAAAAGACTGGGCTGGATGAGCAGAGCAACCTTTTCTTTGGCCTCTGTACTAGTAGTGAAGAGGCTTGCTACTGTCAATCAGAAAAGGAAGATGGAGCAAGGCAAGGGAGAAGGAACGGCCAACAAGCAGTCTTACGCCCACTAATTCATAGATGAGGGTTGAGTCGTAGACGGTCTTTTTAGTGCCTTTCTGAGTGGATTTGTTGGGTTACTGCTTGTAGAATTGGAGAATAAGTAAGAAAACATTTTTAGGAGTTTTTGGTTTTATTAATTAGATTATTTACAAAGGGGGTCAATTTTAGTCCTTATTGACTTCAATTGACTCGGGTTGACTTCAGTTGACTTGCACGTATTTGCAAATTTGACTTTAGTCCATTTTGAGTAGAGTCGGGTTGACTTGGGTAGGCTTTGATTGACGTTTGGTAGACTTGGGTAGACGTTGGTTGACATTGGTAGAATAGGGTAGACTTAGTTATTTTTGGTCTGCAAAATTTCTGGGGAGCAAGTATCTTGCTGCCAAAAGGAGTGGTAAAGGGGATAAACAGGATTTGCAAGAATTTTCTTTGGGGGATAAAAGAGGGTGATAGGAGAATGGTCTTTAAAGCATGGTCCAGTTTTTGCAAGCCTAGAAAGGAAGGGGGTATGGACATTAAAGAGGTGCTAAGCTGGAACAAAGCTCTCCGACCAAATGGATTGAAAAGCTTGAGCATGAAACAGATAGTGTATGGGTGAGGTGGGCTCGGGCTTATATTATCAGGAAATTAGATTTTTGGAGCATGAGCATCAATAATAATTGGTCTTGCAGCTGGAAGAACATGCTTCATATTAGAGATGAAACCATCAGTAAAGCAGGGAGTATTGATGCTGCAAGGAGTATGATGAGTGCTAGTAACAAAACCCTGAGCCTTTATGAATTTTTCTGGGAGAAAGAGAGCAAGAAGTACTGGCACAAGACTCTCTGTGATGCTGTAGTAATCCCTAAGCGTGCTTTTATAAGCTGTCTTGCAATACAGAGGAGTCTGGCAACTCTAGACAACATATGCAAAAGGGGTTTCCTCCTAGCAAATAGATGTGTTCTCTGCCTTAATGAATCAGAGAATACAAACCACCTCTTCTTTGGCTGCAACTTCTCCAGGAAGGTGTGGGGAACAGTGTTGGCGACATACCTCATCAACCACAGAAGCAAGAAATAAACTGGTTCACTCGAAACAACAAAGGAAAAGGTACTACAAGAAAAACGTTCATTTGCGACCAAAATTACAACCGGAAGGGATTCTCGTCGCAAAAGATGTATCTTTTACAACGAGATTTTTGATCTCGTCGTAAAAAATAATATTATCTACGAAGGTCAAATTTCTCGTTGCAAAAAGTATATATTACGACGAGATTCAGTTTCTCGTCGTAGATAATAGATTAGCTACGACGAGATTCGGTTTCTCGTCGTAAATAATAGATTAGCTACGACGAGATTCGATTTCTCGTCGTAGATAATATATTTGCTACGGCGAGATTTAGTTTCTCATCGTAGATAATAGATTAGCTACGACGAGATTTGGTTTCTCGCCGTAGATAATTAATTAGCTATGACAAGAATTTGTTTCTCGTTGTAGATAATAAATTAGTTGCGACGAGAATTTGTTTCTCAATGTAGATAATCAAGTTATTTATGATGACAACCAATTCTCGTTGAAAAGGGAAAAATAAAATCTACAAAAACTCAAAATTAGAGTTAAGATGTAGAGAAAATAAACAAGAATTATTTTAAACAATTTATAATGTAACTGAGTGCATTGATTTTAAAAGTTTCGATCTTATTTCTTGAACTATTTGAAACCACTATGTAATAGTTGATAGATAGTTGTGCGACATAAGGTCAAAATATAAAAAAAATCACAGTAAGCTCTAGGGTCATAAATGATCGTGTAATACTCGAAACTATATATATTGAGGATTTTTAAGAGATTTAAGGGTTCCTATGAGTGTTTAAATAAATTGATAGTATTAATCATACAAATAAAGTTGGCTTTCCATGTAGGAAACTCATGTGCTAAGAACTCCAAAGTTAAGCGTGCTTAATGAGGAGTATTCTCAGGATGGGTGACCTCCTGGGAACCTAACTAAGATACTCACGAGTGAGATCGAATTGTGGGAGAACGAAATAATTCCAGTGTACTTGAGGGGAAAAAGATTAAATTGTGTAATTACGTGTTGTTGGAAAAAAGAATTACGACGAGAAAAAGTCGTCGCAAAAGAGCTTTTACGACGAGAAAAACATCTCGTCGCAAAAAAACTTATTACAACAGGGTACAGTAAACTCGTCGCAAAGTATTTGTGACGAAGCCTTTTGCGACGACTCGCGACCGAACTGAATTCTCGTCGTAAAAGACCATTTACGACGAGTTTTGGTTGATTTGCGACGAGTTTGCTCCGTCGCAAATGAAAGTGTTCCTTGTAGTGAGGGTGGAAACAGAGAAGAAATAGGTGTGCTCTAGCCTGCACCATTTATTAGCTTTGGATTGAAAGAAACAGTAGAATCTTTAAGGAAAAAAAGAGAACCATAAATGAGATTGTGTATAGGATTAGACATGTTGTTGCAATTAGAATGATGTTTTTAAGTTCGGGATATTCGGAGGATACTCTTGCTGCTATGCTTTGAAAGGTGTCTTGTGCCTTTCTAAGTTTAGTAAGCAATCTTTTTGTAATGGTTTTGGGGTTTTTTTTCCCTGGGTTTCTATAAAATTTGATCATTACAAAAAAAAAAAAAAATTGAGAAATAATGAGTGAAAATTGAGAAATAATGAGTGAAACTTGAGATATAATGAGTGAAATTGCGTGAAAAAAAATAATGATTGTGAAATGATATATAATGAGTGAAAATTGAGAAACAATGAGTGAAAATTGAGAAATAATGAGTGAAACTTGAGAAATAATGAGTGAAAATTGGGAAATAATTATTATATATTGACATATAATGAGTGAAAATTGCGAAATAATGAGTAAAAATGGAGAAATAATGAGTGAAATTGCATGAAAATAAATAATGACTATTAATGATATATAATGAGTGAAAATTGACAAACAATGAGTAAAACTTGAGACATAATAACTAGAAATTGGGAAATAATGACTGAAATAAAGAATTATTATATAGTCGTATATAATGAGTGAAAAATAAAATTTAATGAGTGATATTCGTAATGAATGAAAATAAATAATCATTATTTCTCACTTTTCACTCATTATATAGCGTGTTATAGTCATTATTTATTTACAATTATTATCTTCCAATTTTTAATCTTTATTTTCCAATTTTTACTCATTATTTTCAATGACTAGAAAATAGTAAACAATGAGTGAAAAATAGAAAACAATTACTAGAAAATAGATAAGAATGACTACTATAGATAATGGCTAGAAAATAATAAATAATGAGTGAAAATTAGAACACAATGACTACAAAATAGTAAATAATGAGTGGAAAATTGAAAACAATTACTAAAAACTTAAAAGCAATGACTACTATAGATAATGACTAGAAAGAGTAAATAAAGAGTGAAAATTTAAAAAAAAAACAATGACTAGAAAAATGGTAAATAATGAGTGATATAAGAAAACAAAAACTAGAACATAGTAAATAATGAGTGAAAAATAGAAAACAATGAATAGACATTTGAAAACAATGACTAGTATAGATAATGACTAGAAAAAAAAATAATGAGTGAGAAATAGAAAACAATGACTAGAAAATAGTAAATAATGAATGAAAACCAGAAAACAATGACTAGAAAATAATAAATAATGAGCGAAAAATGAAAAACAATGACTAGAAAATAGTATATAATGAGTAAAAATCAGAAAACAATGACTAAAAAATAGTAAATAATGAGTGAAAAATAAGAAAATAATGACTACAAAAAGGTATATAATGAATGAAAATCAGAAAACAATGACTAGAAAATAGTAAATAATGATGAGTCAAAAATAGAAAACAATGACTAGACATTTGAAAACAATGACTAGTATAAATAATGACTAGAAAAAAATAAATAATGACTGAAAATCAGAAAATAATGTCTTGAAAATAGTATATAATGAATGAGAATCAGAAAACAATGACTAAAAAACAGTAAATAATGAGTGAAAAATAGAAAACAATGACTAGACATTTGAAATCATAAACTATTTATTTTCAATCATTATTTCCTTACAAGCTAATAAGTCGTTATTATTAGTCAAATTACCACTATTCCTCTAAATTAGCTAGGGTAAGTGGGTATCGTATCCACGAGGAAGAGAGGAAGTCTAACATGCAATTAAAGTGCGGAAAAACTAAAATGAAATAAATAAAGCAATTAAATGAGGGTTTTTTAGTTTGAAATTAAAGTTGATGAAACGAGAAATAAATGATTTATCAAATTAATTAAAGCGACTCTCGGTGATAATCTCTTCTAACACCCTAATATAGTAAGTTTTACCTCTCTCTAATATTACCAATTCATTAACAATCCCGGTTTTAACCAATTAATCCTCTTTTATGGGGAATTTGAGCAACCGCTACCAAATTCCCCTCTTTTTAGTCCTAATTTGTCTAGTGACCACTCAAACAAATCACAACCAAATGCATGAAGAGCAAGGACTAATAAAAAATTGAGAACAACCCAAATTAGTATCTAATTAGCCGCAACCGCGACACTAATCAAATCTAATCTATTAGTTGCCTAATTAATTCCCCAATCACAAGTTAGTCATAATCATACACTAAACATGTGAAAGTTGCTTCCTTTTAGGCTAATAATCAATGACCACCAATTATCAACCAAGCATATGAAATACCCAATTCAATCCAATCAACCAATTATATAAAACAAGAATAAATCATGCATTAAAGAACAAGGAATTAATTATAATGAAATTAAAGACAAAATAGAGAGAAAAATACTTACTAATGCATAGGATGAAGAATTGATTACACCAAGAGTCTAGAAGGGGATTAGCCTTCCATGAAAATAATTACCAAAAGATTTGAGATGAAAAACATAATGAAAATATTAATTCTCCTTGAGTTTCTCTCTCTAAAAATGAAAACTAGATGAAAATAATATGAAAGGTGATAATTCCTATGGAGGGTTTCATGCCCCTTTTATTCAAGATAAGTACAAAAGATATTACAAGACAAAAGTAAAAGAATTCAAGAAAAAAGCAACCGTCAAAAAGCCAAACGAAACTTCCCGGAAGGCGTCTTCCTCGGACCGAGACTCAAACTCCTCGGGCCGAGACGAATCTCTCCTCGGACCGAGATAAAATCTCCTTGGCCCGAGGCGTGTAAATCGGCCCCCTGACGGCTTTTCTCGGTCCGAGAAACCATTTTCTCGGTCCAAGAAGACCATTCTCGGCCCGAGACGGGTATTCTCGATTCGAGAAACTGGTACGCAACGCGATCTTAAAACGCGCATAACTCTCACCTCCGGACTTTATTTTGAGCTCATAATATATTATCGAAAAGCTAAGATCACGAACTTTCTTCTCCTATTTAAATTTCTATAAATTATTTTATGGATAAAAAGTTATGATCAAATGAAGTTGGAGGTGATGATGTGTGGTTCTCTAAAATCATCCGACGCTCACCAAAAATGGTTTTGAAGCACAAAATTCCCATAAAACCATCAATTAAACTCCAAATATACTCCTTATGATGTGGTTCACGAGTCACGCTAAGAACAAGCTCAAACACCCCTAAAAGCATCTAAATTCCCCTCATTAGCACACACTCTTTATCGCACATCATTTCCAATAGCCAGTCATTGTTCCTAATATTCACTCATTATTTCCGAATTTTCACTAATTATTTTTCGATTTTCACATATGGTTTGAGACTTAGATTTAATATAAGATTGTGATAATGTGATGGTGTGATAGTAGTATAATATGGCTTAGATTACACATGAATACATCTAATTTCAATTACTATATACTCGTATAACTCTGTTGTGTAATCTTGTACATATGAGGCATGGTGCAAATGTAGTGTGTTAGTGCGCATGATTTAGGCGCCTTAGTGTTTATTTGGGCATGGTTTTAACGTGATTCGTAGACCACACCACTCGAAGTATTTTTGGAGACTAGTCGTTGGTTTTACGAGTTTTTGGTGTCCTTAGACCCTTTTGGTGAGTCTCGGATAATATTAGGGGATCAAGCTACACGTTGGAGCAAGATTCGAGGTGAAGATCGCTTCACCACACTCCGAGAACTACACACCATCACCTCCAACTTCATTGGATCATAACTCTCTAACCAGAAGATATTTTTCAGAAATTATAATTGGAGAGTAAAGTTCATCGTCTTAGCTTTCCAACAATATATTATGAGCTCAGAATGAAGTTCGGAGGTGAGAGTTATGCCCGTTTGAAGATTGGCCTGCGCACAGTCCCACGACTCGAGGATCATCAACCTCGACTCGAGGACGTTAATCTCGACTCGAGGATTTTTTCCCTCGAGTCGAGGAGATTTGACAGAACGGGTATTTAGAAGGACAAGATTCTCGACTCGAGATAGGGTGACCTCGAGTCGAGAATTTCCTCGCACGACTCGAGGATTTATTTCCTCGAGTCGAGAAAGCTAGCTTCCGGGAAGTTTCCCATGGGCTTTTCACGGTTTCTTTTTGCTTAAGAAATATCTATTTCGTCTTGTAGTGTCTTTGGTACTTATCCTTAATAAAAGGGGCATGTAACCCCTCCCTAGTAATTAAATATCACATTTCATATTATTTTTCATCTAGTTTTCATTTTAGAGAGAGAAACTCAAGGAGAATTAGTATTTTTATTATGAATTCCTTCTCAAATATTATTGTAATAATTAGTATGGGAGGCTAATCCCCTTCCTAGACTCTTGGTGTAATCAAATTCTCTCATCCTATGTATTAGAAAGTATTTTTCTCTCTATTTTACCTTTATTTTCATTATAATTAATTCCTTGTTTTTTAATGCATGATTTATCCTTATTTTCTCTAATTGGTTGATTGGATTGAATTGGGTATTTCATATGCCTGGTTGATAATTGGTGGTCATTGATTATTAGCCTAAAAGGAAGCAACTTTCACATGTATAGTGTATGGTTATGACTAACTTGTGATTGGGGAATTAATTAGGCAACTAATAGATTAGATTTGATTAGTGTCGCGGTTGCGACTCTTCGTGCCTTTGGTTGTGATTTGTTTGAGTGGTTACTAGACAAGTTAGGACTTAAAGGAGGGGAATTTGGTAGCGGTTGCTCAAATTCCCCATAAAAGAGGATTAATTGGTTAAAATCGAGATTGTTAATGAATTGGTAATATTAGAGAGAGAGAGGTAAAACTTACTATACTAGGGTGTTAGAAGAGATTATCACCGAGAGTCGCCTTAGTAATCTTGTTAAATCGTTTATTTCTCGTTTAATCATCTTTCAAACCAAAAACCCCCCATTTAATTGCTTTATTTATTTCGTTTTAGTTTTTTCCGCATAAAATTCGCATTTTAGACTTTCCCTCTTCCTTGTGGATACGATACCCACTTACCCTAACTTCTTAGTTAGTAATTTTGTGGTAATTTGATAGGATTTAACGACAATCTTGCTGTCACCTAATTTTTCGGATATAATAGATTAACTCTGAAATTTTTTATTAGTTATAAAAATGTTTGTTACTTTCAATTCTCATACATGTTATTATCACATTAAATTTCTAATTTACATTTCTCAATAATAGGGTTTAAAATTCTTAAAATATGTGTTTTCAAGATTTTTGTTAAAATATTAGTGGTATATAACCCGTGTAATTTTGCCCGAGTTATAAAACTACTCGTGGGGTTTTTCCCATCTAATTAGAAATAGAGCCAAAGTTAAAGAAATCAAGAAAAATAAAAAGGAGGAGAGAGGGAGCACTTACCTGGTAGAAGTTTCTACCAGGTTCTCTACCCGGGTGAAGGACAATGTGAGGGGAGAGAGTGGGGCCAAAGGGTAGGTAGGTGAGGTTGGAGAGAGAAAAAATGTTAAGAGTGTGTTTGGTTCATGATTTTTGGGGGGATTGGAAACAGATTCGATTACCACTCCGTTACATTGTGTTTGTTTTCATATTTTTTGTTTTCTAATCCTTTCTCACTCCCTTTCCAATCCCTCAAAATGAATCTCACAAAAAACCTAAGGTTACAAAATTGAACCCCCCTAATCAATTTCTCTCTACTCCCTTCCTCTCTCTCCTCCCACACAACAACCCCACCCTTTACCGGACCACCACGAGCCACCGCCGGAGATACACCCGCCGCCACCCCTTCCTCCGAAGACACCACCCTTCGGCCGCCCTTGATCCGGTGACTTTGCCGGTGTCGTCGCCGACCTCCAATACCACCACCACACGTGTCTTTTCTTCCGATCTCTTTCTTCTCCCTTCTTCCTAACTTCTCCTCTCTTCCACTTCTGACTCCCGATGACGCCGCCCCTTCAGCTACCTTAAACCCAAACGCCCCACCTCACCCCCATATCCCACCATCACCTATCGGAATATTATCAAAAAAACGAAAAACAATTTTGATTTTTCTAGATCTACGAATAATGGAGTAATATTAAGGAAAAATAATTACATACTCATCTTAATTATCTTGTTAGGGTTGAAATTGATGTAGTTGCAGTCAGAAATGTCGATGTTGGTGGTGGTCAACGGCGGCGGTTGGTGGTCGATTGGTGGTCAAGGGTGGCTACCAGAGAAGAGAGAGAAAGATGAGGGAAATGTGTGGAAAACCTAATAAAAATATAGATTTAGAGTTGCATACTGCGGGTACGTAGCTCTAGGTACCCCCCATAATGAGTGAAAATTGAAAACTAATGAGCGAAATTCGGTAAATAATTAGTGACAATTGGGAAATAATGATTGGAATAAAATTGTATATAATGATTGGAAATTCAGAAATAATGACTGAAAATCAATAATGACTATAATGTTATACGGAGTATATAATAAGTGAAACTCGGAAGATAATGAATGAAAGTTGAGAAATAATGAGTAAAAATTGTAAAATAATGAGTGAAAGTATATAATGAGTGAAATTGAGTTATAATGAGTGAAAGTATATAATGAGTGAAATTGAGTTATAATGAGTGAAAGTATATACTCCGTAATAACTATAATGTGGTATATAATGAGTGATAAGTTAACCGAGGGGTACGTAGCTCTAGGTACCTCCGGGGTACCAAATAATTTGTGTCTTTATAATATTGATCCAAACAAGTTTTAAAAGAATGAAATTTGAATCCATTCCGCTCATTTTTTTTTGTTTCCATTCCGGTTAGGTGAACCAAACGCCCCTAAATGTGAATAAAAGATAGGAGAGAGAAAATGAATACCACATTTGAACCCGGTATCCATTAACAATACTCTAAGATATACTCTCTCGGGTCTTATTTAAACTTCCTTCTCCCTTTTGCGCACATCAAAGAAGAAATAATAAATAAAACTTTATGATTTATTTTTATGATTTATTTAGAAAATAAATTTATAAGTTAATCTTAACCAACATCTTATGTTGCCTCCCTAATTTTTTTTCAACAAAAACCGTATTATTATGGGAATGGAAAGAACTAGGGGTGAGCAGAAACTCGGTCTGGACCGGAAACCGGACAGGACAAGCCGGTTCGGTCCGGTTTCGGTTCGGACCGAGTTTGCATCGGTCCGGTCCTCGGTCCAACCTTTTTGGGGAATTTTTCCCTCGGTCCAACCTTTCTAAGGGGATCGGACCGGACCGGTCCTCGGTCCAAAATTTCCCGAGTTTTGGTCCTCGGTCCGGTTCGGTGTAGGACCGACGCTTACCCCTAGAAAGAACAAAGTCGAAATCTTGAAAAAGGAAAAAAGAAGTTTAAATAGAAACAGAGGACTAAAAAAAAAATATTTGAGCGTGACGGCCAGCAGATCCTGACGTTGGCCAACACATGCACATTTTTGTTGCACATTTTTGTTGCACACTCTTTTACAATGGGGTCTCAAAGCGCAGTTTCGTCAAAGCATCTCCCCCCTTTTCTTTCTTTAGAAAATTTAAAACAAAAACTCACTCGTAGTCGTCACACACACACCTAACAACCTCCTCCATTTTTCTATTCCTGAAACCAACGAAGCAACACAAACAAAGTCACAACAAAAACAATCAAAGAACAAAAAAAATTGTTAATTTTTTCTTAGGGTTTTACTTTCTCTTCCTCCGCCTTCATTCTTCCCCCAGTTAGCTGCTCTAATGGCTTTCTCTTCACTCCTACGATCTGCTCCTTCCGCTCCTCCCTTCGACACTTTTCGCCATTCCGATGTTTCCAAGGTTTCTTCACTTTCGCTCTTATTTTTTTTTATGGAATTTATGCTTTACTGATCTCTCATGTTCACGAATCTGACGATTTATTTTGTTATTTGTGATTGAATTGAAGGTTAAAAAGTCTCTGATGAATAAAACAGAGAGGGTATGATTTGGAATTTGTGTGGGGATTTATTTTGTGATTTTTATTTTGCAGGTAAGTTTGGGTAGATTTGATACAAATGTGAGCTCATCATTGAAGAGTCAGAGTGGCTTTTTCGGCGGCCGTGTTCGTAACGCTTCCTCTTCCATCCAGTTCAGTTTATAACTTTTTTTGTATTTATTTATGTCTTCGACATTATGTATAGAATCTTTTACGGATTTTCAGTACTTTTTAAGATTTTACGCGTATTGTATCTGTTTGGTATTGGATTGAGGGTGGAATATGTTATTGTTAGTCTTTTCAGGCATGATAGTTTATGGTCATAACACATTTACGCATATGGAGTACTACGTAGTAAAAAGAACCATAAATCTGATTAAACAGGAAGGTTGGATATGAATGGAGGGAGTAGTAATGGAAAGTAATAAATTGAAGAACCATAAATCGGTTTTGAGTGAGTCGTAATAGTTGCTCAAGTACCGTGGATCATTTTTTACGATCCAACTCATGAAATCCGTTTCAATTTTGAGGTGTCAAATTGCATTATCAGCGGTTAACGTTCAAATTAATCAGAAGTCTATCCAGAACGATCACTGCTGTTATATTTTACACTGATTTTGTTAGACATCTATCTTGTGACTAGTCGTCTTGGATTCATGGTTGTGAGTAAATCATTGGTTCATGCAATATGAGAATTGATGTAAGTTGCTTTTGTGTGCATCAAACAGGATATCTAAATCGTCTGGTATCCAGCCTATCAAAGCTACAGCTACTGAAATCCCGACAACTCCTCACAGTGAGTCTAGTTTAGTGTTTAATTAGAAGTTGATACCCTTGGAGTGTGATCGGGTTATGTTTGCTAAGTGTGGTCTCTGCTCTGTTCATTCTCAGAATCAGGAAGTGGTGGGAAGACCAGGGTTGGAATTAATGGTATGTGTTATATTCTTTCGGATTGAGCATGTATAATTCAGTGATCTCTGTTTTTTTCTTTCTACATCATTTGAGGTATCAAAACAAGAGGTCGCAGTTCCTTTAAGGCGATTCTTCTGACCTTAAATAAAAGAACCGTAAATCCTCCTATTAGTTAATTATTGAAATGCTTTTCGAAACATATGTTCTTTTTTGTACGACTTTATTGGAAATTGCAATGGTAAATTCAATTGCATTTATTTTGTTTTTTGAGAATACAATTTTCTTAGTTTTGCAGTCAGAATTCTAACTAGGTGATTGTGAAACTAATGACTTAGTTTATGGAGCTCTATTCTTGAGGACTAAGAAGTGGGGCAAGTGACTAATGTGGGGGACTGGGGAAACAACAACTTAGGGCCTGCCTGGATTGGCAGTTTTGGGCTTGAAAGAATCAAGGAGTAATGATTCAGGCCCATTTAACAGGTTTGGATTGAGAGGAAAAAATAGGCCTGAAATCCATTACCCCCCAAAAGGCCTAAAACTTTCCTCCCTCACCCACCCAAGGAAAGATTCCCCCCTAATCTTTTCCCCCTCAATCTTTCCCCGCCTAATAATTCCCCTCATGCTAAGCAAGCCCTTAGCAGTGAAAAAAATAAAAATTGGCACACTTTCTACTTTCTGCGTCTTTTCACATTCCAAGTGCCATCCATATGTCAAGGGTTGCCACTTCTCATAGAGTAGAAGGTTTATAAGTTTTGAACATGAAAAGGTTTATAAGTTTTGAACATGAAAACTTTTAGGTAGCGTTTGGAAACATGAATTTGGAAATTTGTAATCATTTCAAATCCATCATTTGAGAATTTGAAATTCAAAAATAGATTCAATGTTTGGGGAGGGTGGGATTTCAAAATGACACCTCTTGAGGTGTCATTTGTTTTTGGCCTAATTGGATTTGATACAAATTCCAAAGATTTGACACAAATCCAAATTCTCAAATTCATGAGTTCCCGAACATGTGATTTGTGTCAAATTTGGATTTGAAAATCAAATCCTTGTTCCCAAACACTCTCTTAGGTAGCGTTTGGAAACATGAATTTGGAAATTTGTAATCATTTAAAATCCATCATTTGAGAATGTAGAATTCAAATATAAATTCAATGTTTGGGGAGGGTGGGACTTCAAAATGACACCTCTTAAGGTGTCATTTGTTTTTGGCCTAATTGGGATTTGATACAAATTCCAAAGGATTTGACACAAATTCAAATTCTCAAATTCTTGAGTTACCAAACATATGATTTGTGTCAAATTTGGATTTGAGAATCAAATCCTTGTTCCCAAACACTCTTTTATGGGTGAATTGAACGGTTGAAGGGGGTTGAATAATTTTTAAATTGATAAGGTTCAAAGTAACTAAAAGGTAACAACATTACCAAAGGGCCTCAAAGGCTTCTGCCAATGGGAAGGTAAGGGGGACTTGGAAAAGTGAATTGGAGTTTCTGCGATTGAGTGAAGCAATTAATCTAGTGGAGGAGTTTGGTTGTAAAGGTGTGTAGTTTCATGTTTGAATGGAGGTGCATTCATGGATAACTTAGCGGCAGTTCTCACCAAGAATGAAGAGGATCAATATCCTATTTTGGTTGAGTATTGAGCTTTAATGGTGTGATTTTCCATTTAGGTGAGACTCAGAGGTTTATACCTGAAAAAAATTAACGAAAGAAAGGAAGCTCAGCAAATTCTTTGTAAATGACGACTGTTTTATCTAGAATTCAAATCCCAAATTCTTGTGTTACTGGCTCTATTGCGAAATGCTGACATGGATACAGGCTAGGTATCATTCTCGCAGTCTTTTCTAAATACAATTCAACTTCTTGAGCCAAAGAGAAGTGTCAACTGTTCATACTCATTAAGTCTTATCCAGGTGTCAAGTCACTCAAGTGTACTTTAGGAAAAATGAATTGAGTTCAAGCATTTATCAGTTTCTAGAATGTGTTTGGAATTCTTCTAAATTTAAATCCTTTTGATTCCTCATTAGTTTTGACTCAAATGAGACACAGTCCGTGCTTCTAAAAAACCTGTATACTCGTTAGGCCATAAGTGCATCATATCATAAGTTATTGTAAGGAAGAGGGACAACGAGAAGTTGAGAACCTGATTGTGCTGAAGTGAACTCATTTTTTTTATAAGAGAAGTGTAATTATTTATCCGTATTAAATAGGTATTCATAACCTTATCCGTATTAAATAGGTATTCATAACCTATTAGTCACTTCCGCAACATTTGGTGTTTCATTAAATGGTAAGTGGCAGTGTATCACCTTAGTTTTGTAATTTCCAGTTGTTTGGTATTAAGCTAATAGGAGAAACAACATAAGTATTCAGGTCTACAAGAAATAAGGAGATGTTCACAGAGTGCCAGTTCCCTTTAATACACAAACACAAACTCTATTTTTGTCATGACCTAAGTCAGATGGAGGATATGGATGACCTCCTTGCTTTCATCATTGATAAATTTCTTACATTTTCTTCTAGTGGGGCATGTGGTATCAATGAATATCAAATGAATATCGTTTAACGTTCTTTCATTTGAAGGTTTTGGTCGGATTGGAAGGCTAGTGCTACGAATCGCATCATCTAGGGATGATCTAGAAGTGGTGGCTGTGAATGATCCTTTCATTGATGCCGAATACATGGTAAGATGAGCTGTTTACTGTTTTCTATGTTCATTGGCTGCATGTCTCCTTCTGGTTAGTCCATGAGATTTGGTTTAGGCATTATTGTTTTCATCCTTTTTGTGTCCAGGCTTATATGTTAAAGTATGATTCAACACATGGTGTTTTCAATGGGACCATTAAGGTTGTGGATGGTACAACTCTTGAAATCAATGGAAAGCAGGTTAAAGTTACAAGTAAAAGGTATATAATGTCGACATTTATCTCATCATCATATGTTGAATTGTTTTACACAAGCTTTAAATTTGGAAGTAGAACTCGAACCTGGCTCTGTGTCCTGCCTTTATAGCTAAACCTTATTTGACAGGAATCCTGAAGAAATCCCATGGGGTAATAATGGTGTTGAATACGTTGTTGAATCGTCAGGAGTTTTCACAACCCTGGATAAGGCGGCTGCTCACAAGAAGGTGGGTGTAATATCATCATATATTGTATTCCCTGTTGTAATTCCCTTTGAGGATCATAACAAATAAAAAGAAAACTTCTGCAGGGAGGTGCTCGAAAGGTAGTTATATCGGCTCCATCTGCAGATGCACCCATGTTTGTGGTAGGTGTAAACGAGAGAACATATAAGCCAAGCATGGATGTTGTCTCCAATGCAAGCTGTACAACGAATTGTCTTGCTCCTTTGGCGAAGGTGAGCTTGCTTATTACCTATTCATTCTTTCTATATTTACTCTATATCAGAGATGTCCCAAAGGTTGGGGGTTTGGACTTTGGAGCGGTATATTTAATCTAATTATCAACTTTGGAGGCGTGTTTGAGCTTAGTTGCTGTTGCACTGAAATGATTCAGCTTAATATGTAGCTGAATCGTCCTGGGGGTGTGGTAACTTTTTTCTCAGTCTTTTCAGAGGGTTTGACAACTGAATCTCAAATTCGTGATGTTTTGATTTTACAGATTTGATCTTGTGAAATTATGGTTTTATTCTTTTTGGACATATTTATGCATCTATGAGAGGTTGATAAACTGCATGTGTGCAACTGTTAGGCTAAATATAGGAAGAATTTCTTCATCAATTTTGATTAATCATTGTCTGTCCTTATATCTATCCTGGAACACGCACAGGTTTCTGTTAGAAAGCTTTCCGCACCACCTGACTTTTTTCTATAACCCTTGTTTTCTTTACTTCTTTTTCTTTTAACAAAAGTTAATTTTCAAACTGAGAATGAAATAAATTTACTTCCAAACAGCGCTCTCCTCTCCAAGAATCTTAACACAACAACAACAACAACAAGGACGACCACAACAACCAAGCCTTATTCCCAAAATGATTTGGGATTGGATAACATGAATCGTCATGTGTAACCGTCTCGTGTAACTGTCATACAAGTTAAAGATCTCGTGAACAAGTTTAAAAATATTGAAACACGTTTAAAAGGAGTCTTAAAAATAATGAAAGGATTAGAAATAATAAAGGCTTTAATCTGATGCTGATTTTGTTTGCTGCACTTTTTCTGTTTATACAAAATAAACTAGAGTTCCTTTTTAAAACTACCCACACTTGCTGCATTTGATTTCACAAGGTTTCCATTTTAAAAACATGCTGTCATATACAGATATACTCATGATAACTGTTCTAAGTACTTTGGTTCTCCGGCCTGGTTGTGTTGTTGTGCCACAGGTAGTTCACGAGGAGTTCGGCATTGTTGAAGGACTTATGACTACTGTGCATGCCACTACAGGTTCTGTCAATTTCTGCCTTCCCTTGGCAAATTATTCTATTTAGTCTGCATGGTGTTGTCACTAAACATACCTGCACTTAGTTCCTTTTTTGACAATCTGAGCTCCTGGGTCTCAGCGACACAGAAAACTGTTGATGGGCCATCAATGAAGGATTGGAGAGGAGGCCGTGGAGCTGCGCAGAACATTATCCCTAGTTCTACCGGTGCAGCAAAGGTATGGATAGTTGGATCCCATAGAGAAACCAATACTTTGTTGTTTGTCCTAAAATCTATTGTGGAGAACAATTAGTCTATAATTGCATGCTATATTGATTTATCTGTTTACCAAATTGCTTACAAAATTTTGGTAAAGCTGTGTATGTGTGGTGTCTTCAATATTTTTTTATTTTTATTTTGGGGTGGGTGGGGGGGGGGGGGGTGTTGAGCTTCACTTCCAGCAAGGGTACAATTGTAGTGGAATGTTGTAAGAAATTTTTTCTCATTGAGGGTACCGGGGTGTGGGAAACAGTTAGGACCTTGTTAGTTGGGATTTATGTTCACATGGCAATGTGGAGGCAGAATGGAGTTCGAACTTTGGGCACAATTACATATTATACATTTCAGACCTTTTTGTCCCAATGGTTTATCTGAAGTACATATGAAAGTTATGCATGCACCCTTGCTTCTGTGGTCACAGACAGGCTGTTTTTAAAAATGTAAGGGGGTAGAAGGGTTTTCTGCAAGGAAAATTCTCCTTTTGGCGTTCTCAAACCTCAGCAAATTTGTTATGAAGTAAACGTTGTGATTCCATTCATCTTTCTTTTTTGTTGATCTCATCCCCTTCTTTTCTTTTCTTTTTGGGGGAGGTTCCTGTGGCCACATTTGTTATTTTAATAAATCACATGGATATGAATACTTACCCTACCTCGCCCTTCCCACTTGTGTTGTATTTACCTAAAACTTTGGTCCAAAACCAAAGGGGAACTGTCTGGTTTGTCATTTGTGTAGGTTTAATTTTTGGGGGTTAATGGACAGAAGCCAGTTAGTGTTTTCTGTACAACATGTTCGTCTGTATGCACATTTATTCTATTGAAAACTGTTGCAGATGTAGTCTCCTGTCTGTTCTTCTTCACATAATATGCCATTGGTTTATTGCAGGCTGTTGGGAAAGTTTTGCCTGAACTCAATGGAAAACTTACAGGTATGGCATTTCGAGTGCCAACACCCAATGTTTCCGTTGTGGATTTGACTTGTCGACTTCAAAAAAGTGCCACGTACGAAGATGTAAAAGCTGCTATCAAGTATGTGTTTATTCTGTTGTTGGATCTTCTACTGTTCGTTGCTCGCTGTACTCTTTTCCCCTTCATCTGTTTTCTTGTTATCCTTTTGCCTAAAGGATAGTGTGTAGTGATTTGCTCACTGTTCCACACATATATGTTTTTCTTCAGATTTGCTTCAGAAGGGCCACTGGTTGGCATTCTTGGATACACAGAGGATGATGTTGTCTCAAATGATTTTGTCGGTGACTCAAGGTATGGTGTTCTCTCTCTCTCTTTTGTTGCACCTTATCATTTTTTTTTTATGAAAAAAAGATTTGTACCTTCCATGTATCAGTATTTTTTTTGCATTGTTGTGCTAGTTTCTTTATCCTCGAGTCCCTCGAATCAATGTTGAGTTTTACATTAGTGCCATGTTGTGTCCTGCGCCCTATACATTAGTGCGTGTAGATATTTTGTCCATTATATCATCAGTATAAATGAATCGAGGCATTCAGTATGAACATTCTATGTAGTATAACTCTGATGGAGAATGCTAGTCAGAATATTTATAGCTCCTGTAGTTTGACGTCAACTCAATTTAATTAATTTGAAATTTTTCCTCGTATTTATTTTGTGCCGCTCTTGTCCAGATCAAGCATATTCGACTCCAAGGCTGGTATTGCACTGAGTTCCTCTTTTGTGAAGCTGGTTTCATGGTATGACAATGAATGGGGTTACAGGTACAGCTTTTTGACTCTGGACTCTTCTTATCTTATGTTACTCCAGGTTCATTGCTTTCCTAGCATTTCTGGGTTTTTGGACTAAATTTTTGCTTTGGCCTCTTGTAGCAACCGGGTTTTAGACTTGATTGAGCACATGGCATTGGTGGCAGCTAATTGAGTACCAAGGCGTGGACTTTTGGATTATTGGTCGCCTCGATTTTTGCTAGTATGAGCTTCAATGATAGTCTTTACAAATTGTGTGATCTTTGATGTTATACCCATAAATGGGTCTTGGGGACTCCGGATTTCTGTAATAATCAATAGTGAGAGCAGCCAGAGCTGCTGTTGCCTGCTGTATCAACAAAATTTATGATAGCAATCTGCTCGTAAGAGCCTGAAGTTGTTGCGGAAACAGGATCGTTATTCTAATCAGTATTCCCCATCTTCTATACCGTCCATCTGATAATATCCCTTCGTGAATGTATTTTTCGAAGGTTGATTGTGCTATCTGCACAATTATAGAGCCAACAATCTTACATGTTGAATGATTTTTCTTTTCTTCTTTTTTTTTTTTTTGACAGAGCATGATTTTCAGCCATTACAGGCAAGAGTTGGTTCCTGGAGTAATGGGAACCTTTCTTCACAACTTGCTTTCAACAATCAGGACATTTAATCCAAGCTCTGGCCTTTTATTCAAGGTTATTAAGTACTTTTTGATGGGTGGTAGTGCTTAGGTTACCTTTGTCGGAAGGGTTAAAATTAGTACTGTCTGGCCACAACTTAATATCAATCAAGAACATGAGTCATGGATGTTACAACTCCACTTATTGGTGACCAATGTTCAGTTTCAATTCATTGCGTTAAAATGTTCGTGGCAAGACTCCTTGATTTTGGTCATTTTCGGCATGATTTCTTACAAAAGTAGACCTAGTTTTAAAGGAGCCTTTCTCCTCTAAGGGAGGTTTAAGTTTTGGAATTCAAATGTTTTAGATCCAAATGACAATTGTCTATGGGGTGAAAATAAGGTCTCAAAGCTGCCATTATTCAAAGCAATTTAACGAGGCCTTCTCTTTTCTTTTGCGCTCGTATGGGCAACAAAATTCTGATCATCAGTGGTGTCAGCCCACTGTCTCTGACTTCCTTTTGTAAAATTTTGCACGTCTCAGTAAATCACATCAGTTCCAACTTCCAAGAGTAAAAGGCGATACAGAGCTGCTCCCAGAATTTCTGATATTTGCTCTCTTCGTATAACAGAAATTGCCGTCAAGTTGGACACAGTAGTTAGAATTTTAGAATTATGCAAGGGAATGCCGGTAACATTTGAACCAAAGTCTAGGATTTTATCAAGGTACAAGTAGAAGTACAAGATGACACAACTATGATCACCAATTCACCACATAAAGATATTTCACTTGCATAAGCCACGCACATCCTCCAATGCTTCTCTACTCTCCACATCTATTCTAAACACCACTATTCAATAGATCATCTGAGTTTTCAAACAATTTTCAAGCAACGCGAAGCCCTCCCCAATGGGAACTTACTAACCCCTTTGGACAACGCCATTCTCATACAAGTACTCGACAAATTCATCAATGAGATACGGCCAAGCACCTTCTGCATCATAATTGGATAGCTTTGGATTCACTGTCTGCATTAAAGTAAAGACAACCAAAATCAGCATTGGCCTTCTACGGAAACAAGCAGCCATTAAAGGTAGGCAAGTTGATGTTACAAGAGCATAAAAAACTTGCGGCCAACATGCTAGATATGGGGGCTTCAAAGGGCCCAGCAGACAATCAACAACTCTACATTTATTGACCCTTCATGATGAAGATTAAATCACGGAGTTTCAGATTAGGCCTCTTACCCTCACAAATTCCAGCAATTGAGCCCAGGTGTCTCTTGAGATAGCTTTATTGTGCCGAGCCTACAATCAGCACCAGAGATGTAGATGTATAAGACAATCACAATAGACACAAATTGCAAATAACAAAAAAATAAAAAATAAAAATAAAAGATCTCTGGTGCTAAGTAAAATACCCTTGACATCCATGATACAGTGCAATTTTGATAAGTAAGAAATATCCATAATACAATTAAAGATTATACATATGAGATGGTCGAGAGAGAGAGAGAGAGAGAGAAGACTCCAAACTAGATATAATTTGACACATTCCTAAAGAGCAGCCCGATGCACATTGATGTCCCCGCAAAGCGAGGGTCCAGGGAAGGGTCTCACCACAACATTGTTTAGGGGCAAGCCTTCCCATGTCGACTTTAGACAAGAGGCTGTCCCACCACAACATTGTATAGGGGAAAGCCTTCCCATGTCAATTTTAGACAAGAGGCTGTTCCCAGGAATTAACCTATCGATCACACAGCAACATCTTTACCAGTGCGCCAAGGCTCCCCTTCATAATTTGACACATTCCTAATTGCAACAATTGAAAAGATTGTCCAGATGAATTTTGTTATTTGCACAAAATGCCACTCCTTATACCAAGTACTAGCTTGCCACTGCCTATCAGCGTTAGTTCACCGACTTACCAAGATAATTACATCCCCAAAATCAGATCCCCCACCCCTACCTCTCTCATCCTACCTAAGACTCCCAACTATCCCACCCTGCCCCTCGGACCTCTAACCATCCTTCCTCCATGCTCGTACAGCCTCCTTCATTATCTCCTCCCTCCCATCAACCTCCCAACTTTTCTCCTCCCTCCTTCATTCTCTCTCCCTAGTTCTCCACTGTCATCATCATCATCATCGATTGTTCCCCAAAATATCATCACTCATCTTCACTCTCTTACAAGATACGACCACTGATGAAAACAGGCAACCACCTTCCTTGCCAAAAACCAACTAGAGACCCAGATTTGTCACAATTTGTTGCTAGATGGACTGGCAGGCTGAGACTCTTACACTCAAAAACATCTTTACCCCAGTGCCTTAAAGGCTCCCACCAAGGGGGGGTCTGATGCACACAAGCTTTACCCCTACTGAAACATAGAGAGGCTGCGTACGGAAGACCCAAAATGAAAATTGTTTCGAGAATCGCACCGACTGACTGCTACTTCACAAAATAAGAATCACAGAAAGTTTTATGAGCCATTTTGCTTTATTCCATTAAATCCCAAAAACCAAAGAATAATTAGTCTTTGGCTCCATTGGAAATGAGACTCTTTACACTCAAGAAATATTATTTGTCAATGGCCAGGGAGGGGGGTTGTTGAAATGAGAGAGTGACAACAAGTGAGAAACGAAGGGAGGAGACTAGGAGAGAGAAAGAGCGGAGAGACGGTAGGAAAAAAGAGCAGAGTCGTGGAAGGTTAATTATGTGAACAGAATAATTCGTCCTAATTATAAACCCCATCACCCCTACATCATACTATCCTAAATCTGTGCGACAAAAAAGTTATCACATGTCATCTTTCCTCTGATCTAACCAACAAATTAACCATTGCACGTAAGTGCACAAGGAAAATGCACTATTTTAGTATAATAATTTTTACCTGCAAAAACTGACACCAATGCTCAATTAAGGGCCACTGCTTCTCAGCGAATAGTAACTGCCACATCCCTATTGCTGTATCAAATGCCAAAGATTTCTGACCCTACAATCATAGAAATATTCTCTCAATCTACCAAACATGGAAGCAGCATAAAACTTGACCAGATATGCTTCTCATTATAATACTGTAGTTGGTCAAATCCTCAAGAAACTGAAAATAAAACTTGACAAGATATGCTTCTTTTTATAATAGTGTAGTGGGTCAAATCCTCAAGAAACTGAACATAAAACTTGACAAGATATGCTTCTCCTGAGCTCAACTTGCAGAAAAATACCATGACAATGAATGGCTGATGTTAATGCTGTTCAAGACTTCTATAAACTAATTACCTTTTCCTTAGCCCATCCAAAAGCAAAGATATAAATTTCACGGAATTTCTCTGGCAATCAAAAAGAAGAAAAAATCAACTAAATGTGAACAGAAAGCACAGAATAGAATATATATCTGAACGTATAGAATATATAAAATATACTATGCTTGGGTCACTACACATACGATCGTCTTTCAGCTCAGAGCGTATGTATGGAATTCTCTCACGAAACTTCTCCAAGGAATCGACACTGCGTCAAAATAATAACTGCATGAGATTTGCCTCCAATATAAAAATTTCAGAACAAAAAGAGTTAACTTTATGTCAAGAAAAACAAAACTTGCCCCATAGATTGCATTCCCCCAATAAACTCCTGCTTCGAGAATTCACACATTGTTGCAGCCTTCATGTGCCAGGAGATAACCAACTGAAGCAACCACAAATCAGAATTTGATGTAACATGCTAATAAAATACACAAGCAATTATCGAGGAGCCTCCGTTTTATTTAGTGCCACACATTCATCACTTTTAAAATCAATGTCAAGAGAAAACTTTCACAACAATGAATGACTTGTAGAATCATTGAGACAATATAGAATGAGAAATCTTCACTGAATACTTGCAGATAACTAGATTACACTGAAATAAATGAAGATTTCATAATGTTACACGAGTATTGGTGCATAGTTCTAGCTTATGTAAGACGTAATGATCTGCTAAGATACCATTTAAGTTGCCATTTCCTTATCTTACTTTTTGATGAAAGGGATACAAATACAATCAGGAAAAAGTAGGAGACGGTTATACAGAAACCACAATTATGGTTGGCCTACAATTATAGGCAATCTTAAACATTACTATGTTAAAGAGATGCAAACCTTTTTGACCTATAGGGTCCACTCTTGGGTGCTAGGTTGTGAACAAGAAATAGCAAGAGGTTGAGGGTTGGACTGCGACTGGAACATAGGAAAGGCCGAAAGCAGTCAGCGCATTTCAGCTTCTTTAAAGTATTGGTTAATCATTTTAAGGCCTGGCTTCCCAGACAATAAAGCAACATTGATACTGGTACTTTCAGTGGAATACAAGAAGTACATGAGTGTGCTTAGGGAAGATCAAGTACATTAAAGTTCTCAAACTAGGATTTGTTCTGACTTTTGAGTTCACTTAAGCATGAGTGCTTTATCACATAGCTCAAACCACAAGCAGAACTTCATTAAGAACGGAGAAGGTATGAGTAAGCATGACTAGAATCACATAAATCAATTTCGAAAAACAACTACTAACACAGTTCCACTCCACAGTTTATATTTCCCTCTTTGGGCTCTTCAATTCAGCTGCTCCTGTTTCTTCTTACGCAAGTTTTGAGAAATGAATGCACACCCTTAGCCAATTATCATTACATGGCCGTGTTCTCTATCCGGTAGCCACTACATTTAGTGTGTTAAATTCTGTAGTTTTGGGTTACCATGGGGTAGAGACAGAAGAAAAGCGGGAATGGGGAAGGAGGGCGAAAATGAAGGTTGTGATGGGGGAGGAGAGTAAAACAACGAAGGAAATGGAAGGGGAGAAAAAATGAGGGCTGCGATGAAGGTAGGGATTAGTGCCATGGGATTGGTGGAACAAAGGGCGTATCACATATGCAAGAAAGTCTTTCTCAGTTTGCGAGAAATTCAAGCATGTAACATACAAGAAAAAGATGCGATGTTTGGACTTACCGTGACAACATCTTGAGGATCAACCTGCCAGAAAAGAAGTGCCAAGAATCATTCAAGAGTACAAAATAAATCAAACTGAGAACAATGGATGACATTATTTAAAAAGTACTCCGTGATACTTAACAAATTCAATGAAGTTGGCCTAAAATTCAATACATTTATAAAACAAAATAAGAGAGTGTTAGGAATAATTTTTTTTTAAATGCCCACAAGAAAATATAGTGACAGAATAAAACATATTGAATTACTCAGTTAAAGAAAAAAAAACATGATCAATTAAGGCGATAGACTGACCTGTAGATCATTGCAGAGGAGAGTAATACCATCAGCCAATATTATGTCGGCATAACGATCTGCAACACATGCCCAACAGTTTCACCGAATATTTATTACTTGCAGACTTCTAATATGTCAATTGTCAAATAATAAAGGCAAAGCAATTTCTAGATAAATATAGCATGTAACATACGGTGACGGTGTTCACTGGTAAGAGGAAGAGGGAGGGGGGCAAAACTTATACAACGAGATAACAGATGCCACAAATGAACAAAAGAGTATCTAAAAGAAATGCACATGCCTTTGTATCGGTTGTAAAGTTCTTCCAGATGTCTAGTATCTGCAACCGACTTCACTTGGGGTTGACTGTAAAATACTTCAAATGCTGCTTCTAGATGCCAGTCACTAGCCTTCAGCGTCTGAAGAGCAACTTTGTCACTGCATAGCAGAAAGAATCAAATTTTGTCACTCAAACAAACTTATGCTCAGTACCCATCAGATGAACCTGGTATCATTTCCATGATCCATATGTAGCTCAATAATAGAGCTTCCAAACATCAAGAACTATAGAAGACCAGACAACATAAAGTTATCAAAATTTACCCCTTCCCCTCCCCTTTCTCCAAAGGGAGAAAGGCAAGTGACACAAAGTAGTGAGAAATTGATCTCTTCGATCCCATTTCCGTAAGGAGATATGGACATTTTCAAGGTCCCGCTTCATCTTGCAAGTGTTTGAACTCCCTCTATCATGAAAATTATATTGGAAAATGTGGAGCTCTTGATATTGGTGTAGAGGACATTACTATTAACGAGACCAATGTTTTTGTTGGGCATCAGGTGATACGAATTGCATGCAGAAGCTTAATAAAAGATGGAACTATCCCCAGAATCATTCCTTACAAATATTAGCTAAAACTCTAAGAGATGAGATTAGCACGGATCTGTCACCTAGAAATATTTGGAAATAGGTTGGAAGTTGGAAAGACCAGGGTTGTTGAATGCCTAGAGTACCACTCCTAAACAATTAAATGTCCGTGTAAGCTAAGGGTTCATCCTTCCAACGAATTACCCTTACGTAACGATCTTGAAAGAAATTCCCTTACAGCTCTTTGCATCTTCCAAACTTTTCATCAAAATGAAATACAAGATCTGCTACGTATAGCTCGACTGGGGCAGGTAATACCTCTTGAAAATCTAGTCCTGAATGCCCAACTCGTAATAGGAAACAAACATTCCTACAACAATAGAGGAAAATAAAAGTTGGAAATCTACCATGATTCCTTTGTTCTCGGCAAAGATAATTAGAAATATGATGTTCCGACTAGTCTAAACACGTCTGAAAAAATGTACTAGTCAGCTACACACATTGAAGCGTCACCTCTACCTCATTGACACAGTCTCCTCGAATGGTAAGCACATCCGGTAACTATTTTACCCTTCCTAGATACACAGAACACCTCTGTCAATGCCCAATTGAGGACACCCAATTACTAACTATCCATTTCCAATAACTTAGTTGCCTTCACTAACTCACAAAGCATGTCCCACCTTGCATCTTAAAATGCCACAATTAAATAATCGTTTCAGAACCTTATTTACTTTGATACCATATACAGAATGATCTAAAAAAAAAGAGAGAAAGAAAAATGACAACATCCACAGAAAAAGATGAATATAGCACTACATAAAAGCCAACAATGGCCAAATAGCTTGTTTAGATTGCTTTCCCCGAAGATGATATAAGCCCCTAGCGCACTCAAACACATTCATTTTTCCTTCTTTCTTTTTTGGCCCGACCCAAACCAGGCCAGCCCAACTCAATCGCATATGCCTCTCAGTGGTTGACTTCTTGAGCAATAAGTGTCAACATTCGGGTAACATTGGTTCGGGGTGAAATCCTGGACTTGGAGAAGGAACATATCAATTTGCAGCAGGTTGTCAGCAAAATTTCACATGTCTAATCTAATTCAGTGGCAACTCGTAGCAAATGTGGAAACACAGAAATACCGGCTTTCAGACAGAACGATGCACAATGGGACTCTACGTCTCTACCTACCAAGGTGCGTATAGAAGGAGATATGAGTGCTAAGAATCGGCCAATTCGCTTCGGAAATCATTAACAAAATAGATGCAATAAAAAACCTAATCTGCCCGCATTTAACAAAATGAAAAATCACTACTAATACAAGAAACAAACAAACAAACGAAAGTTACCTTGCACCAGTAATAGTGACGAACTGCTGGACTTTGTCGCGCTGTCCTCTACCCAGTTTGTTCTGCCAATTCAATCAAATAACACACCATTTCACTATCACTCAAACAAACTGATAATTTTCTGCTAGATTATCATGCAAAGAACCCTAAAACCCACTGAAACGAACCCAACATAATTCTTCCCATTTTTTTTTTCGAAACCCCCTCACATATTTGAACAAACGGGAAAAAATTGAGTAAAACGAAAGAACCCACATATTCCAAGCAAAAAGACTCAAACTTTGAGCAATATTTTCATCAAAACATTGTAAAAATCAAGTATAAATGAATGAAATTATGGGAAAGATGGAGAAAACATACCATGTTGGAAGAGCCGAAAAACCCCTAATTCTGGAAAATGAAAAAGGTTTTTGCCGTTGAAGGATGAGGAGGAAAAGTGTGAGAGATACGAAACTCTTTACTTGTGACTTGTGAGTTTCTTCCTGGATGCTCTACCCTGATGGCCTGATTAATGATTATAAATATTATTATTATATGTTCTTCATAGCTGCTCACTCGAATCTTATGTCACCAGAACTCTGCTACTCGGACAAAGACGAGTAAGAATCACGGTGCTACTGAGCAAAGAAATCATGTGATTGCACAATTGCACTACACTTGTCATTAATCCGACCCGACCCGATTTTTCTGGGTCATGAACCCGTTTTTTCGTTTTGTGATTGTTTTATCAGTTGTTTGGTTGATCAATCAAAACCTTCCAATTTAGTTACTTAATTAAAGTTACATAATTAGACGATACCTAGTTTCCTGTAAATACGAACTCTACTCACCCCCGAGCTTTACGTTTAGGTTGAATGCTGAATTAATTTCGTGAAACCCAAGACATTTTTTTTTTGAAATAAACGGAAATTCATTAATATTATCGCCAAACGGCACTTACATCAAGAATTATGAAGATACAAATATCATCAAGTAAATCTAATTGACACAATTTCTTGCTAATTAGCAAATTTGATCACTTGCACGTCGACATCTTTGCGTTGTTCATCAGTATCGGAGATCTATGTAACTCGAAAAAAAAAGGCAACAATGTAGTTGATGATATTTGATCCCAAATTCAGCTCCAACGCATCGTCATGACAAAATTAATGAATATTAGATTCGCAAATCTTAGTAAAAACCCACCTATATGGTGGTAGAAATGCCCTCTTGAGGAGGTAGAAACGAGTTATTATTGACAATAACTAGTGGTAGTTAATTAATTAGAGTGAATGATAAGAAAATTGGGGCTTACCACCATCTAATTGATGGCTGGTAGCCCCTAAATTTAGATTTACAGAAACCCACAACATTTGTGTATGTAGCAATGCTTGATTTTTTCCCTTTTTTTAACTTTAATATTAATCTGAAAGTAGTTCGTAGAATTATCATTCGTCTGAAGATCGCTTATCTTTGCTCCCTAATGGTAGGAGATCAATTTATTTATTTTTTTCATCATTACAAGTGTTCCTTAATATCTTTCACTTTTCTGTGTTGGCCTACCTCCAAGGCTCCAAAGGGTATAATGTAGGTTTTTTGTGCTCGAATAACTCAGTTCTGCATCCGTTTACTTTTATAGAAATGCTTGAGTATCTAGATTTATGGAGGGCTTTCAGAGCTTTTATTACCTCCCTCTGCATTGAGATCAACCTGAACATTTTAGTTCCATTTTGTAATTTTGCCAAGCTGCCTTAACCGGTTTTTGGGTATCTAAACGATTTGGTTTTATTATTTCTATCTACTATATTTAATCTTATGTCCACCAACACTGGTGAATGGACTGATAATCCTGGTTGCAGAAAGTTAGTAGCTAATATGGTATTGCTAGAAATCCAATGAGGGTTAATCAATGCTCTATCCAGCATCCTCTTCCTCCTGTAAGTTGCTCCAAGTGAAATGGCAACCATTACTTGGTAAGTCAGTAGGCTTGCTTGTCCTAAACAATCTGAAAAAGTTTCAATATCCTTTATGCTTAGATGCCCTTTGCTAATTTTCTCTCCACTTTGCAATACAACATTGAAATCTCCCATTACTAACCAAGGCTTTTTTATTTGCTTTGATTCTTGGGAAATGAAATCCCAGAGTTCCCTTCTTTCCTCACTGCAAGCACACAATTGAAGCGAGCCTTAGTGGATATACTGAGATATCGCCTTTAAAATCTGCACTTTTAGCACCCTACTTTCCATATGAGCCATATCCTACCATTATAGTGGTAATGTAGTTGTGATAAGTTTAATAATTCCCAAATTCCTTTTTGAGCAGAATAACATCTTTAGCTTGATTGACTCTAGTTTCCAGCAGTCTAGGAGATCAATATTATTTTCCTAAATAAGTTCGAGGACCTCCTTCTACTTGCGGGGCTTGTTACAGCCCCTCACATTCCATGTGATGAATACTATCATGGTAACACGAGACGCCCTCTAGGGTCAGTGTTATCTTCATCAATAATACACTGTGCATCTTGGATATCATTTTTGTCATTGGCAGGTTGGGGAGCAAATCAATCTCATTTTCTTGCGATGCTTTGAACCATTTTCTACAAATGTCAACTTTTTGACCAAAGAGATCTTTGCTTTATTTGTTGCAAGTGGAGTAAAACCATCGACATCTGAATTTAGTAATGTTTTCCATCGTGTATCTGCCATTGTAAGAACATCGGTTCCAAAACTAAGTGTTTACTCTACCCAACATACTATAAAAGCACTTTATTTGGTATTTGAATATTTATTTTTTTAACTTTGTCAAATTAGAAATATTTCATAAATTGATTATTTTTAGAGAAACAAAAACGCAAACACCGATTTGGTGCTTCTATTTTTGAGCATCAATATTTAGGTTAATGTTTTTATTAAACAATTTTTAATGTGTAAAAAATATATGTCTGGCGAAGTTTATATTTTTAGGGACTAAAAACACTTTGAAAAAGTAGGCCAAAGACATACCAAGGAACCGCTAGCATCGGTCATGCTTCCAAGTTTAAGAATCATTGTCATGTACTTGTAGTCCCAGTTTTGGGAACGATTTAATGAAACGGTGCTCGAAAATAAAATGTTAAACAAAATGGGTGGAAAAAAAACTCGTTCAACAAAATGGGGTGCACATCACCCACATTTAAAACAGATAAGGTTCTTGGCGGTTTTATGACTTATTTTTGGTGAACAGGAAAACGCCCAAGGTTTAATCTTCACAATTTTTTCTTTTTGTTTACTGTTCACGAGTCATAAAACCGCTATGGTCCTAGGCGGTTTTATCCATGGTGACGTGCACTCCATTTTGTTGAATACTATTTTTCTCAATCCATTTTATTTAACCTTTTTTTTAGCACTATGTCAAAAAATCGCTTTAGTTTTTGTTTCTAAGTTTATAGCAATACGACCAGTGCATGCTTTTGATCATCCCTAAAGAAAACTACTGGTTGAAACTCGATTTTGCATGATTTTTAATATATAATACAAATTTATGTAACGATCGACTACATCTAAAACTTCCTCGAAAACACGCAGTGCACTAGAAGCATTAGCGCAACTCTATAACAATGTTCACAATCAGGAAGAATTTCTATGCGGTTTCAGGAACACATGCTACGAGTACAAGCTAGGAATCATGATTTAAAAATTAGTGAGATAAACGTAACCACTACCAAATAAGAGCTTTAAAAAAAAGAAGTAAAAATCGAATTTTATACCTTCATCTAAAAGAGATTTGGGGCATTGGACTTGACTTTCCGTTTTTACCCTCTAATTTCCTTCTTCAGGTTTTCACACTTACAATTGTGCCACTCAAACTTTTGGGCTTTTTTTGACATTATGCACTTCCTCTTATGCACCCTTCCTATCTTTTTACAGGTGGGCCCGGGTGTGTGTCTTTTGTTCCCTCAAACTGTGACATGATAAGAGATTGTTATTGTTTTTGAATTTTTACGAATTTATTACTTTTGGCTGAACATGTTATAACCTCAAGTTTTTTGTTTTCTGCTTTTAAATACTGTTCTTATCTGTATAACTTACTTATCTCCTACAATACTGCTAGTTGTGGCTATCAGCTGGATTTTAGTCTCCTGCGTGTTGCGGAGCATGCATGCATTCTTACGCTTGTTACGTTCTGAGCATTGCATGCATTTCTTGGCGACATTATAAATTCTATATATGGTGTTATGCTTACCTCGTCTTACGTGAAATATCTCCTCTTTACTTTTCGTGCGTTGAACTTCCTTCACAGAAGGTACGCAAGGCAATACAGTGTCTCGTACGCGTTAACAAATTGTTATGTGCCCATAATCTTATTGAATCGGGTTGTTCTTGGGTGTTCGTAAGTTCGTTTGACGTTTAGATCGAAAGAAGAAATCGCACTCATTTTAGGTCGTTCGCCCGGGTTACGAATACCGTTGGTTTTCATTTCCGCGTATCTGAAGGTCTGTTCATTTTTAAATTGCGATTATTATGTCCACCAATTCTGAATTGTCGGCCCATGCCTTCTTCTGTGCACATACTTCTTGTTAATTAATTTTTGTTTTTTGTTTTTTTTGTGTTTCTTCTTTAAAACATGATTACCAAATGTTTTTTAGCTTTAACTCGTGTTTAATTGATAGTAATAGATATTATGGTTAGTAGGTAATTGATTTTGGTTAGGTTTATTATGCACAAAAAATATATACTGATGATTGTTTATGGTTCATTTTCACTAATAACGAATTCAGGTTTTCTTAGTTTAATTACTCGAACAAGGTTCAATTAGTTCTGATAATTATGATTTCTGTGCGTTTACAACCTGTTAATTAGAGTTCGACAATTTTGTTTTAAATTGGGTTTCGCTCATGTTTGTAGAAATGGTAAGTTGACAGAATTTGATCAACTGCTTCTTAATTAGGTTACTTAGCCTAAAATAGTTAAGATAAACAATATTTCGGAACTTTGATGATATAAGAAATTGTGAAGTGATTATCGGATTTTAATCAATTTAAGTTCCTGCAATTTTATGAAATATCAATATGATTTCGATAATTAAAACATAATATAAATGGTTTAAGTAAATCCTAAATAAATAATGACAATTAAGGGTTGATTTTTATGGATTCTATCCTGCTGTAAAACTAACCTTAGTCATTTCAAAAATTTTATAATAATTTGGAGGTTTTACATTGTTAGTCGAGTTGCTATCTTTTTCTTCTTCCAGTTGGTCATCTATCTTGTCAATTTCGTCTAACTTTGGCAATATATTTTATTTAGCTTGCCAGCACTGTGGTAGTTATATAGTTCACATTTTCGTTGACATACACAAATATTGATTTCAGATCGGTGCACTTTATTTTAGGTTCTTAGTTAAAAGACGACTTCTCGTATTAATTTTGTTCCATACTTATACACAGATCAATTTCGGAAAAAAAATACCGTCAACGGAGGATTATTTTTATACCTTGGTGCCTTAGCCGTTGTCGTAAAAAGATTTACAAGCTGCATCTGAATAAAGTTATTACGACTTCGATGAGGGTAACCAACCTTTTGTTGACTGAATACAAATTCTTTCGTGTTTTTCGGTGTTGTTTCTTACTGCGACATGTTGTGCTCATCATGGTTTGTATCGTAACAAGCACCTGCTATGTACTTATTCATTATCATATCTATTGGAGCATCAACTAAACGTATTAACCTACAACCAAAGAAAGAAATCAAACAATTAAAATGCAACTTATTAAAGATGAGTTCACCTAGATTCGCCGATCCTTTGTTTATGTGGTACAAATTCCGTTGATAGTTGTGGACACTCTTTCTTGTTGTCGAAGGTTCTGTTCATTAACATTTTTCCCATCATAGGCATTGGACATACACTTAGTGACTACTATGTTAATTGGGCCTTAGTGATTGTAAAAAATTGTTTGGCGTATCCAATAAATATATTTGATTGACACTTATTATAAACCTCACCGAAAGAAATAGAGATGTCCGTGTTCGAGTATTTTCTATATTCATTGTTACTACATTACCAACATGGGTGGGTTCACATGCATTGGGTTAGGTCCACGAAACCAAGGGCTGCGGTAACAAATTTGTGGAGCTTGATATGAGCCTTCTCAGTATGAAGAATCCTCCGAAACGGCCGTATGTTCTTCTGACGCCAATCACATGTGGTTTCTGCGGAACTAAACTATTTCGAAATGAGTCGCCTTCATTTTGCTGTAACCACGGGCAAATAAAGCTTGTTACCAATCGAATTCTGAATGCCCTTCGAAACTTCTTTATCAGCATGGATAAGGACGCTCTAAATTTTCATAAGTACATCATCAACAACCAATTTACGCTCACATCTTTCGGAGTTAATAAGGACGAAGAGCTCGCGAAAAGAGATCATGGGATATACACGCTCAAAGTGCAAGGGCAGGTATACCACTACATAAACGAGGTGCTGCCGACTGATGCTCCTCCAAGATACATGCAATTTTACTTCTACGACACGGAATTGGAAATGCTTCATAGATTGCAATCTCACGACAACCTATCAGCAACAATATTCTCGAAGCTCATGGCAATCACGCGTTTGAACCCATACACAACCATTTTCAGGTCGCTGCGAGAAGTTGGTGTTAATGATATCGGCCACATAGTCATACGTTGTAATCCTGATGAGGATCAACGTACCCACAACGCTCCGACGACGTCACAGGTTGCGGCTATTTGGGTTGAAGACGAAGACCCCGATAGCCCACCTACACGTGATATTGTTGTTCAAGCATGTGGTGGGCGTAGTTATCGAATACATCATTACTACGGCTGCTACGGTCCACTTCAGTACCATCTTCTATTTCTTTACGGCGAGACTGGGTGGCATCAGGGTATATACAAACAAAGTGCCAACCGCCAGCGGGAAGAACAGTGTCCAGCGTTTCCATATAATGAAGTTCTTGTTCAGGATGTAGACGACCTCATGGAAGGTGAACAACAAGGTAAGTATACGGTTTACAGTCTATATTTCATTCAATCTACTAGATGCGCAGCTTCCGTGGGTGTTGCACTGTTACCAGTGCCCTTACGATATTCTTGCGTTTGTTTTCCACGTCAGTTTCGCAGTCGTCGAGGTCCGAGAGAAAGGTTTCATACAGAGAATATTACTGTTACCGATTTCAGATACGTTTATCAGATCGCTCTATGTTGCTCCGTTGTGGAATACTTCTTCAGAGATATGCAGTTGATGTAACACCCCGATCCACCGTCCGTCGCAACACAACCCAATAAGATGGGATGTCACCCATTAGGCCCATAAATCCTCGCTTGGCTCTAAAAGGTGAATGCCTTGTTGGTAGTAAGATGGTAGGAATCTATTATAAACTCCATAAACAACTTTCCATATTCCGTCATAAACCACCTTCCATATTCCATAGTGTTACAAACTACCCCACTTAGAGAACGTAACGTCCCCGTTGCACCTCAGCCAAACCATACCAACATCAACATAGGTCCAAGATCTCCCCCGCTAGACGGCTGGTCTGGGCCTTACCCCAGCACCTAGCACGCGGTCGCAAGGTTGCTCTATACCATCCGTAACAGCCCGATCCACCGTCTGTTGCAACACAACCCAATAAGATGGGAAGTCACCCATTAGGCCCATATATCCTCGCTTGGGCTCTAAAAACGTAAATGCCTTGTTGGTAGTAGATGGTAGGAATCTATTATAAACTCCATAAACCACTTTCCATATTCCGTCATAAACCACTTTCCATATTCCGTAGTGTTACAATTGACATGTACATAAAGATTGAAACGACGAGGCTTGATTTCTTCAGGCACAATTAAGATACTATTCGAGCGGAGCTTTACCAAGGGATTATAGACGGCATAAACCAGGGAAACACCGAAAGCGCTTCCATTGGCCGTCGGTTTATTCTTCCATCGTCTTTCATTGGCGGCCCGCGAGATATGCGTCGCCGATATCTTGATGCAATGGCTTTGGTTCACCGCTTTGGGAAGCCAGATATATTTTTAACTATGAATGCAACTCGTCGTGGCCTGAAATCTCGCGCGAACTTGAGCCTTACGAGGAGGCGCAGAATAGACCTGACTTAGCTGCGAGAATTTTTCACTCTAAACTGGTGGAACTGAAGAAGGACATTACCACAAAAAAATTGTTCGGTAGCATGGCCGCGTACGTGTACGTCATTGAGTTCCAGAAGCGAGGGTTGCCACATGTTCATTTCTTACTCATTTTAGACTCTGATAGAAAAATAAGGAATGCAGATCAGTACGATTCACACGTGTGCGCTGAGATTCCGGATCGTAGTAGCAACCCTCATCTTTACGAAACCGTCTTGAAACATATGATACATGGACCTTGTGGATAATATCCCTTAATAGTGAAAATATCTGCATGCGAGATGGAAAGTGCAAAAATCATTACCCTCGTGAGTTTACCAGTATGACGACAAATGGCCGGAACTCGTATCCTATATATCGAAGACGAGACGACGGAAGGGTAGCCACTATTCGCAGGAAGGTACTTGACAATAGGTGGGTCGTTCCCTATAACCCATACTTACTAGCGAAATATGACTGCCACTTGAACGTTGAAATTTGTTCAACAATCAAAGCCGTAAAATATTTGTACAAGTACATCTATAAAGGACATGATTGTGTGCAATTCAACGTCACCGGTGCTCAAGATGTGTCAAATTTAGATGAAATTAGCTCCTTCCAATTAGCTAGATGGGTTGGGCCTCCAGAGGCCATGTGGCGTACATTTTGATTTGCTATGAACGAAATACACCCTCCAGTTCTTCCTTTACAATTGCATCTTCCTAACATGCAGAACATTACATTTCGTGAAACGGAAAGCTTGCTGAATATCATTAGGGATCAGAGCAGAAGGAGGACAATGTTGACTGCCTTTTTTGATAAAAATCGCTCTGACCCTCACGCACGATCACTGTTGTACCACCAGTTCCCAGAACACTACGTATGGAACCCTAAGAAAAATGAAAGGTTTTGGGGTGCTCGGCAAAGGAGTCTTGCCGTTGGACAGGTGATATACGCGAACCCTGTCGAAGGAGAGCGGTATTGCTTACGGTTATTACTCGGACACCTTAATGGGCCGCAGTCATTCGACGACATCCTTTCGTTCAATGGTATTAGGTATTCGAGCTTTAGAGAGGCGGCATACCAACGTGGTCTGCGAGATGCTGACAATTCTATCAAACTATGCTTAAACGAAGCTGTTCAGTTTCAAACTCCGTATGTGTTGCGGCGTCTGTTTGCAACATTACTGATATACTATCAACCGCAAAGCCCTAAATCACTTTGGGATAAGTACTATCAGCCACTGTCCGAGGACTTTGCTAACTCGTACCCGTTGGATGCAAGGAAGGTGCAAAGACTTACTTTGAAGAGCATTCGTTTCCTCAGTGAGGGCATGGGAAAGGATTTCAGCATGTTGATTTCAGTGAGCTAGAATTGACAAAGAACTCAAAAGAAAAACTCATGAAAGAAATTGACGAGGAAATGAAAGTTCCCATATCTACTCGTGACTTGGAATCCATACACTTGCTCAACTATGGCCAAAAAAACGCCTATGGAATAATTTACCAGCAAAGAATCATGCAAAAGAAGCCAGGCGCTTTCTTCGTTGATGGACTCGGTGGCACAGGTAAAACCTTCTTGTACTCTACTTTACTTGCACATCTGAGGGTGCATGGCTTTATTGCGCTAGCGGGTATAGCTGCAACCAACATGGCCGGCGGCCGCACTACCAATTCTCGATTCAAAATTTCGTTGGATGTTGATGAAAACCAGAGCCTTAAGATCTCCAAACAAGGTGCACTAGCCGAGCTGATCAGACAGACAAGGCTAATTATTTGGGGCGAAGCATCTATGGCGAAATGTCAGACAATTGAACATTTGGACAAGGAATTACGTTAAGTATGTTCCAACAACATAATCTTTGGTGGAAAGGTCGTCGTGTTTGTAGGTGACTTTCGACAGGTGTTGTCTGTCATACCGAGGAGCACTGTACGAGAAGCTGTTGATGCAATTTTTGTTATGTAACCCCTATGGGCACATCTGGAGAAGATTCATTTAACCCAAAATATGAGGGCCATTCATGATCCTGCCTTCAGTGAGTTTGTTCTCCGCGTCGGAGACGGTTCTCCTCCGTATCAAAGCGAACGATATATACCTCTACCACAAGCCATCATTCTACCGTATATTGACGAAAGAACCACGATTGAGCATCTGATCGAGGACATATACCTAGATGTAGGTAATAGCAGCTTCGACCCCCAGCTTATCATCACCAAAGCTATTCTGACACCGAAAAACGATGACACGAAGATAATCAATTCGATACTGGTTTCTCGACATCTTGGAGAATCGTACGAGTACAAGAGTTTCGACGGAGCGGAGGACGATTCCGCAGAAGAATACCCTACAGAGTTCCTTAATACTCTCCATCCTAATGCGCTTTCGGCTCATCAGTTGATCCTCAAAAGAAATAGCCCCATCATTCTACTCCATAACTTTAATCCTACATCGGGTTTATGCAACGATACTCGATTGATCTGCAAGGGTTTCTCACCGAACGTCGTTGACGCGGAAATTGCAATAGGGCGCATCATAAGGGTGAGGGAGTGTTCATACCACGCATTCCACTGCAACCTTCGCGGGCGGATAAATACCCATTCATGTTTAAGCGCAAACAGTTTCCTATTAGGCTGAGCTTTGCAATGACAAACGCTTGATAAGGTGGGCATATACCTTCCCCAGCCAGTTTTCTCGCACGATCGGTTGTAAGTTACATTGTCTCGTGCAAAGAAAAGCTCAGACATAAGAGTTGGTATCAAGCCTACCGTCAACGGTGCAGACGGGTGGAAAAAAACGAAAAAACATTGTTTATTATGATACCCTACATCGTGCTGGCATCCTTTAAACATATATGTAATGTTTACTGTCTTCGTACATAGGTTGTGCTAAATAACATGTAAACCTGCATCGTTTCTTTTGTCCGAGGTAGTTTGGCTTGTTAGTTCGATGTACACAAATTGTGCCACTCTTAATCAGTATTGCTCCATCACTTTATGTTATACACACAGAAATTTTGCGTACGATTACCATGATTTCCTTAGACACTATTTCTTCCATGTGCGACACCATCTAACATGAGTTTAACGTGTTGTTTGTAGCCGGTATTCATCTAACATATGCTTATGCTTATTGCACAACATCTCTTTATGTTGTGTATACAACTAACAATATTAACGTCAAGTGCAGTTCACTGATGGCTCACACGTTGTTAAGCTCATTGATCTCACTAACGAATGCCACAACTACGTAACGAGGGCCACACTTATTCGGATTCTCCCACCGAAGACATCTGTCAACAAACACGTGAGGACGCAGAATTTGATTTTTGAAAGCGAGGTTTGTGTACTAGAAATACAAAAACAAAACATTTGATCCATATCTGTGGCTACTAACATGTATACTATATTTCAAGATGTACAAATGTAGGCGACGCTGTTCGAACAAAATATTGAGCTTTTTAAGGACACGTTCAGAGTAGGTCATCAATATGAGTTTAGTAACGCTATAGTCAACGTTGCCCCTGAGTATGTAAGGACATCATCCACGAGGATTATTGAGGTGCCTCATGAGGAACCACGACATGATGAGTCGTCGTTTCTTGTCCCCTTAGACCAAATTACTGATTACTTAAGGGTGCCAAGAAGAGTAGGTAATATTTACAACTACATTATCTTCGACTACATAAATTGTACCTTGTACTTTCGTATTTCGCACAGTATGCATTATATATATATATATATATATATATATATATATATATATATATATATATATATATATATATATATATATATATCAGTTACACAAACATTAACTGATGATTAAATGTGGGTAGATATAATGGCTATTGTGGTCCGTGTAGATCCGACAAGGATAAGACGTTCAATGAGAACATGGCGACTTTATAGCATTCGAGACATTGTGCTAATTGACCGGGCCTAAGTTCCTTAGCGGAATTGGGTAACCCCAGAATTAAAACGTATTCCTTGATTCACGTACTCCCCCAATAAATTTTGCAGCATGCATCCAGTACGGTTGTTCGTATGTCGTAATCTAATCACTGACGAAGCTGAGCAGTTGTCCGACTGAATTGAATCTGTGCCCATTGCTCACGTCACCCGCGTTGCGGTATCACAATTTGGAGGTATAGTTACATGTGCACTTTATAGAAGTTGTAGTACACGTTTACATACTTACAAACGTGCTTGTTATGTAGGTGGGTCATTAAGCACGATTTCACCCTCTACTATCACCTACGATATTTATACCGCTGACTCTCAATCTTTGCATGAATTGTAAGACTAAAAATACAGAAATGTCAAAGTGTGTAGCAAATAGATTCCACAAACAGTTATTAACATGCATTTTATAGGGCAATGTCAAATGCTGCCATAATTGATGATATCAGGAATACATTTCCGGTGCTGGCGACAGAAAATGAGATCACAATTATCCTCGTTGTTGCGCTACCGGAGTAGCAGGTACACATCACTACCCTGACCACGCAAGCACTGCACATTAAAAAAAAAAACAGATCGCTCTAACAATATACGAACATTTGATTTTTCCACAGCCCGACATAAACGTACATCTTAGGGGTAAAGTTACAGGCATTACCAACTCAGACTCAATAGTATACAACTCATGCAACATTTGTACAAAGTCTACTTCTGAACCCGTTGGAACAGAATTGACGTGCCCCTCTTTGAAGGGCACGCCCCATGAAGCAACCGCAGAGCAAAGATTCGCAATTTCCTACTCTGTGTTCGCAATCATAAAAACCAGTACAAAACTTCCGGGTTCATCACATTGATTGGAATCGTATAATTAAACAGGTGTGTGGTTAAAATTGAATTCTCCGATGATAGTGGAACACTGAGCTTCCCGTTATTCCGTCTTGTTGGTGAACAGCTGATCGGGAAACCTGCGAATGACATAGCAGCACTTAGCTCTGAGGTGAAACATCTCTTATCGTATGCAAACTAAGAAAATGCACACGTCATCAATTCTATTTAGAATGGTGTATACCCATGACCATTTAATACATAACAACTTGAAATTCAAACCCACTCCAGGAGAAAAAAAATTTAATTGATGACACCGTACGACGCATCACCGGTAAGGATTTCATTAAACATCTAAACACTTACATGGGAGGTCCTACATGAGAGACTCTTTTCTGGAACGTTAGGTGGATCGAAGAAGCGAAAAATTAGGTGAAATCATCTGCACATTTGCTCCCACGTACGTCAACCATATGTAGATTCACACCAAATAAAATGCCCGTCATACAAAACGCAGTGGCCCAACCATATGTACATAAAATAAGGCAGACGACGGACTGTAAAAGAATAAATTCAGGTCAAATCAGCTCAACGTCCACTTCCATGTATGTCAACCATATGTATATACTGGTACTCCGAATAAAATATTTGTCTCCAAAAACACTGTATCTCGATCGTTTGTATATATAATAATGCACAAGTGGTTTTGTATGCCCCTACACACTGACACAAACGTCTCAAGAATTGCTATGTTTTATGCTTCCGTCACAACAAACGCTTGTCCAAATTTGCATAAAGACAATAGTGATTTACAAATAGAACAACTGCGCAAGAAATGCATTATAACGGCAAGGACATACACTTGCAACAATTTCGCAGATTCACGCGTACCAAAGGAACGCCGCCACAAAAAAAAACGCTCGCGTATCGTTGACGCGTGCCTCTTCCTACATCACAACGCGTTTTGTACGTGTCTTATATAGCATAACATGCATGCGAATCGTAATATATTGTACGTGCGCTTCACTAATGGTTGATATATATTATTATTATGTAAAGCGCAAACCATTGCACACATCAATTCGATAAAGGTTGATACAACTTGGGCTGAAGATACGTTCTGTGCAGCAGTTCACCTATCTTGAATGCTCATTTTCTGAAAGAGGCCGTGCACAGGTACAGCTGAACAAAAAAAATCGCAGAGGAACGTTTTCTGCAACGAAGATGATAACAAACACAACCCCAAACAGGGCTTCAGCCCCTGATGATGATGTCGACGATGTTCACTCCGACGGTGTTGATCAACCGATAGGTCATGCCTCAGGTAGACACAGAGATGCCCATACTCTTTTCGACATCATGGCCAGAGAACAAGCAGTTCGTTTTCTGTACAAATACGTCCATAAAAACCGTCAAACTTCAGAAGACGTGATGTCAAATACAGTGAACGAAACAATCATTGAAGAGGGCAGAGCGAGGTTCATTAAAGAAAAACTACGAAGAAGCAAATCTGGCTGCTACTTGAAATTACTTTCGGGAATGCTACAGTAGAAGGTGACACCTTCGATGCTATTTGATACCGTACCACGAGATCGAATTGTACAATGACAATGAAGTGTTTGTGTTCACGTTTTAGGTCCGCGAAATAAAACGCTGAAAATGTACTCCACTTTCGTGTAAAAATGTAAATATCCTAATAAAAAGCATTGCTTTCTAAATCGATGCTCCCATCCCCAACAAAACAACATGTACTCTTCAATTTTACATTAAAAATGAACTCTACATCGTACGTCCCAAAGAAATCTTCGTCGTAATGATAATTATTGTAATAGATATAAACGTCAGATCAAAATTGGCATGACGATTCTTCTCGTGTATGTCATTTGCGATACAATGCAGCGCGTGTTACGCGACACAATCTACACACAATTTGTAGATAAAGCCTGTGCACTTAATCCACAATCACAAACGACGACCACACGCGTAATTAGAAATTAGTGACCACTGCACATGCAACCAATTTATTGTGCAAAGGTTACACGTACGTGTGTCTTCCACGTTACACGTGCGCATTTTGTAACAGATGGATCTGCATCCTGTACTCGCTGTCCCAAAAAAACAGGCAGTGTATGCCAAGTGGCAGGCGTGCGACCTTACCTTTACACATTCGACTGGCTGTTGCTTCCTTTACACCGAACATCGGTCGCGGACGACCGAAAGACAGTAACTCATTTACAGCCACAATAAGCGATGTTAATCCATAAGAAATCATTGTGATAGCTACAACAGATGTAGACAGCGCAGGTCAACACGTACCGATCACAGTTGCTACAACTTTGACACGCTGGGATGATACGTTAGTGCTATCAACTCGGGCAGATATCGGTCTCCCATAAGTATCTATAAGTAACAGCGCAAAGCACTGGCAAAATACAAGCACCGTGGCATCTACCAGGTTTAATTTTTCCGCCTTACTCATAACTATATTCCAAAAAAAACATAACAATGTTAACGTTTTTGGTTTTATTCGGTGTTAAAGGAACCATGGAGCTCCCACACAACACGTTAGAAATCAATTTGAAGATAATATTAAATGACGTACTAAAGCAGTTACGGCTACCTGCAGCTGAATTAAGCATCCATGCAGTTACATACGATGAATTGAAAGCATATGTTGCAATACATAGAGTAGGAGACCCTCCAAAAATGATTAGATTCGTTGGCTCTCCCTCAAAACTGGTTGGACCATCACAACAAAGGTGTGCTCACAAAGCCATCAAATTTCTGGGAGAGGTTTATAACTTCGACGTAATGGACTTTAACTACTACGAGCTCCAGATGTTTGAGCAAAACCTCCATCAACTCGAACAAAATATCTCTGCTGCAGTAGAGGCTCTATCGCTCCAAGACAACGACTCATACGTGAATCGTTCATAAACACAACATCATAATGGCCAAATGGAGAACGACACAACGTCGTATGTAAATACACCTCATGTAAATACTGTTGTGAAGAGGAGTTTAAACATAACTTCTCTCTGTACTGTCACGCCGCTGTAAGTAAATAAACCGCACGTAAAAAATGTTGTAAAAAGGAGTTCAAATAAAACTTTTTTAAAAACGTTAATGCAGAGCTTCCCATCTAACGTTCTACTGTACAACAACAAAAGTTGGATGCCGCGTGCCGTTCCAACTAGTCTATTCAAAATGCAGAAACTCTCATCAACTACTTGTTTTTTTCCAAGTCCTCACACCTTGGCCTTGTGCTCTGGCCTGTGTGTGTACTCGAAATCTATGTGTACAAATGCTCGCTCTACATCAGGTAGCTGCTCCAGCTTCTCTTGCAGTGTTTCGCCAATGTTATGTGCTTGGTTAAGCAGCATGTTTTCTGGCAACACGATATCCACCTCGACGAAGTAATGTGTACCAAATGTGTATGCTCGTACAGTGTCAATGTGCTTTATCTCTTCATGATGATTCCATATTAGATAGGTTAACTTCGCTATGAAATCTGGTGGCGCTGTCCTCCCAATTAGTGACCAGACGTTTTCAATGACGGTTTTCGCCCATGTGCCAATTGTGTACAAAGCGACCTGCATTACATTCAATAATAAAAGGCAATCAATTTTTGAGTCAGCAGTGTTAATGAGTCATTTAACACTTTGCGATGTAATCTGAGCGGGATTAACTCACAAGAATGGCACCCGTTGGATCGATCCACCAGAAGAATCGGACTGCTAGAACCGCAGTTGCCAGGCCAACAGAGTTTGTGACGACATCAAAGAAGTGATCTTGGGCATAGGCTCTAACTATCTCATTCTTAAATCTGCGGCAATAGATCATGAGGAGAAATTTCACTACTGTAACAGAGATCATAATTCCAACCATCCACATTTCCTGTTCGTGGTTCATCTTAGGCCCCGACTGCAAAATGAAAAAGAAATTAGTAAACACCACCACCAAATGATAAGCGATGTCGGTTTTGGTAGTTATGTGTTAAGAAGCAAGTTGAATAAACGTACCTTGGTTACGAGGTCACGAACTGACTCAAGCAGAATCTGTAATCCCAGTGTAGCCATTACTGAGGCAAAGACTATGATTCCCTATAACATCAGCATTCCGCACCGTTTCAAATTTTAGTTTGTTACAGGGATGGAGTAAAGAGAGGGGACTCGTCAGTCGTTACCAAAATACCAAATATAGTTTTAAAGAACTGAAGGGATGTGGCTTAGTTGATTTCAAGCAATACTAAGTATTCTGAGAGACAAAGTACAGCCAGAAAAGAGCTTTCTATGAACGCCAAAGATTGTGTAGTTTAAAGACATACCACTGGTTGCATCCTCTTCTTTCCAATGGGGTAATTATACTGGTTAGGAGTTTTCATGGCGTGGGAAGTAAACCACAGAATAAACCCCGAGAGAAGATCAAGAAGTGAGTCCAAAGTTGATGCTATCACTGCCAGTGATCTGCTTTCTATTGAGGCATATATCTTAGCAAGGAAGAGCACGACATTTGCTGCATTGGAGATGTGAATTGCCAAACGCTCACTTTTTGCAAGCTGCGCCATCTCATCCTGGCATAAATATTTAACAAGTGAGCTTTAGAATGTATAATGTCTCAGAAATTGGTTATAAGATGCTTGACATGACAAGATACTTTTTGAAACCAACATTCATGCAATCTGATGAGCAGGAGTAACACAATCCAAGGACACAATATCCACCAGAGAATTCATAAAATAACCTTCTGTAATAATCGGCATATTTTCCCTGCTTTCTGAGCAAACACATAGGATTAAGACATCCTTGAAATGATTATATATAGAGAACTAGAGATCAGCCAAGGATTCTCAAGTTTAGTTTAAATAGTTAATGATAAGTGTACAAATTATATGATTAACCCCAATATGACAAATATTCAACTACCATGTTGATCTTCATACTTTCATCTGCACTGTGTATGCTAATTCATGTTGCAAGTGAGATATTATAACCAAACTTAAGAAATTGGCTTTCAGAAAATAAAAAAATTTACATTCGCCACACACGGTAGGGTTATGGACCTATGTTTCCATGACCTAATAATTCTAATTCATATTTTGAGCAGATACAAGGGCCTCAAGTTCAACCATGAAGGTTTATGATTTGTTTTAGCAGGATGTCAGGGGATGTTGTTAAAAAAAAAAATCCGTCCTTATCAACATAGGATTTACTATAAAAAAGTGCGAAAGCATAAACGACAAATATTCAGATACTTCCTCAAATCCTGTCAGGAAAACTGCACAAATGGCCCGTTATGTACTGTTGGGTGAAACGATTCTTAGATCAGACAAATGATGTTAGTTTTGGGTGTTTGATAGCATTTTGGAAATATAAGAGACTCAAATAAGCGAAGGTTTTTTAACTGCAATGAAAGGACTTATATATTATTGCAGTTTAATGTTTCATGTAGGCATGTAGCTGTCCACTTAGCGAATGCCCTTGAAGCTACTGTTTAGAAGACTCAAATTCCAGATACCACATCTTCTTATACAGATATCTGTTTTCATCAAAATCTATGTGAAGATTGAAGTACTTAAAGTAAGATTTCTTGTGGAATAAGTTTCACCGAAGGATCAGAAGTCGTTTAATTTCTAAAACTCACTGTGTATCCTGCTGCAATGCTCTGTTTAAGTGGAGCAGCCTAGCTCTCGTTTCTCGTTTGTTCTTTTAATTGGTGTGTGATCTGTGGTACTATTATGGACTGACAATGAAAGAAGATTTGAAATAACTGGTTAGCTAAGTTTTATAGATAAGGTTTTTTAATACTCGGTCATTTGATTAGGCATTAATAACTTTGACTACTAAACAAGTCATCCTTCTCAGGTTGGATCAAGTGATGATTCTGATTTGGAAATGGCTGCTCAGGCACAATTGCACAAATTTTGGCGTCAAAATCAGCCCATCCAAGTTCATGGTCAAGTTATACATCAAGTATCTATATTAAATGAAGACTTTCAGCCAAAGAAAAGCTTCCCATTGCTAAACATATCAAGCAAGCTTCACATCCTTTTTGTTTGTGCGTATTTCGTCATTTCCAATCTTTTTTTTCTTATCGAATAGAGTACTACATGTAACATGTAAAGGGCATAGAGAACCAACTCAACCAAAAGCCTAAGCTAATGGTTAAGGCCCGACCAATGGTTTTATACCTTAACCGCTTATAAATAAGCTCTCCCTAGCATGTAAGAAAGCAGATTGTGATGATAAGAAAAACTCTTTGGGTAGATTCTCAAACTCCTGTGGTTTAGTAAGGTTTGTTTGATAAACAAATTCGGGGGTTCCAGCTTGGCTTGTGTCTCACTGGTGTCTCTGTAACTCACATTTGGTTTAATAACTCTCCCAAGATTGTAAGCTTGAGTGGTGTCTCTATATTACGCGATTGCATTCTCTCTGTTCTATGATTTTAAGTACAAAAGATGCAGAAAAACAACAAGAAGAAAAACTGCATTTCACTCTCCAGATCTGTATTGTTTCATTTTCAAATTCATTTATCAACTAGGTGACAACGAGTGCACCGTGTTTCCAATAAGAAATGTTAATGAAAGTTAAGAAAGCGGCTCTACTAGAAAGATCCATATCTAGCACACAAGGTTAGGGTTAAGACACCCGGGTTTCTATGTTTCCACATCTAAGTAACTCTTGAATAATGTCTTTAGATAAACAGTGTTTGCAGATACATAGACTGGTCCTCATCAATAAACGAACAATATAACCCAGTAACAAAAACATAAATAGAAAACCAACCTCCGTAAGACTTCCTGGAAAGATACCTGTCTCGTTGACAGTCTCCATCTCATTGAAGCCTTCTAGCAACCTTTCCTGTTTCTCATAATATTCAGCAACTTTTCCTTGTTTCCCTGCCAAAACACGTAGGAACCAGAATGAAGAAGCTGCGTATATCTAATACATGTCTGATTAGTCTATTTGCTGGGTACTTCAAAATTAAGAATCACGCAGATCAATAGTTACTGGAACGAAAGGCTGGGCTTGAAAAGTAATAATAGAATCAGATTGTGCCTTATAATTCCTAAAGGATCCAAATTTTCAGAGTACATCTACCAGCAGGACAGAACGAAAAATTAATCAGCGAACAGCAGGATGTCATTACCAAGGTTTCATTGAGGCTTGCCAAGATCCTAGTCATGCCACTATAACTACATAACTAGAAATGACTTAAAGAGCAAGAATTACACCATGGCTGCATGTCATACATGCTCCCTACATTGGTAAGCTCACGGAAATCAGCAATGCTCGATTGTGCCTTCCAACTACAAGACCCTATCACGCAAGCATGTTAGGAACACTGTTGACTATTTTATGTTATGTCAGAGTTCTAGTTATTATGAAACAGGTCAGGTTACAGTGTTACACTCATGAACCTCAATGGACAAACCATCTAAAAAAAATTATACATAGATGCAATGCAGTCGACTATGATGGGATAATCAACCTCATTTCAACTCTAAATCAAGGATACATGGTCATCTGCAATAATGAGACATGATTGGACACATACAAAAATCGGATAATTTACAAAATGAAGCTTTTTGCTCGAATGTCAATTAATCAAATAACATCAAACAGCCAGCACCACCAGAACTACACAACAGTACAAATATATATATATATATATATTTTTGGGAGATCAACCACTACAAAATCATTTGACTGTCCACAAAACCATTTTCACGAAGGTGGCCGAAGTGCATAATCCACAGCAACTTACTAAGACCACCATAATTCAAAATTCGGGTTTGGTTTTCGTACATGCAATGCAACCAAATGAGAGAAGTGATAGCTAAGTAGATGGCCGGCGATTTTTGATTCACAGACCACAATATCAAAATTCACAATGCATATGAAGATACTCAGTAATTATCTTCTTAAAATCATTATCATTACCTCTGTACCTCGAAATAGATACATATCATAATTCACAATGCAGGTCACGTGTTTCGACATTTTCACCCACTCATCCACATACGGAAATATCTATGTCAGCAGGTTCATCACTTCCATTAGAATGAAACGTACGTGTCAGTTAATTTCCCTAGTTGTGCTTTTTCACGTTTAAAGAGACCAATTAGCCCAATTTTTAGGGCATAATTCAGACCTAACCAAATATGAAAAGTGCGTTTCCGACCCCCAATATAAAAATTGGTGCGTTTCCAATGGCATTGTCTCAGACTCTCGGTGTTCACATCGTCTTTTCGAAATTTCAGTTAAAAAACCTACAAAAATTTACTATGCCAACATAATAACTCAATACCTCAGAGGGTTTTCACCGTCATTAACCCACACTGAAAGTTGCGTGGAAATATAATAAAACAACATGCAAAATATATATGCAAGGAATGAAAGCTTACTGCGAGTGCGAGAGCGGAAAAGGTGAGTGAAACGAGAGTTGGAAGAAGGTCGAGTTTCTGGTAATTGGAACTCGCTCAGATTGAGTCGCCATGACTCGTTGTCTAACTCAGTTTCCGTCATGGTGAACTTTTGGTTATCAAACAGTTGAAACCAAGCACAATGTGCCAAGAAATTAAAATTAGTGTTATTTTTTTCTTTTGGAGAAGATATAAGCAGAGACGCAGAGTAAATTTAAGGGCGTAAAAAAGAAGTGAATAGGAAACTTATTTGTGTTCTGTGATGTGTGCGGGGAGGAAGGGTAAGAAAAAAAGTGTGCGAAGTTTCCAATTTGATTGAATCGTTTTGGATTTTGGCAAGGTGTTGTGCGACTTGTGGTTCAATTTTACTTTGCTTAAAATTTGATGGTGAAATTTTTGGAATAAAAATCTTTCGGTTTGTGTGCTTTGGTAGGTCATCCGATGATCGATGAGATAAAATCCTTTGGTTGTCAAAAGTTATAATGAACATAAATGGTCCTCCATAAAAAAATAAAAAAAAAAGTTGAAGCGGGAATAGACACTACTAGTTTGCGTGTTCGTGCCGGCGCACGGGCTCTCTACTTGTATTACTGATAGTCGTTTCACAAAAAAAAAAAAATCATTGTTAGATAATTACTGTACACGTAAATGTCACATGTTGAACATTATCTATCGTATGGAAAAAAAAGTGTCACCTATCACTTAAAAAGTATTAGGTCTCCCTTATAAAATGTTGATTACTACTACCTCCACAAAAGATGACGTATTGATAGTTTTGAGAGTTTGATTTACAAATATAAGAATAAATACTCATAAATAAATTATGAAATGCACATTGTGGGATTCGTATCAAAAACTATTTTTACATATGTATGTTTTCATGAATAAGATATCAATAGATAAAGGAAGTGTCCCAAAAAATTAACCTTATAATACGCGACTTGATTGAAAGCTATTTGAACAAAAATCGACTCGATGTACAATTTCATGCGGACCCGACATGAGACGAACCCAATATAACACAGCCCGCTCTTACCATACGGGAAATAGATCTAACCCTCGTAATTTTCAACTCTATTTGCATTACTCATGGATTGTTATTTTTGTTGAGATTGCAAAGAATTCAATAATTCTACACATACGTAATCATCTTACCAAAAGAAACATATTTTGCTTAGTAATTTACATCATTATCTTTATATAAGTTATTCATTGTCTTACAAAAAATTAATAAAGTCATAAACTATATATTTAATTGCGTTAATAAGTGTTATGTTCCTGATTCTCCGACTTTTAATCTAGTTGAAACGTTTGAAATATAACTCTTTCAACAATAAATTACCACACGGAATAGTAAATAGTATAGGGAGAACTTTCTAATATATATGAAGAATAATAACTAAGTTAACGACTTATACTCCCTTCAATTTTGATTATGATGTTGCATTGTAAATGCACGTATTGACCCTCATTATATGTTTGAAAAAAAAAAACACTTTAGTTGTTACATTATAAATGTAAATAAATATTTTTCAGAGCCTATCATATGGTCATCATTTCAAAGTATATTTTGTTTAATTGTTTGTATCAAATGTGGCATTACATTCAAAAACTCTGCGTGGTAGAACTTGAGTCAGCTCAATCTTATTCATGAACCCCTATTCATGAACCAATGCTACGTAACAGAATAACGTCCAATCTGAACTTGATTCCGATTCTTAAAAGGGAATAAAACTTTTGAAAGAAAATGAAAAGAGTATAAAAATAATTCACCTTAACGTCCTTAAGGCTTATGCTTTCTCCAATTCTCTATGATTTGCACATTTATTTTGGACTCTTTTTTTTCGCAGGATATTAAGATATATTGGAAAATGGAATGTGTCACAATTTTAATATCATAATTAAAATTGAAGAGAATCATATACTTAACATAGATTGGGGATCATTTTATTCGGCTGTTTCAACCATTCAATATTTCAAATCTTAATAATTTTAAAACTTTCCTATTTTTTATAAATTAAAATAATCTAAATTTTCAACTAATTATGATATTTATATTGTTTATTAATTTCAATTCCTTATCAATATTTTAATACTTTATAAGGAGTTTTCCATATTCTAATAACCAATAATATTTATTTATTCACATTCAATACGATTGTGCCAAGTGTCCATCAATGAAGGGCTGTACTCGGCTTTTATAATATATATTAGATAGTACAAATCAATTGCGTGGAATTTTGAATATATGAATAAAACTTGGAGCACAAATGCACAATTTGTTAAATCACAAAATCGGCATAAGCCATAGGTACCCATATGTTTAACCCGATACCATAAAATGTTAATAGCTTGATTAATCGATAACAATTTAAAATTGTCATAAATTAAAAAGACATGGATTCGAAACGATTTAATATTAATGAACGCAAACTCACAAAGTTTGCAAGGTTATTGAAATATTGGTAAGATATAAGACCTGAAAAGAGTCCACTCGAGTGTGAGATTGCTGAAACCCGATCCAACCCGAGTAAAATCTGAAATATACTACGTGACAGAAAATCTAAGTCAACCCAATTCGACATAAACCCGAAATCGACCCGACTTTACTGATTGCCACCCCGATAACAACTTCACAAGTATGATGTTATTAATTTTAGGCTAAACTCTTGCAAATTTATTGACTTTTTTTTTTCTTTTACACCATCACAATTTTATTCTTGGACTCGTCATGAATGACAGACTGACAGTACGTACATCGACAAAACACAAAAGGCATTAGTCAGACTACATGATATTGATAATGATCAAATGATGAGTAAATTTTCAAAGCTTTGGAGTGAAATGAAGCTCAGTAGTCTTTCACATCCCCTTATATATTTTGAGCATTTGTTAGCAAAGTGCTCGTGCCACTGATGGCCTACTGCTCCATAAATAGGACGTGATTATATATCTTCGGCCGAGGCCCATGCTATTCGGTACCAGCCAGCCAGCCAGCCAGACCTGTTAAGGTGCTACTACATGCTAATCTGGCTTGTTAGGGGAGTATTAGAGTGCTAAAAAAAAAATACATTTAAAGGAAAAAGAGAAAGAAAATAATCTAGCAAAGAAGAAGGTGATCAATTATATATGGGACTTACTATTCGCAGGAAGAAGGCATAGAAAGGGATGATTATTGTAAGCGAAATTTGGCTTGGCAAATTGAAACTCGCTTATGTTAAGCCTCCACGATGGCAAATGATCATGACCGGCAATTGCGTCAGACGATAAGTCGACTTCCGGCAACGGCGATAGAAGCTCTCTCCTTGAATCTGTTCTAACATCGTTTATCATGTCTCTCCTGCAGGATGCACGAGACGTGGGGGAGCTAGTAGTATGCATAATGTGGGTGTAGTATGAGATGATGATAGTTTCTTGCTTGTTTACTGTTATTAGTAGAAAAAGGTTATTTGTATACGGATATACATTTTGCAAATACATATGTATCCATTTTTGATCATATGTCCCACCATATTTTCATTTCTCTCTTCTTACTCTTACCACATAAAGTAAAAAAAATACCCAAATTGTCCCTCATATATACCTGGTAATGCATATGACACATACAAATAGCCTAACTCTTAGTAATATGTTATATGTAGTTGATGATGATGACTGTTTACGAATTACGAGTAGTAATATGTTATATGTAGTGTTTCTTGCTTATGTGGTGAATTAGCTCTTTACGCTTGTCCCATTAAGAGATGAATACAATTTTTTTTTTTCATCAGCAAAAGCAGTAGCTACTCCACTACTAGTCCACTACCACTACTATCATAATATGCATACATATACAGCATTTTTCAAATTCCAAATGGTTGCGTGCATAGTGCCTTCAGTCATGTACTTATGTGTAGAGGGTGACTTTGTCCAAATAATGTCCAATGTCATTGTCACGATACATTGATATCTGTCCATTTTATATATTTTGTTCTTAATTGGAGCTTAGAAATTTTATATGTGAAATAAGAAACGCTCCTAAAGTTTAAAAAAAAAAACAATTTGGTGCATTCATCTTGATACTCTACTAACTTTCGTGAATTTAGTTTCTCTAAAACTCCAGTAACTACAACACTTAACTTAATAACTTCGTGACCTAAAAAAAAAAACTTCAATAACTTCGTAACTCTAACTTAACAACTTTTACTAAAATACGTAACTCCAACTTAACTTAACTTCAATATTTTCAACAACTAAAATACGTATTTTAATATAACTTCACTAACTAAAATACGTAACTATAATAACTAGAGTAACTAATACATAACTATAATAGCTTCGCTAACTAAAACATAAAAAACCATAATAACTCCACTAACTAAAAAACGTAATTATAAATAAATGCACATGCTTGATGCTATTCCAACAAAGAAATCGACCCACAAGCTTCAAGAAACAAAACCCCTGTAGACACCTGCATTTGTCCCTACCCAAATGCCCGATGATGAAAGGACATTTTACAGTGAACTGCGTCTACTTGCTCTTCTATGTGAACCACCGTTGTCGTGAATCCGTTAGCAAATGCGTCTTCACCCAAAATAAGGCCAAAAACAACCATTTTCATCCCTTTTTACACCTGACCTAACTCAGGATTGACCAGCGTCCCTAAACCGCCAACAATCTTCAACAAAACAAGTTTTTGTACGTTATTTGCCCACCCAAATTCACATGTACATTACCCATGTCATAAGAAGGACAGAAATGTAATTTTGTATGGTGCGTCACAAGCTCCAGGCGCACCTCTACGCGTGCACAAAGGCCTTGGCGCATATGTGCGTGCGCCTTGCGCACCACCAGCCGCGACTGACGCACCACCACCTGCGCCAGACGCAGCCAGCTCGCGCCAGACGCAGCCAGCTCGCGCCAGACGCAGCCAGCTCGCGCCAGACGCAGCCAGCTCGCGCCAGACGCAGCCAGCTCGCGCCAGACGCAGCCAGCTCGCGCCAGACGCAGCCAGCTCGCGCCAGACGCAGCCAGCTCGCGCCAGACGCAGCCAGCTCGCGCCAGACGCAGCCAGCTCGCGCCAGACGCAGCCAGCTCGCGCCAGACGCAGCCAGCTCGCGCCAGACGCAGCCAGCTCGCGCCAGACGCAGCCCAGCTCGTGCCAGACGCAACCTTACCTGCGTCTGACGCACCATCACCCGCGCATGACGCACGTAACCCTAGACGGCGGCTAACCTATTATCTACCACAACACCCTAGCCTACTTCCCCACTATAAATATCCCATTTCCACCCATTTGACAACTTTCACACACCATTTTTCACCCCGAATCTCTGCTCCTCTCTCATCACAATTTTTCTCACAAAAACCCTACCTACAACACAAAAACTCTTGCACAACCCCGAAACCCTAAGGCACCCGCAAAAACAACAGCACAACACACAATACAAACAAAGCCTCTCACAAGTACCTACGTTCGAATAGCAACACATCGCTCTAAGAACAAATCTAGGCTCCCATGACGCATACTAAGGATCAACGCATAGATCTCGAAGCATAGTAGAGCAAGTAGTGGTATCGCGGACACACGTAAGTCCTGAGGGCACCCCCTCTTTTCTAAACTTGTCTTTTTACATTTTCTGATCTTCTACCCCTTCTTTACGTGTGCAATTTATTGCTTTCGACCTAGATTTATATTTTGCCTAACCAAGATTAGATCTAAAACGAATTACATGAATCACGCCTAACACACATTGCGCAAAGCGCTTGGACAAATTGGTAGCTAGGGACCGTTAATCAATCTTAACAACGTTGCGACCCAAGATCTAGTTTATGTGCTAAATAACCGACTTAGCTAATTTACTAGGTTGTATATAACTTGTAAATGATTGTAACTTGCATGGCTAACTTCTCGACGGCTTGTAAACGATGATTCAATTAGTAGAGGCCGCTATATGTGGGCGGGGTTGGGTGTCTTATGGCTTCCCAACACGTACCATCACCCCCGAACCCAGTCTTGCGGTCCTTGGGCTGCACATTGGCGTAGGGCACAATGCGCATTTTGTTCCTTACGTCCCTCGGTTTTGTCCCTTTCAGTAAACGACTCGCGAAAGTGTTCTATATTTGGCATGACTCGCTTCTCCAAGCGTTTATGCTCAATGGGTACAGACTCACCAAGCGTTTACGTAGTCCCTCGATAACAAGGAACAAGATCACATTGCATGGTTTCCAAACACCCCACAATTGTTTGGTGGCGACTCCTATCCTAGTGCAATCATCGCAGGACTCGCGCGTCCGCTGCTATAGAGACCATCCGTGGAATCTACAGTGGCGACTCCGCTGGGGACTTATTTGTTCAAAGTGGGCGAGACTCGAAGATTGCTTATCACGTTACATTTGTTCAGAAGTTTAGCACCTTCATTTGCATGGACGCGACCCACGTCCCATGAGAACCTTTGTCCTTTCGGTACATCCATGTCTTTCTACCTCGTGTAGGACTAAATAATGGTTGTACCACCCACATTTGCATCATCGACACTTCGTTTCCAATGAAACATTGTTTCTGGTGTAAGGATGCTATACTCTCGAGCATAGGCTGCCACAAATCGAGATATAGCTACCTAAAACGTGATACCCTAAGCCTAACCTCAAAGCCTAAGCCATTGTTGTTGGGGCCAAAAATATCGATGGGCCAAAGTGTATAAAAGCCCATATACGAGAAAGCAATCAAAGCCTACAAGAAAGACTAAATGAAGGGTAAAACAGTCCTTTTAATGAGAAAGTATCTTGACCGTTGATAAGTGGTTACCCCTTCCCCAAGGAAGTAAGGACAGCCTTACACTTGGCAGGGGGGCCCTTACTACAAGCTAAACCCTACTTGGAGGAGTATTATAAATACCCCCTTTATTTATGGAAGGAGGACAAGTTTTTGGGGATATTACACACACAATATTCATTCACAACATCATTTCCAAAGAGAATTCTCTCTACTCTTCAATAATTAGTAAACCTCTCAAAACTCTCTCAATATTTCTTTAATACTTTCGGCACCTTGGCAACAAGGAGAGCCTGCCCTCGTGTAGACCCTGACTTGAGCGTCGGAGGGTCCTCGCCCGGGTAAAAATCCCCGGGTCCTGGACTTCCCTTTCCTTGTGCAGGTCCTCACCAAGCGAGTAGCCCGGATCCACGGAGGCCCTGACGCCCCAACAGCACCTCGGGAAAATCACCCCGAACAATTGGCGCCGTCTGTGGGGACGACATAAGGACTTTGGTGGATTCCGGTGACGCAAAGCTATGGTGATGATTACGAGGAATCCTACGGAGAATGAGATGGGGCTGATAGAGGCATAGCCTGTCCCACCAGCCTCAAGAGCAAGGGTTATGTTCATCGCGATTCGCAAATTCCCTTGTCCTTGTTTTTCACGCCAAATCTTGATTCTCTTTGATGATGATGTTTTTGAGATGTAATATTTATTAAAAACACACTATAATTATGTTTTTCTATTTCAAATCCACAAAAATATATCCATATACACAAATTCTTGAAGTTGATAGTAATTTTCCCAAATATCGTGCTCTTTTTTAGAAGAATTATGATTTTTGGAGAAACTAAATTGAATTTGCTTCCTCCTAAGGTATCCGGATCCTAAGGATCTAAGCATCCCGACCAGGCCCTATTCCCGCGAAAGGTGCTCGCGGATGGTCATACTCAGGTCCGTAGGTGGATAGGCCCTATAGCCGCGAAAGGTGCTCGCGGATGGTCAAGCCCTGTTCCCATTGAGGGCCTGGTCCGAAGCCCACGGATGGTCAGGCCCTGTGCCTGTTGAGGGCCTGGTCCGAGGCCCATGGATGGTCAGGACCTATGCCCGTTGAGGGCCTAGTACGACGCCCACGGATGGTCAAGCCCTGTGCCCATTGAGGGCCTGGTCCAAGGCCCATGGATGGTCAGGGCATATGCCCGTTGAGAGCCTGGTCCGAGGCCCATGGATGGTCAGACCTTGTGCCCGTTGAGGGCCTGGTCCGAGGCCCGTGCACGGTCAGGACCTGGTCTGAGGCCCGTGCATGGTCAAGGCATATGCCCGTGTAGGCCTATGCCCGTGTATGATCAGGTCCCAGGCTAGTCCATGATCGGGTCCTAGGCCTGTGGATGGTCAAGTTTCAATCTCTTGGTTACGTCCCTGGCTAAGAGAAGGTTCTGCTTCAGTCCCTCAAGCGGGTCCTCAGATGGTTAGGCCTTAGCCTTCCGGCCAGGTTCCTGGTTCGAAGATGGTTAAGCCATGTCCTCCGAAAGAAGCTCATTTGTCAGCCATCAGGCCCTTGGTTCAAAGATGTTCATATCTTAACCTTAGGGGTCTTCTATTCTCAGCAACCTCGGAAGTTTCGGTCCCGGGGGCTCAAAGCCTACCACAAAACATACCCCGCTCACCACGGGAAGATAAGTATCAAGGGTCAATCTTTAGGATCCCCTAACACCGAGCAACCTCAAAGGTCCTCCTTACCAAGGAAGCCTCAAAAAAGGGGCTCAAGGATTTTTGTTGACAAGGACCTAGAGAGTCCTCTTTTACTTGGTACTTTCGAGGGCCTAACCGAAGGTCCTTTAGCTTATTGATAAGCCGCCTCCACCGCCCCCGTTGAAGAGCAGTCCCAGGTCCTCCGGACTCCGGAAGGGTTCTAGGGCCAGTCTCCAGATCCTTATATCTCTTTATTTGAGCAAATACGGGTTTATTTATCAAATTAAATGGAGTTTATTCTTCAAAGGGCCAGATAAGTACATTCTTAATCTTTCCTTGATATGTGATTATAAATTAGAAAAATTTAATTCTTTTTGATGTGAAAATATAAAGTGTGATCCAAAATTTATGTGATTGGAAAAATAGCATGTCAAATATAAAATGTTTATATTAGTATATCTTGAAATGATTTCATAATTAGCATGCTTATTAACGATGAGTATCATGTCACTGTGTTATGGGAACCCCGAAAAGGGGCTAAGAATGTATAAACATATGTTGTTTGATGATGATAGAAGTTGTGTTGTGCTTGTATGTCAAATAACATGTTGAATGCATTGGTTGAAAACCATGTTTTACATATTGGCGAATATGATGGGAATTTTTTCTCAAAATTTTTTATGTCCAAATGTGGACCTTGCGGAGTTGTATTACTCTCAAATCGTCCCCGAGAGGCTCGACTTAAGAGTAGGGGCTAAGATACAAGTATGTTAATTTACAAAAGTAGCTTGCACGTTTGAGCATATCATATACAAATGGTTAGCCGTTAGGCTCATCAAAGGCAAATATAAATCCATGTTAATTTACGTGATTGCGTATGTTATGGGGTTCGTCCCATAAAATAATTGTTAGCCAATAGGCTGTTTGATTGAAAATATGCATCATTTGCGTCAATACTCTTGAATTAGAGTATGACAAAAATTAAAATGACCTATGATTATTATATTCAAAATGCTTGTCGTTGGTTAACAAAAAATTCAGGGTAATCGAAGCAAAAGGGGAATACCCCTTATATTATTAGGCACGTGCCTCAATCTCAAAGTCTCCGGAGCTAACGCCTATATATTAAGCTCTTTATTTGAGCAAACTATGTCTCAGCTTCTATTCGGAAAAAAGAGACCCTATATCTCTTTATTTGAGCAAGTTATATTCCAGCTCCTACTTGGAAAAGTAGAACCCATCAACACTTTAAAGAGCCTATATTGTTCAAGTTACAGAAGGACTCCCGAGTTTCGAAAAGGGCCAAGTTATAAAGCAACCTCTCCAAGAGGAGGGTCCAAATAATGAATACGATGTTTGATTCCATCACAAACAAATTCTAGAAAGAAGAGGTTCATATTAAGAACCGGTGAAGATTGTTACTTCGACCACGACGAGATCCCATACCTCATAGGGGCTCGTCTCAGGAGCAAAGGTCCACGTTTGAGAGCCATATCTGATGTCAAACAAGAGATGTTGCCACTTGGCGTACCTCTTCGTTTGAGAGCCATATGTCATGCCAAACGAGAGACATGACGAATCTAAAATTTCTATAGAAGCTAAAGTCCATCATTTAAGACTTGAAGAAGGTGTTAGATCCTATGGGATTCATCGACATGACAAATGGATTTCATCGTCCTTCCCGTGTAAGTTTGCGGAGGGGGACAATATTTGGAAATCTTGCGTCAAGTTCGCCGTTATGGATTTGAAACCCCCTTAGGAGTTAAGGGAATGCATGCAACTACTCGTTTGCCCAGATCTCGAGGGTCGTCGAGTAGGTTTTATGAACTTGATGAAAGGCCGGATCCTCAATTGGAGTTGGACCTTGGTAGCCTTTGGCTACACTTCGGTGTGGCCAAGAGGTTCCAGTTTCTCCTTATTCAATTTGGAAGCGTTTGACCTTAAAGGCATAAAAGAGTGTCCCAATCATAGAAGACGAAGAAAGAGTCCGATAAAGAAGGACCTCGTGCAACATTTCATGGAGCTCAGGGGTGATCGCATATTAGGTGAAAGAGATGCCGAGGCTAGGCCCTACGGTAACTACCCACCTGCTGAATGATAACCCTCAAATAAAGCCGATTCGTCCAAATGAAGACATTTTGGTTCAGAGAGAGTCGAGCCTATAAAGGACCAAAGTCTGACGAGAAGAATACCTATCATCATAAAAAGTGAAAGTCAAGAAGGGGTGTGATTGCCAAAGATGTCTGAGTATGACGACGCAGGGAATCCTGTTTTCCATACCTCATCCTTTGAGAACCACTTACCACCCCGGACGAGGGATGAGGCAATCCGACGTTTGTTATCGCCCTCGACCTTGACGGCATTCACGATGAAATGATTTGATAACATGCCTCGTCAGAATGTCGATCCTTACCACCCCCCGAGATACCTCACCTCAAGATTTTTCCAAGATTATTGTCCTGCCACCATGAGATGGCCTGATTCATAGGAGCTCGCCTTAAGGGGTTGCTTATTATTCGGGGAAAGTTCATAGATTAAGCTACCATGAGATGGCTTTGTGCCTCATAACTAGCACCATTGAATTCCAGGACCTTATCAAAGCCTCCTGAAGATCCAAATGAGATGACATTGTGCCTCAGGCCTTCTTTCGTTGAATACCAGGACCTCTTGGGAGCCCCCTGAAGACCCAATGATAAGGTCATGTGCGTGTTAGTCACTTTTGACAATAAAGAGGACCTCATTTAAGAATCCTGAGAACCCGAGAGAGATGGCCTTGTGCCTCTTATTTAGCCTCGGTAATTACGAGGGCCTCGTTAGTGCCTCCTGAAAACCCGAGTGAGATCGTCTCGTGCCTCCTGATCACGGGACCCATGGGATAGTAGAGCCTCTGCCTCCTTGGTCCAAAAGGAGCCAAGACCCTCTGAACTAGAACCTCTACTTCTTGGTCCTAAAGGACCCCAAGGACGCCCAAATGATGTATGAACCTTCGCATGGGGGATTAACACCGCCTTAAGTCCACAAGGAACCCGATCAACAGTGCCCAAAGTTGTGTAAAAATCTATGCTTGCAATATGCGCAAGTCTCCCTGTGAAAACGTTAAGTCGGAAAATGATTAAAAACTCTTGGTAGCTCCGGCTCCCTAGCGTACCAATGTGTGCGGGAAGGCACACGTATGCAGCGGGTCGGGTACATAGCTACCCTACCATTAGATAGTGAAAAGCAAAACGAGTTAAACAAGTTGGGGGGCTAAGGGCCTACCCCAGATAATGGGTGAAAATCAAAAATCGACGTGAGATAAGCAAAGGTATGGGGCCTAGGGCCTGCCCTAGATAATGTGTAATAAGCAAGAAATGGTAATGAGTTGAGTAAATTGGGGAGCCTGAGGGCTTACCCTAGTTAAAAAAAAAAAACAATCACGATTAGGCCTAGAGCCTACAAGTTGGAAAGGTCAAGGGCCTAACCCAATTGAGATGTAAAAAGCAAAGTGTGGGTTTCGAGCCAAATGAGTTTAGAAGATTGAGAGCCTATCGTAAAATGCAAAATGAAAAATGAAAAAAAGTACAAGTATAGGCAAGGGCCTGGAACCCTCTCTAGGGGTCATCACCATATGGCCGGGGCCGAGAACCTCTATAGGTGTGCAGGCTCCGCTAAGGGCCCCGAACGGGTCGCGTAAGTTGAGAGCGTCTTAACGAGCCTCTCTTTCTAACGCCATAAGAATTATGGGGCTGCTGTCGAAAGCATCGGCAGCCTAAGATTGGGGCTTCCAAAGTAGTGAGGAGCCTCGCAAGCCCCTCCACATTGTGGAACCTCGTAAAAGTGTCACGTTAAGACCTTTTGGGCCTTCAGAACCCATCAGGATCCCTCAGTATTACTTTGGCTAGTAGGATCCTGTCACAAGGGCCACGGTGACATGTGTAACAAGTGGTGAAAAAAGAGGAGGGAAAAGGATCAAAGGAAGGACCGAGGCTCCCGGAAAGACAAAAATATTAGCTTTCCAGCCCCCTGAAATTTTTCAGAACCACCTGGATAACATCCGAGATTCGGCAAGAGGGATCCCAGAGATCCTTCAACTTCTACAGTTCACGGATCAGAAATGGTCCCCATACAAGGGCCCAAACCCCGAAAGTACCCTCCTCGTTTTTCAGCCACCTTGACCATCTAGGTCAGGGTTTGGATCTCACAGGGTCCTAAACCTCGAAAAGAGTCCAAATGACAAAAGAGTAAACCCTCACCCCCTGGGAGTTCCCGAATTACTAGAGCCCCACATCGGAACCCTGGCCTGGAAGTCAGCCCATTCGACTTAGGGTCGTAACTGTCAAGGTCCTGAGTAAGACCCTCAGACTCGAAAGGAGCTCGGATGCCAACATCCAAAACCTCAGCCCCCTGGGAGATCCCGGATTGCCAGGGCCCCTCAAAGGAAACCTGGTCCGAAAGTCAGCCCCATCGGCATAGGGCCGAAATCTTCAGGGTACTAAGTAAGGTCCCAGAATTATTCTGGTCCTGTATGCCAGCCCCTTGATTTCAGACACCCCAACCTTCAAGGTCATGGATCGAAATTTTCAGGGTTGTAAATAAGACCCCAAGTTTGAAAGGAGCTCCGATGTCAACATTCAAACAAGGGCCACGACTAGTTTTTAACTGTATGTTTGAAAGCAGCCATCCTCGCTCTAGGACGAGCCTGAAGGGCCGAGGTTATGTTAGGCTCTCGAGGGCCGATGTCGGTACCATCCAAACAAGGGCCAACTAGTTGCTTTCAGCAGTGTTTGAATGAAACCAACCCTGGCCGCTGGATCACCAAAGTACCTCAAACGAGAACTATGCACCTTCGAATAAGGGCCAACTAGTTGTTTCACAACGATATTCGAAGGCGATAGTCTTTGAAAAGAAAGAGTAAAGAAACATCAAACTCTAGGGTCGTAAATAGGACCTGGGCATCAAAAGAAGAAGGAACGAGAAAAATTGATAAAACTCAAGGCCCCCAACATGGGTCATGGCTACCCTGGCTCGAGGTTAGGGCCAGGGCTGAGCCAGAATACCCATGAGAGGCTTATGTTGAGGCCAAAAATATCGATGGGCCAAAGTGTATAAAAGCCCATATACGAGAAAGGAATCAAAGCCTACAAGAAAGACTAAAGGAAGGGTAAAACAGTCCATTTAATGACAAAGTATCTTGACCGGGGATAAGTGGTTACCCCTTCCCCAAGGGAATAAGGACAACCTTACACTTGGCAGGGGGACCCTTACTACAAGCTAAACCCTACTTGGAGGAGTATTATAAATACCCCCTTTATTTATGGAAGGAGGACAAGTTTTTGGGGATTTTACACACACAATATTCTATCCATAGCCTTCCAAGAACTAGATGAAGTCATTCATAGGAACAACATCGCATACAACATAATCCTTATAAGAATCCATTGAAAAGTTAACAACTTGTTTTTTTACCTCACACAAAGCTCCACCATTATATATATTCCGGATCACATAAGGCACATCAATATTAGTTGTCCTCAATCCCAATTTCTCGACTAGGTAAGTTGAAGCTAAATGCAAGACGTAGGATCAATACTGAAATTCGCATACTTGCCGTTTTGCACCATACACCTTGAGATAAATGGATTGTCGAACTCCATGATCTTCATAGTTGAGTAACCACCATAATCTTGCTGATATGAGGAAATCAAGAGCCGAAGCTCTGATACCACTAAAGATACGAGTACGCAGCGGATTTAAGCTTTACTATAGGATAAATTTATGTTATGTACTAATGTGGGACTATTTTTGGGTTTTTCTGTTTTATAGGTTGAAAATAAGAACAACAAAAAGAATAAAAGATATGGATGAACAAGTTAGCCCTATAACTCGTCCAAACTATGATCAAACCTAGACGCCGATCTAAGTAATGATCCACTACTCACTAATGACGCGATTAGCAAATAATGTCGAACTAAGAATAACACTACTTAGCTCAATTTGTGTTCAAAGCCTGAACCCATCGAAAGAAAACTCTCTTTCGACTCTTCGATATTAATTCTCAAACTCTCTGTCTATAAAAACAATACAAGAGGGTGCTATTTATAATAGCCTAGACTTCCTAAAAAACAAAACAAACAATAAGGAAATATTACTCCTAATAAGATATGGAAACATGACTTCCACTATCTTTTCCTATATGATAAGGAATTTATTCTTTTACGAAAAATAAGACACTTAACTAAATTAGACTCAAGAAATTAGGAAATTACATCATTTAGCTTTTCCTAAAATCCATTTCCAATCACAAAGAGACCTATCTCTAGATTTGGCAGTGTCCCTTTCTTGATATCGTATCAATGGTGGTATTTTTCTACGCATGCCGTTGTTTTTGGTGAGAATATTTTTCCTTTTGATGACAAACCATCGAGTAATTCGGCCACCAGGGACTCTGTCTTTCCCGACAACTTGGGTTGTACCTATGAGCTTGGGGTGTCTTCTTAAGCGGTTACTACACCCACTGGTTCACACGATACGTACCCATTAGGAGACGAATCAAGGGGGATTCTGTGGGGGGCTTTGCTTCAGGAGGGTAGTCGGCGGGGGGTCGAATAAGGAGGAAAACGGCTTCGATAAGAGGTTTGAATGCGGGGAGGTATCAGCTTCAGAGGATTTGGGTCCCACGGATTTTTTTCGAGATCATGTGACAGCTCGGGGAGTGCGTTGTTACTCGTTCAGATGATTTTGACGATATGGAGAATGGTGCACCTGACGGGCAGTCAACGGGTGAGGGAGTATTGCTAGGTTGTGGACATCAGGCAAAATTCGAGAATGTTCGGTTTAAGGACTTCGAAACTCTTAAATACAAGTATGCCCCGCGCTCCGTCCATTCCGTCTCCTCCTCGGCAACGCCTTATCCTATAGCACACTTTATTCCTTACAAACGTTTTCCAGAGAACCATCGTTTTTTTCTTGTAGCAATCTCTCGTGGTAGTGAGCCTAGTAAATTCCTGTCAATTTAGCATGAGTCTATTCAGGTTCGGGTGATAATTGTGTCAGGCTAGTTCATTTCGGGTCATTACGGGTTTGGGTCAACTTTAGGTCAGTTGATTTCGAGTGAAATCCGGTTTGGATCGGGTGTAATCGGGTCCGGTCCAAATAAGGGTAACTTCACTCCTGGCGAAATTCGGGTTTCGGGTCACTTTTGCCAGCACTACCTAGTAGCCCTAATTGTCGGATAATTAAGGCTCGCGCCTAAATTTAATCCAACGAAAGTATAAATCAATTAAACGATATCAACTAATATTATATTAACAAAATCTAGACACATGCGGTTTCGATCTTCACTTAATATGTTTATTTCTCCTTAAATCTAATCACAATGATCAACACCAATTAGACCTAGCTAGTTTCCACTAGTTGATTCAACAATTAAACAATTAATCTTTTAAGTGTTAATCGAGCAATATAAAATAATATAGGGTTATTTGGTGGCCTATTAATTAACAAAATCAAATCAATAATAATAATAAGATCAAGACAAATTAACGATAGTCAAACGGAATTAGGAATTAGAATCAAACTCACCATTGACGGTGAATAATAGCTTTCATTCATCGATCCCAGAAATAGGTCTTTAGCCTTTCATAATATCCGAACAATCCAACTTCAAAGTCTGAATAATAAATCATACTAAATATCGAAAAATTTAAAGTATAAACACTAAAAGATTACGAAAAGGGATTAGGAAACCCGTCTAATACGCCGACATAGCGTGGAACTACTTGTCTCCCCTGAGATGAGTCGTCCGAACTCCCGACAGGTCGTCTTGGAGCTTCAATCTTTTCTTCCCTCGATTTCCAGTCTTTTGATCTTAAATGCTCTCGGGATTTATCGTAGTCTATGTCATTCCATCCTAAGGCTTGCAAAACTAAAAAAAGCTTGCATATTTTTCAAATAAGAGCTTACAAACGATAGAATAATGCCACAAATGAAACAAAGATGCTTTGAAATCCGATCTAAAACACCACAAAACCCAGTCTAAAGTGGGTTCTATCAATAAATATTAATTAATGAGCAAATAATTAAATTGGCCGGCCAAAACAAGGCTAACACATCAAAATTTTGTCTTCTTCTTCTTGTTTGGGTTAAGGAAGAATCACGAGTCATCAATGAAAAACTAAAGGGAAAATAGAGATAGTAATCATCACGACCTAAAACAGATCTGACACGAAAGATCAACTGACTCGGCATCACCGACCTGATACGAACGGACCCAACATAACCCGACTCAGAACCGACCCAACGACCCATTTGGTACCTCTATGCATGACATATGAGGGACATTTTATAGATTACATAGACCATGTTTGATAGGACTTAATTGAAGAGTATTCATATCAGATTCGAGTCATTCCAATCAGATTCGAGTCACTCAAATCAGACCAGATCAGATTTGAATGTTTAAATAACGACAAATGAATTTGGTTCATAATTGATACTAATTCGTTGAAATTCAAATCACATTCCGATTACATTAGATCAAATTAGTTTAGAGTTATCCAAATCCAATCAAATCAAATTAGTAGCATTCAAATCTGATCAGAAAGATGTAGTTCTATCAAATGGGGCTTTAGTAAGTTTAATAGTATGAAAAGAAAGACGGTAATAACTCGTCTCGACATTTTTGGCTCGTTTTGTAAAATGGCATTAGGATTAAAAATAATAAGCATCCACCTCATTAACATTATTTATATTGCTCATTCAGTTGAACTACACAATCCTAACCTTGATCCCTAAAGTCTCTCATCCTAACTCTGTGATGGAATTTAGACCAATAGCTTGTTGTAATATACTTTTCAAATGTATTTCCAAGCTAGTTTGCAACATGATAGGATAAGTTCAACCTGATATAATCAGTGACAACCCGGGAGCGTTTGTGAGGTAGAGATATTGTGGAAAAAATAATGGTTTGTCAAGACCTGGTGAGAAGATATGACATGAAAGCAATATCTCCTAGATGCCTACTCAAAATTGACATGAGAACGGCTTATGACAAAGTAGAGTGGAGTTTTGTTAAGGAAATGATGAGTGCTCTAAAATTTCCTCAACAAATTATTGATATGGTGATGGAGTGTTTGAGTACTCCTTCCTATAACATAGCCTTAAATAGAGCACAATTTGGTTTCTTGAAAGGAAAAAGGGGGTTGAGACAAGGGGATCCACTTTCACATTTATTGTTTACAATCTGTATGGATTACCTTACTAGAATTATCAAGGTAGTGGGAGATAAAAAACAAAAAAGAAGTTAGGTTTCCATCCCCAATGCAGCAAAGCTGAAGCTCAACCATCTATGCTTTCCGGATGATCTACTGCTCTTTTGCAAAGGTGAGGTGAAGTGGATCATGCTGATGATCAGGGCTTTCTCTACATTTTGCAAGGCATCAGGCATGTGCATGAATCGTGCAAAGTCAGACATATAACTTGCAGGTGTTTACAATCAGGTTAGAAGGGAAATCCTGGAAATTTCAGGTTGTAAAGAGGCAGAATTTTCCTTTAATAGGTATCTGGGCATCAAAATCACAACTAGAAGGCTGTCCATTATGGACTGTAACATTTTGACTGGAAAATAGTGCAAAGAATAAGAAATATTAGAGTAAGGAAGCTTTCGTGTGCAGGTAGGCTCACTCTAGTCAAAGTTGTGTTCAATACCTACACTCTTACTGGGCTAGGGTGTTTGTGTTGCCTAATTAATATGGCGTTAGAGTAGCGTGCTAATCCGCGTAATTTAGACACCTTAGGGTCTATTTTAGCATGGTGTTATCGTGATTCGTAAACCACACGATTGGGAGTTGTGTGGAGCTTATTTGGTGGTTTTACGAGATTTTCATTCGCTCAATACCCTTTGGAGTGATTTAGGAGGGAACATGGATCGAGTTGGAGTCGGATCGGGGTTCGAGAGAAGTTAGCTCGGGTGCACTATGGGAATCACAAGAGCTCGAGCCACGGAGGAATGAGAATCACAAGAGCTCGAGCCACGGAGGAAAGGAGCAAAATGAGGGAGGAATTCAAGTTCCTCGACTCGAGAGGAAGAAGCCTCGAGTCGAGAGTTTCCTCGCTCGACTCAAGGATCTCCCTCCTCGATTCGAGGATTCCAAAAAAATAAAATTAACAATTTTAACAATAGTGAATAAACTATTGAATAACTCGAGTCGAGGAAGCCAGCTTCCGGGAAGTTTCCTGAGGCTTTTTTACGGTTTCTTTTTGGTTAAGAAATGTTTATTTTCGTCTTGTAGTGTCTTTTGGTACTTATCCTTAATAAAATGGGCTTGTAACCCCTCCCTAGTTATTATCACATTTCATATTATTTTTCATCTAGTTTTCATTTTAGTGAGAGAAACTTAAGGAAAATTAATATTTTCATTATGTTTTTCATCTCAAATATTTTGGTAATTATTTTCATGGAAGGCTAATCATCTTCTAAACTCTTGGTGTAATCAAAATCTCTCATCCTATGTATTAGTAAGATTTCCTTCTCTCTAATTTTCCCTTAATTTCATTGTACTCCCTCCGTGCGGCTATAAACTTCCTACTTTCTATTTTCGGTTGTGCAACTTTAAACTTCATACTTGAAATCTTTCCTTATATGTAAATTTTTTCCCCATTATACCCTTAATTTACTACTCTATGTATCTATAATTTTCTAGTTTAGTATTTAAAAATCCCCACTAATCCCCACCAAAATTAAATTCCACGTCCCCACCCACCTACCTGCTCCTTCAATCTAACACTCACCTCCCATCAATGCCATCATCAATAATTATCTTTAATGTTCACCATTTTTACCCAGAAAAAAAAAATCACTCCCATATTTTTCTTCGCTCTCTCCTGAAACTCATCTTCTTTAATCTCTTGATGGATTTCATCTCAGATAATCCGTCTCCGAGTTTTTCTCTTATCACAGCCGATAATTGTGATATTTGTGGGGATGATGGTCCTTGTAAAAAAGAGGGAAAAGAAGAAGTGAAGGAGGAGGTGATTCTGGGCAATATAATATGCGAGGTTAGTGAAGACGATCAGGTTGATGATGATCGTTGCTCCGTTGAGACGGATCCGAATTGGGGTAAGGCTAATTTTTCTGACAATGAGGTTGCAAATGAAGATTCGGATTCGAGAGACCCATGGGTTGATCATGACAATTGGGTCTTCAATGATCCTCCAAATATTGAAGATGAAATATATGCTAAAATCCAAGCATATTAGGGATTGTGTTTTATTGGATTTAAATTGATGCAATGCAATTATTGATGCTCATTTTTCATTGCATGAGTTTTTGCTGATTTCTGGTTTATTTTGTAAATCTTGTTGTCAATCTTCCTCTGCAACATTCATTTAGCCCCCAAGTGTAGGATAATACTAACAGTACCACAAAAGTATACACAACTTTACAACCTAATTTCATACATTGAAATTGTTTAGAGGGTAAACATGATCACAAAAATTTATAAAGACTCATTCTTAGGCTATAAACAAACAAAATATTTTTACTGATCTTCTGGTTGGAGTTTGCTAATCTGATTTTTCCTTCCAAAAAAATTTGCTGATGTTAATTTTCCTTCGTTTTGCCCAAAAGTTTAACTGGTGCTGATGTTATCTTCATCAATATCCCAAATGTTGAGTGAGACTTCCATTACTACATACTTGTCCCAATGCCATAAGTGCGTCTATACAGTCCCTTACCACTTGATCTTCAACTTCTAAATCCGTAGGAAGAGCTCCAGCCGTAATTAATGCACCTTTCCCCATTCGAGGTAATGGAAAGTTATTACCACCTCCAACCTTCATTATTTCAATCATGCCAGCTTGTAAACCTAGAAAAACATTGTTAAGTGTCACTGCATCAAGTGTCTCAAATGCAATTTTTTACTGCATTCAACATCTGATCAATATTCCTTGCTGGTGTGTCCCATTGCAATGATTGTATGGCTCTAAAAAAAGCCCAAATCAAGAATGTTTAAATCTGGTGAATTAGGTGGTTGAAACACTAATTCAAAATCCCAGCCATCTAAGGTAGCGGCAGCTCGAAATTCCGGATCATCATTAGGTATATGGGGTGGCGCATTATCTTGTTGGATGTATACATGCTTACCGCATTGCTGATGTGGCCACTTCTGTTTTATTGCTGGAAGTATACGATTGATCAAATAGTCCCTTGTGATGTCTTTATTAATTGATTCCAATGGTTTTGTGCACAAAGTCCCTGTTGATCGGTTTATTGATCTCCTAACTGCTGGAACTAATTTCGTGAAGGGAAAAATGCCAATTTTACCATCGAACAACACTTCTCCATCCTCCCCAAAAATAGGTCTAGCAACAACACATATAAACATGGCTTTAGTGATGTAACGTTTACTTTTGCATGTTCTATGTGGTCCTATTTCCCCGGGTACAGCAATGAACCTTTCCGTTGGCTTAAAAAGATTGAACCACTTTTCATCTATGTGTACCACATTTTTCATGGTTTTGAACTTGATAACATTCAACAGAGAATCAAAATATAATGCTTTGAGACAGAAATGCAACCTTAGAAGTTTGTGATCAGGTGACAAGTCTGGATGCACTTCATTTGTTTGTGGTTTTAGAAACTTTGCTTAAATACATTGTTGAACTGTGCTCGCTGACACATCAATTTTTTTGGCTAATCTTCTCACTGTTGATCTTTCTCTTGGTTGTAAAGCTTCTATTCTTACATAATCAATGATGATTTTTGGCCTACCTTTCTTGCCGATTCTCTTTGAAGCTACGTCCATGCCTTTTCCTTCACATCGTGAATTTTTTGCTCTTGACCAGAGTCCGAAATTGCTCTACTTGAGATACCCCATTTTTCCGATGCTGCTTTGATGATGCCATGATTTGTCACTCCGTTCTCACTATGTTCCAATATGAAGCACGCCACCTCTGATCTCTGATCATCAGTTAGATTTTTCATTTTTAGTCATTAATGTCTAGAATTAATTATTTTGGGTTTTTAAATTTGTGGTTGTATTAAGATATTAATGTTTGGGGAAGAGTTTGTGTCTGTTTAAATTATTTGGCTGTGGACTTTTGCACTTGGAGGGAAATCTAAACTAACAAAATTTAGTGTTTGGCGGCAAAGTGCATTTTGTTCCAATAGTTTCCCTTTAATTTATGTTCTCAATGTCAGCTTGATGTAAAGTGAAAAAGTAATTAGCAACACATGGGAGCTCCTCAACCGGATTACTTAACATACCCCTCTCCCTAAATATTGTAGCAAGTGGACGATAAAACACCATATAAAATTCATTTTCTTAAAAACTGTGAACCGACCCTACGCGTTATAAAGCCGCACGGAGGGAGTAATTAATTCCTTGTTCTTTAATGCATGATTTACCCTTATTTTCTCTAATTTGTTGATTGGATTGAATTGGGTCATTGATTATTAACCCTAAAGGAAGCAACATTCACATGTTTAGTGTATGGTTATCACTAACTTGTGACTGAGGAATTAATTACGCAACTAATAGATTAGATTTGATTAGTGTCGCGGTTGCGGCTAATTAGATACTAATTTGGGTTGTTGTTAATCTTTTCTTAATCCTTGCCCTTCATGCCTTTGGTTTTGATTTCTTTGAGTGGTCACTAGACAAATTAGGATTAAAAGAGGGAAATTTGGTAGCGGTTGCTCAAATTCCCCATAAAAGAGGATTAATTGGAGAAAGTCGTGATTATCTATAAATTGGTGTAATTAGATAGTAAAATTACTATATTAGGGTGTTAGATGAGATTATCACCGAGAGTCGCCTTAGTAATCTTGATAAATCGTTTATTTCTTGTTTAATCGACTTTCAAACCAAAAACCCCCCATTTACTGTTCTTATTTATTTTATTTCTTATTTTTCCACACTAGAGTCGCATATTAGGACTTCCCTCTTCCTTGTGGATACGATACCCACTTACCCTAACTAATTTAGTAGGAATAGTGGTAATTTGACTAATAATAACAACTTATTAGCTTGTCACTAATATAGTGCTTAAGAAGATAGAAGCTATCTGTAGAAACTTTCCAAGGGATAGATCAGAGCAAATGCTTAAAGTCCCCTTAGTTGCTTGAGAAAGTGTTTGCAAACCCAAGGATGAAGGTGGTCTGGGATTAATTGACATTTTTGAATGGGACAAGGCCAACATTGGCAAATATGTTTACCGAATCTGCATCAAAGCCGACTCTCTATGGATCAAGTGGTTTCATAGCTCTACTTAAAGGGAGTGGCTTGGGAGCACTACAATCCACCTGATGATTCCTGTTGGTACCGGGAAAGAATGTGCAAGGTAAGGAATTTGATGATAGATTATAGGACAGATTGCAAAAATGATTGTCTAAAGGTTACAACTGGCTCATGGGTGAAGGTAGCAAAGTGATATGGACAAAGTGGTTTGGCGTAGACACTCAATCCCAAAGTCAAATTTTATCACTTGCAATCAAAGGTAAACTACAAGTGAAAGAGAAGCTGCATAAGTTAGGCATTTGTGCAGATGATATTTGTGTCCTCTGCCAGATTGGCCCTGAAACACACGAGCATCTTTTCTTCACATGTGCTTATATAGCTTGAAGTGCTTGGATATTGTAAGAAACAGAATAAATGTTTTGATCCCTGAAGTAAATACTTTTGATTGGTGTATGAAGAAGAGATATGGCTCGAGAATTAGAAAACCAGTGATAGGTGCGATGCTGCGCAATCTGGTCTATTACATTTGGTTTTCACGGAACAAGTGCGGACATGGACTTTCTATTTGGCACCTGGATGCCTTGATGTAGAAAGTTTATAATGAAATCAGGTATAAATTGACATATGTAGTGTAAAACCTCAAAAATAAGGATAATTGTTGGCTGGAAGATAGGAACCTAATGTAAGTTAGCATGTTTCTGATTTTAGATCCTGAGATTAGGTGAAAATATGATGTCTTTTGTTGTTTTTGTTGGGGGTATCCCCTCTGATCTTGTAAACCTCTATTCATTTATCGAATTCTTACATTTCAACAAAAAAAAAACACATTGTTTATATGATTTTTGAAATTTTTAAAAATAATACAAAAAAAATGATTATGTTGAAATTGTTGAGAAGTCGTTTTCTTCACAAATAAACTAAAAAAAAAAAGAGTACATAAACATGTATAGAGAAAAATGCAAAATTGAAAATAGAAATAGATAAGTAAAAATTAAATAAAAACGTAGACAAAATTTGGTGTCTACATAATCAAATGACTCCCTCCTCGAGTCTTCTTTATCCTCCTACCAAGCACATAGGTCCTCCATAATATACATGTTCCATCACTTTCCACTAGCTTTGCCCTCGTGTCCCGGTGTCATCATGGTGAGAAAATATTTTCGCGATATCCACCAAATAACCCTACTATCTAACTATTGTAGCTAGGGAAGTCGGGATCGTATCCACGAGGAACTAGGATTAATTCTAGTGGTGATTATATGCAAAGTAACGTCACAAAAAGGGGGGTCTTGAGTTGTTTGGTAACGAAGTAACAATCATAAAACATGTACATAAAAGGTGATTTCTAATTAGGGACAAGTCTTGGATCCGCAACTATCACGAACGAATTATTTCCGCAAGAAATCGAATATTACTTCACTTTTATTGCTTAATCGTGAACAAAGTTCTATTAGTTCTTAAGATTAGTGAATTTAAGCGACCGCTCTAAATTCACCCTAACCACTCTAGAAAACCTAAACGACCGTGTTCGCTTTGATCTAGTGGTAGCAATAACAATGAACTAATATCGATTAAGAATAACAAGTTTAGTAACTAATTAACCGCAACGGCGCATTAACCAATCATAACCTTCAATTATCGTGTTAATTCCTCCTAAGTCTAAAAACCGCAACCGCGCATTAATAAACAAAGGTTGCTTCACAAATCTAGATAATTGAATACCTCCAAGTTATCTAAACAAGCTAATAATCAAACCAAGCTAAATTTAGTAGCGACCTAGATAAAACGAGATACGATTATAAATAAACGCAAGGAATAACAACCAATCAAGTACGAAAAGGAAAAAAACGATAACTTACATTAATAACCGAAAGATTAGTGCTTCACCAAGGTCGGGAGATTAGCTCTCCATATTACAAAATATGAGGATGAGTTTTGGGGAAGCTAATGTCAAGAGAGGTAGAATATGAAAGATAAGAAGATAAGACGTCATTTTCTCTCTCCTCCCCTACTTATACAAATCTAATAAAATAAATAAAAGAAAAACATAAAAGAAAATAAACATACTAAAAATATCCGGAAAAGAAAGTCACGACTCGATTAAAACTTCTCGAGTCGAGACTACCAAAAACAAAAACTATCTGAGAGAAAGTATTCTCGACTCGTGCCGAGCAGCCTCGAGTCGAGACATGCTTCCTCGACTTGAGACTTTGGAATCACGAGTCGAGATTGTACCCGTCAAAACCACCTTCTCGACTTTTGATGCGCGACTCGGGAAGAAATCACCTCGAGTCAAGAAAGTCTTCTCTAATCGAGACTCTACTGTCTCGAGTCGAGAAACTGCTTAGCAGGCCGATTTTCAAACGCACATAACTCTCACCTCGGGAATCAGTTTTGAGCTTATAATATATTGTTGGAAAGCTCAGAAAATGAAATTTACTCTCCAAGTGGAATTTCTGAAAAATCTGATCTACAAAGTAAGTTATGGCGATCGGAAATTGAGATTGTGTTTCTTGGCTATCAAAACTTCAACTCTTAAACTCGAGTCATTTGTAGGTAGAATTGATCGTTGATGGTGTCTTCCTTGGTTTTAACTTGGCCACTATTGTCTTCAACATGCGATCACCAATCCAAATGGAGTGATTATATCTCGTCATTACAAAATCAACTTATATTCTCCGAATTAGAACAGAAACCAATAAATAGGAGAATACTCGCAATCCCATATAAATTACACTAAAATGACCACAAAAATGAGATATAATCCACTACTTAGACACCATTAATACCATCATATCACATCAGCCATACGATTTGCATCGTGGCTCTTTGTCCCACCATCATTGCCTCTATTCCCTACCATCGCCGCCCCTTTATATTGTAATTATTCAACATTTTTTCATCCCCAACACCTCTTCAACTCTAGAAAAGTAGTAGATTTTGTTGCGGAATGGTCGCGTGTAAGCGATGGTAATGGTCGTCACATGAGGGCGGTGGCGTCCATAATGGTTGCAATGGGTGAGGCGGTGGTTGTAACGGCGGGTAGTGGGGTGGTAGTCGACCATGGTAGTTGACTATGGTGGATGTCATAGTGTTTATGGTGTTGGTGTGTCCACCGGCTAAAACCTTAAAATAGGTAATATAATCATTGATTCCCTCGGGGGATAAGGGAACGGGGATTGAGCAGTTTTGGGTACCTTGGTTGTGGGAAAAGGAGGAAAGAGAATGACAAAAATGTGAACCAAACATCATTAAAGGGAATGAAGGTCTTTCAATCCCTTTGCATTTCTTTATTCCACCTAAACAAACACCCCCTAAAGCGGAATGAAAATAAATGTTTCTGTTTTTGTGGTTTTGTGTTTATGTGGAACACAGAAAAAATAAACAAATATATGAATGACGCCCTAGTTATAAACTAAGAACCCAATCTACAATATGAAAGTTATAATCCTAAGTTACCGACTTGTATAAATCTCGCCTATCAATTGATTGTCTAATCCACTAGTCATTCTTTAAACTAGTGATAAACCCATTATTAGCATTAACCCATAACTCCCATGCATTTTGTCCCCCCCCCCCCCACACACACACGCACGCGCGTACACATAATTCTAATATTTGCCAACATCTAACCATTTAATTTTATATCTTTTACGATCTGCTCGATCATTTATTAGATAGCCACCATGGTATACTTTTATATCTTAATAGATTTAGATGAGATGCACATTTATTATGTAAGTACAACATTCAACCTTCTTCGTAATTTTGACCAATAAAGATCTCCTATAATTATAAATGACTTCATGCATTATATTGTATCTATCAATGCTATTTAAAATAGAAATGAATGCTTTAGCATATAATTTTCTTGTTCTTATCACTTTGAACGTTTACATTTTTCAAGTCGTTGATGCTAAGTCATACAATGTGTCCATTGAGAATAATTTACCAGGCTTGCTTCGGTACTATTGTTTGTCGGGTAAACAAAAGTTAGGACCTCAAAATCTACCAATGAACAGATTTGTTCAATGGCAGGTTCGTACAAAGTTTTTTCAGAAGACAACTACACTTTGTAAAGTGAGTTGGCGAAATTATCATCGAGGCTTTCTTGCATTTGAAGACAATGCAACATTCCTGAAGAACAGTTGTGGTGGACCCCGTTGTGCATGGAATGCAAGTATAGATGGATTATCTTTGTATAACATTAAATATCACAAAAGCATATTGAAATATAAATGGAGGACAAGTGGTGAAATATCTTGAGATGTTAATTTTGTCTTAACTTAAATGGTATTTAATGATAATATGTGATTTGAAAAGCAATTAAAACTTTGATTATAGGAATTTTCTAGCCAATACAATTTTATCCTTATTAAGCATGACTAATATTTCATTCATAAACTATAGTATACGGCGAAAGACGATTTTCATATCTTTTCGAATAAAGTTCCGACATGATAAGTTAATAAAGTTCCGACATGATAAGTTCATTTTGGTTAATCGAACAAAACCAAACCGAAAATTCGGCTAGGCTAAAACTTGAACCGAAATCGAACCGAAAAAACCGGTTAACCAATTTTTGGTTCGGTTATCGGTTAATCGTATAACCGATTGAAAATTTTATGAATTCCAAAAAACAAGATTGTGTTTGGAAAAAGAAACAATCTTAAAAATATCTCAATCCAAAATCCTTAAATAACATAAAATTTAAACAGCAAAATCACGTGGTTCCCCCAAACTATGTCAGAATGCGCGTGGTGCCCCTGCACATAAAACTTGTACAGTCTGGTGCCCCCGAACTTTACTCCTGTTGGCACATGGTGCCTTTCTATGAGATATCGTACCGGCTTGGGGGTGGACCGATTGGGTCTCGCTAATTTTTATTGGAATCGCCAGCAGGAATTTAATAGGATCCTACGAACCTAGGAAGGGTCCTTTGCAAGGTACGATTTGGGAAGGTGTTAGGCACCGAAATCGCCCGTCCAAAGACGGTCTCTACTAATTGATCCAAAATAAATATAAAGTTATATTCGACGACGGATTCATATAGCAGATAGCATGCGAGTGTTTGGTGATAATGATTTTGCAAGAGTGAAATTAATGAAGCCAAGTTAGTAGTTCCAGGATCAAGCCCCCAAATTTTCCACGACACCCAGTTCCGTCTCGCCGTGTACGTAAGTAATAGCATACTATATGTTATAGCAACAAATCACATATTATAATATCATACGTACACTTTGGCAGGAACAATAGCATGCACGCAAGTCATAGAAAAACGATGGTAATACATTAGCAACTATACTATCATGCTAAAACAAAGAGTACGCACATATGCATCATATGGTAAAATGATTGGTAATAAAGAAAACGAAGTCCAAACCTGTAAAATGTATGTTTACGAGAATAATAACTTTGGAAATTTGTTTTAGAAAGAATGAGGCCCTCAGGTGGACTTATTATCGATGTCGCGCGGATTTTGGTTTCGCTTGCCAACGCCTCTGGCTTGATCTTGACCCTTGGATACAAACTAGCTAATGATCTAGTCACGTATATGTTAGTTTTTATATAATAGACGATCAAAGGATTGATATATGTGGTGTATGTGGGTTGTACGTAGGTGGTGACTTAGCACTACATGGTAGATTATGTTTTGGTAGCTAGTTTTGTACGCATGATATGCCCCGTGTGCCTCTCCTCTGTCCAGCCATTTTTTTGGGAAACTAAGGGCAATATATACTCCCTCCTACCCAAAGAGATTTTCTTTGGGTAGGGCACAACAACCAACACCCCAATTAAACAAACCCTAATATATTAATAACTAAATAATTAATTAAACACACCAATTTGTTTAACATCTAATCCCACCTCTCCCTTCACCCATCTTCAACTGATCCCACCAACAAAACCACCAGCAACACCATCCTCTTCTCCGATGAGACTCACTAATCGCATCTCTTCTCTTCTCCGATCAGCCTCCATCCTCTTCTCCGATGAGACTCTCTTCTCCGAATACCCTCTCTCCTCTCTCTGATCAACCTCTCTTTTCCGATGAGATTCGCTTCTCCGATCAGCCTTGTTCGACCCTCTTGAAGAGAGTCTCATCGGGGAAGAGGATGGAGGCTGATCCCTACTTTGGTTACGCCCAATTCAATTTGTCTGGGTTTGGTTACCCCCAATTCAATTTCTTTCCCAAATTCTCCAATTCAATTTAGCTCTTCATTCTCCATCTTCAATTCGATTTTTCTGGGTTCAGGAATAGCGAGGTAGCGATTTTTCTGGGTTCGATTTTTTTGGGTTCGGGAATAGCGCCGCCTCGAGCTCTTCTCGATCACTCTGGCATGTGTGTTCTGTTGATCACTCTCGCATGTGTGTTCCATTGGTCATGAAACGGTGAGATGGTGATGGTGGTTGACAAGTGGGTAAAGGTGGAACTCGTTGGTTGATAGAGAAAGTCGATCAAGGTGGTCGGAGGAGACGATCGGTGCTCTCAGTAATATGAGGGAGGTGGTTGGAGGAGAGAGAAGATGGGATGTGCAAGTAGTAATTAGGGATAATAGCCCCAAATCAGAAAATAAGTAAGCGTATATTAGTCCGATAAATTTGCCAAATGGGGTAAGTTTCGAAAGAGGAAAATAATAGTGAATCGTCCCAAAGAGGAATACAGGAAGATATCTTTGGGTAGGAGGGAGTATAGGTTAAGGTATAAGGAGTTTGGGAGCGTATACGTACACCCGCTAACAACCTTAGCTTAAGGAAAAAGTTGCATTAAAGATTGAGAATTCTTAGTCACACTTTATCCTATCCTCCACTATCACTTGGTATCCTACGCCCAAAAGAGTCCTCACTCAACTAAAGCATTTAACTAATAAAGATAATGGTCATCCTTTAGTTAAATAGATGCTTTGCGGACTAAAATAGAACATTCATAAAGATGCCATATAGTTGTCATATGGGCTTAATATGGTACTCCATAGGAACTATTATCATTTACGTGTAAATATATACGCTAGGATAATTATTAGCGAATATCGGGCTCTATATAGTATTTGACCGAACACACCACTAAAAATCCAAAAATCAGAACTTGAACTAACATGGACCAAATGGGCTAAAAGGGTAATTCGGGTCAAGACCGTCATCACAAACAAACCTTTTCAACGTCATCCACTATACATCTCATCATTCGGCGCTTTTAAACGGGAAGCCCACGAGTAGGGTGTCTACGCCTTCCCACTCATTTTCTTTAACGTCGTTAGCCCCTTGACCGTTAAGTGATGACGTGGCGGTGATTAGCAATTAGTTAAAGATACATTACTATTTAATTAAAAAATATAAAAATAAATTCGGAAACTCGAAAATTTCTTACAAAAATTTCAAATTTACAATATTAATGCACAAGATGCCCCTGAACTTTATCCCTCGTTGCACTTGGTGCCCCCAAACTCTCCACTCCAATGCACCTAGTGCCCCTTTGATTTTTTTTTGAAATTTACAAGAAAGTGTTTTAAAAAAAAACGGTAATTAGCCCTCTTATTTACCTGTCATTAGAATAAATAAGAGGGCTTTTTTAGGGTAAATAAGAGGGCTAATTTCCCGTTATTAGAATAAACCACATTGTTGTAAATTTCAAAAAATAATCTAAGGGGCACCAGGTACATTGGAGGGTAAAGTTTGGGGGCACCACGTGCACAAGGGGTAAGTTCAGGGGCACCTTGTGCACTGATATTTGTAAATTTAAAATTTTTGTGAAAAATTTTTGTTTATGAGAAATTTTTTTTTTTAAATTTAAAATTTCTGTTGAATTTTCTTTTTTAATTTTTTTGATTTTTTTAATCAAGGGTCAACGACGTAAAGGGAAATGAGTGGGAAGGACACCATGTGCAAGCATAGGTATAGTTTGGGGGCACCAAACTGTAGAAGTTTCAAGTATAGAGGCACCACGCGCATTATGACTTAGTTCGGGGGCACCACGTGAATTTGCCGAAATTAAAATCCAATTCTCAAACTAAATCACAAAAATTCCAGAAAAGATTTCAATCACAACTTATTCAAACATTCCCGATAATTTCCTGAGGACACGGAAGGCGGAGATTGACAGTGGTCGGAAAAGGCGGAGATTGATGATTATCAGGATATGGCGTAGATGGACGGAGGTCGGGCATGGCGAAGATGGACGGAGGTCGGATATGCATCTGAACGATGCAAAATGGCGAAAAACGAGAACTCAACGAGGAACAAACGAAAAAGGGCGAAAATGGACGGAGATCTGGGATATGACGATGGGAGAGAAGGTCTGAGGAATGAGGCGTATGTTTATTGAGGAGAAGGATGAGAGAAGTACGATGTATTAGGGCAATTTATTTTTCTTTTTTTTTTTATATTAAATTAAGTAATTCCGTACGGTTTGGTTAACCAATGGTCCAAAAGATCGAATCGAGATTGAATCGCTTATTCACCCAAACTTTCGGTTGGGTTAACAGAACCGAAAAATCATGCAGTTACGGTTTTTTTGGTTCAGTTAACCACGGATCGGATTTTTCTTAACACCCCTACATGAAAGGTTTACTACCTTGAACAAAGATAGTAACTATAACAAATTACACTGCAACTCCAAGATTCTTGATTAATCTTAGTTTATGGTGCGTAATATTAGGCCAATTCAACTCATTGTGTGTAGGGATGAAATTTTTCGGCAAAACAACGCATTGAGTGAAAAATGATGGTATTCCTTTGAAAAAAGAATAAGAGAGGAGCAACAGTCCATGGATATAGCAAAAAAATTAAACAAAACTCTTCCTCTAATCAATCCGATCATCCTAACATAATGTTTCCAAAAATTGGCGCAAAAACATTATAGAAATCAATGCCCAGATGGACAAAAGTGCTGAAAGAGATGAAAATGGCGATCAAAGTGAGGAATCTCCATCTCATGTTACTTTTGTAGACTTCCCCACAACTGCAAAATGCTAATCATCTATAAAACAAAGCTCGGTAAGCAATTCAAACCCAAATGCAACTAGGCCTGATGGTGTTGATCATCCTAGAATTCATGATTGTCAAATTGTTAATGGAACCCATTCTAATGTGCGTTTCAATTTTGTTGGAGCTCTACTATATGTGGTAATGCTGGTGTTACTACTGAATGTCTTGGCTCTATTGCTGAACCTCTGAAAACTGCCAACCCTCACTACATAAACGACAAAATGCAGCGCCCTAAAATTGTTGCTTAATGGCCTTATAACTGTTACATTAGGTCTACGCCAACAGTTTTGTGGCATGTTCTGGCTGTTGCATTCGACCAAATACAAGAGTTTTAAGGGCCTAATGCAACAGTATAGAAAAACTTATAAGACGCGTTGCATCAGATGATTAAAGTCATTGCATTCCTACAAAGTAAGCAATTGGCTAAATTATGTGCTAAGCAAGTAAATAAGAAAACTCATAGAAAAGAAGGCTGAAAAGAGAGAGCAAGTAGATCAAAAATAGAAACTTCGCGTTGCCCAGTACTTGAGTTTCTAAACAATATTATTCTCTACTACAATATAATGTAGTCATTTATTCTTCTGTTGCGAAGTTTCAAGAGAAATTTGGGAAAACACCCTCAGATGGCTGGGCTACAAGAGACGTGCTTTGTGCCTTGCTAGAGAAATACTGTGGTTCAAGAGGAAAGTAAAGGGAAAGGAGGGAAAACACAATATGATTAGGTGTGCGTTCACTTGCACCATCTATGAAATATGGCGGGAAAGGAATTTTCGAATATTTTGTGAAAATAGTAGAAATTGTATTCAAATTGCAACCCATGTCAAATATCTATTATGTGTTTGAATTATTGATAGGTCTAAGAATTGTATCCTGAGTTGCTAATAAGGTAGCTTAGTGGCTTGATTCTAAAGGGTGGTACTCTACTACCCCTTTGGTAAGGTTTGTATTTGTTCTTCATTTTCCCTATATGGAGAATAAAAAGCTAATCTTTTCCAAAAAAAAAAATAATTCTACCTTCGTATAAACACGTTATCTGATATGATTGGAGTATTAATCTAGGATACAATAGGACTCTTAGTTGTGGTAGTATGTACACACACTAACTGAGGCATGATGCATATAAAACAATCATCAATATAAAAGTTGACATACTTATTGCATCAATCTAGGACAAATTAGAATGGATCGAGGGAACAAACCGTAAAAGAAGAGAAGGCCGAACAGGGCGACGGAAAAGCGACTTAGGACCAACCAACGACATCTTCGAACCAAATTGAGCCTCAAGATCTCTGCAAATGATTGATTCAAGCCAAAAAAAATTCTCATTTCCGTCCTTCTCCCTTCACTTTGATGATAAGAAAACATCTCCCCTACTCAGGTATGTTTCCTACTCCTTTCTTTCTTACTTTCCGTGTGACTTCTATTTCAAGTTTTTCCTTGTCAAGACTCCAACTTTAGATATTTACAATTTTACTTGAAGTTGATTATTATGCTTTTCTCACTTATGTAAGTTTTGAGCATAAAATAGTGAGCCCCTATCTTGCCCTGGTCATTAAGGCCATGTATGCTTACAGTGAATATGTATTATTTGGTGATCTCAACTACTCCCTTTTCCTCTCGTTTGGCCTTTGCGGCTGCTGGTTCATGACACTCATGACAGGTTGTGTGGCTGAGCGACAATGCCATATCCATGGCACTGCGACTCTTATGTGGACAAATTCAAGCTTCGGTTCAAAAATGCCTAGCGGGGTTTCATTGTTGTTGTTTTATAGTGACTGGTTTCGGTGGTACTTCCTTTTAGCCTTTTATGGGGGAAGTTGCACCTATTTGCACACCTCTTTGTATGAAACTTGTGGCATCGCTTGTACTTTTTCCACTGTTGTACCTATTCGTCCTTATTTAATATTTTCTCATTTCTGTGACCCAAGAGGGTCTTACTTGCTGACTATTGAAGCTTGGTTCCTAGTTGCGCCTGCTCACTGCGTGCCTAAATATGTTGTTGCATGTTCTCTTCCTTGGTGTTTTGTTGGGCAGTGGTGTTTTATTGTCTCCCTTTTTCCTGTTTCCTCTTCCCTGGTCTTTTACTCTGATTTTATCTTTCCCTCTTGTGATTTCTTGGTAGTGGTGGTTCATAGATGTGACCCTTTAATATTCTTTCTGCCTATTCTTACTGCAATTTTTGGATAGCGAGCCTCTATCCATTGTTGGGTATTAAGATTCCTAGGCTATGGTCAGTGAGCTTATGGTTTATTCATAATGTAATAGTGTTCATAATGGATTTTCTTTTTTTGTTTAATTTTTCTTTTCCTCCATTTTTCTGATGAATATTAACCATCTTTTGATGAACATCAAACATTAACTACTATGTTAAATGATTTTTTGTATAATAAGTTCCCTATGATTCATCTGACAATATCTAAACTTATCTGAATTGGAGTTGTATATTTGCTGACATAAAAACCACAATCATTGTTTTGAACTAAATTAACTACTCCATATTTTTTAGGTTGTATCATATATACATGGCCTAATTCTCATGTCATATTTGATTGGACATTTATCCATGATTATTCCTTTTGATGCAGGAGCAACAGCTTTGCCTCAAGAGATCACGTTGGAAGAGGAAACTACAAGCAACAACAACAGCCTTACCTTATTTGGTTTTGCTCTCCAACCAAGTGAAGTAAATTTGGTAACTTGGGTTTCAGAATGGAAGTGAATGCCGAGTTACTTAGGCGTGTCCTAGACGCGTCATATCTTTAGATAACTTTCCTTATTGCAATTTACTGTTTTAGTACTAGTTTGAGTTTAGGAAAGAGTCTAGTTTGTCTAGTCTTCTTTACTTGTTTTCTTCTGAATAAAGGAGCCTTTCCTTAAAGGTTTCCAAGTTTTTTTAGGTAGTTTTTAGGAGTCTAAACAACCTATATAAGGCCTGTTTCGTAGCTTGTTTGAGACACACAGTATTTTTTATTCTTAATAAGAAAAACTCTGAAAACGAGAGTATTCTCTCACCAATTCGTTTTGCAATTAGTATAGGTTAGATTGATTGTTTGACACCCAATTCTTAGGCAAGGATTAGTGGCTGGTAGCCTAGTGATTCGTGTTTAAGCATTGAGTTCGAGTCTTGTGGCTGGTAGCCTAGAAGAGCTCGTTCATATCCTTGTTTACTTAGTTAATTCCGCTGTATAAAACTCTAGTTCGAGTATCTTTGCTTTAGGATACGCATCAAGTGGTATCAGAGCAATTTTTAAACAAGCTTTTCAGCGTGTTTGTCTTGGGTGATTCGTGAGATGACGGGAGAGGATGCAACAAACTCCAACAAGTCTGATGAAAGGCTTAATAAGCTAACGGAAAGTGTGGAAGGACTGCAGAAGATGATGGCCTTGAGATGCTGTACTTTCAGAAAACAGAAAAGTCGAAGCGAAAGACACTTTTCCACAAGGAGATTACCGAATCTGAAGAAGAAGATGAAGAGGAGGGTTCACGACCTAAAGCTAAGTACGGCGATGATCGAGGACTCAAGCTGGATATCCCGGAGTTTGATGGTAAGCTAGAACCTGAAGGATTTCTTGATTGGGTTAGGGCTGATGAACGGATTTTCGAGTACAAGGGCTACGATGATCGAAAAAGCTTCAAAGTAGCAACTCTGAAACTCACAAAGTATGCTTCTTTGTGGTATGACAATCTTAAGAACCGACGTGTAAGAGAGGGTAAAGGAAAGATCAAGACTTGGGAGAAACTCAAGAAGCACCTTACGAAGAGGTTTGTACCATCCGATTACTTACAAGAGAAGTATAGGCGTATGACAACCCTCAAACAAGGTAATTCATCTGTTGAAGATTATATCTTAGAATTTGAGAAGTTGTGTATGATTTGTGATGTGCAAGAACGAGAGGAACAGAAGATAGCTCGTTTTATTGGAGGTCTTGACTCTGACGTAGCTGACATGTTAGACTTACAACCTATTGTTAACTTCGAGGAGGCTTGTAAATTGGCCTTAAAGTGTGACAAACAGGTGCAAAAGAAGAAGAGTACAATTAGGTCTAAGACTTATACTTCTAATACTCCTAGATTCACTCAATCTAAACCTGAACAGCTTAGAGTTGAGGCGAACAAGAGTAGCGGAAACAAGGGGCCGTTTGTTCAAGATAAGAGCAAGAACGTAGCTCAGATTGATCCTAAGGCAAGGAAGCAATGTTTTAAGTGTAAGGGCTATGGACACTTCCAATCTGAATGTCCGAATGCTAGGGCATTAACTCTTAAGGAGGTACAAGAGTTTTCTGCATATGATGATGAGGAGGACGAAGAAGTTATTGTTGAAGATGATGATGATGACATGGACATCATAACAGCAAATCCTGATACAGGAGGCCCTTGTTTGGTCATGACACGAGTTCTACACTCTCAAGTATCACCTGTGGAAGAGGAACAGCAAAGAGAGCAGATTTTTCACACCAATTGCACAGTCAGAGGTAAAATTTGCAAACTTATTGTTGATGGAGGTAGTTGTGCTAATGCAGCAGCTAGCACCATGGTGGAAAAGCTAAAGATACCCACACACAAGCACCCAAAACCGTATAAGCTCCAATGGCTTAAAGAGGGTAACATGGTAAAGGTAACAAAACAGGCTCTTATCTCATTTTCAATTGGTGATGTGTATAGGGATAAGATTGTGTGTGATGTTATTCCCATGGATGTATGTCATGTGTTATTGGGTAGGCCTTGGCAATTTGACAGATATGTGAAACATGATGGTAGAAAGAATGTGCATATTGTCAATAAGGGAGGAAAGAAAATTGCTCTAACTCCACTCCCACCTAGTTCATTCACGGCAAAACAAGATGATACTATGCCTAAGACTTTGTTTCTGAATGAAACAAGTATGAACAAAGAAATTGAAGATGGAGAATCAGTTTTTGTACTATACTCTAAGGAGGTGACTGAGGCTGAAACAGAGACTGTTAACCCTAAGGTTAAGCCTTTGTTAGAAGAGTTTGTGGATGTGTTTCCCGATGATGTACCACCTGGTTTACCTCCTATTAGAGGCATTGAACATCAAATTGATCTACTTCCTGGTGCTCCTTTGCCTAACAAACCTGCATATAGGAGTAACCCTGAGGAAACTAAAGAGATGCAACGTCAAATTGATGAGCTGCTTCAAAGGGGTTATGTGCGAGAAAGCATCAGCCCGTGCGCAGTACCGGTGCTTTTAGTTCCAAAGAAAGAAGGTACATGGAGAATGTGTATTGATAGTCGTGTAGTAAATAACATTACTATCAAGTACATGTTTCCTATGCCACGTCTTGATGATATGCTTGATGAGTTATGTGGATCCAAAGTGTTTTCGAAGATAGATATGCGAAGTGGATACCATCAAGTAAGAGTCAGGGAAGGGGATGAATGGAAGACATCTTTTAAGACCAAACATGGGTTGTATGAATGGTTGGTAATGCCGTTTGGTCTTTGTAATGCTCCTAGTACTTTTATGCGCCTAATGAATGAGGATTTCAAGTCGTTTTTAGGCAAATTCGTGGTTGTGTATCTTGATGATATACTGATTTATAGCAAGAACCATCAAGAGCATGTAGAGCATCTCCGACAAGTCTTTGAGAAGCTGAGGGAGCAGAAACTGTATGGTAAGATGGAAAAATGTTATTTCATGTTATCTAGCGTTACTTTCCTTGGTTATGTCGTTTCAGAAGATGGAATTTCAATGGATCAGTCTAAAGTTGAAGCAATCAAATCATGGCCTACGCCTACTTCTTTAACTGAAGTCCGGAGTTTTCATGGCCTAGCTTCTTTCTACAGAAGATTCATTAAGAATTCCAGTGCCATTACTAGTCCAATCACCGAGTGCATGAAGAAAGGTGAGTTTGTTTGGACAGAGGCAGCTCAGGAGGCATTCGAGTTGATTAAAAGACGTATGTGTGAGGCTCCTATCCTTGCCTTACCTGATTTTGATCAAGTATTTGAAGTAGAGTGTGATGCTTGTGGGACGGGAATTGGTGCTGTACTGGTGCAAGGCAAGCGCCCAATTGCTTATTTTAGTGAGAAATTGGGAGGTGCTCGATTGAATTACTCTGCATATGACAAAGAGTTCTATGCCTTAGTTCGAGCTCTTGATCATTGGAGTCATTACCTTAGACCTAAGCCCTTTGTTCTACATTCTGATCATGAAGCATTGAAGTATATTCATGGCCAACATAAACTGAATGCTAGGCATGCTAAATGAGTTGAGTTTTTGCAATCTTTTACCTTTAATTCAAGGTATAAGGACGGGAAGAGAAATGTAGTTGCAGATGCTCTTTCTAGGAGATGATCTTTACTTACAGTCCTTGGTTCTAGAGTGCTCGGATTCGAATTGTTACAGGATTACTACAAGGATGATGGTGATTTTGCTGACCTAATTCGAGAATGTAAGGGCAAAGCTAGTGGAGTCTATTCTGTCCAAGGTGGTTACTTATTCAAGGGTAACAAGCTATGTGTCCCAAAGTGTTCGACAAAGGAGTTACTAGTACGAGAAGCACATGGTGGTGGATTAGCTGGTCATTTTGGTATCAACAAGACATTAGAAGTACTTCAAGAACACTTCTTTTGGCCCAAGATGGTGAGTGATGTACATGCTGTTATTAGTCGTTGTGGTACTTGTCAAAAGGCTAAAAGTACATTCCATCAAGGATTGTATACACCACTACCAGTTCCAACACAGCCTTGGGATGATATGAGTATGGAATTCATTGTAGGATTACCTCGTACACAAAGAGGTAAGGACTCTATCATGGTAGTTGTTGATCGATTCTCAAAGATGGCACACTTCATTGCTTGCCATAAAACTGATGATGCATCCAATGTGGCTGATCTTTACTTCAAAGAGGTAACTCGTTTACATGGTATTCCAAAGACTATTGTTTCAGATAGGGATACAAAGTTCCTAAGCTATTTTTGGAAGAACTTGTGGCGTTTATTGGGTACAAAGTTGCTATTTAGTACATCTCACCACCCCCAAACAGATGGGCAAACTAAGGTTACTAATAGAACACTTGGTACTTTGTTGAGAGGCTTAGTGAGTAAAACCACAAAGGATTGGGATATACGACTGGCTCACGCTGAATTTGCATACAATAGATCACTAACTTATGCAACTGTCAGCTCTCCTTTTGAAGTGGTCTATGGAATCAATCCTTATATACCTATTGATCTGATTTCTATACCAAAACAGGAGGTTGTGAACTTTGATGCTAAGGAGAGAGTGGTACAAATGAAAAAATTACATGAGCAAGTTCGAGCTAGAATTGAGAAGGTGAATACTGCGTATAAGGCTCGTGCTAATAAGCACCGTAAGCAACCAGAGTTTAAACGAGGAGATTTAGTGTGGTTACATTTGAGGAAGGCAAGATTTCCCAACAAACGTAAGAATAAGCTCATGCCGAGATCAGAAGGTCCTTTCAAAGTGATTGATCGAGTAGGAGATAGTGCTTATAAGTTGGAACTGCCTGGGACTACAATGCATCTGCTACATTCAATGTAGGTGACATTTCCCCATACCTTGATGACAATCAACTTGAGGAATTGAGGGCAATTTCTTTTCAAGAAGAGGGGATTGATGCAGGAGCAGCAGCTTTCCCTCAAGAGATCACGTTGGAAGAGGAAACTACAAGAAACAACAACAGCCTTACCTTATTTGGTTTTGCTCTCCAACCAAGTGAAGTAAATTTGGTAACTTGGGTTTCAGAATGGAAGTGAATGCCGAGTTACTTAGGCGTGTCCTAGACGCGTCATATCTTTAGATAACTTTCCTTATTGCAATTTACTGTTTTAGTACTAGTTTGAGTTTAGGAAAGAGTCTAGTTTGTCTAGTCTTCTTTACTTGTTTTCGTCTGAATAAAGGAGTCTTTCCTTAAAGATTTCCAAGTTGTTTTAGGTAGTTTTTAGGAGTCTAAACAGCCTATATAAGGCCTGTTTCGTAGCTTGTTTGAGACACACAGTATTTTTTATTCTTAATAAGAAAAACTCAGAAAACGAGTGTATTCTCTCACCAATTCGTTTTGCAATTAGTCTAGGTTAGATTGACTATTTGACACCCAATTCTTAGGCAAGGATTAGTGGCTAGTAGCCTAGTGATTCGTGTTTAAGCAATGAGTTCGAGTCTTGTGGCTGGTAGCCTAGAAGAGCTCGTTCATATGCTTGTTTACTTAGTTAATTCCGCTGCATAAAACTCTAGTTCGAGTATCTTTGCTTTAGGATACGCATCAACTTTCATCATATATTATCATATATAAATACAATACCGGTAGATTTAGAAGCATTTTAGGCTGTTTACATCAGCTGTGACATCATCGCCACGTCATAGCTGATGTCAACACTCCCTAATTTAGGCAATAAAATCTCCTGAATAAATAGTAGTTTCCATAACTAAATATGTAGCAAATATAACATTGTCCATAATTATTTTTGGAAAATACAATCTTGCACCTTATTTGGATCTAAATATATTTATCCTTAAAATACGGGCAAAAAAATATATAACCAAATATTACAAACCGGAATAAAATCTTTTGAATTTGATTTAATACCTAAAATGTAACATCAAATCTTTCAGTTAACCAAAAAATATCAAATATTTAAATTTGATTCGGAAATGAAATAATTTTTTTAATTATAAACGGAAAAAACACTCAATTAGAAAATCAAATCTTTTTAATCATGTCATATTTGAACAAAAGTGTTTATAACAATACAAAAAAAAAATTTAATTCTTTATGAGGATTTACTTTTTTTTCTAGGGTTTTGGTAATTTTAGACTTCTCCCCTACTATATTAAAGGACAACACAACACATTCATCCTCATAGCATCCTACACCCTTTCATGTACCTACATACCATGACTAAATTCATTTTCTTTTAATGTTTTTGTATCCATTATTAGTTTGCGTTGAAATTATAATCTCATGAGCATGTTGCTAATTTTTGGCTATCAAGATGGGATTTGTCATTTGACCTTTTTTCAGCAATATCTTCTGGTTCATATATGTTTGATAATGTACTCTTTTTTAGGGTTTTTTTTTTCCAGCAACATTCATGGACGAAAAATGTCAAATATACTTTGATTTTTTATGCAATTAGCACTTTTATGAACGAAAATTACATATTTTAAGGCAATATCATCGGTTTATACTTTATATAATTATTTAGTTAAAGGATATGTTAGTTCATTTTTTGTTGATTAATCAGAACATTACAATATATATTTACCCAAAAATTAGCTACGTAAAAAGCAAACATTTCAAAATTTTAGGCAAGAAAGTACCATAATATATTGAACAACAAATTTTAAACATATAATTTACATAAAAATGTGTAACAAGAGGCACTATCCTAAAGTAAAATCAATGGAAATAATAATATAATTTGAACGAATTAAAATTATCTTAAAACATAACAATTTATGCTCCTAATATATTGCAACTTGTCATATACAAGATAAATCAAAAAGTGCCCAAAATAAATATTATACAATCAAAAATTTTGGGAACCAATGGCAATGAAATATCACATAAGGTTATAAAATATGAACAATATATTGCAATTTCCCGGATTTAAAGGCAATAAAATCTGAACAATATATTGTAATTTCCTAAGATTTTTATATTATTCACGAAACAGAATATTTAATAAATAAATAAAAATACAAACATAATTTCCCCCCTTAAAAAGGTGCTAAATTAAAACATGATAGTAATAAATTAATAATATAAACGCTTAAAGATATTAATTAGTCAATCGCAAAGAAAAAGAATACAAAAACTAATTGAAATTATTTTCTTATAAAATCAAATGAAATATTTTAATTTACGGACTTTACATGGGCTCGATATTTCAAATTAAAGTACAAAATAATTCCATCTCACGTTTACTAACTAGCTTCGTAAAAAGTGAACATTTCAAAGTTTTAGAAAAGAAATCTCCGTAATTATATTGAGTAGATTTCCATAAAAGCGTGTAACAGAAGGTACTATTCTAAAATAAAATCAATGGAAATGATAATGTAATCTGAACGAATTAAAATTATCCTTAAATATATCCATTTTTGCTCCTGTAATATTCCACCCTGTTATACGGGATAAATCAAAAAGTTCCCAAAATAAATACTATAAAATTAAACATTTGGGAAAAAGATACAACTTTCTACGACAGTAAAATATATTTTTTTAAGGTTGTAAAATATGAACAATATATTGCAATTTTTTTCCGGATTTTAAGGCAATAAAATTAAAATGATAAATTGCAATTTCCTTAGATTTCGATATTATTCACGAAACAGAATTTCCTTAAATTAAAGAAATACAAACAGAGTTTTTTTCCCCATGGAAATGGTGCTAAACAAGAGAGTAATAAATTAGTGATATAATCAGTTGAAAAGAAAGAAAAAACAACAACTAATTGAAATCACATCCTTATAAAATCAAATCAAATCTTTTAATTTACAGATATTATAGGGGCAATGTATTCGGAATAAGGTAAAAAATAATTTGGAAATAAGTCATATATATGTTGTTTAACTTAGGCCTTATGCGATTAGACTTTATTTTTCTGATCTGATTTAATTTGATTTGAATTGAACTGATATTATTTGATTTGATTTGAATAAACTTGATCTCAACTGATATAGGTTTGATTAAGGTCAAATTAAATATGGGTTAATTTACACGTACCAAAATCTCGGTCAATCGACTTGGTCAAATTAGACAAAGAAATATACGGGCAAAGACAGGTTCGGGTCATTAGGGGTCACGAGTCGTATATATCATTGACGTTAGTTACCAAAAACGAGTTTGATTGAGGAGAGTTACTCGGTTAATTAAACTCTAAGTTTTAACAGGTCTAACAAAATAGAGTGATTAAGAATATTTTATAACAGCCCATGCACGTGTAATAACAAATAGACAAAAATTATTCGTTATAATAAACTTTAATTTTGTACAATAACTTTTAATGGGGGAATATTATTATAAGTGTGTTAACTCGAGTTATATGCTATTTTTTTTTTTTGTGATCTAAATGACAAATTATTAGCTAATAATTCTAATCATATGTTGTTTTATATCTTTTAACTCAATTATTACGGCTTAACATGTTGGGCCAGACTTAAATCAACGCATAAACATGTGTGTCAAAACTTAAAACATATTTGGTTTCATATGAGTCACTCCCTCACCGGTCAGAAGAACAGGACTATGATTAAAATTAAACGGGTCACGGGTTGTAAAAAAGCAAAATCATGACTTAGAATAATTGTCTTTACATGTCTTCTCCATGTCATGTGTCTAACCCGTCTTAATTTTGTATTACTGAATGGTCAGATCGGTTTGAAATGGGTTCACGTCAATATGAGATTGGTAATTAAAAAAACATGTTTATTACCGTAACTAGGGTGTATCGAGCTCCTCTTTTTCAAAGCTTAATACACACCTATTAATCAGGCTAATAAAAACACTTTTATAATCTAAGATTGGAGTATAAAAAGAAAATTTCACCTATATCTATGACAGCCCGTGCAATTTTGCACGGGTATTAAACTAGTATCATATCATATCATATCATATATCATATATAAATCATATCATATATAACTACAGTAGCGATAGTTTTAGAAGCATTTTAGGTATTCCACATCAGATTTGACATCAGCGCCATGTCATCGATGACGTCAACAGCCGCCCTTTTTCGTAACAAAATCATTTCGGTCAATATTACATTCCATAAAAATAACAATTAAAAAAAACAAAAATCTTTAATGATAATGACTGAATATATGACAGAATATTCCACCCCTTCATTTCGCTCAGATTAAATATATATGCTTCCTAAATTAATATCAAAATCTTGCATCAAATCGGTTTAAAATGGCAAGAAATAATCAAAGAAATCATATAAATATCTATTGTAAATTATATGATGGCATCTTAGGCAACAGTAAACGTTGATATATTATAGGAATTATCTCACCCTTTTTTCTAAAACATGCAATAATACATCAGAATTTCTCCTTCGCTCAATAAAAACCATATATTATCCCATCTTTTGATTTCAAACTTCGGTTTTTTCTCCATTATGTAATTTATTTTCTTCTTGCACAAATTTCAAACATACAAAGCATGAAATTTTAATCGATTAAATCCTTCCATGTATTTATAATTACAAATTAAATCTCCTTTACACAATCACAGATCATAGTTGATGAATTCTAGATAGCATCGCTCTATTTTATTTGCTCTTAATTAATGTTGGCTATTTCTTTTACAGGTGGTTTATGTATAGATACGTGTTACAGTCGTTGATCATTGAATTTGGGAAAATGAAATACTTTTAGAAACTCCATTATTATGTTGATATATACGAAGCTTCAACTCATAACCTGACATTGATGCAGGTATAACTGTATAAGTGGCAGCTATGCCTCACAGTGAATTCGAATCAGTGAGTCGTTATTCAAAATAAGTGTACAATTCTGTTAAACAATTATCACTGCTCCCGTCAATCAGGTAATCAATTATCACAGATCGAATTAGTTGTTGAATGTTTTTATATACATGTTTGATTTTGATTTTGTTGATTATTATAGCAATTTGAAGGAACAACAGAATAATAAAGAGACAAGGTAAGTTGTTGGTTGACTATGATTTTTTTTTTTTGTGTGTGTTTTATTTAGGTTGTAAATTAGGTTATACGGAGTACAAATCTTTAAATTAGGTTAATTTATCATATACCTTCAGAAAATCTCCATTTAGGCACAATCTTGGCTACATATCATTCAAGCAAATAAAATAGGGAACAAAATTTCTTCACATTAACACCTTAGATAAGATCAAAATATCCGTGAGCAAACAAACGTTTCTCACAAATTTTGCTTTGTTTTCAAACATTGATGAATCTGAGTCAATATTGTCACGAATTTAGTTGTAGTGGTTTTTTGTTAGATTATTATGTGCCATAATTTTGTGATTAATAATGTTAATTTCCATTGACAGGGTCACAGACCAGACAAACGCGAAGCAACTATGGGTATATGTATGTATCTGATTATTTACATGTAGCTCTGTTATTGATTATTTGATACATGGTTGTTGAGGTTTTATAACTGGGTCACACAAAAAGATGCACAAAAGGGTTTAGGGCCTTTAGGCTAATGTTCATCTGGAATACACAAAAGAAGAGGACAACAGAGATCAAAGATCTCATATTGATTGGGTGCATGGCAGTCAATCATCATCATCATCATCGAATCACTTTCATCATCGATTGTATAGGTTAGTCATCTAATTTCTACTTAAAAATTGAAAATTGAAAATAATATAAAATTGAAGCCTTATGTTGTTAATTTGAGTAGGCAAATCAAAGGAAGCTTTAGAACAGATTTCCTAAATGAAGAAAATTAAAGCAAATCGTCTTCTTTCCGACCTCTTGACGTAACACAATATTCATTTCAAAGAGCAAAGATCAAAGAAAGTACCTATTCCACGGGGCTAAAGAAAGCATGAAGAGTTCATGCATGATGCATGTAGTATAGACTTTCTATATTATGTACCAGTAAATAACATGAAAGCAGTCGGAAGAGTTTGTCGCTGGGTATTCTAAGCAAGATCAGATTTTTTTTGATAGAGTTACTAGGATGGTGTTATTTCGACTAGAGGAATCGGGTGATGTCAGGCACCACGTCGGTAGTGAATGGTCAGCGTAATATTAAAGTTATGAATGTATAAGATATAGTAGATTATCATTTAGTACTACCACAGTATTAAAAGGGAACATACCCCATATAGGAAACGAGATATGACTAATGTTTTAGAAACACGAACATACCCCATATAGGTTTAAAAGGGAAAGATTTTTGAGAAATAGATTTGGAGATCTGTACGACGCATTATTCTAATGTACTTTTTGGAAAGTTGTTTGAACTTTTAAACCTTAAATACGCTATCTATGACAAATTAAAACTCCAATGGCTTGAGGCCATAAATTTTGAGATCGATTAATGTCCAAATTTCAAGTTTAGAACTTGGTTCATTTGCAATGCGGAGTGGCTCCACGTGTAAATGAATTTTATTGGATAAAATGGACAAGGATGAAAACATAGTGTTTTACTTAAATCCATTGGATAAACCTAGTTGATGCAACTCCTTATAGTAATGTGATTTGGCATCGGGATATCGAAATCGCTTCCTAGATGGGTATTGGAAGAAGATGTGTATGGGCGCATTTTATAATGTTTCGTTGATCCAGTTAACGCTAGGCAATGATGCTATTTTAGGAATCTAAGTGATGGATTCATGTAAGCATTTCAGAGTTGAAATCCTCATTTAAAGAAACAAGTTTAGAAGTATATTTCTAAGATATGAAGGTGCATCTTATGTAGACAAGGAGTTTAGTGGGAGCATAATTATTTTTCTAACTTTATGTGATAGTCACATTTTTGTCAAGCAAATATTCATGTGTTTTGGTTTTGGATGACTTTACATGGTGTAATTTCCAAACGAAGAAATTAGAAGGGAATAAGTACAGTTTGAGCATTAAGATTTATTGGAATAAATCATGTGAGATATTGAATTTAGTGGGAGTGTTTACTTTGATGTAAAGCTTATTGAATTCAATAATAGAAGACTCTTAGAGAGGTTCTCTTTCCATAACTCATTCATTAGATTTCTGAAAGATTCAATGTCATTGGACATGTGATGAGAGAGAAAAGGATGAGTAATTGAATGTATGGATTTGTAGTAAATCTTTCGAACTTACTATTATGTACTTGTTGTATCGTATATTTGGAGTATTACGAGCAGATACCAATTTAAGTGATTTGCAATAGTATGTGATCAAATATATCTTATGGTGCTGGAAGGACCAAAGATACATTTTTCGTTTTATGGAAATGGAATGATGTTGTGAAAACTTGAATCAAATTGTTCATAGTTGAACGTTGTATGGTTTGCTTCAGTACAAGGAACCAATATGACCAGATTCTTAGAGATTTTCAGTTTATCATCTAATTGATTAGATTGCTAATATTATGGATGAGCAAAGTAAGTATGGATTAAAACGGTTTTATTCCGCTAACTAAACTGTGGCTGAAGTTTATGCATGAGAAACATATAACGGCAAATGGAATCAAACATTTTGGAAAGTGCTTGTGATTCTATAGAAATTATTGTTTTAGATATGATTTTGAGATCATGATTGTAAAACAATATTGACATTTATCATTAATCCATATTTACTCGATTTTACATTTAATTCTGGTTTAGTGTTAAATGTATGTCCAAAATAATCTTTTCGTCCATAAGCTGTCAAGATGAGGTCTTGATTATGAAATGTTTTTGTGAACTCGAACTTAGATTATAGTAGTTCCTAGTCTAAGTCATTAAAGGTGGACGCTAATGACTGTAATGACTAGTATGCAAGTCGATTTTTATTAGCTCTGTTTCATGAGTTTCGGGACTCTCAAAGTCATGGATCTTTTGCATGGATATGAACTAGGATTCATATTGAACAGACCCACTTATGTGAGTATTCTTTAAGGGATGTAAAGTCATTATGAGAATTTCACATTAACTATGTTGACTAGATTTCTTAACATGAGTACATCATTTTTCTTACTTGGGAATTAGTAAGATGTGATGTTGCCCAACGCCGTGCCGTAAAAGGAGGTTATAAAGGTAACATTCGGATTACTATGAACTTAGTAGAGAGACTTGAGTGTGCAAGATTGAAATTGTCCTCCCATTGTGGGATTGTTGTCTTTGGTGCCACTCGAAGAGTTGGAACTGAAAATGCATGGCCGTGCTCAAATGAATTTTGGATAATCATTTGTTTTATCAGTTCATCTTCATGTCATTAGAAATCAAGAATAAGCTTAGAATCGAAGAATAAGCTTAAAACTAGAATACAAGCATGCACAATTTGTTTTACAAGTTTGATTCAAATGTGCTCAGATTCGAGAAACACATTTGAACTATATAAGGATGACATAAAATCTTACCTTATGTTCAAATAAGACATTAAGTGACAAGGGATTGCGATTGACCACTTGCTCTAAGGACAAGTGGGAGATTGAAGGAGTATGTCCTTCGATCAAGTTGTCAAATAGTTTGGTAATTAATTACGGAGTGAATTAATTCAATCACGTTTAGGTAATCATAATGTTTAGGCTAAAAACCTCTTATGATTTGTTGATCATTGGTCAGCTGCTAAATGTAATTGGACCTACTGGGTCACACACACTAAGTGTGGATCAGGTTAATCAGTCTTTCTATATTTATGGAAATACTAATGTAATAGTATTTTGCATATATGGACTTTCCTAATTAGATTAGAGAAAATATTTTAGAGGTTTCCTAATTATGTACGGAGTTTAGGAAATATATTGGTATATATATATTTACCTTGTGCAATACTCTTAACCATCGGATTATCTCAGAGATAATTAATGAATTGGAGAGAAACCTAAAGTGAGCCCTAGGAGGGATAGATGTAGATTGACGAGCATGGAAGAATAGTTCATTCCATTGTTGTAGCCGACAAGCTCCTAAGAATCTGATCCAATTGTGTGGATACTGGTAGAGGGGCAACACTTGAGGTCCTGATCTCCTGATTAATTATATATCTTATACGGAATTCACGCTACAAGAGGTATGTCAATATGTGCAGATTCATGTTAATACATGTGAGAGATCTTGGACTGTTTTGATAGTTTTTCCGCAATTAGATTTATCAAAACCTAACATTTTTCTTTAGTGATTTGTGTCTGTTGTAAGAGAATTGTGGCTTGGCTACTCATCTTGGATCTTGAGGTTGATAAGCTGTAAGTGAAGAAAATTTAAGGCACTCTGCCATTATGCATCAAATTTCCATTGTGAATTTACGACGCCTCCATTTTTCGTTTTCAGTCTGATGAGGGTGGATGTAGTGCACTTTTTGCCATAAGAGTAACAATTTTGTAAAGGACCGCGCCTATGATTCGAATTAAGCTTTAAATTTAGGGTGATTTTTGTTAATTAAGCTTCATCTCAATACGTCATTATATATCACTTTCCTCTAAAGCTGCTTAATAGGACACATGTTTCATTGCTGACGTCAACAGCTCAAATTATACCATAAATAAACGTTGTAATATATTCATAATCCCAAAATTGATAGCAAAAATCAAATTCTTTCCAAATCTAATCCCGACAGAAATAACAAAAAAGGAAACACAATTTCTTAATCAATAAAAAACGTTGCAATATATTAATTATTTTAAAACTATATAAAAATATATACTATAGTCAACAATTTAGGGAAAATAGTTTATTTCAGCCCTAAAAAATAAAATAATTTAGGAAATAAATCAAATTGTCATAATTAAGAACAAAATAAATGACAGAAAATGTTGTACCAAAAAACGAAATAAAATCTTCTACATTTTTAATTCCCATAATAAATTCAATTAAATATTTCAACATACAATGCCATATATTACATAAATCAAATAATTTCCAAAATAATTTCTATAAAATCGCAAGTTTAGGAAAAAAATAAAATTGACTAGATATATATTTTGCAATCAATCGTAATCCGTAGAAACCTGTAGAAACCGAAATATTTGATTTGAAGGAAATAATTGTTTTAAAATCAGAAAGTATCAATCTTTTAACCAAAATTTCCAAATTTCACCCCATTTACACTCACCTAATTAGTAATCTACCCGAAATTTTAGCTAAGAATTTGTCAAGCATTGTTTAAAAAATAATTAAATATAATTGGATGGAAACAAAGCATAATAATTTCGGGTCATGACGTGTAACAGAAGGTACTATCCTAAAATAAAATCAATGGAAAGGATAATATAATTTGAACAAATCAAAATTATCCGAAAAGATATCAATTTATGCTTGTGCGATATTCCAACCCGTCATATATTGGATAAATCAAAAAGTTATTATAATAAGTACTATAAAATCAGAATTTGATAGGTGTTATTCGTTGCCCATTATATTACTAGTATCGCCCAATATATTCCCAAATTACCCCTTTGACAATCAACACTATCTCCCACTCTAAGTCTAACCGATCCTCCATTACTAAGAAAAGATAGAAAAACATGTTCTTTGACTTCCATTCCCATGTACTCTTTCAATCCCAAGTTTTCACGGCTTACTTTAATTGACATGCCCTTTTCCCAGACATCGTCAACTCTTAATCTAGCAAATTAAACAAGCATAGTGACCACCTCGCATCGCCGATTGATCACCACAGACTACAACATTGTCAATATAGATTCGTTACGACAACATACAATCAACATTAGTCACACACCGACAAACGCGCGGTCTATACGTTAACTCTCAAGATGCACACGTTGAGACATGTCGTCTCAATAACTCGTCCGTGTTCTATCTAGTGTGCCCAAGCAATTCATCACAAACAACAACAACAACAACAACAACAACCAAGCCTTATTCCCAAAATGATTTGGGGTCGGCTAACATGAATCGTCATCTAGTAACCGTCTTGTGTACGCCATGAAATTCCAAAACGTTGTAAACCTTTTTCGAGTAATTAAATATTTTCAAAGGAAGTTTTATAAAGTCGTCAAAATAAATTCAAAAGATTTACAAAAAAAAAATAGTAAAAAAAAAGTTTTGGGAAAAGAGTTAGGGAAACCAAACAAATAAAACAAAGGAGTCAGATTAAGTCCGCCGCATGTATAGAGTCTCTCCACCTCGTCCTATCCAACACCATACTCTCTTCAAGCCCTAGGAAGCTCATATCACTTCTAATCACCCTCATCCAAGTCATCTTAGGTCTTCCCCGACCCCTACTAATATTACCACTTCCCCACCCTTCTACTCTTCTAACCGGCGCGTCACTAGGTCTCCTCCTCACGTGACCATACCATCTCAGTCGGTTCTCCATCATCTTATCCCCGATGGGTGCAACCCCTACTTTCTCCCTAATAACTTCATTTCTTAACCTATCACGTCTTGTATGCCCACACATCCACCGTATCATGCGCATCTCCGTCACACTCATCTTATGAACGTGATACTGTTTCACGGCCCAACATTCCGTGCCATATAACAGTGCCGGCCTAATTGTCGTTCGATAAAACTTACCCTTCAACTTATTGGGCATTCCTCGATCACACAGAAGTCATGTGGCATTCTTCCACTTCATCCAACCTGATTTGATCCTATGGGCCACATCTCCATCTAATTCTCCATCATTTTGAAGAATCGATCCCAAATATCGAAAAAACTCAGATCCCTGAACAATCTCACCATCCAAATTGATCGTCCCCGTCTCCGTTTGCCTACTGCCGCTGAACTTACACTCCAATACTCGGTCTTACTCCGGCTCAACCGAAACCCTCTTGACTCCAAAGTGTGCCTCCATAGTTCCAACCTCCTCTCCAAATCTTCTTTCGTTTCTGAGATCAACACTATATCATCTGCAAACATCATGCACCACGGTATATCATCCTGGATTGACCTCGTCAATTCGTCAATGACTATAGCGAAGAGAAACGGACTAAGTGCAGACCCTTGGTGCACTCCAATTGTAATAGGGAACTCTTCTGACTTCCCTACACTAGTCCGTACACTCGTGCTAGCTCCCTTATACATGTCCTTAATGATGTTAATATATTTTTGCGGAACTCATTTCTTAGTTAGAGCCCACCAAAGCACTTCCCTTGGTACCTTCTTCCTATCCCTTGGTACCTTCTTCCTATCCCGATAAGCTCCCTTATACATGTCCTTAATGATGTTAATATATACGCCTTCTCCAAATCAATGAACACCATATGTAGGTCCTTCTTCCTATCCCGATAAGTTTTCATTGTCTGTCTTATGAGATGGATTGCCTCCATAATTGACCTCCCCGGCATAAATCCAAATTGGTTCTTCGAAATCTTCACACTTCTTCTTAATTTATGCTCGATCACTCGTTCCCAAAGTTTCATTGTATCACAAACATAAGATGATTTAATTTTATTAATGATTTTATGTATAAATTTTTTGATGGATTATATTTGTTCAGAATTTGAAGGGGTTCCAAGCGGTGATGAAAGTTGACGTCTACTCGCTTGATCGAACGTGGTTTCTTCATGTTGATGGGCTTCAGATCAGCCACTTTGCTCTTGGCATCATGGTTTTGGTGAGAAAGCTTTGTCGTGGCATGCTCCTTTGTTTTAAGGGTACTTTTAGCTTGGATACCAAGTGGTAATGGCGTGATGTCATGAACCATGATACTGGATTGGAGAGAATGATGATAATTAAAATTAGGGTATAATTGGAAAAACTGTATAAAATTAGGGCGACAATAGTAAAATACGGGCGACGAATAGCGCTCACCAGAGTTTTGGGAAAAGATACAATTTCCTACGCCAATAAAATCTTTTTTTAAGGTTATAAAATATGAACAATACATTGCAATTTTCCAGACTTTAAGGCAATAAAATCATAACAATAAATTAAAATTACCTTACATTTCGATATTATTCACGAAATAGAATATTTCTTAAATAAAAAAATACAAACAAAGTTTTTTTCCCATGAAAACGGTGTTAAACAAGATAGTAATACATTAGTGATATAAATCATTCAATTGAAAAGAAAAGAAAAACAGCAACTAATTGAAATCATATTCTTATAAAATCAAATTAAATCTTTTAATTTACGAAAATAAAAGGGGCTGGATACTCGGAAAGTAAGTACAAAAAAATTACACCTCACGTTTACTAATTAGTTATCCCATAGATGTTGTTTAACTTAGGCCATGTTTGATAGGACTTATTCTCAGATGAATTCAGATCAGATCAGAATCATTCAGATCAGATCAGATCAGAATCATTCAGATCAGATCAGATCAGACCAGAATCATTCATATCAGATCAGATCAGGTCAAAATCATTCAGATCAGATCAGTTCAGTTCAGAAATGTTCAAATAACTATCTATGTATTTGGTCCATAATTGATACTAATTCGTTGAAATTCAATCAAATTTTCAACCAATTCAGATAAGATCAGATCAGATCGGAATCATTCAGATCAGATCAAATCAGATCAGAATCATTCAGATCAGATCAGATTAGATCGGAATCATTCAGATCAGATCAGTTCAGTTCAGAAAGATGCAGTCATATCAAACAGGCCCTTAGAGATCAACGGGTACGTTAAATTAGACCCAAATGTACATGTAACTAAATGAGTCCGTGTTAATATGGATCACGGATTCACGGGTAATATAAAGCGGGTTCATAACCAATAAATTGGGTCACGGGACATAAAAGCGAGTCATGACCCAAAAAATATGTGCATCAAAATAATGTCGGGTTCGAGCCAACCCAAGAAGGCTTAATTTTATAACTCAAACTAGTATTTTGACCCGTGCAAATGCACGGGAATTAAAAGTTTTTATATTAATCATGTAACATGTTGCTACTTTGAATATGTTGAAAAAAAACCTATTTTAAGGATTGTATGCCCTAATATTGAGAAACATAAATAGGAAATTTGTTACGACTATACATACCCCATGTACGATAATTGAAAGTAACAAACATTTTTTAAACTAATCCAAAATTTAAGAATTCATCTAATGTATCCAAAAATTAGGTGTCATGTAAAATTTGGAAATCACGCAACCCCTGTGTTTCCAAATTTAATCGTAGTCGGAACCCCTTGTCCATCCAAAATCCCGCCCCCATTTGACTTATTGAATTGCTCAACCCCCCAACCTAACTAACCCAAACTCTACTGCCACAATTATCCACCGACTCTAGTACTCAACAATTATCTTCACCATGACAACTGTTTTAGTCACCCCTCTCCCGCGTCGATCCGATTTACTAATTAAGAATCCCTCACTCCCCCGGTAATCCCTCAACACGCACCCCCAATATAAAAAACCATCATCCCATCATCAAATTATTACTATCCTACTCCCACCCATTTCCCAACCAAAACTCTTACCAACCAACAATTATTTTGGTTATACCCGTCGCTCTTGATCAAATCTTCAAGTTATCTGCTCAATCCCCTCGACTCCTTTACCTGACCTCCATCGCTTATGGATACTCAAGACCCGTCAAAATTTCCAAGTGGCATCCCCTCTAATTTTTTACTCAGCTAACTGCACGTGAACTCCTCTAACTGACGCCCTTAACTCAGTTAATTGTTAAACTCTAATTCCTCTAACCTTATTTCTTTCTTGACTCTAAGTTCGTAAATAAATTATAAATTTCATAACTGAAATGAGTGCACTGATTTTTGTAGCCAATAAAACATATCAATTTGATGCATACATCACGCTAATATCTAAATTACATTAGGAAATCATCAAATTAGTCTCTTATTCTACATAACTCAACTAATGAATAGAAAAAAAATAAACTTTTAATTTTATTAGAATATATTTGTGTTTTGAGCATAAAATTTCCTATGTCACGATAATATTATCGATTCGGGGTTACGTTCATTGTTATGTGGTGTTACGTACATGGTAATCCAATGAGATCATGTGGTGTTACGGTTTCACCAAGTATCCTCTATTTTTGAGCTTGTTGGTACGTATAAAGTTAACAATTAATATTAAATTTGTGTTCGGTCCTAAACACTTTTTTAACGCATTTCAATTTAAAAAAAAAATCATACGGTGAATCATTTCTTATAAATTGATATCATTGTAGTGCTCTATTCTCTAATCACTCCCAACTGAATCTAGGTCCGCACTTATCAGTTTTTCTGAAGATGGCCCACTCTAAGTCAATTTCTCCACCCTACCTCCTCAACCGATTCCTATACCCCCACCAGCCTAACCCATGTCCATTTCTATAATCAACCTCATTTAAGACCTTTTGCACTCCTTTACGCGACCTCCATACCCAACATTACCCTACGCGATACGCATCACCCTTTCTAAATATCGACCCCAATACTGGTTAGAAGAAAAGTTAGTTACTAAACATTTTTTTTAATTGAAATAGTAGCTACTAACATATTAATCCTTAGAAATTGAGTTGTCGTATTATTGTTATTCTGATCTCATCCATGAGTATCGTGATTTTCAGTTGAGAAATGATAGTGAATAAACTGCGCTAAGAAAAATAGATTAACTCAAATATATATTTTGATCAGTTTCACATTTTGAAAACGTAAATATAGTGAAATATAAGAAATGACCATATCATTAAAAAAAATATATATAATAAACAGTAAGTCTTGTGTGAGACGTTCTCACCATAAATTATTGTGAGACCAACACACATAAAACTGAAATATAAAATATAATTATTTATTATTTCAGTGTGTTGGTCTCACGTGAGACGGTCTCATATGAGACTTGGAGTATAATAAATGACCATAATTAACATTCTCTACATATTTATAAATATTTTTTTCCTCCCCCTTTATGATCTTAAAAACAGAAAATTGTATCAAGTAAGTTGTTGTGGCCCAATGACACACTTATACTTGCAAATACCAAGAGGTCGTGGGTTCAAGCCTCACTATTGTCTTTTTGGTAGTCTGCTAAATGCTAAATATTGACGTGTCACACTTTGATGACATGGCAAGCTTACGTGGCGCTTGTGAGATCATCATGTGAAAAATAGTGTTGACACGTGTCATGCTGATGTGGTGACGTTTCCTGTGAGCTCGCCATGTGGAAATCTGCGTTGACACTTGGCGACACATGGCACGCTGATGGGGCGACGTTTCCTGTGAGTTCGCCATGTGGAAATCGCGTTGACACGTGGCGATAAGGGCTAGAATCGCGACATGTGTCAATGGGGATGTCTTTAGTAAAATATATAGATACGGGTCAATTGGTTGGGTCAATTTAAGCCCAAAAGTATGTGTATCAAAATAGTTCAAGTTAATACTCCCTCCGGTCCTATTTAAACTTTCTTCTCCCTTTTGCGCACTCCAAAACAAGAAATAATAAATAATACTTAATGATTTATGATTTATTTAGCAAAGAAATTTAAAAGTTAATCTTAACCAATATCTTTATGTTGCCTCCCTAATTTTTCTCTCGACAAAAACCGTAATATTTTGAGAATGGGAAGAACAAAGTTGAAACCCTGAAAAATGGAGAAGGAAGTTTAAATAGGACCAGAGGGGTATTGTTTACAGGTCATAAATTACGGGGTTATGACCCTAAAATAACTGGGTCATTACCTGTAATGCTGGTTACAGGCCATAAAAGTAGGTTCATGGCCCAAAAAAAAATCAAAAGATCTTTTACACGTCGAAGGTCATGTCTTTTTTTTTTTTTTGCAGTACAATACATTGCCTATACCTATTCAATTTTTGGAGGGTTTTAACTAACGTATCTTATTTACGGGTCAAATTGGTAAATAGATCGGGTCAAGCTAGAAAAAATATGAGGGGAAAATTGAATATGCACACGTAGAGGTCACGTACGGGTCCAAAAATGGTGGGTTGATGATTTAGAAAAACCGAGGTCGATTTGGGTTGAGAAATAAACTTGGTTTATTAAGCTTTCAACTAAGCGGCCTAAATATGTTTAAACTAATGTTTTTATCATACACATTTATTAATTTGGTGCCAAAATAGTATTATCACTTTCTCTTTGTCCTATTATGGTGGTGGTGTATTTTATTGTTTAATTTTCCTTTTCTCTTTATCCTTTTATAGTTAAAAGACCAGATATACGTCTTTTTTTCCTAAACAATAATTAATAACATAATTATCAGTTTGTTGAGTCTCAAACATCTGTTTTATAATGGTTTTGTTCACACGGTATTTATGACAGCCCGTGCAATTTTGTACGAGTATTAAAATAGTATTATATTAATAGCCGTGCATTTGAAGCTATATTAGACCCTCCACGCAAGCACTGATGTCAAATAAAAACTACCCGAAATAGCACTAATAATGAACCGCTTAAGTGTGATTAGCACACGCCTCTTTCTCATTAATTAATATGGCAAATATACAAATATGGTAAAATGATATATCATTACCTAATTAATCAAAACTATATATTTTCAATATAATAGTTGACAAAAATACGGGAAAAATTTCACCATGATTGAAAGAAATAAGGCAACAAAAATTTTTGGGCACGATCTTAAATTTGGCAGCTATTGCCAAAATTCCAGCACCAATATCATTATATCGATATATGATTGAAAAAATAAGGCACATATATATTACTGTCTAATCCAACCATTTGTTTAATTGCCTCATTTAAAATAAAAATATATTCCTTTTACCATCTTATATTATATACTATCCCTAAATATATTATCCCTCAAACAAAATTTTTAAAAAAAATGACGAAAGATAAAAATGGCAGTTGGGATTTTTACAATTTTTTTTCTCCCATTTTATTCCATAAGAATAGCTACTTGAATTATTCCGGGAAAAAAATAATAGGCAATGTGAGAAAAAAATTAAATGAACTATCTTCCACCCCAAATAAAGTAATGCTAAGATTTCTAACATATCATACAAGTTGGAGGATGCTGGCTAATTGGCTATACGATAATCAAAACATCGAGGAAGAGGGACTTTGAGAAGATGTAAATAAGTGGAAACTATTTGCCATACTATGAGCTCAGCATACAAGAGTTCAAGTGATTCACGTAGATTAAGTTTTCATTTTTTCAAAGAAAAGATAAAGACAGAGTAATGAGCATCAGGAACATGCCATGCTTGAAGTCATGGTTCCTTCTGAACAGTTCTCTTACGCATGTCCCTCTTAAGTTTCTTTTGTGTGTTGATAATGGAGAAATGTCTAACAATTGATTAAGCAAAAAAAAAAAATTATAACGAATAAGAAAGTAATTAGCAGTTACCATAATAATAAAATGAGGAAATAATATATTCCAGAATGAGGAAATAATTACATATATTCGTAAAATATTTCAAAGCATATTCGAAAAAGGAGAACGTATAAGATTAATATCGCATTTTAACGAATATACGGAGTAGCTGTTTGACCATGCCACAAATTAATCAACAAGATCTTTCAATAGTATAACTCTGTAAGCGTTCACTCTTCTTTACTCTATATAAACATTCAACCCCAAAACTTCATCCTCAAAATTTCGCTTGATTGTTACCCTTAGGAAATTCATTCGTTTGTTAATTATTTTTGCTTTAGTTTTCTTCATATCATAACGATGTATTTCTTATATGGGCTTATTGTTTTCAGGTACAGTTGTTGAGCAAGCGCAAAGAGGACAATGTCCAAGTTAGGATTCAACCTATTTTTCCCAGATTAGCAAGCACGCAGGTGGTAATCAAGTTAATTTGAAATCCTTTTGATGTTTTGTGCGGCAAATTTTTGATAAGGTTAAGTTGTAGTCCTTTTTCTGTTTTGAAATCAGCTTTACTCCGTATTATGTCTCCAAACGTACGTACCATATTATGTTTTTTTCGGCAAATTTGACAACTCATGATTTGCCTTATGCTCATTCTTTCTGCTGCAGAATCTTCTTTTTCGTAAAAGAAATTGCTACGCGTAATCGCTTTGGATGCATTGGCTATCTTCGATTTGAGAAACTGTCTTTTGTTCCCATTCAGGTATGTTAATCATTCTTGCCAGTCACGAGTAACCATCACAGTTTTTTTAGATCTATGATGTTTTTGTCTTTCAACAGAATGAAATGCAGAGCAAAATGATAGACCTTTGATGTCTGTTGCGGAAGTCGTTTGGCTCGATAATTATCATTAACAAGTTTGGCAAAAGGTAATTACTCCCAAGAAGGTTTTTAGATGGATTTTATTTTTGAGTTCGACGTTGCGGAAAACTCGACTTTTGTCGATCGGAGATGTTAGAGGAAATATCTCAGCTGGTTGGAAATTTTATGTGCGATCATTTGCTCATGAGCGACGTCGGAAGATCAATTACCGTGGGTGATCTGATAAAGTATACTACAAGTGTAAATTCTAAAGTTAGCTTAGATCTAACGTACTACCTATACCATATGTAAAAACGAATCATTACAGAGTCTTACCTTTGAATTACTAACTAAATACAGAGTAACAATATTTATATTTTTTTTTTATGAGAACAATATTTGCTAAACTTACTTACCATGCAAGATTCACTTCACAAATTGAAGAAAAGTCCAACTGCAATTATGCACAATACAATAATGTTTTCTTATGTCTAATTAAACTTTGCGGACAAGTCTAACGTATTTTTTTTAGCCCGAATTAGATGAATAATCAAATGCGTTACAAACTTTCCGGCCGCAACCAGATTGCCCGTTTCTTTTTCATTAGAATACATATATATGACGTAATAGCTAAATATTATATTTGCTTAAAGTAGAACCTATTCATGAGACTAATCGTCCCTATTCATGTTACTAAGTTTTGACACAAAAACGAAAGTTCGTCAACTCTATTTTCGACCACAGTGAAATTTTAAGAATATAAAGTGCTAATCTTTTACCGGAAACAAAGAACTTTAAGGTATAATATTTTTATAAAGACTTCGATTTTAAGCCAGCCAAGAGAATCATCACCATTGCCAGAACTTTGGCTTTATAATAAGTGTTTATTTTTTAGTGTGAATTGATAGGGCGCAAATGTAGTGTGTTATTGCACATGATTTAGGCGCCTTAGTGTCTATTTGGACATGGTTTTAACGTGATTCGTAGACCACACCACTCGAAGTATTTTTGGAGACTAGTCGTTGGTTTTGTGAGTTTTTGGTGTCCTTAGACCCTTTTGGTGAGTCTCAAACAATAATAGGGGATCAAGCTACAAGTTGGAGCAAGATTCGAGGAGAAGATCGCTTCACCACACTCCGAGAACCACACACCATCACCTCCAACTTCATTTGGATCATAACTCTCTAACCAGAAGATATTTTTCAGAAATTCCAATTGGAGAGGAAAGTCCATCGTCTTAGCTTTCCAACGATATATTATGAGCTCAAAATGAAGTTCGGAGGTGAGAGTTATGCCCGTTTGAAGATTGGCATGCGCACAGTCCCTCGACTCGAGGACGTTAACCTCGACTCGAGGGCACGAGTCGAGGAGATTTGACAGGACGGGTATATTGAAGAACAAGATTCTCGACTCGAGAGAGTGTATCCTCGAGTCGAGAATTTCCTCGCTCGACTCGAGGATTTCTTTCCTCGAGTCGAGGACGTTAGCTTCCGGGAAGTTTCCCATGGGCTTTTCACGGTTTCTTTTTGCTTAAAAAATATCTATTTCGTCTTTTAGTATCTTTGGTACTTATCATTAATAAAAGGGGCATGTAACCCCTCCCTAGTAATTATCACCTTTCATATTATTTTTCATCTAGTTTTCATTTTAGAGAGAGAAACTCAAGGAGAATTAGTATTTTCATTATGATTTTCATCTCAAATATTATTGTAATATTTAGTATGGAAGGCTAATCACTTTCTAGACTCTTGGTGTAATCAAATTCTCCCATCCTATGTATTAGTAAGATTTTCTTCTCTCTATTTTGCCTTTAAATTCATAGTAATTAATTCTTTGTTGTTCAATGCGTGATTATTTATCCTTGTTTTATCTAATTGGTTGATTGGATTGAATTGAGTACTTCATATGCTTGGTTTTAATTGATGGTTAATTGATTATTGATTCTAAAGGAAGCAACTTTCACATGTTTAGTGTATGGTTATGACTAACTTGTGATTGGGGAATTAATTAGGCAACTAATAGATTAGATTTGATTAGTGTCGCGGTTGCGGTTGCGGCTAATTAGATACTAATTTGGGTTGTTCTCAATCTTTTATTAGTCCTTGCTCTTCATGCCTTTGGTTGTGATTTGTTTGAGTGGTCACTAGACAAATTAGCACTAAAAGGAGGGCAATTTGGTAGCGGTTGCTCAAATTCCCGATAAAAAAGGATTAATTGGTTAAAACCACGATTGTTAATGAATTGGTAATATTAGAGAGAGGTAAATCTTATTATATTAGGGTGTTAGAAGAGAGGTAATATTAGAGAGAGGTAAATCTTATTATCACCGAGAGTCGCTATAATTAACTTGTTATCTCGTTTATTGATCCTTTAATCAAACTTTCAAACCAAAAACCCCCCATTTATTGTTTTCGTTTTCTTTTAATTCTATTTTTCCACACTAGAATCGCATATTAGAACTTCCCTCTTCCTTGTGGATACGATACCCACTTACCCTTGCTAATTTAGTAGTGTTCCGGTGAGGGCCAATCTAGATTTGTTGAAGGAGGGGAAGACGCTCTGGCCTGCCTCGCGAGTAAGGACCCTGGTCTGACCCCTGCAAGAGAAACGTAGCTAGCCTCGGGGGTGTGTCCGAGAAAGACCCCTCCGATGCCTCAGTTAGATGTAGTATTTTCGTTGTAGAGAGATAAAGTAGAGAGAGAAAGTGGAGAATTCCCTCCCTTTTTTGTGTCCCTCTTACTTGTGCCCCAAGGCGGGTATTTATAGTACTCCAGACTTTGGCTCCATGACCCGTGTAGGGCACGGGTGGGCTTTAAGCCTTTCGGACCCAAGTTGGGCTTTTTTGGCTCTTTATCATATTTTGGCTCAATTAGTGTAATCGGACTTTCACGCCCCAACAATAGCCCCGATTGGAGTTGTATACGTGTATACGGCTCCGATCTCATGACCATCTCTGAAGGCATACACATACTTGCGACCGTCATGCAACGGCGGCCTAGTTTCGTACTTTCTTTCTCGGCGGTTTCTTTGACATTGTGCTTTGTAGCTTGCAAATAGGTCTGTTATAAGGGTTGTACCCTGGACGGATGTTACGTGACCTCTGACGTTCATCTGATCTTATACAGGAAGCCCTGTCGTGACCTCGTGCATGGGCGATGGGGTGAACTTGTAAATATATGACAGCCTGGACCTTGATCTTGTGTGAGAATGCTGGGCTGATCTTCAAGAAGAAGCCCCGGCCTAATCTCTTGGATGGTCAGTGGGCTGAATCTTGTAAATAGAGACCATCTGGTCTGAAGCTAGCCTAATCCTGCGTAAGGATGGTAGGCTTATCTCCTAGAGGAAGCCCCGACCTGATCTCGTGGATGACAGGCTGGTTGATCTTGAATATATGTCAGTCTTGCTCCGTTGAAGGATGCTTGACTGAACTTGCAGAAGGCAGCCCTGGCATGATCTCGTGGATGAAAGGTTGGCTGATCTTGAAAATATATGTCACTCTTGCTCCGTTGAAGGATGCTTGACTGAACTTGCAGAAGGCAGCTCTGGCCTGATCTCGTGGATGACAGGCTGGCTGATCTTGAAAATATATGTCAGTCTTGTTCCGTTGAAGGATGCTTGACTGAACTTGCAGAAGACAGCCCTAACCTGATCTCGTGGATGACATGCTGGCTGATCTTGAAAATATATGTCAGTCTTGCTCCATTTAAGAATGCTTGACTGGACTTGTAGAAGGCAGCCCTGGCCTTATCTCGTGGATGACAGCCTGGCTGCTCTTGAAAATATATGTCAGTCTTGCTCCGTTGAAGTATGCTTTACTGAACTTGCAGAAGGCAGTCCTGGCCTGATCTCGTGGATGACAGGCTGGCTGATCTTGAAAATATGTGTCACTCTTGCTCGCTGGAGGATGCTGGACCGAACTTGGAGAAGGCAACCCTGGCCTGATTCAGTGGATGTTAGGCGGGCTGATTTTGTAGATAGGGGTTAGCCCTAGACCTTGTCGAATGAAGGTCGAGCTGGTTTGAGGCTAGCCTAATCCTGCGCAAGGATGGTAGGTTTATCTTTTAGAGGAAGCCCTGGCGTGATGTCGTGGATGGACGGTGGCCGATTCCTGTAAATAGGTGCCAGCCTGGACCCTGTCGGATGAAGGTCAGGCTGGTCTGAAGCTAGCGTAATCCTGCTTAAAGATGGTAGGCTTATCTTCTCTCACCCTGTTTTTTCTTTGACGTGTATGTTTTATTCGTCATCGTGGCTTTTCGTGGTTCTTTAAAGATCTTGCGGCCTTAGTCCTTTATTTGACATATCAAGACTTTATCCCTGTCCCGGACTTTGCTTAACCTACTTTGCTTTGTCCTAACCGTGACCTGCTTTCCACTGTCATTGCGGTGCTTTTATGTCCCTTAGGATCTTATAGCACCTCTTTAACATGCAGTGAACCGGATCCCTGACCGTAGTAGGGACCTTCACTAGGTGGTCGTGTTTTTCCAGGCCTGAGCCTGCTTAAACACGATCCGGACCATGACCATAGTCACATTTTCACCCTGGCTTTTCAATAGCCCTGGTTGGATTTCATCCGTAGTCTTGGATGAGGCTTGACTGAGCTCGGAGAAATGCAGCCCTGGCCTGATCTGGTGGATGTTAGGCAGGCTGATCTTGTAAGGATAGGTCAGTCTTGGTCCGTTGAAGGATGCTTGACTGAGGTTGGAGAAGGCAGCCCTGGCCTGGTCTGGTGGATGTCAGGCAGGCTGATCTGGTAAGGATAGATCAGTCTTGGTCCGCTGAAGGATGCTTGACTGAGCTTGGAGAAGGCAGCACTAGCCTGATCTGGTGGATGTCAGGCAGGCTAATCTTGTAAAGATAGGTCAGTCTTGCTCCGCTGGAGGATGCTTGACTGAATTTGTAGAAGGTAGCCCTGGCCTGAATTAGTGGATGTCAGGCAGGCTGATCTTGTTTACCTACCCTGGCGGGCTCTGCTAGGGCTGACCGATTATCAATCGTGTGTGTATTTGGTGTTTAAACCTGTGTCTGGATTTTTCTGACCCACTTATTTCATCGCTTATGGCGATGCTTTGCTACCCCTTATGATCTCTTAGCATCATCCTTCCGTGCAATGAACCGGACCTCTGGCCTTGGCCAGTCTCGCCCTTTGATTGGGTGGTTGTGCTTTCTTGGGCGTTGGCCGTCTTAGCACTACCTTACTTACCTCGACCTTGGTCGCGTAAGCTAGCTTTGGTCCCGCCCCTAAGCGGGGCTTTAGATCACCATCGCCAGGGTCACAACATTGACTAGTCGTTCCCTCATCATGGCTTTACTTTAGCCCTAGATGGACTTACTTTGTTTTGGGTGGACTTGATTTGTCCTAGCCTTACTATAGCCTTGGCTGAATTTCAGCCTTCTTACCTGACTTTACAATAACTCTGGCTGGATTTCGACCTTAGTCTGGGCGTAATCTCGCAACTTGCTTTGCCTTGATATATCCTTCCCGATATCTCTTGCCCCTTATTTCTTTTTGTCGTATGCGATGAAAAGTAATTATAAGCTTCAGATCTTTGGGTCCATGCCCCTTATTTCTTTTTCTCACTTTAACGTTGATGCGTCTCCTTTGATAATTGAGGTGATGCCCTTGAATTAGGTCTGTTTACGCTGGAAGAGGTAGTCTGGAGGTTGCCGCGTTGAAGTCGGGGCCTTGAAGCTGCTTTTGCTGATGTAGGGCTTGCAGGCTGCCTGGACTGCCGCAGGGTCTGGAGATTGCCCTTGGTGATGTTGGATATTGGCTTCCTCTTACGAGAGGTAGATGTTGCATTTTCGAAGCTGGAGTCGGAGGCTACCTTTTCGGATCCAGGGTCTGGAGGCTGCTTTTTCGGAGCCGGGGTTTGGAGGACCTTTTTGGAGCCTGGAGGCTGTCGTTGATGCAGGGTGTGGAGGCTGTCCTAGCTGCCTTTGCTTCCGCAGGGTCTGGAAACTGCCTTTGTTTCCGCAGGGTCTGGAGACTGCCTTTGTTTCCGCAGGGTCTCGAAGTTGCTTCTGCTGATGCAGGTCCTGGAAGCTGCCTTTACTGATCTGATGCAGGTCTTGGAGGCTGCTTCTGCGAAGTCAGGGCCTGGAAGTTGTCTTTGCGGAGTCGTGGCCTAGATGGGACTAGATAGTGGAACTTGTCTCTGTCAATTGATCGTTCCTGCTCATCACTTCTTTTGGATTGCTTGGAGTTTTCTCTTTTCTCCAATGAATCTTCACATTTCCGCCCTAGCTTCACTATAGCCCTGACTGAATTTCGGCCTTAGTGACCTATGATCTTAGTCGTGCTACTGCCCCTTATTCCTTTCTCCAGTGTGCTATGAGAGGAGATGATGGCTAGGCTTTAGTAGGCTCTTCACCCTGGTCAGGGGTCTTCACCCATGTCAGGGGTCAACCATGGACGACCTGACTGGTATCGGATCTTTTTCTTTGACACCTGGTCTGGATCCACTTTGATGGGCCTTGCAGAGTTAGATAGCGGATCTTGTTGCTATCGAGTGCCCCTTAGTCAAGTTTGTACCTAGCCACAATAAATTGAGGTAAGTCCACAGGCAACCAATTCAAGGGCGGTAAGTAAACACAATCTTTATACTATGATGCACTTGTAAAGCACATGACAGATCTTTAAATACGTCTTGCTTTATACACGTTTTGCCTTTATATTTGGGGACGTTAAATCTTTAAAAGTCTCAATCATCCCATTAAAGACGTTTTTCCAGGGTAAAAAAGTCGCAAATCCCCTTCGGGTATTTGCCATCGCGTAGATCTCGTCGAGATAAGCGATTTAAAAAAAAAATTATGTTTCAATCGGACATCCCAACACAAAGTTATGGCCTGCCCAAGTTTTACTAAAAACAACGAAACATTTAATCAAGTAAGCATTGTAATAGCACTTAAGTTTTGCTTCCGATTGTAGATCTGCTTTGCCTACTCGATGCATTCCTCCTTTATGAACGGTGGCCTCAGCCTAGTTGTCGGCCTTAGCCTAGCCATTAGCCTTGGTCGTATCACCCCTCTAGCTATTGGCCTTAGCCTAGCTGCCGGACTTTTGATACCTCTTGGCGCTTTCCCTTGACTTTGCTTTAGCGAGTTGCTGGCTTGCAGGCTAACGCTATCCCACCGTGCTCGATGCTACCTGCCAGGCCGGATTTGGCTTCGCACATTGCTTCGCCAGGCTTGATGGTGTTCCGCCAGGACTGATCCTGCTCCACCGAGATCGTTGCTGCTCTACCAAGCCAATTGCTGCTCCGCCAGGCTGTATGCTGCTCTGTCAGGCTTCTCTACCAGACTTGATGATACTCCGCCTGGGTTAATGATCCCACGACAGACTATCTCTCACTCATATGATGCTCGAATATACCAGATCAAGTAGATTTTGCGAGCTAAGTAGTCTACAAACGCACTTATGCGAGTAGATCTGAAAAACTTAAAACACGCATGTGTGCTCTATCTCCACGAAATACCCATCTCTTGACGTGGCTAGCTTCTCTTTAGGAGCTGACGACGTAGACATGGCTTCTAGCTGGCGCTCCCCACAGACGGCGCCAAATTGTTCCGGTGAGAAATGGACAATCTAGATTTGTTGAAGAAGGGGAAGACGCCCTGGCCTGCCTCGCGAGTAAGGACCCTGGTCTGACCCCTGCAAGAGAAACGTAGCTAGCCTCGGGGGTGTGTCCGAGAAAGACCCCTCCGATGCCTAAGTTAGATGTAGTATTTTCGTTTTAGAGAGATAAATTAAAGTAGAGAGAGAAAGTGGAGAATTCCCTCCCTTTTTTTGTGTCCCTCTTACTTGTGCCCAAAGGGGGGTATTTATAGTACTCCAGACTTTGGCTCCATGACCCGTGTAGGGCACGGGTGGGCTTTAAGCCTTTCGGACCCAAGTTGGGCTTTTTTGGCTCTTTATCATATTTTGGTCCAATTAGTGTAATCGGACTTTCACCCCCAACAAGTAGGAATAGTGGTAATTTGACTTGGAATAACGACTATTTAGGCCTTGTTTGATAGGACTGCATCTTTCTGAACTGAACTGATCTGATCTGAATGATTCTGATCTGATCTGATCTGATTTGAATGATTCTGATCTGATATGAATGATTCTGATCTGATCTGAATTGGTTGGAAATTTGATTGAATTTCAACGAATTAGTATCAATTATGGACCAAATACATAGGGATAGTTATTTGAACATTTCTGAACTGAACTGATCTGATCTGAATGATTCTGAACTGAACTGATCTGATCTGAATGATTCTGCTCTGATCTGATCTGAATTCATCTGAAAATAAGTCCTATCGAACAGGGCCTTAGCTTGTCATGAATGTTTGAGCATGTAAGATATAAGAGGATGGATAACAACTAATATGGAAACTAACAAGAAATAAACATGGGTCATTTGCTTTTTGACTGTTTTTATGAATGACATCTATCACGATGATTATCATCACCAAAAAATCAAACAAGATAATTATTATGTGCCGAGAATTGGTATGTTATGACTTATGAGCCCTAAAATATTAGGAAAATCAACTTCCCTAAAAATAGTAAAAACAAAACGGTGGAGCAGCCAACAAAGTAGTTTATTACAATCGTGAGTCAATGGTTATGCAAGAAGATCATATGTCTTTACCATACACCATCAAATTTAATTGCTTTAATCGAAAATTTAAAAAAATTAAGATTGAATTCACATATGAATCACTTATACAATTAACGAAAATGAACCTTCAATTTGGGTTTCAATCTATTGAAAGCCGAATGCAAAAATAAACCTTCATCGATATGATTTGTAACTCTGGTAATATAAGTTGATCAATGTGGACATGGGTCACTAAAAACGGGTTCTTGAGTGAGGAAAAAAAAAAACAGGTCATCTTGGGTTAAGCTAAGTTAACGATTAAAAAAGGTTTGACATGTATGACCTCTTTTTGAATATTATGTATTCGATTAATAAGAAAATTATGCATTAATGAAAAAATAAAATTAGATTTTTTTTTTCATTATTGAAATTTTACGATTTCTTGGGGATATTAACAATTTAAAAAAAATGGAACTTCTTTTAAAGGTTCTTATATGGTTTTTGAGATATTACATTTATTTTATTAGATAAAAGTATATAATTATATTTTTTTTATTAACAGAAATTTAATTTAATCGAAAATTGAATGAGAATTAGAAAAAAAAAGGTTGATTTGCACATAAGTGAAAAGAAAATGGGTCAAATTGCTGCAATTGTAAGTTACACTGGTCAATTGCACAATTGGTTAAAGTCTCAGGGCCAAATTGCTATTTTTGCCATATGATTACACTTGGTACTTTGGAGTAGAACTCAAATGGTAAAAAGAGCATTTAACAATATATATATATATATAATATTAATAGGCGTGCTTTTAAAGCTTTATGACACCCTCCACGCAGGCGCTGATGTCAAATGAAAGCTTCCCTAAATAGCTCTCACATGCTTATGCAAGACACACGCACACTTAAGCAAGACACACGCATACAATATACACAGTAATTAGGGTACTAATATTTTTTTTGTCTTATTTAAAATAATTAGTATATAGTACTTTCCGAAAATTTTGCAACTTAGGATAATCTCGGAAATAATATTTCCGAAGATAATCTAGCTAATTTTATAAAAAAAAAAAAATCAAGTGCGTAAAAAAGGAAACAATTTTAAAATCAATAAAAGAGATCTTTTAAAATCATATCTTTTCGGCCATATCTAAGGAAAGAATAAATGGAATAGACACCCAATCTCTTAAAATCATATATATACCTCATATAAAATTATTAACTGTTCTCAATTAGATAAAAAGTATATTACTGATTTGCAGTCATTTCCGTAAAAAGGGTACGATATAAATTGAAGTGAGTAATTGAAAAAAGGGTAAAAAAGTTAACGAGCATATCATATAATTAGAATTTGGACAAAAACTCTCCCATATTAATTAATAAAGATTACGAGACTATCATTACTTACAAATTACAACCTAATTAAAATACGATATCACATTTAAATTATTCTAGGGTTTTTAGCAATTTTACACCTCTTCATTAATATAAAAAGGGTGCAACGCATTCTCATTCACATCGAATCAAAGCCAACCATAGAGTTTTACCACAACTACGCACAAAGTAACCAACTTCTACGTTGTATTCCCTATTCCCATGAAGTGTAAAATGTTATTGTCATATGTTATTGATTCGAGAATTTCACCACATTTCATTTTAGTTCTATGATTAACAATTCATTTTTTTTTTCAATTACTTGGAAGGGATTTAGATACATGTACTTTATTTGTACATACTCAGTTCATAATTTGTTACAACTAAGACCAGGCCTTAACCTTAGACACACTTTATTGCTTCCTTCATTTTTTTTCTTCTTTTTGATATCATATACTGCATATTATCTTCTTTTTTTTTTCTCTTTTTTTTTTACAGATGGATTGTGATCTTCGAATACTTTAACTTATAAAAAATACGTATTACAAATGTTATACCTCTACCCAATTTGTACGGATGAAGAACTGTCATATAATGTCCTATGAATTAAAGTAGTTCAATCTAAGTAACCTTAATTGTACTTAGCTAACGAAATGAACGCTTTGTTATTAGTTACCCAATTTTTAGTTGTTACTGCTTACTACTATATAAAATTTATCAATGATAAAAGTCGGTTTATAAAAATGAATTTATTGGACTGCTTTGTCCTATTTGTATGGGTCTCTAATTAGTCTTACGATTTAACGTTATCTCCATTATGAAGTGGCTTTTACCTCTATAATCCATATGAGTGTGGTGGAACGACCCTAATTTACAATTGCAAGTAATTATGGTTAGACCAAGAAGCCTTTGGTGTCATATACTCCTCTGGTCCTATTTAAACTTCCTTCTCCCTTTTTCAGGGTTTCGACTTTGTTCTTCCCATTACCAAAATATTACGGTTTTTGTCGAGTGAAAAATTAGAGAGGCAACATAAAGATGTTGGTTAAGATTATCTTTTAAATTTATTTGCAAAATAAATCATAAAGTATTATTTATTAATTCTTCTTTTGGAGTGCGCAAAAGGGAGAAGGAAGTTTAAATAGGACCGGAGGGAGTAATGTTTAACGTGCAAATTGTTACACTCAACATATAGATAACTAATTTTCTTTTACCGAGATGCGATTAACAAAACTTTTTTGGCGTTACTGTTTAACAAATTTTTATGTTGCACGGGTTCATTACGAAAAATGAGACGACGTATATGTATGTATACGAAAGAGGGAGTAATGAAAAAAAAACGACCGAGTTATACTAATGAATCATACATCCATTTTCGGTAACAATAGAAACAACTACCTAATATAATCATGATTATTACCATATGGTATATCTTTGTTATTTAATTCAAAAATATGATGTCTCCAATGCATGTGCCGTCAATATTCATTCCACTTCTAGCTTAAAAAAGGATTCATTCCACATTTAAAGGACACCTAAAATTTAAAAACAAGTTTGACCAATAGTATTAAAAAGTTCACAATTGTAACATGATATCTATTTAATTAATGATAGAGATAACACATACGGAGTATTAGAATATCCTAATAAAACACATATATTCTAAAACATGTAAACTTGCACTAATAATTACTCCGTAGAATATTATTTTAATAAACTCGATGATTAATTCTATACACATACGTATAAGCACAATATATGCACAATAAACTCCGTAGATTTGTCAGTATTAATAACTGTTGATTTCCTAAATATGTAATGTACATATTATATTTTTTTTTACATATATCATGTATTAGATGCCATATTATTGCTACTTTTATGAAAATGTAAAAAATAACAATTTGGAGCTTAGTGTTCTAGGAATTATTAAAAAACCCAAATAATAATGATCATCTATAAAATGAACCGGGAATGCATTAAGCTCTCATATATTTCATACATACATTCCACTCCATTTACCCATTTTCAATTGGCTCATCATAGCTAAAGACAAACAACAACATTTCCACTATCAATGTGAAAGACCATCACTTTAAAAAAAAAAAAAAAAAAAAAAAAAAAAAAAAAAGCAAAATGCTCAAATTGTGTATTGTGTACGTAGCTTTGAGGGTATTAGGTGCACTTTGGAGGTGTAATAGGTATTCAAGAGATGGATGTATATAATGTGCTCAGACATTACGTGTAATTTAATCTCTAAAGCAAATTGGCATCTTATTTGCAATGTCATTATGTGTAAACTAATCTTCAAACCAAATATATCTACAAGTTTAGGTCCTTGATTATATTGGTTTGACCAAACATATGTACCAATCATAACACATATAATACAAAATTTATACCATCTGGGGTATAAGATGTTAGTTAGATTCTTGAATATCTTAAGTTAATTTACTATTGTTGTCTTATTCATATTTACTAATGTTAGTTAATTTTTGAAACTACTGTTGTCTTATTCATATTTACTAATGTTAGTTAATTTGTAAATCTTAAATGAAGTACGTTACTACACATAAATAAGTATAAGGATGAAGAAATTGATTTAATATTCAATGTAAACTTTTCATTGTTGTGAATATATGATGTTACTTCCTTCATTTTTAACGGCATATTCATAGCAAAAAAAAAAACTACAATTTTCTTATTCATATTAAATTATTAGTGTCCTAACACCTACGGGTTAAGTGACCTAAATTTGAATTACTAAGGAACTTCTCCAAAACGAAGGAAATATATAAAGATACATTTTAAAAAGAGCGGAAATTAAGACGAAAACAAATGGGTCGAAGTATAAATATTGCAAGCTTAAGACAATAAGACATTAATGTTTGAGGTTTAGTTTAATTTGAATTTAGGTGGATTTTAGTTAATTAGGGGTCAAATTTGATCAATGAGCCAAATCGAATTTGAAGTTAATAATTATGTGGTTTAATACGGGTGACAAGTAGTAATAAAAAAAAATGGGTCAATGACCAAGAAAAGCGAGCGAGGTCCAATAGGATCAACTTTTGTGAGGTTTAATCCCACGGGTCCTATTTTTTTTGCCTCAATATGCATCTATTAGTTTGGTAATAGTTGAAAACAGTATCACCATATTCGAGCCTAAGAATAAAAGTAGTGTTATTATATTTTCCATATAACTCGCATGTTAATAAAATTAAAAATAGCATTTTAATATAATTAACTCCTTAAATTAATATCTTAATCATACTTTCTAATCTTAAAAAAATACCGAGACAAAAATCAAATAATGAGTTTAGCGTATAGTTAGTTTTAAAGGGTTGAGTTTTATGTTTCTAGCTCGCATCGTCATTGTAAAAGTTCGTGATGAAATTGTATTTCAAACTGAACATGTACACATTTCTGACCATGCTTCCTCTTTTTTTAAGTGGTGTATGTGATGTTAAATTTAGGCTACAGGTTGAACAACCTTCAGTATACCTAAAAAAACAATTAATGCAAACACTTAACTTCTAGGTAAGGCTAAGATTGATAGTCATGTTATGGATTAAATAATATATCACATTCAATTAATACTACAATAATTCAATGACTACCTATTTTGTAAAGATAAACAGGTCGGTAAAGTACATGGTGGGTAGAGAAAGATTTTATTAATATTATTTGAGCTTTAACTTTTAGATTTGAGTTCACATAACTCAGTGCCTTAATCACGGGTAGTCACTATTTTTATATTATAAAATTATGGTGTCTACCATACTACGGAGTATAAAACTTACATTTTGAAATGGCATACCAAAGCTTATTTGTGTAGACCTGTAAACGAATCACGTTAAGTACAAACTCTGGTCAACTCACGATCGATTGTCGCAATAAGGTTTTGGTTTGAATTTAGGGTGAATGTTGTAAAATTAAGAGTTAAATTTGATTAATGTGTCGGATCGAGTTTGAGGTTAAAAACGTAGATTAATAGGGTTTACAAGTAAAAATTAAAATAAAAGCGGGTTAGTGACCAAGAAAATCGGACGATGTCAAATAGAATAATCAACTTTTGTGAGGTTTAACTTCGGCGGTCCTATTTCTTTTTATATATTAATACACATCAATTTGTTTGGCAATGTTTGAAAGTAGTCTCACAATATCTGGGCCTAAGAATAAAAATTGGTTTACTATCATTTGCTTATAACAGCCCATGCAATTAGAAAATGACCCAAGAATAGAAAGGTAAAGTATTCACTCATACGGCTTTAAATTGGAAAGGGTAAAAAATTAAATGGGACAAAGGGGGTATCATATATAGTATTAAAAAAATAAAAAGGGGAATATCGCCGGATTTTCTAAAAGACAAAAAAGTGTGGGGAGATGACTATGATTGTTAGACCGATCGCACGATAGTTAAATAAGAGCTATCAATAATGACATATAAGCGATCGAGCAATTAATTTACACCGATGAACTATTAATGTCGTATAATGTCCTACCGGTTAAGAATCCAAAATTATATCTACAAAATCCATACCCCCCTCCGCCCAACTCAAACACCAATGCCCAAAATACCCATGTGTTATGAAGGGTATAAAATTACTAATGTCCTACCACTTACGGGTTAAGTGACCTAAATTTAATTAGAATTACTAAGAAACTTCTTAAAAACGAATGCAATATATAGAGATACATTTAAAAAAAATTGGCAATTGAAACAAAAAAATTATAATGGGTCAGAGTATAAATAATGCAAGTCTAAGACAAATGAAACAATAAAGTTTGAGGTTTAGTTTGAATTTAGGCTAATTTCGGTTAATTATGGGCCATTTTGCTCAACGGGTCAGCGATTTTGAAATTAAATACGTGGTTCAACACGGGTGACAAATAATAATAAAAAACGGGTCCATGACCAAAAGAAGCGGGCGAGGTCAAATATGATCAACTTTTGTGTGGTTAAGGGTTTTGGTCGATAAAACTGACATTAGTTTTTTAATGTGTTGTTTTGTTTTTGGAGAAGGAAATAATTTATTGTTTACTACCTCTATAATTAGCAATTCCTATGGAGTCCTATTCAAACATTAATAGATAATTGTCTCTTTTGTGAGGTTCTTCGCTGGTCAATACGATTCGTCTATCCAATGGGTATCGAGTCTATTTTAGTGTGTCAAAAACTCAAGTTATTCGAAAATCTAACTAACACCATTATTGTAAATTGGACTTATTAACATCTTATACCTATAGTATTAGACATCTGTAAAAACATTCCTAAACTAAAACCAGTTCAAAGAACAAAGAGGAGAAACGCCCCGTGCAATTTTGCACGGGTCAAAGAACTAGTTCGTTTCATTCGACGTTCAAATAAAGTAGTACTTTGTGCAATTTCACCCTTAAGGTCGTGGGAATTAATATCTTCAATTAAGATAGTAATTTTTCGACCGTGTATGACATAAAAAAAAATCTTATAGTCACCACGGGTGCAATAACTACCAGTTGTTCTATTCGTATTTACTAATGTCCTATCACCTATAAGACTGGCCTAAATTTAAATTAGTAAGGAGTTTCTCCAAAACGAAATCAAAATATAGATTTTTTTAATGGCAATTGAGACCAAAAAAATGAGTCAGAGTAGAAAGGAGGCAAGCATAAGACAAATGAATTGAAATAGAAAAGTTTTAAGAATATATTAAACAAAGTAAAAGTATGTAGGAAGTACTCTACACACATACAAATATGCATACAACAATATAGGTATGGATATCTTTTTTAAGTTACGCAAGTTAATAACAAATGAAATGAACACCGCGAAATAGTGTTTTAACTTTAAGATTGGATTTTCACATAATGATTTGCGTAGTCTAGCCCATTTTAGCCACGTAGAATATACACGGGCGATTAGTTACTGATTAGTAACTGAACAAGATTGTGATTATAGATAATATTAAAGGTACATATATATCAATTTGGTATTAAGTTAAATACAGTCCAAATTGCACGGGTTCACAATTAGCTAGACATGTCAAATGGGTCATACGGGTCGGATAAAGGTCAAATATTGGTTAATTTTCACAGGTTTTAATCCAGTCAAGGAGCCGAGTCAAATTAGCAAAGTGATATGCGCGCTATGACAAAACCATGTCGTTACAGGTCATATAAACTATAAAAATTTGCCAATTCATTTTGAACGGGTCAGATCAATTTTGAGATTAGATATGGTTCAATACGAGTGACAAATAATAATAAAAAACGGGTCCATGACCAAAACAAACGGGCGAGGTCAAATATTATCAACTTTTGTGTGGTTAAGGGCTTTGTTTACTACATCTATAATTAGCAATTCTTATGTAGTAATATTCAAACATAAATAGATAATTACCTCTTTTGTGAGGTTCTTCGCTGGTCAATGCAGTTCGTTTATCCAATGTGTATCGAGTCTATTTTGGTATGTCAAAAACTCAGGTTATTTAAAAATCTAACTAACACCATTGTTGTAAATTGGACGTATTAACATCTTATACCTACAGTATTGGATATCTGTACAAACATCTCTAAATTAAAACCAGTTCTAAGAACAAAGAGGTAAAACGCCCCGTGCAAGTTTGCACGGGTTAAAGAACTAGTGATATCTCAATTTGTAATCTTATGTCGATTACTATGTTAAATGATTTTTTGTATAATAAGTGAACTTACTTAAACATCTCTTATGATTCCACTTAAATATAAAGTTTTTAAATTTTATCGTAAGTAATGAGATTATATATAGAATTAATTTTTTTTGGATGTTTAAGTATTTAACCGTACATTATACTCTGAGTGAAAATTAGTTTTCATTTTATATATCATTTTTAATTGAAAACATTATCATGTGACACATGCAATGCACTGGCCTTCATCCTAGTTTGGTTATATATGGAATAGAATTTGCCTGATCTCCATTTCTTCGTACGATTCTCTACCAATCAAAATTAAGAATTTGTACACATGTTAGTTTTATTTTAACTTTTTTCCACATCAGTTTTTTTTTTTTTTTTTTTGCACGCAATTATTAAAAGTAATAAATAAACTAAAGCAACATATGAGTATATGCATAAGGCGACTTCATACTCATTTTTGGCAACATATAATTTTTAAATAGGTTGCAGGATATATAATTATATTTTCGAATATGGTTGTGTGTTTACTAAAACTTATTGGCCTTATATTTAATGAAAGTAACTTTTTCAAAATTTAATTAAATTTTGGAATATGGTTGTCTGTATACACGTGAGACTATACATTAGAGCCCACCGCAACCATGATCTTCTGTTCCCATGATCCCGTTCCAAAAACACCCTAGTCTGCTTGCTTCCATTTCTTCTTCGTTATCTGATCTAGAAACTAATCCTCACTGAGTTTATTGACTTTGGGCAAATAAGTAAGGGTCGCAATAACATGATTCATGAAGATTATATAAAGCAGATATATACTTAACGTTCTCAAGTAAATGAACTCAGAAGAAGTGGAAACTAATATAAATGTATATCTTTATTAATCATTGATGACAAATGCCAATATTAATCAAAAGTAGTGAAAACTATAGCAATTAAAGTATGAGACTTAATGGTTTTTCTCCATCCGTTGGAGATAGGACATGAGTTGTTCATGATAAGTAACTCGTTCACGTAGACTTGTGTGTCTTCTCTCAAGTAATTGTAGCCTCTCATTGAGTGCCTCTATACAATCACGTCGATAGGTGATTTCGTCTTGACGATCTTCTGTCCACTGTCTAAAGCCTGGCATTTTTTATTGTACTTCAACCGGTGTTGCTTCAATAGTAAGTTGTGAAGTTGATATTACTTCACTATTTTCCATTTTGCAGGAGATCATGTGCGTGACAAGAGATTTGTATTTGTCAATGTCATTGCCTCGGATGTTATTTCGACTACCATGTACTCCCTCTGTTCGCCTATAAACTTCCTACTTTCTATTTAAGGGTGTTCATCTTTAAACTTCCTACTTGAAATCTTTCCTTATTTGTACATGTAAAGACCAAAACACCCTTACTATTTTTATTAAAAGTGCAAGTGTGACATACCCCTATGTGTAATTTTACACCAAATGGACCCTAAAACTCATTCTTTATTCTATTTTCAATTCTTAAAATTGTGTTCCGGCCTTATGCGTTTTAAAGGCGAACGGAGGTAGTATATAATAGCGTGTAATTAGGGTTTGATCATAAAAAAAAAAAGAGGTGTTATTCGTCGCCCACCATATTACTAATATCGCCCGCACAATTCCCAAAAAACCCCTAATAACTTAAGATATCTACGTTACCTTATATACTTCCAACTATGAATCCCATATAACCATTCTCCTTTCATTCCCATTCTCAGGTCCCAACTCCGTCCATCAACTCAATCTCACCATCATTATCGACAAGGAACAACCCTAAATTTTCAACCACCAACACACAGGTTGATAAGGACGTACAACTAGTAACACTTCCAACTTTGAGCGTAGACGTCTAGTCAATATGTCCCTTTGACGGACGTGTGGTCTACACGTCTCTGGTGTGACGAGGGACATCTTGTTAACACGTCTCTGTGCTTATCAATGGCGTCGACTTCATTTTCTTAACTATTAGATAGAAAAAAATGACTATTTTAAAGGAACTTACGTATTGTACCATTTCAAGTACACATTATCGCTAAAATTATCTCTTCCAACGCACTATTTATAACGTTTAATTGCAAATTAATGGTAGCAGCGTAGTTGTGGTAGAGGTATTGATAGGTTTGGGGTGGAAGGTTGGAGATTGACTTTGATTTTTAAGATATAAATGATTGACTTTGTATGTGACCTTAGGTAAGAAGGGTACGATTGGAAAAGGTTGAAAAAAGTTGGGCGATAGTAGTAAAATGTAGGCGACAAATAACTTTTCACAAAAAGAATCACTCCACATACATAATGTAATATGCCGTATGAATGCCTTGTATTTTTTTTTTTCTTAAAATTAAATTCACACCCACATCTATTATATGTTTACTCACATATGGAATATAAAAGGTTCAATATATTGGAAGGTAATGTATTCTGTCATTAATGTCATATTTACTTCCATAATTCGTCAAAATGTTCAAAAATAAAAGATTTGTTCATCTACATTTATTTGGACTGATTCTTTCCTTTTTATAGAATGAGTTGTAAAAGTATGCATGAAATAACAGTTAGCACACTGGTAATGTAATGAATATGTAAGTGAGAGGTCAATGGTTCAAATCCTAGCCAACACATTTTTGGTTGATTTACCATCATATATCATCATATATATTAATTTAACCATTAGCCACCCCATTACCCTTCAATTACACTATCCACATCAGCAGTGATGTCATCGATGACATCATCACTCATTTAATGATATCATTGCTGATGTCATCGCCACCTCATTATTGCATGTCTTTGACACACATAAAAAATGAGCTTGTGAAGGCTTAAACCTATAACCTCAGGGTTACAAGTTTAACACTTCAACCACCATGGCAACTAATTTTTTTGATATTTTTATTAACAAAGTTATATATAAAGGATTTGAGATTTTAGGAGATAATTTTGCAAACAACTTTGGACGAGATAATCTGAATCAAATAAAATCATTTCATTTTTGGAGATAATTATGAAGTAATATATATAGGCGCAATATATTAGGAAATAACACATCTTACGTGTGTTTTGTTTTAACACAAAATACGGGTCAACGGGTGAGGTCAGAGATAAAAAAAAAAGTGTGTTAAAAAGTTGTCGGGGTTAATATGAATTACAGTTCACAAAATCGGGACCCGAAAATAACGGGTCACGGGTCAAAAATTGTAATTCGTACATAAACATAAAGTACTGATATAAATTTTCTATACTTACTAAATTGTTTTCATTAATCAAACATAACTTTTCTAAGATGATATCAAATAAAATATGATTTTTTTCGTCTTAATTATAGAAAAATTGGGACAACGGATCATCTCAAGTTTAACCCAAAAGAATACTGGTCTAAACGGGTTCGAATTATTTATGGCCAGAACTTGATGAGGGGAAAAAATGGGCTATTAACCTTGAACCAGGGGTAACATCTGGTCGGTTAAATTTTTTACAATTCTAATATTTTGCGTTAAGTATGAAGAGTAAAATAGAGTTATAACCAAGTTCATATAACAACCCGTGCAATTTTGCACGGGCTAATAAACTAGTATAAATACAATAGCGGTAGATTTAGAAGTATTTTAGGCCGCCCACATCACCTGTGACATCATCGCCATGTCACCGATGACATCATCCGTGTAATTTTTACCATAAAAAAACGGTGCAATATAATTATTATTCCAAAATTATATTGGATAAATCAAATAATTTTAAAAAAAAATCACGGCATATATCAAATATACAATGGTTTTCGTAAATAAAATTATTGAATATATTCCGAAAATAATTAAATAAAATCGATGCTTATAGAAAATAAAATTAAATATTAAGTTCACATATACGCTTAGTTATTTTAGGAAATAAATTTAATAAAATCGAGAATTACAAAAAATATATTTTATGCACAAAATATTGTCGTCAATATATGTCATTTTCCATAATTAGATTCAATAAAAATAATAAATAATTTAAAAAATCATAAATTGTCAAGAAATACCAGTAACAGAAGGTATTACCCATAAATAAAATCAATTAAATTTACAAACGTAATCTTAAAGAATCTAAATTTTCCTATAAGGTAACCATATAAACCGTGGATATGTGCTAGAGGGAATGTAATCTTTAGAATAAGCATCATTTAACTAATAAATCAAATCATTCCAAAACTGACTTGATATTTGCCGTAAATTTCGCTAAATAAAAAAAAATCACACACACGGTCTCATCTTTGATGTTTAATTCTCGGCGGAAAAACAATTGTTCCTACTATAAATATAACATCAGAGAACTCAAGCCATATCCTTTCATTTTTCTGTATTGCTTGATTGATTATGTTGTGCAATTGGACGTGAAATTCGGAAGCGTGTAAGAACGATAACAAACAACAATAGAAAAGATCACACCAAGATTTAACGTGGTTCACTATCAACGTGATAGCTACGTCCACAGGGGCTAGGAATCAATTTCACTATGGTGGGGAATTACAGATACAAGATGAATTGAACAGTTCTCTAGATCTGCTAGTCTAACAACTCTCTTTGTGTGGCTCTCTCACTAATTCCCTCTCTTCACCATACCAAATAAGCTAGAGGAGGTGGGTTTTATATATTAACCACCTTACCAAAAGACCTATTGGATTTAGGTAAGTAGTAACTAGTAAATCTCCCAAAACACTCTAAAAGCAATTAGGAAATAAGACAAACATCAAGCAAAGAAGAACCCGGAAGAACAGCATACTATCCGCGGACACACTTATACCATTCACGGACGTTAGTATACCATTGGCGCTCCGCGTTGTACTATTGGCGTACCGCCAAATACTACTGGTTGTCCCGTTTCTTCAATCTTATGTTTTCTTAACACTTGTCACCAATGCTATCTGTCAATTCCCAAAACTCGAACATTGCGACATTCTAGTCACAATTTCAACAGGTTCAATTCAATTTAACACCCGTACATTTGCGATGTATATTTGTTGAATTTTGATATGTTGTAATTGTTGTGTTTAAAGTTGATCTGATCTCATTGACAGACAGTTACTCTGAATAAGTATTGCGATGTATAAATTTTTGTCAATATTCTGTTTTGTTTCATGTATTAGCGTTAAGTTTGTGTGATCAATTCCGACAGATTGGTGGCCATTGTTCTCATCGTCGTCGTCATCAATGGTGTTGTTTTTTATTTTACCGAAGACAATTACGCATGTTCAATACAAAATTTTAGTCTATGTTCTGAAAACACTCTAAATTATAGATGAAGCGAGGATTTCAACTTTGTATGTGTCAAGACCTGCCGGGGAGGGGAATAGAATGGAGAAGGTGAACTGAAGATGCAGATCAGAAGAAGAAAACAATGAGGACGACGAGTACGACAAGGGTGTAAACATACAGGTTCATGCAAGGGGAGAATTCATACTTTGATACTCGGTGAATTTCATTATGGTTCACTAGAGCCTAATACAGTGATACTATTGTGCCCATAATTGTGTATCAGTGATACAACTGCCCATAATTTTGTGTGGTTTATGTGTTTTGTTGTTAACTGTAGATGACATAAGCCAGAAGATTCTATACGATTTTAATTTAACTTTATTGACGCAGTATAGATCTAAATTTGGATATCAATCATTAGCATAATGCGCGATTTTGGTCTTTAACAAAAAGCTTGAATTTAGGAATGATTTTATTATTTCCTAATTTTATGAGAATAAATTAAAAAAAAAAGACGAAAAATTAGTAAGAAAACAGATCAGACTAATCACTCTATATTTTCGCATTTAAAAAAAGCTCTCTCTATATATTTGCCTTTATATAATAAGCGTTTCAGTTAAGAACATTGACGCTTAATCTATTGAGAGGTCAACCATGTTATATACATCGTGACCCCGATTATATAATTAGTGATCATTATACTACTTTTGGTAATCGTTTTAGGTAAGAACATTGACGCTTAATCTAAGATTTGCAAATGGGTTACTTTAATACGATCACTAAAATTATTGGTAGATAATATGATTTATAATAATATATTAATACGATCACTAAAAGTAGTCGTTACAAGCAATGTAGAAGTAATTGTTACAAGCAACGTAAAAGTAGTCACTTGATGACACAGTATAATGGTTATTGAGAGACCGTAGTTTGCAAGACTTTGTGTGAAAACAATACAATTAGCTATTTTCATGGGAATTTCACTCCTTTATTGCTAAAATTCAAATGGCTAATCCCACGGTTGCATTGCTTCTGATGCAGCCGTCCTATTAGACTAGGGGTGACCGGTGATGATGATGACGACGACGACTTGGTGCGTTTGATTTACAAAGTTGACTATGCTGATTCATGGCGACTTATGTACCTAAGTTTTAAATCTAACACTTAATTTAAGATAACATTGTATGGAGTGGTCTCATAAGATGAAACGGTCTCAGCATTGAATTATTGATTAATATTTGATTTATTATAGTATATTAATTTAATGTGTTTTTGGGCTTAACTTGAACTTAATTTTGTCTTCGTGAAATTAAAGGTCAATTTTGGTCAGCAACTCACGCTTGGTTTCACTCAACAAATGTGGGGATCGAAATAGGTTCAGGTCAAACAAAACGTATTTACTACCCGAAAGCGGGTTTGATCAAATCGCCTTCTCCTACTCTCTTACTTTCTATCGCATTATATCGATCACAATAAATAGTGCACTGTAGATGAATGAACGAAATATACAATATAATAATATTATTTTAATCATACTTATAACTTTAAATAATCGACTATAAACCATCGTATAATAATGGCATTGAGAATGAGATCCCGAGTTACTATATGATTTTTAAATTCTTCTAATAATTTATGGGCTTATTTTTGTCTTCAAATATGAAGAGCACAGTGAATCGAGGAGTATACAGTATAATTATTACTCTTAATTTGTCTTGAAGGATGTGTCAATGGGCAGGTAGGGTTTGACTCAAAAATGTGTTGGTAGTAACAGGTTCATGTCAATACGGGACATATATACTAAAATCGGGTTCATGGGCTATATAAAGGACAAGTGGGATCAAGTTGAGAGTTGAGTTACCAAGTTAATAAAGATTTTGAAATCTAAATTTGTGTGTCTTACATAATTTATTTTAAGACAAAAGTTCAATCATAATAATTCCTGACATCATGTATAATTAAGATAAATTTCATAACAATCTCATATAACAGCCCGTGCAATTTTACACGGGTATTAAACTAGTATATTTTATAATTACCGGTACAATTCACAGCCTCTAAGGCTGTCCACATCAGCGGTGACATCAGCGACACGTCATAGCTGATGTCATTAGCCACTATTTACGGTGATAAAATCACTCCAAATAACAGTAATTACCTTAATTACCATTTTTTTATCCCGCAAAAATCTATTAAAAATTTAAATTTTCCATGATTAATTTAACAATATTTTTGATTGAGCTAACTTCCTTAATTAAATGGTAATCTAAATATTTAAATATGTGATATCAAATATTTACCAAATAAATCGCTACGTAAAAAGTGAAAATTCTGAAAGTTTAGGAAATAAAATTTATACAAGAAATGTACGCACTTTTCAGCATCTACCTAGAGAAATAAATTTTTTTAAAAAAATTAGCATGATTAGCAGTAATGTAGGAAAGTAATATTGATTTGAAGGAAATAGTCAAATAACAAAATGTATACGTGCTTGGTTCTCCCATAAATATTGGTTGATATTTAGTAATATTCTAAATTTAGGAAATAAATTAATTTAGTATATCTATATCATATGCATTTTAACCAAATAAGAAGCATTTTATATGTACAGTCCTTTCATTTAACGCAGCTAATTCTATTTTGCACTATATTTTTGCTCCAAAATCAGCCGCCCGTACCCTAAGTAATTTCTATATTTACCATAGATTGCCTATTCTAATGATATAATCGAAATTCCTCAATTATTCTTGATTTCGGCATAATAATCAAATTAGCAATAGTTTACGCCATTTATTTTTTACTGTCTTTTTTCATTGCTCTAATTTTTCTGTTCTATGACATTGCAGGTAGAAATGAAATATAGAGTCATTAATTCCATAGTGTAAGAAGTAAAGGGACAGTTCATTTATTTTCGTTTAATTCAATTGTTTTAATGTTTTAATGTTTTATTGCGTTTTTATGCGGCAAAACATTGACTTTTTTTTTGTGGTTGTGCAGTGTGATAAAACAATCAAGGTCATGGAGTAGTACTGATGCATTAGTTGAACTTTGAAGACAATTAAGATTATATTCAATTGGACGAAACTAGCAACAACCTTACGTACCCATGATTTGGTAGCCATTGTGAAACAGGTGGTTAGATTTAGTCATTTTACAATAGCTACCATGACTTGGTAGCCATTATAACTACTAACATAAGCAGAGTAGTAATCATGAATAATGAGACTACCAGTGAGGTGTTAGACGAAGTTTTCACAACCGCGGGCTGACTGTTTGGTATACACACCTCTTAGACTTTCAATTAGTGTCATTCAATTTGTCTTAAATTTAATCCCTTTTTTTTTAAGAAAGTTATAATTGCAAAGTATTCAACATCCATCCTCAATTTGGTGGGTTTTCTATCCTCTAGTTGTGGTTTTTACGTTTAGCCCTTTGAGGCTTTGATAGTATGGGTAATAATAATTGGTTTGAGAATATCACTCCTGGACATGTATTATTCAAGTTCTATACTTTGACTTTACAAATCAATTTTCGTTTGATGGTTAGTGATCAAAAGCTTGACATCTTTAATCTCTTCTACATGCTCCAAATTTAGTATTTTTGAAACTTAGTGATTTTTTTAAGGAATCAAACGTAAGAAAAATTTAATTGATTTGATTGTTTTAGTAACAATTTTTCATTTAAAAAAAAATATATATTTGCTTTCTATGATACCATTGTTTTCGCAATATCCTACGGATGATATAGATTTGATAATGAGCTCTACTTTTACCTTAATTTCTAGATTTATATTTTAGATATTTTATATTGTATCTAATTCGGCAACCTCTATTATCATTACCATTAAAGCAAACTTTCATGAGAAATTGAAAGTCTCACCCGTGATCATATTCTTACCTTATTACTGTTATATGTGTTTTCTAAATTAAGTGATCGAAAAAATTCATTACTGCATTTTATTACTAATCAACTATGATATTTAAAATCTTGAACTCAAGCTAAATTCAGTAAAGTGGTCACTGTATTATGCACGCGAATTGACTACATCAAGATGGTGGTAGTCGGTCGCAAATCTAAGCCGGTTTGCTGAAGGTGTTTCGGAATTGAATCAGCAATGAGCTGATGATGTTGGTAAGGAAAAGATTTGTGATGATTGCTTTTGTTGGTGGCAATAGATGATGGAGACTAAAACGAAAATCAGGAAATGACAGAGAGGAAGCTAAGGTTTCTCACTTCGAGAGTAATTTATATATGTAATAGTTTAGTAGCAATTTGGATCGATATTATGCAATATTTCTATATACCTTATTTTCTAGGCTAAGCAAATTCTGACAATGAACTCAACGGTCGGGTTATAGTACAAAAGAGTTCAGTACACCTATTTGATACAATTCCATTGTACCTTAATTGATTTCTACTCGAATTCATATGAGCATAACAACTGCAAACTTCTTGCTCCTGGGTTTCTCGCCGGTAAGGCTAAAAATTTATGATTTATGCTGCTTGAGTCTCCCTTAGGCATTAGAGATCAAGGATCGGGTGGTTTAACATTTATGCGGTTTGAGTCTCCCTTAGGCATCATCATAATTTTCGATCACATACGGTGTACCTCATGTATATTATTTGCTTACATCGGTTAATGCCGACTTAATTTGGGTCAATTGTTACCTAAAACAAATAGTATGGATAGTCCGAGATATGCGCGTCAACGGCGATTCTGGTCGACACGGGTCATGAGTCAGAAAATATTAATTTATATTCTTTTGGGCCTAATCTTTCGTAGAGTTAGTTTTCCTAAGATAGCTCAAAATAAGTCAACGAGCCGAGTTGGATTAGATCTAGAAATTTTTTGGTGGAACCTATTTTTGGTCATACGAGTCTCTGGTAAAACAATTATCCGCTTTGATCCTTAAAAAAGCTGGTAGGGTCGGGTCGGCTTACGTGCTCATAAAAAAACTGAAATTCTCCATTTAAATTAACAATATATTTAATCAGCATATTTTCACAATTTTGCATGGGTCATGAATCATGACCCAAAAAAAACATGCCAAATCGGACCATTAGACAACCTAATTCGTGAATCTTATGCTAAGTTTATATTCTTTCAAAATATTTTAGTTTCCACTTCATGTTATAGTTGTCTTATTAGATCAAAATGGGTTAACCGTGGGGGGTGTGTGTTTGGTTCAACCTTGGCCCAGAATTATGCGTGTCAAAAGTCTTAAAATGGGTTGAAGTCTCAAAATTATGTCTCATTAGTCATTACTCATAAAAACAGGTTCATGACCCCAATAAGTGGGTTACAGGTCATAAATGTCTCATTAGTCTCTATCAAAGTTAATTTTGGTTTACGATGTAGGTTGAAAAGATACAGAAAAATTGATTTTATATTGAGCGAGATGTTTAAAAATAGAGTTATTGCCAATACTATGTAATAGCCCGTGCAATTTTGCACGGGTCAGTAAACTAGTATTATATAATTAGCGGTACAATTCGCAGCATATTAGAGCGTCCACCTCAGCAATGACATCAGTGACACATCATCATATCTTTATTTCAATTCAATTTATTTACCAATTCTGCAATAGCTACCAAAGCATGGTAGCCATTACAATAAAGCTCAATCTACCATCCATTTTACAAAACAAAATTTTAGCCCTTGAAATCTTGACTATGAAAAAAAAGTTAAAATTATTAAATTAATCAAAGCAAATTAATCCCATATTCCCATTTACTGCGTACATCATTCTTCCTCATCTCTCTTCTCCTTTTTCCCTCTTCCCCACCCTTCCACCACCACACCACCACCACCGCCCCAAACACCCAATTCAACCACCACACCATCCAGCTGGCGTATCACCGGCGATCCAGACTGCAGAACACCGACCACTATCGCGGTGTTCTTCCATCTCCACGGCCCTTCTCTCTCCTCTTGAATCTCCTATTTTCCACATGCTCCGCCTCAAATCTCGCCCCCCAGCCCACGAAAACCACCTCCCGAGTTCCCACCCCTTCTTCGACCCCCTATTAGCATCAAGTGGTGCCACCCTCTCGGGCCTCTCCCGATCGCGCCACCGCCAAGAAATTGGGAAAAATGAGAAAATGGAGGAGGAGAGAAGGGCGTGGTGTCGTAAGGGGTGAGAGTCGTGGTGGTTGGTGATCGGTGATCCTAGGGGTAATGTTGGGTGACGGTGAATTGCTGGTTGGGTTGGGGCGGTGGTTACTGCAGTGGTTGAGAGGGGAAGAGAGTACTAGTATGTGATTTTATTTAATTAGTTTTTTTTATATTAAAATTTTAATTTATTAATTTAAAAATAATTATAATGGTCAAACTATTACAATGGCTAACATATATTGGTAGCCATTGCAGAATCACTCCAATTTATTATTTAATTTTTATATTATCATAATATTATGAAGGGAATCAAATCTCTGTAATTCATGAAACATTAATTAGCAGTTACCAAAAGACGTGATATTTTTCGAAAAATAGTGAGTAAAAGAATAAGAAAAGCATCAAAAAATCTTCTACAAACTACCGTAAGAGTAAAGATAGGAACAAGAACTTAAGAGGCGATCCCACCTATTTCGTTGACTACAATATTACTCGACATATGCTAATCAAAACGTTCGCCCATCGCTCTGTTTTCTCGCCAGGCTCTGTTTTGTCGAATGCTTATAATTTATTTTTGGTGTTTTGTTTGCACAGGCCGAGATGATGATTAGCTTTTTCTGTGGTTGATTAAAGTATTTGGGGAAAGGGGAGTTCCGCGAATCTTGGATCTGGGTCTCTCATGCATTTAATCTTAAATTTTGGTAGGTTTTCTATGTGATAGTGCTTAATTTGTTTTGCTTAAGTGGTCGAGGGTATTGATGTTGTCAGGGCTATTAATCAAGGTTTGTAATATAGTCTGATCATCATATAGTTTGATCTTGGTTCAGGAAGCCGAATTACATAACTCAGAAACAGATCTTTTGTTATTTTAGCAAGCAATATAGTAAGTAAACAGATTTTTTTACGATTCATTGAATCATTCCTAATTTTGCAGGAGGCTTTGGTGGGTTTTTATCATCTATCCTCAAACCAAATCTTTTTCAATCTTCCACCGAAATCGGCGACATTTCAGAGAGGTAGTTCATCCAATTTTATACCCTTTTATACAGATTTTCGATTTTATATGTTTCGCTTTCCATCATTTGGGAAAATGTAGGTAACAATTAGCATTATGTTTCGCATGGGTTGCTTGACAACCTATTTCTAGACTACAATTAGGAAGTGGTTGTGACAAACAGAGGATGGAATAGGATCTTCAGGCCGAATGTCTTGCTGTCTGAGGTGCACTCTGATTGGCCAGCACATATAACTTTGTTTCGATTTGTATTTCCAGTGATTGTTTCGGGAACACACACATGGGGATGATATGGCTAATTAGGCATAGAATCACTCTTGGATGGACTCTGAAATCGCTGCAATATTTTCAAGGCTAATAGGGAGGAGATTAGTGATGCCGATCAACTAGCCACGTCTCGCAGGTCCGGAGCTACATGCCCATTCACTTCCTCAGCTATGGTAAAAATGATGATTTTGTTGATGAATGACATCAATATAGTCTATGAAAATGAAAATCCCACTCACTGTGTACTTTCATTTCGTAACATATGATTTGAATTCTTCAGACACATGGGAGTAAATATTTTTTATTTATGAACGTATATTGTTTGATTTTTACACTTACCGAGTTACCGGTCAAGTTAACAAATGATCATATGTCGGATTAGGACACAATACTACAGAAAAGTAAATCGTGACAAATGTTGTTGTTTTTTTTATTTTTGGCTTATGTCTCGCACGGATCACGAGATTTCAGTTGTACCGTGTATTTTCACACTTTTTTTGGTTATTAGATGCAAATTGACATAAACAAATAAAGAGTACGGACGTGTTATAAGACATATACGAAAGCAAATCAACGAGATTGAGACGGAAGCCAAAAAGTTCATAAATATATCAAGATACCTAATAAATCAAGACATATAAGCTAAGTAAAAGTTTAGACGTACATACGCAACAATGAACAAAAGAATGAGAGGCCACTACTGTCTTTGCCTTGCGGCAAGCAAGCTGCTAAGCAAGCCTCCTGAGGAAAAATTAGAGAATTTGCTAACCTCTTCAATATTCACGTTAACTGCTAACTCAAACGTCCCGGAATTAATTTTTAGGTCTCAGTATTCCTTTCCATTGCTAATCATATTACAGACAGTGGTGCGTGGGAGACTGGTATACCAGTGGTAGCTATCTATGTGCACAAGACATGTCTACTCAAATGGGTAAACACGAGTTGCACGAATTAAATAGTGTTTAATTTCGCAAAACTTTTTTTTTATTACCTTAAGGTAGTCTTTTGCAAATTTTATTATAAAATGTAGGGTTTTGTAAAGTCGGAATTTTTAAAGGTATGGTTTCGCCAAAAAAACCCTTCATTTAATTGTAATTCTACGGTGGGAAAAATGTGTAATGCAGGCGTATATAATAAAACATGGTAAAACAAACCAAACGAGAAAAAAAGAAAAGAAAAAGAAATTCAACAAATATAAAAAAGGTGAAGGGATTAAGAAATGAATTACATTAACGAGCCTCACCTGAATAACATACGTATATATAAAATTATACCTTAATATGGATTTGTATTCCTAGACATTTGCCATTTTATAAGATTATCTCCACGTTAAACTATATGATGTTTTCGATTTTCGAGATGGGGCATTGACTTTCGATTCAACAAAAACATTTTTAGGATTTATATGGGCAAATATACTCATGAGATTCGTATCGGAATAAGATTTTATAATTTTTGACCTTGCCGTTTAAACGTTTCATCTATGATTATATGAGTTAAGTAAGCTTTTGACACGTTAAACAACAAACGGGTCATCAACAAGGCAGTTATCTCTAACTAGAAATATGACAATAAAAGTTGTTTTAGGTTATTGTTGATCATAATTCACCAATATAAGATTGTGTAATCAGCTATGTTTCGCGCTGTCTAAATTTTTTAGTAGAATGATAATATTTTTCTTTAATTAAGAAAATAAATAGAGCTAATGTTATGTCATATAATAACTGAGGCAATTTAATTTCCACGAGTAAACAACTGCGGGTCAAAAACTGGTTGGATTAACACGAGATCATGTCGAGTTAGGTCATAATAAAGGTAATGCAATACAAACATACTTTACAAAATGTTTCTTACTTTGCTAAAAATACCCCACGTGGTGTTTGACCCAGTAGTATGCTGACAAAAACTGATTTAGATTATCGTCAACTGCAACTCACAAAAAATGGGTTCATGACCCAATAAAAAGCGATGAGTAGGATCAGGTTTGTACGATCAGCTAAGCTATTGATTGTTATGATATATTGATTAATTTATGGAAAGTAAACAAATATAATACTAATATCATACAATGTCGGAACGTGTCAAGTTGGGTTTAACCTAAAATGTAATGGGTCCAGATTAAACGAGACATAGGTACTAAAAAACGGGTTCATGACCATCCATCGATGGGTTGGATCAAGTTTTAGTTACCAGATTAGTAAACCTTATGTCTAATGCCGTTTGTCTGGTTTTATCTTTTGTCATACTTATATACTAATTTGGCTAAATTAATACTACTCACAACTCTAATAATATTAGTAATAAAATGATTTGAGTTTATACTAATTTCTAAGCACGATCTATATAACTGTATATTAAAGCAGCCGTGCAATTTTGCACGGGTCAATAAACTAGTGTTAAATGATTGTTGACGTATTGCTGACATGTCAGTGGTACGCAGAAGCTCGTCACGTCAGCTTTTCATGCATGCAATTATTATAAGTAACTAGTTTTTTGACCCGTGATTTAAAAAATGTTACTATGTCATGTTAATTTTAACATACTTAAAAATTTGACCTCTGTAAATTTAAACCTAATTATTTACAAATATAAATTTAAAATTCACTGAGATAATAATAACATCGATAAGAATCCAAAATAACACAAAATATAATACACCCTGTGACTTTCTTTAAACACCTCATACTCAAAATATCCCTATGTTAGGGAAGGAGTAAACAATAATCAATTAATCAATGTTTAACAAAAATTACACAGCGAGTTAGATATCATCTTTGAAAAATTTCCATGCAATTTTTTTGGAACTTAGATTAACCGATTAGTATGTACACCCTCCTCAATTAAGTTTTGTATTGCATATGGGGTGTTTAAAGAAAGACGGAGAGAGTATTGGGTTTGTGTAATTTTTGTAGACCCGCCAACACCTATTCCAGCCTGTTCTTTTTTTTTGTTAAGAACCATTTTTTCTAGACTCGAATCCGTTTGTTATCCCTATTCGTTGATCAAACACGAATCAACTCGGTGACTCGTATTTTAACAAAATTAGGAAAAATTTTAGTCTTATGGTTGATACTAAAAGTCCAACCGTGACCCGAACTTGTATTTGATACGACCTATAGCGAACTGGCCAATCATATTTAACCTGATCCGACCCGTTTAATAGGTTTACTTGTATGTGATTTTTTTTTTAAAGTAAGTAGAATCTAAAATATAGAAGGTCTAATTCACCTCCCTAACCTCTTACCAACTTATTTGATCTCCTACTATACCCCTTGACCACCCGTTGACTATTGTAATCGACAACCCTTTTGATGTTGTTAGTTAACTCCCTCCCCGATCAATTTTCCTAGGCATTTCCACACTCTGTTGTTAACTCGTATACACAAACCTCAACGTAACAACTCTCACCCATGTTACCAACTTTTCTAATTAACAGCTTCAATTCACCTACTTCCTTAGCTAAGCTAACACCCCTATGACTTGACATCATAAATTTTATTCGACACCCATTTGTCCCCAATCAAATGTTTTAGCCAACTCTTAGTTTTCGCAAACTTTTTACCTGACTTCCTTAATTTGCACATCAACACCCGTCAAATTTTCTACACAATATTCAAATTGGGCTCAATTTTGTTTGATCAACTTTAAGTTTGAAAGAAAATTTACTTAATTATAATGAAACATAAACCGTATAACTTATTAAGTAAAAGGCCTATTGATTTATATCTCTGATGTAACGAATTCTTGATACATTTTTTAAGTAAGAAAAAAAGGTATTGAGAAAGTGGGTTGACTGTATTATGACAATTTTAAAAGGCAATTTAATGTGTGCAAGATCACACCCTCTGTCAACAGAAGAAAGAAAAGATATCATATACTCCCTTCATAAAAGAATATTAGTCGTTCTCTTTGTTCGAGAAATTGGTTTGGCTGCCTTATATTTTTAAATATATACGGTGAAATTATAAAAACATATTCATGTGATAGGATTTTTCGCTACAATCTAACAATATAAGTTTCATAATTTTTTACCAAATACTTTGTTTCTTTAAATTAATGGTCAAATCGTCGTCCTGGAATATGATAACGACTTATATATACTTTTATGCATGGAGTTAGATCATGTTTGATATGACTTAATAAAAGTAGTATTCAGATCAGCTCAAAATCTCAGATCAGAATTGTTAAATATCGTTCAATGAATTTGGTCCATAAACCTGTATTTTATTTTTTTTATTTAAAATTAAATTCACACCCATATATATTATATGTTTATACTCATATACTCCCTCCTACCCAAAGAGATTTTCCTCTTTGAGTAGGACACAACAACCAACATCTAATAATAAACAAAGAGGAGAGTGGAATTATTGGTGGGGTATTTGTGTTTAGTTTAAAATTAGACCCACTAATAATCCACCCACACAAAAATTCTGACGGAGGGTTATGCAAATAAAATGGAGGGAAATTTTAGGGAAATCAAGACTGAAACACACAAAAAAAAAAAATTAAAATTCAACACACACAAAATAAATCACACACACAAAATAAAAAAAATAAAAAAATATCCAAGGCAGGCGACATAAGATGAGGAGTTTGGGGCGTAAAGGGTTAGGATCACTATGGGAGTTATAAGGAGGTTCGGTGTTAGAAATTGGTGGTCCTAGGTTAGAAATCCTCTTGCGTTTTGATGATAGGGGCGCCGGTGGATTGATAAGAGGTGAGTCGTGCTCAAGTCATTGTGAGCACGGCTTTAAGGGAGCCGTTGAGCCGAGTTGGGGGAAGCGTGATTTCTGAGTTCCCCCTAACATAGAGTGTGTGAGAAGGAAGGATAAGATGGTTGGAGTTGGGGTGTCGAGCATTTCATCCACTCCAACTCTAGCTAGCACCGGTTGAGTGTTTTGTTGGCTCGCGGTCCTTGATTTTGGAGGAGTCTTGATTGTTGGAACTCACCCCGTGCTTTGAGAGAGACCAAGGTGACAAGTGTGGAGGATTGGATAACTCGAGGACGAGTAATGGTCTAAGCATGGGGGTCTCTACCATATTCACTTTCCGCACACATCTCTTAGATTCTCGATCTCTTGAATTAGTTGCTAGCTCCTCAAGCAAATCCCAAGCTTCACTCGGGGTCATTTTATCCAAACCTCCTTGGCTAGCCGCTACCACATGCCTATAATCTTGATCATCGAGCCCGTGGTAGAAGAATAGGATTAGATCTTGCTCCTTGTAACCATGATATGGACAACTAGCAACCAACTCCCTAAACCGATCCAAATAAGAGGCAAGTGACTCTCCCCGTTGCTCTATTGTCGAAATCTCCTTCTTCAAATCCGAAGCTTTAGTGTTGAGGGAGTACTTGAGAATGAAGGCTTTTTTCAACAATTCCCAAGATGTGATACTATTGTGGGGGAGAGTATAGAGCCAATTCAAAGCTCTATCTTTCAATGAAAACGGGAAAACCTTGAGAAAGAAGGTGTCTAAATCAACCCTGGGAGGCTTCATGTTGCTACACACCAAATGAACCCCCATTATGTGCTTGTTGGCGTCTTCGGTGCTTAGGCCATAGAATGTGGGTAAGTGGTGTAACAATGCTCCCTTCATCTCGATTCTCGAGGTGGCTTCATCCTCGGAAAATACGATACATGAAGGTTGTTGTGAGAGACTCGGAGCGGTGAGTTCCCGAATGCTCATGGTGTTAAGATCAACAAAGTCGGAAGTTGCGGAAGTGTAAGAACCGTCCTCCCTAAACAAATCAAAATCGGCGAACACGTTCCCTTCCTCCTCAACAACTACTTGATTACCTTGCTCCAGTGAAAACTTCTTTTTTTGTCTCAAAGTCCTTTCAAGCTCCCAATCCATCTCAAAATTACTCAAATATTGATTAGTAGTGCGGGTTTGGACCATAAGCTAGTGGCCCAAACGCCGCAAAGGAGAAATAAAACAAGCCTCAAAAACACTCAAAAGAAAATGAAAATAACAAAAATAACAAAAGGAAAAACACACAACAAATATATATAAAATTCACACAAAAATAGCAAAAAGACTAAAAACGCCTCATCCCCGGCAACGGCGCCAAGTTTGACACGTAGATTGTCGTTAAATCTAGTCAAATTATCACGTATTATTAGCTAAGGTAGATAGAGTAAGTGGGTTATCGAACACGAAGAAGAGGGGGAAGTCTAATATGCGAATTCTAATGCGGTAAATAAATAAACAAAAGAAATACAAACAATAAATGGAGGGTTTTTGGTTTGAAAGTTGATTAAATGAGAATTAAACGATTTAACAAATTAACTAAGGCGACCCTCGGTGATAATCAATTCAAACACCCTAATATAGTAATTTTTACCTCTCTATAATTATGCCATTCATAGATAATCTCGATTTTCACCAATTAATCCTCTTTTGTGGGGAACTTGAGCAACCGCTACCAAATTCCTCTCCTTTAAGTCCTAAATTGCCTAATGACCACTCAAACTGTAACACCCCCAAATTTCCTTTCCTTTTTTAGAAAACATTTTATTGAGTATCAAAACACAAATAAGGAAATTCAGAGGTGTCACTCCGCAGTCGAGTCAAAGACCCGAATGCAAGGAGATTTCAAAAGCCACAGTATAAAAGTCTAATGATCTAAAATAGTGTATTACATCCAATACTTAAAATTACCATAATCCAAAGTCTGAAAAAATATGAAATAGTCTATGTATCATTAATGGTCTATAGCTTAAAGTCTAAATTTGTTTAATCCAACTATTATTTAATGAGTCGTCGTTCCCGCATGCATCAATTACTCCAAACCTGTGGTAGATTTAAAACACAAAAACCACAGTTGAAAACGTCAGAAAATTGAGTAAGCTAACACCGCAACATGTAGAAAACCAAAACTCTTACCTGGATTTTGAAAACGTTTTAGTTTTATTTTCGAAAACACACTTAGCACATAAACATATAATCATCCAATAACAATTCCAAACCAGTACTTAAGAGTCATATTTCACAATCCACCATTCAATTCACCACACACTCATAGTATAAGAAACATTCCACATTCCATATCCAACAAATCAAACATTAACGATAAATGAGAAATTCATAAGTCATAAGTCATAATCCATAGTTCACAATTCACAATCCATCGAACATTAATTTGATTACGAGTAAGAAGTTATAAGTCACAATTCATAATTCACAATCCATAATCCATAATCCATAATCCTTATTATTTAGAAATGAACTGAATCTTCTGCCAATTCATCCTATCAACCATAATCTATAATCCATAATCCAAGACTACTATACCTTAAGTGTGCACACCCCCTACTGGGTGTTTTTAACCCAAGTAGAGTAGACTAGAGCCTGACCCTCTTAAATACCGATGTGGTGGGGTAATAAATAGGAGTCGGTGCGACTCAATCTAATGAATAAGAGTTCTTTGGACTCAAGCAAATAAATAGGAGCTATTTTGGCTCGAACGAATAAATATGAGCACTTTTGACTCGAACGAATAAATAGGAGTTCTTTTGCTCCGTCTAACTAACCAGTATCTTATTGAGAGAATTGATGATCACAAATCATATCAAACGATATAAAACCAACATCATAATATAAATTGGTTATGTGCCCACAAACCAAACCAAATCAACCAATTCAATATACGTTCAATATTACCTTTCAAAATAACATATATGTCGTAAGTGATACCATATACCATATACCATATATCATATACCAAAACCATCACATTAATTCCAACCAATCATAATACGATAATTGTATAAATTGAATTGTTCTCCACCTATCATGATACTATGTTCACATCCAATCACCAATCACATCTAGCACATAAATTTGAAAGGTTTCTACAAGTTTAAGAAAGGTTGAGCATGCTACCTTACGTTTTCAAGCAAACGGAAAACTCTATAGCACAACAACCACTATTACTCCTCGTCTACGAACTCAGACTCTACAATTACACAAACGACATTCTCAAATTAATACTAGCCTCACTCAATCATTCATCTAATACTTATGTTAATCCTATTCTACATGCCATGCTCATGACCACTTAAATTTCTAATCCAATAATCAACAATTACAATTCTAAATCAATAATTAGTTACTAATACCCAAATAACACTCAATTTATTTTAATAATTCTCAAAGACTTAAAATTAATTTTAAAACCGAATCTAATTCATAAAAATAAATTCTTAATTTTTCCAATTTGTTTAGGATTTATTAAAACTACTTATATTATGTTTTAATTATCAAAATCATGCTTAAATTGCACAAAATTACATAAAAACGAATTAAATTAAATAAATTCCGAAAATCAGTTTATAATTCCCTAAATTATCAAAATTTCGAAATATTGGTTATCATAATTAATTTGGGCTAATTAACCTAATTAAGAAACAATTAACCAAAATCCCACCCAATTGGCAATTTCTATAAACTTGAACAAAACCCCAATTAAATCTCAAGATAAATTCAAGAAACCTAATTAACAGATTATAACAATACTAAAGTCATAATTTACGAATCAATTGAACCTAATTCGAGCAATTAAACCAATTAGCCATGCATTGCATTCATTCATTTGCATCATATGGGTTTGGTATGTGTTGTGTGTTTGTGTGAGTTACTTTGCGCTTCGGGGACGAAGTGTTCTCTTAAGGGGGGAAGGATGTAATATCCCGAAGTTTCAAAGTATTTTATATTAATGTTTTAGATTTATTAATTAGATTATTTAAATGAAAAAAGAGTTTTAAATATTAATTGTGAGTCGTTTTCAAAACCGAGTTCGAATTGGACAATCCAAAACCAAAGGCATGACGAGCATGGATTAATAAAAGATTAACAACAACCCAAATTAGTATCTAATTAGCCGCAACCGCGACACTAATCAAATCTAATCTATTAGTTGCCTGATTAATTCTCCAATCACAAGTTAGTCATAACCATACACTAAACATGTGAAAGTTGCTACCTTTAGGGTCAATAATCAATAATTTTCAATTAAAAACCAAGCATATGAAGTACCCAATTCAATCCAATCAACCAATTAGATAAAACAAGGATAATCATGCATTGAAGAACAAGGAATTAATTACTATGAATTTAAAGACAAAATAGAGAGAAGAAAATCTTACTAATACATAGGATGAGAGAATTTGATAACACCAAGAGTGTAGAAGGTGATTAGACTTCCATACTAAATATTACAATAATATTTGAGATGAAAATCATAATGAAAATACTAATTCTCCTTGAGTTTCTCTCTCTAAAATGAAAACTAGATGAAAAATAATATGAAAGGTGATGAGGTGATAATTCCTAGGAAGGGGTTACATGCCCCTTTTATTAAAGATAAGTGCAAAAGACACTACAAGACGAAATAGATATTTCTTAAGCAAAAAGAAATCGTCAAAAGCCTCAAAGAGATTCCCGAAAAATAACATTCTCGACTCGAGGAAGCACCTCTCGAGTCGAGGAATTCGTATTCCTCATCTTCTTCTCCTTTCCTCCGTGGCTCGATCTCGTGTGATCCGCGTAGTGCACCCGAGCTAGCTCTCGAACCTCGATTCGATTCAAACTCGATCCACGCTCCCTCCTAAAGCACTCCAAAGGATCTTGAGCAAAACGAAAATCCCGTAAAACCACCAAATAAGCTCCAAACAACTCCCAATGACGTGGTTTACGAATCACGACAACACCATGCTAAAATAGACCCTAAGGCATCTAAATCACGCGGATTAGCACACTATGCCTACACCACATCACTCACCTATTTTTTGTTGATTTACCAATGAGCAATGAGAATTGTGACGTGTTGCACGTTTTTATTAAAAGTATCTAGCTTATTACCCGGGCTACGCCCATAATCACTTTGACCATTTTATTTTCTAGTAAACGGATAATTTTCATATGTTATGTTATGTTTATTTTTATAAGTTTCACTCTGATACAATGTTGTGATTGACACCATCGTAATTCTGTTATTACTCCAACTTTCGTATGTTAATGTAAATTCTTCTCACAAAATGTACTAATTTTTCATGAATAACCCTAGTAAAACATTAAATAATTATAAGGATTCTCTTTAGTCGTTAAAGACGTCATTTAGGTGGTAAATTATACCATGCTCCCTAGAGCACAATGAGCATACTGGTCCTTTTCACAATAAAGGAGTAGGCGACCACATTTAAATATGTTTTAAATAATTTTAAGTGTGGTCTCTACTCTTCTATTGTAGGAAAGGACCACCATACTCCTTGCGATCCGGGGAGCATGATATAACCATTGCATTTAGGTTATCTCTAAACTTTCATATCTTATTGATATAATTTCTACGAAATTTTGACGAAATTAACTAAATAAAGGATAATTTGAATAAAACAAAAAAAAAAAATTCTACTATGAAATGTAATTGTGAACCCTCGAGATATTTTTTTAATTCTCCCTTGCCCTTTGATGAAAATTGTCGAAACTCTTGCTAATATCTATTTCGATCTTGTGTTGATTCCAGACAAATTTTCTGAGTTATGGTTGTGATTCCCCCTGAAATGTAACTATTGTGGACCATAAAATATTGTTTGAATCCCCCTTTAGATATTAATGAAAAATTGTGGAGACTTGCTCTACCTGTGATACGCCCGATATAAATTTTAACTTATTTTCTTCTGAACAAATTATGTAATTGTGTTTACTAATAAAAATTTCAACTCTGATGTAGATAGTGTGATTTTCACGAACGCAATTGTGATTCACCACAACTTCATAAGTTAATGTATCTTTTACAAAACTCAACTCTAAAATGTTAGTATTATGACCCTCCCCCCCCCCCCCCCCGAAATATTGTCTGAATTCCACGCTAGATTTTGATGAAAAATTGTGAACATTTGCCCTAATGTTTAATGAGATATTGTAGTGATTCCCAGCTAATTTTCATGACTTATTAATGTGATTCCCCTAAACTGTTATTGTGACCTTCCTTGATACATTATTTTAATTCCCCGTTAGACTTTAATCTGATGAAAATTTGGTGAGACTCTTGGCGTATTTTCATGAGTTATGGTTATAATCTGACGAACATGATAAATTTCTACGATTCTTATATAATCAAGGTTTCCATAAGTCAGTAAGATAGACTTGCCATTTTCTTTTAGCTTTTTGAAAATCTGTCACTTTGTTGAATGGAAAATGTTCCTATATGGCTATATATCACTATGGATGGAGTGTTCCACTTACACTCTTTACCACAAAACATGTTTTGAATATTTCTTTACCTAAATTTTAAACAGTTGTGCCACGTGCCATGGAAGAGGGCGGTCTAACTGAGCCGGTGAACATGGTCGTTGGCTCAAATACAACTTTTAGTAAAGTAATTACTTATGTAGTTTAAAAGGAGAATTGTAACAACCCTAAATTTTGACCGAACTATAAATAGAAATAATTTAGAATTGTCACGCCGCAATTGACTACCAAGTCAATTGCTAGGCTAGAAATTCGATTACAATAAACCAACGAAAGATAAAGCAGCGGAAGTCTTTGAATGTCGAACTACAGTTCTCAAAACGGAATTTAAATTACATGATCAAATGAAATAGTCCAATAGACGCATTAAGAAACCCCAGCATGTTAACGTCTCTCAAGCAAGCATCCAAACTCAACAAGACCTGTCAACGATGCCATCAAGGAATGACACAGGCCCCACAACATGGTAGGGAACGAACCAGAATAAAGAACGTCAGCATACAGGCTGAGTAAGAAGTACAAAACACAAATGAACAAAAGATACGCGCCTTGAGGCGCGTAGCTAACAAATAATAAGCAAGCGTTATAATAGACAATCGTTCAACTATAATATAGCGCGATAATCTCCATATCGCTACAAGATCCGACGGTCTTGCTACAAATCAAGGCTGGGCTCCTACCCCACAGCCACCACAATCTCGTACCAGCGCGAGCTAGAGCAGTAAAAACACGCCCCTAATAACTTAAAGTGTGCACACCCCTCGCTAGGGATCCAGCAGGATGCGTACCCCTAGAAGGAAAGTCTATTAGGAAGTCGGTAGCTAACCCGACCTTAAACTACCTTGATCAGAGGTATAGAGGTGACCGAACCTGGTCGCGTCACTTCCTCCTCGCGCGACTTCCTCTGTTTCTCTCTTCTCTTTCTCCTTTTTCTTTTCCTTCCTCCTTCGCGCGGCAGTGAGGTGAGTGATACGTGAGTTTTTTTTTTTTTTTTTTACTTGTTTTGTTTTTATAGTATAGTGAGGGAGGGTTTAGTAAGGGCAAAAAGGTAATTTGCTAGCTAATTCTTGATTAGGAAAGTGACCCAAATAGGAAAGTGGCTCTAAATTTCCCAAAATAGAAACTCGTAATTCTTAAAATGAATTTCTCCCGACGACTTTAATAATTTAAAAGTCCTAAAAATATGGGGTGTTACAGTTTTCCCCCCTTAAAACCAAGATTCGTCCCGAATCTTTAAACCCATCCTTCAAAAGACAAGCTCCTAACTAGTAACATTGATCACAGGGTAAGATGAGTATTTGGAAAGATAGCACAAGATCATAAGAACATGCTCTAAAAAGAGCTGGGTTGTTGTACTCGAGGTACGAAGCAACAACAATTCACGAAGAAGAAGAATCGGCAAACATATGAATCAAAACACGTAGATCACATCAAACAAGTATTTAGAAACAAAGCGAATCAAACAAGCATTTAGAAACAAAGCGCGCGAGACTCTTATCCCCCTTAAGTAAAGGTTCGTCCCGAACCAAATATACCTTAAGTAAACAGATGAGGGTACTTCTCACGCATAACCGAATCCACTTCCCAGGTTGCTTCCTCAACGTTGTTATTACACCACAGAACTTTCACCATGTGCGTCTCAGCTCGTCGAGTTTTACGCACCTTATTGTCCAAAATTTTCAATGGTGCCTCTTCATAAGTCATGGTCTCATCTAACTCGATTGTTTCCGGGTTGAGTACATGTGACGGGTCACTAACGTATCGTCTGAGTTGGGAAACGTGAAACACGTTGTGAACCTTTTCGAGATTTGCTGGCAAGTCGAACTTATAAGCGACTTCACCAACTCGCTTGGTCACCTTGTAGGGTCCGATGAATTTAGGACTTAGTTTTCCTTTCTTCCCGAACCTCATTACACCTCTGGTAGGTGACACTCGGAGTAGTACCATGTCGCCCTCATTAAACTCTACCTGACTGCGAGTCTTATCTGCATAGCTCTTTTGTCTGTCCTGCGCAGCCTTGAGTCTCTCCTGAATTAGTTTGACTTGGTCGGTCAGTTCTTGGATGTAATCTAGACCCAACACCATCGTTTCACTGATGTCATTCCAACAGATTGGACTCCTGCACTTCCTACCGTAAAGTGCCTCATATGGGGCCATCTTGATTGAGGCTTGGTAACTGTTGTTGTAGGAGAATTCTATCAAATCCAGCTTGTCCTCCCAGCCACCTTGGTACTATAAGGCACAAGCTCTTAGCATATCTTCCAAAGTCTGATTTGTCCTCTCTGTCTGACCATCCGTTGCCGGGTGGAATGCGGTACTCATTAAAAGTTTTGTCCCTAAAGCTTCTTGTAGTTTCTTCCAGAACCGAGAGACAAAACGTGCATCGCGGTCGGAGACGATCTCCTTTGGAATACCATGAAGTCTCAGTACATGATGTATATAAGCATCTGCTAACTGTTTCTTTTTCCACGTATCCTTCATTGGTATAAAATGTGCACATTTCGTCAATCTGTCCACTATCACCCAAATCATATTGTTGCTCTTAGGCGTCCTAGGTAGTCCAGCAACGAAGTCCATGGATATGGAACTCCATTTCCATTCTGGTACTGGTAAGGGTTGTAATTTACCTTGAGGTCTCTTGTGTTCGCTTTTAACCTTTTGGCAAACTAAACACCTAGCCACAAAATCAGCCACATCCTTTTTCATCCCTGACCACCAGAACACTTTCCTCAAATCCTGGTACATCTTGTCTCCACCTGGATGTACCGAGTATTTCCTTGCATGAGCCTCAGACAGGATTCTATCCCTCAATGTGGCGACGTTAGGTAAGCAGACTCGATCCTGAAATCGAATTATCCCATCTTCGCCTCTTTTGAACAATTATGGCTCCTTTGCTACTTTATCCGTTACTAGCTTGTCAGTCTTCTGTAACTCCTTAATCTCCTCAAAGATGTCATTCTCAATTGCAGTTGACCCCGTGGTTACTCCTGGTTCTGTCAACTGAACCCCGAAATTGAGAAATTCATTTCTTAATCTCTGTCTTTGAACAACCAATTGTACTGAATGTAGAGACTTTCTGCTCAGTGCATCGGCTACAACATTTGCCTTCCCTTCGTGATATTGTATCTCCATGTCGTAATCTTTGATCAACTCTAACCATCTCCTTTGTCGCATGTTTAACTCTTTCTGGGTGAAAATGTACTTTAAACTCTTATGGTCAGAGAAAATCTTGAATGAAACTCCAAATAGGTAGTGTCTCCACAGTTTCAGAGCAAATATCACAGCTGCTAGCTCCAAATCGTGGGTCGGGTAGTTTTCCTCATAACTCTTGAGCTGCCTAGACGCATAGGCGATTACTCTCCTGTTCTGCATTAGGACACAACCCAAACCATTCTTTGAAGCATCAGTGTACACTTCGTACGGTATGTTCTTGTCAAGTAGTGCTAAGACTGGGGCCGTTGTTAACCGCTCTTTTAGAACCTGAAAGGCTTTCTCGCAAGTCTCATCCCATTTATACTTGTGATTTTCTTCATTAGGGTCGTCATTGGTTTAGCAATCTTTGAGAAATCCTTCACAAATCTCCTGTAATAGCCTGCAAGTCCCAAAACGCTCCTAATTTCTGTTACATTCTTAGGGGTCGGCCAATCCTTTACCGCCTTGATCTTAGCTGGGTCTACAGCAACTCCGTCCTTGGATATCACGTGTCCCAAAAATGGTACTTTATCCAACCAGAACTCACACTTCGAGAATTTACCGTATAGTTGTTTTCCTCTCAAAATCTCCAGTACGATCTTCAGGTGGTTCTTATGTTCCTCTTCAGTCTTGGAGTAAATTAGAATATCATCAATAAATACCACTACAAACTCATCCAAGTAAGGTCTGAAAGTGCGATTCATGAGATCCATGAACACCGCTGGTGCGTTGGTCAACCCAAAGGGCATCACTGTGAACTCATAGTGCCCATATCTAGTTGAAAACGATGTCTTTGGTACGTCCTCATCAGCCACTTTCATTTGGTAGTATCCAGACCTTAAATCGATCTTCGAAAACACACTAGCACCTTTCAGTTGGTCAAACAGGTCATCAATCCTGGGTAAGGGGTATCTGTTTTTGATCGTCACATTGTTCAACTCCCTGTAGTCGATATACAATCTCATCGAACCATCCTTCTTTCGGACAAATAATACAGGTGCTCCCCAAGGTGAAACACTCGGTCGCACATAACCTTTTTCCACCAACTCGTCAAGTTGCTTCTTCAGTTCCTGCATCTCTACCGGTGCCATTCGGTAGGGTGATTTAGCAATAGGGCCTGTTTCTGGGACCAAGTCAATCTTGAACTCAACCTCTCTTCTAGGTGGCATTCCGAGAATTTCCTCAGGGAATACATCAGGGTATTCGTTTACTACCTCGACGTCGCCTATCTCGGGGTACTCTACCAGGGTATCTCGTACATGACACAAGAATATGGGTTCATTCTTAGCTAAGTGTTTCTTCAGATTCATGGCAGACACAAATTTTATCCTTGGTCTTTTCGGGAGTACACGATAGGTCACATGAGCATTTTTCTGTCCTCTGAGTGAAATTTTTCCTATCCAACAGTCTAATCTCGCCTTATATCTACCCATCCAATCCATTCCCAATATTACATAGGTTAGGGGAAAAGCTATCAAATCAGATTTGAACTCATGACCGCAAGTTACTACAGGCACGTCTTTAAACTGACTCTTACATGCAACACTAGACCCATTAGGCATCGAAAACTCGAAGTCTACTGCGGAACTATTACTAAGTCCACATTTCCCCACAACCTTATCTGCAATAAACGAGTGGGACGCACCACTATCAAACAAAACATTTGCAATTACTGAGTTAACAGGAAATTTACCCGATACGACATCCGCGTTTTCAGCCTCTTTTGGGTTCATGACATACAGCTGCCCCGTAGCTTTCTTAGCTGGGGTGGCCACACTGGCCGACCCTACCTGCTTAGCTGGAGCCGCATAAGTTGTTCCCTTGGTTGGCGCTGGATTTCTGTAAGTGTTATTCGAACCCGCATAACCACTCTGAGATCTGAAGTTCTGAAACCCGGGGCTACAGACCCTCCTGCAAACGCCGCTGGTGGGTAAACACGCTTCTTAGAGTAGCAGTCGACGGCTTTATGCCCCGGTTTACCACAATGGAAACAAGTAATAGGTTCGCCCGTGCAGGTCTTTCCCTTATGGTAGAGCTGGCATTTCGTGCATGAATTGTTCTGAACCGTACGCGTACTCTGCGTTCTGTTTGTAGAGTAGTTCCTAAATCCTGAGTTTCCAGCCCCCGTAGACTGTGCCTTCCCCTTGAAGTTCCCAAAGTTCCTCTTCTTATTGGGTATATTGATCAAATCGAAAGGAGTCTCCTTTCTTTTCCCTCCGATTTCCATGCTCATAGTCTCCATGTTCTGCTCTGCCGTCGTTGCTCTCTCATAAACATCCTTTACAGTGTGGAATCGTTCAGAGGCAAACCATCCCTTAATGCTCCAAAGTAGTTTCTTCCTAAAGCTAGTAGCTCTAGAAGACTCTGTTGGGGTTACACTCCCAGCAAATCTATTCAAGTCTTCAAACTTTTCATAAAACTCCTTCACAGACATCCCCTCAGTCTGTTGAAGTGCCTCGAATTCAGCCACCTTCTGATCCTTCAAATGCTCCGGAAAGAACTCTCCTTCTAAGATATGTTTGAAGACTCGCCAGTCCCTAAATCTTTCAACGACAGTGCCGTCAGCCAACTTTTCTTCCACTGGTTTGAAGAACTCCTCTTGGATTTTCATCCACCACCTCCCAGCTACCTCCTTTAGGTAAAATGCAGCAACTTTTACCTTCAAGTTGTCAGGAACACCGACAGCTGAGAAGATCCTCTCCATATCCTCCACCCAGTCTAGTAGGATACTCGGTTCTCCTCTCCCAGTGAAGTTGTCAGGCCGTTTCTTCTGCACGGCGTCCGACATCTTAGCCAACAGCATATCGTCATCTCCCCCTCCATTACCAATACCGTTCCCATTGCCGTTGTTTGCAGCATTGTTGGCAGCAGTATTTGCAGCCGTATTTGCAGCAGCCTCTGCAGCAGCATTTGCAGCAGCATTTGCAGCAGCATTTGCAGCAGCATTCGCAGCAGCATTTGCAGCAGCATTCGCAGCAGCATTTGCAGCAGCATTCGCAGCAGCATTTGCAGCAGCATTCGCAGCAGCATTTGCAGCAGCATTCGCAGCAGCATTTGCAGCAGCATTATTCTATGCCATTTGCTGCATAGCCTCAACCATCACCTGTTGTTGTTGTGCTATTTGTGCCAGGATAGCTGTCGGATCAGGACCATTGTTTCGCACCATTGTCTATAAGGTAATAACGATTGAATCAGTTGTGGCTAATTCCACCTCATACTTACTCGAGTACTACATAGCATAAATCAATAAATATCAAGCAAGGCACAAATCAGACGCTTAGTCAGCGAATTAAGACAGGGAAACAGCTCAGAAGTATAAATACATCGTAATCAGCATCCGACTATTCGTCTCGTTCGAGTTTAACTTTTCGGAACCTTTCGTTTTTTTTTTTTTTCAGGAACACGAATCGTGTTTGCTGTAGCACGAGTCGTGTCAGGGTCAGCAGCATCGGACGAATGAAAAAGATTCAGGCATATCAACAAAATAAGCACATTAAAGCCTCGGATAAAAATCAATTTCACCAATCTTAATAAATAAACGAATATTGTAAGAACATTGGGGTATTGTCCCCAACTTAAAGTACTTAAATAATGTATGCTTGACCAAAGTATAACATAATACTTAACACTAGGGTTTAATAAGAACATCACAACCAACGACTAAATGGAAACTAGGCCTTATGCCTTTTATTTAAGAGCTCCCATTTACCAACTGTAACAACCCTAAATTTTGACCGAACTATAAATAGAAATAATTTAGAATTGTCACGCCGCAATTGACTACCAAGTCAATTGCTAGGCTAGAAATTCGATTACAATAAACCAACGAAAGATAAAACAGCGGAAGTCTTTGAATGTTGAACTACAGTTCTCAAAACGAAATTTAAATTACATGATCAAATGAAATAGTCCAATAGACGCATTAAGAAACCCCAGCATGTTAACGTCCCTCAAGCAAGCATCCAAACTCAACAAGACCTGTCAACTATGCCATCAAGGAATGACACAGGCCCCACAACATGGTAGGGAACGAACCAGAATAAAGAACGTCAGCATACAGGCTGAGTAAGAAGTACAAAACACAAATGAACAAAAGATACGCGCCTTGAGGCGCGTAGCTAACAAATAATAAGCAAGCGTTATAATAGACAATCGTTCAACTATAATATAGCGCGATAATCTCCATATCGCTACAAGATCCGACGGTCTTGCTACAAATCAAGGCTGGGCTCCTACCCCACAGCCACCACAATCTCGTACCAGCGCGAGCTAGAGCAGTAAAAACACGCCCCTAATAACTTAAAGTGTGCACACCCCTCGCTAGGGATCCAGTAGGATGCGTACCCCTAGGAGGAAAGTCTATTAGGAAGTCGGTAGCTAACCCGACCTTAAACTACCTTGATCAGAGGTATAGAGGTGACCGAACCTGGTCGCGTCACCTTACTCTAGGTGGTTTTCGTCGACATACAATATCATAAACATTGGTGTACATAATCATACGCGCGTAAACAATACATTATACAATCGTTAATATAACATAAATCATACAATCACATCAAAATCACAAAGGAGCAAATACGATGCGCACGCTCGGCCGAGGAAAAAGGCCGAGAGGCCGAGCCGGCAAAATCAAGAGGCCGAAGGGCCAGTTCTTTGTGCCGAAAGTCGAGAACGCTGCAAGGTTAATTCAAATGATAATGATACAAAAATAGTAGGACAACGATAGGAATAATACGTAAGCAAAGGTCACTAGAACAAGGTTAGTATCAAAACGAGGTAATCTTTGGAGTTTAGATTTCGTGGTTGGGATTATAACCAACGTTCTTACCTTCACCAAACTAGAAAGGGACTTCTTCAAACACACACCCTAATCACAAAGCAACGAGATTGAGTTACTACACGATCGCCATCAAAACCCAACATGAAGAGAACACTCGGCTATCACCACAGAGCCACACAATTCACAAGTTTGACAATAAACCTTCCAACAACACATCAATTTATCACCATAACCTACCCAACTTACTAATTACTCACTTCCATCCATTAATCAACAAAACAGCATCAACAATATTAAAATTCAGAATTGGCAGTAAGATTAATCATCACTCAAACCACCATAAAACAATCCAAAAACAACAATATAACGATCCCAATGCGTAACAATTCAATCTACCCAAAAACCAAACAATTTCTCACACAAAATCAACCACAATTTCAACACAAACCTTATGAACAAAAACCCCCGAATATCGAAAATCAAACCCACGACTTAAACCCATCAAAATCACTATTAACTTCAAAACAATCGAATTAAACAACTCCATCGAACACTAATCAACAACTTGACCCAAAATTGAACATCCAAATTAAATTAATTGAGCAAGGTTGAAGACTTACAACTCTTGATTGAAACCAAGAGAGAGGAAGGGAGACGGCGATAGGCGGCCGAGCGATGGGGGTTCGCGCGACTTCCTCCTCGCGCGGCTTCCTCTGTTTCTCTCTTCTCTTTCTCCTTTTTCTTTTCCTTCCTCCTTCGCGCGGCAGTGAGGTGAGTGATACGTGAGTTTTTTTTTTTTTTTTTTTACTTGTTTTGTTTTTATAGTATAGTGAGGGAGGGTTTAGTAAGGGCAAAAAGGTAATTTGCTAGCTAATTCTTGATTAGGAAAGTGACCCAAATAGGAAAGTGGCACTAAATTTCCAAAAATAGAAACTCGTAATTCTTAAAATGAATTTCTCCCGACGACTTTAATAATTTAAAAGTCTTAAAAATATGGGGTGTTACAAGAATAGAAAATTCAAGACACTATATTGTGTAAAGAAAATTTTCATTTACCATAAAAGAAATTTATCGAAGATTCTAGAGATAATTGCATTATTGTACTCCATATTTGGTAAGCCTTCATATTGTGTAAAGGAATTTTTCGTTTACCATAAGAAAATTTTGTGTAAGATTATAGAGATTGCTGCATTCTGCTATACGGTAAGCATTCCAATAAGATTGATGTGGTTTGTTTAGGTATAAGTCTTTCCCAAAAATATCTTCCTAAGAGACATTTGACCAAATAAGTGATCAAGTTCTTTATATTAATAAATATTACTAATTTCTTTACTAATTACTTCATTTATCCAAGATTAATTTATCTTTCTTTTACTTTTTCTTACCATAAAATAAAACTCCAACGATTTTGACATGATTTTTTTAAAGTGAAATTCAGATAGACATGCCACGTGGCATGGGAGAAGGCTTGGTTGAAGCCGGTGAAAGTGGTTGTTGCCTCAAACACAACTTTTAATATATAGTATAGTATGAGATAAGATAAGATAAGATAAGTCGATAGATAGATAGATTTCAAGATAATAAAACTAGGGATATTATCAAAGGTACCCCTTGAGGTTCCCGACTATTGGGTCAATTTCCAAGTGTGTGTGCAGAAAAAAGTATCCTACATCGATAAAATAAGTGTGAGGAGATAGGTTTATAAGCTAGTGGGCTACTCCTCTCATTGTCAATTGGTTTTGAGATGAAACTTCACTAAGCTTGTGGCCTATCTTCCCCTATGGGCCTGCTGCGCGAAGATAACACCAACTTTATCTGTAGTACCCCTGAGGTTTCCGAAATTCCCATGGTACCCCCGAGGTTTGTGTTTTGCAAAAATATGTAATGGAAACTTAACACCGTTAACAAATAGTAATATTTAAAGAACTTAACCCAATTAATCTAACAACAAAGTAAAAAGAAAAAAAGAAACAAACAAAAAAAAGCAAAAACAAACTCTCAAAACGCCCACACTTCTTTCTCTCTCCTCCATCTACCCCCACCGCTCCATACCCGAGCCACCATCAGCAGCGTTTACCACCGCCACCGCCTGCATCCACCACCACCGATCGCACCTCCGACTCCACCACGATGAACATTTTCCTCTTGCGCCCCAAAGTCCCATCATCACCCCCAACGCCTCTCTCCTCTTTGCCACCATTTCTTCATTCTTTATCTCTCCAAGGATGAATCCAGATTTAGGATCTTCACTTCGAAGGCGTCATACATGGTTGGTTATATATGTTGCTTCGAGTGTTCGTGAGGGAGGGTGACAGGGTGGCTACATGGCGGGGTCGAGGAAGGAGGGAGTGAGAAAAACATGGAGAAAGAAAGAGAAATAAAGGAGAAAATTGAGGGTTTGACGAGGTTGGGTGTCGTGGTGGTGGTATCGGCGTTCAAGCCGGCGGCAGGAGGGAGTTTTAGTGGTTCTGTGGGGATGGCCGTGGTGGTGGCTTGGTGGTGGGTGGGTGGAAGGGGGGAGAGGGAAGAATAAGGAAAAAGAATAAGTAGAATTAGTTGTGTCAATGAATCATAAGTATTACAATTAACTAACGATGTTAAGTTTCCGTTATCATTTTTGGCAAAACGCAAACCTCGGGGATACCATGGGAATTTCGGAAACCTCATGGGTACCCCAACAAAAGTCGGAAACCTCAGGGGTACCATGGATAATATCCATAAAATTAATCTCTTTCAAAAAAAAAAAAACAAGCGGGCGCTTTTCTTTTTTTTTTGTTCACGAAGATTTGACAACGGTCAAAATCAAGAAACTCAAACATCATACTCCGTAGTCCCTACCATTGATAAATACAGATACCATAAAAAAAAAAACATAAAATCACTATTCTTTTCAAGAAATGTTCTACGGCTACTTCTAATTTCAAAGGTACATCAAACCCTAAATCCCTTTATCTTGCTTCAAATCTTCTCTGTTTCTCTCTCATTCAAATTTTTTTAATTTTTTTTAAAGGAGTATCAACAGAAGAATTGGCGAAATGTTGCCTCTCAAGGTGCAACTGAAACCCTAATTTCTGTAATTTCTCATTTATTTTTGATTTTCTGAACATTCATTTCAATATCTTAGCTTCGAATTTGTTCTTACTTTTCAGGGGAAATCCATTGCTGGACCTACTAAGAGCGGTACATGTTCATTCGCTAAGTTTCAATTTCAATTTCGCAATTTTATATTCCGAAATTCATTAGAGTTGATTTTTTTTTTAAATCTGGGTTCTTGTTTCTTTGCTTTGGACAGTTACCATGAGTAAATTCAAGGTTTATTCGGATAAGTGTAATGTTTATGGTCGAGATCGTGATAATGTCGATACTAGTTCTTCGTAAGTCTCGTTGCTATTGTCGTTTCTTTTGTACTTTAGATTGAAATTTATACACATGTAATGTCATAGATTAGAACTCTTTGAAAATCGCAATTTGGTGCTTATTTATGCGAATTTCGTCCAAGGGATTTTTATTTATTTCATCGTATCATAATTAATCAGTGTAGTTTAGTGATACTAAGTACATCTATTTGTCAAAGACGGTTGGGAAGTAATGAAAATCTTGGTAAGATAGTCATCTGAAACGAAGGAGTAACGCAATGGTCGGTGTCCTTTGTGGCTAACTATCTCTCTCTGAGTCAAGTCCTTGCATTTGGGGGAGCTTGAACGAAACAGTTGGGGTATGAATCTTGCAAAGATCTTCAAGAAGTTAGTGTAATCGTTTCCTCAGGTGTATTGTCATCTTAGGCATTGCTTGTGAATGATTACTGTTTTCGGTAGTTTAAAGAATTGGAGTTTCTTCTTTTCTGATACTCTCGGAAAGAGTGAGCATTGAACAACTTGAATGTGTTTGCCTTCGTCGGATCTTTGAATTACTGTCCCTTATAATCAAAATGGTGTTTGAAAATTTCAATAGAGTTTCAGGCTCCCTTTCATTTCCATAATGCATTAAACATTCGTTCTTGTAGTAGGACATCCACTCAGTCAATGAAAGGTAGCTTGTTGTCAAACAGTGCCATTTTGAAGGTAAATATTGTGGCCACTGAAATGTTAAGCTTATGTATTTGCGAACCCTTTAACTTAAGGTGCTCATCCTGTTGGTGCTTTTTCTTTAAGGGGAAGGATCTTGTCATTGGTGCTCAGGAGACCAAGGCCAGCCGTGGCCTGCTTGGTATGATTTGATTCTATGTATGGTGTCTTAAGTTTTGTTTGGGAACTCTTTGCGATTCTTCATTTTTTTTTCTTTTTTTCAGGCAAGACAAAATTAGCAAGAAAGGCTTTAGCAGATGTTAGTAATATCCGATTGAATTCATCGCGAGGTGAGAGGCCTGGTGTTTCAAGGTGAGTGTAGCCCACTGTCAAGTCTTCTTATCACTCTCTGTGGACACTATAAAAAAATATTTCGAGCTATTAGGATTAGCAAATACAGAAGCTGTCGAGTCAAGTAGGGTGATGCTTATCTCTACTTGTTAGGGTCTCGTGTCGACCTGTAGTCGACATCTAACAAGTCAATTTCGAGGCTGCCAGTTTGCTTTTCAATGAAGCAAAGGGTGGAATTTATGTAAACAATTGGTGTTTATCATCGGCATGATCAATAAACTTGATATTTAACTCTTTTCTGGCTTAAACAATTCTTGTTTTTTCGCTTATTCTTACAGTAAACAAATAAACAAACCAGTTTGTACATAGTTTTCTCTGCTGTTGCTCTTTTTTTTTTTTAGTTTTTGAAATTTTATATTCTTTTCTGCTTCTCTAGTCTTGAAATCAAGTGATGAAAATTATGTAACATAAGCATATGGACATTCTGGGACTCAATTTCTCCAGTCAGTAAGTTTTTGTTGTCATTGTCGTTTCAGAAAATCAATGAGTTGTGCCACTGTTACCTCTACTTCTTCATCTGTCCGTCCTCCAGTGGTAAGCTAATTGTTCCACCTGCAGCTTGTGTTGTTTTTCCTGCTTCAAAGTTATCTTGTTCACTGTTTAGAGCGTGGTTATTATTGTTTACTGTCTAATTATATGTGATCAGTGAATGAGAAATGTCATAGGCTCATAGGGATATAGCTACCAAACACTGATAATTCATCCTGATGAGCTGAATTCTTTATATGAGGGATATCCTGGAACAGAAATCTACTCAAGTATTATCAGGGCATAGCATAATTTGAATTTTTTGTATTCTTAGAGTAGATAATTTACCCACAAATACTGTTAATTCATTCTCCATTCCTGCTGACCTAAATTCTTTATATATGAGATATCCTGGAACGGAAAGCTACTCGAAAATTATTAGGCCATAGCATAAGTCCAATTCTTTGTTTTAGAGTAGAAATCTTACACGCTGTCAAACTGCTATGGTTTTAGTTTTAGTGTGCGATGCACAATGATTACAATTTGTGTCACATGGAATGTCAATGCTAGTAGAGGTTAGGAGAATGACAATCTTAATCCTTGGTCTAGGACATTATATAATTTGTTTATGGGATATGTAAACTATTAGCGTTAAGCATGGTACAACATGCTATTACCTTCTATTCATACGCATCCTTGTATTTTAGAATTACAAAGATAAATACAAGTTCAAGTCCAGCCTTTTGTTGTCAATTATCTTTTCCCTAGGGATTCCGTGGGTAAAATCTTCATGATTCCTCGTTTCAATCCGCCCAATCTTTTGATGAAGTTTAATTGACATCTTTACAAGGGAGCTTATGCTCGTCCAATCACTTCCCTGATTCAGTACTGAGTCTCTGGTTTCAGTGTCATTTTTTTTTTTTGCCTGAGTTTTGGTCAAACACTTACTAGCACCCACTATCTTGGATCAGGATAAAGTGAAGGCCTCGAAAGTTGGTGTTGCTACAGTTGTCCACCCCTCTCTAAAAGGTAATGATTATTTTGCTGTTCTACATGGCAGAAATCAACCTAGTGTCGGTAAATAAGTCTCTATGTTCTGTATTTCTTTTCTTTGCTGCAGGAACCAACAAAAGCATGAGGACCTTTTCAAATTTCCGGAGGGCTGAAGCTAATGAGACTGTGCAAAACATGACCAGGTTTGGTTCTCTTGTGTAGGAAAATTTTGCCGTGCCCTATTCTACTATCTGGAATATAACAGTATTATTTTTCCTTCCACGACTAATTACACACATATGATGTAAGCTCGAGCTTTATATGATGGTCTCGTTGCCTGAACATTGTATTCTACGAGGCTGCCATGCATTTTTTTCTCAATTGTCTGATTTGTTTGTGTTGTGGTTGTGTGTTCGCAGGAATTCCTTCCCTGCAGTGAAGAAACCGAAGCAGTTGGGTTCCAGTCACTTGCAGTCACAGGTGGCTCAAATTGCATAACTACATGTCAATTTGTTTCTGAAACGAACTAGGGTTCATTGTCATTTGTTTTTTCCTACTATTTCTAAGAGAAATTCCTGTTTTTGTGAAGTTATTTATATTGATGTTAGTGTACTGGGTTCTTTTGTTCTCAGGACGACAATAGAAGTGCAGAAAAGTCAAAGTCTGCAAAGAAAGTTGGTTTTCCTGGTGAGTTCGGTACATTTTAGGTTTTCAGTTGTAAGTAAGTAAATAAATTGACACGTTCTATTAAAATAGGCTGTGATTTTCCTTTTCTGCAGTGAAAACAAGGATAGGCGGTTTGAGCCACCTTAAAACCAAAGTTACAAAGGACAGAGCAAGTGATGGCTTCACGCGAGTGTGAGTGGTTTTGTGCTGCTTAATTGGATATCTTTCTCTTTTTTTTCCATTTTCTATAGTTGTTAGTGATTGGTCATCCCTCATATAGTCTTTAGCATCTGTCATTTATCATGTTGCAGATCTCAGAGGAACCAGACTAGCAGGGATGCTCTTCCGGGGTTAAGGAAATCAGTTAAGGTATGCCATAAACTCCCTCCATTTCATTCAATTGTTTACATTGGCCTTGGGTTCCCCTCACAAAACTCGGTTGAACGTAAACAATTGAATGAAATGGAGGGAGTAACTATTAGTTTATGTGCTTGCATTGGGTATCGCTTATCCGTAGCATACATGAAAATTTGACGACCTGTGGAGTAGCATAAATAAACTCTCGAGAATTTACATCCATCATCTTTTGTTAAGCTAAAACAGGACTGGTTTGCTTGTTGCACGATTTCTTTCACATTGTCAATTGTCATGATTATATGGCCTGGTGTTTAAGTTGAGGCTTATTGGCTTTATAGATTTGACTCTATGATTTGGAATGTTTTCAAATTCTTGTCCAGTATCTCAAATATAAATCTTGAGCTCAAGGCCTATAATGGTCTTGCACAAAGCATAGCTTTTTTTAGTCATCTCATGTTTTTAGACGATCTTGATAACTTTTGAGATCAGTAAGTACGGTCTCACTTTATATCCCTTATTTATTGATTTTTATCGATGGAAAGAAAAAGCTTCATGTTAGCAACGTTTCAAAATGGTTCACAACGTTTTTGAAATTTTATGGCGCGCATAAGACGGTTCTTAGACGACGATTCATGTTAGCCGACCCCAAATTATTTTAGGAATAAGGCTTGGTTGTTGTTGTTGTTGTTGAAAGAAAAAGCTTATGGAGAAATCAGTTGAAAAACATCTATCCTGCTGTGTCATGTGAACCAGTGGAAGTAATGGATTCTTGTTTCACACTGCATTTCCGTCAAACAAACTCAAGAGGAACCCTTTACCTCTAGTGTTTCTTCTATATCTTTTCTACTTCTATAAAAGATAAATTGAAATATAAGAGAAGAGGATCTGAGGAAACGATTATTTTCAATGCATGTTAATCTTTTCTAGAATTGTGTTTTTCTTTTTCTTGGAAAATGAGGAAGATGAAATTTTGGATTTCTGAAGTGTGGAAGATGGTGCACGTGGCGGCTTCATGCTGTATTAGGGATGAAAGGAACTTATGATTTTTCAGTGGAAGTAATAAATTCTTGTTTCACACCGCACTTCCGTCAAACTATTTCGTTACACACCCTTTACCTCTAGTGTTTCTTCAATATCTTTTGAACTTCGATAAAAGATAACTTGAAAGATAAGAGAAGATGATCTGATGAAAAGATCCTTTTCAGTTCATGTTGATATTTTTTAGAATTGTGCTTTTTTCTTGGAAAATGAGGAAAATGAAATCTTGTATTTCTGAAGTGTGGAAGATGATGCACGTGGCTGCTTCATGCTGTAATAGGAATGAATGGAACCGTATGATTTTCAGGGAACATAGGATTGTTGATGGAAAGCCTTCCTTCTAGTGTTGGAGATTTCTGTACTTGGTGTCTAGTTTTTTCAACTTATAGTGGCCCTTGCCGTTTTCTAATCATATAGATAAACCGTGTCATTTGAGCAAGCATGCCATCTTCTTCATCACTCTTCCTGTGAAAAGCTGAAAACTTTTTGTCCTGGAAAGAAAATGCCTTCCTATTGTCGGAATCAATATATATTAAACCTGCAAAACAATTGGATACTCAGTGGAAGAACATTAAAGCAATAATTGTCTAGTGGCTGAAGGCACACCTTATGAAGTGTCTCAATGTCTATATAATTATTCTATGGTTGCATCTAATGGACAAGGGGATGACTCTCATGTACTAAAAAGACACCAAGAGGGTGACAGAGAAAGGAAAAAAGTCAAGTGCCGCTGTAAGTGGAGCACGTGTTCATCTCATGGCTCGAAGGTCAGAGGTTCGTTGGGCTACCTAGTAGTTGAAAATTACCCCCTGTTGGTAACCGATATGTGATTTCAACTGTAAACCCTCTAAGAAGTCTGTGATATGCTTGGGCCTGGGTTTGGGGTAACCCCTTTAACAAAGTTTTGTAGGACCAAAGATAAACATAAAGTCGTGACTCCGACTATACCACTTGAGAGAGGAAAGGTGACTAGCACGAGCAATAATGTAAAACTATGATGATTTCTTTCAATCCAAGTACGCGGCACCAATGGCCGAAGGAGCCATTTTCTTCGTTCTCTAAGTTTAAAGAACATCTTCAGCCTTACGTATGGTTTTAAGTGATATGTGGACAAGTATTTGTATTAATTGCTGAAGCTGAAAATTATGACGTGCAATTGTACTTTTATTTCTCTTTGTCATGTCGATTGGCTTTGTTTCTAGTATCAGTATATCCTGGCATTCTTCCCAACTAGGCAGATGCTGCAGACGGTGTGCTTAAGTCTATTTGTCTGTTGTCCTTATATTATTTTGTCTGGTTCGTTATATATTTTTTCGAGCACACAGGTGCTGCCTGTCTGTACTCTGAAACAGTGTTATTTTCTCTCTACTTATGCTGTAATCGACGAGGCATCCTGTCACATTGTGATATCGCAAAGCTGCACAGATTATAACCTCAATTGTTTTTGTATCTACTTTTGAGAGTGGAGTATATGTTCGCTGTCAATCCATTTAACTAAATAGTTGCTATTATATTTTAGGCAATTTCAAGAACCACTTTGCGAACTTCCTATGGTCCAATGAACTCTAAATCCAAAAGCATCTTGAGTTTGGACAAATCTCTTGGCACAAGGGTGAAGGTGACCAGATCCTCTGCTCCTGAAACATTCAAGCCCATTGTTGCTCAGGAAGAAGTTATCAAAGGAGTAAATTCAAGCAAAGGCAGTGACAGCATGAAATCACAGATGTTGTCCATGCCCAGTAAAAAATCTGCTCGCAGGAAATCATATACATCTGCGCTGATTTCTAGATCAACAGTAAAATTATCTCTCATTCTCTTTTTCCTTGTATTTTCTTTATACTCTAATAGTAATAGAACTAAGAAGCATAAACAATTATTGGTGCAGTACATCGAAGCTGAGAAAGAGGACAAGTTACCAAATATTGATGACCAGGGTAATCCCCTTGATGTTGCAGAATATGTTGATGACATCTATCAGTATTATTGGATAGTAGAGGTGAGTATATAGCATAGTCTACTGCATTTATTGTTCCCATTCTCCTTCGCCTGACTTTTTATATTTCTTAAATCAGTGTCATCTTATTAATTAGACCATGATATGTTCAAGTTTTGACACTGCTCAGCAACTCAAGTTTAATGCTAGGTATCTGCAGTTTATAAAATGTACTATGACATGTTCACGAGCAAAACACTAAAATAAGTAAGCTTCTGAAGTGAGCTTTAGTGTTGCACTGGTTTTGACACTTTTTGAGTTTTTGAGATTGATTAGTCGTTGCCAATCTGATTCTGCCTTACTTCAGAGTAATTTTGACCCTCAGTGAGTCACTGTTTCTGTTTGTGACAAAAACTGTCATATAACTTCTTGTTCGATAAGCTTAAGAAGTAGATTGATGCAACTCAGGCTTCAATATTTTTATTCATGTTATTAATATTCTGTATCTGCCTAAATTTTCCTCTTTTTTGTTCTTTCTTTTGGTCGTATATTCAGTAGTTTGAGCATTTTTTGTAAGTCGTATTATAGGGCTAGGTTCTAGCGAATGTAGTGATATGTTAATATAAATTCTGTAATTATGTCTATGTTGATCTCATGACCTTGCCTAAAAATCTTGAAACCGTAGGTATGACCACTATTTCCTTATAAAGATTTTTCTGTTTAGATACGGCCATACGGGATGGCAATGGCTGTTAATGTAGTTGTTAAGCTCCCTATTGCAATTTCTCGTAATCCATCATTTGTTCACACTCAGGCACTTGTATTTTTGGGACATAAGTTGGTTACTTTGATTCATAAGTTAAACTTTTAAGCGTAGTTTTTTTCTGCTTGACAATAATCTTTGGACTTTGGGATGGACCCTTCCACTTGAAAATGAGTGAGCGGGTAGTGGCATATACGTATAAGATATCGTTCATCATGAACTTACCTAATAAATTTAACTTTAGTCCTTAGTCAGAATTAACAGGCGACTGTGTGTGTATCGACTTGAATCTAATACTGAAGACTTGTAACGATTACAAAAATTCTTTCAGCTTCTTGATGCTTAAATAACTTCTTGTTTCATTTACATTACAAAAGATCATGATATTGTTGTTTCACTACAGCTTTTCTAGTCTTTTGTTTTCCACTTGTTGTACACTATTTTTCAGTCTTTTGTTTTCCATTCTTTGGGTAGCTTAAAAAAAAATCCTTTTAAACGTGTTTATTATTGAATTTTTTTTCGAAATAGAGCTCAAAAAATAAATATTAAACAAAATGGGTCGGATTGAAAAATGTTCAATCTTATGGGGTGCACGTCACCCCATTTTAGGTTCGGGACAAAACCGCCAGTGCCCATGGCGGTTTTAAGTGGAGAGAAATCGCCACCCTCCATGGCGGTTTCTTCACAAAAATGAGATACATATCGAGTGGGTGATATTTTGGCTGAGGGTGAAACCGCCATGGGGGGTGGCGGTTTCACTTAAATAAAACCGCCACTCCCCATGGAGGTTTCACCCATATTTTGGCCGAGGGTGAAACCTCCATGGGGGGTGGCGGTTTCACTTGAGTGAAACCGCCACCCCCCATGGAGGTTTCACCCTTGGCCAAAATATCACCCCAATATAATGTCAATCCAAAAAAAAAAAAAAAACTTTAAAACCGCCACCCCCCATGGCGGTTTCACCCTAGCCAAAATATCACTTACAACCCCATAGCTACTGTTCAAGACACTTAAAACCGCCAGGGGCACTGGCGGTTTTGTCCCAAACTTGAAATGGGGTGACGTGCACCCCATAAGATTGAACATTTTTCAATCCGACCCATTTTGTTCAATATTTATTTTTTGAGCCCTATTTCGAAAAAAAATTCTTTATTATTTTTCTAAGTTATTCACAATACTCTAGAACTTATATGACATCCTCAAGACAGTTACTTATGACGATTCATGTTAGCCGACCCCAAATCATTTTGGGAATAAAGCTTGGTTGTTATTGTAGTACAGCTTTTCTGTGGCTACTTACCGACAACTACAAGATGTTTAAGTAATTATGCAGATGCATGATTAGTCTTATATCTTTCCTATTCCCTCATCCCCTGTCTTTCTGTGATATGAGATATTAATGTTAATATAATTAGTTTTTTTTTTTGGTCAAGAATGATAATATAGTTAGTTGTATCTGCACCTGCACCTGCACCTTTTGCTAGGCCCTGCAGATGCAAAGATACTAATATTTTAGAATGAGTCACTATCCCAAATGAGAGAATTTTGTGACCTTTTTTTTATAAGGAAAGAAAAATTTAGTTTCACGGAAGTGAAAGTAAAGCTAGAAATGACAAGATGTACCCTTGGCAAAGAATTTGCAGATGTTTCCAATTCATTTAGAGGATGGTAATAAGGATCCCCCTAAAACTACTGCTCTTTTTCCCATGTGAAGCTAAATCCCTAAAAGTATAGCCCCCTCCAGATATAATCCTAAGTTTGACTACAATCCGTAAGTTTTCAAAAATTGGTTAAGTGATATGGATCAAGGACGTACAACTGAAGTGACCGCAAGTATGGCATTTCAAACTCGCTCCTCTGCTGTTATCACTTGGACCATGTCCAGATTAGAAATCAAAGCAATTTATCAATTCACCACCAAAAGAGAATTGAAGAAATAAGTTTCTCCGTATCCTACTGAATAACTCTTTGGAAGTGGAGATTTCAAAAGCTACCAAACAGTACCATTATGGAGATCATAATGGCTATTTGTGTGGAAACAAAGTGGCAAGCAATCCTAAGATTCCTAACCAATCCATCTGTCTTTCCAAAATCTCATTCTATCCCCAGTCCGACCTTAGAAGACACCAAATGTAGGAACTTTGTGAAATAATCTTCCAAGGTGAAGCCTGTATTGTACAAGACCTTATTAAACAGTTCCACCCAATGGACTCAATTTCAGACCTGCTTCAGACAATAAGATGCCAAAGGGAAGAAGATTCAAAAGGAAACTGTTACTTTGTCAACGCAACTTCAGGAATAAGGGAAGAGTAGAAAGAATAGTAGCTATCTCTTCTTCTGAAGACTAGCGAGACATTCTTATGTACGATTTGACTATAGCTAAAACCATCTTAAGCCTGCTCTTGATCCATCTGCTCTACATATGTAATCATGATTGCTCAGCTTTTTTCATAAGCATGACTGCACGAGCACTAGTTTCAAACTAAACAGACCAAACGTTGAATCTTTATATCAAATTGGAAACACCCTCTGTTATGACAGCAGTAAGACAGCATACACCCCCTCACCCTGCCTAGACAGGAGCTTTTATAGTCATTAAGGTAATGTTGAGGTTGACATGATGCTAAAGGATTTCCCTCTAGGATATCAAGGTGTCACATGTTCTATAGCTAATCTTTACCATACCATTTTTGTCAAATATATTTTAATTCCAATAATGCTGCAGGCACAGTGTGCGTCCCTTGAGAATTACATGACGATACAAACAGACATTACGCCTCAGATGCGCAGCATATTGATTAATTGGCTTATAGAGGTACTTGTCCTAACTCATAAAGAAAATTTTGTGTTCCTTGCCTCTTTATATCAGTAATTCTGACTGAATTGAACTCCTTGATGCTAATGTTTTCACAGGTACACTTCAAATTCGATCTGATGCCAGAAACACTTTACCTTGCAGTAGCTTTGCTGGATAGATATCTCTCACTAGTTCCGATTGCAAAAAGACAACTGCAGTTGGTTGGTCTTGCTTCTCTTTTACTTGCATCGAAGTACGAGGACTTCTGGCACCCAAGGGTAAATATCTCAGTTATTCTTGTCATCGTATGTACTACATATGGACGTAGTCATGTAGACCTGTCATCTTATGCTAGCCATTTTGATGTAGGTCAAAGATTTGATCAGTATCTCAGCAGAGTCGTACACAAGAAAGGAAATTCTGGAAATGGTATGCTACTCATTATCATTGGTAACTATGCAGCTATGCTAGTATCTTGCCAAGTGACCCACGAAGCTGTATGAAATGTCACATGATCGGCAAGTGTGACCTATATAGCTGACAATAATTATGATAAAAATTTGATGTCCTCTGTAAACATTTGAAGCAGTACTTTGTGAGATTCTACTTTATAAAATGTTTGAAACTTTATTAAGTTATCTGTTCACTGCACGAGAAGGAAAATTCTGATGATGGGGAATTGCAGGAAAAGGATATCCTAAAGAAGCTAAAATTTCGGCTGAATTTACCGACAGCTTATGTGTTCATGCTGAGATTCCTCAAGGCTTCTCAGTCAGAAAAGAAGGTTTGTTTTGTTGTAGATTTATTCTTGTGTGAATTTTTCTTATTCCGAGTGCAGTCTCTAAAATCTCAACATGTTGACTTTGCATTCAGCTTGAGCATCTGGCTTTCTACCTTATCGAGTTGTGCTTGATTGACTATGAAGCTCTGAAGTTCAGACCCTCACTTTTATGTGCTTCGGCTGTCTATGTTGCGCGTTGTACCCTAAACAAGTCTCCAGCATGGACCCCCTTGCTCGAGAAACATGCTCACCACAACGAGCTACAAATCAGGCATGTCCAGTTTCATACCAATATGTTGGAGAACTATTTAAACAGTTGTGTCTTATATTAATCTTCTTTCTCTTTTTAGGGAATGTGCAGAGAAAATCCTTACTCTTCACAAAGCTGCTAGTTCAAGTCTCTTGGAGGTCACTCAAAACAAGTATAAGCGACCAGAACTTGGCGGGGTTACAGCTTTTAAACCAGTAGCCTGTCTCCCTTGATGCGATTTCTCCACAGCTCTTGTAGATTTTTAGAGGTGTAAGTGTGCACTTGTATATATGGTCTCCTGTTACGACTTTAGAATTGTGTGTAACGTGTCAAGTGCGTCTTGACATGTGGCCGGGAATGTATTATTAACCATTAGCCGACATCTTGTATCTGCTCATGTAGTTCTCAACTGTGTTTACAGATGTATCTCAAGTCTATGTAAACTCTCAACCCATGGGCATGTGAACCCATATTGCCCCGATTGACATGTTTTATTAGTCACATCGATTAATGTAGTAATTTGATTTTGTGAGCTTTGTAGCGCTTGTATGAATTCCGGTCTGATGTCCCTTTCATTCACGGGAAAACTGAGCAGCCAATGTCCATTTTGTTGTGCTCCTCAAGTCAGGGTTCCTTGAAATTTTGACGTACGTCGGTAGGTCAAAGGCAAGCTGTTGCGTGATTTGCGTCTACTGATTTAGTAGGCCAGATTGGAAGGCACCCTATTCAGTACTCCGCATGTACTTGTTACGCCTTGTGTTCGTGTGCTATAGGTTTCGGGTGTAGTAATGGAAGTTTTTTTAATGAAGTATTAGTAAACCAAGGCAAAAACTTGGGATAGTTTGCACCTCTCATGTAGTACTTGGCCGTGAGGCAATCTTACATTGTTGGCTTTCGGGACAGTTATGTGCTTATTATAATTTTCCTTTGTTCAAATGGAATGAATTGTTTTTTTTTTTTTTTGAAACACATTATAATTCTATTATTATAGAATTACCTCACAAAAAAAAAAAAAAAAAAAAAAAAAAAAAAAAAAAAATCATCACAAAGATATTAAGATACATATAGAATTTATTATACATGTAATTTAACCCTAAAATTTAGGTCTCAACAAAATGACTGCTTCAGTCTTTGTGTAGCTAATACCCTGCCTAACTATACAGAATGCATACAAGACCAACCTGTAGGATGTCTATCATATATACTGTGTATGTATTTCTAGTTTTACCTCTTAGCCGGAGGCTCTTTGCTGTACTAACAAGTAACTAAGCCATCTTGTGCAACAGAAGTCTCTTCACGATCCAATGTGTGTCTCACTGCGCGATAGAATTCTACCCACGAAGATGAGTATATATCTGCTGAACCCCACAAGAAAGAAAGGTTTGGACTGGCAGGGCAGGCGGACGCAGTGACCAAATCCAAGACTGATGCTGCTGGTTTAAGTTGCTGAGGGAAGTTGAAAGCTAAGTTATCGACTTTGTGTTCGTAAATTTTCCCTTTTCTGTCCAATTTATACCGGGATGTACCTTGAAACTCCCCATTTGCTTCCCATGGTACCCTTGGGGTACCCCTCAAGTTCCACCTGATTAATATCATGTTCTCAGAGGGTTGCCAAATTCTAAGAACCTGAAGATCGATATCTGTGAATAAAATCCGGCCATGGAATCGTAGAGCCCAGAAAATCAACTTGTACTTCTCTAAGCCGGTAAAGGTATTCAATGGGTCAATAAAGGTCACATCATTTCTGCCAAAAAAAAAAAAAGAAAACCTCACCATTAAACTCCTACAATTTCTCAAGAGATATAGAGAAAAGAACAGTGTAACAACAGTTAACAGGTAGACTAGCCAGCAGATTAAACCCGTGAAACCTTGTTTCAGTTTTCAAGGAACTCTTTATACTCCGAGACTCAGAGTAATCTAAAATTTCATCCTTTTAATCTCTGTATGAGGTACCTTGGTGAAGGATCAACTGATCAAGTATATTACAAGAAAGGTTTTTAGAAGCTTAGGCGGGAAATGTCCACAATCCCCTTGACAGATAAGACCATAAAGGCAACACTCTCCCTCATAAAGACAACACTCTCCCAAGACTCAAACTTGAGACCTTTGGTTGAGTGAGTTCTATGACAACTTGTGCATGTCATGGAGTCCAGGGATATGTATTGTAACCAGACAGCTGATCTACTGTAATCATATAATCTATCTGAATTACATATCTGGTCTGATCATTGTTTGGTCGCATGTAAGCATCTGCAGAGTGTACAAGTGATATAGAAAGTTACTTCAGGAAAGGCTAATTTTTACCAAAAAGGTTGAACTTGTGTAAAGATGTATACTGTCACCAAAAAAAAAAAAAAAAAAAAAAAAAAAATTGTACAAACCAACCAATTAAACATGATCTGACATTTAAAAATAACATATCTCTTACAGAGAAGTTAGCCAACTTGAGTTCCTACATCCTACGTGTACTACATTGTACTTGATGTCAGACACCTCCACAAGGTTAAATCTGAAGCTTTTAGATCATAGAAACAATTCAAAGTTGCACTGTTAAATTTAAACCATCAGAAGTAAGCTTGGTCTAGTAAACATCAGCTAACCCTAGATATTAATAAACTTTGACACTTTGGAACAATGGGGAGCAGGTGGTTAAATTCAGAAATTTTATAAAGCTTGGAGATCACAATTCGCAAACATGTCCATATCTAAGACTAATAGGACATCCAAAATTATAAGGATCTACAGCTCTGAGTAAGCTCATACCCGCAAAGTCTCCCAGGGACGAAAGCTTCCAATTGGTTGATTCCTAAAGCAACAAAACTCAAAGGACATACTCTCTTTGCAATTTCCTTCAAGCCCTTTCAGTTCCCTTTTAATGTAATCCGTTTACGGAAGATGAAACACTCAAACTGTAGGTAAATTGTAAGAACTTTAAAGTTATTAAAGTTTCATCTGCTGCTACACCAATCAGACTTGAATTTCAGTAAAATAAACTAAAATAAAATAAGTGCCATTCATTTGCAACATACGAATGTGCCTTTCTAATCCTCAAGAACAACAAGAACAAGAACAACAACAACCACAACACAAAAACAACCAAGCCTTATTCCCACAATGATTTGGGGTAGTTTAAGTATCAAGAAGTACGTACTTAGTTCATGCGACTTATAAACTTCCCTGTTTATATCTCTCAGTGAACCTGCCAAGTGATTGACGGTTCTCAGCTTGGAGTTGCATGAGTTCTCGGCCAAATTACTCTATAATCTGTATAGTATTTAGGTGGGTGGGTTCATAGCCTTGCTTTGTTTCTGATGATTTATCTGATACTAATAAATAACCCAAAGTCATTCGATAGACCAATACAGCTTCTTCCTTTCGCCATGCCTCAATATCACATACACCACACTTGAGAGCAGGAACACCCACTGTATGTGGCATACATACGCATCCATAGGTGATTGGCAAAAGTTTTGTCCCCAATGCATCAATTGGAACAATCACAATCAGGTTCACAGAATCATAGTAAAATCTACTGAAAAACGCCAAACAATGGTACCCAACTACGCCAAAGTTTGGCAATAAGTACCCAACAACAACAACATCACCTATGGGCTATGGCAATGTCACAAGGGTCCAATGCACGCAGCCTTACCCCTATGTTTAAAACGAAGAGAGCGTCTCTATATTACCCGAAATGAAAATTGGGCCGAAAATTAAATCAACAGACTACGACACCCTCCGTCCCCCATTAAATAACCCATTACACAGCCCACTCTAAATAGGTTAGGTTTTTTAACACTCTCATCTAACACCCAGGCCACTATCTCCAAAAACAATCCGTAAACAATAAACCCGTGTGCAAAAGTGAATAGGGTGTTTAAAGTGGGACGAATGGAGTAAATGTTCTACAAAATAATTAAGAAACGCAAATGCAAACGAATATCAAGCCATTGGCACCATTGGAAATGCAAACGAAGGTGAAAACATGGACACAACAGTTAAAAATGAAAGAATTACGAAAGTAAATGAGATAGCATAATTAAGTGATTTACCTGTAAATGTCATAATTAAGGTCTTTGGTAAAAACTTGAGGAAGGTCATCTCTAAGAGAGCGAACAGCCTGACCTAAGTTGACATAAAAGTCATCCCTCTGACAATCCTGCGCACTAGGAGGTTCCTTAACCTGCGCACCCCGAATAAGAGGAGGTTCCAACAAAGGAGGAGGAGGAGGAGGAGTAGAGAGAGGGGACAACTTTAGCAGATGAGGTGAATATTGTGATGATGAAGGGATTATGTGAAGTGGGTTTTCTTTGGTCGATGATTTGGATGATTGAAGAAGAAGAAGACAAGGAGAGAGATTTGGGAGAAGAAACGCCATTTTTCTTGTTGAATTTCGATATCGAGCAGAGGAAAGAGGAAGAGAAAGAGCGTGGTGGAGTCAGATGGAGGAAGATTGTGTGGCGTTGGCAAATTGTCAGCTTTTAAAATTTCTTGTGGCTTGGGATTTGGGGGAATGTACTCTGGATCGGTTTCCAGAGGATGCTCCATCGACTTGGAAAAAAAAGTTACTCGAATTGAGTACTTCTAAGTTTTTATAAGGAAAATTTATGAGATCGTACCTTATAAGAAAAGTTTTTTATGAGACCGCACATTTTATGTTAAATTTTGCGAAACAACATCTTTTAAGTCTATTTCATTGCGAATAAGCACTTTTTTTCATTTTCGACCAATTTTGACCACTCTCCAAAGTTGACCCGACGTTGACTTGTTCTAACAATTTAGGGGTGTTTAAGGGGGAAAGGGGGGGAGGGAAATTAAAGGGGAAGAGTAAGGTCGGGTCAACGTTGGAGAGTGGTCAAAATTGGTCGAAAATGAAAAAAAATGTGCTGCTTCGCAAAGAAATCCTTCTATACTATTAAAGGAAGCTTTTTTAGAGCTCTCACAATGACCGGAGGTTATTAGAGAGTTTTGGCAATTTTTTAATATTATTTAGTTATCAAGCTTATGTGAAACTCCTTTAATTAATTAGACAATCTTCTAATAATAATAATATTATAATAATAATCTAGACAATCCTACTAATAATCCTACTAATACGTAGTATACAAAAAACTATGTCATAGAATTGTTATAGTACGATAATACACATTCTAATTAGGTGAAGGTTACTAAATGTGATTGGGGTTTTTTTTTTTTTTTGCTGAAATGTAAATTTTATTGCAAAAGATTGGTGCGTTTTCATGTGGAAACTTTGTGATGATCTTGAATTCGTCAATTTTCATGTCTTTTGATAAGTTGATAATAAATGGTTCCAATATGATTTTCATCTCAAAAAGTATTTAGAACCCCTATATAACTTCCATTATTGCCGGTTAATATGTAGTATTAGATTGTAGTTAGCCTTCTTCATTTGTTAGGATTAGCGTACAATATCCGTTAGTGTAGAAGGTGTTTCCAATCACAATTACAGTACTAAACGCAAGACATACACTACGTACTTATCCTATCTCAACGAAATACGTTATAATCCTACATACTTTGTGCATGAGTTTTTAATAAGTGTGTCCAATATCTAGCCTATAGGTTGTATAAATATAATCGTATAAGCTTTGCTTCTTCTTCTTCTTTATTTGTTTTTTTTCAAAAGAATTAGTTGATATATTTATCATCCGAAAGAACATTTCGAAGAGACTTACAAAAGTATAGATAGGCACTAACAACCTATTGGTTGTATAATTTTAATCTAATTGTCTAATATAACCTGTAGTGTCTGTATGAACTCAAACTACTCCCTCCATTCATTTCCAAGCTTCACGTTACCTTTTGCACAAAGTTTTAGGAATGGATTAAAAAATATTAAAAGCAACCGGGAAAGGAACATCCACCACTCAGGAGCGAGGCCTCTCATTGGCTTAGAAGTTATAACAAGTGGAAACATGAAACTTGGTAGTGAAGTCCCCTAAAAGAAAAATAGGAAGCTTGAAAATGAATGGAGGGAGTGTCATTCATTGTATAAAAAAAAAAGAGCTTAACTTTCGTGACACCCTTTTAGCGTTAATATCTCTCAAAATACAATGGTTGAATTATAATATTATACACTTGTGAAATTAATTTTCACCAAGAATCTAACGAGAAGTTTCATAATTGTTTTGAAATATTTTTTCGTCAAGCCCTGACCATCAAACCCCTAACTCGAAAAACAAATACGTTATACAACGTATAAAAAACTATACATATAAATATGGAAAAATGTTTATTAAATAGAGATTTTATCACACAATATCTATATCCAAACATAAATTACAAATTTCAGTTTTAATAAGTTTAATAGAAATCATTATTAAGAAATCCGTGCAACGCACGGGCTTTCATCCTAGTATACTTTAAAGGTGTTGCTTCGCAAAATTTAACATAAAAGGTGCGGTCTCGCAAAAAAACTTATTTTATAAGGTGCAGTCTCGCAAATTATCCTTTCTATAATAGCATTTATTTCAACCGTAACATATTGTTGGAAATCAATCCATAGTTGATTACTTAATTACCAAAGGAAAAGAATTAGACAAAGTACAGAGAATACTAAACGGAAAGTATAAGAATTACTTGTCGCTTAGGGCCTGTTTGGTATCGTTTTCTATTTTAAGTTTAATGTTTTTTTGTAAACCAAAGTCCCGTTTTTTAAAACAAAAAAAAAAGTGGTTTTCAGTTATTAGTTGTGAGCTTTCATTTCTATGCGAGTATTATAGAACCAAACAATTTAAAAGTTAATTTTGTAACTTACTTAACTAAATTTTTTACGCAAAAAAAAAATAAAAACTGAAAACGGCAGTGATACCGAACGGCCCTTTAGGTGTGCAAGCTTTTCTTTTATTTTATTTATTTATTTGCTAGTTTAAAGCCTCTGTCTTACATGGTTATATTAAAAATATTATATTGTATATGCACTATACATTAGCGGAATCATTATGATATAGTTAAATAAAGTCTAATTTAAGAGAATGACTATTTTGTAAATTTTATATTCTCATTTTCAATATGATGGCTATAACGAAAATTATAATCCCTCTGATTCAAAGAGATTTTCCTGTTTCCTTCTACAGTTTTGAGCTGACATGTTAGAGACTATTTCTATACCAAATGAAACTCTCGTTTGCCTTAAAATCAAGTAGACTTGGTATATTGCAATGCCAAATGAAATATTTACTACTTTTTGCAGCAAGTGAACGATTCATTTGGTCTAAAAATACCTCCCAACGTGGCACGTCAAAACTACAAAAAGAAACAGGAAAATCTCTTTAAATCGGAGGGAGTATCTTTTAGGACTATGCATAAACTTTTTTTAAAACTCTAGGACAATTTCCTTTGCGTGTGGAAGATTTCTCCATTTTCAGAGGCATTCAATTACATTTCCAGAGGCATTCAATACAAAAAAAAAATAGTCACAATTTCTAAATAATTTTAATGCAAAGACATCTACTCATACATATTAATTTCTTCTATTAAGACATAACTCACCTAATTTAATTCAGTTATTTTCTTATTAAGTTAGATTATTAGATATATGATATGAGCAAATCAGATCAAATAATTTCTTATTTAATCAAATATTTTCATCAAGTCATATAGAACGTAAATAACCAAGTCATATTCAATTTTCATGCGAATAACCTCAAGTTAAGGTGGATTGATGTTATCTTGATTTTACCATCAGGTCTTTCTCCTCTCCTCAATCGGGGGTACCATTTTTATAACAAAATGTTTTAACTGTAGTGTATCAAGATGCATTAATGTAAAATGCAAATGATGACAATTATAGAAAATTTTCAAAAAAAAATAATATGCAAAAAAAATAATATAAATTTCATATAAATAAGGTACATATTTTTGTGAAATTTTTTTCTTAATTAATAATAGCGGATCACTCTATAAAAATATTATAGTAGTTATTTGATATATGACACTAAATTAAACGAGTATATTTTAAAATGTCTCCAAAAGTTATATACAATCTCATTATCACATAAAGAGTATCTAATCATTAAGGTTCAGTAAAAGGACTTAAGTTCTCATTTATGTAGAATAAGGTTTATAATGAAATTAATTGTCTACACGGTTTAAATAAAGTTCTAGAAAAAAAAAAAAAAAGGTTTAGATATTTATCGGTTCAATTTATCATTATGATCAGACATCATTATTAAGAGACCCGTGCTACGCGTGAGTTTCATTAAAAAATTTAATTTAGTTTTAATTTATTAGAGGGTGCTAATTTAAAATTGTAAAATTAAAGATAAATACTTTATTTTATTCGAGATGGTGAATAGATGTTGCCTTTGCAAAAATGATTTGGAAACTCACTCCCATTTATTCTTCAAATGTACTTTCTCATATAAGGTATGGGGGGAAATCAGAAAATGGATTGACGGTTATTATAGAGCGAACTCCCTGAGAAATATAACTGAGATTTATGGGAGGAACAAAAGAGGCAGGAGCTGGAAATCAAAGTGGCTGAAATAGAGCATCACAACAACATACCATATCTGCTAGGAAAGAAATGCACGGCTATCTGGAGATGTTGAACACAATAGTGAATGGCTCATTGCTAGGACCAAGTATATTGTAAGTGTAACTTTCCACACACGGTGCCCTCGAGGTTTAGGTTTTTGCACATGGTGCCCCTAATCGAAATGTGTTTGAATTACTGTTGTAACTGTGTTAAATTAGCACTTTTAACAATTACAAATCTTAATTAAACAACTATTAATTCTCTATAACCAAAACTAACCGTACTCCACCCCCCATCTCTCTCTCTCTTCCCCTCTATCCACCCTATCCCAACATGTTCCACCACGCACTCTCCTAGTATGGCCAATCCCCGACGAACCCAGCCACCAGCGCTAACTCTCGGAGTACGACTTAACCCTCCTTCCCTCGAATTTTTCCACCTCTCTCTTTACCTCGAAATCAATCAAGAATGAAGCGCCTTTGGTGTCCTAATTTTTTCTGAATTACTTTCTTAATATTGGGCGATTTTTTTTAGCAACTTTTGTGAGCAATATTGGACGAAATTTTTGTGCAAATTTGATGGATGAATTGGCTTGATTTTTTGCACATGTGTAATGTTTGCAGGTGCCCGAATCAGATTTGTTTTAATATGACCTTTTTGCAGAATTTTGGTTTTGATTCTGAAAGGCTTGGCGTTGCAACTAGTAGTAAGCATGACGAGTTTTTGTGTGATGTCCTCTTTTCTTTGCTTAAATTATAAGGCTCGGTTTTTTTCTATTAGAAATCGATTTGGGGTTTGTGGTGTATCGGGTTGCAGATCATGAGGGGGTGTTTAGGGGAGTAGCAATATGAAAAGGGGGGCGAAATAGGGACAGAAGATGACGCATGCCGGGGTTAGGGGGCTACATCGGCGGGTACATACATCTGGGGTTTGGTCGCCGGTCATGATCGCACGTGATGGTGGCGCGCCGGCGACGGTGATAGTGAAGGTTGAGGTGCGGTGGGGTTGGGTCGTGGGATTAGTGGTAAGGAGGGGGAGAGAATATATAGGCTAATTTTTTTTAATTCATAATCATGATAAGTTGATGATTTGTAGACGTTGAATAGTAAATCGGGGCACCACGTGCAAAAACCCAAACCTCGAGGATACCGTGTGCGGAAAGTTGAAAGTGTGGGCACCATGTGCCAAATGGCAAACCGCAGGGGCACCACTTGAATTTTCCGATTTTTAAACAGATTGACCCTTAATACCATTAATTAAAAAAAAAGCCTTCGATCTTCTCTCTCCTCCCTTCTCCCTACCACCTGCACTACCACCTCCACAACCCCCAACCACCACCGCCTCCAACATGAATCACTACCAGCGCTCCGGCGAGGACCACCATACAACCGACGACCCTCTGGCGACCCCACATGGACCATGTCCGACCACCGTCCGCGCTTCCTTTGGCCTCCACGATCACATATTTTGTTCTCCCCCTCTTCTTCTTCTCATTAAACTCCGCCCCTCGTACTTCGCCGCCCTCTTCCCACGACTGCCGCACCCTCCCTCATCACCGACGCCTCTTACAAGATGTTGGTTGTCGACGTTGATGGTGTTCGAGCCCAGACTAGCGGCGTTACAATCCAAAAAACGAGCGGGTGGCAGATCAAGGTAGGTCGTCGATCACCTGTGATCAGAGATGAGAGGCCGGTGCTGGTTTTAGTGGTTGGTGGGGTGGGCGACGGCGTGGATGGGGGTTGGGCAGTAGGTGGGGGGAGAGGAGAGAGAATATGGGGTCGACGGTGATGGGAGAGCGGCGGGTGGAGAGGTGGGGGAAGAGAGAGAAAATGGAAGGCTTAATTATTTTTAGCATTTTTTTTTTCAATTTAATTAGTTAATGTTAATTATTTATATGGTCAACATATTGAATGGCTAGGATTGTATTTAAGAAAATCAATGGATGATATCCTCCTTTTATAATGACTAATTAATGGTATTAAGGGTCAATCCGTTTAAAAAAAAGTCAAACTCAATAAGGGCCTAACAGTGTTATTAGTGAAAAATCTCAAAAAACACGATTTCGCAAAACCTCAGGGGTACGCTGGATAGCTCGGAAACCTGAGGGATATACCTGAAAATTTCGGTAACCTCAAGGGTATATTGGAAAATTTCCCAATCATTTGATGACGTTGTTGAGAGCCTCATTAGATAGTGATTTTGAGTTTTTTTTAGTGGTGATATTTTGTAAGTTTTTTCCTCTTTTTACCCCGTTTGTGGATGAATAAGAAGAAACCCAAAATTTTGCCAAGAAATTTTTTTTTTTCTATATAAGGGTCAGATATTTCAACATCATTATAATTTGATATCGTCATTAAGGGATCCGTGTAACACACGAACTTACATCTAGTTAGACTATATAGACGAATTAATAAGTTATGGTCATTGAAATAATTAAATTAATTAGTTCTTGGGTAATCAAGCATTCAAGCCTGTATGTGTCTAGTTATCTCCATGTTAAACACTTGTTCGCCTAATCTTCTCTATGAGCCAGAAAAAATATCGAGTCAATCGAATGAATCAACATAATTATTTTTCCCTAAACTATTAAAAACTAGGATGAAAGGTCGTGCGTTGCACGGTTTCTTAATAATGATTTTTATTAGACTTGTTAAAACTGAAATTTGTAATTTATGTTTGGATATATATATTGTGTGGTAAAATCAGTATAAGGCTATAAATTATAGCCGGCTAAGTCTGATAAATTACGTTTTCATAGTAATGATTAAGAAGATGTCTGGGAAAAAAATCCCGTTTTTTATTCTCATAATTTATTTTCATTTGCGTTATTTTCTTCAAATTTGTATTCAATTCCCTTCAAAAGTTCTTTCCACATTCCTTGCGTCCACTAATCTCAAATATCGCAATAATTTCATTTATTTGTTGTTTCTTGTTCATAAACTGTAACAAAAATCTAGACTTGAAGCAACTTTATTCAAAAATAATTGTTGGTTTGTCAAGGTTTAGGAAGAACTATGAGTGTGATAGTTTAAGCTCTTTTTTTTTTTTTTTAATAAATGAATGATAGTTTGAGTTTAGACAGACACTATATGTTATATTAGACAATTAAATTAAAATTATACAACCAATAGGTTGTTAGTGGTTAGCTATACTTTTGTAAGTCTCTTCGAAATGTTCTTTCGGATGGTAAATATATCAACTAATTTTTTTTGAAAAAAAAATAAAGAAAGAGAAGAAGCAAAACTTATACAATTATATTTATACAACCTATAGGCTAGATATTGGACACACTTATTAAAAACTCACGCACGAAGTACGTAGGATTATAACGTATTTCTAACTAACAATGTAAGTTATACAGGGGTTGTAAATACTTCTTGAGATGAAAGTCACATTGGAACCATTTATTATCAAGAGACATTAAATTTGACAAATTCAAGTTCATCACAAAGTTTCCAGATGAAAACACATCAACAATCACAATTAGCAATCTTCACTTGGTGTTTAAATGAATATATTTAACATTAACTCCTAATTAGGATGTGTATTATTGTACTATAGCAATTCTATGACATAGGAATTTGAAAACTACGTATTAGTAGTATTATTAGTAGGATGGTATGATATAAACATTATTATTATAATATTATTATTATTGGAAGATTGTCTAATTAAAAGAGTTTCACATAAAAGTAATAACTAAATAATATTATAAAATTGTCAAAACTCTCTAATAACCTCCGGTTATTATGAAAGCTCTAAAAAAGCCTCCTTTAATAGTATAGAATGACATAGGAATTTGAAAACTACGTATTAGTAGTATTATTAGTAGGATGGTATGATATAAATATTATGATTAGAATATTATTATTATTAGAAGATTGTCTAATTAAAAGAGTTTCACATAAAAGTAATAACTAAATAATATTATAAAATTGTCAAAACTCTCTAATAACCTCCGGTTATTGTGAAATCTCTAAAAAAGCCTCCTTTAATAGTATAGAAGGATTAAGGTTTTGATCTTGGCCTGAATTTGTACAAACAGAAACAAAAAAAAAAGTTCGGAACCGATCGAGTTAAATAGATCATTGACTTGACAGGCCAAGCTCGACCGAACCAACATCAATTACGCTTGATTCTTAAGTCTTAACCTACCCCGTTTCGACCCACTTCAGAGTTCAGAGTGACCCTGACCAGCCGATCCACCTCACTTTGTACTTGGACAGGTCTACTCTCGAGCCCAACGTGCAATTTTAAATCAAGTCATTGGACTGATTACGTAAAGCAAGTCAAACAAGTTGAGTGAAACCTCCTCCTAAAATAGTGACACAGTTTGTTAGTAGCAATTACGTCTACAAACACCCAAATTAACAAATTTAGGAGTAATACAAAGTCATCCAAATAATAATGTCGACACTTTGAGGATATTCTGCCACCAAAATCAACCTTTTTTCAACAAAAATATTTTCAGTTTCTCTTCTCCCTCCCTTTACCTGCCTTCTTATGAGCCATCCAATGTTGCCATATGAATGTCATTCCTTCTTCCCTACCCTCTTATTTAAACCTCCTCTAATTCCTCACTCTTTTTTGTTATTTTCCTACCCTTTTCTTCTTTAATTTCTCTTCTCCAATTATTAATTTCTTCACGAATACAATGGCAAGATCATGGTATTCTCATACCCTGTTTCCTCTGCTCGTTATTGCTTATATGGCGGCCGCCGTGGCGGCCGAGTGCACTTGCGATTCCGATGGATTAACACCGGACAAAAAATCCCTTACTCTCAAATATAGACTAGGCGCCTTAGGGGCAATCCTAGGGGCGGGCGCCGTTGGCGTCGCATTGCCCCTGTTAGGAAAGCGGGTGTCCGTGTTACGCCCTGAAAACGATATCTTCTTTATGATCAAGGCGTTTGCGGCCGGGGTGATCCTCGCGACGGGGTTCATCCACATACTACCAGACGCTTTCGAAAGCCTGTCGTCGCCCTGTCTCCCAGAGTCGCCGTGGCAGCACTTCCCTTTCGCAGGGCTGGTTGCCATGGCGGCTTCAATAGGAAGCCTCATGGTAGATTCGTTGGCCACGGGGCATTATAAGAAGGTCCACTTTGGAGATGGTGATGGCAAAGAAGGGTCTTTATCTAGTAAAGTTGTTGATGAAGAGAAGGATGGTGCACATGCTGGTCACGTGCATGTTCATACACATGCTACTCATGGTCATGCTCATGGTGGACACGGCGGTGGTAAAGATGGAAGTGAGGCTAATAAACAGAGTGTTCTCGAACTTATTAGACATCGTGTTACTGCTCAGGTAATATATAATCTTTACTACTTTGCCAAAATTTGATCGATATTTGTCCTTTTATCAATACTTTATTTTCGATAAATTGTTGCGTCGAATATACACACGTTTTGGACTTTTGGGTGCAATCAGAGGTCATTAACTAGGCATTAATTGACCAATTAACACTGGCTTTTTTTCGGGTATATTGACGTGAGAGCAGTGTCTTTATAATTGTTACACAAGAAAAATTCAATTCAATCCAATGGGGGTAGTTAGTAACTACAGTTTTCATTTCAAAATTGTATAAAATTACTTGAAAGGGTGAAAAAGCACAAGAAAAGAAGTAGCGTAATCGCATAAGAAGATGCTGTTCGACCTGATATTTAATGGCTTATTATTATTAAGCAGAAATTAGACACCAGACTCCTGAGTTTGTGCTGCTGCGTGACTTATCTGCCAGTAACTGTTTCAAGAAGCAATGTGGTCAATTAATTTAAAACTGACTTGGATTTCAGCACCTCAACACAAACAAGTGCCAACTACATTTCTTTTTTTTCTTTTTTTTTGGGAGAAATAAACTTTGCAACTCGCACCTGCCCTTCATCATGCAAAGTTGCAAACTTCTAATAATGTCATAAAATAGGGCGCTTCTACTTTTTAATCACTATCACAAGTTTTGAAATTACTTCTTTTCGTTTTAGTAGGATTAGCTGGTGAGTGGTGATGTAGATACAAAATACTTATTAAATACGTGACGGAATAAAGTTAGTCTACGATCCACATCTACTTTAAAGACATGACGTAATCAAGTTAGTCTACATATAAAATGATGTCATAGTCAAGTAAAACATAACAATTTGGTACATCCAAACTCGATTTAGAGTCTCACATCAAACTATAAAAAGGTCTAAAGGTGCATCATGAGATGTTCTCCAACTTATTCTTTTGAGTTCTATCTTTTACGTACTACTAAGCAAAGTTCGGAATTTGTCATTTTCATAGGACAAAATCTTCCTGTGTTCTTTCAACTGTATGTTTGGGATGATGAATATGTCACTCAAGTACTCTTAATACGCATGCCGATGAATTACTACGTCTTAATTAACAAGGTTACTATGTGCCTATCGATCGATAAGTTAAAATAAAAATATATACGGATCGGAGTATATTTTTTTACATAGGCGATCTAATGCTCATCTAATCCCTGTGATGATGTTTTTATTCAGGTTTTGGAGTTGGGAATTGTAGTGCATTCAGTAATAATAGGAATATCACTAGGCACGTCTCAAAGACTTGATACAATTAAACCTCTGATGGTTGCATTATGCTTCCACCAATTCTTTGAAGGCATGGGCTTAGGTGGATGCATATCTCAGGCAGAGTTCAAGTCGCGCGCCATGGCAACAATGGCGCTATTCTTCTCGCTCACTACCCCGGCAGGGATTGCAATTGGAATCGCCATTTCGGGCGCATACAACGAGAACAGCCCTAACGCTCTAATCACCCAGGGAATATTTGAAGCAGCCGCAGCCGGAATACTTATTTACATGGCCTTGGTTGATCTACTAGCAGCTGATTTCATGCACCCAAGGATGCAGAACAATACAAGAATTCAGCTAGGGTCTCATATTTCATTACTACTTGGGGCTGGATGTATGTCTGTTTTGGCCAAATGGGCCTGACCTTAACCATTTTGCTCATTTAATTTTCAAGGTTTTCTTTTAGTTTTATCATAACTGGTAGGAATTAGGAGTGTTATTAGTTTCTTTTTTTTTTTTGAGAGGAGTGTTATTAGTTTGTCGCATTCATTCAGTTGATAAGAAACGTGAATTTGCAAGTTAGAAGTTAAATTAGAATCTCTCTTTATGTCAATTTGCTAAAGCTTCAGTTGTATGAAGAATCAAGTCATAGTTGACACAAATGGTGACAGTTTGTTAGGCAGATTTTGGTGCATGCATGTTAATTATGTAGAGAGTACATTTGGCATATACACGTGGGATGAGTGATTCAGAGTTTCCAAATTCCCAATGGGATATTCACAAGTATTACGATTTCCAGAAAGAGACAAAACCATGCGTCGTCTCTCGGTCTCATACGTACTCCCTCCTTTAGTCGTGAGTAGAGCCGGCCATTGAGCATTAGGAGCCCGGGCCCGCCCTGGCCCGGCACAGGTCAAATAACGGTCAACGCCCGGCCCGACCCGACACTGGCCCGACACTGCCAAGCTTGAGTTTGGTAATGTCAGGGCTAGTGCGATCGACTTTTCAATCACTAGCCCTGGTCAAACCCGCTCAAAGCCCTGGTCAAGCACAGGTTAAGCCCTATCCCCCCTCAGCCCGCCCTAGCCAAAACTAGCCGTTTAGTTCCTTTGTTTTTTTTGTTTTTTTTTTTGTTTTAAAATTACATCCCCTCCTTAAAATCCCTATAAATACCCACTATATCCAATTCCAATTTTCACACAATCATTCTCTCTGTTCTACATTTTTTTCTAGGGTTAATTCACGTGGTACCCCCGTGTTTTGACGATTTGCACGTGGTACCCAATGTTTCGCAAATTTGTACAAAATACCCTCGAAATTTGACTGTTTGCACACGGTACCCAAAACTTAACCCTCTCACTAACACCGTCAACTTTTTTGTTTTGCAAAGAAGTTAATTCACGTGGTACGCTCGTGTTTTACCGATTTGCACATGATACTCAATATTTTGCAAATTTGTACCAAATACCGTTAAGATTTAACTGTGTTAGTGAGAGGGTACCACGTGCAAATCGGCAAAACACGAGGGTACCACGTGAATTTACCCTCTTTTTTTAAGAACAAAAGTTGACGGTGTTAGTGAGATGATTAAGTTTTGGGTACCGTGTGCAAACAGTCAAATCTCGAGGGTATTTTGTACAAATTTGCGAAACATTGGATACCACGTGCAAATCGTCAAAACACGGGGGTACCACGTGAATTAACCCTTTTTTCTAAGCATAATATCAGTAAGTAGCTAGTAACTATAACTACAATGTACTTAACTTATATTCTTACAACAAAAGCCATATAACATATTCTCTTAATAAGAAAAAAAAAGTAATCCAAAAATGACAAGTTATATTTGGTTGCACTTTGACAAATTGCCCGTCAAAGATGAAACAAAACACTTCAAACTTGTATGTCGAGTATGCAAAGCTAACAACAATACTTGTGAATTTCTATGGAAAAAGGTGTCGGAACCGGCACTCAAACTCGACACTTAATACGCACACATGGCATACATTACCCTAAATTAAGTGGTGCCGGTGAAGGTGAATCAAGCAATGGTGGTGTCGGTGAAGGCAAATCAAGCAATGGTTGATCGAAGGTTAACTTCTATCATAATAAAGAAGACATAATTTATCATATGCCTACTTAAGCGTCATAGTTTAGAGTTGAGCTGAATTAACGTTGAACTTAGTATTATAATTATGTATGTGGTTTAAGTACCCGTTGTAGTGCAAATGAACCAAGTATTGTTTGGTCGTACTTCGAGAAAGTACAACCCCATCGAACATAATCCAAGAAAATTTATGGTAATTTGCAAATTATGCAAATACAACAACATTTGGTGTTATATACTTATATACTATAGCGTATATCACATTAAATCTTATATACTATAGCGTATATCACATTAAATCTTATATACTATAGCGTATATCACATTCAATCTTATATACTACATAGTCTGATCTTAACCTGACTCTAAACAACTAAATCAACTACACAACCTTTATTAGTTATAATAGAAGTTATTATAACTTGACTCAATCACTAATGCACCTAACTTATATGTACAAGATTAAACAACAGAGTTATACGAGTATATAGTAATTGAAATTAGATGTATTCATGTGTAATCTAAGCCATATTATACTACTATCACTCTATCGCGGTATCACAATCTTATATTAAATATAAAATTTCAACTGATATGCGAATACTGAATTTGATTTTTATATTACACATATAATATAAACTTGAATTAAACCGTCATATATAATAAGTTTTGTTATAGATACGTTTTACCCTTGATCAAACAAGTAAAAACACATCTCTTAATCCGGTTCACAACTAAATAAAAGTCACAACGAATCTCAACCCTCAATTTAATCCAATCAACGGCTCACACTCCTCCTTAGCCCCTCACACGGATCACCCTCCATAGTCGTCCGATATTCGCATTAAATCTCACCTTTTTTTTTTTCGGCCGAGGCAGTGCCCGAGCACTGGCCCGCCCGGCACTAGCCCGGGTCAAAGCTCGGTCAAGCACTGGCGGGCTAGTGCTAGTGCCCGGAAAATTGAGCACTGGCACTAGCCCGGGTGTGTAGGGCTAGTGCTAGTGCTCGTGCTCGATTTTCCGAGCACTAGCCCGCGTGAGCCCGGCCCGTGGCCAGCTGTAGTCGTGAGTATAGATTTAACTTATAGACTTCTAGTCTATCTATATTAATTTAACCAATAGCCACCCCATTAGCAATCAATTACACTATCCACGTCAGCAATAATGTCACTGATGACATCAGCTATCTATGGTGAAGTTTGAACAAAAAACGTGGGGGTAAGAGTTGAACCCTTGACCTATTGTTCACATTTTACTTATCCAACCAATAGGCTAACCTATTTTTCTTGATAAGTTATAACAACAACTATTATATGAAAGTATTTCAAAATTCAAGGGGCATGCCCCGGCCCAACAACTCTAAGATTCGTCTCTGCGTGAATATAGCCCAATAATATAATTTCTTAATATTCAAGGATTCTTATGACCGAACTTTTTCAAAAAAAAATAAAAATAAAGTACAAAATGGAAACAAAGTCACTTTACCAAGAATACATATATTTCTTTACACGGACTGCAATCTTAAAGAATTTTTGACTCCATTTTATCTTAACTCAATTAGTGGTCCATGGGTCGAGTCAAATATGAACCAAAGATATGTGTGTCAAAATGGGTTCGGATTAACAAGGGTTACTAGAGAGGTTCATGACTCAAACATAGGATGTTCATGACAGAAAAATAACGGGTCACGACTCTTAGAACCGATTTAAGATTAAGATTTTTTTTACATATGCCTAACGTTATGTCTATATTTTTTTAATGTACATCTATTAATTATTTTATAATTATTTTAATACTTGAATAAACGAATCATTACGAACATTAGATAACAACCCGTGCAGTTTTGCACGGGTACATAAGCTAGTCTATATCTATCTATCTATCTATCTATCTATATCTTTTAATAAAGCCGTGCCATAGAGATGATGTGGCACGAGCTTGATAAGCAATCGACATGTCAGCAATCATTTAACACGTTAGTATGCTCATTGGCAGATCAAACAAAAATGTGTCTATCAGGTCTTGAACCATTGACCTCTCACTTACTTATTCATCACATTACCAGTGTGCTAACTGTTAATTCATGCATATTTTTACAACTCATACTATAAAAAGAAAAGAACCAGTCCAAACGAATTATGGAAGTAAATATGACGTTAATGGTAGTATACATTAGCTACTTATTTTTAACTATTAAATAATGATAGCAAATATATATGAAATCGTTTAGCAAAATAGGAAGCAATCGTATATATTCTGAGAATAATTCAAATTACATACATTTCTGAGAATATATTCCGTTTCTTAAATAGAATTAAATATATTAATTGTATTTAATGCTTCAATTTCGTACACAAATTTGTTAGAAGTATACACAGAAACGTATATTCCAAAATATTGCCCATATATATTTATTTTGATTTATACGTATATTCCTAAAAAAACGACAACCGTTTATTAAAAAGACATCCATTCTTTGCAATCTTTATTTAATATGTTAAATATATTTAAAATCTTCTGCGATTTCCTAAATTACAGCAATGTATACCAAAATTATTGAAGAGAAGGCAACAAATCTTTAAAATTTAAGAATGAGTTAGAATTAAGAATGATCAGCCTCCTCAAAATTCTTCACTCTCTGTAAAACTTCATCCTCAAAATTTTGCTCAATTCTTACTCTCAAAAAAATAAAATCATTGGATAGTTAATCTTTTTGCTTGAATTTGTACATATCCGAAAAATCGAATCTCTTTTGGGTCTTAATGTTTTCAGGTTTAGTTATTAAGCAAGCACAAATAGCGCACAATCTCATGCTTCACTTCGGGTGAGATTCAAACTATGGAAGATTAGGAGCGATACTATACCTGTATATACATTTCCCAGACTGTTTGTATGTGGGTACGTGGCAGGTATTCTGTACTTTTGTATCACCATAACACTAATTCATATGGCTAAATTATTTGTTCTTGGAGTGGCACTAAGAGCCTTGATCTATAGGCCCAACAACCTGATAGCGCAACCCTACACCACGGTCGATGACTCAGTGATGCCCCTCCCCTTTCAATATCTCACCATCGCTCTGTTTTCTAGCATACTTTTAATTTATTTTTGCTATTTCTTTTGCATAAGGGACCCACTCTGTGGTGATGGATGGGCAGTATGCAAGGAAAATGGGTTGTGACTATTCGGTGGAGAATAAATCAATTGTGTATGATAATGGGACGAATTCTTAGTAGCTGGTCATGGAGTATTACGCTTTGATTGTGTGTTAGGTTTGTTTTGTTTGTATTGCCATACACAATATCTATATCTTCATAATTTAACATGTCAATCACGGATCATCAATTCCTTTCCCTTAGGTTAGTTATTTTTTATATTTTTCTCTCATATAATCTATTTCTAATAGATTCCTACCCACGAGATATTCGGGCTACGGAGTGACTACCCATCTTATTGGTTGTTTTGTGACGGATGGTGGATCGAGACATTACAACTATTGCTTATCTCTAATGGATCACAAATGTAATAATTGATTTTTTTTATATAATCCTTTGATACCAATTTCTAGCTAATCATAGTGCTTAATTCCTTCATTTTGTCAAGGGTGTTATACTCTGTATGACGGTACGTCCGGCAATATTGATCATGTTTTTTTTTATTATAGAAAATTCTTTGCGAGCGAGAATAGAAATTATGGAGTTGACATTATGAATCTAATTAGTTTTTTGTTCAATAAAAAATAAAACTAACCTAAAAAAAAGAGAAAATATCACATATTCCTAGAATGAGGGAATATATACATAACACTATTAGAACTACTTCACATAAACATTAAAGAACCTCGTGCATGGCAAGGGTTCATAAGCTAGTTGGCCTTTAATTTGGTATATGATATTGAAGATTACACTTCGAACATCGCTCGGTTTCTACATTTCTCTCTCTCTCTCTATATCTTCTGATTTCTTACGTATGGATAGTATTCCATTTTTGGTGGATTTCTTTTGAATACGTTTCTAATTTGGGCCGATTAGGTGTGTTGACCTTAAAAAAACAATATTAATTAGGTGACCCTTTTTTCTAGGCTGTCACTTAAAGAAAAAAAATTTAGAAAATGAGGATCTATAAAACATAAACGAGAGGCATTGTCCTGGGGATTAAGGATATAGTGCCTGAGAGAAACTAACCAATCAGTTGCACGATTAGACGACTCTTGAAAGATGTGATTTTACTTATGATTAACAATATATTAACAAGAATCTTACTAATGATTTTATAAACAGTAGAGCAGCAAGCAATTGGTCTGTAATCTGCCACAGTGGTTGCATTAAGCTTTTTAGAGATCAAGGTGATCATAGCAGCATTAAGCTTCTTTGGCATCTGATGCTTGTCAAAGAAGAACATAATAGCCTTGATCAAATTTTTCTCTACAATGTCCCAAGTTTTCTGGAAGAAACCTGCATTAAACCCATCTTGGCCTAGGCTCTTGTCAGAGCTCATGCTGAAAAAGGACTCTTTAATCTCTTCTTTAGTAACCCTCCTAATCAACTCATGATGTCTCTCATTTGGCAGACAGTTGCTGGTTTTCAGAAAATCTGAATCCATAGCTTCCACAGGTTGAGTTGTGCCAAGCAAATTCTTGTAGAAATTTATAAAAGCATCTGCAATTTCCTTTTGCCCTGAACAATCCTTCCCATTTATATCCTTGATATCCATTATGCAGCTCTGATGTTTCATTTCAGTTATTTTGGCATAAAAGTAACTTGTGCTACTATCAGCAAGCTGAATATGAGTTATTTTTTATCTCTGTCTTAACATACTAAGTTCTGCATTTTTGAGTTGACAGTATTTGCTATGAGCTTCTTCAACACAATACTGAAGATCAATGTTTCTAGGATCTTTCTCCAGCTTCTTCTGCATCTCCTCCAGATTTGATTTACAATTCTCCACTCTGGCAGTTAGATTTGAGAAGTCTTCTTTATTTATCTCCTTCAAAGCTTGTTAGTGAGTTTAAGCTTATTATGCAAACTATCAATGACATTCCCAGCACGTCATTCCTCCAAGCTGCATTAATTGTGTCCCGATATTTAGGATGATCAGCCCAGCAGTTTAGAAATCTGAAAGTTCTGGGAATATTTTTTTTTTGTTTTCAGCAATTGTAACAACTATAGGGTTGTGGTCAGACACTCCATTTCGCTGAAAATCAGCTTTGGAATTAGGATGCTCCATTTTTTGGAAAATCAGCCACACCTGATGTCAACTTTAAAACTGTTGCTGATTGCTGTAGGATGGCCTGTGGTCTAGTTTTATGTCCTCCACTACTTTTCCTCTTCCTAAATCCCATTTCATCAAAACTGAATTTCCCAAAATCCTCAGCAGGAGAAGTGGAAGGAGTAGTATGACAAGGCTCATCCACTACTACTTGTGTTTGCGCAGTAGGAATTTGAGTCACAGTTACCTCCTTATTCTCTACAGGTTTATAGATCTTGTCTGGCTTTGGATCTTTTTTCCTGTGCAGCTTTGAGATAGGTGACCTAATTTCTTGCAAGATTTGCAATAATAAGGCACCTGTTGGTACACATTTTGTAAATGGGCCACAACCCTTAGGAAAGTGTTCCTTGGAAAAGACCCATGTGATACTCTCAAGGCCCAAAGGGTACTAGCTATCAGATCTTGGTTGAATGAAGGGTCAGGATTGATTATGGATACCTTGGTTATTCCTTGGACTCCCTATAAATACCCCCTCATTTGCCATGATTAAGGGACATTTTTCTGACTTTTGGACCTTTTACACACACAATATACATTCTCTCTCTACTCTACATACTATCTTATTTTTGTGACGACCCCATCCTGACTAGAGCGTCGGAGGGGCGTCGCCTGGCGAAAGCCGAGCGCCCCCCTTGACCGTTTGTTTGTGCGCGCAGGAAACCAAGGTTGATCCCGCTCTATCCCAAATCGAACTCACTCCAACAACACCCACTCATAATCAATTCTTTGAGCAATTTGTCCACAATGAGGCGTGTTTAAGAACACTTCATTTGGCAAATCTTGTGAAACATCAACCTCAATTAGATACGAGCAAAGGACAGCTTATCCTGGTGTGTTGTTGTGTGATCAGCACACATAGGCTTCCCAACCTGCTCCCAATGTTGCTTAAATCAAGATCACTCCACAACCATGGATCTAGATTTGGTAGCAAAACCCAAACAGGAGTGCAAGTAATACTCTCCAGCTCCTGAGATATTGCTGGGTTCCAAGGTTTCAAAATCAGAGGATTTCCACCTAGCTTCCAAGGTCCAGCTTTCATCACCCCGTTCATCTCATTCTCACTGAAAAATTTAAACGTAAACCATCATCCCCTCAGATATTTCACTATTTGCCGGTTTACCCAGATTTCCTCACTGCTTTTTCGCAAATTCTGTCAAACCCTTGACAGAGGGTTTGCCTCCAATCACATTTCCTATTAGAGTATGCTGCAATTTTTCAAGCTTATCCCGGATATGAGACTCTTCAATGATAATTTCATTATCCTCTCCAACACTTTCATCATGAAACAATTTCATCACTACGCCAAAAATTGGATAAGACACCGGCACATATAACATCGGAAACGTAATAACTGGTGTCATAAAAACATAAGACACCGGTTACTCATGAACCGGTGTCGAAAGCAACGTAAGACACCGGTTTCTAGAAAACAAGTGTTAAATGTGTTCTCAAAAATAAATAATAAATGAATAATATATTATTGAACACATACGACACCGGTTCTCTCCAAAACCGGTGTCTTATGTTGATTAAAAAAAGAAAAAAGAAAAAAAAAAGATATTCCATTATTGCTGTCTTGGACTCTCCGCTCCCAACTCCCAAGTCCCACTCTCAGCCTTTCATTTCCATTCACTTAATTTCTTTTTCATTTTCTGTTCTTTCCTCTCTAAAATCCCAACCTCATCTCCAAAAAAAACGTCTCATTACCTCCCTTATATCTCTATAACCTCCCTCCTATCTCCATAACCTCCCTCCTATCATATATACATACAGAGTGCTCCAGTATGCCGCCTCCCTTCTCTGTTCTCTTCTTTCCATTTCAGGTCTTACTCTCTTTTCATTCTTAAAATATAGTTCTACATACCTTGTGAAGAATTTTATATGGGCTTGACCTTAAATTTTGGTGATGTGATTAAGTGTTATATGTTAATAACAACACTAAAATTCCAGATTGTGTCCTATAAATGAAGATATTTTTGGCAAAGATGAGACCTCTTCAACACAGAAGATGTGAATTAAGAAGAAGTATTTTCTGAGTTAATTTTCTGGAACTATGTATTCGGGGTTTTATTTTCGTGAAGTAAGTATTTTTTTTGCTCGAAATTTGTGTATGTTTTTGGGTCAAAATGTATATGTTCAGATCTAGATCTATTTTGAATTTTAAGATCTATCGTTTCATATTAAAATTTTAAGATCTCGTTTCATTGCTCGTATCGTATGTATTCCAGATCTCGTGTAACATGATTTGTTCAATTTATTGTTTAATTTATGTTTTTTTTTTCTCGATGAATCTTGGGATATATGTTTGAATGAATAAGTTCATTAGAATTGGTTCCACAGATTTTGGTTTTAATTAAACACCTTGGTCTCCCTTCTACGGTTCTACCTCTTGTTTTGTCCATGTAAAATTAAGCTACTGGTTGTTGTGTATCTTGTGATTACTAAACTGGTGAATAAGTGAATGAAGAATTAATTGACACCGAACCTCATAAAAAGAAAAAAAATTAATACCGACAAAAAAAAATTGATTTCGGTATTTTTTTTTTTTTTTGAATGACACATAAGACACCGGTTCTTTGAGCAACCGGTGTTAAAAAGGTCTCATTTGACCAGATCTACATAGAACATATAACACCGGTTGTTCTAAAAACCGGTGTTATATGTATTATATTTAACACCGGGTATTCTTAACATAACCGGTGTCTTAGCATAAGACACCGGCAGTCCAGACACCGGGTATAACCGGTGTCTGTTTGATTTAAGACCCGGTGTCTTATGCAATTTCTGGCGTAGTGCATACCCACCTTAAAATTAGTCTTAACAACATTGTTCCAAGCTTTCTCTACAGTTTTCGCATTACTCTCTGAACCATTCTTATCATTTTTCCCAACAATCTCTGAATTAGCAGGATTAGCTTTAGTATCCATGGAGGGATTGGGATTCTTATAGCTTTGGAGAGAGCTGAGGTAAGCACATCCGCAAATAACAGAGGATTTGGTTTTTCGCCCAGCTGGGTTGTTGTTTTTGGCTCCGATTTTTCACCATTAATTTCGATACTAGTATCTTCCTCTTCCTCCCGAGCTAGGTCATCTACAAGTGGTGTTTGTTTTTTAGGCCGCCCTGGTCGCCGGCCGTTACCATGAATCTAGTTTCCCAAGTTTGTTGTCCGTACAGTTATTCCTAGAGGATAAGCTCTCCTTTTTTCATGACTCCTTTTTTTAAATTTTATCATTTTAAATCTTGATATGTATTTAATATAGTTATACCAAATTTTTTTTTGTTAGCCCACAATATTTAATATTTTCATCGATTTACAAAAAAAAAACACAATCTTATTAAAATAAGAAAAATCCAAATACATGATTAACAAAATTAAAAACACACAAGTTTATTAAACAATGAAACTAAAATGCCACATAATTGTACTTAATTTCGAATTTATTGCAAACCATGTCTTTTTCATTATCCAATGTCGAACTTTTGCCATATATGCTCAATCAGAACATTTTTTAGGGCTTGATGGATACTCTTCTGCGAAATTCTGATCGAGTGTTCATATAACTGAGAAAATGACAATGTGCAGAAAAGTATATCAAATGTGGTCTCTATTTATAGAGGATGAAAAATTATACCTGTTGGTGTGATTATTTTTTTTTTTTGAAATTTTTGTGATACGGAAATAGCCGTTGCAAAGATACTACAGTAACAAAATTTCCAGCAAATAAGAAAATGTCAAGTGCCAAGCAATAAATGGACTAAAACAAAAAAAAAGCTACACTCTCTCCTCCCCCACGTTAGCCCCAGCAAACTTCCAATGGCAAAGTTTGCCTCAATGCTTCATCGAAAATTATTTAGCTTTTTTTTTCCTCACATTTCCCAATGCCTTTTACGCCTTTGCCCCAACCATTAAGTGTAGCCTTAATAGTGCGTCTATCATACCCCGGTTGCACCATCCTTTAGGTACAACCTTAAATTATATCAATTTGAAACATAAACATGTCATTGTGGATCTAAAATATGTCATTGTTCCCCTAAAAAAATGTCATTGTTAACTATAGCATGTCCTCATGAAACTAAGAAATGCAATTATATTTTTGAAACATGTCCTTAATCTAAAACTAAAACATGTCATTTTGAAAGTCAAAACCTATTATTGTGAAAAGTAAAGAAGTTATTTTAGAAATAATTATCTGGATTGTTATTTGACGCCCAATATGGTGGGCCTATTTGCCGCCTGAAATATGACTTGTCCATTTTGCCCCTACTTTGTTTTTTCTGATTTTTCTTGGTTTGCCATTTTTGCCCTCTCCCTTCCTCCTTTCCTCCCTTCTTGCCTTCTTTACTGTCTCTTTCTCTCTCCTTCTCTAATAAGATCATAGATTAATTGGATATTTCTTCATATAAAAAAAAATTGATAACATGATTATGTTTTTTTTTTTTTGGAGATTGAATTGTGGGTTTTCTAACAAATAAACCCACAAAATTTGACCATGAAACTTAAAATCCATGAATTTCTGGGTTTTTTCGACTCCCACCAACTTTCTCTCTCCTCAAAAATTATATCATAATTGGATTTTTGTTGGAAATGTTATACTTGTGCAACAATAATAACAAGAGAATTGGAAAAATCTTATCTGATTCAAAGAAAACCCAACAAGCAAAAAGAGGAGTCAAAATTGTAGAGAGGGAGAAGATCAATTACTTTTCTGTGTGTCTGCATAGAAACACAAGTTTCAGTTGATAAAGGGGCTGAGTTTGAGCAAATTTGGAAAATGAAGCCAGAGGATCCGTGACGAGAACAATCAAAGAATTTGTATAAAATCAATTACGGAAATAATGCTTTGATTGAATGTGAACAAAAACTAATTTGAGAAATCTTATCGAAGGCTTTGACCAGAATGAATATTTTGGGGCTAAGAATGTGGAATTTTCTCACACCTACGCGTGTCCTTTACTAACAAGGAAAACTAGTCCTTGTTTTTTTGTTCGCACATGGGTCATAAGTCCACTTTCAACTAGAACCCAAATTTTATTGATTAACTTTTATATTAACTCCAACAATTTTTAGGTGGTATTGTATTGTATTGTTTTAAAAAAATCGGTTTAAGTTTGTTGGGTTTGGTCTATCAGTGGTAGAAGATTTTGGCAGTTTCATTAGGTTTGTACATTAACACTTCCTTGCTTTTGATCTTGTTAATTTCCCCAGTTGTTGTTGTTGTTGAAGCAACATGATTCTAAAAACCAAAAAATTGCATGAAAATTGTGATTGCTCTGTGTTTTTAGTTCTGTGGATTTATGGTTTTGTGGTTTTTGGTGGAGGAGATAGTATGATATTAGTTTGAAGAAACCGTACACAATCTAGTCTCGGTGATACTGTATTCACTTTGAGTTGATTGTTGCATGTTTAAGTATGTTTTTGTATAGTTGTACCAAATAGGTCTTACTACATGATCTGAGTAAATTTTTTTATTGTCTGAGTGTATTTTTCTACCTCATTGTGTTAAAGATTCACATGTGACATACAAACGAACTATTCATGAGATCACCAAAGCTAAAAGAAAAACTTATATTGATACACAAACCAATATATTTCTCTCTCTCCCCCCCCCCCCATTATTCGTTTTACACTCATGACTCAACCAACTTACTCAATCTCAGGTGTATCATATACAAGTTAGGTTAATACATACTCAGAATAATGACGAACTCACACATTCCATTTTAGGTTTTAGTTGGATAAATGTGTACTCCTTCCGATTCTTTAGATTTGCCCCATTTCATTTGGGCACAAAGTTTAATGGTAGTGGGCCAGCTTTAGTTTTTTACACTAAAGGGTATTTGTCTCATATGCACATGGGTTTGTCAAACCTACAATTAAGGGTAAAATAGACTTATCCCTACACAAATGTCACACAAAAATAGAAATGGGGCAAATCTATTGCACCATCCAAAAAAGGAAAATGGGGGCAAATCTAAAGAATGGGAGGGAGTAATTATTTCTATTTTTTTTATTATTAATATAGAAAATTCAAAATAGACTAAATTAAAAATTTTAATATACTCGTAAAATGCAAAATTGAATTATATACATAATCAAAATGATCATATTCCATTAAAGTAGTTCGAATACAATAACCACGTCAAATTGCATAAATTTGGAACTGATTTAAAATCATCGAGTAAAATACAGAAATTAGAATGCTTTACAACGATGGATATATCTAACATATAAATTTGGAAGTGATTTGTAATCATCGAGTAAAATACAGAAATTAGAAACCTTCGCAACGATAGATGGATACATCTAACATATAAATTTGTAACTGATTTATAATCATCAAGTAAAATACAGAAATTCGAAAGTTTTACAACGATGGATACATCTAACATATATACTAGGACAGTCAAGTTGATTACTGTTTCTAATTATCTCTTCCAATAACTTAAGTATCTATTTGATCAACTCAATTTATATGCATAAATGTTCTCTCACCAAAATCTAACAAAATGTCCAGGTATATAGAGTTCCTTGATTTAAGTTCTAACATATAGAACTGTCAAACCAAAAGCTAAAAAACACAATGGTTAATAGCGTTATTGAATAAAAAACATTCCAATGAGTTTGAGTATGTTTTAACGTAATCTGTGTATGATACACTTAAGGTTGAAAACGTTTAATCTTTTCCAAATTGGTTGTTAATCTGAATATGTATTAACCTAATCTATGTATGATACAACTGAGGTTGAATGCGTTTAATATTTCCAAGTCCGTCATTAATCTGAATATGTATTAACCTAATCTGTGTATGATACACCTAAGGTTAAATATGTTGGTTGAGCATGATTGTAAAACGGATAAGGGAGGAGGGAGATCGAAATGTATCGGTTTGTGTGACAATATATGTCTTTTCGAGCTTATTTTATGAGTGGTTTGTTTGTATTATATTGTGAGACGTTTTCTCAATTGCCCAGAATTTTACTGTTTATGTACAATGTTTTACAACAATTGATAATAATATAAGTATCAAACACTAGGTATGAAACGATAGAAGTAGTAGTTGTAGTAATAGTAACTACCAAGCTTTCTTTTCTCTATGTCAAGATCCGACTTATAGTCTAACCATCTTCGCCCATTCTTACAACATACGAAGTAGCCAGGGCTGACTATTAGCCTGTGCGGCCACAGAGGGCCCCCATTTCTGGAGGGCCCAATAACTTGTTGTATCATGATATATATTAGTGAATGCTAAATACAGTCAGCTTTATGTTCTTAGCCTGTGGTTGATAATGCATGTAGTTTTCCATTCAAGCCGTCTTCGAGCCCTAGCGAGGTTATTTTATGCCAAACTGTAAGCTTTTTTTGTTGCATTTTCCCCTTTATCATTCATTTCTCGTCTCAATACTTTTGTCATTCATTTCTCGTCTACATACTTTTGGCATTCTAAAACAGTTTTTTAAAATTTAATTTCATTTGATGCCATATATACTAAACCAAGTTAAGGGCCCCTCTTAGAGTTTCGCACAGGGCCCCCGAAATCTCCAAGACGGCCCTGGAAGTAGCTCTAAGGTTTATCAGGGTACATTCTCTTCTTATAATATTTAACAAGAAAAAAATACTTTTAATAAGAGTATTAGTTATCTCATTAGCACAATTCAAAGAATAATCAAGGATGAATTTTTTTTATTAGTATTAAATAATTGAGTGTAATCAACACCATCTCCACTGAGTATTAGTCACCCTAAAAAATAAATAATATGAAAAGAAATTAATATTATTTTGTTTATGTCACATGTATATTTTCAACACAGTAGGGTAGAAAAACAAACTCAGACAATCATAAGGCTTACTCAGACCACGTACTAAAACCTATCTGATACAACTATACAAAAATATACCAAGTCATACAACAATCATACTCAGAGTGAATGCGGTTTCACTGAGACTCGACCGTATACGATTTAACCAGCGTCCAACCGTGTTCTCAATACGGCTCGACCTAGGTCCAACTGTATACAACTCGACATGGGCCCACACAACCCCAAATTTTTCTAGGTTTAATTTTTCAATAATAACTAAATTTATTAATGAAGATGATCGTTTGATAATAGTGAGTGAGTGAAGATATTGTCAATGGAAGTGGGGCAAATTTAACTTTTTTTATATTGATGATGATGGTAATGAGGAGAGAGAGGAGATGATATTAATGAAGATGATCGATTGAGAATGGCAAGTGAGTGAAGATGTTGTCAATGTAAGTGAGACAAATCTCAATTATTCATATGTTGATGATGATAATGAGGAGAAAGAGAGTGTGTGATAGAGGGAAATAATGGAGAGTGAGTGATGATGATGTCCATAGATATGAGAAAGATTGAAGGTAATGAAAACAGAGCTGAGAGAGAAGGCTTGAAGCAGGTAAGGGGCACAATGGAAAAAAAATCTGAAGATTTTAAGTGAAGGGGCAAAGTCGGTACTTCATATTATGGGCGGCAAGCCCACCATTTTCGGGCATCAAATAACAACCCCCATAATTATGACATTCAGAACTCAAAAAAGTCATTTTGAAAGAAAAGCATGCATGTCATTGTGGAGGAAACTAAACTACGTCTTTTTGAGATGGAAAAATGTCATTAAAAACTAAAAGTTGTCACTGTGGAGCCAAAATAAGTCATTTTGAAAATAAATCATGTTACATGTGTAGTTTTGATCGAAACTAAAAATATGCTATTATGAAGCTAAAAGTGTGTCATTAAGGAACTAAAACATGACATTTTACAAGTTTAAACGTGTCCTTTTAGAACTAAAACATGTCAATTTGAAAGAAAAAAAAACATATATCATTGTGCAATGTGGAACTGAAATATACTTACAAATTATTTGTATCGATTTGAAAATAAATGATGTCACATGCTAAAATTATTTAAATACTAGCCAGAAAGTATCTCGTGCGAAACATGTAATACCTCAAATTTCAGAGAAGATTTCTAAGAGATTAAAGGCTCATATGAGGTGCTTAAAAGGATTGATGATGCTACTCATACCAACAAAGTCGACTTTCCTTTTAGGAATCTCATGTGATAAGAACTCCATAGTTAAGCGTGCTTGACTGAGAGTAATTTCAGGATGTGTGATCTCATGGGAAGTTTCCCAGGGTGCGCATAAGTAGGTCAAAGTGCGCCGAAAGGACCCGTGTTGGTCAGTGAGGGCAGTACACAGCCTGCCAAGCTGTCATAGGTGACTACTCTCGGCTCAGGCGATGAGTCGGGGTGTTAAAAATGGTATCAGAGCAACCCTGCGACCGCATGATGATCTTGTGGTCAGGCAGTTCAGCAGCCTAGCGGGGGAAAGATCCTGGAGCTAGACTATGGTTGGCTGTCAGTTGCAACGAGGAGGTGAATGTAATACCCTAGATTTCAGAGAAGATTTCTAAGAGATTAAGGGCTCATATGAGGTGCTTAAGGGGATTGATGGTGCTACTCATACCAACAAAGTCGACTTTCCTTTTAGGAATCCCATGTGATAAGAACTCCAATGTTAAATGTGCTTGACTGATAGTAATTTCATGATAGGTGGCCTCGTGGGAAGTTTGTCAGGGCGAGCATGAGTGGGTCAAAATGTGCTGAAAGGACTTGTGTTGGTCAGTGATGGCAGTACACAGCTTGGTAAGCTGCCATAGGTGACTACTCTCGACTCAGGCGATAAGTCGGGGTGTTACAAAACAAGATAAGGTTCTATATTCAGGTCTAAAATTTGGGGTAATTTAGAAGTTTTATTTGCACTGTTTATAACAATAATTTCACCAAATAATGATTCCGCTAAACCAAACATAAGAACGATTGTATATATTAAATAGAAACTTTGATTGAATAATATAAGAGCAACTCTAATGGCAAGCTACAAAGTTTGTAGTTTGGTCATGTCATGTAGGAGACAGAGTGATTTCAAGTTAATCCTACAAACTACACCAAAATTCTAACAACGTGAAACTACAACAATTGTCGTTTGGAGTGAAACAATTCTTTTTTTTTTGGGATAAAATATCAATTTCCTTTCGATGTTATTTTTTTGGAATTATTTTTAATTCTCCAGCAACGTGGCCTGGGGGAGGTATGTAGCCTGGCAAACTACAACTTTAGAATTTACTTCAATGGTACAAGCTGCTTACATATCCAGCTTGCCAAGCTAAACTATAACAAAAATTTACCATTGGAGTTGCTCTAATGCATGCATTCATGTTTAAGTAAAAAGTAAACCACAACTAATCATCTTATACACCAAATAGAAACCAATAACTAACACAAATATTACCTCTCTTATAAACACTAACCTAATATCAACTACTTGTCATAAAAGTGCATTATCTTCATGCTAGAATAAGTAAATTAATATGATACATTCAAAAGTTTGTTTGTTATGAGAGCATTCAAAAGTTTGTTTGTTATGCGCTTGCAAAATACACGAAATACATAATGTAAGTTTGAGAGGTAAGACTCATGTACTTGTATTTGTATTGCATGTATGCTTTAATTCATATACTTTGAATATCTCAAATTACATACATTCATGCAATTAAAACCGTACTTTGAATATCTCAAACTACATACATTCATGATTCATGTATAAAGTTATTCATGTGCTATGTACTACGTACTCCGTCTGATCATAGGGTACTTTATTAGATCATTATAATGTGGACAACTTAAAATTAAATATAGAGTGGATGTATTCAAACTTAGCAAATTCATCGTACTATTTGCTAATTTTATGCTTTTAATTTCATAATATGATTTATATCTTCATAGGTGATAGCCAATTAAAAAGAAGCAAGTGTGTACATCACACATTCTCAAACCCACTTTTATATAGAGACTAGGGAGTACTCGTGTTTCGCACAACCAACTTATATTTTTAGGTCGAAAAACTAATATGTAATTAGAATTGTATACGTGTATTTTATGACATTTGTGCATATCATAATCATCATTTCACTTTTCGTGCACCACTCACAAAGTCACAATTATATCGTTGACATGTAAAGAATCATTAGTGGGCGTACGTAGCGTAATCATATACACAATGTACAAACTCCATTTATTAGTACAATTGTGTAAACAAATTATCCGAAACCCGTAATATATATGTAAGGTTTGCCATTTGAGCATTTGTATTCCGAGTTCTTTTCAAGCATTTATTTAGTGGATATATTTTTTTTAACAAAATACGATTTTTCATATGTTTTATTTTCACATTACTTATTATTTACTAATAATCATAATATTATTTATATAGATATAAATAAAAAATATACGGTGTTTTATGTCATTACTCTATTAGGTTAATAAAATTTAAATTTCGTATCTATTTTAATTATCAGTAAATGTTGACAAAAGTTTAAGTTCATGCATGCATATTTTTCTAGGTTGATTAGATGCACAAATTTTACAAAAACCATTCAACATCAGTGTGTGAATTTAGTAGAATACACGCACTTAGATAAATGCATTGTGAAAGGTGTGACCTAAAAATAAAAGAATACAATGTATAAATTGTTAATCAATAGAATTTCGCCAAATGCCCTACCACACTTTTGCAACCCACTTTTATATAGAGACATAGGATATAGGATACTAGACCACTAGCATGAAAGCCCGTGAGTTGCACGAGTTTCTTAATAATGTAGACACCCTACATTTGCACCCATTTTAGCGCCCGATGATGAAAACGGACAGTGGACACGCGTTTAGAGGTATCGTTTGCCAATGAGTTCGATATATTAGTGTAGACCCGAATTACCACGTTTAGCCAAAAAGAGTCTTTTTACCGATAGTGTGGGTTAAGTTCTAGTTTGGACCAATGTGAGATTAGCGTTGATTGGGCTTAGACTCCTTGAAGATTCTTTATTTAGCTTGGGACAAACCCCCCGTTATTCATGCAATTCTTTATTACTTGGTCCGTTGGTGCCAGTCACCTATTGGCATTAGACTTTGCTTCGAATTAGGATTTTGCTCTCTACGCATTGATTGTCGGCTATGTTACTGGAACTTTCCATAACCTTTCCTAATGCCATCTCGTCACTAGCATTCATAGACTTCTCGTTCTCAAACTTTTAGAAATCCTCTCCGATTGGTGCGTTGACATATCACTAAGAGACCCAATGCCACTCGAATGCTAGTCCCTCCTACTATAAATAAAGGTCATTCGTATGTCTTGCTGTTTCTCATGCACAATAGGCACAAAAACCACACACATACAATATTTCTCCGACTAGTGTGTAGAAAATAGCCGAGATCATGAACAAGCACATGAGTCTCGAATAATAATTGTCACACATACTCGTGCATCCTACCTACAAATTCGGACCTACATCTTCAACAACGGAGATTAGGAAAAGAGCACCATACCTATATCATCATACTCAAAAAACCCTTATCACCATAAACACATACACCTTACCTACGACATCCAACGATAGTAAACTATCCAATCCAACTCAATGTAATCAAGACAACTAGACTACGTGGCATACGAGGGTCAAAACTATACATTGGGCTCATTGACAAACGACACCGAGATTTACGATATGACTACACAAGAACGTCCACCTGAGGGCCCCAAATTCTTTCTCAAAATGATTTTTCAAGTAGTGTTTTATTATTCAACTCTCGTGATCATAAGGTAAGTCAATGCATCATGTAGTTCGCTTAATTAATATGTTGTCGAGTTTTCTTGCATGTCGAACGAATGTCTTGAATTTGTCCTTTTGGTTTGTCTCGTCAATTATGCATGTACGTAATTAGTTCCAGTGGGCAAAGGATAAAAGTTGGCATGCTAATTATTAATTATAAAGTAGTTTTGATGTTTGTCTTATGCAACGTATATGGACAAATATATAATAGCTACCGCATGTTTGCTTCAAGATGTCTACGTGATTATTAATAGCATATTATCTCGTCTCATGTTTTATTTCTCGCTCGCATGCTATTTGTACATGCTTTCGTCGTTAATTACAACTTTTATATTTAATTCGGATCAATTAGTAGAGACCATCAACTACGGTGGGCGAGTTGGGTGTCTTTCACCTTCCTAACTTGTAACCTTGCATCGAACCCCCAGTCTAGGTTCGTGGGGTACCTATAAAAAATCCTTAATATAGGAACTATTATGGCATCATTATGGCATCTCACAAATAATGATGATAAATATTCAACCCTTAATATAGGAACTATTACTTTCATTTTAATTAACACGCGTAGACAATTATTTTCATTATGTAAACTTCATTTTACAAAGTTGAGAAATCTACTCTCAAATTTAGCACCCTTTAGTGTCATGACAAGTATAATTTTTATTTTCCCAAAAGACAACCTTTAATATTATTACTTAACGTTATAAAAAAAAAGATAATATTATACGGAAACATTTTTTGGCACCCCTCTTGTTTTTAATTTTCACATGATTTCCACGTTTTCATATTTATGTATAATATGTACCATAAATTTGTCATTTAGACACATAATTAAACAAACAAATACCATATAATTTACAATAAAAACTTCATGTTTAATTGTAGAACTTTAATTAGCACATTTTTCATATAATTCAATAAAATAAAGTTTCGGAAAATTCACGTGGTACCCTCGAACTTTGACTGATTGCACATAGTACCCAACTTGCCAGGTTTGTGCACATGGTACCCCCAAAGTTACCATTCTGTGCACATGGTACCTAAATAATAACTTCCGTTAGATTTTCCGTTAAGTGATGATGTGTTCGTTAGTTGTTATGTAAATTAATTAATATTAATGATGATTTTCCATTTTAATAAATTCAAAAAATAAAAATAAAAATAATTTTTTTGACTTTTAAAACAAATCCAAATTTTTTTTTCATAAACAAAAAAAAAATCCAAAAAACAAGTTTTTTTTTCATAAAAAATATTATTTCTCTTAGAAAAATCATAATTTGTGCACATGGTACCCTTCAAGTTAACACTTTGTGCACACGGTACCCTTGAGATCATAACATTTTGCACATGGTACCCCCAGAAAAATTAGTTTTTTAATAAAGTTTTTTTGAAAAAATTATTTGAAAAAAATATATTTATTTTTCTAAGAATTTATTGAATTTTTTTTAATTGAAATATTAAATCTATAATTTAATTATCTGACGGAAAATTCACGTGGTGACCCTGAATTTTGCAAGATTGCACGTGGTGACCCAAATTTTAAGTTTCTGCACACGGTGACCCTTAGCTATGCAGTTTGTGCACGTGGTGGCCCTATATGTTAACGCTGTTAGAAATCCGTCAAGTTTTTTTTCAAATTAAGCTCATCATCTTTTGGAGGTAGCAATTAGTTACTTACACCTCATCCAACATTAATTTAATATATTGGATTAACACATAGTTAACTTCAATTAATTGAACTTTTTATTAAAAAATTGTAGATTAGAACTTAATTATAGCATAACTTAACGGAATTCTAACGGTGATAAAATATAGGGTTACCGCGTGCACAAAATGCATAGTTCAAGGTTACCGTGTGCAAAAACTTAAAATTTTGGTCAGCACGTGCAATATTACAAAACTCAGGGTCACCACGTGAATTTTCCGATTATCTAATTACCTAACAACTAACCGACACATCATCACTTAACGGAAAAATATAACGGAAGTTACTATTTGGGTACCATGTGCACAAAGTAGTAAGTTCAGGGGTACCATGTGCACAAACTTGCGAAGTTGGGTACCATGTGCAATCGGCCAAAGTTCGAGGGTACCACGTGAATTTTCCGTTAAAGTTTTCTTCTAATTAAAACACTATCTTAAATATTATTACTTAGCCTCTTTAAATAATAATGAAAAAAAAAACTAGAAGATTCACATGGTATCCTTAGGGCTTGTTCGGTATCACTGCCGTTTTCAAATTTTCGTTTTTTTTGCGTAAAATATTTAGTTAAATGAGTTACAAAGTTAACTTTAAATTATCTGTTCTTATAGTATTCATACAGGTTATGACAACTGACAACCGAAAACTGAAAATCACTTTTTCTGATTTTCAAAACCAGAACTTTGATTTTTGAAAAAACTAAAAACTAAAAATAGAAAACGATACCAAATAGCCCCTTAACTTGTAATTTAATTTAGCTTCTATGTTTTCGTGTTAGTGTATATCTTTATGGTTTCAATTTTGTGAATCATGTGTCCAATATTTTTTTTAAACACTAAGGGAGCGTTTGATATGATATTAAGGATAGTAACAGAATGGAATGGGATTAGGGGTGGAGTGGTAACAAGTTCCGTTACTTTAAAAAAGTTTTTTGGTTCAAGCTCAAAAATGGATTGGAATCACTCTTTTGGATAAAAATGTAAAAAAAAAAATTCCCCAACCCCTTCCGCTTTCTCTCTCCTGACCTTCCCCTATCCCACCCTTCCACCACCACTAGACCGCCGCACCCAGCACCCGCTTCCACCGGCGCCGGCGAGGACATCGCCAGCTTCCTCGTCCTACGCCGGCGACTCTCCGTCACAGCCCACGCAAACCCAACCACGAGCCATTCTCACTCAATCACATTTTCTAACTACCCCTCTTCCTTCTCTCTCATCTCTCCTCCCTTGCTAGCTAGCAACCACGTCTAGCCGGCGAAAGATTGATTTAGGGCGTATAGACGGCCCACAGTAGGTGGCTGACGGTGGAAAAATTGGTGGTCGGCGATGATGTGAAGGAAGTTGGAGAAGAAAAGAGGGAGGATAAAGGAGAGAGAAACTAGGAAAATGAGAACGAAGGCCTCCGCGAAGGTTGCCAGAGGTAGATCGGCCGAAAGATGGCGTTCTCGCGAGTTGGGTGGCCGACCGTCCATCGTCGTCGGGATGTTGGTGGTTTGGCATTGGTGTGGGGTGAGGTGGGAATGTGAGAGAAAATAAAAAAGGGGGAATGGAATGGGATACCTCTGGTTTGAGGAGGGTCATTTGGGGGGAGTGGGTTAAATGAGAGTAATGAAATAAGAAAAAAAAATGATTCTAAACCAAACAATGAGAAACGTAATCGGAGTGGGACTCCGTTACTTGAACTCAAATTTTGCCTTACCAAACATGCACTAAACCCTAATATAATTACACATTGAATTGTTTTCATTACTTAATTGGTGCAATGATTGATACCAATTTAACAATTTGACTCTGAATGCTAACATTTCCTATAAAAATTTAGCAAACGAGTATTATATTATATTCATGAAAATTAAACATTGTGGGTACCATGTACACAAACAACACATATACCTTGTGAAAATCAAACATTTCGGGTCATATACGCAATCCACTATCGAAATCATTATGGTGTAGTTAAACAAAGTTTAATTTAAGGTCATAAATATATTGTAGATTTTATATTCTCATTTTCAATGTGCTGGCTATAACTGTATCCATCTATCAATAGATAGGCTATATTTATAATTCGAATACTATACATTTTATAAACCTCTGAGTATTGTAGGTATATGTCCTCACAATATCTTTATCAATGAATACATCTAATAAGTAAGAGTACATAAATTTCAATATGCACTATTGGACCTGTCAAAAACTTACCCGATGCGAAAAATCGCCCGGACCCAACCCAGACTAAACCAAAAAAAAGCCTTTTTTCTCAACCTAAACCCGAAAATGACCCGAAATGCCTTGTCGAAACCCGACCCCACTCGGTCAACGCGTATGTTCAACCTGTAACCTGACCGGAATCCGTATTAACCCATGTATAACATTCTTTTTTCGAGGTCAGTATTACATTTTATTGGATTACATTTTCCTATTAAACATTTTTCTACTTACCATAACATGTACAATTCTTATTTAATTATTATTTAGGGTTTTTGCGAAACCCTGCCTTTAAAAGCCCCGTTTTTGCGAAATCCTACCTTTTATAATATTTTTTGTGAGAGACTACCTTAAATTAAAAAAAAAGTTTGCAAAACACTACCTTGTTGGCCTTTTTCCGTTAGATTTAACATCAACTCCCCTTTGATCTTTAGTTGACTTCATTTACCTCCATCTCCCACATTCAATTATACCCAAGAATCTACTCTAAAAAAAAATTAAAAACATTACCAATTATTTAAAAAAAAAATTAAAATGGGTTTTGTGAATCTTTCCTCATGCTTCCTTGTATTTTCTCACACGGTCAAATATTTGGGTATTTTTTTGGTTAATTTGACGAAGTGGGAAGTTTTGGGGTAGGTTTTTAATTAAGTGTGGTGGTAAATTAATCTAGTTGAGAATATAATTGTGAATTTTTAATTGATAATTGGGGGCATTTGGGTATAAATGGAGATAGGAGATGAAGTTAAATGAAGTCAACTAACGGTCAAAGGGAAGTTGGTGTTAAATTTAACGGAAAAGGCCAATAAGGTAGTGTTTTGCAAACTTTTTTTTAATTTAAGGTAGTTTCTCGCAAAAAATATTATAAAAGGTAAGGTTTTGCAAAAACGTGACTTTTAAAGGTAGGGTTTCGCAAAAAACCCTATTATTTACATACCGTATCATTCTGATATTATTATTACAAATCATATTAAATTCTTTGGTCACTCACCATAAATAGGATTTCAATGCAATTTTTTAATATAAAATATGGAAATGACCCGAAATGCCTTGTCAAAACCCGTCTCGACTCGGTCAACCCGTATGGTCAACCTGTAACCTGACCCGAACCCGTATTAACCCGTGTATAACATTCATTTTTCTAGGTCAAAATTACATTTTATTAGATTACATTTTCCTATTAAACATTTTCCCTACTTACCATAACATGTACAATTCTTATGTAATTATTATTTACTTACCATATCCCGATATTATCATGTACAATTCATATTAAATTCTTTGGTCACTCACCATAAATAAGATTTCAATGCAATTTTTTAATATAGAATATGGAAATATGGGCTTTCTAGAATATTCCAATAGTTGTGGGAGTTCGAAAAGAGTCTGCTTTAATAATATAACTAGTTTGCATGGTCGTGCCACGCCCAGGCTGTCTATTTATATTGTTATACTTTTTTCATGAAAATGTAAAGTTTATTCTTGTTCAGATATTATTATGAACGACACTATACAATTCAACTTTTGACACCAGTCATGTTATATTACAATCTATTTATACTCCGTCATCATAATATCATTACCTTCTCACTTTTACGTCACTCATCATACTATTTTATTCTCGTTCCACTATCTCGTGACCTGTTATGTTATACTCCCTCCTTTCAAGTCTACTCTTCCTAACACTATTTGGCACGCAGTTTAAGGCGCAGTTTTCTCTATGTTAGAGATTACGTAAAATTCCAAAAAATTTAGACAAACAAGATTAAATGTCAATAGTGATTTTTACAAAATTTTAGAATTTAACGTAATCTCAAACATAGTTAGAATCGCACCTTAAAGTGTGTGCCGAAAAGTGATAGGAAGAGTGGACTTAAATGGAGGGAGTATTATTTCATTTTCATTCTACTATCCCGTCACCCGTTATATCACATTATTAAATTTATTACCATAAATTAGCTAACCACCATAGTATTATCTCTTCGATATCATATTATTGTACACTAAATTATCATAATTATTATATTCCATAAATTAGCTAATAGTATACTATAAGATAATTTCTTATCAAACCTCAACCAATAATTCTATTTAATACTATTTTTATGCTTTATCCAATTAATAAGTGCCACGTGTCCTTATGGGAAAGACTTGGTTTCATGTTTTAATATATAGTATTAGATATACTCATATTGATTGATTTAGAATTCTAACGTTTTTTTTTTTTGAAATAATGCTAAAAAAATGTTAAAATAAAATGAGTCAGGAAAAAACTTGTTCAACAAGATGGGGTGCATGTCACCCATGTGTAAAACCGCCAAGAACCATGACGTTTTTATGACTAGTGAATAGTAACCAAATTTATTTTTTTTAGAACAATATAACAACCAAGGTCTTTGGCAGTGTAAAACCGATAAGGCGACAACCAAGGTCCATGGCAGTTTTATTGTTCACAATTTTTTTTAAGTCATAAAACAGCCAAGTACCTAGGCAATTTTTTTTATACGGGAGACGTGCTTCCCCAATTGTTGAACAAGTTTTCTTCCGCCCATTTTGTTTAACTTTTTTTTTCGAGCATTATTTCGTTAAATCGTTCTTAGAAATCAGATTGACAAGTTAATTCTATGGAGTGTTAATTATTTTTTTGTTTTGTTATATACTCGTAATAGAATTAATAAAGCAAAAATGTCTCATAAAACTGTTTGTACTTCTTATATTGTGAAAAAGTAGTCCGGCGGTTCTCAAAGCTTCATTTTCGGTCATTCGTGAACATTCTCTCTATACTCCATATTTCAATTGGAGTAAGGTTTACGTACATTCGACCGCATTTTTATGACACGAGTCTTTAAGATGATGGATATGATGTTGTTTATCGACGTGTTTGATTCACACTTCTACCAAACTACAAATAATGCTTATCCAATCATTTTTAAAAGTGGAAATTTTGATTCAGCTGTTGCACACAACGTAGTCAAATCAAATAAGTATTTTTAGCCACCAAAGTAAGGAGTGTGGAATCTAAAAAACACCAAAGTCGTATTTGAGATTTATAAAACACCAAAGTTGATGAATTTGTTTATATAACACACCTTAAACTATTTGGATATTTATCAAACACACAAACAAATAAAAAAAAAACACCTTAAACTGATAAACACCCCAATATTCAATTTTTTAATATACTTCATTGCATTACTTTGTTGGCTAAAAAATACTTTAGCTCATATTTCTGATCCAGCTATTGCACACAACGTAGTTAAATAGACCAAACCCATTAAAGCAGTGTTATGAAAAAGTGTCAACATATTTTTGCCTTCATAAAAAGAGAAAAGGTGTCAACAGTTCAACATATACTAGTATATCTTTTAGCTCATAAGTAAGAGATGTCGACCTACACGGTGGTTGTTGCTTTTTGTGCAGGATTGCACATTTGCACCCCAAAACTGAAATCATATGTTTGAGAAATTTGCAATATCATTACCACTTCCTTTGTTACTCTCAATTGTTAATGATTTATAGCTTACACATACTGAAGGCCTGAATTGTAGTCGAGTGGGTACCAAACATCTTGTATATAAGATTTTTGAGAACATTGTAAGATTTCAAGAAGTTTTGACGAACATTCATAATCTCAACTCATGTTATATGTTCGGCCAAACTTTTTGCGAATTATTACCTTGACCCTCCCTAACTTTAATATTTAGTATGCCCATATAGCTATGCCTATGGCCCAAGCCCTAATGATACTGATATGTGATTTATACTTTCTTCCTACCAAATCATCTCTCCTTGACTCTGAATAATCAAATTTAGAATGATTAGCATCTCCACCGGCCTTAAGGGGCAAACACTCAACGTTCAATAACTTGGCATCAGAAAACTGAAAGCGAGGAAAAATGATTGGACAGTGAAGGAAGAATAGAACAATTGCTTTTAAACAGAGAAAAGCGAAAAAGCAAAAAAAAAAGTTCTCTCTAAAAGCTACGGTATATTACCACTTACAACCAAATCAACCACTGCACAAAATATAGGATTAGGTTGCAATACTTGCAAATAAGTTCTTCCAATGTTTTAGCTAACATTTAAACTTTCACATCACTTGCATATAACTCCACGCTATGCAACTAATACTATCCCGAAACTCCGTTGTCCAAAGTCCCGTTTTATTTTTATATTCGAATCTCCATGAGGACCTTCTTGGTCCGACTGCATATACAAATAAATCTTCTTCACAAGAGACTCTCATATTGTGAGGTTGCATGGCCCGTTCGAGAATCGAGAGTAAGAATGCAACAAATTGAGGATTTGGCGGTATAGTAGAAAGATCAGATAAACAACAATGTCCATTTCTTTAAAGAAAAAAAAAACACCCCCTTTAAATTACATAAAACTCGGGTACTTTCCTTGAGTTTTTCCAATTGTTATCGTTTGTATGTTCGCACAAGAGAAGGAAATAAGAAAAGAAATATAATTGTGTAATAATCACGCACTATAATCAACCTAGTCATAGTAGTCAAGACAAGTGACGCTCCTTTTTGTTGTACAAGCGAGGTGACAAGCCACATTCGAGGGACGCCCTTCTCTTATGGAACAGTACAGCCTAAATTATCAAGAGTAGACGTCTAAGATTCCGACTATCTCCCTCCTTTTGAAGGTATTCGATAACCAACATGCCTCATATTGCACACTTGCATCAGCTTCTTCTCGCCCAATCGAAAGGTCACCTAATAATAAATAGCTACAGTCTAAAACATGATGAGCTTTAACAAATACAGTATCATTAGAACAATATTCTTTTCGAAACCAGAATGAAATTCCTTGGAACAAAATGACCTAGGATGCGATTCTCACCTTCGCAATATGCGTAATTTGGCAGTCAGTCAAAAGACTCCGGCCATTCTTTATATCTGACTTTACGATATACTTCGTAGAAAGCTCCAGCAAACCTGAGGTGTTATGGTGTAAAGTCCTTGTGAGTCGTTAGCTCACCTTTTAAATTTAATGCCCAATTTCCACGGTAGGTCAGAAACACGTCTAGCCCAGTGACTTGCCTGTTACAGCCAAAATGCTTTGTGAATTGTGATGTGTTTCAAACGACATATGAATACACGAAATTTTCCAAACGTAGTTTACGTGATATCAGAAGCAGCTCATAGCTTCTCGAAACAATAATGAAATTTAGAATAGGAAATGATTCTCACCTTTGTATTGGTTGGTTTAGGTTCAGTAAGAAGAATCCGTGCACTTTGTTCTGACCAGCTTCTATACTCCCTTTGAATAAGCATAATCATAAATGTTTTAAACAAAAGCTTCCTGATATTTTCCAAAGCAGAAGTCTACAGTGAAAGCCAGATGAAAAGGCATTCCTCTGTAGCTCGAGAATCTTTCATTACTTGAATTAACATTAGATCCAAACAACCTACGAAACAACGAAAGCAGAAGAGCAGGACCAAGGGTGTTTCCAGATTTAATTTACTTAGAGAAGCTATGACAGCATCAAACCTTAAAAGGGATCGTCTGTCTTCCACAGAGTTCATGATTACTTCAAGTGGCACTCTGACCAATGAGACTTACGCCTTAAAAAATGTCAATGAACAAATTTAACACACTTAATAGCTACAAAAGATCTGACAATATTTAGAACACCAACATTATGAACGCACTGGAAGACAGATTACATAACCAAAAGAAAAGGAGAGGAAAATGACATATGCTGAATAGTGAATAGTGATGCCTTGATTGAAAAGGTTTCAAGTATGCAAAGTCTGTCATACATCAATAAAGATATTAGGCTTATTCGCAGAATGCCAGCATGTATTTTGGGAGAGGGCGGGGGGTGAGCACATAAAAGAAGGAGCAAGGAAGTTTCAGCACAAAATAGAGTTCGTAGAGCAACTCTTCAACACGGTTAACCATCAGCAAAAATCTAAAAAACTTTGAAACAGTATATTGATGTATCTTGAGCAAGATTTCAATGAAATAACTACAAGTCTACAACCCATTAATAAATGTTACATGAACTGAAATGTTTTTTTTTTTTTTTTTTGAAATATTACATAAACTGAAAGATGATGAATGCCAAGTTCATAGGCAAAAACTTTAAATTCGCAGGATAGTAATCACCTGAACTTTGAACTAATTGGTCTCCTGATGCTCACTTTTCCGGTCGTGCACAACGCAGATCAAGGCACAAAATACTATTCACAGCTTCATAAAACATCTAGATCTTCATTTGTCAGGGCTATCAAACACCATGTATAATTTTTTTTCTTTTTTGGACATTTGTTAAAATAATATCATTGTCACACTTCTCTCGTTATTGGTTACTAACTGCTAGCACTAGTGATCAGCTCTTCTGTTTTCACCTAATGCACATTCATGATACAAAACTTCAGACTAAATTCCACTTCTTCTTTCATACTATATTATATAAGACGTGGCATTAAGAGATAAGAAGATACTTTGCAATAATCATAGGACGATGATTTTGCCAAGGCAACAATTACTACTGCCAAGGCAATTTCATTGAATCTAGTCCATAAAACGGATATATTTGCCTTGGAAGGTATTGATATGCCTTGGCTAAATCATCACCCTAATTATATGCTTCCAATATACCTCCACTAAAAGCAAAACATTTGGTTAAGAGTGAGCACGGAAGAGCAACACAATACTGCAGTCTCCCATCTAACAAAAACAGTCCTAGCCTCCTAGGCTTCGAGTTCTCATGAGTCCTATCACTACCCGAACAAAAATAGGAGGAATCCTATGGAAGTATGATAATATAGATTCAAAGTCTCATTTGGGCCTGAGGATAAATTGAAACAAATCGTGATGAAAATTTCTGAAACATATTGTTGCATTAACTTAAACCAAAGTAAGGTAGTTTCAGGGCGGGCATGAATGGTCAATCTCAATAGGCATAACCACACACACACACACACACACATTTTCAGGCTAAAAGATGGAAGCAGCCAAACGCCAAGTTTAATTAGGCAAAACAGCAAAAGTATGTAAAGTATTTTAATGAAGACAAAAGAAGGCTATCAAACAAACAAAACTGGATGCAGAAATATTAAGTTCGATGCAGTATGAAGACAGGGAGTGGTGTAGAAGCCTACTCCAATAGAGCATATTGTGCCACCAAGGCCCCTACCACATCCATGGGCATTGGACAGTGGTTTCAGATTTTCCGATGTACATGGTTTAATCTCCATGATAGTGATGCTGTTTATCAGTCAGATCTGCCTTACAAGTTTGGTTTCGTCTATTCACAAGTGATACAAACTTCGCATGAAAGATCGAACAAGTGGGAGCTTCTTTTTACTCACTCTCTCCTCCTCTTTGCATTTTCTTCTTCTGCCAGAAGAATACAATTAATGAGTAGCATCCAAGTAATGAATTCCATGCCCAGTGACTACTAGAAAATCCCACTCACACAGTCACACTCCCCAGCAAGCACAAAATTAATCTTACTATACTTCTGTTATAATTTATATGAAACACTTCATTCAAAATTTCATGCGCAAAGATACTTAACTCATTGATACTAAGTAGAAACGACTATTACAAGTCTCTCAAATGGTGAGAAATCGGTTAAGTCACAGGAGAAATTCGGTAGCTTGAAGAGGGGAAAGCTCTGACAAAGATGCAGTGCTTCCAAATAACCATGTCCAGCCGACAGCAAACCTTAAGAAGAACAAAACACAGGTGCTTGTTTCTTGGAGTACATATTCAAGAAGCAAATCCTTTGAAGTGACCTGAAATTATGTGAACCAGATGCTATAGAAGAAATGAAAGCTGCCATAATCTTTATCTTTCCACCTGAAACCTTCAAGGCTTCCACCAAAGAAGCCGCAAACCACACAATTTAAGTGCTTGATCAATCTGCCTCAGTTTTATGACAGGAATCAGGATAAAACAGTAAAGTAATGAAAAGACACGAGAGGAATAATATGAGAAATGCTACATTTCTGTGTCAAGAATGAACACCATGAATCAAATCCTAAGAGGGTGAGATAAACACAAGTTATTTAGGGAAAATAAAAAAAGCCAACAACTCTATTGGTCATTTAGCAATATAGTTTTATAACAAACCTTATTTTTGAAAGCATATTATAACTAACCTATTTTTAGCTTCTATTTAGCATTAAGGTTTATGGCTTTTCGGGAACCTGGCCTGGGCATTTTCTAGACAGGCCGCCCCATGGAGACTAGCTTTTCTTATCCCCAAATTCCTTTCATTTGTGTTGCCCTCCACACATGTTGACATGCAAAACTCAAGACTAGGCAACTGAATTTCCAAAAGCTTTGATCCAAAAATGATTTAGGTCCTGCCTAAATTAACTGTCACATTGTATTCATCAATGTGAATTGCAAAACAAAAAGACAGTGTAGAGGAACTTGAAAAAAGTAAAATTTGCTTACTGAACCTAAAATTCCTTACCAGCTTATAGATGAGCATACAGTAGTGATTCACCCCAGAATCATCTTAGATACGTGACCTTCATTTAAGAAAGATAGAGAAACAGCATAAAAAAGAGAGTAAATTTTGCATACTAGAGCTCAAAGTCTTTAGCAGTTTAGCCATTTGTGAAATCACCAAAACAAGAGAATACTACTATATAGAAGGACCGACACAGACATCATGAGCTAAAACTCTTTAGAAGTTTACAGATGGGCACAGCGAAGAACCTATATATTTACATGATCTTCAGAAAAGAACGAAACAGAAAGAGTACAATGAAAACAAGTATGTGAAACATAAAGTAAGACCTAAATTCAATAAATTCAGAAATGCCTGCCTGCAACAAGAGGCTTAGGTGGAGACAATGATCGGATTTCAGGTGCAGAGCTAGGAAATAATATATTCAGCTTGTGCATGAGAATGTCAGCACGGGATGGAATCTCATTTAAAAGAAACTTCTGAACAATGGGTTTCTTAAACCATTCTAAGATAGAATCCCCAGGGGCTCTTAGAACAACCTTACTGACCTCAAATGGGGAATCAACAGAGCTTAGCATCTGGGCAACCACAATTTTCAAAGTCGGTCCAGTAACAAGTTTGATTCTTCTAGGCACAACACCATAATAGAGCATGCGTTTTCTAAATCTATGAAGTGTATGCACGACTGCAACAAGGGCAGCTCCAACAGATAAGTTTCTGACATCAAGGGACCAGGCGATATGCTGATCAAAGACTATTGCTTTGGGGAAAAGTTTATTCTCATAGGCAACCTTCCAAACACAACGTGCTCTATTTATCTGTCCCATCAGAACAAGATAATTAAGCAGAACATTAACAAAATACTTAGCAGCACCCTCTTCTAACTCATAATCAATCCCTTGAAAGAATTCACGTACAAAAGACAAAACTGGTTGTTTCCTTTGTTCTGGACCAGTGAACAGACCACACATGAAGGCATGTGCCTTGTGCTTCGTAGTACTAAGTATTGACATCAAATGCTTTTCACTCTCATCATCCTGGCATCTGACTAGATGAGCCAGAATTGATGTATATAGTATCAGATCAACTTTTGCAGCCGAGTTAACAAAGGTCTCGAGAAGAGGCTTCGCTGAGTCGTACAATCCACTCTTCATGCATGATTCAAAAAGTTGCCTGATGATGAAATTGTTTGTCCGTATCCCAGAAGAACTCATAAACCGCAGCCACCTTAAAGCTAGATCCACCGACCCTTCTTTAATATAAACCATCAAAACATCACTTGCACTGACATCTGCAGGATAGCCCATGGCTTTCATTTCGAGTAAAATTTTAGCTGCCACATCCACATGTTTCTTGTTGGCCAACAGAGTTAAGAGTGCAGTATATGTGCTAAGACTAGGTCTTAAACCAGCATTTGTCATAGAATTATATAGCTTCATGGCAGGGTCTACTTGCCCAGAGGCAGCATGCATTTCCAATAGACAAGAGTAAGTAGAAGGCGTAGGCAGGAACCCTGCTGTTTCCATATCCTGGAAAACAGACATTGCAATCTCAAGCTTCCCTGATTTAGCATGAGATTCAACCACCATAGTGTAAAGTCCATAATTTGGTCTAAAACCAGCTTTTCGCATTTCATCCCAAAGCCCAAGAGCGGCTTCTAACTTCCCAGCCTTGACATAAGACTCTACTAGCGAAACAAACATACTTGCAGATGGCCTGTATCCAAGACCCCGCATTTCCATGTACAACTTCATAGACATATCAAGCCTTCCAGCTTTCCCCATCAAATCAACCAATGTCGAAAATGTAGAAAAGCTAGGACGAAAAGTCCTCTCTTTCATCTCCTGAAAAAGTTTCAAAGCGCCATCAAGACGACCAGACCTAGCCAAGCTAGGTATCATCAACTCGTAAGTAGCACAATCTAATGAACATCCTGAACCTACCATACTCTCATACACTTCCACAGCTTTATAAGGCAACCCTTTATTCAAAAACAACGTTATGAGACTATTATACGTTTGAGTGTCGACCTTACAACCGGCTTCCTGAATCTTCTTAAAGCAACAATACGACACCTCTAACTTCTCTGCCTTGGCTAGATACTGAATAACTTGATTATAAGCACTACAAGTAGACACCTCATTATCAACAGAATCACGTATCATCTCATCAAAAAGTGATTGCAACTTATCAAAATCCCTACTTTTATTTAAACAATTTAACAATAACATGTAACATTCATCATTTGGCACATACCAAGGCTGCCTCTTTGCCCACTGGAACAAACTGGTCGAGGTTTCGCCATCACCAATAATCTTGATTGCCTGTATCAAATGAGTCATATTAGGTACAAACTGAAGTTTATCCAACTGATTCTCCATTTCAGGGCCCCATTTCCACCTCTTCACAATCTCCACAATCTTGGCTGCTGCAGAAGCATTCAAAAATGGCTTCTTTATCCCACCAGCCATAACATGGTCATCGACACCCGGTTCGACCGAGCGCACGCCTTTACCGGAGTAAATAACACTGCCCTTCTCATCCAGATACTCTATCTCCTCAGTCCATTCACTGCAATTGGGTTTATCAGTGCAGTACCTCCTCGCAAAATTGGGGGTTTTACCTAAGCTGCAGTTTTGAAAAATGGGGGTTGAACCCACATCAATTGGCACATTTTTGAACAAATTCCCATGACCAATTTCGGCATTATTACATGAATTTCGGCTCTGCCCGACGAAAGCTGCTATAAAACTAGGATTTTTGCGGAGGAGAGAGAGGTGACTCCTGCACAAATTTCTACAGTGAAGCATGGAATATATGGAGGATTTATATCTACTGGAGTATGAGAGTGAAGAAGAAGATCCACGTTTTAGTGAGGTTTTCAAAGATCTTACGAAAGGAAAAATGATTATCTGAGACTCTGTGTTAAACCCTAAACCCCCAGAGTTCCACCCTTTCTATATCTCTCTCTCTCTCACTCGCTGTCCGTCTCCTGTTTCTTTTACTCCGTACTTTTCTTAACACAAACTAGCAACAAGGAAATTCAGGTCCGATTTCTTGTGGTGGGACTCAGAGAGCCTGAATTGAGTCGGGTCGAGTTGAGGCGGATTGAGTCATATTGGGGACATGTTTTATTGGGTCAATTGAGTTTTAGGGTTAGGTAGTTTTTCGTTTAAATCTACATAGGTCGGTTTCTGTTGGCGCAAATTTTGGACTGAATCTGGTTGGTTTTTTATTAGACGAGACAGAGATCCAAAAAAGCTCGTTTCGTGCGAGATTGGATAAGTGGGGATAGGAAAGCTGAAACCATTGCAAAACATCTGAAAGCTGGGTAACACACTACGAGACCCTACTTTTTTTGTTTTTTTTTTTTGAAATAGCACTACGAGCCCCTACTAGTGAGGCATGTCACACACAAACCTACAAGTCGAGGTAACGAGCAAGAAATCTAACCCCTACCTCTTGTAAGATACGTTGCTACAGGCTACCCACAACTAATCTAAAACAAAATAATGCGTAAATAATTTAAATCATAATAGATCAGAAGTCTGAAAAAAAGACATTATTTTAAGCTAAGAAGCCTATGTCTCATGGAACTAAATTCGACAATTACTTCGACCGTATTTGAATACTCGAAATAAACTTAGGTAGCTACCCAGTAAAGTCAAGGCTATTTGTATATGTAATATACATTACTAAACATATATGGGGGATAGTAAGGGTATGTTTTGTATTTTTATGTGGTGAGATTGAGGAGAGAGAATTGGAATATGGTGGGGCATGTGGATAAAAAATTAGGGATATATATTTAGAAATGGATATGGATATACATTAAGACTCTCTCTTTTAACAATTGCCATAATGCCAAAAAGAAAACAAAACAGGATTTTGAGTAGGGAACAAGCAAGATACAAGAGACATAGAGGCATACTCTCATAACCTCGCAACTTTTTCCCCATTTTTCATAGTATCAAGCTAAGCATATATGCCAACACACAACCAGTAGTACAATAACCAAAACTTTGCCACATTTATATAATAGAGAAGCACTGAATTGATAAACACATACACTTAAAAATACTAGACTGATCTATGAATAGAATTTCTTGATGAACACATAAACAGTAGTCGGCTAAGGAATCCTACCCTTTAATGACAAAACTAACTTGAGAGTGTTAAGTATATATCTTCTTTATATAATCTTCATGAATCATGTTGTTGCTACTCTTACTTATTCGCCCAAATTGTATAAACTCAGTGAGGAGTAGTCTTTTGATCGGATAACGAAGAAGGCATGGAAACAAGCAGAATAGGGAGTGTTTGGAACAGGATCATGGAAACTCTGTATTTCTTTGTCGCGGTGGGCGTCTTGCTCACGCATTGCGGTACGTCTATTGACGCTTATGATATGTATATCAACTATTTTGTACAAATTTTATTATGTCCCGCTCTATGTATCCCTTGAACGGTACAATTCGCTAACTTATCTCTATGCAAAACAGATGCCAGGCCGACGCTCCTCGCCAAAGACATATCAATTTCACAGAATGTCAAGCACTTGAAGATACTAGACGTAGCAAAAAGCTTAAATATGCTTATGGATGTATCAGTGAAAGATTCAGAATTACAACCTTATGTAAGCTCCCCACTAACATTGCCACCTTATGATTCACTAGCTCCGATATCATTACCCGACAACAATAATTCTCCTCCATATTGTGTATATCCACCACCTAGTTCACAATCCTCGTCACCCATTGTACCCGGGCCAACCGGGTACACCCCAACGCCAACTTCAAGCCAACCTCCAGGCTTTGATGGGTTAACTCCTAGCCCAGCCGATATTCTTCCGAGCCCACCAGATGTTTCCGGCTCACCTAACATATTCCCTGGACCTCCCGAGACTACTCCTAGCCCGTTTACGCCTTTTCCGACCCCGCCTAGTTATGAACCAAGCCCACCAAGCGGAAATGAACCAAGCCCTCCAAGCGGGAGCGAACCAGGGTCACCAGAATTTGTACCGTCTCCTATTGATATCGAACCAAGCCCACCGGTGTTTGAGCCACCAGTAGTATACCCACCATCGGGCAGGACACCGCCTTCTATGGGTGGTCATGGGGCTGGTGTTTGGTGTGTGGCTAAACCTTCAGTGCCTGACCCAATTATTCAAGAGGCCATGAACTATGCTTGTGGATCAGGGGCTGACTGTGATCCACTGCAACCAAATGAACAATGTTTTCACCCAAACACACTTTTGGCTCATGCATCTTACGCGTTCAACAGTTATTGGCAACGAACTAAAGTAGCTGGTGGAACTTGCTCGTTTGGAGGCACAGCCATCCTCGTAACCGTTGATCCAAGTAAGCTTTTTTTTTTTTTTTTTAATACGCGACGAATTGAAGAAACAACAAAATTAACTAATAAAGAGTATATCTGTAATTCTGTTTCACTGTATATATATGTAATAACTTCTCAAGTAAGTTCGAACTTAAATTATAACTTTGTAGTTTATTTCTTTTAAAATACCCTATTGTAAGGATCGAACATCTCTAGCCTTGGCGAGGTTACTGAGAGTCTGAGAGTATAATATATTGTCAATATTGACATAATTGGCCATCAATTCGTTAATTAAGGACATGCAAAGCATATATACGTGCATAGTTGCATGTCATATACTTGCATAATGTAATAACATTTGACCTGGCCTTAGCTTCATGCCCAATTGTCTGTCCACCAATAGATAATTTTGTGCATGTTTGCAGGTTCGCAAGGGTGCCGTTTTGTAAGCTCTTAGTTATCAACAAATTAAGGAAGCACAAGGCAGGATAAATTTGGGACGTAAATGATCAACATTATCTTCCTCAAGAAAGAAAAAGATCGAGTGATTCAGCACACCGGTCAAAATATATAGAACTAGGACAACATATTCAATTGTGCCTTTTGCATGTATGTAGTATTGATCTTTAAAAGACAAAAGTTTTGTATTTTATGGTAAAGTATTCATTATATGTCATTTCAATATATATTTTATTAAAGGTACGTAGTGACGTACTAGTTTTAACTTACTACAGATAAACTCGGCTAGATCAATATCACTTTCTCACTACAATATTTCAATAGGAGTTTTTTTGTATGACACTACCTTTTAAGTTTTCAATTTTGACAAACACTGTCCACCAAAAAAAAAATTCAGCCACAATTTCTCTTGACTCCGGGGTTGACTCACCCTATCTTTTATTCTTTCTTCTTTTGAGCCCGATATTCCCCCTTCACGTTTATTCTTTCACTCTTCTTCGTCCTTAATTACTCTCTCTACTCAACCATTGCTTGGATTTTTTTATTTATTCTATCATCCTTACTCACATATGCTCTCTCTTCAACTCATTTGACTAGATAGAGTTTTAACGACTCTGATTTGGCATTTTGCTTGTGTTGGCACATGATTGGATAACAAAGAGATATGATTCGTTCTCTGATTGATAAAAAGAAGAGAATTGAAGAGTACATAATTGTGCTATTGTTAGATGAACTTGATGAATTGAACGTGAAATTGAGTGAAACTGTAGTTCGAAAATTGGGAAAGGGGGAAAAATGGTGTTGTTCGTACCTTTGACGATGATTATGGTGCACATGATGCTCACAATTGTCGAATCTAGACCTCCATTAGAGGTGATGAGAGAGATAAGGGAGATTCTTGATATGATAGATTTTTCGGGAAGGAAATATCGAGCTTAAGAGAAGAGAAAAAAGCAACGGTAAAGAAGCGGAGAGTGGGTCAACATCGGAGTCAAGAGAAAATGTGGCCAAAATTTGTTTTTGGTGGTATTTGTCAAAGTAAAAGGTCTTATTAAAAGGTGTTGTTTGGGAATTTTTTTTGCTAGTGTTATATGTCACCCACAAATTGTCATAGTTATTCCACCTTCACCCTTAGTGCTCCACTCTTTGTTTTCTCTCTCTCACTTCCCCTTATTCACTCCCAAATTCCTACACCAAGCACTGTCACCACACTCTTCAACGACCTTCTACCACGACACTTTACCATTTCTTTCCACCACACTCATTATCATTCCACCATATCCATATTGGACTTTGGCTTCTTAAGTCCGCCATCAAGAAGGCGACCTCATGTTCACATGTCTAGCATGAATTTCATGTTTTTTTTTCTAAAATTTTTAGATTCTTAAGTCCAAAATCATTGAGAAATATTTTGAATATATCGGAGGAAATTGAATTAATTATAATTATCTTTTTAACCCCGATATTGTATTTTCAAGTTGTATAAAGCATTTGAATGATCAAATATGAGGGACTATGCAAATGGGTTTCTTTGTACACAACAAGTAAAAGTGACTACAAGTTTGTGGTTACACAATTATTACTTAAACTGTGAGAGATGAGTAAAGTAAAAAACAAATGAAAATATAATATTATTTTATTTAAAATTGTTAAGTTACATATTATTGTCGTGTTAGATGAAATTTTTTATATTTTAACACCTCTGAAGAGTATTTTGATCAAAGATTATTGTTGTATAAACTAATATATACATATATATATATATATATATATATATATATATATATATATATATATATATATATGTATAGAGTGAGGATCATAAGAGTACCCCTCCTTAGGTGAGTACTGCGCACCAAATAATAGCCGTCAGATTTATTATTTTCAACGCTCCGGATTAAGCCACCTGTTTTCAACTAGATTAGAAACTGGTTTCCTAATCTTTCCCCAATTCTCCATCATTTCCAATTTTTTCATTTCTCTCTCCTCCAACTCTCCATCTCCTCGACATCTTCTCTCTCCTCCCCTGCGCTCTCATCTCACCTACTTCCTCGCGTCGACGCCGCCACCGCCACCTCCGTCGCCATCATCGCCACCTTTGTTGCGTCTGGTACACGCCGCTACGGTCTCTCTCCTCGCTACTCTCCTTCGGCGGCGCCTTCGCCACCTTCTTCAAATATGTTCGACATTTTCTCTCTCCTGCAACTCAAATAACATATGTCCATCGCCGTCAATCAACGCACTTCTGCCGTCGTCCTCTTCGTCATCGCCAGAAAACTGTTGCTTCAGAGGAGTGCGACAACGACGGCGATTCGGTGCTGCTTGTCACTTTCATTTGCATCTGTTCTCTCTCCTAAAGTCCGGCGACGGCAGCGAATTCCGACATATTCGCGAAGTCCGGCGGCGAAATTCGACAGTAAATTCTCTTTTTCACTCCTTAATTACTGATTCAGCTTTTAATTCTTTTAATTTCAATTGTTACAGATTTCGGTTAGTGAATTACATATGAATTGAATTTTTGTCAGATTATTTGATTCGATTGAATAATCAAATTATTTGATTCGGTTGAATAATCAGATTATTTGATACGATTGAATAATTTGTTGAGGAAGTGCTAGAAATGAGTAGCAGGTGTTTGATGAAATGCCTTAAAGAAACTTTCATTGCTGCCTAAATTTGTTTTATGTGTGCTACATTGAACTTTTTGCTAGAAGCAAAAGTTGTCATTCTATGGGATATATTTGTGATTGTATGGATAATCGGTGTCATTGTATGGATAATCGGTGCATCGGATGAACACTAGTTGTCGTGGTATGGATAGTCGGTGTCATTGTATGGACACTCTTGTGTCATTCTATTGACACTCTTGTGTCATTGTATGGACAATTGGCATCATTGGATGGAGGTGTCATTGTATTGACACTCTTGTGTCATTGTATTGACAGTCTTGTGTCATTGGATGAAGGTGTCACTGTATAGACACTCTTGTGATATTGTTTGGCAAGTCGGTGTCACTGGATGGACACTCTTGTGTATTGTATGTATAGTCCACATTTCGGTAGATTACTTGTGAGAGTTCTTTGAGCATTACTTGTGACATAGATATCATGTAATTGTCGTTGTAGTTGTGGTGGTGGTGGTTGTTTTAGTGGTGGTTGTTGTGGTGTGGTCGCATTGTTGGAGATATAGCAAATTAGGGTGGTGGTGGAGATACTTTTATGATCTCTAATTTCTAGTTTGTGAGTAGTAGCGTCGTGCCTTTTGTTTTCTCCTTGAAAGCTGGCTAGCTCAATAGGAAGAGCATCGTGCAAGGCACGAGGTGTGGGTTCAACTCCCACGTCAGCTAGAAATTCCTAGAAATCTTTTAATCTATTGTAGATCCTCGAACAAGGTTGACAGTTTGGAGAGAATCTGTTCTCATTGTTTTTGATAAGCATTGGTGAGCAGGCTTAAGTTTTCATTTATGAATTTCCGAGTATGAATGGCAGCAAGATTGAATGTATGGTATCGTTGCGATGTGTCCAGATACACTGAAGGAGCACATAGATGTTGTCGTGAGGTTAAAGATGTTTGTTGTTGTTGTTTTACATTCAGCTCTCATTTATTTAGTCCCCCAGTCCCATAAAGCGTAAAAACATTATGTATATGTTGATCTTCTTGAATGAATTTTTGGAAAGTAAACCTATTTTTGGACCCTTCTATTTTCACAAACACAATAACTAGCTCAATACAACATTCCCATCTCAGACAACACAAGTAAGAAAGCCCGTACCATAGCAGCCTGAAGTCAAACGAGAACACATACACATAGAAAGAAAAGATGAGGATGTGTTTCACCTTGATACCATATAGTTTCAACAGGAATTGCAGCACTGATGTTATGGCAGACGGGTGTAATCGCTTTTGCAGCTATCCTATAAAAGCGAGGCACAAAGTCACAATTTACTACGTAGGAGAAGTGACTACTTTGATCAGGATCGCAAGAACTTGATCAGCACAATAACTTGCAAAAAAAGTCCAGACAAGGGCTCAAAAACATGGCCTATGTGGGAGTTGAACCCACACCATTCATGCAACTGCATGATGCTCTACCAATTTGAGCTAATAGGCTGCTATTCATACCAATCGCATTATATAGATTAAATTCAAAACCTCACACTCTCACAGTCAATCAGTCATGCTCAATAGTATTCGACAAACATACATTAAACTTTTAAAAATTCATATACAATTGAATCTGAAGCACACAAAAGGTACAACTACACAGGCACCTCCATCATCAGGACATGATCAGTTTGTGAATAGCTCACTTTGAACACACCATAAATCATCGGAAACTAGGTTCATCCACTCTGTTTGTTATTGATTGACACACGTTTGTTCATAGAGTGACACACGTTCCTCCATAAAGTGACACCGACAAAGAATGCCACAGCCATAAAGTGACACAGGGTTGTCCATAGAGTGACACACAGTTGTTCATAGAATTACACAACTATACAATGACACACGTTTGTACTTAGAGTGACACGAGTTTGTACATCAAGTGACACACGTTTGTCCATAGAGTGACACAGACTGTTTTCACCCAAAAAATTAATCTCAAACCTAGTGTCATTTTATTAAAACATGAAGGACAGAGAGGAACTTACTTCCTCAAAATCAGGTCACCAAGCAACCATAGAAAGATAGAGTGACACAAGTTTGTCGATAGAGTGACACAACCATAGAATGACACAATTAGTATCTTGCGTTTAACATAGAATGACACACGTTTGTTCATACAGTGACACAATTTTGTCGATAGAGTGACATAACCATAGAATGACATAATTAGTTTCCTGCTTTTAACATATAATGACACACGTTTGTCCATAGGATGACACAATTTGTTTCCTGCGTGTAACATCGAATGGTTTGTCCATAGAGTGACACAGGTTTGTCCTTAGAGTGACACAGGTTTGTCCATAGAGTGACACAAATTTGTCCATACAGTGACACAAGTTTGTCCATACAGTGACACATGAGACATAAAATTAAACCTAGTGTCATTTTATTCTTCAGTAATTGTCATTGTATTTTCCACGAAATCTAAAAATCTCAAAACCACAAATTTAATACTAAAATTAGATCGTTCAACTCATATTAAAAACATAGTGTCATTATACTGTTAGGTTTGTGTCATTGTATTTTCCATGAAATTACAAATCCAAAAATCTAGAATCACACGAACAAACAAGAACAAATGAATGAACAAATCAAAAATCAAAATAGGTCACGTATATAGATTAACAAAATCAAAATTCCGCAAAGATTACATAAAATCGAAAAAAGTAAGATCAAAACGTAAAGAATACTTACCTAGAATTTTGACTTCATCAGCACGCAAATTAATTGAATCAAAATTTCGTGATGCATAATCTCGTCTCGATCTTTACATAATAGTCGTTACTAAATTCGATCGAATCGAACAAATCGAGATCGCGATTTCTCCTGATTTTACCATCATTTTCTCGATTCAAGAACCTGATGTTAGGCGTTCTTCATCATTGATCTAAATTCGCAGTGATTCTATGTAAATTCGAAACCCATATTTGAGAAATTTGATGAATTTTTGTAAGTTATTTGGGGATTTTGGAAGAGAGAGAAAGAGGAGGAGACGAGAGGAAGAGGAGAGAGAAAGTGAGTGAAGAGAGTGACGGGAATGAAGAGGGAAGGCTTCTATCTTTTTTTTTCTTTTTTTAATTTTTGCGTATAATACGCGCGTGTGTCATTGTATGTGACATTCTGTGTCACTTTATGGCGGTGCGCAGTTCTCACACGAGCAGGAGTTCGCACCTGATCTCGCCTGTATATATATATATATATATATATATATATATATATATATATATATATATATATATATATATATATATATATATATATATATATATATAGAGTGAGGATCATAAGAGTACCCCTCCTTAGGTGAGTACTGCGCACCTCATCATAGCCGTCCGATCAAGCATTTTTAACGCTTCGAATTAAGCCATATGTCCCTCTCATAAAAAAAAGAAAATAATCTTGTTGACATCCACAACTCCCGTCCATTGCTTTTTTTTTGTTTCTCTCTCTATAAATTTCTCTCTCCTCTCATTTCCTCTTCCCAGCTTCACGTCATTTCCTCTTCCTCCAACTCACAATTTCTCTCTCCTCGCCCTGCGCCACCTCCCCCACCTCTGTTGCGTCTGGTGAACGCCACCGTCGCCGCGATTCCGGCACAACTTCTACACATCATCGTCGTCCTCGCCACTGTCTCTCTCCTTGTTCTCCACCGCCTTTTATGCCGTCGACTCGAATCTATCGCCGTCGGTTTTGGTTTATTTCTCCTCTCTCGCGTACTCCGACACATCAACCGCCGTCGTCGTCGCAGCCACCACTACCTCCGTCGCGTCAGGTGCACGCTTCATCGATGAATTTTTTGAGACGAAATCATCGATTTTCGATGTAAGTTTTCTTCTTCTCCAAATCCGATCTTTTTAATCGCCGGCGATGTCGAGACTCCGGCGATGGCGAGGTATGAGATGCTTCATTTCCACGTCGTTGTAAATTCATTTTGATTCGCTCGTTTATTTGCTTTCTACTATGTCAAAATCAACAGTATTTGTTTTGATTCAAGATGATTCTTCGATTTTTGTACTCTCCTCTAATTTCGATCGAACTTTAGATTCGAGATGATGATTCGATTGCATGCAAAAGTTGATGTTTTATGTGATTTGTTTTGTAATTTTATCGATTAATCGATTTGATTTACCAATTTTTTTCTATTTAGATCAAAATCTAGGGTTTCTAATTTATTTTTGAGGAATTTTATTCGTAGATAATTAGATATGATGATTTGATTGAAGATTTATTTGTTGTTTTTGCGGTTGTTGTTGTTATCTGTGGAGGCGGTGGTGGCGGTGGCAGTGGGTGTGCATACAATGACACGAGGTTGTACATAGAATGGCACAGGGTTGTGCATAGAATGATACATGTTGTGGTTGTGGTTGTGGTTGCGGGTGCGAGTGCGAGTGTGGGTGCCATAGAATGACACGAGTTTGTCAATAGAATGACATGTGTTTGTCAGTACAATGACACTATGCACACTTCGGTGTTATCGGTGATGGTTTGGCCATAGAGTGACATAGGTTTGTCAATAGAATGACACGGGTTTGTCCATAGAATGACACAGGTTTGTTCATAGAATGACACTATGGACACGCGGTGTTATTGTTCGGTTCATTGTATGAATTGTGATTTTGATAGCTCATTTGGTAAAGCATTTGTGTACATACACGAATGTCGTAGGTTCAATTCCTACATGAGCTTTAAATTTTCATGTCACTCTATAGACTTTCTGTGTCATTGTATGTAAGTGTCATTCTATGGATATTTTGTGTCATTATATGCGAGTGTCACTCTATGTGACACTGTGTGTCACTCTATGGCGGTGCGCAGTTCTCACGCGAGCAGGAGTTCGCACCTGATCTCGCCTGTGTGTGTATATATATATATATATATATATATATATATATATATATATATATATATATATATATATATATATATATATACTAGAAAATATCTTTATATTAAGATGGATGAAATTCGTGAACGATTTTTTGAAATAATGCTCATAAACAAATGTTAAACAAAAATGGATCCGGAAAAAACTTGTTCAACATAATGGAGTGCACGTCACCCATTTGTAAAACCGCCAAGGGGCATGGCGGTTTCAGGACTTGTAAACAGTAAAACAAAAATCTCAAATTCTGTGAACATTAAAACCGACACGGTCCTCATGGCGATTTTACTATTCACAAAAAAAAAAAAAAACTAGTCTTAAAACCGCCAATGGTTGTGGCGGTTTTACATATGGGTGATGTGCACCCCATATGGTTGAACAAGTTTTTTTTCCACCCATTTGCTTTAACATTTTTTTGTCGAGCTCTATTTCGTTAAACGTGTGTATTTGTTTTTTTGTTTTATATTTACTCGTACGGAATATAATGTGCATACGCACGCACGCCCATATATGCATAGCTTTTATATATTATAGACCATATATAACTATTAGTATTTCAAATGAGTCATTAATCTGAAGTGTGTAAACGAATCATCATCCCTTAATCATAACATTGGTTTTAAAGAAAAAAAATTAATTTTGCTTAGATTCATGTATAAACTTATAAAATAAGGTTAATTAGTGTGGACATCCATTTTTTCAAAAGTGTGATTCAATGAATATGAGATTACTTCTTGTTGAAACTATCTATCCACACTTGTCCAACTCACTTTTATATAGAGATATAGGATAGGATAATATGACTTAGAGACCAAAAGCTTGTACTACCCAATGTATATGATTTAATTTAAAAATGATTTGAGCAAGAGTGACGTCCTTCAAGAGCTACTAAATATAAGAAGCATATTCTATATTTAGAATAATAGAGTTAGTCTATTAACACTACAACAAAATAGACATTAGGTAACACGCCAAAATATGTTGCCTATTAGTGAAAAAATGTTGCCTAGTTGTTTTGGCAACAAATATAAACTGTTGCAAACGCCTCTGTTGCCTTTTCCTAAGGCGACAGTTTTAAAACAAAGGCAACAAGCAGGCTATGGCAACAGTTTATTGTTGTTGCTACTTTAGGCAACACTTCAAAAATCGTTGCTTTGTTTGGAAAAGGCAACAATCTAATTCTATGGCATTTGGTGCTAACAATATTGAGACTGTTGCCTTTAACATAAAATAAGAACAGTCGCTATCGGCCATATTATCAATTCTATATTATTGTATATAAATAATTTATTCATAATAAACAAAGAAGACAATAATAATTTAAAATATCCATAAAATTATCATTCAAAGTCTTAATACACAAAAGGTCAGTCGTCTACTATGTTCTATGTTACAAAAAACACAAACATTTGTAGATGTTCCTGCCTAATTAGCTCAAAGTTTTAGAACACTCGATAACATAGAATTTCTAACAAGTCAAATCTTCATCTTCGTCTTCAATATTGTCCTCCTCCGCAAAATGTGTTCCTACATATAGTTATAAATAGAAATAAGTAAAGCTAGTAGAATTCAATATCAAAGAAGACTAATTAAGCATTATGACATATTGCGTTGTGTAAATTAAACAAGCTGGCAAAATTTTGGCAGCACCTCCCCTAAAAGTTGACATATACCATTTTTTTTTCTTTCGGCTGTTAAATCACAAAAACAAACACTTCTCCAAATAAATCTCCATTTACAAATCCACACAATCACGTGACTTCGTCCAATAATCAATATATAATATCCAAATCCCACTGGTCTCCACAAGCATTTAACTGCGAAACGCACCCATTACGCAACAACACTATCTAAATATACATTCCACATACGATAACTCATTTTCTAACGTGTGCCCATGGGGCACATGATAAGACTTGATATCCTTCCTTAATTAAGTGATATTCTTCTGAAATAATCAAAAAGATTCCACAATTTGTTTTTTCAAGTGAGAATATCACTTAACTTAGGAAATGAATAGAGTTTTATCATGTGACCTATGGGCACACGTTAGAAAACCCGGATAAAAGATAAGCTATACAAACTAGGAATAAGTGACAACAATATATGCTGTATTTGCCATAAGGAAACAAAGACATGTGACCATTAATATTTTGGTTGTGAATTTAGTAACAGATACAGAGAAATTGGTGTAGAAAAATTAGACAATCACATTCCTCAGGTGCAGTGCTTGGAATAATGTAGCAAATGGACAAGGGTTTACCTGGTCGTCTGGACGACGAGTTGAAGAGGAAGATTGAGACTGAGTCAATCTTAATGTACCCGATCCACTCGCAGCATTATTTTTTGGAGCTTGGTCTGCAGTCAACAATGGTCCAAACATGCTCAAATCAACACTCATTCCACTCATAGCTGGATGTTGCTGAAACTGAGAAAAGAATGAACGTAATCTATTTGCAAAAAATTCTCGATCTTTTTGTCTCTCAAGCTCATATTGACGTGCTACGACCTGTACTTCTTCTTCTCTCTTCTTCGCGGCTGCCTCTTCTATGGCCTTTTGCTTCAACCGAGAAGGAGTCACACCTCTGCCATACAATCGTAATCGACGACGCTTTTCGTCTTTAGAATCAAATAGAGAGGCAATGACATCCTCTACATCTTCACTTTCTGTATAACTCGAATCCTTAAGTTCACCCTGCATCAATAACAACCATAAGTTCTACAATATTGAGCTAGTGTAATATATATTTTAAACACCAAAACTTACAATGATCCTGTCTCGAGGGTCCCCTGCCTTGCGCTTTGTCTTTTTCTCCTTTCGAGTTTCCATAAATATTTGAGCTGGAGTCGGATCCTTAGTCGTATTATTTTTCTTTTTCTGCATTTTAAAAGTTAAAATCATAAGAACAAGAATACAAATGAACAAAAGGCAGTGTAACACGAATAATCCTACTATAAAAAATTAACAAGCAGTGCTACTTATGTTATTTGAGGGTTGTGAAAATTATAAGATCATAAATTGCATTAAGATTCTCATGCACATTAGGAGAACTAAATGTAATGAAAAAGTAAACCATAGCAGTATGAATATATGCTCTCAGGTGCAGGTGAGGATGAGAATGTCATTCCTATAAGAATGCTAGGTACTCCCGTAGAAATGTTAGGACTTTCTCCAACTCAAGAATGCTAACTCAATAATGAAAGAAATACCCATTCTTCCTTGACTCTAGCAAAGCTCCTCGGACCTGCGGTGTGTTGAATATTTTTGTTCTTTCACTTCTTTGCCGAAACCCTATTTTTAGTGTATTTTTTACTGATATCCTGCAAACATGGCCAAAGAAACTATTAAAGCTTTCAAGAAATAGTTTTACAATATCAAAACAATGAGAAAAAACTGTAACACTACGGAATATGGAAAGTGGTTTATGGAGTTGGTTTGTCCCATATTGGGAAACTAAGGCTCATATGATCAGTTTATAATAGATTCATACCATTATACTACCAACAAGACCTTCACCTTTTAGAGCCCACGAGAGGATTTACGGGCCTAGGAGGTGACTACCCATTTTATTGGGATGTGTTGCGACGGACGGTGGTTCGGGCTATTACAAAAACCATTAAAACAAGAATTCAATACATAAATTAAAGCACATTACATCTTGGTCTTTGGTGTTCCAATGCTTAAGAAGAGCCTTGAACATTTTAGTGAAACTACAATGCTCGTTTCAAAAAAGGTACTCCGTACTAAATAATTTTGAAACAAGTTTTGAACAATTTTCAAACTAGTATAAAACAGATGTGGATGAATAAGTGCCGCTTCTCTTTATGAATCTATATTCCACCCACAATTTCTCATATTAACTGAGCTCGATGAATAAGTGCACAATGATTTAAACTGAAAACTCATTGAGTAATCCAATGCTCAATAATTTAGCACCATAGACCATATAATTAAAACTACATTCCCGATAGTTTCAAGTATATATAGTCCGTAAAAAAGAAAGTATATATAGTCATTAAATTTAATAACTGGATTTTTTGTAAAAAGATGAACCCAATAGATTTACTCCACGATTTTATATTAGTACTACCTTAGCAATTAAGAAATGAATAGATACGGAGTAAAATTTAGAAGAATTTTAATCATATCCTAAACATTAATGCAAAATTTTGTGGATCATGGACGTTAAATGAATATACAATTCAAAGAGAGCAGACTTATAGAAAAACATCGACTCCCTCCGTCCTATATATTCTCCATTTTAATTATAATACAGTGGGACGAATAAAGTACTCTGTTACACAAGTCTGGACCTGTTATTTAAACGTCTATGGTCCAAACATAGACCTGTAGCATAGAGGTCTAGCGTCTTAGTGTAGACCTTTGATTCACAAATCCGGGGTCCCAGCTAGCGTAGACCTGTGATTCATAAGTTCGGTGTCTGATTGTAGACCTATGATTTACAGGTTCAGGATCTGATTGTAGACCTATGATTTATAGGTTCAGGGTCTAAGCGTAGACTAGTGATTCATAGGTCCGGGTTCTAAACATAAACCTATGATGTATAAGTCCGGGGTCAAAGTGTAGATGTCCAATTTGGAGGTCTGTGTTTGAAGATTGGACCCATGAACTAGAGATATGTCATGTACTCATGTAGCATCATTTTCATCGAAAAAAGGCAGGGAGGCAATGAATGAAGTTGTTCCATTTACACCATGTGTATGGTTGACCAAACAAAACCATATCCAATCACACAACCAACCAACAACAAAAAATAAAAATAAATATTAGATTATATCCAATAATTTGGTACAAAAACCCAAATATCCAATAAGATAATGCAAAGCCGATGAGTTTCGAAGTGAACAAAATGTAACAAATCAAACCTAAATGTTTCCATTTTACTTCTGATTGATGTAATTAATCAAATTATGATAATAAAGACGTTGAATTTCATCCTCTTCTATCTTCACGGTAGCGGCGATATGTAACCGGTGGTGGTTGGTTGAAGAACGAATCAGCGCGGTCGGACGATAATCAATGATATGCGCCTCAGGGTAGGTATTGTCGGAGCTCCAAATTTGAGGAGTAATTAAATTCGAAGTAAGATATTTGCAGTTAATTGAAGAGAGAGAGATAGAGAGGGGAGATGAGATGAGATTTTGATGATGGAGTGGCATGAAGGCAGGTGGTCTTGAAGGTGAAGGTGAGGAAAGCAGAAATAAGTATAGGGTGTTTAGACAGAGAAATATGTATGGGTATGCCACTCACATTTGTGGGCGACATTTAGCAATCCAGTTTTTAAACTTAAAAGGTAATGTTTGTTAAAATCGAAAACTTAAAAAGTGATGTTTTGCAAAAAAAAAAAAAAAAAAAAAAAAAAAAAAAACCCTCGAATAATAACTTAAATTAACCTCTCTACCTCAACAGCTAGTTCATAAAGAGAAAAAGTTCTGAATTTTAATGACCAAGGTCCAGGTGGTCTAACTCATTGATGTTATGGTGATAACTGATCGCGTATAAGGCATAATTAATTAATTATGAAATAATATGTAATATGGTTACTTGTGAGACCTTTTGACACCTCCATGGAAAAGACAAGGCGGGACATGGAAATGTCACGCCAAGACAATTGACGGTATCTCAAGGAAGTCGCGACAAGGGGATACGCTAGTGATGCATCACTTCTCCATGACGATTGATCAAAGATCCGCGGTGATTGATCAAGAGACTCGCCTCGACCGATCAATGATCCGTGGTGGTCGATCAAGAGAGTCGTCTCGACCGATCAAGGATCCGTCATGCTCGATCAAGAGACTCGCCTCGACCGATCAAGGATCTGTGGTGATCGATCAAGAGACTCGCCTCGACCGATCAAGGATCTGTGGTGGTCGATCAAGAGAGTCGTCTCGACCGATCAAGGATCCGTCGTGCTCGATCAAGAGAGTCGTCTCGACCGATCAAGGTTCCGTGCACTAGTACAAAACATACCATAGACGTCGGACTTTTTTTTTATAATAGACGTCGGATATGGCGTCGACGTTAAGTTGGCCGACATCTATTAAAAACAAATAGACATGGAATTTTAGTCTCATGTCTATCACTTTAATAGACATGGGATTTTTTTAAAAATACGACGTCTGTACTTACTTTATACATGAGATTTAGTGAAAAATCCCATGTCTATTCTTATAATAGACGTCGGACTTTATTGAAATCCCATGTCTATTACTGACGATAGACGTCAGTCTTTTAAAACTCCTATGTCTATTAATAATATAGACATCAGGCTTTGTTGGAAAACCGACATCTATGTGTCTTATATAGGCGTGTGTTTGTACGAAAAAACCCACGTCTAATACGCAACATTTTCTTTTTATAAAACCTGCAAGGCAGTATACACGCAACAATGCATACACTGCTCAAAGACAACCAAAATGCATTCAAACAACCAAATTGCATTCTTTCAATCTGTCTTTCGATTCCCAAACATAACTCATCTATACACATTTCTTTCCTAGAGTTCATGTACCACTACAAGTCTACAATACTATTAACGTTGTGCCCCAACAGAGCTCATAAAAAAAAAAAAAAAAAAAAAAAAACTTCAATATGGTTGTGCCCGATTTGTGCCCAACTAAACATTAAGATAGTTTGCCTATAAATCTCGAACCTCGTCAATTTCGTCCTGAGAGTACATCGTTTTGTCTTGAAATTGCTGAAATGTTATGCATTTAAAATGTGTTACAAAATGATATATCACCCGTTGTACCATAAAGTAGATTTAATTGTAGTTTATAGAATTTTATGTACTATAGAGATATCTACCTCGTGTATGGATTATGTATGGATAGAATGAGCAATGATTTCCAACATGTATCTCATGACGTAATAACCACATTCTGAAATCCCTAACTCACGAGCACACTCGAAAAGAAGAAAAAAAATTATGTTAGAATATAAGATATACAAGTAGATATTTTTTAGACAGCACACATGTTTACATACAACGAGAATACTTGCATATTATTCGACAACGATCCTCGTCTTTTATCTTAACTCTGTTTTTTTTTTCTTACTTCTGTAGAATGACTTAAATGATGTATCATGGGAAAGGACAAACAAGTGCATGCCTTATTGGGCATTTCTCGATCACACAGAAGTCCTGTGCCATTCTTCTACTTCATCCAACCTGATTTGATCCCATGGGCCACATCTCCATCTATTTCTCCATCCTTTTGAAGAATCGATCCCAAATATCGAAAATACTCAGATCCCTGAACAATTTCACCATCCAAATTGATCGTCCCCGTCTCCGTTTGCCTACTGCCGCTAAACTTACACTCCAAATACTCGGTCTAACTCCGGCTCAACCAAAACCCTCTCGACTCCAAAGTGTGCCTCCATAGTTCCAACCTCCTCACCAAATCTTCTTTCATTTCTGAGATCAACATTACATCATCTGCAAACATCATGCACCACGGTATATCATCCTGGATTGACCTCGTCAATTCGTCCATGACTATAGCGAAGAGAAACGGGCTAAGTGCAGACCCTTGATGCACTCCAATTGTAACAGGGAACTCTTCTGACTTCCCTACACTAGTCCATACACTCGTGGTAGCTCCCTCATACATGTCCTTAATGATGTTAATATATTTTTGCGGAACTCCTTTCTTAGTTAGAGCCCACCAAAGCACTTCCCTTGGTATGTACCTTGTCATACGCCTTCTCCAAATCAATGAACACCATATGTAGGTCCTTCTTCCTATACCGATAAGTTTCCATTGTCTGTCTTATGAGATGGATTGCCTCCATAGTTGACCTCCCCGGCATAAATCCAAATTGGTTCTCCAAAATCTTCACACTTCTTCTTAATCTATGCTCGATCACTCGTTCCCAAAGTTTCATTGTATGACTCATCAACTTGATCCCGCGATAGTTGGCACACTCCTGAACATCTTCTTTGTTCTTGTACAAAGGGACCAAAGTGCTCTTCCTCCACTCCACCGGCATCTTATTACCTCTCCAAATCATATTGAAAAGCGTCGTCAACCATTCCACACCTTTGTCTACAAGACACCTCCAAACCTCAATAGGTATGCCGTCTGGGCCCACGGCTTTCTTCCGTCCCATCTTCTTCAAGGCCATCCTCACCTCTCCCTTCTGAATCCTCCGCATGAACTCTCGATTAACAATACATGGATGAATGTCCACATTTCCAATATCTTTCACTCGATCACCATTGAACAAGGTATCAAAGTACGATCTCCATCTCTCCGTAATCTCCTTATCGTCAACAAGGACTTTTTGATCGACATCTTTGACGCATTTCACCCTACCAATGTCCTGAGTCCTCCTTTCCCTGATGTGCGCAATTTTGTAGATCTCTTTCGCTCCTTCTCTAGTATTCAATCTTGTGTAGAGGTCTTGGTTCACCTTTCCTCTTTCATCTCTTACAGCTTTCTTTGCTGCTCTTTTTGCATCCTTATACTTCTCGAAATTCTCCTCACTTCTATCTTTCCCCAAACTCTTATAACATTTTCGCTTGTCCCTTATTGCTTGTTGCACTTCCTCATTCCACCAAGATGTATCCTTACTCGGTAGAGCTTTCTTCTTAGATTCACCGAGAACCTCGTTTGCCACCTCCTTTACCTTATGCGCCATAGTGACCCATAACGAGTCTACATTCTTTCCACACTAGTTGCCCAAACATTTGTCCCAGCCATCTTCTCCAAGAAAGCCTCAATGTGCTCCCCTTCAACTTTCCGCCATTTGATCCTTGGCTCTACTTGTGGCCGCCTCTTCCCAAGGCCACCCTTAGCTCTGAAATCCAGTACCACCAATCTATGTTGCGTAGCCGCACTCTCCCCAGGTATCACCTTGCAATCCGTAAAGCTCTTACGCCAAGCATTCCTTACCAAAAAGAAGTCAATCTAACTCGCATTACTTCCGCTCCTGTACATCACCAAGTGAGACTCTCTCTTCTCAAACCACGTGTTCATTATACCCAAGTCATATGCTAACGCAAAATCCAAAATACTCGTTCCGTCTTCATTTTTCGATCCATAGCCAAAACCTCCATGCACGCTTTCAAAACCGTGTCTCGTTGATCCCACATGCCCATTAAGGTCCTCACCAATAATCAACTTCTCCCCACTAGGGACCCTTTGCACCACCTCTTCTAGCTCCTCCCAAAATTCCTGAAGAATAGATGCATCCAATCCAATTTGTGGTGCATAGGCACTTACAACCGTCATAATCTCATTCCCAATCACTAACCTCACAGTCATAATGCGATGGCTCTTCCTCGAAACCTCCACCACATCATCTATGTACTCCTTATCAATAATGATACCAACTCCATTCCTACTCTTATCCTTTCCATAGTACCAAAGCTTAAACCCCATGGTGTGATCTCCTTACCTTTCGCTCCAACCCATTTCGTCTCTTGTAAACACATAATGTGAATCCTTCTCCTCCTCATAACCTCCACCACCTCTGAAGATCTACCTGTCAAAGACCCGATGTTCCGCGTTCCAAACCTAAGCCTACTACCCTTACCGTTATGAATAAGCTTCCTTACTCGCTCCCGTCCATGATTTGAGAACCTTTGCACATTTGACTTCACCCCTGGGAGCCGAAGTGGCGCGTCACTTCGGGGTGACGACCTAGCAACCCTTGCATATTTTTCACTACACCCAGGTTTAGGAAGTGTAGCGCGACCTTGCATATTTGACACCACCCCCGGGCGGCGGATTGGCGCGTCGCTTCGGGGCGACGACCTAGAGACCCTTGCATACTTATCACCACACCGGGGTCCAAGAATGTGAGGAGTAATAAAAGTAAGAGAGATAATGGGAGAGAGGATGTAGACTATTTTTGGTAAAACTTGCTGAAATAGTAGTTGAATGCTGAAATAGTAGTTGAAAGCTGCAATAATAGCTGAAAGTTTTTAACTAAAAGTATTAGGAGTGTTTGGCAGAATTAGCTGATATATGAGCTGATATATATAAAATTACATAAAAATGCATTATTTATTTTTAATCTCATTTTATTTTAGTAAATCATTGAGGGTCAATTAGGAATAAAATTATGATAAACTAGCTTATTTTAAATCAATTTTTCTAACATGTGCCCATAATAAAACTCCAAATTCTTTCCTAATTAAGTGATATTCTCATTTGAAAAAACAAATAATGGAATCTCATTGATTAATTGAGGAGAATACCACTTAATTAAGGAAGGAATTTGAGTTTTATCATGTGCCCTATGGGCACACGTTAGAAAAATCCATTTTAAATAAGTTACATGGGGTAACTTATTAAATAAGCTAGCTTATTATTTAACCAAACCAATTTGTTTGGTCAAAGAGCTTAAAAAACTTGTCAAATAAGCTATTTTGGCCAAATAAGCTACCTTATTGTGCATACCAAACATAGCGGTAATAATTTAATAAAAGTGGGAGAGAGAAATATGTTCCAAAATCGATGGTGCTTTCGAGGTGGACGTCCCAAAATGCAATATGGGGCGTTTGAGCTGGGACGGAGGGAGTAGTTGTTAGGAGTCCTTAGAGATGACCTTAATCAAACTCTGAACTCTTATCTTCCCCGCCAGAGGCGCCAATTAGGACGGAGGCGCGGTGGTGAAAGCTGAGAAGTAAATGACAGCCGCGATGCTGCTTCCTTCGCGCTTTGTGAAGTGCTTCTCCCATTCAATCTCTCCTTCGCATTCCAATACCCTCCAAGATGTCGCTTCTACTTTACCCCAAGGTCACTCTCTCTTTCCACCTCCTCTCCCTTCTCCTTTATGCTTCAAACTTTATTTAACAATGTATCTTGCTAAACTCTACTTCGTTTCTTTTTAATTGTTCTATGTTTATGAATTTGATTCTTGTGTTGATACTCGTGGTGTGGTGAAATTAGACTATCGAAAATATATCATTTTTGTAATTTGTACACAGGAGAAATGCGACTCCTTTTGGTATGGACTATGGAGAGAATGTCTGATTGTGTATGTAATTGACCGAGACCGCCGTGAGAATGAAAGAAGCAGCCCCAAGGTTAATAAAACAGTGAGCGTTGTACTGTACAATGGGGTTTACAGCTCTATTTCTACCCTGGGGCTGCTTCTTTCAGCTCCACCTCAATGTGTAGTACAACTGTTACATGTAGTCTGTAGGGTATCAATATTTTAAGTTCCGTGTAAGCACAGGACTTGGATTTCAGCTTTGTATGCGCTGTGCCCTTCTTTATTACTGGCCATTTAGAGTGAGCCTGTAATGCTTTCGCGAGCTGCTAAAGTGCTAAGCTGATTAATCTTTCCCTAAAAATTCGTAAATGGATTTACAACTGTTGTTGGAGGGAACCCGGATTCAATAAAAGAGAGTTTATGCTCGGGAATTTACTTTGGGGAAGTGTAGGGTTGTAGCCACACTAAAAAGAACAGAACTTACCCCAGAGATGGGCCGGATAGTTTAGCTGAATCCCTCAACATCTTTCCAAGTACTCGGTTGAAGAGTACCTAGGTTGGACTCCCCTAAGAGGACTCAACTCAAACAGGAAGTGGTACTCGTATCCGTTGGATTTAACCCATCCACAGAAGCAAAGATACCCACTCAAACAAATCCCTGTAAAAGTAGCATGGAGATGGGCTCATTTGCAAACTCAGTCCGTTAGAATTCGAGCCCAACGTGGGCGTCTTTGTGGCGCAAACACAAGAGGAAAGCACATGATCATGTGAGCTGAAAGTACAAGTATGAGCTGTGAAAACTGGTAGAGAAGTTGGTAGAAAGAAGATGCTTTATTTGCTATAATTTTAGGTTGTAAATGCATTTTGTCAGTTTGTACAAATCATCTAGGTTTTGCCATGAGCATTGGTAGTCATAGGTTGTACATTGTTTTGGTAGATGGAAATACACACAACTACAGCCTCAAATTGCTCTGCAAATTCTCAAAACCCTTGTTCATTCATTTACTCTGTTTTTACAAAGAAATCAAGCTGGTACAATGGCGGCACAATCTTATGATTCTCAACAATCCTGGAGCACAAGTTCACACTAGTTCAGTCCAGAATCACTTTAATCGAAAATTGCATTTCTCACCGCTGGAGTGTGTCTGCTAAAAAAGCAGGCTTATTTAGAAACCTCAAGAAGTAGCAATACAACCTTCTGCGGCCAAAAAGAAAAGTAAAAATAAAGCTGAAAGCAAAGCTTATTTAGATATTTGTACATGTGACCAATGCTGCTGCTACCAGCTGACTTTCAGTCATAATGGTGGCTAAGGACTGCATTATATCCAGGATTCCAGGGTAACTTCACTAGTAGACCTGTGTGGATCATTGAGTGTTATTCTCCATCGGCGCTGGTGCTTTACCTGTGTACAACTGGATTTATTGTTGGCTATTATCATGGAATTGAATTTAGTTTGGTTGGCAATATATTTCATTTATTTTTTGGAGGTATACCAATGTACTTTAACAACGTGAGGAGATCAACTTTGTCTCTATCCAAGCACCAACTCAGTTTATCATTTTCCAGCTAACGAGAGATTAAAAATGTACCTAGATAGTTCAGTTTTCAGCTCTTTTTATTGGCAGGATGAAAGATGCTATGACTTGATGTGTTTTTGGCCAAGTATTTTATACATTTGGAGGAAAGGGCAAGCAGTCTAAATCATGCAGGGAAGATCATCAGCCTTTGCTGTAATTTTCACCAGTGTACTTAAAAAGAATAACCTTCTTTTTTCCCGTGCATACGCGCTGATTACCAACTAGCCCTCTGTCGTCTTTGCTGAACTCAACGTTTCCTTATCTGTGGAAGCTATTCCTCAAGTACCACACCAATATGACAATCAGAAAAAGGGATAGTTAATAATCGGTCTCATAGATCTCTTGGTACACATATTCTATTCTTATATTAGTGGCTGACCTGCTATTAGCGACCAGATTAGAAACATTACACTCATTTGTGGCTCAAAATGGTTTAATTAGTGTCTAACTTATTATATGTTTGGGCAGTAGTTTAATATAAGCTGAAGAATGGCATGTTTTGCAGGGATTGCAAAAGTTGTGTTGAAGAAAGGCAAGACTCAACTCTTCAAATTTGGAAGTCCTATGGTTTACAGTGGGGCAGTTGATAGAATAGTTGGTAGACCACCTCCTAAGACTGGAGATGTTGTTTTGGTAGCTGATGGTACAGAAAAACCCATAGGGTGGGGGTTATACAATTCTGTTTCTATGTTCTGTGTTCGTCTAATGCAACTTGAAGAGGAAACACTGAGGTTGGTATGCCACTATACCTATCAGCTTTGTACTTTATATCTTCTTTTTTTTGTATGAATCCGCGATTCCTTCTGTGCTGTGTAGTGATCCGTCTTGTGCACTGAACATGGAGAGACTACTGAAACATAGGATTCAAGTGGCAACTGATTTGCGAAAGCATTTGAGGCTTCCTTCAACAAACACAAATGCATATCGTCTTGTGAACAGTGAAGGAGATAGGTTTGTGGAACAGATTAGAAGAAACTTTTCTTTTCTCTTCAGCCTGCTGCAACTGTTACTCGCTTGCTTTTTAACTTATTCTGATGATGTTTCCGTTGCTACTCTTCAGGTTGTCTGGACTCATTATTGATGTCTTCGATGATGTAGCTGTTGTTGCATCTTCTGCTGCATGGGTTGAGAAGTACAAGTCAGATATTGAGTCTTGTATTTATAATGTTGGTTGTATTAGTCACATCAACTGGCGACCCTCAGTAGATATTCTGAAAGAAGAGGGACTAGACCTCGTACAATTAGGGTGTACACCTGACGCTCAACATTCAAGGGTAAAGGTAGGTTCCTACTTTTTATGGTCTTTATAAAACTAACATTTGTGTTCCTGTCACACTTATGTCTGTTAGTTTAATTCCATAAGATTCCTAATCATGTCTCCGTGGAGGGAGGGGAAGAAGTTATAAAGAGGGGAAAAAAGACAAGGCCTTACTTCCATTGCTATAGCATCATAGAGAATGATGCAGATTTGAATAACATACATGATAAACAAATGGTAAACTGAATCATGACAGAAATAGCGAATGAAATGCAGTAATATTTTTGTTGTTTTTGTGTTTGTTTGAAAACGGAAATGCAAAGATAGACAGAGAGAGGTTTATAAGTTACAGAGGCACCACTCCTAAACTCTAACTTGGGAAGAGAGTTCTTAGTCTAAATGTATGATACAGAAACACCACATACAAATAACCTAAGCTGGCACACCATTCAAGCCTTTCCCTAAGCATAAACTACTGAAACTAAAAGTGTTTTTGAGAATCCACTAGCCATGACATTACTTTGGACGATTTTTATATGTTTTGTGATTAATGGAAAATGAAAATGCAAGGAGGGATATGATTTTGGCCTTAGTTACGGAGACACCTTCTAAGGTTACAGAAAATGGTCTTCAAAAGACACTAAGGGTCTAAGAACAACTCTCACTTACAGAGACAGGGTAGAACTTAGATTTGGTTCAACACAAATGCACCCTTGAGCATAAGCTACTATAACAACCAAGACAAGAGAAACTCTCAAGTTTTTTCATATCACATAATCTGATTTTTACATTGCTAATACGGCCCTATATATACAGAAAAACTAGCTTACAAGTTGTTACAATAATGTAAGAGAAACTATTACAACAAGCTGAAGAAGTACTTAAAGAAATACAAAGTAAATAAGCTAATGCCACTAGCTAAGGCTGCTGCTGTACGTCTGGGTTTTTGGGGATGCAGATGGCTTATCTTGATCTCTGATTTTTCTGCTACTTGGAGCTTTATTTCAGGCCTTTTTATTTCCTTTGTTGCTCCATCTTTACTCCAAGTATAGAGTTACTTGCATAAGTAATGGCTGAGAATTAATCGTGGTGCATAGGCTGGTTGTAGGCTGTTTTTCTATCAAAAATGGGCTGTAACTTGCTGCCACTTGTTTCTCCTTTTTCATTGTTTAATTCTTCAAAACTGAACTGCCTACTTGATTTTATCATTGAGAGAAGGAAGTGCCTTAAGGGTCAAATAAGGCTGCTTGTTATTGGTAAATAACTCTCCAAGTGGATTAAAGTAAACCCACCCTTACGGGTTTATTGATTTGTTTACCACAATTTCAGCTTCTTGTTTTCTTGTCGAATTAAGTCTAATACTCCCTTGTAAGGACCGATGCCTGCATCAGAGAACCATTTCAATTCCAGCTTGATAATTGTAAATTGTGGTAATATGCTGACCATAATTTAATTTGGAATTAAGTATGCTTTCATAATCTCATACTCCCTCCATTTACATCCAGTTCGCCCGTGTGATTAAAATTTTATACTGTTTGCGCTTCTTGTATTGTGAAGTATCAGTCGACCGGTGCGATTCTGGATGCAATCTTCATTATAGGTCAAACGTAAGCAACATGTCTATGTTTTCAACATAGGGGTAAGGATTGTGTACATCCGACCCCCTAGGCAGGAGCCTTTGAAGCACTGGGGTGATGTTGTTGGATGAATATAGGTGGTCATAGCGATATGAAGGGAGGAAATATTATTCTGGATGCGACAGCATAAAACATTGATAAATTTTGGACAAAGATTGTCGTCAATTTGCCCGTTTTGGTTGCAATAATTTATTGCCGTCACCAATGGTGTTCCTTCACTAAAGCTTGGGGGCTTCGAGTTTGATTTCTTTAGGGTAATCGTTTTATGATATCTAATAATTTGATGACAAAAGCATCTGAATATATTGTTCGTTGCTAGTTTCTTTTAGTCATTTCACTTCTCCAACTATGTATTAAATTTCTGGGTGAGGGAAACTGCGATCTTCAGCCCATAACTTAACTGACAGCCCAAATCAGCAAGTTTGGTCATTAGTATTGTACTACCCCAGATTTATGAGGAGGTTTATAAGAGATTAAGGGGCTCATATGAGTGATTAAAGGGATTAATAGTGCTACTCATACCAACAAAGTCGATTTTCCTTTTAGGAAACCCATGTGCTAAGAACTCCACAGTTAAACGTGCGTATTAGGGAGTTTCCTTGGGTAAGCAGGAGGGAGGTCGAAGTGCGCCGGAAGGACCCTTGTTGGTTTATGGTTTAGTACACATGTGGTAACTGCCATAGGTGACTACTTACGGTTCAGGTGATGAGCCGGGGTGTTACAAGTATGGTCCAATTGCACTAGGCTCACGTAGATGCACTTCAACTGCAGTTAAGGGTCCATTGTTACTTAAATTTCGTTAAATGCAGTCATCCTCCAATTTTAACCCGGCCTTCTCAGATACAAAGATCTGCTAACATGCGCATTTAAGAAGTTTATAAATTTGGCTTACATTGGAAACAATTTAGATGGGTAATTACTAGTTAGGCACACTTCTGATTTGGCTTACATTTGAAACAATTTAGATTAGTAATTACTAGTTATAACTTTCTTGAGATATATAGGAATTGAATTCTTATAATTATCGCATTTTCGAATTTAAATCCCAACTATTTTTCTTTTTCATCCAATTGTCTGAAGTAGAACTATATTACATTTTCAATGTGTGATAACTGTGTACCGGAGGTTTGTGTCATTGGTTGTATTAGAAGTGTCCCTTCATATAGTTTCCTTATACTGAAATTTATCTTGCTGTTAATTTTTTAGGTCAAGGAAAATGGCATCAACTATGCTGTTTCCCTTGATGGACAGAAGACCGGCTTTTATGCTGATCAGCGTGAAAATCGTCAGTTCATATCAACAATTTCCCAAGGCAAGAGAGTCCTTGATATATGCTGCTACAGTGGTGGGTTTGCTCTTAATGCATCAAAGGGTGGTGCTGCATTTGTGACTGGTAAGTCTCTAAAATCTTTATCTAACATCCTCCACGCCCATTCATGCTTTTTTTCTTCTTACCCAACCTTTCCTGAACAGTTTACTATGGGCTGTATGTCACTCATGTTGTAATAAGTCTATGCAACTTTGGTTAGATTGCTACCAGAAATAGATAATATAAATTACAGTACTGTACTGTGTACATCAGCATACCTTCTCCTTCTTGTTGGTACAGGCAACTCAACTAAACTCTTTCTACATCGTAATAACACTATAATTGAAAATTTTGACTTACCTACTGAATTCTACAACAATGTTAGCTATCAGTATCTATTCAGTTGAGTTAATCAACCCTGGTGTGATTAATGGTCATTCTTTTCCTGTTGGGGCCTGTTGGACTGGCATTATTGCATCTGGTCCGGAAGGCGCGGAAGCACAATAACTTCCTCAGTTGTCCGAAATAGCTTGAGATGATGCCTCCTCATATAATTGACCTTTAGCTTATGTGTTCCCCAGAGGCTTATGCGGGTGTATTATATCTCTATAAATATAGACATGATTACTTCAGAAATGCTTCAACTTTTATGTGGTCATCATTGTACAAGCATAATTTTGAGGAACAGAGTAAAGTAGTGAACACTGGAGATGGACTAAAATTGAGGTTCATTACTTCATGTGTTGTTCAGAGAGCAACAAAGTATCCCAGTTTTATTTTTAAATTTATATGGTATGGCAAATATAGGCAGGGCAATGCTTTTTAATGTGTGATCTTAGCTATGGAGTCAAGGAGCATGTGGTGTCACCGTGTCAGCTGTCGTCAGTCCATTGTTTTCTCGTTGAAATCCATATCTTCCTTCAGGTTTTTGTGTAAAGTGCATTGCCCTGCTTATATCTACCACAAAATGTTTCTGAATTGTTTCTGAGTTCAGTAAACAGTATTACCACTATAGTTATATGTACTCAGCAAACAATGTGAAGTGCATATTACCTACTATATTAGTGCATATGTCCCAAGAAATTTGTTAGTCTTTCAAGCTTGCCCTTTCAGTGTGTATGTAATATGCATCTTCCACTAATGCAAGGGAAGGCAAGGAGGTCTGTACGTTCGCTATTTTAGTTGTTTCAGTTTTGTTTAGGCATATGCAAGCTTAAGGGTCTTTCGAATCTTTTTTTTTTTTTAGTTCAGGACTAACACCCAGTTTTGTTTTCGTTGCATTTTGGCTACTAGCTCTCTATGCTTGAATACAGTTTTCCGTTTTAGAGGGGAGAAACTATCATGTTATCAGTTTGTCTTTTGCCTATCTGTTTAAAATGTGAGCTGGTCATAAAACTATGGATTATTTACTCTTTGTACCTTTTCTTAATGTTCCTGGGTTTTGGCTATGCTGATGGCATAGCGTAGTGATGAAATAGAATTTCCGAAACAGAAATGTGACCTGAGTTTCATTGTTTCAGATACATCTGATTCTTTGGTCTTAGTTTATTATGGACCCAAAAAAAAAAAAAAAAAAAAACTAGTAAGTATCTGACGGCATGAGTTTGAGGTTTTGGGTTGAGTTTTCTACCTTAAAACTCACCCCCGGGGCCTTCAAATTTCAGTGTCTCACCATCACTAATTCCAGTCGAATTTGCTTCGGAGCTGGAGATCAGTTTATGTTTGTTGTACTCTGTGCCGTACTGAGCTGAAATTTCTCTGTGACAGGGTCAACAAGTAATAATCTTATGTCTATTGCAAGGTATCGATTCATCCCTGCCTGCACTGGAGCTTGCCAAAGAGAATGTCATACTCAATGACGTTGATCCTGACACCATATCTTTTTTGAAGCATGACGCTACCGACTTCATGAAGACTGCTGCAGCTCAAAATGATTCATGGGATATTGTTATTTTGGACCCTCCAAAATTGGCTCCTCGAAAAGAGGTCAGCTGAGTATGCTCATTTGTCATATTGCTTATTAGATGTGAAGAAGCTAGGATTTTCGTGGTCTTACATATCGTGTGTCCTGTAACCAAAAAAAATAAGAGGAAGAAAAAACATCTAGTGTATCTTGGGCTATCCTGCTTGAGGGTCCATATATGACATTGTTCAGTCTTGACTCTGAAGACCTGTAGAGCCTCCATATATAGACCTGAAGACATATGCACATGCAGCCTTGCCCCTGCAATAACCCACACGACAAGCAAAAGCTATTGCCCTTTGGAATTTTGATAGCAGTATAATGAATTTGCAGCTATTTGTTTCGGACGTTTTGAAAGGGATTGTAGCATGAAAAGAATAGATAATGCTCGAAGAACTTACTATGTGCCATTTTATCCACATCATCATTTCAGATAAGCACACCTAGCATGTGGCAGACAAGTGAGTTAAGTCTTAGTTTCCAATAAAAAAAGCACTAGATGGTCTAATAGCCTGAACTCTGAAACAACTGAAAGGTCACCCTCTAAGGTCTAATAGTCTGAACACTGAACAACTCTTAAGGGGTTCACTTTTGTTTCATACTGGAGTTTGTGACGCTGCATTACCCTTGAACTAAAGTTCATAGACTTTCAAGACCTCACTACTATCCATTGATTGTGACCTTTATGATTATGTGATGAAACCTGATAATTAGTTGCTTTTCTGTTTACTATTTACCCACCTTACTGTAGGCAGTTTTTATGCTGTCTCTTGTCCCCCATTTCTCTTCTCCAAAATGTTTCATGCTCAATTTGTTCTCCTGACTGGCTGACTCTGGTGAATGTGATCGATCTTTTGGATCTATTGGTGTAATTTTGGCTTTTGTAACAAAAATCGACCGTGGTGAGCGTGTATCTTATGGGAATCCTTGCACTGATTACACCAGTATGACTCACATGCATTTTGATCAAATATACCTAGACATGCAAATCATGAAATCTAAGAAGGAATAGGGGCAAGGAGGATGGTTAAGAAGGAACTGGAAAATATGATAAAAGAAACTGTAGTGGTGTTTCATGATCTCTTTCTACATTGGCTCTTATTCTTTACTTTCTATGTTGACAGTAGACGTATTAAAAGTTGAAGTTACATTATACATCTATTCAAAACAGCAGCTCATTTTCGACCTGGTATCTTTTTACGGTCTAAATCGCCGGCATCTGAAAGATGGATCTTCTTCCTTCTTTTTGAAGGAAGGGATGCTACAGTATATTGCTCATATATCATATCTAACTTCTACCCATTTATATGGCTATATTTGTTATCTATATGAGTGATTATGTTCTCTCTGCAAATATTGCCCATAGAGCGCCCTTTCCAGTTGGTCTTAATATGTTTTTGATGAACTGATCATATTATACGCTGTCCAGGTTTTGCGAAATGCGTCTGGAATGTACAGGAATTTAAATGCCTTGGCCATGAGGTTAACGAAAAAAGGTGGAATCTTGATGACTTGCTCATGTTCTGGCGCTATGACACAAAGTGGGACATTCATTCGTATAATTCAGGTAAGCATTGTCTAGTTATGCATTCTCATTTATAACTTAATGCCGTTTTTGTTAGATATTTTCCATACACGCTTCTAGATTTTTTTGCGAAACACTAATTAACAAAAATCTAGACGGATTATCAATTATGCACAAACATAGAAGATTATGTACTGGGTTAATATCTCAACGTCTTGGTGATCATGGATGACATTTTGTAACATATCTTATCAGTAGAAAGAGTGTGATGGTGTCCGACCATTTTGATTAATTGATAATATTAGTTAAGAAATTGAAGAAGATTAATGGTGACTCAGGCAAGAATTAACTATGTGTATTTAAGGGCCCCTTAATGCCTCACTTCTTTCTAAGGCGTCGCCTTTCATAACTAAGACTTCGCTTGGTGTGGGATGACGATTGTTGTTAGGGAGGTGGTGGAGGGTTCGGTAATTGTGTTCATCAGGATCATGGTGGCCTATGAAGTGTGGTCGTGCAATGGTTTGGTTGCCGGATGGTGGGGGGTTGGCCTATGAAGATGTAGTCATGAACTCATGGTACTTGAGAAACCAAGGGGGGGGGGGGTCTTGAAGATGGAAATTTGGTTAATTGAAGATTGTATTCTTGACGATCATGTGGTGGCATATGAAGGAGTGGTCATGTGTGTTTGAGGGCTGTGTCTTTGAAGATGTAATTCATGACAGGTCATGTTGTCGTGGATTTGTGGTACTTGTAAACCAGTTATGCTGTGTTTGGGAACTAGGATTTGGAATTGCCCAATTCCGGTGTTTGGGAACTCCAAGAATTTGGAATTGGAATTGACCCAATTCCACCTCAATTCCATGATAGTGTAAAAGGGTCCAATCTCAAATGACATTAAAAACCTAGTCATTTCAATTCTTTTTCCTCTCTCACCTCCCCCATCCTCCCAATCTCTCTCATCTGACTCCTGCAGCCACCACGCTGCACCACCACCGCGGCGGCCACCCACCTTGCTCATCCACCTACCGCACCGTGGGTGCTTCCAATGGCGGCGCACACCAGACCCAGCCCACCCTCACGCCCCCACTATGTTATCTCTCCTCTCTACTTCCACCCAACACCTCCACGGCAGGCCCTCGTTTCCGCCACCTCCGACGGCTTTCCTCCACCTCCTACCGTTTTCCGGCAGCCTCCATCGTCGACAGCCAGCACGCCATTATCTTTCTCCCTTTTCTCCATTTTGCAACTTCATATCACTCTCTCTCTCTCTCTCTCCTCCCATAACTTCTCCGGCACCGTGGCTCATCCTCGGTGGTCGTCGGTAACAACCCACCACCAGACCTCTGCACCGTCGTTGACCGACCATGGTCCTCTCTCCACCCTCACCTTCACTCTTTCTCTCCCCTCGTGAAATTCTTGAAGTTTTGGTGGTAGCAATTCGTCCTTAGGCCGAGTTGAGGTCAATTGAGTAGCGGCGACGGTGGAAGACTGGTGGCGGTGTGAATGGCGGTGTAAGACTAGTGGTAACATGTGGTGGCGGGGTGGTGGCAGGTGGTGCGTGGAGAGGGGAAGGGGGTTGTTATGAATTCAATTCCAAAGTTACCCAAACATAATTTTGGAATTGGATTTGGAACTGAAATTCAAGAATTCAATTTCTAGATTTCAATTCTAGAAAACGAAATGAATTCCGCGTTCCCAAACGCTACCTTAGGGAAAAGGCAAACTGGGTGGGTGGGGAAGGGTATATGTGAAGTTGGTTTTAGGGTCACTTGAATAGGGAATCGAGGTAAAGGGATTGAGTTTTTGAATTAAACACAAAGTTACCTTGGGATGATGTCCTTTGCAACTTTTCTCTTCTTCTTCACCACTAACGAAAACAGAGGTGCTGTACTTGCTACCGCTACGCATCCCAAACTTCTACCAAAACGTTGTGTTGTATTTCTAGAGAAGATTTGTGGCTTGACTGACTACGTATGAAGTCTTTGTTAACCCAATATTAGAATGGATGTCCTACTGATGATTTGGTTCACTAGAAAATTTCAATGCCGAAAATAGTAGTAACTAGTTTTAAACCCGTGTGTTGCACGGTTAAAATATTATATCTTACGACGTACGTAATAATTATTTTCTTTTCTTTTAAATAAAAGTTGCACTATTATCTTTATTTTTATTGCCTCCCATAGTCACACCGTTTACAACTGCTAAATATTATAGTCCCTCCGCCTCTTCTAGCCATAAGTATCATGATGGTTTATTGTAATTTGCCTACGCCCCTCCGTTTTTTTTTTTTTTTGCTAACTACTCTGCGAAGACTTGTATTATCTTGTGACATGAAGGCTTCGGAAGTCGAAAGTGGATGTCCGTTTTCCCTCATATTGTACTCCACCTATGTACAATTTAACTGGTTGAGGGCTATGCAATATGATTTTATAGTGACTTGCCGTGGAAGTTTTATACTAAGTTTGTCGTGATTGCTTACCGTTATCACCTTTCCTCTCATTTCATGGCTTGTACTCCACTTTGTTGCCACTTCTCTCCTGGTTTGCTGATCATAATAGTGACTTGTGTTTGTAGAGTTCTGCTGCAATGGCCGGGCGGCGTGTGACTATTCTACGACAAGCTGGAGCTGCATCTGACCATCCTATTGATCCATCCTATCCGGAAGGAGAATACCTTTCCACCATCACACTTAGAGTATTGTGACCATGGGGCTCTGTTCATTAGCCTATCCTAGGTCATAGTAGGCATTGAGCTACAAAGAACGATTCATCTTCTCATCGTCAGCTGGTAAATGGGGGTAATACCGTCTTCCATCTAAGAACGATGAGTACTTAACTACTGCTGTCTTAAAGAAGTGGATGGTGCACTAGAAAAATTCAAAGCGGGGGGATGAATAGAGGAGAAATGTGTATATGGATAGAGTAAGGGCATTGGACATTTGGAGATGGAAAGCAATGGGAAGGCGAATTTTAGATGAATGACTTTGTCCTAGTAACCACTTTTGAACGTTTCCGAGTGCTTTGTTGGTCTTTTAGTGCTTGTTAATTATCCTTTGGGAAATTTTGTTGGGTTCCCTTGTTATTTTAGATCAATGTTATTTTTTTCCTTTTGTTGGTGTTCAGTTGATGCACTGATAAACCAATCACTGTGATTGGGTGTACGGACCCAAGAAAAATGTCTATCCGGATAGCATGCCTATTTATTCGTAATCACAGGGGCAAAACCGTCCTTTTCCTAGCAAACCCAACATAGCCAAAATCCGACCACCGCGCGCTAGCCCGCAACCATGCGCACCACCACCGGAATTCCACCCGATTCAGCGCCCAATTTCGGCGACCCACCTCCCACCCCTGGAACACCGCGGGCTTCGCCGGCGAGAACTAAAAGACACCCTAAGAAAAATGGGTGTTTGAATGGGTTTGGTCAACCTTTTAGGGTGTGGTGCTCCAAAGTGACGAAAAAAGAGTTTTAGTGCCCCACTTTCCGGCGCCGGTTTGTGGCGGTAGGCGGGTGGAAGAAAGGATGAGGAGAGAGGGGGTATATGGAGGGGAATTAATCTGAGCCATAGGATCAGCAAGATGAGTGGCCCAGAATTTGCCACCAATCTGTATTTGGCTCTTTATTGCCAATCACTGTGATTGGTTTAGTGAAACTCTTCAGTTGATCTGTGAATTGTGGCCTTGTATGTTGCTAACTCGTATGATGGCTTCATGCCATTTTTCTTTGACTTGCCATAAACAAAACCCAAAATCAGAAAATAAAGCAAAAGTGTATGTGATAATATTTACACTCGAGAGTCGAGACTGAAATCCAAACAGTACAGAACATGAAGTATACGATGTTCACTTGGTTTTTACATAACTGGCCAACAGCCTGTTATCAGGCGCTCAACATCTTTAAGAAAATGTTTTTTCAGATCAAGATCCGGATACCAAGTATTTGAATTTACAAACGATATCAGTAGAGAACCAAAAGACTGGGCAAAATATGATCATCGGCCTCCTGGATTCCTGTTCCATGACAAGTAAGAGGGATCCCCAAGTCGTCTGCAGATCAAACATTAAGCCAATTAAAAAGGGCAAGGATACCAAAATCCAATCGGTATACAGAGGTTTGAAACAAAATCAACCTGACCAGACAAATAGCTGTGTTGCAAATTAAGATGAACAAACACCTTGTAGTAGTAAATACCAACCTACACAAAAACTAAATGAGATTTGCAATCACATACTTTACCTTGGTTTGAAAAGATATATGACGATGAATAAAAGCGCCAAGAAAAAGCACAAGCCACCAACAGTGAGGTAGGCAATGCCAAGGAAATCATTTTTCCCACCAAGCCAGCTGGTGGTTGAGAGCACCAACATCTTTTTCCCATTGAAACTGTAAGTGTTATAGTAGTTTTTCAAGGTGACGTGTATCTCATCATTAACTTTCAAGTCCTGCTCTATTCTCCCATACAATTTCCTGAAAGTAGGAAGAGCTGCAGTTCGCATCCATACGATCAGGTCCTCTTGCTCACTAAGCTGTTGCATAAGAAAGAGCCTTCAGAACAATAGAACCAAAGGTATAAACAAGCGCAAGAAACTCTAGCAACCTTGCATCAGATAGCCAAGAGGGTATATTGTAAGATACGGACTTTACAAGAATGAAATCAATACAGCCTATTTTCTTTTTGATGATGAAAGGTCAGTGAATCACTCTAAAAAGGAAAAATAACCAAATGGAGTATACAGTAATAGTGATATACTGATATGTTATGAAATGGTGAAACTGGTGATACATGGTTGAAAATTTCTTCAAAGAAACAGGCTTTGTCAGATAAAAGCAAAGGGACAGAAACAAGTTCACACATTAATAGTCACTTTTAGATTAACACGGGAAGCAGAAATCTGGTAACTTCCACTCTCTGAAAATTATTAGTAACAAATATTCCTCTTTATTGGTGGGTGGCGAGGGGAGTTGAATATATAACTTTTTGTGGGCATTCCCTCCCAACTCTCACCTTCAATACATATCTAAATGAGGCATCTTCCTTTGCAAAGATTTCAAGAAAACCATAAATATTGAGCAAGCAAAAAGACTTGGTAAAAAACTGACATCGGTAATTCCGTATCAAATTCCCCACCACTACATTCTTAAACAACTCACCAAGGCCCTCGGTGGGATTCACCACCACCACTCACCACTAACATTTTTTCTCTCCACCTTTCCATCCTTCTCTCTATCATTCGTATCTATACCCTCGGCGCTCATGCGATTGTCTTCCTCTATCTTCCGTCTCAACGATCACCTGAAATTTGAACTCGGCGTCACATCTGGTCAGGGTTTCTACCCTATCGGTTCCTTCACTTCGGTATCGGGGGGCCAATCCGTCCACTCATATTACCTGCCCAACTCAAGGAACACATCCTATAACTTTAGAAGTCACATATAAGTACGTGGTTGGAACTAAGGGTGAACTCAATGATTCAATCTCCTGAAGCAAAAAGAAGCCCAAAATGCTTGAAGGTTGTTGATTTGGGTGGGCTGGGGTGTGCCGATATGAAAAGCTGGGGTGGAATACTGGAGCGGGGGATAGGTATGAGAGTGTGGGTGAGTTTAGAACATTTGAACGATAATGCATGGCATTTACTGGAAATTCAAACAGCTGATTCAGATAATAAGGGCATAACTTCTGTCAAAAGAAATGAGTCATTTGGATCCGAATTGCCAAAACCAGGAAACTTTGTCATTTGGGTATGAAGGGCATTACAGAAATACCGCAAGGACATGGAGGATTCAATTTAAACACTTGCAAGCTTCCCGCTTCTATGGTTTGCCTTGCTCTGCTCTAATTATTTGATGAAAACTTGTTCATATCTCAGTGAAATTTATGATTTTCCGCAATATGGCAAACTACATGTCGTGATGGTACTAAAATTTCCCATCTCCCAAATCTATACTGCTGTCATCATATGCCTAATCTACAGATCCAACACCACCTTTCTTTTCCTTCTATTTTAGGGAGAGGGAGAGTAATAATGACCAATCTTCCTAAAAGACACTAACAGCCCATTGCAGATGTAATTACTAGGCTACTTTTGTGTGATTTTAACTAAGCAGTAATAAGAGTGACAAGGATCAGATTTCCAAAAAAAAAGGAAAAGAAAAGAAAGAGGAACAAGCATCATATGCTCGAAATAAGAAAGCTGCAACTGAAAACAAGCATTTAAAACTTACTGGTATAGATTCGTTCAAAGTAGCACCACCCTTTAGACCGCCGCTTTGAAAATTCTTGGGAAAGACATCCTTCCCAAATTTGTGATCCCTATCACTCTTCCATGATATTTCCTTCTTGTTGACAGTGAGATTTCGGTTACCTATAGCAAAACTATAGGTATCATTGAACATGCTCCAAGCGATGAGACCACAAGGCACAATCGGCTTATTTCCACTAGTCGTATCTTCTGGTTTACATGCATCAACTTCATTCTCACTTTTCTTACTCCTCAACTGCTGATCACTTCGGCTTTTCACATACCTGCATGATGAAGAGAGAAGTATTAAAAGATGTTGAGAAACAGAATCTTTCACTTTAATGGAAGCATTGAGTTCCGACTCCGAGAATATAATGTTGTCCTAATATAAGAAAAAAAAAACAAAAAAAAAATCACAGCAACTGAGCTAGCTGTTCCACAAATAATTACAATGAAGTGAAAAAATAACCCATTGAACTTCCAAAAAAGTTGCATGAAGAACAAAGTCACTATTATTTCTCCATGGTCAACCAATCGTATAAAAAAGGCTAAGCCATAACCCTTAGCAAGTATCAATTAAAATCTGGCTTCACGCATATAGCCTACATCTCTCACGCTAAAACAAACATTCACAAAACAGCTGATGACGTGAAATTATGAATTCATCAGAAGTGTAACAGAACCGAGTCAATACAGGAAGTACAAACACCGCACTACGACAATAAACAGGTGCTCGTCTAATAAAATAAAACTCACATTACATAAAAAAGATAGGATTAAATAGGAGAATTCAGTTACATACCTACGATGATTTTGATAAAAGTTGTCAAGCTGGTAGTAAATATAGATAGGAGCTTTCATTTTTTTTGAGACCTGCAGGAAACATTAGGAGCATAATAAACGATTAGAGCAAAAATTGAACTAGTTAATTGCAATCAGATCCACTCCCAATCAATAGTATACAATAGATTGAGACAGTGGCAAAGAAACTCACAGTTAGTATCCTCTTGCATGTTTTATCTCCATCACCCTGAATGTATTTGATCTTATCACTTTTAGATCCTGGTGCACATGCATCATCATAACGTTCAACAATTTCAACAACCTGAAAGCAAAAAAGAAACAATTATCAGCAATCACAAATTTACGATTACCACATAAAAGTACCTGTCCCAAAGCACCAGAAGAAAAAATGGAGATAATGCATACATCGCGTGATGCAAACAGAGAAGCAACTCCAATAGGGATAAAGATAACGCTGACAAGCATGAAAGCAGAAATCACCTGCATATAAATGAAAGAAAGAAGTTAAGATACTTGAATGCAGGAGAAAATCAGTAACATAAACAGGAAACAATGTAAAGTCAAGTTGATATAACATACCCAACGGGGAGTTAAAATTGGTTTGCATGCCGGAAGTTCCTGCTGAGTAAACCTTGAATCTGAAACATCAAAGAGAGTGATATTTAACACATGTCCTACATAGTTCCACAACTCCCGACGATTATGAAGAGACACACGAGCTATACAGTGGATAAGCATCAATAAAGGATCAAGGATATGTTTGCAAAATAAATCTAATGCAGGCATGCACCAAGAATTTTGTATACCCAAGTGTATGTAGAAAGTGTACCCGCGCTACAAGAGAAACTGAGTATGTGATTGGACTTGGAGAAATCCTTAAGTTAAGGTTAGGAACATTCACACAAAAGAATTCTTGATATATACTGAGAGCTATCAATAACACTAAGAGGTAACAACCGTTCTCCTCTCTCAGCCTAGAGGTTGCCAATTTCGTGAATGTCAACAACCTAGACCAGAGCTCCAAATATAGCCACAGGCCACAGCATATTTTAAATCATCAACAATAACATAGCCGTCTCCCAAGTACACAGTCACATTTCACTACTAAGCAATTGTCATCATTGCCAAGACTCTGTATCTTTCACTCTACAATCAATGTCACCAAATATCAAAATTCATTAGTAGTAAATAACAGATAGAAAACAACCAAAAAGATCTCGGGCTGTGAAGGAAGTCAGCTAGTCAAGGTTGTCAACTATCCACAATAGTCATCAAGGACTCCTACAGAAGATATTTGCCACTATATTCCAAGTAATCATTGCAAGGTTTAACACTACATCTATCTATTCATTAGCTGGCTTCTATGTCATCTCTTAAGAGTGAGTACAGGTTTCTCAACACTGTCCAACCTCTTAGGAATTCTGTAGACGCACAACTGGGCTCAAAAGGGACCAATGACGAGGAAGGAATTCAGACAAATACTTATGGCGATTCTTGTATGAAGGAGGTGTGCAAAAGAAGCATAGATCATTCACTCACTCACCAAGCTGAACAAAATATTTCTTCTGGGCTCAACTGATTATTCCAAACAAGACCATCCTCAGAAGGTTTGAATTTTTTTTTTGTTAAATTGCATTAATAATCAATACAAAGATATAGGAGCGGAGGACAAGGAATCCTCCATAAAACTTATCAAACTACAGGTTCCCTCCTAGGAAATTAGACACAAACACCAGTAAAAAGAGACGTCGAAATGTCAATCTTACAAATGGTCGAGTAATAGAGTAGCGAGACACCTAAATAGCAGTTAACCGAAAGAAAACTTAAGTATAAAGAGGGTTAACAAATTGCTAAATCAGCCAAAAATTGACTAAATTAGCCACCTTAGCCATTGCTGATACTATAGGTCTGCTCACGATTGATAGGTTTTGGAAAAATACGAGCCAATTTTTTTAGGCAAATTAAAGTCACGGACATGACATCTCACTCAATGGTAAAACATCTTAATTCTCAACCTACAGTTACAAGTGCCTGGCCTTTCATCTGTATCTTTAAAAAATGGGATCTACGCCTCCATTTCATCCATTTTTCCCAATCCCCATATCCGACAATTCATCCAAAATTTCTCATTTCTTTATTTGGTAAGTTTCTCATTTCAATTACGGTGTCTTCCCCCACCCTCCCCCATTTGCTTTGACCTCCCCTAAATATTTGCTCCAAACCTTATGGGAAGAAATAGAGGAGGGAGCGTTAATAAAACTTATCAAAAACCTCTTGATGATTGAACTCTTGCATAAATTTGTAATAATCAATCAAGTAAAGGACAGATGAGCAATGTGAACTCAATTTGTTTTAGTAGCTAAATGATTTGATTGATGGAAATATCTCGACACTTGAGAGATTCACTGCATGGAAGATAATATGAGGACGACTGCCAATTCAGCATTTTAGTTTCAAAAATCTTTCTTTTAGGCCTCGATGAGGTGGAGAATGCTAGGAGTTAGAGAAGCGAAAACAAATGCCTAAGAAAAGAGATGATGGCAAGCTATTTACATGGGTTTTTTCTCCTCTGCGTAATATTTTATATTCCAAAATCATCACGATCTCTTTGGTGAACAACAGAACAAAAATAGAATCAACAAAACTTGTCGTCTACATCAAAGAACACCTACATCAAACCGCTTGTCCGGCAGAATTCCATACCGTCAAAACCCAAATCAAAATCGAAGTTTGCAACTTACGAACATCAATCAAAATCCCACAATCAAACAACCAAAAAGATAGAACATCTAACCCTCAGCACATGGAAGAACAATAGAATATGATCCAGCATCAAGTTGTCGGCGACAATAACTTATACTGAACAAAACCGCAACATCTCAATTCTAAACATACAGACACGGCAGAACCCCATGAAAATCATAAACAAACACCTCCATTCAGTAAGGATCTAGCTAAGTGCGGGTTTTAAGAAGGTCGGATACACGCAACCTAAATTCCCCCAACTACCAAAGAAGAAAAGTACTCAAAGAACATCATACAGTAAAACAGCAACACAGTAAATAAAGAAATAAGAGATTTAACAGCTGAAATTAAGAAAAGAAATTACATTTGGGACGCTTTGAATTTCTTCGAGCAGCAGTAGGATCAGCTGATCCAGGCCCCCCTGAGCTGGAGGTAGGATTAGAACTCATAGATGATTAACCGCTGCTTCAATATCTAATGAATTTAAAATGTACCCACAAATTGTTGACCCTGAAGAACCGATATACGATTAAAAAAAAAAAAAAAAAAAAAGAACGAGAACTTAGAACAACCCAAAAACTGGAATAATGGGGGTTTTATGTTGGTGAATGATTTTAGTATTTTCTTGGTATCTTCCTCCCCGAAATCTCTGAGAATTCTTTATTTGGACAAAGAAGATGATGAGGAGGGAGGAGAGAGAAAGTTGGAAGGAAAAAAAAAGTCGTAACAGCCGGCCAGTTGGAAGTCTAGAAGGTAGGAATTAGGAGAGTGGAGATGAAGTTTAGGAAGGGAGAGGAGTCGACACGAACAGGTCAAAGCATCATTGTTTGGGTAGGAAACACAATTTAAATTTGCTTTTCTAACGTTCTCTTAGGCTCTGTTTGATAGGACTGCGTCTTTCTAAATTGAACTAATATGATCTGATCTGATCTGAATTCATCTGAGAACTCGGGTACCCTTTTATTTTATTTTTTTCCTAACCCGAAATCATGCACCATGTACTGGATAGGGCGAAGTCAGAATTCAAAATACCAGGTGGCGAAATGAAATAGCCCTATCAGGCCGTCGCCCAACTCTTGTTTCCGAACTTTGAAATTTTTGAATAAATTGGCTATAAAAAAAATAGTTTAAAATAGGTAATTTGCAATATTTAACTCACCCAAAGGCTCACAACTTAATTGTTTTATCAAGAACAAATCATGTTCCTAATGCATAGACCAATATTTTGTTGATTCTAATTGAGAAATCATAATCCATTAACAAAACACAAAGTCTCATAAAAGACGATCTCTCAATAATTTATTGAGAGACCATTATATTGTATTACAATGTGACTCTTTTTATATTGTTTGTAACCATTATAATACTTTTAGTGATTGTATTAATTTATTATAATAAAGTATATTATCTATGATTTTGAAAGATCAAAACATATAAAATTAGCTAAAATTTAGCAGTTTAAGATGTTTTTAATTTGTCTCGTAGGTTTATTTCTTGTACATTTAGTCACGTTCGTCGTAGTGGTAATAATGCGTCACACGAGGCTGCACATATGACTCAGGTTGAGTATTCGGCTCGAGTTTGAGTCAATAGTGGTTCTGAGTCTGTACTAGATTTAGCTGTTACAGATTTTCCAGTACCAACCATGGAATGAAAAGTCTGAAACGTTCCCTTAAAAAAAAATTAGCTAAAATTTATAAAATAACCCCTTCGCAAATCTTACATTAAGTGTCAAGCTTTTTAACTAAAACGATTACTAAAAGTAATATAACAGTCACTAATTATATAAACACGGTCACGTGTAAATAACATAATTGGTCTTTCAATAAATTATCGAGAGACGGTCTCCCACAAGACCTACTATTAACAAATTAAGAAAACAAAACTACATTTAACAAAATTGGAGACAAAAATATAAATAATGAAGAAATTGAACATTTAAACACATACCGCATACGAAGTGCCAGTAATGTACACTTGTACAACAAACTAGTTCTTATACCCGTGCCATGCACGGGAATTACAAATGCTTATATGAAATAGTGTTGTATTATATTACTTTATAGATATTAAATAAAAGTATCGTAATATTGACAAATATAAAGGAATTTAAAACATATCATTGCCAAACATAAATTTAAAATTTGTAAAGAGAATTTATATATGTTGATAGAAAAGAGCACCAAAATTTATAAATATAAGAATTTAAGACCAATGATAATGATTTCATGTTTTCCGTGTGATCAAATATGTTTCAAATGCACGCAATCATATAAGATATCCTCCCTACCAACTTATTTCGTTCTGAATCTCCTATTGAACGCATAAACCAACAATCGACTTTTAAACTTGACAATAGTTATCATCCTGAAACTTTCTTAGTTGATCCCCTCTCCCCCTTAAATTCCCTAGGCGTCCCAACAATTCGTTTTAACTCTTATACAAAGATCCTCGACCGACAATTTGCACCCTCAACCATCAATTTCTATTGCCCATATACACCTCCATGCTAGTTACCTGCCCATATACACCTCCACGCTAGTATCTTGCCCATATACACCTCCATGCTAGTATCCAGCCCACTTTCCTTACCAACACTCAACCACCCGTCAACATGCTACCCGACACTGTAACAGTCTGATCCATCATACGTCGCAACACAACCTAATAAGATTAAATGTCACCCCTTAAGTTCGTAAATCCTCGGTTGAGTTTTAAAAGGTGAAAGGCTTGTTCGTAATGTATAGTAGAAACCTATTATAAACATATCATAATAAAAACCTTAGTGTCCCAACTTAAAACAAACCAATTCCATAAACCACTTTCCATAATCTTGGAGTGTTACAAACACCCTCTCCCCTTATGTCACATGTTCTAGCCGACCATCAACCCCAGTCGATACTTGGCCCCTTATCCAACAATTCTTCACTTGTCAGATTTTTTAAACGGCACAACTACACATGAACTCATTTGAGGCCCCACTCCAAGTGAATTCCTCTACTGGACTGCACCCGGTCAATTCCTATGCACCCGTCCTCTTAACCCGTGTCAATTCTTATACTCGACCATCTATAACACACATATTCTCGACTCTTCCCTCCACTTGCCCTGATCTGCCTAAGTAACATATGAGGCTCTGCCCCATATGAACTCATATACTCGACCTCCAACTCAGTCATTTCTTTTACTCCCAGTCCCCTTTACCTATGTCGGTTCTTATATTCGACCCCTTATAACAACATGTTATCGACTCCTCCACTTGGCACCCCTCATCTCCCTATGCAACATATGAGGCTCCGCCCCACATGAACTCCTCTACTCGACCCCCAACTTAATTCTTGTACCATTTTCTCTTCACACATGTCGATTCTTATGCTCGACCCTTTTTTCACACACATATTCTTGACTCCTCTAGTTTCCACCCCTGATTTTCCTGCACGATGATCCCACCATTCTCCGAAAAAATTATATCTTACTTTCAGAGTATATTGAATGTTTTAAAATGTTCTAATAATATAATCGGTGAGTAATCAATATACTTTGATAACCAATGACATCTATTGTTGTGCATCAACTTATAAGTCAATAAGCATATATTTTCAATGTCGGTCAATAAGCATATATTTTCTAATCCATTTGCTTTCTCTGATTCTTCACTCTAGTCACTCGCATACTCCATCGTTTCATCTAGTCTTAGCGTCTCTCCTCGAAAGGCCCAGGTTACCATGCAAAAGTGATAGAGCGATCTAACTGTACATGTAGTCATGCACCGAATCTTCGTTTAAAATTGCTAAAATACCTAGGGGTTTAAATATGTGGTTCTTTTCTCTTTTAATATTTAGTATGTAGAAAAATCTTATCAACATATATTCTTGTTCATATCTTCATAATTGATGAATTGATTTATGTAAATGTAAATAAAAATTAGTTTATAAATTTTTTCGCTTTTCAAGATTTCTAAATTTGTTTCAATAATGAGTGAATCATAATACGAAGGGAATTAATCTTGGGCATTCATTCACCTAGATCTAATGGCTAACAAAATACTCTCTTTTATTTTCTCTCTCCTCCCTTACCCACCACAACCACGCACCACCCTTTCGACACCCGCCTGAGATGTTGTCGCCGCCTCCACCATCAACCACCTGAGATTGTACTTCAATTGGTGCTGCTTCAATGGTAACTTGTGAAGTTGATATTATTTTATTATTTTCCATTTTGCAGGAGAATATGTGCGTGAGAAGAGATTTGTATCTGTCAATGTCATTGCCTCGTATGTTATGTCGATTACCATTTATATAATAGCGTGTAATTAGGGTTTGATCATAAAAAAAATCACTACACACACATAATGTAATGGGTCGTATGAATGTCTTGTATTTTTTTTATTTGGCGGGTTCTTTCCTTTTTATAGAATAAGTTGTAAAAATATGCATGAAGTAATAGCTAACACACTGGTATTGTAATGAATATGTAAGTGAGAGGTCAATGGTTCAAATCCTAGCTCACATATTTTTGGTTGATTTACCAGAGCAAACTGGTTCGACCCTTTTTATAGAATGAGTTGTAAAAATATGCATGAAGTAACAGCTAGCACACTGGTAATGTAATGAATACGTAAGTGAGAGGTCAATGGCTCAAATCCTAGCTCACACATTTTTGGTTGATTTAACAGAGCATTGCTGACGTGTTAAATGAGTGCTGACGTGTAGATTGTACGTTGAAACTCGCCATGTCAGCTTATCATGCACGCAATTATTAAAAGTAATAGATACATAATTAATCAAAGGAAAGAATTTGTTGTAGTGGTTGACACTAAAGGGATATGGTGATTGTAGCGTAGAATAGGTATCCAATTCGATCCTACATGAAATCGGTTATGAGTAACATTCAATCATGTGACGTCTTAGTTTGGATGACTATATACAGACCACCACACCGAATTGAGTTTACCAGCTCAGGTTTATAAATGTTGTCTATATATCGAATTTAACCTATAGAAGCAAAAAAAAAATTATATGCACCAGGATGGCGGTCATGCGTTGCACGGTACACATATTATATCGGGTTTAATGATTTTTATACAAAAGTACCACGTGGAATGAACATTTTCCTTAGATAGTCAGATGTGTGTTTATCTTATTTTTGTTGAGTTTAGTTTGGGAATAAACACAATCTGTTGTGAAACAAGTAATTAAAGTAGAGAGATTAGAGGGAAAAGAGAGGAGTCACCATTGTAACAACCCTAAATTTTCGCAAAAGTAAATAAGAAAATATTATAAAATTGTTACGCTGCAGTTGAAGTCAGCTGCTAGGCTTAAATTCAAATAACAACTTAACAAAATCCAAACAAAAGAAAAGACATCGGAAGACTTAAAATGTCAAAATACAATTCTCAAAACTGAAATTAAATTACATACAAAGCCTATTAAAGTCCACGTCCAAATAACGTTTAAGAAAAGTCCCCAGCATGCAAGTGAATCCCCCTAGCAAGCATCCACATCATCAAAACCTTTCAACTATGCCATCGAAGAATGACATAGGCCCCTAAACATGGTATGGAACGAACCAGAAAACAGAACGTCATCACATGCTAGGTAAAAAACACAAAGCAAGGAAACCAAAGATATGCGCCTTGTGGCGCGTAGCTAACAAATAACAAACGATAATTATATCAATGAATTTAGAGAGTCAAAGTGCGATAATCACCATATCGCTGACGAGACAGTCAGTCTCGTCTTACACAATCATTCAAGGCTGAGCTTCTACCCCGCAGCCACCACAATCTCGAATCGACGCGAGTTAGAGTACGAATAAACAGATCCTAACGACTTGAAGTGTGCATACCCCTCTCTAGAGGGCCAGTAGGATGCGAAGCTTCTAGCAGGAAAGCCTATTAGGAAGTCAGTAGCTACTCTGACCCAAACAGTACCTTGATCAGAGGTATACAACAGTGATCGGTCAGTTGGAAGTCTAGAAGGTAGGAATCAGGAAAGTGGAGATGAAGTTTAGGAAGAGAGAGGAGTCGACACGGAGAGGTCATAGCATCATTGTTCGGATAGGAAACACGATTTAATTTTGTTTTTCTAACTTTCTCTTACTTGGTACCCTTCTATTATTCTTTTTCTAACCGGAAACCATGCACCATGTAGTAGATAGGGCGAAGTTGCGGGGTGACGAAGTTAAATAGCCCTATCAAGCCGCCGCCCAACTCTTGTTTCCAAACTCTGAAATTTTTGAATTGACTATAAAAACTAGTTTAAAATAGGTAAATTGCAATATTTAGCCAACTCAAAAACTCAGAAGTTAATTTTTTATCAAGAAAAAATCATGTTCCTAATGCATAGACCAATATTTTGTTGATTCTAATTCGGAAATCATAATCCATTAACAAAACACAAAGTCTCATAAAAGACGATCTCTCAATAATTGATTGAGAGACCATTATATTGTATTACAATGTGACTCTTTTTATATTGTTTGTAACCATTATAATACTTTTAGTGATTGTATTTGTCACACCCCAAGACTAACATTGGAACGTAACAGATGGCAACCCACGAACGTAAGCTAATGCTTTCTTAATATTCAAATGTCAAAGGTACAAGGAAAATATTACATAAAATCAAACATGCGGAAAATACGGTACAAACGGTAAATAAGGCCATTTATTTAAATTACAGGGCTAGGTCGGGTATCTCACTGAAATTCCCTACTTCAAACTAGTGACGGTCACCTGAAAAGAGTTTATTATCGGAAGGGTGAGCTGAACAGCTCAGTAAAAGACAGTCTCTAATGTAACCGGATTAAGAAGTGCTAAAACAGTAAAATAGGTAATTAATATTAAATCGTAAAAAGTGTAATAGTTCTCAATAGAAGGTAGTAATAGTTCTGGTTAGTTCAGAAGTTCTCAGTCAGTGCCAGTTTAATCCCTTGGCAGGGGAAGACGGATATCCTCAGTTCATAGTTAGGCAGAACTTTAACTAACCCACAATTCAAAAGTAGTTTAGAAAATATTCTTATTTCACAGTACTTGATCCTCTTTCAAAAATAAGCATTTATAGAGTATACGAAAAATAATAGTATAAGCTAAATCAGAAAAAGTCTCTTACCTGATTCATGAATTGTTGTTAGGTTGCTTCTGCGCGTTCGCTCACTCTAAGTAATAAAAATCGCGTAAATTATTACTTAAAATTACTTTGCTATTCCAATTATACAGCTGATTAGTCTGGTAAATTTATTGTCCAAGGGTCCAACAACGTCTGTATTCTAAAAGTGATAATCTAGTCAAATTGTTAATTTACGATTTATTGTCCTTCAGCGGAAATGATTCACTCTAAGATTATTTTCACCACTGGGGTAATTCCGCCGGGTTACTTTTTAATCATGGAGTTACTATTTACCATTAGCGTATTAACATTTAATCTCACGTTAGTTGTTAATACGGTGACGTTCACAAACTGGGGTAATTAACCAATCCATTCCTAAAATTACGTCAAAACAAGACATGTCTAAAAGGACATGGTTTGCGAGTAATTCCATTTGCTCTATCCCAACAGTGCAGTTTCTAGATACCGAAGTAGCTACATAAACATGTCTCGATGGAGTACTTACTTCTAGATGTGCATTTAACAGCTTAAATTGCAAGTTACACTTCCCAACAAATTCATGAGAAACAAAAGAATGTGTGGTTCCAGAATCAAACAGGAAATATCCAGGGGTATGTGAAATGGGAATAATACCTGAAACCACATCACTGGGAGGATGGACCACCTTCCTCAAAGATAGCAAAGAATTTTCCAGAAACACTCGCATTCTGGCCACCCTGACGAAAATCACTTGACATCTTTTTGCCTATTGAAACATGGGTCCTCTGTGGTTGCGGGTTTGATGGTGCCTGGCTTGTCTCCGGTTTGGGACAGTTGACGATCATTTGACCCTTCTCACTGCACCGAAAACACGTCCCTGAACACCACCTGCATTCATTTCCTTTCATTATTCTAGAACATTTCTGACAAGTTCTCACAGTTCCCTGACTCCCCCGTGGTACAGGAAAAGCCACACTCACTACAGAAGGTTGGATTATAGATAATGGTCTACTCCCTTGAGGAAAAGGATGAGTCGCTCTTGGTTCAAAGGTTTGGGTTTGTTGTTTCTTAATGCTGACTCCAGAAGTTTGGATTATTCCGTAATCCTTTTCTTGCTCTTCTCGTTCTTTACCTCCCTCAGACTCAATTCTACTATCCTTGCTTTCTCCACCACAACAGCATATTCTTGTAACTAAAAATCACTCACACCTTGCTTGATCTTTGGTTCTAACCCGTACACAAACCTAGAAGCCTTATATGCCTTTGTGGAAATGAATTGAGGGGCAAACTTACATAGTCCTCGAAACTATCCTGATAGTCACTCATTGTCATATTCTCTTTTTGCCTTAATTCCAAGAAATCCTCCATAGCCTTGTGTCTAAGACTTTTTGGAAAGTACTTCTTGTTAAAAGCATCCTTAAATGCATCCCAAGTGAGGACCCTAATTTGGTAACCGCGGTTGACCACCCCGCCCCCTTTCAACAGGTTTTCTTCTGAAAGCCACCAGTCATAAGTTTTTCCCTCAAACAGGTATACCGCATAGTTTACCTTATCCTTTTCAGAACACTTAAAAACCCTAAACACCTTTTCCATGGCCAATAGCCACCCTTCGGCTTCCGCTGGGCTTGTGGTGCCAACAAAAACTGGCGGATTTAGCCCCTTAAAATTCCTTATCGGATTTCTAGACTCTGTCGTTTCGTTAGGCCTAGGAAGTAGGCGATTCACCATCTCTTGGCTTAATCGTTGCAGATCTTGTTGTTCCTTCAATCTTTGGAGAAAATCATGATAAAAGTCAGCAGGACCCTGGACAGCTGGTGCGGAGTTACCGGCATCGCTGATTTCTTCGTTGGCATCATGATTGTATCCATCGACTTCCTCCATCTCTTCCTCAACTGGGGAGTGTTTTACACTTTCTATATGTTTTCTTATATGCCCCCGTATTACCTAGATATAAAAAACCATGATTAATATTATTATTCAGCTTATATTATTCGGTAAAGTAGTGTTGCTCAGCGAAATGCCGATTGTTTCCTTCGGGCTACCTTGTCATGGGGGTAGGTCCTTTGTTTTGACTTTGGTTGCAGGTTTGAGTCAAGAGTACAGGTGAAGAGTCAAGAGTAGTTTTTATCGCTTCCGCATTTGTAATTTTATTTTATTAAGAGTTTCGTACAGCTGTATCTCCGAATTTTGGCACAGTTTTGTATACTAAAAAGAGTTTTAAATTAGCCAAAATTTGGGGGTGTTACATAAATTTCGACTAGTTATTTGCGTTATTTGAGGAATATCCCGGAAATAACTTTTGTAGACCGTGTTGCTAGCTTTCTGTGAACGCTTGTTTCGGCCATTTTCGAATTTTTATGTGAAAGTTATGATGAACACGAGAAGACTACTTACACATAAAATGGATGGGTATGTTACTTGATAATCACTTCTCAATGAGTAATGATCAAAATGGAGAAAAATATAAATCAATAAAAAAAACCTAATGATCACTTAGTGATTTTTTTAAGTTAACCAAGTGCATATTTAGATTTGTATATGCTATAATGGTCACAATGTGACTTATGACGATCATTACAAATTACAAAAGATGAGATTATACACATTGTTAATTACTTTGGCATTCTAATGAACCTATTAATACATATACAATGTATATTATGTGATTGTGCAAGAAACTATTACTTAGCAAATAAGATAAAATACTCCAACCTACTAAACATAACCATATCACCAATTACTTAATCTAATATAATAAAATACGAACTATTTGGATATTGATAAGTGATTATTAGCTTTTATATACTCATGTATATAATTTTTCTCAATTTTTATCATAGCTAATGGAGAAACAATTGTTAACTAAGATGTCCATTATTTGTGTAACTAGTGTTCTTATTTTGATCATTACTTTGTCATACGGAACCAAAAATTGTTGCAACAAGCGTCTACGGAAAGCTAGCAACACGATCTACAAGAGTTATTTTGATGGCAATTTCTCAAATAATACACTTACGTACTCCAAATTCATGGTCGAACTAAGTAGGTTGATAAAACTTGTAAGAGTGAAAAAGAAAATTGTCCCACATTGGTCATGGAAAGAAAAATGGACAAACCCTTCACTTATAAATATACACTCTTGCTTGGCTTTTCTATTGCTTGGGCCTCAAAGTTGGTTTAAACTTAGTAAACCATTGCATTTGCATGGTTAGCTTTAAGTTACTTTTTTTTTTTATTGATGGTTGCTTAAACAGGTACCCGCTACCCGTTGTGACTATTAACAGGTCCGGATCTGGGTCTTAATTTCTAGGACCCGTTGTCAACGGGTCCAGGTACTGGTCCTAGTTTTTAGGACCCGTTAGAAATGGGTCCGGATCCGAGTTCATGATTTTGGAGCGGGTACCCGTTCATGCTCACCCCTAGGCCTTCTGGAACATTTTATCGATCTAATTTATTTTGGGAAACTTCCATATCCGTTCTTCATGAATTTCAATATGGGGATGCTGTCCATTATGCTTTTTTAGCGTCACGACTTCAGTCTGCTGACCTGCAGTCTAAGCTTCTCCATAATGCTGGTGTTGTCTCTTTGGGGTATGCGTTTGCTGACGTCGTTGGTGTTTTAAATCGGACTTTAGAGGTTGATACCTTGGGTAATCCTGCGAGATCTGTAACACCCCCAAATTTCCTTTCCTTTTTTAAAAACATTTTTATCGAGATTCAAAACACAAATAAGGAAATTCAGAGGTGTCACTCCGCACTCGAGTCAAAGACCCGAATGCAAAGAGATTTCAAAAGCCACAGTATAAAAGTCTAATGATCTAAAATAGTCTATTACATACAATACTTAAAATTACAATAGTCCGAAGTCTGAAATATAAGTATGAAATAGTCTAAGTTCAATAGATTGTCTAATAAACGAAAGTCTAATTTATTAAATCCAACTATTGTCTAATGAGTCGTCGCTCCCGCATGCATCAATCATTCCAAACCTGTGGTGGATTTAAAGCACAAAAAACACAGTTGAAAAAGTCAGAAAATTGAGTAAGCTAACACCTCAACATGTTTAAAACCCAAAACCCTTACCTGGATTTTGAAAACGTTTTAGTTTATTTTCGAAAACACACTTAGCACATAAACATATAATCATCCAATAATAATTCCAATACAACAATTAAAGGCATATTCCACAGTTCACCATCCAATTCATAATTTACTAATAGCATAAGAAACATTCCATAATCCATATCAAACAAATCAAAGATTAACGATAATAAGAAATTCATATGTCATAAGCCATGATCCATAATCCACAATTCATAGTTAACAATCCACAATCCACAATTCATCGAACATTAATTTGATCACGAGTAAGAAGTTATAAATCACAATTCATAATCCACAATCCATAACTCAACCAATCAGAGATCAACAATAAATAAGAAGTCATAATCAACATACTATAATCCACAATCCATAATCCATAATCCATAATCCTTATTATTTAGTAATGAACTGAATCTTTTGCCAATTCATCCTATCAACCATAATCCATAATCCAAGACTACTAGACCATAAGTGTGCACACCCCCTACTGGGTGTTTTTAACCCAAGTAGAGTAGACTAGAGCCTAACCCTCTTAAATACCGATGTGGTGGGGTAATAAATAGGAGTCGATGCGACTCAAACTAATGAATAGGAGTTCTTTTGACTCAAGCAAATAAATAGGAGCTCTTTTGGGTCAAACGAATAAATAGGAGCTCTTTTGGCTCAAACGAATAAATAAGAGTTCTTTTGACTCGAATAATTAATTAGGAGTTCTTTTGCTCCGTCTAAGTAACCAGTATCTTATTGAGAGAGTTGATGATCACAAATCATATAAAACGATATCAACCAACATCATAATATAAATGGCTATGCGCCCACAAACCAAACCAAATCAACCAATTCAATATACATTCAACCTTACCTTTCAAAATCACATTTATATCACAAGCCAAACCATATACCAATATCAATACAATAATTCCAACCAATCATGATAATGAAATTATACAAACGACATTCCCAAATTAAACGGAAAAACTCAATAGCACAACAATCACTAGTACTCCTCGTCTACGAAATCAGGCTCTACAATTATACAAACGATATTCCAAAATTAAAACTCAGTCTTTCTCAACCAACCAACCAACTATATATCTATATGTTACTATGATCCTATATGCAATGTATGAACATGACAATACCAAATTCAAACCAACAATTATTAATTATCCAATAATTATAATTCTATTTCATTAATTATCAAATATAACTCAAATAACATCCAAATTATTATAAAAATTCCTAAAGGCCTAAAATTAGTTTTAAAAACAGAATATAACTCATAAAATTCAACCCTTGATTATTATAATTTAATTAGAAATTAATCTAACAATTTAAATTATGTTTTATCAATTAAAAACAATGTTTTATTCCATAAAATCCCAAAAATTCGAATTAACTTATTTAAATCACGAAAATCAGTTTTAAATTTATAATTCATCTAATTTTCGAAAATTATAATTAACATAATTAATTGAGCTAATTACAATAATTTATATCAATCCCCAAAATCACAACAAATTACAATTTATACAAAGCATGAACAAACCCAACTCAAATCCCCAATTACAATTAAGAACCCTAATTAACTAACTATAATCATACCCAATCTATGATTACCGAATTTAATTAACCCAATTTCGACTAACCAAACTAATTAACCCAAATTCGTGATTAGTAGAAATCAACTTAAAACAATCACCAAAATCAATTCTTTCTGTATAAAACTAACTCAAATCAATTACCCACTAAGTATAACATCTAATAGTACCAACTTAACACATTTTAAAGCATTAAAATCAACTCAATAATCGTGATTTTGAAGAAAGACTGAATAGGAATTCTTTTGACTCAAGCAAATAAATAGGAGCTCTTTTGGCTCAAACGAATAAATAGGAGCTCTTTTGGCTCAAACGAATAAATAAGAGTTCTTTTGACTCGAATAATTAATTAGGGGTGCTTTTGTTCCGTCTAAGTAAGCAGTATCTTATTGAGAGAGTTGATGATCACAAATCATATAAAACGATATCAACCAACATCATAATATAAATGGCTATGCGCCCACAAACCAAACCAAATCAACCAATTCAATATACATTCAACCTTAGCTTTCAAAATCACATTTATATCACAAGCCAAACCATATACCAATATCAATACAATAATTCCAACCAATCATGATAATGAAATTATATCAATTGAACCATTCTCCACCTATCATGATACTACGTTCTCATTCAATCATACCATTCACATCTAGCACATAATTTTGAAAGGTTTCTACAAGTTTAAGAAAGGTTGAGCATGCTAGCTTACCTTTTCAATCAAACGGAAAAACTCAATAGCACAACAATCACTAGTACTCCTCGTCTACGAAATCAGGCTCTACAATTATACAAACGATATTCCCAAATTAAAACTCAGTCTTTCTCAACCAACCAACCAACTATATATCTATATGTTACTATGATCCTATATGCAATGTATGAACATGACAATACCAAATTCAAACCAACAATTATTAATTATCCAATAATTATAATTCTATTTCATTAATTATCAAATATAACTCAAATAACATCCAAATTATTATAAAAATTCCTAAAGGCCTAAAATTAGTTTTAAAAACAGAATATAAGTCATAATATTCAACCCTTGATTATTATAATTTAATTAGAAATTAATCTAACAATTTAAGTTATGTTTTATCAATTAAAAACAATGTTTTATTCCATAAAATCCCAAAAATTCGAATTACCTTATTTAAATCACGAAAATCAGTTTTAAATTTATAATTCATCTAATTTTAGAAAATTATAATTAACATAATTAATTGAGCTAATTACAATAATTTAGATCAATCCCCAAAATCACAACAAATTACAATTTATACAAAGCATGAACAAACCCAACTCAAATCCCAAATTACAATTAAGAACCTTAATTAACTAACTATAATCATACCCAATCTATGATTACCGAATTTAATTAACCCAATTTCGACTAACCAAACTAATTAACCCAAATTCGTGATTAGTAGAAATCAACTTAAAACAATCATCAAAATCAATTCTTTGTGTATAAAACTAACTCAAATCAATTACCCACTAAGTATAACATCTAATAGTACCAACTGAACACAATTTAAAGCATTAAAATCAACTCAATAATTGTAATTTTGAAGAAAGACGAAAACAGGGGAAGAAGGAGGCGTTACCCACGGTAATTAAAGGAGGAAGAGAAGGTGGTTGGGTGGTCGGCCGACGTGATGGATCGAACGAAAAGTTGGGCAGGAGCGGTGGTGTGCGCGTGGCGGCGTAGTGGTGTGCAGCAAGGCGAAGCGTGAAGAAGAAGTGGAAAGCAGGGGAGCTCTATTTTATACAGGGGAGGGGGGTGTTTATGCGTGATTTTGGAAAGAGAAGGGATTTTTTTTTCTTTTCTTTCCTTTTTTTTTCTGATTTTTTTTTTCCTTTTTGTGTTGGGTTAGGATGTGTTTGGTGTTTGGTGTTTGGGCCAATGTAGAGTTGAGTTGTTGTAGTATTTGGAAGATAGCCTAATTCAGAAGTTAGAAAATCCTACATAGAAAAATCCGACTCCAAAATCCATTTTCGAACTCGGTTTTGAAAACGACTCACAATTAATATTTAAAACTCTTTTTCATTTATATATTCTAATTAATAAATCTAAAATTTTAATGTAAAACATTTTGAAATTTCGGAATATTACAAGATCACTGCCCCCCGACTTATGAAACGATTGGCAGATATGTATTTCGCTCGGGTAGCTAGGGATGCCGCTTCTGTTTATTCCTTGACACCACGTCAGTTGGCTTTGTGGAAGTCTCAGCAGGGTGCACACAGTTCTGATTGGCTTAGCGTGGTCCCTATTTCGGGGTTGGGTCACACCATGAATGGTCGCACTTTTCGTTGCGTGCTTTGTTACCGTCTAGGGTGCCTTTATTCACCATTGATCGCCCGTGCTCTGGTTGCTCGCGGGTCTTCGTGGGTGATATATTCAGAGATCATGCTGTATCGTGTACAGGGTTGGTTGGCGTCAAACATCGGCAAAATGTTGTTCGTGACACGCTGGTTGACATCTGTTATCGTTCGGGGATCGCAGCTGGAAAGGAGGTTGACATTGGTATGATTGGTGCTGATGGCCGACCTCTTCGCCCAGCAGACATGCTGCTTTATTCTTGGGATCGAGGGCGCGACGTTTGCGTCGATTTGACTGGGTCGTCGCCCCTGACTCAGACGGGATTGATGGATTTTGAACCAGGTAAGGCGGTGCGGGAAGCGGCCAATCGTAAGCGTGCTAAGTATGAGGCTAGCTGCGCTGCTTTGGGTTATGGCTTCCTCCCCTTCTCTTTCTCCTCTTTGGGGGAGTTGGAGCCTTCAGTTGTTGCTCTGCTAAAGCGGATCCAGCAGTTCTACAGGACGCAGGATATCGGGGCGCAGGCTGCAGCTTGCATTTTTACTAGGATTGGTTTTTCCATAGCAAAGGGTGTGGGGGCTGAGATTGTATCTCGGCTCCCCACCAATTTCTTGTAAATTATTATAGATTTCACAAATAGTAATTGAGTACCATGTACTTGATATTGATAACAAATATATTTTAACACAATATCTAGGGGCACTCTAAAATAGATATACAAATGTAATAAAATTCATGCTACAGGAACCATATATTTGAAAACTAATAAGATAGACTTAAATGAATAATATCACAAATTCACAATAAATTTATATGAAAACTAATAACTAGAAAATAGACTTTCCTATATGCACTTAAAGACAAGACAACGATAAAACTCTATTGTATAGATTTTAAATCAATTGGACTACTGGTCAATGAGCCCATTTCAATTATTATCACGTAGACTTCAATTAGACTTACATGTAATCCCCATTTGCATATCATGTCAAGATATCTCGCATATTTATTTATCAGTTCCATATATACCGGTTTAAGGATTTAATAATTTCTTACATTAACTTCATTGGTCAGTACTACTAAATGATACCTAAATTCAAATTTAGGAGGTAACATTCCTTTCTAGTAGGCCATCTACAATAATTCAGATATCAATGTCTCTTTATAGACTTATGGATACTCATAGTGTCGTAGTACTCTTCATGAGTGCCAACTACATCATCTTGTCATTTATTCTAGTATTGGAATAAAAAATAATGCTTCTACTACACTTCAGGTGCAATGTTTATCAAAAAATTGGCAAGAATCTAAATGTTAAATACATGTCAACTCTTTGACTAATCTGCAACTCTATAATGGTATTTGTTTATAGTCAAATCATGAGAGTTTCATGCACAAACATTTATCAATGATTTAGGAAGACTAAAGTGGTTCATATAATATATCAATACACAAATTCATTTCTATCTCAAAAATATATTTTCTTATGTATCTCATATATATTTACAAGAAATTATTATCTAACTTGGGAAACAAATACTTTTACCAGCTTTCTCTCATCATTCTCCCCCTAACGTGGTAAAAATAAATCATCCACCTTAGATAAAAATTTACTTACATACTTAATTAGTCGGCTCAATTTAGGAGCACACTTCAATAATCATGGGGAGTATGGATATTAGGGGTGAGCATTTTCGGATATCTGATCCGAAAACCAGTTTCAGATCGAATATCCGAAATTCAAATCAAATGGATATGGATATCCGAAACACCCAGCCATGTCAACCAACTGCCCATACGTCCAAATGTAAAGATGGGCTGAATATGACATTGGACCGCAGGGCCATAAGCTAGGCCACATGCCCGTACATAAGTATACCAAATGTTTAAGCCATCGGCCCATACAATGGCATGGGCAATGATGATTTGATGCTAAGCATACCTATGATTATTTATAAGAAAAGTTTCCCACATCCCCATCTTTGTAACCGATGTGGGACAATTTTAGTTCCCCATTAGACATAAACATACACGCTGAATTTGACCATCATTTACGACAACCTAGATGCTTGATTTGCTAAAAAAACCCAGAAATAACTCTTGTAAATCTCATGCTCAACTTCTATTTATGCTTATTTTAACCATTTTAAATTTTATATGTAAAAGTTATGATCTAAAGAAAAACACTACTTTGTATGGCTTAAAGTATAAACTAAGTGTAAATCCAAGTTGATTAATAAGAATCTATCCTATGAAGTTACTCAAAGTTGGATGTTATGTGAGTGAATGATGTCAGGACTTGCGTCAATTAATCCCTTGTGAAATATATATAGCATTCTCACTAATTCATTAAACTATTAACATCTTCTCTACCACAAACTCTATAACGGTAAGTCAAATAAAATAATATGTGTGGAGAAGGGAATTTTGGCACGAAAAGAATCCAAAATTCCAACTCATTTCATATCGTCCTATATGAATGTCTCGTATAATCTCATTGGTAGATTACGATAGGGGTTGGATAAAGATGAGACTTGTTCTCCTTATGTGTTTAGCATAAGTCCGTTAAGCTGATATAACTATGAATAATACTTGTGTTAATGTTAAGAACCACAACTTTAATTATACGTAAGACGAATTGACTCGTAGCAATTAGCCATACTTAACTAATTAAGCCATGTAGTTTTGATGACTATTTGATTAAATGGTCTTAAACGTGCATATTATATGGTATATGAATACATACATTATTACTCAAGTGGTATTCAATTGTTCGTTGTTAAAAGCTACTTATAACTATTACTTAACTTATCATTATTACTCCTTGAGGAGATTGAAGAGAAATGGAAAACTAACTAAAAAAAAAAAAATTACACTACATTCTTATCCCACATCGACAAAGAATACAATGTGACAAGTTCTCAACAATATATAAAAGTAGATGGGCGAAGGGATATCTCCTCACCAATCATCAAAATCCATGTCTTGGCTTTGGCCTTTACGATTGGATTGGGCCATGCTCAATTTAAGGCTAGCTCAATGAGTTTTCATTTACTCTACAAAATTATTGACTCTATGATGCAATAATTTTATGAATCAAAGAATTTTTATATTTAAATTTTAGATAAAGATAAGCAATACTTTCATAAATCGGATCGGGTATCGGTTATTTGTGGATATTCGAATCGGATATCCGATATTTGTATCCGAAAATATATCGGATATTTGGATACCCGAATTTTTTGAGGAAGCTATCCGAAATTGATCAGATATCCGAAAAGTTCGGATACGGATATCTGAACAGAACGCATTTTCGGATCGGTTATCCAAAATTCCGGATCAAATATCGGATCGAATATTCGGATAATTGGATGATCGGATATTTTGCTCAACCCTAATGTATATGCCTCATTCAGTTGGTTTCCTTGTGCTGAAAAATAATTGCCCCAAATTTGGAGATCACTTTATCCATATACTTATATATTGATTTCATAACTACCCTAAAAATGTGAACATCAGACCGCTAAGTTATTCTTTTCGACTGAGTATATATACTTTATCTCATTTATTATTGAGTCTCCAATATTAATATTTGGATTTATCTTAATGTTACGTCTTGCCATAAAACAAGAATAAGTTTATTATCGAGATAGCCTTTCAGCACATTATCATATTCCATAAAGAAAAATTAAATAATATTATATTTGGATGGCCTTATTTATCACATCAAACTTTATGTTGGTTGTATTTCATTTTTTGATAATCTGTTAAATGTGAAACTTATAGCCGAATAAATTTATAATGATCATAATAAGTCAATCTTCTGATTGACTAAATTTCACAATTCTATTGTACATTATTACAATTGATGTGATGCTTGGACACAATATCGTGTCTCTTTCAATATTGGCAAGACTAAAATATTTATTACCTATATGCTTTAATGGGGTATGTACTCTTTTAGAACATATTTTCTTATGGTAGATAACAATATTATGGAGTAGGTTTAATTTCACATGAATGTTTTATTAACTAGGTTTTGCGCCCTTGACAATCACGGGACTGTTATACATCTCTTCTATACCTCTTTTACTTGGTTAAATAAAAAGGATATATGTGAGAAACCTTAATTTCAATTGGTCGTCAATGTTTATGACCAGTTTTTTCGCTGTAAGTTTATTTTGACAAAACTAATTCGTGTATCACAAAAACATTTCTTTTAATGACCCAAACTTAACCTGATAGAATATAGACCCTAACTGAACTTGGTCCAATCAATATTGACCACGCCAAATAATCGACCCTAAAATCAACCACAATAGCAATATAACAATTCTAAATCTTAAAGGGATATTTTCAGAATACCCATGTAGTTTCCGATTTATTCTGATATACCCCTAATGTTTCCGCATTCTAAAAAATGCTCTAGAGGTTTGCGTTTCGAATTATTATTAGGGTTTAGCCTAACGATCATTATCACTGTAAATTTTTTTAAAACCTTCCATCATCACGTAATAATATCATTTGGTGTACCCTGACCTAACCTAATCAAATTCAAATTGTTATTCTCATTAGTTAATGTGTGATTTACGTATTGAGGACAATATAACTGCCTATAAGTATTCCCAACACTCCATCGCTACCAGTTTACTAACTAGTTTATTGGCCCGTGCAAAATTGCACGGGTTGTTATATGAACCTGGTTATAACTCTATTTTATTACCCATAATTAACGCAAGATAGTAGGACTGTAAGAAACTTAAACGATCAGATGTGACCCGTTGTTCAAGGTTAATAGCCCATTTTTATCCTAATCAAGTTCTGGCCACTGATAACTCGAACCCGTTTTGACCGATATTCTTTTAGGCTAAACTTGGGATGACCCATTGTCAGTTTTTCTATAATTAATACGAAAAGAAATGTGTTTGATTTGGTATCAAGTTAGAGAAGTTATATTTGATCCAATGAAAAAAATTTAATAAGTATAGCGAATTTATTTCAATACTTTATGTTTATGTACGAATTACAATTTTTGACCCGTGACCCGCTATTTTCGGCACCCGTTTTTGTGAACTGTAATTCATGTTGATACCGACTACTATTTAACACACTTTTTTTTAAACTCTGACCCCACCCGTTGACACGAAACAAACGCAAGATGTGTTACTTCCTAATATATTGCGCCTATATATATTACTTCCTAAATTATCTCCAAAAATAAAATGATTTGATATGATTCAAATTATCTCGTCCAAAATTGTTTGCGGATTTATCTCCTAAAATCTTAAATCCTTTATATATAACTTTGTCAATAAAAGTATCAAAAAAGTCAGTTGCCTAGTGGTTGTATTGTTAAAATTGTAACTCTAAGGTTACAGGTTCAAACCTTCACAACCTCATTTTATTGATCTCTTTTGAACTCGTTTCAACAATCTCTCCTTTGCCGACATTTTTGACTCATGTACACCTAAATTCACATCAAAAGTTGAGTACAAAGTATTTAGTGTATCAATTATTGCATTTTTAAATTTTGAGGAATTAATAAAATGCTTATATCACAAAAAATAAACAGAAAATAACATAGGAGATAAATTGCTCATGATAAAAACATATGGTGTTAAATTGCACATTTAGAAGGTATGATGTTAGATTGCACCATTGATTATAAGTGTATGAGATAAATTGTCACTTTCGCCCTCCGATAATCCCATAGTTGATGCATGAAACAATGTTACAATATTATTGAAATCTTAATACTAAACGCTTGCAAATCGTAAAAATAAATGACCAAATCGATCAATTCCGATCCATTATAATAGTTAAAGTGCGACATAATAATATTATTTGGAACCTAATAATATGGGATTACAAACAATGATAATGGGTACATAAAATTAATATGAACAAACACAGTAACACCCTCTATACTGTTGCATATGAGAATCCCTTTTCTGCACCACTTTTCGTCCCGACCAAAGTTATCATTATTTTGACAACTTAAATAAAAAAACGATGAAACACATATTTTTTTGTATGCTAAGCCAAGCAAAAGACCAAAATATATATAGTATGTCGAAATAGTATTTTACAAAAAACTTGGAAAACCGACGGTCAAAAGTCACTACATTGATTATCATCAATAAAAAAAAACTTTCAAACTAACCATAAAATTCACTTAAAAAAATTTAGATGTATTGTGGAAGATGAAAAATTATTTATTATTTAATTCAATAAATAAGTTGATTAATGTATTCTATTCATTATATTTATAATAAAAATATTTTCATTAGTTTTAATATATTTAATTCATATATTTATATATAGTGCGACACGTAGCTCTATGACATGGCATTGCAGATGACAACTATGCGAAATCAACTATGTCATGCCACGTGGATTAGTAATGTTAGCCTATTAATATTATTATATAGACAACTTTCGTATAATTATTTGAACTCTTCTAGAGTAAATATACTCTACACTTCACCCCATGCTCTTCAGGAGCATCTGACTATGATACTTTAATCAAATATAGCTAATATTTTTAAGTTAATAATAATAAATTACACAAAAATAAAAGTGAGACAATGATATTCAAAATTAGTGCATGAAATAGAAACTCAAAATTTAAACTAGAAGTTATATATAATTGTATTGAGACTTCAAGCTCAATCTTTGATCCAATTAATTGATGCAATTGTATTGTCATAAATCATAATCAGAACTTCATGTTCAAGTACTCTGTGAGTTGCAGACTTGCGGTCTAACTGATTGGAGTAATTCGCGTTTCAGATTTGGAAATTCAGGTCCAAAAATAATTTACGAATCTTATAGTCATTGTGAATAATTTCGCATATATACCATCAACTAATTTCTTGTTGTGATCATCAAGACCAAAGCATATGATCTTGAAATTCATTTGCTAAAGGTAATTTGGGAACTTAAGGACCCATCAATCATAATGAGATAATTAGTAATATAGAACTTTTAGGTCCAATATTTTATTAGTCATCGAGACTAACTTAGTTTTCTTAATCAAATTTCTATTAAGTTCTATTATATTATTGTCCAAACCTAGTACAACATAACAGTCAATTGCACACTTTGAACTTCATTTTCAAGACCTTGTTTTGATATACGTAATCCAACTATGACCTTTAAACTTCAGGATTAATGTTAATTAATCATAAACTTGTCCATTGGAATTCGTGTCATATATCTTAATAACAATGATAGATGTTTAATTTAGAGGTTTCACAATACGAACTATTTATGTATAGACTTCAGGTCTAATGTGTACTATATATGTGGACTTCGTTTTGAGTCAAGTTTATAAGAATATATGCATCATGTGACCACATAACTAACATATTAATGTAATGACCATATCAAGGTCCACTGAAGTTCAATACTTCTACCATCGCTAATTTTTGTGGTGAATACGCACACTGAATCTTGAATTTTGAGCTTCAAGCTAAAGTTTCCGTATGCACAAATTTTTTTAATCAATCCAAATAATATTGCATGTTATTCGACACTTCTGGTTCAAAATTATATTACCTCAAAGTTATTTTGGATTATCGCACCGTGTGTTTGGTTACATGGTCGGGTATTTAGTTATAGTTCTATCGTTATGTTATACAAGACCATGAGATATTGGCCTTTTATTTGTAGATCGTGTTGTATAGAATCGTAGGACTTTTCACTTTATATGGTACACATATGTGATATCTCATGATCAGTCACAATCACATTGATCAATGTTTACGATCAAATTACTGGCATGATCTTTCTCATTTACATGGAATATCACATTCGCTCCGGGGAATGAACTTGTTTAATATATATACATAAGTAATTGTGGATCCTCATTTTTGACAAAGGTTTTAAGAGAAACATTACATCAACGAACTATGTATAAATCAATATTAGTTTAATAAACAAAAACAAAAACAAAAAAAAAACAATCGAAAATATGAACTTACCTGATTCACGAAGGGTTTTGTATTGTAAACAATATTTGTCAAACATTATTAAATTATAATATACTCCAATGTCTCCATGAGTTCGCCACGGTTGTGTAAATTTGGGAAACTTTTCGTGCCGATTGATCCTTATGCATGCGTGCGTAATAACAAAGTGCAAAAGTTTCAATCTTGGATATTTAGAGTAATAGTAGTTCTACGTCAATATACTACTGTTTTGTATGCATAAAAGAAAATTAGGGTTAGGGCTCGTGCTAATGACACGCCTAGAACTAGTCTAAGCGAGCCTAATCGTCCTAGTATAGTTTTAGGGTCGAATACACGAGGACGGGGATGATTGTCTATCGAATTTGGCTGGGATTTTAGTCTAGTCCAATTAAGGTGAGAGAATTTATCTAATTACTACCACTAATTGACTATTAAGCAATTAAAGTCAAAAACCTTGAAATTAAAACCTTTTAATTAGGGAGTTAGGGGTATAAGTGGGGTTCATGCAACAAAGATGAAATCTTTAATTAGGGGGATTAACAATGAGATTGATTCATGCCAAATAAGGGACAACAATTGATTAAAACTCTCTCAAGTATTTAATCTAATTCCTAATTAATCGATTAAACCATTCTCATGCAATTAAACAATTAATCCTACCTTCTTATGCTTAATTGAGCCTCAAATCTCTTAAGTTGGCCAAATTAGTGGAAGATATAACTACCCAAGTGTACATCCTAGGCAATCATGGAATCAAAATCATAAGGGTAGCAATTGGGCACAAATCATATGATTTACATAACAATAAACTAATTCCCCACATAAAGGTACCACCTTTGTCACATTTCCCACACCCCTTAACAATAAAACTACTCACACATCATTAAATTAGCACTAATCACATTTATTAGGATCCTAAACATGATACTAAACATGAGAATTATATAAAGATTCAAACTTGTAAGACAAATCTAATTAATTTACTAATAAACATGAGTTAACAATAATTAAAACCGGATAAATGACAAAAGTAAAAGGGAGAAATATTTGTTACCCAAATAAAATGATACAGAGAGGAGGTGAATGAAACAAGACTTGAATTATATTAATTATGAAACTTGAGAATTGTTGTGGAGATATTGAACAAATTCAAAATGAAAAATGAAAGAAAAATAAGCGTGGAGAAAACAAAGCTCCAACTAGGAGAGGGAGAGAAAAATCAGAAAAATGAAAAGTGGCTACACAATTAGGGTACGTGGCCTTATATAGTTGTACAAAAAGAAAAACGAGAAAACGTATCTAAAAGCAAAAACTGGGCATCCACTCGGCCGTCCACTCGGCGAGTGGAACGCCGAGTGTATGGCATTCTCCGCCCCTTTTTGCTCTCTTTCCCTTGTCTTTGTGCTTTGGGTCCCGCTCCGAGGCTCTTTTCCCGCTCCTTGACCCTCCGATGACTCGGGTTCCGCTCCAACTTGTTCCGCAGGGGTACCTACAAAAGCCAAATACAAACCGCAGAACTCCCAAAGTAGAAAATACACAAGAACGTACAAGACAACACCGCAATGAGCCAAGGTGAGCATACTCATGAATTTGGCGGGAAATTTGTTATAGGAACATCAAGATTTAGGAGACGGGATGTATAATTTACACGGAAAAGAGAACAAAATAACCATACATCAGCTAATAACGTGTTGTGAAACAAGTAGTAAGAGTAGAGAGATTAGAAGGAAAAGAGAAGAGTCGCCATCTTATTAATGATATAAGGGGTATATATACAAAAACTGTCTTGGAGGACAAGCCGTTTACATTATGGTAAGGAGATATCTCTATACATGTATATACTATAACTGTATGACATAATATATCCTATGAGATATGCATATCCACAATAGAATATTTCATAACACAATCTTCTTTTTGCAATTTTCGTATGCAATTCTATCAAATATGTAGAAATGGAAAGCATTTTAAATTAAATTTCAAAACAAACTTGATGAGATATGTGATGTAATTTTCTGATGTATAAAATGAAATTTATGACTACCTATGTAGTGTCACATTTAAATCAATTTTTAAATCACAGTTTTTTAAGAGTTTGGACTCTGCCTAATAACTCTTATGAGAATCTCTCATTTTTTGGTCTGCTTCACAATTTTACTTTTTATTGGACTATCGCTCTAAGCTATTAAAAAAAAATCAAAACTTTTACTAAATTTATAGCTGAATTATTTTTGCAAATTTCATTGGCGTGACTTTTGACTAATGCATTTCTCTCAAACATATGTATTAATGAAACTCATTTTAGATTAAATTTCAAAAAATATTTAATGAGATATATGTTGTAATTTTCTGGTATTCAAAATGAAAGTTAGGACAAATTATATGTGTCACTTTTATATAACTTTCAAATTACGGTATGGATTTTGCCTATAACTCTTGTCAGAATCTTTCGGTTTTTGGACTCTCTTACTATTTCTATTATTTTGGACTCTCTCCTAGCTCTTCAAAAATAAAAAATTCTACTAAATGTATAACTAAATTGTTTTGCATATACCGGAAAAATGTGTAAATGGATCTCCAATTGAGATATATTTCTAAACAAATCTATTGATATATGTTTCGAAGTTTTCTGATACACGTAACCAATGTTACGAGTGATTATGCCGTAAATCTATTGGAGTCTTGGAGACCTTGATGAAAGAGTCTCATGGAAATAAGGATTCTTTATATGGATTATTAATAATTGTTAGCATGAGTTGTTAATAATAAACTCTTGATATTTATGATTTTTTGGACTTCCTCGTTATTCCTCGTTTGTTGGACCTCTCTAAACTCTTCAAAAACGTCTCTTTTATATATATACATTAGATTTCTATCGTGCCTCCTTGGGGCGTTGGTATCAGGATCGTACCTCGCGTCCAAAAATTGGCACCAGGTTGTTATAGAGTTTGGGCCAATCTTATTTTCTTAAAGGTTTTTCTAAACGTAACTTGAAAAGTACTAGCGTAACTTTTTTTCCTTTTTTTCTCCCTATATTATCCTTTATGATTGTCTTCATCCTATAACTTTTAGAAACAAATAAAAAAATTTATCTGATTAACATTAATTTCACAATATCTATTTTAGTAACATTTGAACCAATGAAATGCTTCTAAAGTGCTCTTGTTTCCTTTCCCACTTGCTTTTAATAATTTTTAATACACACCTAAAACTTTGTGCAGAAAGTAAGAAGAAGATTGAATATGAATGGAGGGAGTATTAAAATATATACAACAACGGCTCAAACCGGTCAAGCCCGGTCAAAATCGGGTTGAACCGGCCGGTTTGGCCCTGTTCTTGACCGGTTCTAGTAGTTTAACTGGGGGTTTTGTTCCGGTCAACCCGGTTTTGATCACCCCCGGTTTTCTAAGCCAAGCGGGGGCCACTGACCGGTTCCCGGTTGAACCGGCCGGTCCGGTTCGGTTTTTAAAACACTGGGTTCCATCAATTAATTGGAAAGTTGGGGTTAGGTGATGAGAATACGGTTAGTGAATTGGAAATTTTCTTCTTTTGTGGGTTTGTTTGATCATGGATTGATTAGTATGTTTCATAATCGTGCCTCTCATTAAACATTGTTTAAATTGTTGATCATAATCGTTTGGATCATTTATGTTGTTAGGTGTAAGTTTTTCGGAATTCACGATCTTGATGTTAGTTTAGATTAATATTGTTTATGTTTTGTTGATTTTTTTTTGTTGATCGTATGTTAATGGGTTGATTGTACCAAATTTGATCGTTTCATATGCTACAATTTATGCAATTATGGTAATTGTGTTTTAGAGAAAAATGGTGTTTGGATTGTAAGTGATGTTTGTACATGTACATGATTTGCTGAGTTGAAGGTAGTGTGGGGATTGTACCATAACTGTATGATCTGAATATGTAAATAGACAAAAGTAAGGCATGGATGATAGCCACAGTGATAGTTGATTGATTTGGTACTCATAATCTTGGAGCTTCTACAACCTATTTCCTCAATTTTCCGAGAGTAGATTTGCGGGTCATTTGTAACAACATTCATATTCAAGGGAGCTTCATTTTCAAATTTTCAATCATTAAATTTTCAATTTCTCTTTTTTTTTTCTATTGTTTGGTGGTGCTGGTGGAAGAAAAGTTTGACTGTTGGTTTGTTAGTATGTGTTCGACATGAGTATGTCAAGCTTTTCGTAATTTGCATGTTTGTTCCTGTTAGTCATGTAACATGCCAAAGTTATTAACATATGTGGCAGTTCAAAAATTGGAATTTTTTTGTGTACGATTAATTGATTGCATCGGAATTTACTTACATGTCTTAGATTCTCTGTGGGTCTGGTATAAAACCGAGTTTGGAAGTTGCTGTCAATGTGCATTATGAAATATCAAGGATGCTGATGCTAACAGAATATAAATGGTGAATTGTTGATTGCTTTGGATAACTGAATTAGTGCACATGTTTTGGCCATATATTAATCAATGTTACAAATTTTGTTTTAGCTTTTAACCTTTTGATGCCCATTGTTTATGAGTTTCTCTTGGTTTTTTTTTGGAGATCAAAGCTTTAAGTTTCAATATGTGCACTACTTACATTTTTTAGTGTTAGTCTTCTGGATGTTTATGTGATATCATAAGTTCTGGTTTGCGCCCATTGTTCTGATAATATAGAGGGATAGTACATGTTAATAATTGAATTGCCGCCTGTAGGTGCAGTTCATGGCCAAACTGTTAAAGTAATAATGTTAATAATGCTTCTTTTGCTAACTGTTAATTTTCTCCAACAAACTATGTACACTTGTCCCGCATTATTACAAAAAATCTATCTACCCAACACATAAAAGCCAAACCTTTTTGATTATCCTAACCTCACTACGTATTTGGATTGTCATGATATTCGCAGATTAAGGTTCTTCCACTTCCTTATATGTGGTGCAATTCGTGAAACTGTTAATCGTCTCAAAGTTTGTTATTGTTCATGAACGAACTGGTTCAATGAATCCTGGTTTCTGAAATTGTTGCTTTACAGTTCAAGCGTCGGCTGCAAAAGAAAGCTAGACAAGTGCACTTTTTTACACCTCTCTTTAACGAAGTGTGCAATCATAGAGGACTTACAGGTGTGGCGTATGAGTTCAATTTTGACAAATTATTTCCACCAATAAATTACTATGTTTATGTTTACAACAATTATTTGTTTGTAGTTTTAGAACTTTACTTTGTGCATTGTCATTGTGCCGGTTAATAATCTGTGGAGTATATCTGTTTGGCGGAACTCTGACACTTAACTGTTTGTTGTTTCTCACAGATGAATGAATGGTTTCATAACTTAGGAATTTTAGATCATTCAGCAGCTGTGTACGACAAAGATGACTTCTATGATAATAATGTTCGCCAGAACTAGGATGGAGGATAACGACCTAGGTGACTATCTCCTATTTATGATGTTATTCTTCTCAAAACATGTAGAAATGTAGAGACTACCTAATCCATCTGTTGCATTGGTGTTTTCTTTCATGCAGATACGTTCCTTCAAGTGTTGATTTTTCCATCATTCAACTATCACTGGGTAGGCAACAATCAGTAGCACATAAAGAACAAGTTGCAATGTAGGATATTAGAATCTTTTCCATGGCGACTTAGATATTGTAAATTCTCGACAGGTAAATTGTTTGAAGGGTTCTGCCTCTTTTTAAATGTTGTTGTCGTTTTTGTAAAAATGAAGCAGTGGAACAAAGACAAATTACTTTGGACGTGCAAAAGAATCCACCTTCATTGACTATTTGACCTTATGTTTTACTACAAATTGTGTTTTCAATTCCGAGAACTCCACATTATAGTCCTCCATAGTATGTTTGTTTTCGAACTTCCTAACACTTTATAGAACTCATGTGTTTAATTGTTCATCTGAATAGATGTGTACGTGATCCTGACCATTGTACATGATTTGTGTGATGTGATTAGAGGACAACATGTTGGGTTCGTACATAGTAGCATTGTGAAACCTTAATTGTTAAATTCAGGATAGTTATATAATGACTCTTAAAGGTAGATTTTGGTGTGCATAGGTTACTCCGACTTCTGAGGAGTGGTAAAATTTACGTGACATGTCATTAATAGGGGTATTGGACTATTGGTGTGCCATTGAGAGGAACTATATAATCCGAAAGAAGGAAGAGGGGGCAAGAATTATCCTCTCAGCAGAGGTAGAAATGCAGGAGGTCCTTGAGGTTGTAAGTTACTGAAAATTATGTAGATGAGTAGGTTTCATACTTTCATGAAGGAAACACTACGATTTATAATGTATTTCATATAAAATCAGCTGCACCGGATAATTTCATACCAAGGATCATGTAAATGAATTGATTATCTGAGGTTGAATACTATAGTCTGATACTAGGCAAACGTTTTAATACAAAATAACTCATGTTACCTGTTACTTGATATAATGCTTGGTCCGATTCAATGACTCTGGTCAATGATTTCTTCCTCTCTCTAAAACGAGAGCACATCTCACTAAAACGTGAGTTCCTTCTAGGATAGGAAAACTTTAGTTTCACCCTTCATTTATCTTTTCACCCAACCCAATAAAATTACAGTCTTTCAACAACCTTCATTACTATTCACCTCCTCCCTGTCCGCCATTACCGACATAAAATTTACTCCACCCACCATTGCACAGCTTTTCATCATAGCTCTCCCTCATCCATCAAATCACCTCCCTTTTTAGCTAGTAAATCCCCTACGCATCCACAAGCCGAATTCTAATCACTCTAAGATTTTGACACATAGATCTCGGAGTGCTGCATGTTCTGTGATTCACCTTGTTTTAAACCTTTGGGGAACATTGATTGTTTACCACTTCACCACATTTCTCACTATTACATATATGATGTAATGCAACACCCCAAAATCGGTTACATTAGGGCCTTATCACGTTGCATTAGGTCTAATGCAACACTTTTGCACCGTTGCATTTGCTCGGGCTGCATTAGACCTATTGCAACGACATTTTGGGTCTAATGCAACGCAGGGGGAACAGAATAGCAGGCGTTGCATTTGGTCCTAAAAGTTGTTGCATTTGATATATCAAATGCAACCCCACATATTGCAACGCCAGGAAAATAATGCAACACAATTATGGCATATGGCAACGATTCTCACAAATAATAGCAAAAAAAAAAAAAACTAATATATGTAGATTTCATTAGGCTAGGTGGGATTCGAACCCACTCTTTTGTGCAACGTAACATTGCACAATGCTCTACCTTTAAGCTACTAGCCTTTTACACAATAGTGCTTATAAGAATTAAGTAGCTTATAATCTGATCTCTCTTATTTCCTTGCCTCCTCGTACGTGTAGAATTGAATGGATGGAGTAACAACAACGAAGAATCTAATAGACTAATATGGAACTTAAAGGACCAATAAACTTAAACATAGTTTCGATAGCTGGGAGTGCCCATGTTATCAGGTTTAGAAGAGTAAAACTTACTTTGCCGACAAAACATTATCCATGGCCTCCAACTCCTTTGGCTGTAGAGAGACATCCACTTTATCTGCCTTCTGACCTCTAAGTAGATTAACTTGTGAGGAGCAAGAGACAAAATGACTAATCATTGAACTAGATACCTCAATTAATTTATTTTCAATCTAATCCAATAAAGGAAGAGTACAGAATACACCTAAAGAGAGATGCTGCCTAAAGTAAACTGAATTATCAGAAGCGTAAACAATAGTGCAAGGCTGTATGAAGTTTAGAATGTTTATGTTGTCAAATCACAGAGGCATGAAATTTTTCAGAAACTACTCATAATTCACTGAGGCTTGAGAGTCAAAACATGAAGGTTATACCATCGATCACTGATTGATCACACTCATTTAAAATGCCTAAAATGAAATTTCAAGTGTCGAGTCTAGTGTGTGACATCCAAGCTACCTATAAGCAGGCCTGAATGAAATCCCTCATATATTAGATTGGTGATCTCTATTGATGCAATAACATCCAATGCCTCCCAAAGTCCTGCACTATGGTTAATACCCAAACCTCAAGAAATAAGGAGCAACACCATCAGGGAAGGAGAAACACCTTTAGAAGATGATGGTGTGACACTTGATGGACTGTGTTGAGTACTATACTTGACCTCCTCATTTTTTCTTGACGTCTGCATCAAGAATATGTTAATTGTCAGTACCCTAGCACAGTTCTATTGCTCCCCCAAATACAATATGATAGAAGTAAAAAATATTACACATATATGATAGCAACACATGTTTGAATCATTGAAGGAGAACATACATACACTACAACCAGTACCTCTGATAATTTTCTGAGACAGCCATACGTTGTTCCTCGAGGTCTTTCTTACCGCAGTATAAGGCCTCCTGTCTTCATAAACAGTAGTTAGTGAGAACCACATGAATTTTTTTTTATAAGTAAGAAGAGAACCACGTGAATTTCTTTAGGATGAAATAAAATACAAAAGACAAACCAAGAGCCCATAACAATTATTTGATTAATTAAATCAATGAGAAGAAATCTCTACAAAAAAGGGCATAACGTTGATATTTAGTATTCAGAAAGAATGACAGGCAACAGATTTCACAAATAGTGAGTGTGAGTCCTAACTAGCACAGAACAAATTATTAGCACCTCACTTCATCAAAATCAGTAAGGCATGTATTGCAATAGTCCATCTAGTTGTTTCAGTCCCAAACATATGCCACAAACTATATAACAAATGCACCTGTCATCCTTGGTTTGTGTTGTTACAGATCAACAAAAGAAGATAGACCTCTCATCCCTTTAAGAATCAAATTACCCAAAAATCATACTTCAGTCGAGGCATGCATGATGCAATAGTATAAACTGCCAATAAAAAAGAATGTGAACTTACTGTCAGTTCATATGAATGGGAATTGCCAATCTATCAAGTTATGTGCTTTCAGTAGCAGATATACAAAATAGAATCTAGCATAACGAAGTCGGCACGAGCAGAGATGTAAAATTGGAAACTGGCTAGAGAGTTAATAGTTACTATGCAAATCCCAATCATGTTAAGGGCAATCTTCGTAGCATTCCCACAACATGCTACACCTTTATATAAAGGACTAGCTATCAAAAACCCAAAATATAGCTGGCTCAAAAGTCTTAGAGCAGCATAAAAGTTTAAAACTTAAAAAAAAAAAAATTGTTACACATAAATTGTTCCTGTAAATTTCAAAGGACAAACACATAAAATGATCCTATAAAAAAAAAAGAGTTCAATCAAGATTCAACTTAAGTTCCACCATTATGTGAGCAAAATGCCTCACAACTTCTAGCCATGTCATTCTACTGCTATGAAAGTTGTTGTGCTCGGATTGCAAACAGTTCGCATAAGCTAGTTAAGCGAGAACATAAGAAAACCACATGTAAGTATCATCATCATCCCGCTTCCGCATGCATCACTCAAATTGTCTGGAAAACCCAGAAATCCCCAACTAAAACCATTAAATAAAACCCAAAATGCCTACACAAATTGGATGGGAAGACGAATTACAAAGTTCCTAAAAATGACACTACTCAGTAAATCAAAATCACACAACACAACACAACAAAATGACCACAAAAATTCCAACCAAAAAAGCATCAACCAATTCCAAAATTTAGAGCAAAATTGAAACTTACAATTGAAGAATTTCGAGAGATTTGACACCGTATTCGCTGAAGTTGTCGCTGTGCATTCGTCAAAACCGTATAATCAATTCAAAACAAACCCATATTCAGAAATACAAACCCAGATTTTGAAGGGAAAAAAAACCTAATTAATAAACGAATGAAACCCTAACTAATAAACGAATCCAAATCAAAACAAAAATAATCACAAATCGATCAACAAATTATCAATAATTTAATTGATAAGAAGAAATCTATACAAAAGGCGGGAAACGACACCAACCTTATTATTAGTGCAAAAGAAGATGGCAGGGCGGCAGTGCGAAGCGGGGGTGGTACTGACGGTGAGATTGGGTGAGCTGAGATTGGAGAAGTTTGGAGAAAGAGGAAAGTTGAAGAGAGAGGGAGAAAAATGAAAATGGCCCCCAAATGAAATGAACCACGCACGTTTTTCTTTGTCTTTCTTTTTCTTTTCTTTTTCTTTTTCTATTTCTATTTTTTGAGGGCGTTGCAATAGGTACAGTCAAATGCAACACTAGCTGGTCAAATGCAACAATTAGTACTTTGGGCGTCGCGTTAGAGTCTTTTTAAAGATAAATACTTCCAACACATTGCAATAGAAGGCAAATGCAACGGTTCATTAAAAACCGTTGCATTTGTTGTGTTGCAATTGTTCGTTTTTGTAGTAGTGTCTCTATTAAGAATTTCGATTACACTTTCAATCACATGCCTAACAATTACCCTCTTGATCCTTGCTGAATGGGTGTGGTTGTCGACCCACCACCGAATCTTCAATTTGGGGGGTTTTATCAATTGGGGCTACTCGGTTATTGGTCGATTTCTCGACACAATCACACCAAGCCGTTTTGAGATTCAAGATGTGGTCCGCAACATCTGGACTACAAGAGCAGACATAATGGTCCATCAAATGCACTCGCTTTTCGTCTTCGAATGCGATGAGTTCCAAGATGCAGAAGACCTGGCGTCAATTGAAACAGTCGACATCTTTGGCCGGCTACTTGTGTTGCGTCTGTGCCACTGGCATACGGTACCTAGGAATATCAACGTCAATATGGCTTTTATCTGGATGAAAGTTCAAGGTCTTCCTTTCGCTACCTGAGCGACCACCTGGTCCGTGGGATTTTCGCACATGTTGGGGAAGTAATTCACTTGGAGCCTGTACAAGGAGTTGGCTACATCTTCGCCTCTGGCTACGGCGAGAGTGAGAGTGGATTTTAGCCAGCCGTTGTTACCAGGGTGCTACCTCCCCACGTATGGGGAACAAGTGTCCTGGGTTTTTTTTCGCTACCATGGAGTATTCCGTTTCTGCAAGAGGTGTGGAAAGACTGGTCACACCACGACCAACTGTCGCCTACCCATGTTCCTGGCTGTCAGGCACATCCACCGTCAATTTGATGCCTTTGAAGAAGGTGGTTACAGGGTACTTCGGGGACTAGAAGACATTCCCCCGTACACAAATCTCGTAAGGGGTCTCCCACCCTTTGAACGACATTTGACGAACAGGGATGAACTTTCTGATTACCACCCTCCATACCCTGGTCCGACACCACCAGGGGATGACGATTTCAGAGGAGGGGGTAGCGATCAGAATAATCCTCATGATGCGTCTTCGGGAAGTGAGGGACAGACCTCTTCAGGACCCTCTCATAAAGACGGCCCTCCAGGGGACATGGTTAATAGGGCAGCGGGTCTCTCCACCCAGACGCTAAATGATGCGCTGCTTCGCGTTGGAGAAAACTTAGAAGGGTTGCCTCCACAGGAGGATGCTCACACGCTCATTTATGCAAGAAACTCGGTCATCGCCGATGTGGAAGCTTGGGCAACTGACCATTCATCACCTCCGTACATCAGGGGGCAGGCACGAAGACAAGGAACCCACTCCGCCTGGAAGGGACCAACAGGAGTGGGGCAAGGTGTCCAACCTGATTTGGATATTCCTTTTCAGGATATCAACCAATACCCTATAAACTTTCCCGATGTGGAGCCTTACCCATTCGTTTCGCCAGGACCACGCACTTCATCATGGTCCATGTCAGTATCTGATTCCTTTTTTGAGGACATGGATGGTAGGCAGCCACAATTTCATAGTGGCTTTGGAAGCAGCCAAGCTGACCCCACACAACCAATTCAAGAACATCCCTGGAGTTTCGTTCTTCGCTTCTGCATGCAATTTTTCTTCACCCTCTCACTCTACTTCGTCCTTTACTAATGACTGCTTGCTTCCGTATTACTGACTCCATGACATGCCAACTACGGGGGATAGAATTTTCCTATCCCCTCTCCCCACTTCAAGATAACCTGGCACCCTCCATATACACCATCCCACAGAACTTAATTACAAATCACCTTGCTAGCTACAATCCACCAATAATACCTTCCCTACCAAAAACACCGCCACTACGTGACCGTGGATCGCCGTCCTCATCGGTCTCTTCCAAGAGGTCGTCTCCATAAATGAAGGACAACATTAAGTTGCGTAGATCTAAACGTTGTAAGAGTTGCCCTGGTATTGACTTTGGAAATATGAGCTCGTTTCGCAGGTTGGGTCAGTGTTGTAAAAGGTTGGCTAGGAAATTGTCGCCACTCTCTTGCTGTGGAGCGAATTTATCAGGCGTCAAGGGGTGGATTCGTAAGCTCCTTTGGGTACAAACTTGGCTGACACTGGTACACAAGCGCATTCCCTAGTTAACCCTACCCCATCTTCTTTGCCTTCTCGTCTACATCAGTATTCAAGATGTTTCCGAGGACGACCTTTTATGGTGGGTGCTACTAGCTCTGTCAATACCTCCGAATATTTTTATTCAGAACCAGCTAAGAGACGTCGACTAGCAGACGCTCGTGGTAACTCCGACATGATGAGCCCAATTACTGAACTTCACTCTGATGCTATGACTCCATCTTCTGAGTCACCAAGGTCATCGTGAAGATCGTCTCTTGGAACTGTAGGGTATTCGCGGTTAGGGAAAATCCTGCAGTTCCGTATGTAAAATGGTTAGTTAATACCTACCATCCCTCGTTTGTTTTTATTTCAGAAACCAATTCCTCAGTTAGTGAGACAGTCTCATGTCTAAGCTTAGGCCCTGCCCCTTTTTTTTACGGTGTTGATGTCGTCGGCCTGAGTGGTGGCTTACTTGGAATCGGCTTTGATCCGTTAGAAGTTGTAGTAGTAGTATCCACCTGTAATTTTATCCTTTGTAAAATTTCCACTAAGAATAAAGTGTGGTACGCCCTTTTCCTGTATGGTGCTCCTGCGGTAGCGGATCGTTTTGAAGTATGGCAATCAATATCTTCCCTCATATCCCTCTGTCCTTCATGCCTTGTCATTGGACACATCAATCAAATCAAATTTCATCAAGATAAATTGGGAGGTAGTGCAACCATTGCCGGATGGTCCACTTTCGTTTCTTGGAGATTGGAAACAGGACTTCAGGAACTCCCCTTCAGAGGACCAAGATTTACTTGGACAAATAGGAGAGACGACGACGAATTGATGATGGAGAGATTAGATCGGGGATATGCTACTGAGGAATGGATTCATTTATTCCCTAATGCAATTATTTCAAATCAGCCGATCCTAATGTCCGACCATGCACCAACTATTCAGGATTTGGAACCTCATGAGCGTAAACCAAAGAGACCCTATAGAGTGGAAAACTGGTGTTTACAATCCTTGGAGGGATGCTCACTGGTTCAGGCTGTTTGGGGATCACATATTCCTGGCTCTCCAATGTTCTCCTTGGCAAGGAAATTTTCAGAATTGTGTACCAAGTTGCTCGCTTGGTGCATCACTCATCGCCGACCATGGGGGATCGATTGGTTCAAGATGACAGTGGAGTTAGGAGAATCGTCCTCCAATATTGGATCCTCTCAGGCTGCGAATCTTTTCATTAATCAAAGAAATGGTTGGATTTCGCGGGCTGAAGCAGCTCTCACCTACTGGCATCAACGATAAAAAATTCGATGGCTTGCACTTGGAGATCACGGCACGAGACTGTTTTTTGCTAAAGCTATGAGTAATACAAGCAAAAGCACCATTCACACACTCCGCACAGAAGATGGAATCTGGGTGGAGCGACAGTCGGATATCAATAACCTTATCTACGACCACTTCTCAAGGCTCTATGGTGGTGGCACATCACACACTCAAAACTCTGTGGTATACGACTACGTCGACCAGTACGCATCACATAAGTTATCACTAGAAGACTCAGCTTTTCTCTCTAGACCCTTCACAGAAGAGGACGTGAGAGAGGCAGTGTTCAGCATGGCAAGGACATAAAGTCGGAGTCCTGACGGCATCACAGTCGATTTCATCCAACACTATTGGACAATCGTCGGACCTGATGTAACTAAAGATGTGCTCCACTTCTTTGATAAGGGGTACATGCTCAAGGAATGGAATCAGACATTCATTGCTCCCATTCCAAAAATTGCGAATTCGGAGATGGTGAACCACTTAAGGCCAATCAGCCTTTGCAATGTCATCTATATATGTGTCTTTAACAAAAGGACTTAATAGGCGATTGGTTCTAGATTCGTCGAGGGGAATGGGGCTAAAGCCCGTTGGTTGAGGAATTCACAGTGGATCGCTGTGATCTTGTACTTCCAAGGTCTAGTGGTCAAACGAAGCTGTGAAAAGACTCATATTTTATACACATTTCCTATTCCTTTGACTGTGTTTTTGAAGGTTGAGCTATTGCTCTTAATGAATCTATAGCCCTACTTGTTGGGTGGTCCTTTGAGACGGACTTGATAGATTCACCGTTGTATTTTGTGAGGTTGAACATTATATGTTCTTAATAATTTCATATCCCTGTTTTGGGTGGTCTATACTGAGGTAGACTTGATGAAATCACCTACGTGAGTATGAAGGGTTAGCCGCTTTCTATGGAAGACTAGGGTTGTCTTACTATTAATACTCATGAGCATCCCAAGGTATTTTGGCTAATGTTTTTGTTGTGAGAAATATCTCGGAACTCGAAACGGTTTTTGGTGCGAGGCGTGCTGTTAGGCACTTCTCTTGAATCAAGGAGTTCAATCCCTGGTTTTACTCCTACAATCACTCCCATAATCAATTCAATTGTTTGATTTCCGTTACTGTTTTTGAGTCCTTAAAAGGACGTTTTCGGTACTCTGTTTGAACACACAAAAAATCATCACTTTCTCTTCTCTTTTCCGTTTTCCATTGATTTCGAGTACGTTTAGAGTTCCACTTCTCTTGGGTGAGTACACACCTTAGAGAAGCGCTGTGTTAGCTTGGGGGGCAACGCCATAATCCGGTTGTACCGTAGTCGGGGCGAAATTGCTTCTCATTCGGTGATTTCGGTCACGCCACAACTTTTACGATACTTTCATTTCCATTGTATTTCGCCCACAGTAGTCATATTTCCAACAAAATTACCCACGACAATGAAGGAGGAGGCAGAGGTGACGTGGTGGTCGGCCGGAGATAAGGGCTGGCGGCGAGAAGGCAGGGACGACTGGATTGAGGCGGCGTGCGTTGGTGTACGCGAAAAACAAAGAAAGGAGCAGGGGAGGGGGATCCTTTCGATAGAAGAAGAAGAAGATAGGAAAAACAAAAAAAGAAAAGAAAGGGGGGGTTATGTCGTGTATCAGGAGAGAGAAGAGAGAAGGTTTATTTATTTTATTTTATTTTTTTTCTGATTTTCCTTTATTGGTTTGGTTTTTGGATTTGATATGGTTTGTATGTTTGGGTTAATTTGTGTTATGTTGGGTTGTTGTAGTGTTCGGGAGGTAGCCCAAATCAGAAATTAGAAATCCTCCGTGGAAAATCCGACTCCAAAATCCATTTTCGAACTCGGTTTTGAAAACGACTCACAATTAATAATTGATTTTTTAATAATTGATTTTTTTTCATTACAATAATCTAATTAATAAATCTACCGTTTTCTTTTTAAACGGTTGCGCACGGTTAAGTGTATCCCGGCGAAGTGTCGTTTGAGTTTTTCTCGGGTACTCAAGGGGGCTCTTGACATGGTTGTTAGTAGACCTGATGATGTCTCTGGTTGGGTTCAGTTGTTTGTGTTGCCGCTGTGTACACCGAGGACTTTTTCACCGCGGAGTTGTCGTGAGCGTCGGTCTGCTACTAGAGGCCGTCTGCAGGAGGAGTTTATTGTTCGGGCCGTTCGCACTTAGGCTGACCTTGGGGCATGTGGCAGCTTATACTGATACTTTGACTGAGGATTCGCCTCCTTTGTTGGATGTTGATGATGAGGCCCTGGAGATGAGTGAGCGTAATGTCATGTAGTGTAGGCGTAAGGTTGCTGATGGTCATTTTACTGCGGCGGTTCGTGTTCTTTCTTCCTCGGGCATTGCTCCTTGCTCTGCTGCTACGTTGGAAGATTTGCAGGCTAAACACCCCGTTGCTCCTAGGCCATCATTGCCTGCCTTACCTGTCGACCAGCGTCATTTAGATGCCCCGGTTGTTATTGTTCTAGATCGGATTAGGAGTTTTCCCCGTGGTACTTCTTGTGGGCGTGACGGTTTGCGTGCTCAGCATCTTTTGGACTGTCTGAGTAGGGCTGCTGTGGCAGTTTCTGATGAGTTGCTTGCATCCATCACTCGCGTGGTTAACCTCTTTCTAGATGGGCAGTGTCCTGCTGTTTTGGGTCCCTTTGTGGCTAGCGCGCCACTCACTCCATTAGTTAAGCCGGGCGGTGGTATTCGCTCTATTGCGGTGGGTACGGTGTGGCGGCGTTTGGTCTCTAAGGTGGGCGCGTCTTTATTGGGTCCATCTTTGAGCTATTATTTCGCGGACCTTCAGTTTGGTGTGGGTGTGTTTGGGGGCGGTGAGGCGATCTTACATGCTGTTAACCGCTTGGTTGAGGGTCGTGGAGACGAGGTGGGTCTTTTGATGTTATTGGTAGACTTTTGGAATGCCTTTAATATGGTGGATCCAACCGATATGCTTCAGGAGGTTCGTGTTCGTTGCCCCGCTCTTGCTCGTTGGGTGGAGTTCTGTTACACTAACCCTGCGCAATTATATTATGGAGATCACACTCTTTTGTCGTGTCAGGGGGTGCAGCAGGGTGACCCCTTAGGCCCGCTGCGTTTTGCTTTAGTGTTGCACCCTTTGGCGTGTAAGATTAGAGACTCCTTTGACTTGTGTTTGTAGGCTTGGTATTTAGATGATGGCACTGTCGTCGGTGATACCATGGTTGTAGGTCAGGTTTTGGAGCTGATTCAGGCAGAGGGTCCTCGTTTGGGTCTTCACCTTAATGTTACTAAAACTGAGGTTTTTTGGCCTACGGAGGATCCGCGGAGCCGGCTAGTTGGTGTGTTCCCCCCTAATATTGCTAGGCCTCTACTCGGGGTCAAGTTATTAGGTGGGCCTGTCAGTGTTGATTTCGAGTTTTGCAGTTCTTTGGTTATGGAGATGGTGGCTAAGACCATTGAACTCATGGATGCGGTTGCTACGCTTAACGATCTTGAGAGCGAGTTATTATTTCTTCGAGCTTGCACTGGGATTTCTAAGCTATATTTTGCCCTGTGTACTTGTGTGCCGCATATTTTTGAGTAGGGCCGGCTAACTTTTGATGCGGCCCTTCGCTCTTCCTTAGAGCGTATTGTCGTTGCTTCTGGTCCGGGTTTTGGTGACTGGCAGTGGAGGCTTGCTACCTTGCCTTTGTCGCTCGGAGAGCTTGGTGTTTATACGGCCGGGGATGCTGACCACTATGCTTTTTTAGCGTCGCGACCTCAGTCTGCTGACCTACAGTCAAAGTTTCTTCGTCATGCTGGTGTCGTCTCTTTGGGGCCTGCGTTTGCCGCTGCTGTTGGTGTTTTTAATCGGACTTTAGAGGTTGATATCTTGGGTAATCCTGGTGAGATCACTGCCCCCAGACTTATGAAAATATTGGCAGAAATGTATTTCGCTCGGGTCGCTAGGGATGGCGCTTCTGTTTATTCGTTGACACCGCGTCAGTTGACTTTGTGGAGTTCTCACCAGGGTGCGCACAGTTCGGATTGGCTTATGGTTGTCCCTATTTCAGGATTGGGTCAGACTATGAATGGTTGTACTTATCGTTGCGTGCTCTGCTACCGTTTGGGGGTGCCTTTATTCACCATAGATTACCCGTGCTCTGCTTGCTCGCGGGTCTTTGTGGGTGATGTATTTGGGGATCATGCTGTTTCGTGTACAGGTTTAGTTGGTGTCAAGCATCGGCATAATGCTGTTCGTGACACGCGGGTTGACATCTGTTATCGATCGGGGATCTCAGCTGGAAAGGAGGTCGACATTGGTATGGTTCACTACAAGGAACACTTTCATTTGCGACGGAGCAAACTCGTCGCAAATCAACCAAAACTCGTCGTAAATGGTCTTTTACGACGAGAATTCCGTCCGGTCGCGAGTCGTCGCAAAAGGCTTCGTCGCAAATACTTTGCGACGAGATGTTTTCTCGTCGTAATTCTTTTTTCCGACAACACATAATTACATAATTTAATCTTTTTCCCCTCACGTGGACCTGTTGTATTTCGTTCGCCCGCAATTCGATCTCACTCGTGAGTATCTTAGTTAGCTTCCCAGGAGGTCACCCATCCTAAGACTACTCCCCATTAAGCACGCTTAACTTTGGAGTTCTTAGCACATGAGTTTCCTACATGGAAAGCCAACTTTATTTGTATGATTAGTACTATCAATTTATTTAAACACTCATAGGAACCATTAAATCTCTTAAAAATCCTCAATATATATATTTTTTATTATTACACGATCATTTATGACCCTGAAGCTTACAGTGATTTTTTTATATTTTGACCTTATATCGCACAACTATAGTGGTTTCAAATAGTTTAAGAAATAAGATCGAAACTTTTAAAATCAATGCACTCAACTACATTATAAATTGTTTAAATTAATTCTTGTTTATTTTCTCTACATCTTAACTCTAATTTTGAGTTTTTGTAAAATTTAATTTTCCTTATTCTACGAGAATTGGGTGTCATCATAAATAATTAGATTATCTACATTGAGAAACAAATTCTCGTCGCAAGTAATTTATTATCTTCGACGAGAAACAGATTCTTGTCATAGCTTATTAATTATCTACGACGAGAAACCAAATCTCGTCGTAGCTAATCTATTATATGAGAAACTAAATCTCGCCGTAGCAAATTTATTATCTACGACGAGAAACCAAATCTCGCCGTAGCAAATTTATTATCTACGACGAGAAACCGAATCTCGTCGTAGATAATCTATTATTTACGACGAGAAACCGAATCTCGTCGTAGTTAATCTATTATTTAGACGAGAAACCGAATCTCGTCGTACCTAATCTATTATCTACGACGAGAAACTGAATCTTGTCGTAATATATATTTTTTGCCACGAGAAATTTGACTTTCATAAATAATATTATTTTTTACGACGAGATCAAAAATCTCGTTGTAAAAGATATCTCTTTTGCGACGAGAATCCCTTCCGGATGTAATTTTGGTCGCAAATGAACGTTTTTCTTGTAGTGGTTGGTGCTGGTGGCTGACCTCTTCGCCCAACGGACATGCTACTTTAATCTTGGGACAGAGGGCGCGACGTTTGCGTTGATTTGACCGGATCGTTGCCTTTGACTCAAACCGGATTGACCGATTTCGAACCAGGTAAGGTGGTGCGGGAAGTGGCCCATCGTAAGCGTGCTAAGTATGAGGCTAGATGCGCTGCTTTGGGTTATGACTTCCTTCCCTTCTCTTTCTCTCTTTGGGAGAGTTGGAACACACAGTTGTTGTTGTGCTTAAGCGGATCCAGCAGTTCTCCCGGACGCAGGATATCGGTGCGCAGGCTGCAGCTCATATATTAACTAGGATTGGTTTTTCCATAGCAAAGGGTGTGGGGGCTCAGATCGTCTCTCGGCTCCCCACCAATATCTTGTAATTTATTATTGATTTTTAGTGATAAAATAAGTATAATGTTGGTTGTACTTTCATTATGATTAATATAAAATACTTTAAAATTTCGGAATATTACATCTTTCCCCCCTTAAGAGAACGATTCGTCCCCGAAGCGTAAAGTAAATAGATCACTAATCAGACATCTATACAACACGTGCCAAGCCATAAACAACCCATAAGATGTAAAAGTATGAATGTTTAAATGCAATGCGAGATTCTAATTTTAATGCAAAGTTGACATTACAATCCACCCTCCTTAAAAGAAGAGTTCGTCCTCGAACTCACGAGTTGAACAATCTTATATGTAAGTAAATAATCCTAACGCCTTGATGTAGGAGTCCTTGATATAGGAATGCATTTGAAATATAGAATCTTTTCCACAATTTTGCGCTGTCAACCAATACACTTTTAAAGGTACACCATTATATCAATCTTGTAGTAACCCAAATTAAATGTTAAAGCATCGCTAAGATCATTAAATTTCTTCTATAACCAAAACCCTTAATAGAGTCGAAACAAATAAGACAGTCAACCTCAAATACTTTATTAACCTGTTAGGCAAACTATAAATAAACTTTGAAATATAAGGAACCACATACCCAAAAAAAAAATGTACTCATCAACCTCGAATTGCAAATTTAGAAGATAATCTCTTTGTGTCAAAATTCAACCCCTCTTGTCCTCATGACGACATATATATCCAAATAATCCACAGTACTATTCAATAATATAAATCCACATAAGATACAACACGAAACTATAACCTCCAACAATAGTTCTAACTTCCCTAATATTAATCCAATTTCAAAATAACATATTAAATAATCATATAAATCGAGAAACCTTATCGACCAATCAATTCATTTATTTAGACCAACAAGGCTCAACACTATTCGATACACATCCCAAAACTCTCAACCCCTTTTAATAGTTTGAGTAGTCATTGTCACCCCTCAACTTACCAGAATCATTTCTCAATATGAATCAATCAGTACATCAAAAGCCAAAAGATATCCAAGATTCATTATCGTCGCTAGAAATTCAAGTTTTCTCGAGCACCACAACTCATATATATCAAAACCAAATAAAACCATTATATCTAAAATAAAATCTTTTCACCCCCAATCAATTAGTAAAGACCATAATCTCCGTATTATACAAAGCTCATAAAAATCACCTTTAAAAATTATTGCTCAAATTCTAATTAATAACCCAAAATGAAATTTGAAGTAACCGAATTCACTAAAGTCCCTTTGTCAATAAAATCAACTCTTTAAATCATAATGCAATAAGTATATCATGATAACAATGATGAATTTTTTTTCGGAATAGGGTTTAAAAAAAAAGTTAAATAAAATGGGTTGAATTTCAACTTATTCAACCTTATGGGGTGCACGTCACCCTATAGGACAAAACCGCAAGTGGCACTGGCGGTTTCAAATGCGTTATACAGTGCCGTTGTGTTTAGAGGTCGAAGCCATTGACCACCTAAAACCGTCAATTGGACTGGCGGTTTCACATGAAGTAAAATTGCCGGTCCCAATGGCGGTTTTAAAGCAGGATGGACTCCCAAGTACTAGGGCCAACAACAAAACCTCCAGCCCCACTGGCGATTTTACTACTAGTGAAACCGCCAGTGAGACTGGCGGTTCTAGTTTTTTTTTTAATTGATTTTTCCTTCGTTTTTTACCCAAAAAAACACACCCCCCGACACACTCTCTCTCCACACGACCCAAACTCACCCAACTTCTCTCCCAAAACCCAAATTCACCCAACTTCTTTCTTCACTTCGGGCCGCCGCCGCCGCTTCCAGCCACCGGCGCCTCCACCTTCCCTCTATTTAACGTAAATCTTGTTCTCTCACTCTTTAATTTAGGTTAATTTGTCATTTCTAATTTAGGTTAATTTCAATTAATTAGATGAATTGTTTGTTTAACTAATTGTTTGTTAGCATGATTATTTTGTTAGTATTGGTACTGATTTGCATTTTCATGGGTAATTGTTCGTAGAAATTGAGGATTTAGGGGTTTTGTTTAATTTGGTAATTAGACACCCTAATTTAGGTTAATTTGATTCATTGAGTTGTATTTTTAGGTTAGTTTACAAATATTTTGAATCCAATTTAGTTAGTATTGATGCTTGACTTAGTTTTAGGAATGCATAAGTTGATTTTTAGGGTTTTGGGTTAATTGAACATTTATGTTAGTTGAATTTTTTAATGAAATTAGTTTATTTTTCTCATTATAGAATGGAAATTAGTGGGTATCCTTTAAAATGTTATTGGGATGGAGAGATTGTCGAAACTAGTGGAAATGTTTGTTATAAGGGTGGAAATGAGAATTTTGTATTTGCTAGTACTACGATGACTTATAATGATTTCATTGGGGAGATTTGTGTTGCATTGAAAATGAATAGAAAGAGTGTTTCATTAACGGTGAAGATGAAGTATCCGAGTGCGGGGTGTTATAAGGTTGTACCCCTCAACTAGGGCTGACAAACCCGACCTGATCCGATTCGTTGATCCGAAAATCTAACCCGATAAGACCCGAAATTGTGGTCAACAAAACCTGACCAGACCCGACTCAAGGAATGGGACTGCCGGTACCAAAACTTCTACACGGTCTTGCTTGGCGCGAAGGCTGCTGGTTCGGGGGTAGGGTACAGTACTAAAGGTCCTCGGACTTCCAGGCGGTTTTTCTTGTAGGCAGCTGTTTACCGTTGGATCCCCAAGTCAAGTCGTAACTTTCATCCACATCCACATCCACATACAGTGAAGTGTGCGACCGAGCAAGCGGAGGTTGTTCCCATCATTGAAGTCAAAGTGTGGGAGACACCCGGGACCAGAGCATGTCGTGAAAGAAGCACACTGGGCGGGCGTGCTTTGACCGTGTCTCCGGGGCACAGTTGAATGTAGATATCATGAACGCAAGGTGCAGGATAGGATACCAGGCCGAGAACCCGGACAACCCACTCCTTATTTTTCACCACGGTCAAAGGGCTATGCCTCTGTATACGCCCCTGTATATGCTCCCACCCAGGTAAGCTACAGGCTCCCGATGATGACCCGAACCGATACAACTCGATATGACCCGACCCGAAACCGACCCGACCTCCTGTTATCTGACAATCACTACAAGAGATAAGCTAAATAGAGACGGAATTTTGTGAAGGAAATCCGTCTCAAACTGCAATTAGAGACGGAATAGAATCCGTCTCTAAACAGCTCGTCTCAAATTTATTAGAGACGGTCTCAAATTGAGGCGGATTGTGAAATCCGACTCTAATAATTAGAGACGGTCTCAAATTGAGGCGGATTGTGAAATCCGACTCTAATAATTTGAGACGGAAATGTAAATTCCGTCTCTAGTTATCTGAGACGTATTTCAAATTCCGTCTCAAATTAGAGATGGAATAAATCATTATAGGTCTCAAATTAGAGACGATACTTCCGAAGGTCCATCTCAAACAAGAAGCTCAAATTTTACATATTAACCTCCTTTTTTTATTCCATCCATATTACATAATGTTTTTTTTTTCCATAGACTATATGGGATTCGAACACACATCTTTGTGCAAATGCACATGCTCCTCCACCTTGAGCTAATAGCCTTTGAAGAATCATAATCTCAAGTTCTCAACATATACTAAATTCCTAACAACCATGAAAGGATGAAGTATAAAATTATGAAGCTAGCCAAAAATTGAAACCATGATAATATGAAGTTGTTGCTGCACATCTTATTAGTCTTATACCTCATTTTATCAATCAACTCTCAGTTGAAAAATTCATTTCATCAATCAGACATAGTTTTGAAGACGAATTGTCCAGAGAATCAAAGTATATCTCACTTTCACATAAGAAAATAACAGCACACACAACCTCAGCTTATTAGTAATGCATATATAAAACCATACAAACCTGGCGACTATTGTCAACTTGAAGGGAGATGACTTCAGCAAACTTCAAAGTCTTCTCTGCGAGCTCTTTGTATCAAACGAGTCCTTATCTGAGAAAACACTCAGGATCAAAAAATTAAAACACTCTATTTATACATAATAAGATCAAACAATAACAATGACGACTTCCCTCATTAATGTCATTCAAACTTTTACGATATTATGCCTCGCTTGTCAAAGTGACTAGACATGTACCAGAATCACATACTTTGCTTTTATCCAACACAACATCGATCATCGACCAAAACATCACAAACATTTACTATAACCCAAATGCAGTAGTGAACATAAGTGGATAATTAACTTAAATTATGATCCACTAATTTACGGAGCAAATCAAAGAATTAAAGGGTAATGTAGAAATGCTTTGCAAAGTTTAACCACGAGCCCATTACTCGTACTTCTACAACATGGGTTATTACCAATCTACAGGACTAAAATGATGCATAATCAAGGCCTAAACAAAAGCCAATTCCGAAAAAGAGCAATCTGCAGATTATGGAAAACTTCAGGTTTGCGCACTCGGTTTTGAGAGCCACTTAGAATGTTCAAACAAATTTCAAATTTTATGTGCCATACCTTTCTAGAAAGCTATAACATCAAACTAAATCATGGTTTTGGAAATTGGACAAACTGATTTCTCAAGAAGTCGCAGTTTAAGTTTTACTCAGCTTGTCAGGGAGGATGCAATCAAGAACGTCAGTTTTCAGGTATGAAGTTTGAGGGTTGATATCTCCATCTACAGATAACGGAAGTGAGCATAATTTGTGTTCAAATTGAAGTTAGAAAAGCTAGCTATCCAATGACATAAGTTAGAGCTTCATATGATAAATGGTTCGAAAGTTATGGCCGGTTCCGCACTGTTGGTATCACTGAGGCAACTTTGTTTCTGTGCTGAAGTTAGGGTGTTGTTTTGGTCACCGAATTCTATCATTATTGACTTGAACATTTCCTAATTAAAGAGGGAAATCCAGTGATATCAATGTGTAAAATAACCCATCCTACAAAGCTAAGTATGCAGTTACTCAATACTCATGTGTTAAGCAAAGGGATAACCCATCCTACAAAGCTAAATAAGCTAACTCATGCTTCAAAACAGAGGAACGGCAGCTAGGAACATCATGTGAGATTCTGATTATACCCACCAAAAGGCGCTAACAAACCAAACTTCCCAGCATGTTAGCAACATTGCTATAATCTAATTTAGTGTATGCAACATTAAACATCAGAAAGGCGAAAATCTACCTATCATCATAAACAGGTTCATATATATAATCACAAACCAACAACCAATCGAAATACAATAACATCCAAGTAGAGCTAAATTCATTATTTTTCATGTTTTAGTAAGCTAAATTCATTTCGAGAGAGCTCCTTCATAACGACCATCCAAAGCAATGATATATACTTTACATATACAATACAAAAATTAGAAAAACTAGTAAACAAAAAATACGCTCACAAATTTATACAAAGGAAAGAAAGAAACCCAGAAAAAATCAAAACCCTAGAAACATAAAAATCCCTGATTTTTATAAATGAAACAAGAAATGGAGGAGGGAGAAAGTACCTTCTACTGCTAATTTGAAATTTCCGGACGATGGATCTGAGAATGGATTTCATCGTCGTCTTCCATGGCGAATCTGAGGTCGGAATAACAGATGAGCGAGAAAAAAGGGGGGTTTATTGAGAATTGACGAGTTGAGATTTTCAATCGGAGATGAAGTTGCTACTTGCTAGCAGTAGGGAATGTACTCAGATGAAAGAGAGAGAGAACGTGAGAGATAGGATGAACTCAGGGAGAAAGAACCACGGGAGTATCTATCACAAGAGAAAAAAAATACATAAGGAATTTTAGTTCCGATAACAGTACACCGTCTTTATCTTGAGATGAAACTAGAAGTCCGTCTCAAATTTGAGACGGAGTAATGAGGTCGTCTCTAATTAGAGATGAAATTATGAGATCCGCCTCTGATGAAAATTTGAGACGAAATTTAACTTTTCCATCTCTAACTTGAGACGGATTTTGTAATTCCATCTCTAAATGGAGAATTTCTTGTAGTGAATGACGCGACTCGTAATGCTAAAAATTGAACTGACGCCCATAAGTAACTAAAACCGATTGTGACCCGACCCGATCCGACACAAAATTTCCTCGATAAAACCGACCCAAAACCGACCCGACCCAACCCGAAACTGACACGAAGGTTCATCTGACCCGTTATGACCCGACCCGATACGAACCGACCCGACATAACCCGACCCGATGACCCATTTGCCAACCCTACCCTTAACAATGATCGTTCTTTACTTGCTATGTGGACAATTGTCCGACACTCAAATGTTCCTTCTATGGACATTTATGTTGAAGTGGGAAAGTTAAGACTCCTCTATTAGAAATGTATTAACAACAACGACTTTAATAACACCCAATACTTCTCTCACATCAATAAGATTTAGGGATGTTGCGCAATATGTTTCTATTGAAACCAATAATATAAATAGAGGAACCTTGGATGAGGATTTAGAAGGAGATGAGGCCGATGAGGAGTTGAATGTTGTTGAAAATATGATTGATGGTGAAGAAGATGAGGATGATGATGATTTGGTTGGGAAGAGCGCCCCACACGTCAAATTTAATACGATTTATGAAATTGATCAACAACATGTGAATGCTTGGAAAACATGGGTTAATGAAGTTGAAGTTAAGGTTGGGGGGGAGTTTATAGTTGGTCAAAGATTTCCAAACAAGGTTGCCTTGATAGAAAAGGTTACTTTGTACTCCGTACAACGTAACCGAACTTTCAAAGTGCCTGAACCTAAACCCCATACCTTCACTTTCAAGTGTGGTAGAACGTAAAACCCATGCAATTGGAAGCTTAGGGCATCACAAAAACAAGAAAAGTATTCAAATGCTTTTACCATTGTCACTTATCTAGGGCCTCACGAAGCTACGTGTGTTGGTGATGTTATTCCACGCGACCATATGAATTTGAAACGAGGTTTTATTAGTGAAGCTATTAAAAACCTTGTTGCCAAAGATTGGTCCATCAAAGTTCCAGTTCTTATTGAATTTATCAAAGATAAATTCAATTATACTATCTCATATATGAAGGGATGGAATGCTAAACAAAGGGCAATTGCAAATCTATATGGTTATTGGGATGAATCCTATACGTTGCTCCCTCACTTCATGCAAGCAATGAAAGAATCCAACCCGGGAACAATTGTGCATTTTGTAAATATACCAACGGGCAAGCCTAATGAACAAACTTTTTTTCGAGTGTTTTGGCATTTGGACCATCAATTGAAGGTTTCCACCATTGTCGCCCTCTTATAACTATCGATGACACTCATTTATATGGGAAATATAAGGTTACTTTACTTATTGCAATGACAGTTGATGCTAACGACCAACTTAACCCACTTGCAAGCCAACCGCGCGTCCTTGTCCTTGATCGCAGCTTCGCTATCTTTGCATTCCGTGCTCAACTCTTCGATTCGGCGAGACTGCTCTCGAAGCTGCGCAAAGTGGTCGTCCGTCGTGTCGAGAGCTTGGCAGACGACGACAACAATTTGAAAAAGGAAGACAGGTCAAAATTTAGGGAAACACAGAATACAAGTGTTAGATGCTGGAGACAAAATGGGAAAGGCCAAACTTACATTGAGTGAGTGCGCGGCAGCGTGTTCCAGCCAGGTGGCTGGGGGGTTTTGTGCTTGCGCCAATTGGCGAAAGCTTATGGCAGCGCGGTTGATTTCGGGGTCAGACCCCGCACTGACAACAACTCAAATGGCTGAGGGGCGGTGTCGTCTGAGTAAATGATCTCCCGTTGCACAGCCTCCGAATGTGGCGCATAGGAAAAGTCAGATTGAGAAAAATAGAAGGGATCGTGCGAGCGCTACGAAAGGGACGTACAGAAGCCTGCGCTACCGCCTACGAAATACGCATCGTCCATCGGGCCCTCGCTCTCTTCCAGCCACGCACATTTGGCCTCCTCGGTCTCGACATAATATGTCGGCTTTTTGCCGGCCCGAGTGTTTTCTGCAACCTGCAAGCAGATAGCGAAAAGTTGGAAAGCGCATCGCAAGGACAAGTAAAAGCAGAGATAGTCGAAGTACTTACAAGTTCCAAGTTTCCCGTAGGCTACGACTGGGGCGCCGCGGTTGGTGTCTTTGTTTTGGGCTTGGCCGCCGAAGACGAAGCCGCTTTCGGCGCCATAGTGCCAAGTGGTTTCGCCACGATGACGAGAATATCCACCAGTTTGTGCAAGGAGGAGTCTTTTGGTGGATGAGTTGATGACTCATCTGGAGTCTCCGGCTGCTTGCGCTTCGAACCCTTGCTGGTCGTGGCGCCGGTCGCATTTTTCTCTTTTGTTACGGCCTTTTTCTTGGCCGTGGTGTTACCGATCGCACCTCCAATTTCGGGAAAGGCCTGCCCTTGGTTTGGCACCGGTGGAACTTCGGTGCTGCCCCTCCTTTGCGCCTTTAACTCAAACATTTTGGGTTCGGGGAGGATGAAGTCGATATAGGACTCAAATTGTTTCACTGCGTCGGCTGCGAAGCCACAAGAAAACAGTTAGTATTCAAGCAACAAATAAGCGAAAATCAAAGATAAAGAGCGAGCTCTACTACGTTCGTCTTCGTCAATCGGAGCCATCAGTTTGGCCTAGATGAGCCAGGCGTTGTGCGTCGCCTATTCAAGGGTAGGGAACCACACGCTGTCCCCCACCTCGAGTACCTCGTCCTGAATGAAATACATGCGGCGAGGTCGTATTGGGGGAGGAAGATTACCCTGGTCTTTCGTGGACGCAGGGGGATCGCCTTTCATCAATGGGAACTTGCATGCGTCGAACTCCAGCGCGGTCTCATCTAGGCTCACCCAGAAGAAGTTATTCTTCCAAGTGACACTGTTTTTACGCGGCTTCTCAGGTCCCGACGCGACCTTGTTGTTCCTCGAATTGCAAGGAGCAAGGATGTAATACCGATGCTTGTTGATCGAAGCGCGGTGAAGCGACTGGAACAGTCGAATCGAAGTGAGAATGCGCGCAGCCGTGCAGGCAATTATGAAACCGTTGATTGTCAGGAAGGATTAAGGGGTTAGCTGTGCGGGGCACAAGTTGTAATAATTCAGTACCCGACACACGAAGCCGCCGACAGGCACTCGGAATCCGAAAGTGATCGACAACTCATGCACCGCGAACGAACCCTGCGGCGGGTTCGAGCCGATGGAGCCTGGCATAGGCACAGTGAGAACTTCCGAGGATGTGAACTCGTACGCCCTACAGAACTCCCTGAGTTTGGCCAGATTATACTTCTTACTAAAGGTCTCATAAATGGGCGCGGTATCTTAACAGCCGCGCAATTTCGAAGAGGAGTTCTGCGCGTCAACGACATACAGCACCACCTACGGCTCTGTAAAGGTGGCATCTGGTGTCAATAGTCGGGTCCCGTGGTGTGAACCTGAGGAAGAGGACTAGGCACCTGACTGCGTAATCTGCGCAGAGGGTAAAAAAGCTACTGTTATGTTGTATCGACATCGCCAGCGCCACTCCTCTAACTCGGATTCGGAATCTAAACATTTCAAATCCGTGTCCAAGGAGATAAACTCAGTCGTTCGAGGAGGATCAAAAGGGAAGCCGAGTGGGATTGGCGTCTCATCCCACGTTCTCGGTCACGATAAACATACTTTCGCCTCCCAACCCAGATGGGTCTGTGGGCGTTGTCCAAGCTTATAATTCTTCTCATGCCACGAGTAATCCACCCACACATTGGCCATATGACGCGGATCTAGTTTCAGACCTCGGATCGTCATCCGGGGGATGCGAAAGAGGGCTAAAAAAAAGGAAAGAAGAGGAAAAAGAAGCTAGGGCAAACCAACGGTTACCCTAAAAAGAAATTCGAAAGTACGGTAAAAATCAAATGGGAAAGAGAGAGTACCTTGGATTTTGTGCCGGAATTTGGAAAAAGCTTCAACGTTGGAGAACCCGATATATGCTAGCGGTGACCCGAAAGTTGAAGAGGTGAGCGAAAAGTTGAAGAAAACGTGAATTGGTGAGGGCAAAGTCTCGATTTCTAGGGAAGAAATCGAGAAAGTTGGTGAAGATTGACGGAAAATGTATGAAATTGGGTTGAAAAACACAATTAAGGGTGAAAAAAGTGAGATTTGAGGATCAGAAGATGTGAAAAGTAAGGAGTTTGTAGGAGACAAAAGGGGGTTTTTGGGAGGAATAGAGAGAAAAGTTTAAGAGGAAAAAGGGAGAAAAAAACTGAGGGAGCGAAAATGAATTTTGGAGGGGGTAAATCCCAATTTGTAGGTGTTTTGATCCAGAGGTAAAAGGGTAAAACCATGCGGTTTTACACAATTTTCCATAACCGTCATCATTAAACCGCCATCAATGTCGCCTTTTTGTTTTCCCTAAGACGTCTTTTAGTCTTTCCAAGGACGTCTTTTGGATTTCCAAGGAGGTAACGGTTGGGAATAATCTGTTTGAATTCTCCCGTCAATAATTGAGAGGGGTGAATCCTACACCATACCCTACAACAACGCACTTGGAATGTCCGCGACTGCGGCAACTTCCCTTACATGTGAGGTGATCGAGCCAAAATCGCACCCAATCCCAGGGGCGAGTCTCGGCTGCGTCTATTTCCCTTACATGTGAGGGGTGAAGTTTGATCACGCCGAGATCGCACCCAATCCCAGGGGCGAGTCTCGACTGCGTCTACTTCCCTTACATGTGAGGGGTGAAGTTTGATCGCGCCGAGAACGAACCCAATCCTAGGGGCGAGTCTCGGCTGCGCCTACTTCTCTTACATGTGAGGGGCGAATTTTGATCGCGCCGACATCGCACCCCATCCCAAGGGCGAGTCTCGGCTGCGTCTACTTCCCTTACATGTGATGGGCGAAGTTTTGTTGAGCCGAGATCGCACCCAATCGCAGGGGCGAGTCTCGGCTGCGTTTACTTCTCGTACATGTGAGGGGCGAAGTTTGATCGCGCCGAGAGCGCACCCAATCCCAACGGCGAGTCACGGCTGCATCTGCATCTCTTGCATGTGAGGGCGAAGTTGGACCGCACCGAGATCGCACCCAATTCCAGGGGCGAGTCTCGGGTGCGACTGCTTTTCTTACATGTGAGGGGCGAAATCTGATCGCAACGGCCCTGAAGCTCGCAAGGAGCAAAGTTTCGATTAAAATCGAAAATACGAGCCCCACGGCCTAAGAAAGAGCATCAGCACAAGGAACTGGGCATGACTTGGCTTTATCAAGGCCCACTACATGAGCCACGACAAAGGGCGGCCGGGGGATCCGCAGTCGGGTCACTCTTGGTGAAGCGGTAAAGCCGGGGCGCAGTGGCTGACAAGCGCAACCCGACTCCGATGGGCTTAGTTTAGTTGGGGTTAATTTTACTAATGAGGCCACAACCCTAAAGGATGAAGGCCCAAAGGCCTTGGGCAAATCCCATGTCACACCCATGAAGTCCAATTCAGCTTATCCATTGGATTATGAGGAAATGGAGGGTCCAATGAAGGGGAGTTCATCAGGCACATGCCTTGGATTCCTCACATTCACTATTAATGCCCGCTCCCCCATTTGCTTCAATCAAGTGATATCTATTCCATACTATTGACTTTTGAGATCGACATATTGCAACTATTTGTGATAATTCGGTCGCGACTATCCCTTCCTTTCGCACTCATACTGACTTGAGCGTCGAAGGGGCGTCGCTTGGTGAAAACCGAGCCCCCTTGACTGTTTGTTTACTGCGCAAGTCGATAGTACGGTCCTTCTATCGATCCCAAATCGAACTCACCCCAACATTTATTTTTCCAAAAGTTTTAGTTTGGTAGGTTTTTTTTACGAGAACTTAAAACTTCCGTATGATTTTCACTATTTAGCGCAGGTTAACGTCTTTTAAGGGCCCCAATCTTGGAGTTTCGCCTAGGGCCCCCATTTTCTCCCACACGACCCTGATCTTTGGCAGTTGACAATTTTCGACCATTTCCAGTTAAATTATATATTTACGTTAGTAAGAATTAGAATCACTAATACATAAATATATTAAATATTACTTAGCACTATATAATGTTCTACTAGATGCCAAAATTCCAAGAAATATGACTTATCGGGTGCTTGTTTCCCCGCTGGAGCAGTTAATGAAAGAAAAGGAATAGATTGATGACCCGAAAAGTAGACAAATACCACATTATATCTCGTGGGAACAATCTAGTCGATGTCGAGCTCTCTCATCTAGTTCAAACCTCCAACAACAATGTTATGTCCATGAAGGAGATAATACGAGCCCTAATATGACTGGCACAAAATTAATCACTAGGGGTGGGGCTATATTATATGGTACAGACATCATATCTATTCCACACATCAATAAGAACAACATATCCTATTAAGCTCAAGGTGTTGAGCCTAAATTCAAAATTGATCTAAACCAAGTTGCAAGTCTGGGCCTGTCCTTGATTGCATACGACGGGTTAGATGTTATAAAGTGGTAGATTAAGAAGATGATGGCAGAGGGCAACCTCATGAAGAAGTTGACAAGCATCTTAAGGTAGAAATTCCTCATATAAATGTTTTGGTAGTTTGAACACTAATGAATATTTAGAGTTTCTTAGATATGTTGAATTTTTTTTTGAATAGAACGCTTAGGATGATGTTTCGATGTTTCGGGTTGCTGTTTTGAAACTAAAAGGTTATTGTTAGTCTACACGATCTACTTGTGCCTAGTATATTTTTCGTTTATTAAATTGCATACATTATTTGTTTATTAATTTTGGCATCTGTTGCTATAAAAACTTATTTCATAAATAAAAGGTCCATACAAATATTCCTTAGACAATATATTCAAATCGTAAATATAAATATTTTCAAAAACCCATTTCACATATCTTTACCTTTCCATCATAAAATATGAATATATGATGTACTCATCGAAAAACACATATAAATTATAGATTTGATAAAATTAATTAATAATATTACTCGCATGTAGATGCAACAAAACCAATTGTTTCATGGTGAATATCAAACTCCCATAAGTAGTTTTGTTGCAAGATATTTCCAATTATGTTGACACCACCATGAGCTTGGAGAAAACCTATACATTTTACATTAGGTGCATCATCGATGATGTAACTCTTCACATGAGGCTTAAATCGTGCTCCATCTCTAAAGTGTATCTCCAATCTTGGAACCTTAAACTTACTAAACATGGTTGAATTATAAGCAAAACAATATTCAAAATCAGTCATCCCATCCCCTTTCCAATCTGGTAGTTTGGGGTAATCGTTTTCTAGTGTTGAGATAAGAACATCCATGACAGCTCGATAAGCTGGTTCCAACAAATATGTGGCGGAGGTACCTATAAGTGTTATTGAGAAAATTAATCAAAGTAAAAATTACTCAAACATTATAAGATTAGAAAGTAATAAATTAAAAACTTAATTAGTAGTTCAAGAAATTTGGCTGGACTCAAGATTACCGGAATCGAGTATTGTGCCTCCAAATTCTTCAGTTGTGTCCCACACCACAGGATCTATGTCAAGCATATCTGGACCAATGGAAATCCCTTTTATGTAAACCCAGTAGAAGGCTGAATATTCGCTTACATGCAACACAGTGTAGCGCATGTATTCTTCTGTAGGACATTTCTCTCTCTGATCTCCGAAGATAAGGTAGTTAGTAACGTTGTGAGGACTTAAATGATCCACTAGACAGTACGAAAAGGTTCCCCCGAAGTTTTTTACTGCATGAATTGCGAAAGAGTAGGGGTGCATTCCAAGCCCTAAAACGCCATCTGCCTCATTCATGTTTGCCTTGCCGTTGATAGACTCCGAGCATCCAATTAACATGTTTCTCAAAGTTACCGTTGTTCCAGTTGTCGTTGGCAAGGTTATAAAGTCCTTTGCAAACTTCCCGTATGTAGCTAAACCCTCATCTCCATAACTTATCAAATAAAGTTGAATAAAAAATTATTAAATAATTTGTTTTCAATTGGATATATTAAAATAATTTGTGAAAAGCCATACTAAATCAAAGTATCTAATTGATGGATGACATTTTCAAGCATGACATATCCGTACACCAAAATATTATCCTAAATAGTCGGGAGTATTTTGGCATTCGATTACAAGTTAACAAAGAATGTTACCACAAAGAAGTTTTTCTTTCTTTCTTTCTTTCTTTGGTGATATGTGCTTTATTCTGTAATCACACATATATGTCACGAAAACTAAACTACAAATTTTAACGTTTAAAGAATCATATGTGACTCTAGTTTATCCCTTTGAAAACCAAAATAATAATTTTGTACCTAAGCCAGTGAAAGAGTAAACGTAATACACATAGTTTAAGTTTCAAGTTGAATATTAAATAAAGAATTAAACATTTAAAATAGCATTTTTAGCTATTAACAAACATCTTTAAATAAGGTGAGTTGTGTATCAAGCTAAAATTTGCATATTTGATTTGGAAGACCTCATAAATAAAAATTATTTTTAAAAGTTATTGCCTTGTGCACATGTCAAAAGCATGTTCTGCTTACTCATATGTAAGTATTCATACAAAAATAAAATTGAAACTATTTTGTGTAAATTGTTCGAACGGTACATGTTAGTACAATCATACTTTTTTTTTGGTAGCCAAAACTCTATTGCACTATAAAGAAAAGCATACCTATAATTATAAAAGCATGGTGAATCAATAGTCGGACACTCATCGACAGATCTTAACATTTTAAAATCTTCTTGACACAAAGTATTTCCACATGAAAAAGTCTCAAACGTGGATGATTGGTTAGCGTTAAATACTCGTTTGTTTGAGAACACACTTTTTTCACCAGTTTTACACTTCACCCATGTAAGATCACTTCCTGTATCAGCAACCATGCGAAGGCTTTTAGGTGGAGTTCCAATTTCAATGTCAACAACGTATTGACCCATTTGATATTCTGCTACAGCGTACATCGGTAATCTAATAGAGCCTTCAATTGTGCTTTTTAGTGGTCCTTCTCTTTCTTCTAAAGGGACATCATCTTCATCCTCCATTAAATTTCTTGATGGCTTAAAGTTATTTGATAATGTCCTTTTGCCCTTTGCTCTCTCCTTCATTCCTTTGTGTCTCGTATTGTCTTTTCTAATAAGCTCCTTATGTCGAGATGATGAAGAATGACCCAGTACGAATAGATCATCGTCCAAAACCAAAGTTATAAAACATATAAATATGAAAAATACCTTTGTCATGTTGAAATAATTTGAAAACCTTTTAGATGTAGTAATGGTTTTCTCTGTAGCTATCTCTCGCAAAAATTAATACTTTGGGTAAACATTGTAGTGGATATATCAAAATTGTGTTATATTAAAATTTATTTGGAATAAAGAGTTGATGATCCCAAAGTAATAGGGAAGTACTAATTTTCGCGTCTATAATATGATCCCAAAAAGAGAATTAATTATGCATCTATAAAAAAAATTTCTTTTTTCTTCTCTCTCTCTCTTCACCTAGTCGGATAACGATAGTTTGGGTTATTAAAAATTGCACAAGAATAGGCGAGTTTCGTGTGAATAATATTGGTGGAATGAAAATGGGTCAAGCCTAAATATAGGAAAACAATTTTTCGTTAATTTCTCGATAAACGAATGACACTCTAAATAGTTTGTTAGAACTACAAAGATCTATTTATAGGAAGTTAATGTTTTATGAAAATATTCTTTATTTAGGTAATGATAAATTGTTATATTCTTTACTTTTTATAAGTTAATCTAGAGGAACATGGGTCGTTTATTCTGTGTGCTTCCCCAAAATTATTCCCCACCATATTAACACCATATTATAAACCAAATTATCACATTGGTCACTTGATCAAGTTACATTCTGCTATCACGACGTCTTTTCATAAGCATACTAGCTTGCTGTTCTTCTCACAGATAACCTACACAACAAGCATATGCAACACTAAAAGCGCACACATTAACTTTCATTAGCCTAACATAAGTGTATCTATTAAAGCATACTAGCACGTTGTTTATCTCACACGTAACCTACAACAAGCATATAGAACACTAAAAGCGCAGACGTTAACTTGCATTAGCTTAACATAAGTGTATGTGTGGATATGATAATGTTGTTGATAAATCGATAGCGAAAACAACAATAACGAATACGAGGATTTTAACGAGGATCACTATCAATGTGAGAGTGACATCCTCCGGCACCATGAGTCAGCAATTTCACTTTCTAAGGAGAAAAAATACAAAGATGATCTAGATTCTCAAGATCTATCGTTCTTGAGAACTCCGGTTGGCTCTCTCTAATTCTCTCACATCTCTCCCTAAGTTTATTGCTAGGTCTAGGTAGGATTTTATTTATTACACATACCTTAAACCTAAGTCAATATAAATTAGGAAACGAATAAGTAAAAGCACCACGTAATTTATCCGCATGGATTAGTAGATGAATCGCTAAATGTCGCCCATATTATTGTCTCTACCATAAATACCCTTACCTGTCTCCTCCTATTACCATTTTAGTCTCGGTCTCCAATTACCCCCCCTCTCTCTCTCCTAATATACCATGCCCATTTCCGCTCATCCTCACCCAAACCCAATACTTCTTTCTCTATCCTCCTCACCCAAATTGTCTACCTAGAACAACCATCTCCGACTATGCTCTCGTTCAGAGCCAGTCCGCCTTCGACATCACCATCACCCGAAGCTGCGGCTGCCGATCGAGTCCAGTGTAGCAGTTGTTTGATCGAGACCATTGAATCCGCCCACCACGAGAAACCCAGTACTTTCTCAGATCATCAACAATCAAAATTGAACTTTATTTGATAGGATTATCTTGTGGTGTTTCTTGGATAAAAACTCTTGTGGTGTTTATTTTTTATTGGTTTTTTGATTAATTGGTTTGGTTTAAGCAATGATATTTATATACGTTACTTTACTAGTTTTAGTGCCTGTTTGGCCTTGTTTCTTCTCTTCATCTCCAGAAACAGCTTTGAAGTTTGGCCCGATTAAAATCGAATCTATAGAAATGGATGAGGGTGAAAACTTGAAAAACATTTGAAAATTGGAGCGGAATATGAAAAGAAGGTGGAAAAGTTAAAGACCTAGAAAAAAACATATATTCCAGATCAAGAGAAAGAAGTTGAAACAATTAAATGCTATATTTGGTAAAACTAGCCGAATGCTGAAATAGTATCTTAATGTTTAAATAGTAGTTGAAAACTGAAATAATAGTTGCAATATATCAAAACATCATCGTGTCGATCATCAACTGGGCAATAGTAATCACCATCTCAGATTTGTAAGATTCAGAGAACATCGCGCCGATCATCAAGTTCCATCATTGTTGATCAAGGCCGACACTTCACCACTATCTCGGCATTGTTCAATCACCTATCCCACGTGACGGTCATGTGCGTCGCCTCCACCCTGTCATTTTGGTGGGTTAGGGGCCTTTTGGGTTCAACAAAACGTTATTGTTTCGGTGTCGGTTGGTGGGCGGCGACCTCGCTTGTTCAGGGATTATGGGTCTCGGGTGGTTGTTGTCTGCTGATTGTCTGGTTGACAAATGGGGGGGGGGGCTCTCTTTTGAGGGTCTCCCTTACCTTTTATTTTTTGTTGTTTTGGTTTTTGTTATTTGTTTGCCCTTATATGTTTATTTGTTTAATTTTCCTTCCATGGTTTAGGTTGGTATGACTGACCCAACTGTACGATTTTACTGCCCCTTTGTTAGCATTGGTGGTTGGCAAGATGTGGTTACGAGGGGTTATTTGGCTACACACTTCCGTAACCGTCACTTTGGCAAGGATGCTTTGGATGTTACTAAACTGGCTCTTTCGACTAGTTTAGATGTTTACGACAAGGCAGAGTCAACTTTTCGTTGGATGTACTTTGTGGCATTTGTTACGGAACCCACACTGTTCAGGCTAAGTGTCGTTATGAGGATGGTTTGATTTTCGGTCCTCCTGATGCGGGTGATGGTGTTGTTCATTTTGTATCTTTTGATTTGGCCAGATCGACGGTACATGTTTCCTCACCTAGTGGAGTTGGGGTTGCTGTTGTGCTTGACCCTCCTCTTAGTTTTGACGTCATTTTGTTTGGTAGCTCGATTTTCAAGAGTTTGTACGGTGAATTCTATCCCTCCTAAGGGTCGTTTGAGCTTAGCACGAGTACTCAAAAGGGTGCTTGGTAGAGTTATTGGTAAGGCAGATGACATTTCGTGCTGGATTCGGTTGCTAGTGTTGCCGATATGTGTCCTCCGGAAGTTTTCTCCACGGAGATGTCGTGAGCGTTGATCATTTGTTAGACGCCATTTGCAGGAGGAGGTTATTCTTAGTGTCCTTCGATCTTGGGTGAGCTGGGGGTGCATTGTCGCTTGTGCAGGACACGTTGACTGCTTCCCCTCCTTCATTTGTGGAGGTGGATAAGCACGTGGGGGAGCATTCTATCTCGTAGTGTAAGTGTAAGGTCTCAGATGGTCATTTTACAGCAGCGGTTCGCGTTCTCTCATCTTCTGGCATTGCACCTTACACTTATGCTACTCTAGAGGATGTGACTGCTGAGCACCCTTTCGTGCCGGGGCCATGTTTGCCTTCCTTACTTGTTGATCGATGTTTCTTTTATGCTCCTGTTGTGGTGGTTCGTGAGAGGATTCGAAGTTTCTGGCGTGGTACTGTGAGATACCGTACCGTCATGGGGGTGGACCGATTGAGTCTTGCTATTTTTATATTGAAATTAGAGTCGCCAACATGGTTTTTTATAGGATCCTACGAACCTAGAATGAGTCATTTGCAAGGTACGATTTGGGAAAGTGTTAGGCACCCAAATCGGCCGTCCTAAGAAGACCTCTACTAATTGATCCAAGATAAATATAAAGTTCATAATTGACGACAAAATCATATAGTACATATCATGTAAGTGAGTACGAGAATGATAATCATGCGGATAAATTAAACAAGCAAGAGATTAAGATCAAAGTTACATACCACATATTTTATCCGACAAAGGCAATAGGAAATTTCATGGTAAATGGACTTATCTCAAAGACATGCAGCAAGCTTACAAAGACTACTGATTATTAACCATTAATTACTACGTGGACAATAAATGACGGAGACACATTTATGCTCAACATGCATGCTTATCATATTTGAACACCAAGGCAAAAGTAACAACGCATGAACACCTATATACCCAGGTTTAAAATGTACACAATAATGTAAGAAGCCAAATAAATTATAAACCAAACCATAGAAACATACTCCAGATACAAAAAAAAAATTTGGAAATCGTTTGAAAAAAGATGTGAGGCCCTCATGTGGACATATATATCATAAACCCCGCATGAATCTCAGTTTCGTATACCAACGCGCCCAGCCCTTGTCCTTGAGCCCAACGATCTAAGTTCGACCTTCGTCGCGGTAACCTCGCTATTGTGAATTACTCGCCGATTGGATGATATGTGTATGGTATATAAGTTGCCTTGCTCTCGAGATTGTGAGAACGAGGGTTTTAGTATATGTAAAGTTTTTTTTTGTTTTTTAGCTAAAATTGCGTGAGGTCTTTCTCAAGGAAATGATACTATTTATATAGGAAAAGTCGTTAGGTTTATAGAGAGTATTAGCAGCCGATTAGAGAGTCCTTAGACTAGATGCCAAGCAAATGTCAACCCCATTCTATCTTATCTTTTGGTTCTTGTATCATCGATTAATTATCACAATGCATGAGCTAATTATTTACTGTTGAAGATAAGTGATAAAAAAAGAGATAAAGCGAAATGAAAAGCTTCACAAGATAATTTTTCTGGAGTTGCCAAAGGGTTGCCGAAATGGGCCGGGCCTATCTATGTCTCCAAATGCATTACGTGCTTGGCTCAATTTATTGTAAGTTTGGCTGGAATAATTAATTGGCTAAGTGAGTGGAACAAATAGTCAGCGGGCTGAAATGCCAAATGACCAGCAAAACGCCATTAGAGCCATAGCGCTAAACGTTAGGTCCCTCTCTACCTACTTAGGTTAAGACTATGAAGTCGAATGCGTTGGTAACCGAAACCCTTCACCGATGCTTACTATATATCTCATCATCAGGCGTTATAGAAACAGGAAGCCCCAGAGTCGGGTATCTACAGGAGCCCTCTCTTTGGCTGAGTCATTGCACTACTACAAAATCTACTATAGAGTCTGTATATAGACATCAGACTTTACTAAAGCTTATGTGTATAAGGGTTTAGTGGCATTTTTGCAATTCTAGTGAAATAATAGACATGACTTTTTACAAAAAAAAACCGATGTCTATTAATAGACATGAGATTTTTTGTGAAAACCGATGTGTATTATGAGTACATAAACATCATATTTTTGAAAAAACTGATGTCTATACTTTCCACCCTTCTCTCGTAAACATCATTCATTAAAGCCCAACCCTAAAATCAATCTACACTACTGCCCCCTCTCTAATTTATTTCTTTGATCCGCCTCTCTCCTCATTCTTTCTTTTCTTCCAACTCTTTCTTACTCTTGTTCTCTCCGCCTCTCTCCTCATTCTTTCTTTTCTTCAAACTCTTATCTCTTCTCTCAATACATCTCTCTTACCTTAAAACCACAACCCTGCTGATAAACGCCAACATCAAAGTTGCATATTTAGTTAAATTTTTCAACAAAACTAGAGTTGCATGTTCGATCTGTATGTAGATCTCAGATTGTTCATTCCCTTTCAAATGGTCAAGGTATGAATTAATTTCAATGCGATTTCTGTTTTTTCTTTGAGTTTTAAGGATTTGAAAACGAATTTCCATTTATGATGATTATTGTTGTAGTCTAGATATTTAGGTTTTATGTAACACTTTTGAATTTAAATTTTGTTTGTGAAAATTGTGTTTGATTTTCGTTTATCTATCTATTGATTTGTGTTTGTACTTAACTTTTAATAATTTTAACTTACTGCTAATCTTTGTTTCGTTGTTTGTGTTTCTCTTTTCCCATATTTAACGCATCCTTACTACAGAGTATTCAAGCAAAAGAGAAGATCGCAGACGAGGAGTTCGAAGAGTTCCCTCTAGATCTGGTTATTTTTTTTCAATCTAGTGTTCCAGATCTGCTTCTAGGCTTTGAGTTTCGAGTTTTTTTTAGTTTACATAAACGAATTTGGAAGTGGAGGGTTTATTAACCGTGGTTTATTCGGAAGTGGTGGGTTTAAATTCTTGTTGTACAGTTTTATTTGCTCTTTTGTCATAAAGAGAACACATAGTTTGTATTTATCAATTTGAGTTTTTTCAATGAAGTCGGTGTATCAAGAGTTTGCTACATCCTCAGTTTGCTCGGAATGAATATAAATCTTCAAAAGGTTGCAATCATTGAAGACTAGAGCAAGAACATTCTTCTGAGTCATATAGAAACGCATCACCTCGAACAGTCACAATAGTCGCTCGAAATGCATATTAATCTTTCAATGTCTTGGATGGGCGCAATAGTTAACCAAAACATGTTGTCACGTGTTGATATATTGTGTCACAGATTCTGGATGGGCACATCTGTCATCCGAAATTAATCCTTACGTTGGATTATTATCTTTGGACAAAGTAGTCCTTCAAGACTGACTTCACCACATTTTGCATAAACATCACACGTTATTGTACTCATTGGTTCGCAAATTTGGAATCTTAAAATATAACTTTATTGGCCAGCGTAGTTCACCAAATGTTGATTATAATCATAGCACGGCCTAAGGATGACTTGAGCCAGTTGATTTGTTAACTTGATAGACTCAAATAAGGAGGATTCGTGAAGGACAAAATATCATATCCATACAAAACATGCCTTGTTGTTGAGTTGATTGTTCAATTTTTTAGGACGCTAAACCTTGGTTTAACTTGTGCCGATTTCGAGGGTCGCTTCAATCTTTGCTGATGTATTGACTTTTTCATCTGTATCAAGATCTTGCTGGTTCGTAGGAGTTGGTAGATTGATAGGGAAATATTTTCATTCATTTGGCCTTGACTCAGTCAGGCTACGTGAGCCGCCGAGTTTGGAGCAATTGGTTCTTGTAGTTTTCTCTAACACTGAGTGCGTCGTTGCATTGTTTTATGATTCAAAACTCAATTTTATGATATTCATGGCAAGTCATGCACATTACACACATAGAGAGATCACGCATACTCAAATTACACAGAAAAGATATGCAAAAATCCTATGCGGCACTTAGATAACTAAATTTATAGGAACTTAGAAGTTTGAATTGGATTTGACTCTACAAAAGTCCTTACCCCCAAGAGACAGAAAAATAAAGGACTCAATAATATGGGTTAATGAAAAAGAGACTCTAGTACTAGTACTAAGAGACTAAGAGATGACGCAAGGATTAGTGATTCTCTACGCTGATGATGAATTCCCGTCTTTGCGTTGACTGAGAAAATGAGCACTATCATGGGTGTGCCACGAATATGATGCATGGTTACTAGACCTATCATCTCAGTTGTATCGCCAATCGAGTTATGAGGAATCGCCAAATATGAATTCAATAGATTTCAAGAAGTCGACTTGTACAACTTGACTGACCAAATTTCCTTCTCGTATTATTGTGATTCTGTATCTCCGGACATTATCCATAGACGTAAGACATGTTTGTGTGTAGACGTTAGTTCTTGGATTATCATCTTTGACTTTTTGTACGTGTAATCAGTATGCGTACAATCCAAAGTTTGAAATGCCAATTTGGGAATGACGTCTATGATTGTGAAAAATACCAGCTGCATCTGAGTCATGTGAATCTTATGCAATTTTATCTTGGTTTTATGGACTTGGACTAAAGCCACGATCTCTCTTGAGGATCGACCCTGAATTTATCATGGTTTTGGGGCTCTATGATCTTGAAAGTATGCATAAATGATTGTGCAAATACTTTGATAAGCTTCGTGTCGATCATCGCCAATTGCAAGTTGAATTTGGCATGGACATCTTTGATGGGCATCAAAAGTCTAATCCCTTAAAATGTACTCTAATAGTTTTTGTAGAGTATGACATGAATGAATGTGAATCCATAAGGGTTTGACCATGATTATGAAATATTTACCAAACTTTAACACGAAGCATGTGCCTCATTTGGTGACGAGACTCATTTGATGATGAGAACCCCATGTAGAAGACTAGTGGTAGGATGTGTGCGTTGGTAACCAAAACCCTTCACCGATGCTTACTATCTATCTCATCATCAGGCGTTATAGAAACAGGAAGCCCTAGAGTCGGGTATCTACAGGAGCCCTCTCTTTGGCTGAGTCTTTGCACTACTACAAAATCTACTATAGACGTCTGTATATAGACATCAGACTTTACTAAAGCTTATGTGTATAAGGATTTAGTAGCATTTTTGCAATTCTAGTGAAATAATAGACATGACTTTTTACAAAAAAAACCGATGTCTATTAATAGACATGAGATTTTTTGTGAAAACCGATGTGTATTATGAGTACATAAACATCATATTTTTGAAAAAACTGATGTCTATACTTTCCACCCTTCTCTCGTAAACATCATTCATTAAAGCCCAACCCTAAAATCAATCTACACTACTGCCCCTTCTCTAATTTATTTCTTTCATCCGCCTCTCTCCTCATTCTTTCTTTTCTTCCAACTCTTTCTTACTCTTGTTCTCTCCGCCTCTCTCCTCATTCTTTCTTTTCTTCAAACTCTTATCTTTTCTCTCAATACATCTCTCTTACCTTAAAACCACAACCCTGCTGATAAAACACCAACCTCAAGGTTACATATTCAGTTAATTTTTTCAACAACACTAGAGTTGCATGTTCGATATGTATGTAGATCTCAGTTTGTTCATTCCCTTTCAAATGGTCAAGGTATGAATTAATTTCAATGCGATTTCTGTTTTTTCTTTGAGTTTTAAGGATTTGAAAACGAATTTCCATTTATGATGATTATTGTTGTAGTCTAGATATTTAGGTTTTATGTAAAACTTTTGAATTTAAATTTTGTTTGAGAAAATTGTGTCTGATTTTCGTTTATCTATCTATTGATTTGTGTTTGTACTTAACTTTTAATAATTTTAACTTACTGCTAATCTTTGTTTCTTTGTTTGTGTTTCTCTTTTCCCATATTTAACGCATCCTTACTACGGAGTATTCAAGCAAAAGAGAAGATCGCAGACGAGGAGTTTGAAGAGGTTATTTTTTTTTCAATCTAGTGTTCCAGATCTGGTTCTAGGCTTTGAGTTTCGAGTTTTTTTTAGTTTACATAAACGGATTTGGAAGTTGAGGGTTTATTAACTGTGGTTTATTCGGAAGTGGTGGGTTTATATTCTTGTTGTACAGTTTTATTTGCTCTTTTGTCATAAAGAGAACACATAGTTTGTATTTATCAATTTGAGTTTTTTCAATGAAACCGGTGTATCAAGAGTTTGCTACATCCTCAATTTCTCTCACATATGGTTGCATAACTGGTTGATTATGTCTGGTAATTTTTTTTTAATTCTTAGGTATAGAATAGATGTGGGATTTTAGCAACAGAGGGATGTATAAACAACCCAATAGACATGAGTTTTCCAACAAAGTCTGATGTTTATTCCAGTTATAAACATCAGTTTTTTTTTTTAAAAACTCACGTCTAAAAAAGTAAAGGACATCAGACTAAAAACCGACGTCTATCCCTTAAGAATAGACGTCACTCAACTCAACGTCTAGCTCAAAACTGACGTCTATTATAAAAAAAGTTCGATGTCTATGTAGCGTTTTGTAGTAGTGTTGAAAAAGACTAAGGTCAAAGATTTTTGCAATCACAAACATACATATAAAAGCAACATAGCAAATATGACAAATAACATATATCGAACTCAGTCACATAATGGACGCATAATCTCAAGCGGGCGCAGTAGTCGCTGAAGATAGATGCGCAGAAAATCTCCAAAGAAATCATCACAGATTGGCCAAGAATATATATCTTGGGTCACATATAGACGCATCATCTCAAACGAGCGCAGTTGTCGCTCAAGACGAATATAATCCTTGAAATGATTGTAATCGCAAGCAAAAATCTTTGCAGTCGTGATAAAGAACATCTTTATCGCTCAAGTATAAAACCTAGCATCTCGAACGAGCGTAGTTGTCGTTCAAAATGAATATAAATTTTCAAAGGGTCGCAGTAATAATCATCAAAGGTGTGATCAAGAAAATAACCTCGACCACATATAAAACGCAGCATATCGAAAGGGTGTTGTTGTCGCTCAAATGAATATATATCTTGAAATCATCGCAATCGCCAACGATCATCACAGAACATCTGTTGTGTCGAACAAGGGGACACGGTATCTCGAGCGGTCGCGGTAGTCGCTCGGAATGAATATAAATCTTCAAAAGGTTGCAATCATTGAAGACTAGAGCAAGAACATTCTTCTGAGTCATATAGAAACGCATCACCTCGAACAGTCACAGTAGTCGCTCGAAATGCATATTAATCTTTCAATATCTTGGATGGGCGCAATAGTTAACCAAAACATGTTGTCACGTGTTGATATATTGTGTCGCAGATTCTGGATGGGCACATCTGTCATCCGAAATTAATCCTTACGTTGGATTATTATCTTTGGACAAAGTAGTCCTTCAAGACTGACTTCACCACATTTTGCATAAACATCCCACGTTATTGTACTCATTGGTTCGCAAATTTGGAATCTTAAAATATAACTTTATTGGCCAGCGTAGTTCACCAAATGTTGATTATAATCATAGCACGACCTAAGGATGACTTGAGCCGGTTGATTTGTTAACTTGATAGACTCAAATAAGGAGGATTCGTGAAGGACAAAATATCAGATCCTTACAAAACATGCCTTGTTGTTGAGTTGATTGTTAAATTTTTTAGGACGCTAAACCTTGGTTTAACTTGTGCCGATTTTGAGGGCCGCTTCAATCTTTGCTGATGTATTGACTTTTTCATCTGTTTCAAGATCTTGCTGGTTCGTAGGCGTTGGTAGATTGATAGGGAAATATTTTCATTCATTTGAGCTTGACTCAGTCAGGCCACGTGAGCCGCCGAGTTTGGAGCAATTTGTTCTTGTAGTTTTCTCTAACACTGAGTGCGTCGTTGCATTGTTATATGATTCAAAACTCAATTTTATGATATTCATGGCAAGTCATGCACATTACACACATAGAGAGATCACGCATACTCAAATTACACAGAAAAGATATGCAAAAATCCTATGCGGCACTTAGATAACTAAATTTATAGGACCTTAGAAGTTTGAATTGGATTTGACTCTACAAAAGTCCTTACCCCCAAGAGACAGAAAAATAAAGGACTCAATGATATGTGTTAATGAAAAAGAGACTCTAGTACTAGTACTAAGAGACTAAGAGATGACGCAAGGATTAGTGACTCTCTACGCTGATGATGAACTCCCGTTTTTGCCTTGAGTGAGAAAATGAGCACTATCATGGGTGTGCCACGAATGTGTTGCATGTTTACTAGACCTGTCATCTCAATCGAGTTATGAGGAATCGCCAAATATGAATTCAATAGATTTCAAGAAGTCGACTTGTACAACTTGACTGACCAAATTTCCTCCTCGTATTATTGTGATTTTGTATCTCCGGACATTATCCATAGACGTAAGACATGTTTGTGTGTAGACGTTAGTTCTTGGATTATCATCTTTGACTTTTTGTACGTGTGATCAGTATGCGTACAATCCAAAGTTTGAAATGCCAATTTGGGAATGACGTCTATGATTGTGAAAAATACCAGCTGCATCTGAGTCATGTGAATCTTATGCAATTTTATCTTGGTTTTATGGACTTGGACTAAAGCCACGATCTTTCTTGAGGATCGACCCTGAATTTATCATGGTTTTGGGGCTCTATGATTTTGAAAGTATGCATAAATGATTGTGCAAATACTTTGATAAGCTTCGTGTCGATCATCGCCAATTGCAAGTTGAATTTGGCATGGACATCTTTGATGGGCATCAAAAGTCTAATCCCTTAAAATGTACTCTAATAGTTTTTGTAGAGTATGACATGAATGAATGTGAATCCATAAGGGTTTGACCATGATTATGAAATATTTACCAAACTTTAACACGAAGCATGTGCGTCATTTGGTGACGAGACTCATTTGATGATGAGAACCCCATGTAGAGGAGTAGTGGTAGGATGTGTGCGTTGCGTGAATTTGAAATGAGCTGAAAGGCTTTTGATAATGAGTGTTTATTTTGTTAGCTTAAAGGATACGAAATATAGAATGAAAAGCTCAAGGCACTGATTTCAAGAAGAGAGTTTTAATCACAAAATAGGTAAGTGAGACATGTCGTATTAACAAATTCCATAACAACCCTTATAATGTGACACAAGTGACCAAACAATCTTACCATTTTCAATCCAAGACCAATGACGGACCGGTGGACCCTCACTTTAGGGGAATGACTATGCTAAAGATATGAGCATGCGGATGTGAAAATTTGGAACGACTCAACTCTCTTGTGTCCTGAATATTGGACACGGGTAACACAAATATCCTAAACTACACTCGATGTAACACCCCACAGTTTTGGGACTCTTAAATTGGTAAGGATGTCGGAAGATATTCATTTTGATGTAACTAATTTCTATTTTGGGAAGTTTAAGAATACTTTCGTTTTTGGGTCCTTTTCCTAATTGAGCAACTTTTGGCAAAATTACTAAAATACTCTTACTAAACCTTCATTCTATTACTACAATAAATAAAAAAAATCAGCCCCCTTCCCTCTCATAACCACGTACGCGTGAGAAGCAGAGAAAAGAGAAGAGAAGAAAGGCGAGAAGAAGGAAGAGAGCGCACGAACCAGCACCACGCACCAGCGCCGGTCACAGTCGCCGAGCCGCACCACCACCGCAGTCCCTACTTTCCTCCCCTCTTGATTTTATATCAAGATTAGTAAGAACCCTAACCCTCTTTCAGAAAATTCCAATTAGGGCTTTCATGATTTCAATTTATTCGTGGTTTAAACATGATTGTGATTACGGGAATTGATTTACTAGGTTCTATTCATGCCTATTTGTGGAATTGATGCATGGATTGCTGATTAATAATTGTGGAAATTATAGTTAGGATTTATGCTTACTTAATTGTTGGAGTGAGTTTCTTCGAAGGACAGTTGATCGAGGCGCCTCGCCGAATACCTGCAAACAAGGGAGTCTGGCTTTCACCAGGCGTCGCCCCTCCGACGCTCAAGTCAATAAGAAGGCTCGGGGAAAGAAAGCAAGTAAAGGACAAACGATGCCTTTAGTACGGAAATCTAGGGAATAATCGGAAGAATAAAGAAAAGTCTGAGAATGTCAGAAAAACCTGATTTTCATGGGTCATAAAAGGGGGTGTTTATACCAAATGATGGGAGTCCTAAGAATTAGGTTTCTCCAATCAATCTTGACCTTTTATTCTCCTTCCATCCAAGGGCTGCCTTTACTTGGCTTTCCATTCATGACATGGACTTTTACCAAGGTATACTACCTTTAAGGGCTATGGCCCACCACGAAGTGGTACCAACAGAGCCCCTCGAAGCCTGGTCGCGCCCTTCGTTGCCGACGGGGGCTGACTCGTTAGCAGCGACTAGGGTACGATCCCTCGCCGCCCTTTATCGAGGTGTACTTTGTGGAACTTGGTAAAGCCATGCGATGCAACGTATCCCTTCGAGGTTTCTGCTCTTCTTTGTTCGATTGGTGCTCCAAAAATTCCGCCGTGTGGCGGTGATGGCTCGAATCGATAATGATTCGAAAATTTCACCTTTTTCGAGTCTTCAATCCCTCGCTTGGGAGAGCTCGAAAATTTCACCCCTAAATCGAGAGAGTGATGACTCGAATCAATAATGATTCGAAAATTTCATCATTTTCGAGTCCTCAATCCCTCGCTTGGGAGAGCTCGAAAATTTCACCCCTTAACCGAGGGAGTGATGACTCGAATCAATAATGATTCGAAAATTTCACCCCTTAATCGAGGGAGTGGTGACTCGATTCAATAATGATTCGAAAATTTCACCCTTTTCGAGTCCTCAATCCCTCGCTTGGGAGAGCTCGAAAATTTCACCCCTTAATCGAGGGAGTGGTGACTCGATTCAATAATGATTCGAAAATTTCACCCTTTTCGAGTCTTCAATCCCTCGCTTGGGAGAGCTCGAAAATTTCACCCCTTAATCGAGGGAATGATGACTCGAATCAATAATGATTCGAAAATTTCACCCTTTCGAGTCCTCAATCCCGCACTTGGGAGAGCTCGAAACTTTCACCCCTTAATCGAGGTAGTGATGACTCGAATCAAGAATAATTCGAAAATTTCACCCTTTTCGGGTCCTCAATCCCTCGCTTGGGAGAGCTCGAAAATTTCACCCCTTAATCGAGGGAGTGATGACTCGAATCAATAATGTTCGAGCCCTTACCCGAGGTTTTTTAAATTTAAATCACGAATTTAAATTTCGAAAAATTTCAAAATTGAACTTCTGCAATTATTAATATCTCGGAGTTGACGAGAATTTGAATAGTTTTCTATGCCAACCGTCTCTTTATTCCAGTGTGAAGTAACCTCGGGAAGGCGCGAAAACTTTTCGTCTTTTGCGTCGTAATGATGACTGACAGCGCATTGGTAGTTGTGTAAAAAGTCACGCTTTTACCCCTCACCCTCTCACCCTTATAAATAGGGGAGAGTTTCCTCATTTTCCTCATTTTTCTCATTTTCCTCATTTTCCTCTCAAATCTCTCTTTTTCTACTGCGGTTTTCTTTTCTCCGGCAAGCCTTCCGACTCCGGCGTTGTTTGTTCTCCGCTTTTTTCGTGTTTCCTCTTCGATCACGGTATGCTCTCCTCCCGTTTTCTCGTCATTATTTGTACGCTTTTGTTGTAATTTTTGTACCTTTTTGGTTACCTGTTATTGCCGTTACCGCTTCTTCGTTTACCCGGTGACGATCTCGGGTTGCTGGTCCCACTCCGACAGTAAAGAGATGCCGACCGAGTGTGCTGGGGTTGGGAACCCAGGTAATACCCGATGGCCCGCTTGGTTTCGAGATCGGCGAGGGGGACCCACCACCTATTTGGCCCACTGTAGACACCTGCATTTGTCCCTACCCAAATGCCCGATGATGAAAGGACACTATAACTGTGAACTGCGTCTACTTGCTCTACTATGAGAACCACCGTTGTCGTGAATCCGTTAGCAAATGCGTCTTCACCCAAAACAAGGCCAAAAATAACCATTTTCCTCCCGTTTTACACCTGAACAAACTTAGGATTGACCCGCTTGCCTAAACCGCCAAAAATCATCAACAAAACACGTTTTTGTTCGTCATTTGCCCACCCAAATTCACATGTACAATACTCATGTCGTAAGAAGGCCAGAAATGCAATTTCGTATGGTGCGTCAAGGGGTCCAGACACACCTTCGCGCGCGCACAGTGACCTACGCGCGACCCAGGTTGCGCCATGCGCGACCCACCGCGCATAACGCACGCAAACTCTAGACGGCGGCCACCCTAGCCCACGACCACACTATAAATACCCCGCATTTCCACCCCATTTCACAACCTTCACACACCATTTTTAACCCCGAATCTCTGCTTGTCTCTCTTCCATTGTCTCACACAAAACCCTAGCAACACAACACCAAAAATCCTAGGGCAACCTTACACTCTAGGACACCCCCAAACACAACATTACAAACACAACTCAACTAAAGCCCCTAACAAGTACCCACGTTCGAAGAGCAACGCATCGTTCTAAGAACACATCTAGCCCCTACGACGCATACTAAGGATCAACGCAATGATCTCAAAGCATAGTAGAGCAAGTAGTGGTATTGCGGACACACGTAAGTCCTGAGGGTACCCCCTCTTTTCTAAACTCATCTTTTACTTTATTCTCATCTTCTACCCCTTCTTTACGTGCGCAATTTATTACTTTCGACCTAGATTTATATTTTGCCTAACCAAGATTTAGATCTAAAACGAATTACATGAATCACGCCTAACACACATAGTGCAAAGCGCTTGGACAAATTGGTAGCTAGGGACCGTAATCAATCTTAACGACGTTGCGACCTAAGATCTAGTTTATGTCCTAAATAACCGGCTTAGCTTATTTACTAGGTTGTATATAACTTGTAAATGATTGTAAACTTGCATGGCTAACTTCTCAACGACTTGTAAACGATAATTCAACTAGTAGAGGCCACTATACGCGGGCGGGGTTGGGTGTCTTATGGCTTCCCAACACGTACCGTCACCCCCGAACCCAGTCTTGCGGTCCGTAGACTGCATATTGGCGTAGGGTACAATGCGCATTTTGTTCGTTACGTCCCTCGGTTTTGTCCCTTTCGGTAAACGACTCGCGAAAGTGCTTTGTACTTGGCATGACTCGTTTCTCCAAGCGTTTATGCTCAACGGGTACAGACTCACCTAGAGTTTATGTAGTCCCTCGGTAACAAGGAACAAGATCGCATTGCATGGTTTCCAAACATCCCACAATTGTTTGGTGGCGACTCCTATCCTAGTGCAATCATCGCACGACTTGCGCGTCCGCCGCGATAGAGACCATCCATGGAATCTACAGTGGCGACTCCGCTGGGGACTTATTGGTCAAAGTGGGTGAGACTTGAAGATTGGTTATCACGTTACATTTGTTAAGAAGTTTAGCACTTTCATTTGCATGGACGCGACCCACGTCCCATAGGAACCCTTGTCCTTTCGTTACATCCATATCTTTCTACCTCGTGAAGGACTGAATAATGGTTATACCACCCACGTTCGCATCATCGACACTTCGTTTCCAATGAAACATTGTTTCTGGTGCAAGGTTGTTATACTCTCGAGCATGGGCTGCCACAAATCGAGATATAGCTACCTAGAACGTGGTACCCAAAGCTTAAACCTCAAACCTTAAGCCATAGCCCATTTGCATGGTATCTGTTTGCTCTTACGCACTTTTGTTGCTTGTCTTTGCCTCTTTTGTGCCATTTTCTTCCCCTAAACTTTGTCAAAGTAAGTTTCAATTACATCCGTGCCTTCCCTATGCAACACGTCACTTTTCGTGTCGTGCGTCTCCCCCCTTGTGCGCACCAATGCGTGCGTCACAAGCCCCGTGCGCACCACTCTCGTGCGTCTGCCCCTATGTACGCACCATACATTTGCCTTTGAATGGTGCAATTTCCATTCCTAGCCATGCCCCACTGGATGTTTCCCATTGTTTGAGTGATTTTCAACACTTGCATACACTACCATGCACCTATACACCTCGCACACACATGTTGCACCCACAAAATCTAGTCAACCTCATTACACTTCGTGCTGCACTCTTGAATACTGCATTGTCGTGTCATGCATACACAACCATATCATGTTGCGTTCATCGTACATATACATACATACATACATACATGCATATATACATACGTCATGTCCATAGAGTCGCGTCTTGCACCATATATTTGCATATCATCTAGGTCCGCCCCTAGTCATCTAAACCATGCATCATCCTAGTCCATACGATTCTTAGGACAAACCGTCTCATGTAAGGTCAAGTTTGTACCTAACTACGAACTCATGCATCCTAGGAACCCGAACCATGCACGCGTTTTTAAACTACGACTTGTATGATCACATGCATGCACGCATCACAACCCATGCATCGAACTTACAAAAAAAGAGTTATGTCATGCATCATGTCAAACACATCATGTCTGTCTCATACGTCAATCCGTATCATCGACCCTATCCACCTAAGATATTAGAGGCCCACTCCTCGCTCTTTATTACACAAAAATTCACATCTTTTTCGATACGTCAATCCGTATCAGCAACCCCAGCCACCTCGGATTTCCGAGGCCCACTCCTCGCTATTTTTTACCCAAAAATCCGCACCTTAGCGATACGTCAATCCGTATCAACGACCCTAGCTACTTAGGATCTCCGAGGCCCACCCCTCACTATTTTTTTGCCCAAAACTTGACAACTTTACGACACATCAATCCGTATCATTCAATTTTAGCCACCTACGATTGTTTGAGTCATTTTTAACCCTTGCATACACTACCATGCACCTATACACCTTGCACACACATGTTGCAGCCACAAAATCGAGTACCTCATTGTCGTGTCATGCATACACAACCATAGCATGCTGCATTGATCATACATACATACGTACATATGTTATGTCCATAGAGTCGCGTCTTTCATCATACATTTGCATATCATCTAGGTCCACCCCTAGTCATCTAAATCATGCATCATCCTAGTCCATACCATTCTTAGAACAAACCATCTCATGTAGGGTCAAGTTTGTACCTAACTACGAACTCATGCATTAGGACACGAACCATTGCACGCATTTTTGGACTACGACTTAACAAACCATCATGTCTGTCTCATACGTCAATCTGTATCATCGACTCTATCCACCTATGATATTTGAGGCCCACTCCTCGCTCTTCATTACACAAAAATTCACAGTTTTTTCGATACGTCAATCTGTATCATCAACCCTAGCCACATAGGATTTCCGAGGCCCACTCCTCGCTCTTTTTTACCCAAAAACCAGCACCTTAGCGATACGTCAATCCGTATCAACAACCCGAGCTACTTAGGATCTCCGAGGCCCACCCCTCACTATTTTTTTGCCCAAAACTTGACAACTTTACGACACGTCAATCCGTATAATTTAATCTTAGCCACCTACGATTTTGGAGGCCCACTCCTCACCCATTTTTCAACAATTCCGTGCAACTTATGGAAATCCGAACCATATAACTTGATCTTAGCCGCCTAGGATCACCGAGGCCAACTCCTCACTCACATCATCATTGAATTTTTGCATCTCGTCCATACGTCTATCTGTATGCGTACACATCACACACATTGCACTTGTTTCGATCTTAGCCACCTAGGATCATTGAGGCCCACTCCTCACGTCCTTCCTTTCCGTCGTTGAAGCCCACTCTTCATGACCGTTCGATCTCTAGATACATAAGATCGTCAACATCTTGTCCAACTTGGTGACGCCGGCCCACATTTTCAAGAAACTCAATTGAAGCGCCAATGGTTTGAGGGACACTACTTCTCTACGGATCCACAATCCACGTCGAGATTGGTCGCACGTTCCTCTCGTCAATGTTAAGTTTTTTCCACAAGGTCTCGACATTACCATCTCGAAAATCAAAGGGGTAGCAAAATCAATGCACTATGTCTTGAACTCAAAAGCTTACATTGCACGAAATCTAAAGGCGATGAAGACACGCATCACTACAACGATGCAACCTCCAACGACATCAACTATGAACGTTCTTTTCGAACTACGTTTGGTTTGATTCCACGCGCTAGTGGATACGTAGGGCAGTCTTTCGAGACACAACCACACAAGACAAAAGATTCCACGCTTGTTTTCTTTACCTCCTTTCCATGTTTATCATAGATACCTCCAACAGATTGAAATTTCTCTTTTTCGCTGATGGAATAAATGAGCTTTTGGTGTACCATATTTCTCATGAGCATCCAACGACGAATCCTAGTCTGTCTTACGCTGCATGATTAATGACTGGAGGTAAAAATTTGTAACTACATAAATGAATTTGATCCCTCACGATTGAATCCACTTTTTTTTGGTAGCCTGCAGAGCCTCCATGCCAATAGCCTTTTCATTGTTATCCTACATCTTCCTAGCTTGGGTAAGAGGTGTTGATTTGACTTGAAATGCAAGACTTAAAAAAGTGGTGCCACTAACTGCATATAGACTAACAATGGCAAGACTTAAAAAAGTGGAGCCACTAACTGCAAATAGACTAACAATGGCAAGACTTAAAAAAGTAGAGCCACTAACTGCAAATAGACTAACAATGGCAAGAGTTAAAAAAGTAGAGCCACTAACAACAAATTTGGCTAACAAATGGCAAGACTTAAAAAGTGGAGCCAAAATGAAATATGGCTAACAAACAAAGAAGCAAAACTTCTGAAGCTGGAGCCAAAAACAAATAACAAGTGTCACGGACAAGTGAAAGCATTCGTCAATAGGGACCGAATTGAAAAGATCAAGCAAAATGTGTCTTTCTAACTGCCAACATGGTCAAGTCAGCATAATTGGGGGTAAAATAATAGGTTAGAGCCTTCATGCACATCCGTCATTTGTCACCCAAGCCAGCTACAAAACCGTCGAAAAAGTCCTCCTTGAGATCGTGCAAATTACGCCACCACAATCTGTGCTCTTCTATTCAAGAATATGGCATTTGTTGATTCACCGTGAGAGTTCTTCCGCACGACGGATAATAATCGCGAAGGTAAGACACCAAGAATTTTGAGGATCGCTCATCAAGCTCGCCATGCATGCATTCTCCGATTCTTTTCCCATAGTGCTAAATGACATGGAAATTTGAACCCACATTACCAACCTACCCCTTTCCAAATTTAGGCCGACGCATAGGTCTGAATTCTCCTTTTCCACCCACATTACAAGCCATAACCCTTGGTCAGCCGCATCAAACTTGCCTTCGGAAAATATATCCCACTTGGTCAAACATGAAGGATCAAGGCCCCATTGAGCCAGCCACAACAACCGAACTCCACATTCCAAATTCTTGGACTTTTCTTTTCCCTTGCCCACCCATGGAATCTTTTGTCGACCCAAGACAAGAACGATCGTCATCACGAGCAGCACGTCTCGTCCATTTGGAATCATCAGACATTTGCGCCACCGCAAGTACTAAGCCTTGAGCCACCTCAAGCATCAAGCCGTTTGCCTCTACATGCATACATGTGAGCCACCACAAATACAAAGCCTTGCTTCGCAGCAAGCACGAAGATCATCCTCGAGCAGAGGGAATGTCACTATTCGCCGTCACCATAAGTTGGACAATCACAACTCTTGCTCACCTTTTTCATCATTTTTATTTTGGGGGAAATCTCAAATATCTTCCATACAACTTTACCATTTTCATCCTTTTTTTTTTCTTTCGGGGGAAACCTCAAATTTCTTGCACGAACCTTACCATCTCTTTCATTCTTTTTCCTTTTGGGGGAAGTCGGGGTATCCCCCCTGTATTTTTTCGCATTTCACATCTGCATGTACCTCGAGCTTAGGCCACAAGGCCACCAGGCCTTATATCGCGTCAGTTACACTGGCACACCAGGCCACAAGCACAACCCTTTACACGAGCACTAGGCATCACTTGTTTTTCATGGCATTACATGTATTTGCACACTACTTGCATAAACCTTTGCATGAGAACTAGGCAGCACTCGCCACCCTCAAGACAAGATGCAATCGCTTGCCACTACTACTCTACAAGCATTGGCACGGCGAGGTCAAAACAACACACCTCTGCGCCACGATCTCCTTGCTCGCGCAAGAGTGAGACACATTACAACAACAATTTTCAACATGCATAATCAACTTGGCAAAGGTTCAAGCCACATACAATTGCTCCATGAGCCCCCCCCACTCATGCAAACGTGGGGGCTCCTTTCGACAATGTCAATCCATCAAAGATCGAGCAAGATCACACACCTTCAAGTCATGTAACAGTCGCACCAACTTTAAACTCGAGCATCCAGCAAAACTCTATATTCAACACCAACGGACCTAACTCTTACGATCAAGCAACGTCAAACCCACGTTCGACATCTTAAGCGAATTCAGTGGACCTAACTTCACCATTTTCAAGCAACGTCGGACCCACTTTCGACATCTCAAGCGAAATATCATCAATAGCAGTGGACCTAACTCCACCATGATCAAATGACATTGGACCCACTTCCGATAGAAGCAAAAACAAGCACACCAAGCAATCAGCGGTCGCGCTGACCTTAAACATTGACACAATCACTAAATAACATCGGATCCACTTCCGACATTCAGAAGTCATTACAAGTACAACCAACAAGTTCCACAATACTATCCAAAGGTCGCACCGACCTTAAACATTATCGGCAGTCGCACTGACTATAAACATTAGGTATGTCCTCTAATTGGTTGGCGAACCTCTAAGAGCGCATCGGTGGTCTAATGGACCTTAAACGACCATCCACGTGCATTCGCATCCCGTTTGCACGATTTACATACTTTGACTTTCGTCTTGTCCAAGCCTCAGTCAAAGTGGGGGCTTCTGTAGACACCTGCATTTGTCCCTACCCAAATGCCCGATGATGAAAGGACACTATAACTCTGAACTGCGTCTACTTGCTCTACTATGAGAACCATCGTTGTCGTGAATCCGTAAGCAAATGCGTCTTCACCCAAAACAAGGCCAAAAACAACCATTTTCCTCCCTTTTTACACGTGACCTAACTCAGGATTGACCCGCGTGCCTAAACCGCCAAAAATCATCAACAAAACACGTTTTTGTCCGTCATTTGCCCACCCAAATTCACATGTACAATATTCATGTCGTAAGAAGGCCAGTAATGCAATTTCGTATGGTGCGTCAAGGGGTCCAGACGCACCTTTGCGCGCATAGTGGCCTACGAGCAACCCAGGTAGCGCCATGCGCAACCGAGGCTGCGCCTTGCGCGACCCAAGCTGCGCCATGCGCAAGCCAACCTGCGCCATGCGCGACCCCCCGCGCATAACGCACGCAAACCCTAGACGGCGGCCACCCTAGCCCACGACCACACTATAAATACCCCTCATTTCCACCCCCATTTCACAACCTTCACACACCATTTTTCACCCCGAATCTCTGCTCCTCTCTCTTCCATTCTCTCACACAAAACCCTAGCAACACAACACCAAAAACCCTAAGGCAACCTTACACTCTAGGACACCCCCAAACACAGCACTACAAACACAACTCAAGTAAAGCCCCTCACAAATACCCACGTTCGAAGAGCACATCGTTCTAAGAACACATCTAGCCCCTACGACGCATACTAAGGATCAACGCAACGATCTCAAAGCATAGTAGAGCAAGTAGTGGTATCGCGGACACACGTAAGTCCTGAGGGCACCCCCTCTTTTCTAAACTCATCTTTTACTTTATTCTCATCTTCTACCCCTTCTTTACGTGCGCAATTTATTGCTTTCGACCTAGATTTATATTTTGCCTAATCACGCCTAATACACATAGCGCAAAGCGCTCGGACAAATTGGTAGCTAGGGACCGTAATCAATCTTAACAACGTTGCGACCTAAGATCTAGTTTATATTCTAAATAACCGACTTAGCTTATTTACTAGGTTGTATATAACTTGTAAATGATTGTTAACTTGCATGGCTAACTTCTCAACGACTTGTAAGCGATAATTCATCTAGTAGAGGCCGCTATACGCGGGCGAGGTTGGGTGTCTTATGACTTCCCAACACGTACCGTCACCCCTGAACCCAGTCTTGCGGTTCGTAGACTGCCTATTGGCGTAGGGTACAATGCACATTTTGTTTGTTACGTCCCTCGGTTTTGTCCCTTTTGGTAAACGACTCGCGAAAGTGTTTTGTACTTGGCATGACTCGCTTCTCCAAGCGTTTATGCTCAACGGGTACAGACTCACCTAGCGTTTATGTAGTCCCTCGGTAACAAGGAACAAGATCACATTACATGGTTTCCAAACACCCCACAATTGTTTGGTGGCGACTCCTATCCTAGTGCAATCATCGCACGACTCGCGCGTCCGCCGCGATAGAGATCATCCGTGGAATCTACACCCACTCGCTTCACTCGCTTCGAACCTTTGATTTGTTCAACTCTTAGTCGGCCCATCGAATGTTGGGTGTTTAAGATCCGTCATCGGAGGAGGAAACGAAAGGTACCGGTTTGCACGAGGCGAGTCCGTAATTACCTTTCTTTTTTCTTTCAGATGGCCAGGACTAAACAAACGGTTCGCGAGTGGGCGGGGGGTCCATTAGATCCGAGGATGGCTCGAGGAGCTCATAATTATCCTAACTCGGTTGTTCACCCCTCGCAGGAACCACCCGACTCGATGGCACCTCGAGCTGCTGTACGGGTTAATGCCAATACGTTTACCACCGCGGTGATCGACGAGGGTTGGCGAAGATCTCAAACGTCCGAGATGGTTTGGGCTTTCAAAGAGGCTTACCAGATTTTTGACCCGCTTACTCTGATGGTCCCGGCCGAGGGATCAGTCTGCTCGAACCCTCCGGAGAACTGTTTCGGGGTGTATGCGCATGCCTTCGCTTATGGGCTTCGCGTGCCCTTCTGTAATTTTGCGACGCGTCTTTTTAATCATTACGGTATCAGCCCCTCTGAGCTTACCGTCAATGTTTATATCACCCTCACGGGTTTTATCATGACGTGTCGGGCGGCTCGAATCCCACTGTCCGTCAACCTCTTTCGCTACCTCCACACTGCTTCCGGCGATCAGTGGGGGTTTAAAAATTTCGCCGTTCGAGGCAAAACTTCTACTTATCAAATCAAGACGCATCCTCCGAAGCCTGGTTGAGGGCCGGAGTGGAAAAGCATGTTCTACTGGCTGACCACCTACGATGGCTCGCCGTTGAGCGATCATCTAAAGGTTTTGCTTCGATCCCCTGGCCGTCGAACGCTTCACGATGCTTTACCGAGGCTTAACCTCTTGGAGGATCGGTGCGTGGATTATTTCCTTTAACCGCACAAATGCGAGGCGAAGGAGCTGACATGGGCCCCGGACATGCTTTTACTAAATGACCTTGTCTGGCTTTTGTATTCGGGCTTGATCCAGCCTGAAAGCGAGGATGAGCGAAGTATGTCTTGGCGCGTCTCGCCTGTGCAATCCATGTGCTTTTCTTGGCTTTCGGCCCAACTAGGTACTGTCTTCCTTTTTCAGGTGCTGCTCAGGCTGCGGTGAGGGCTCAACTCAAAGAGTGGAACGAAGCAATGCCTAACCTTAGCCGCTTAATGCCCAGCGGGCGAGGAGGGAGAGCTCGAGCATTCGTCGAGACACTGTTCACGGTCCTACTCGACCAACCCCTCATGGAGGTGGGGCTCGAGCGATAGGAGGTTGCCCGACTGGTGAGTAAGCTTCTCCCTCGACTCAGCCTCGAGCTCGTCCTGCCCAAGGGGGGTTCGGCGGCTCCTCTTCAAGCCACTCCTGTTAGTGTGCTCGTGTCAAGTGCTGCAGCAACCCGCCTTGCTCCGGGGTCGACATTGACACGCCTAAAACTAGTCTAGGCGAATCTAATCATCCTAGTATAGCTAGGGTCGAATCCACGAGGACGGAGGGTGGTTGTCTATCGATTAAGTTCTAATTCTAGTCTAATCAAATTAAGAATCAAAATTTCGGTCTAAACTACTAATTATTTCCTACTAGTAAACAATTCAAACACACAAACTAGACGCTAATTATACTAAAACACGAGTTTGGACAATAATTGACGAACGCTAGGGGTTAGAGAGGTTCACGAGCATAAAGTTGAGACCTTTAGTTTATGGGGTTGAATTGGGCCTAATCATGCACACTAACAAGTTATCAAGGCCAAGGGGAAGGGTCAATTCTCTCTCAACAAATTAACCAATGCCTAATCACTTATTAACTCATTCTCATGCCATTAATCAATAATTCCAAGTCTAATTAGCCAATTTCAATCTCAAGTCTCCCATGTTGATTAAAACGCAATAATAAGTAAAATAGATCGTCATCTATGTTTACTAATCGTTAAAACATTAGACAAGGTGATAAAGTAGCATGCTTTGCAAGTAATAACGATTAGACAACCTCCCTAAATATAAAGTTCACAACTTTAACCTATTAACCTCACCCCTAGCTATAGAAACTATTCACACATGATTAAACTAACACTAATCACAATTAATAAAACCTTAAACATGATACTAAACATGAGAATTATATAAAGATTCAAACTTGTAAAACAAATCTAATTATTTCACTAATAAACATGGATTAACAATAATTAAAAAAAGATAAATAACAATAATAAAAAGGGAGAAATAATTATTACCCAAATAAAAGTGACAAAGGGATGCGATGAATGAAACAAGACTTGATTTGTATTAATAATAAAACTTTGATAATTGTTGGGATAATTGTTACAAGTGAAAGATTAAGAGGCAAAGAAAATAGTATGGTGGAGAAACCAAAACTCTCAAATTAGGAGAGAGAAAGTAAATAAAAATAATGAAAAGTGGCTACACAATTAGGGTAGGTGACCTTATATAGTTGTACAAAAAGATAAACGAGAAAACGTGTTTAAGAGCAAAACTGGGCGTCACTCGGCCATCCACTCGGCGAGTAGAGTCTTCCGCTCGGCCGAGTGATTGTTCGCTCGGCGGGTGTGAGCCTCCGTGCTTTCCGCTCGGCCGTTCACTCGGCGAGTGGAGCGCCGAGTGGACGAGCTCTTCTTCTTCTTTGCTCCTAATTTCACGTCTCTTGCGCTTCGGGTCCCGTTTCGAGTCTCTTTTCCGCTCCTTGGCTCTTCTAACGCCTCGGTTTCCGCTCCAATGTGCTCCGTAGGGGTACCTACAAAAGCCAAAATAGACCGCAGAACCCGATTCCACACAAAAGTAGGAAAAATGCATATGATTTGCGAAAATGGCATCAAAACGAGTCAAGCCCAACACAAACATTAAAAGAGCGGAAAAACAATGTGAAAACACCAATAGTAGGGGACGAGACCACCATAAATCACACGAGAAAAGAGGCAAATGAACCGTATATCAAACGCCCCCACACTAAACTCTTACTCGTCCCCGAGTAAGTCAAATCACATCTAAGCAAAAGAGGGGGAAGTGAGCTCAAAAACAAGTCACAACTATACATACACTACCCTTATTGCAAGAAACAAACACATATCTACAAAAATTAGCTTAATAAGCATGTTATTCCTATAATAGCCGATTGAGCCTTAGCGTGCTCCGCGCCCCTTCAACTCCGACTCCGGGATACCCTTGAGGATGAGCACCCCTTGGGAGGCAAGGAGGGTCTTGCGAGAAAACTTGGAAAACAATCATATCATTCAAGCACACATACACAAAGTAGATTGATTTCGATCAAAACAAGTCACTTCAATTCCCTCAAAAGTGACTACCGTCCTAGTTCAAATGGGAGCTTAGGAGGTTTTTCGGCTTCCCCTAACGCAAAAGAAATGATTCTAAACTCAACTAAAAAGGTGACTATATACACTAGACAATCAACCAAATTCACTAAAGCATTATTCACAAGGGTTAACCCCCCTAACGCGTTGACAAAGAGGCATGGAGGGAGGTGAGAAAGTCCTCAAGTGTGCGTTTAGTCTTGTGAACCGCAAATCCAGACTCCTACAAGTGTAGGGGCTAAGGACCGTCCAAAATTGTGCTTGATAACTAAAATTTTGTGGAGAAAGAGGTTGAGAAGATGTAGATAATTTGTGGTTTATTTAACAAACATTTTTTTTTTTGAGGCTAAGGTGTCCCCATTTCAAAAGTAGATAACAAAGAAAATCAGTTTTTTTGGGGATTTTTTTTTTTTTTTGAATGAGCTTCCGAGAATCGAAAGTGTTGGTTAGACCCCTTACCGGGTCATACCAACTTTATTGAGGGATGGGGTATTATTTATTTATTTTTTAATAATGCAAGTTTTTTGGTGGCTCCACCGGCATTGGGTCTTACCTATTTCCTTTGAAATTTCGTAGTGAACGGGGATTTTATTACCAAATCGGCTTATTAAAGCCTCATTGGTGGCGGAGGTGTGCCAAGGTAGGGGCGGTCACACCTCCTTCTAGGTGTTTGTGGAAGAAATACGCTATCAAGCACAATAAAGTCACCTTGGGAGAGTAGTCGCACAAAGCATTGAACGCACAAAATTGGCAAAAACAAATTAATCGGAATAATAGTCTCAAAGTCAAAACATTAGGCGGGAAAAACACTTATTCATAATGAAATGGTGCAAGAAGGATTGTCTAAGTGACATAATTTCCTAAAAAGTTGAAGACTAGAAAGAATTCTAAATTGGTAGGGGGAAAGCAAAACTTATTTACATTTTCTTGCATTTTTTTTAAATGAAACAAAAAGGAAAATAAAAGAAAATAAAGCAAATAAAGTAGATATATACAAGTGATTTAGAGTTTGGATTTCTTGAAGGAGCAAATTTGGATTTGGGGAAAATTTGGATTGACTACCCCAATACTTAAAGGGGATGGGAGCATAAAGCAAGCATCTTAAATGCAAAATAATCATCTAATGAGCACATAATCACGTCATCAATCACCGAACATCGACATGTGATCAAACATCATCATTATCAAAGAGAGAGAAGGCCAAGGCTAAAAACATCTCAAGGTGCATAAATGCGTTCATAATCAAGCCTAGCAAAGCAAATCGAGAGATGGCAATAGGAATCAAAACTATCACAAGGAATACCAACAACAATCAACAAGAGTGTGAACTAACAACAACCGCAACAAACAACCACGCCACAACACCATAATCACAAAAGCACAAAGGAGAACTCCCCCCACACTAACCTAGGAAACGACCTCGTTGACAATGCAAAACTAGGTGGGACGGTCTTCAAAGGAGTATTGGGGATCCGGATCATAATAGTTGTAGTTCCAATGAGTCGCTTGATCCGGATAAGGTGGGTGGTGGACGGGATTCCGATGATCGAAATCCGAAGGTGGTTGGAAGTGCGCGGTGGAGAGATCATACCCCGGAGGATAGTAACCCGTAGAGTTGGCATACATGGGTGCCAAATAATCAATGATATGGCTCTCGGTTTCCCTAATCGTGCTAGTCACGTGGTCTTGTAGTTGTTGGTATCGGTGATCATTGTAGGTTTGGTAGTCTTGGAGTCTAGCATAAAAACGGTCTTCCATATCGGTACACCGTGAGTTAACATAACTCTCCAAATGTTGACTACTATCATATTGACGGGCGTCATGCACGACGGACCTCTCCTCCGACCTAATACTAAAAGCTCCAAAATTTTCGGCTAAAGAGCCGATTTGAGCTTGGACCAATCCACTAGCCTCAACCAAAGGGTTGAGGAACTCTCGGAACATGGCGGAGAGTCTAGTGTAGTCAAATGGGTCACGGGAAGAGGAGGAAGCCCCGCCTCCCCCATGGGACGACCCGGCCTCGTCTCTACTAGCTTGCGAGGGGCCCTCTCGCGGCACACATCTAAAGCTACCCTTATATGTCCAACTACGATCATCTTCTCGGATCGCCTTTTCAAAAACAATCAAATCATTGGACCACCCATAGTCCATCACCTCCCAAGCGCCATTGATCTTAACATACTCACCGTTCCGTAGGGGCATGCCCCAATTGGCACGGTCAGAGAGGGTCAACAACTCGGGGTGCGGTAGAAGTACCGCACGGTCATCGGTGATGTGGGCCAAGTAACGGGGTTGTCTATCCTCACCATCTCTAAAAGGTACAAAGTTCTTATTGAGGTAAGGTTGTCTACACACAAGGGATGACCAAAATCGGACTCCTCAAAGCCCATGGTCACGGCTATGATTGTCACAAGACCGCCACAACCTACTTGGGTAAACCCCTCACCGTTCTTGGTCGCTAAATTATGGAAATAGCTCGCGACAACTAAGGCAATGTCAAGGGATGGTTCTTATTGGTAAAGGCAATCTCCAAGGAAGCTCATAGCATAGGTGGACACACGGTTGGTCGTCTCAATTGTGGGTAGAAGGGAATTCGCAATGATGCCAAGGAAGTAGCGAATTATGGGGTTGCGCACCGACGACCCCTTGGCTTTACCACTTGAAAAGCCCGCGGGGTCACGTGAAATACGGCTCCACAAATCGGAGCGCGCATCCATGTGCACAAGGGTGCGGTAACGGTGAGCCGCACCTTGGGGGTTCCTAACTAGGCCAAGGCAAAGACCGAAAGTCTCTAGGGTCATCTTGTGGCGATTACCTAGGAGTTGGAATTGGACACACGTGTTGACATTATTAAGTCGAAATGTTGCTAGGAACTCACACGTTATGCACATGTATGTCCTTTCGGTTGCCTCAAAAATTCTACCCATACCCACATAATTACACATATCTTTTAGTTCATCATAAATTCCCATGGTCTCTAAGGTGCTAGAACACGACCAACGTGTACTAAGATGAGATTTCTCTACCAATTTCTTAAATAACTTATACTCATCTCTATCATCAAATCCTACGTTACATTTCCTAACACCATGAGCAAAAGAATTATAACTACTAGTATCATATTCATGGTCAAAAGGAGAAGGAGTCATACCATTATTTGCGGTTCTTGCCCGTTTAGGTGCCATGGATGATAATTCTCCTCAAATTTCTGCTTGTAGGAGTCTCCTAGTCCTTTCCCAATGCCCAAGCTCTTCAAATTCGACCCCAACAAACCGTCACCAATTTGAGGGGCAAAATCAGAAGTTCAAATTGGAAACTTCGAGTTTTGCTCCCAAATTTCAAGCACACACTCCCCTAAGCCTTACAAACCTCTTCTTAAAATTTGGTATTGAAAGGATACGTGTAAGGGGGTTATTTCGGAGGAGAGAGAAATTTTGGTGAGATTTTGGATTTGAGTTTTTTGGGAAATAATTGGGTGTATGGTAATGTAGGAGTGGAGAAAATGAGTTTGATGTAAAATTTGAGTGAATTTGATGAGTGGGAGTGGGTGAAAATGAAGAGAGAAGGTAGAAGATGAAGATGTTTTTTGAATTTTAATGGAGTTTGTGTGAGGAAATGAGAGGAAGGAGATGAAGATGGGAGTGATAAGGGGTATTTTTCTGGTGGGGTGAGCAAAAGACGGAAATGCCCCCACGAAAATGACCAAAAACGAGCCAAAACAGCCCAAAAAGCCGTCCACTCGGCCATCCACTCGGCGAGTGGACTCTTCCGCTCGGCCGAGTGGACATGCGCTCGGCGGGAGTGAGCCTGCGTGCTTTCCGCTCGGCCTTCCACTCGGCGAGTGGGCCGGCGAGTGGATGGGGCTATTGCCTCGTTTGCTTCATTTCCTTGCTCCGTTTCGCGCACCATTTTCACCCGAGACCCAAATTGTTACGTCGTGTCATCCCAAGGGTCTCTACACCTCTCCATACCCCGATTCTTCAACTTCCAAAAGCCAAACTCAACAATCATCCTCGATTTTTCAAATTTCCACCCCAAGATTTCAAGAATCACGATACTAAATCTAAAAACACACCAATATGTACAAGTGGGCTCGGGTTGCCTCCCGAGAAGCGCGGATTTATGTGGGCCCGCCGGACCGTCTTTAGAAACTCATTGAGAACCCTCTTGGGGGCACTCCTCTAGGCGAAATGCCTTAATACGGCCAACCGGGTGTCCTTGCATGTAAATCTTGAGCCGTTGACCATTAACTTTAAACGACTCACCATCATTGCTTTGAATTTCAACGGCTCCATAGGGGTAAACTTTCTTCACCTTAAAAGGACCCGACCATCTTGATTTCAACTTTCCCGGAAATAACTTCAACCTTGAATTAAAGAGTAGGACTTCATTGTCGACTTTGAGCTCCTTATGGAGTATCTTGGCATCGTGCCACTTCTTAGTCATCTCTTTGTAGATCTTGGAGTTTTCATACGCTTCACGGCGGAACTCCTCAAGCTCATGAAGTTGGAGTAGTCGTTTCTCACCGGCTAAAGCACTATCGAAGTTAATCTCCTTAATCGCCCACCAAGCCTTGTGCTCTAACTCCACGGGGAGATGACATGCTTTTCCATACACCAATTTGTAGGGAGTGGTCCCTATCGGTGTTTTGTAAGCCGTGCGAAGTGCCCAAAGCGTGTCATTAAGCTTAGAGGACCAATCCTTACGCTTTGAGTTCACTACCCTCTCCAAAATGGATTTGATTTGGTGATTACTAACCTCGACTTGGCCGCTTGTTTGGGGATGATATGCTAACGCGATCTTATGGTGCACCCCGTATTTCCTCAAAGTGGCTTCAAACGTCTTCTTGGTGAAGTGAGATCCACCATCACTAATCACCACTCTAGGAACTCCAAATCTTGGAAAAATGATGCTTTTGAAGAGTTTTGCAACGGTTTTGGCATCATTGGTAGGTGAAGCCAATGCTTCGATCCACTTAGACACATAATCAACCGCCACAAATATACCTATTCCCATTGGAGGAAGGGAAAGGTCCCATGTAATCAACTCCCCAAACATCGAATAGTTCTACCTCTAACATGGAATTGAGAGGCATTTCGTCTCTTCTTCCAATATTTCCCCTTCTTTGGCAAGAGTCGCACCTCACCACATAATCGTGTATATCCTTGCATAGACTTGGGCAATAGAAGCCGCATTGTAACACTCTTGCTATTGTTCTCGATGTAGCTAAGTGACCACCATATGGGGATGAATGACATTGAGCAACTATGTCCAACCCCTCCTCGGTTGGGACACATCTTCTATACATCCCATCCACCCACAATCTAAACAAATAGGGCTCCTCCCAATAGTACCTCATCGCCTCATACCTCAACTTCTTCCTCTCTTGAGCATCAAATTCACTTGGAATAAAGTCGGAAGCAAGGTAGTTAACGATATCGGCGTACCATGGTATTTTGGAGATCAAGGCCATGAGAGAATCATCTCTCAAATCATCATCAATTGAAATTCCCTCATCCCTATCTCCCCTCTCGTCCATTATAAGTCTTGACAAATGGTCCGCCACCACATTCTCGGCTCCCACTTTGTCCTTAATCACAATGTCAAACTCTTGGAGAAGAAACACCCATCTTATAAGCCTTGGCTTAGCCTCTCTCTTACTCATAAGGCACTTCAATGCCGCATGATCGGTGTGTACAATGACCTTGGAGCCCACCAAATAGGGTCGGAACTTCTCAATTGCATACACCACCGCGAGCATCTCCTTCTCGGTTGTGGTGTAGTTGGCTTGGGCTCCATCCAAAGTCTTGCTTATATAGTAAACGGCATTAAGCTTCTTATCTTTCCTTTGTCCCAACACCGCTCAAACCGCATAGTCGCTCGCATCACACATTATCTCGAACGGCAAATTCCAATCCGGAGCTTGGATGATCGGTGCGGAGATAAGAGCTTCTTTCAACCTATAAAAATTTTCAACACAAGAAGCATCAAATACAAAGGGGTTATCTTTGACAAGGAGATAAGTGAGAGGCTTGGCGATTTTTGAAAAATCTTTTATAAACCTCCCGTAAAAACCGGCATGCCCTAAGAAACTTCTCACACCTCTCACATTCGTAGGAGGTGGGAGTTTCTCAATGACCTCCACTTTCGCTTTGTCAACTTCAATCCCCTTAGAAGAAATAACGTGGCCAAGAACAACACCTTCATTCACCATGAAGTGACACTTTTCCCAATTAAGGACCAAGTGTTGTTCTTCGCAACGTTCGAGCACACAAGACAAGTTTCTCAAATAATCATCAAATGAAGTGCCAAACACACTAAAATCATCCATGAACACTTCCATAGTTTTCTCAATAAAATCGGAGAAAATGGCCATCATGCACCTTTGGAAGGTACCCGGTGCATTGCAAAGTCCGAATGGCATCCTTCGATAGGCGAATGTGCCATAGGGACAAGTAAAGGTAGTTTTCTCTTGGTCTTGCGGGAGGATAGGGATTTGAAAGACTCCGGAGTAACCGTCAAGAAAACAAAAGAAATCATGATTGGCCAATCTCTCTAACATTTGGTTTATGAAAGGTAGAGGGAAGTGATCCTTAAGGGTGGCGGAGTTCAATTTACGATAGTCAATGCACATTCTCCACCGGTGACGGTTCTAGTAGAAACAAGGGTACCATCCTCTTTCTCTACAACCGTCATCCCACCCTTCTTAGGTACTACTTGAACCGGGCTCACCCACTTAGAGTCGGAAATTGGGTAGATAATACCCGCATCAAGTAGTTTCATCACCTCACTTCGCACCACCTCCTTCATATTGGAATTCAATCGACGTTGAGCCTCAATACAAGGGCGGTGTCCCTCTTCAAGAAGGATACGATGCATGCAAACTCTAGGGCTAATCGCCTTAAGATCATCAATGCGATAGCCTAAAGCGCTCTTGTGAAGTTTGAGCTCATCAAGAAGTTTTTGAAGTTGAGAGTCGCTTAGGCTAGCATTGACAATCACGGGATAGCGCCCTTGATCATCAAGAAAAGCATACTTAAGAGATAAGGGGAGGGGTTTGAGCTCCGGCTTCCAAGGTTGCTCTTCCTCATTGGTTGAGGTAGCAACTTCTTGTAACCTCTCAAGTGAGCTAAGCTTAGCATCCAACACATCATGACGTTCATCATCGCAATCAAACATATTGTCACTTAGCACATTAGAGAGATCATCCTCTTCTACCATTCCGAGCACATTGGACACATTGTCTAGCACATCAATACTACACAAACTCTCTAGCATAGGCTTTTTATATGTATGAGGCAAGTGAAACACGATCTTATCATCACCAACATTAAAAGACAATTTCCTACTCTTAACATCAATCAAGACTCCTCCGGTAGCCATAAAAGGCCTACCTAAAATGATGGGGGTATGGTTGTCTTCAGGCATGTCTAGGACAACAAAATCGGCCGGAATGTAGAACTTGCCCACCTTGACGGGGACATCCTCAAGTATCCCAACGGGATGCTTTACGGATTTATCCGCCAATTGGAGAGTCATCTTGGTGGGGAGCAACTCTCCAAGACCAAGTTTACGGGCAATAGAAAGGGGTAGGAGACTCACACTAGCACCCAAATCACACAAAGCACGATCAATATGCACATTACCAACCATGCAAGGAATAGAAAAACTACCGGGATCCTTGAGTTTAGTTGGCATTTTGTTAAGCAAGACGGCACTACACTCTTCCGTCAAAGACACAAACTCATTATCATCAATAGTTCTCTTTTTGGTCAACACATCTTTTAAGAATTTAGCATAAGTTGGCATTTGAGTGATGATCTCGGTGAATGGAATAGAGACTTCTAACCTCTTAAGCATTTCCATGTATTTACCAAATTTTTTATCTCCGTGTTCCTTTTTAGCCCTTTGGGGGAAGGGAAGGGGAGACACATAAGTACGACTTGGTGATTTAGTGGAATTCTTAATCGTTTTCTCATTAGCAGCATCATTATCATCTTGCACATCAATTACATCATCATTTCCAACCAAAACATCATCAAGTTTGGGAGGCAAATGAGCCTCACACTCTTTTTCACTCACTATAACATCCGGACTACCCCCGACCTCGAGATCCTTGTAGGGATCCTCCAATGCCAACCCACTCCTTGTAGTGATGGCATTCACATGGTGGGTAGGGTCTTTAGGGTTTGAGGTTTGGCCCGGGAATGCTCCGGTTTGCCTCATGGGGTTGGCTAAAGCTTGGTTAGAAACTTGTGTCTCTAGAGCCTTGTGTGAAGAGTGTCAAACCTATTGTTTAATTGTCGGAATTGGTCTTGGACATTCTCATTGGTTTTGACTTGGTTAGAAATGAGACCACTCAACATGTTTTCAATATTGGTCAATTGAGAAGGTTGGACACTTTGAGAATTTGAAGAACCATGATTGAATTGGTTGTTGTGGCCTTGAAAAGGGGGGTCTTTGTTGGCCAAATCCGGGTGGAGGCAAGGCTAATTGATGAGGATTTTGAACATTTTGACTCCGATAGGAAAGATTGGGATAATACCTATACCCCGGATTGTAAGAATTTGAGTAGGCATTGTTTTGTGGCCTTGGGTTGTAAGATTGGAGGGCATTCATGTCATGACTCATGTTAGGACTCACATGAAAGTAATTCATGGATTGAGAAGGACAAACATCATAAGAATGACCAATACCACCACATGACTCACAATTTGAGGACATGACATTCACATTCATGGGGGATTGGGGGACATGTCGGGGATTTTGCAAACAATGAATACCTCTAGAAGGGGTAGCAAGAGACTCTACCTTCTTTGTTAGGTCTCCGATGAGTGAGTATAGCTCCGGGTCGGACTTCACTTGAGCAACCTTGAAAGGAGTCCTAGTTGTGCCCCAATGTGAGTCGGTCCTAGCCATCTTCTCGATCAAAGCCGTGGCGGCTTCATCTCCCAACTCATCGAATGCCCCACCCGCACTAGCATTCACCATAGCCTTTGTTTGAGGCATAAGTGTGTTGTAGAAAGTTTGGGTGGTCATCCACTCCGGTATCCCATGGTGAGGGCAAGCTCTCAACAAATCCCTATACCTATCCCAAGCCTCGCTCAAACTCTCCATCTCGTCTCGCCGAAAAGTTTGAATTTCCGTCCTCAATTTTGCGGTTTTGGATGGAGGGAAATACTTGTCAAGGAAAGCTCTTGTGAGGTCGAGCCATGTGTTGAAGGTATTTGGAGGGTGGGAGTTTAACCAACGTTTTGCACCATCCCTCAAAGAGAATGGGAATAGCATGAGTTTGATCGTATCATCCTCAACTCCGTTTCTCTTCATGGTCTCACACTTCTCCTTAAAAGTGAGGAGATGCATGTAGGCATCCTCACTAGGCAACCCATGGAAGACATCTTGTTGGATGATACCGATCAAAGCCGATTTTAACTCAAAGTTGTTAACCCCAATGTTACCATGATTGACGGGAGAAGTGGCCGCATTTGGGTCCATTCGATTATGATCCCCAACCGTAGCCATTTCAAAAAGGGTTTTTTGTGGTTCAAGATGATATATTTGTAGTTCAATTTGTGGAGGGTTTTCTTGTGGCAAGATTTCTTGTGAGGAGTTTTGTGGTTCAATTTGTGGTTGTTGGGTAGTGTAGTTGTTGGCAAGAGAGGTATCAAGAGCCCCAACCCTACCTTGAGCCGCCAATTTCCTTCTAAGTCTCAAATAGCGCTCCGGTTCGGGAATGAGAGGTAGAAGATCTTGATTAACAAACCTATGCATCAACAAACTCACGAACACGTAAAATCAAAGTGCACGAGGCACTTGGGAGGAATTAAATCACAACAACCAACAAGTTACAAAGTGACAAAGACTAGTCCTAAGATCTAAACGAAATCAATATCAATCACTAAACAACACCGTCCCCGGCAACGACGCAAAATTTGACACGCCTAAAACTAGTCTAGGCGAATCTAATCATCCTATTATAGCTAGGGTCGAATCCACGAGGACGGAGGGTGGTTGTCTATCGATTAAGTTCTAATTCTAGTCTAATCAAATTAAGAATCAAAATTTTGGTCTAAACTACTAATTATTTCCTACTAGTAAACAATTCAAACACACAAACTAGACGCTAATTATACTAAAACACGAGACCTTTAGTTTATGGGGTTGAATTGGGCCTAATCATGCACACTAACAAGTTATCAAGGCCAAGGGGAAGGATCAATTCTCTCTCAACAAATTAACCAATGCCTAATCACTTATTAATTCATTCTCATGCAATTAATCAATAATTCCAAGTCTAATTAGCCAATTTCAATCTCAAGTCTCCCATGTTGATTAAAACGCAATAATAAGTAAAATAGATCGTCATCTATGTTTACTAATCGTTAAAACATTAGACAAGGTGATAAAGTAGCATGCTTTGCAATTAATAACCATTAGACAACCCCCCTAAACATAAAGTTCACAACTTTAACCCATTAACCTCACCCCTAGCTATAGAAACTATTCACACATGATTAAAGTAACACTAATCACAATTAATAAAACCTTAAACATGATACTAAACATGAGAATTATATAAAGATTCAAACTTGTAAAAGAAATCTAATTATTTCACTAATAAACATGGATTAACAATAATTAAAAAAAAGATAAATAACAATAATAAAAAGGGAGAAATAATTATTAGCCAAATAAAAGTGACAAAGGGATGACATGAATGAAACAAGACTTGATTTGTATTAATAATAAAACTTTGATAATTGTTGGGATAATTCTTACAAGTGAAAGATTAAGAGGCAAAGAAAATAGTATGGTGGAGAAACCAAAGCTCTCAAACTAGGAGAGAGAAAGTAAATAAGAATAATGAAAAGTGGCTACACAATTAGGGTAGGTGACCTTATATAGTTGTACAGAAAGACAAACGAGAAAACGTGTTTAAGAGCAAAATTGGGCGTCACTCGGCCATCCACTCGGCGAGTAGAGTCTTCCGCTCGGCCGAGTGATTGTTCGCTCGGCGGGTGTGAGCCTGCGTGCTTTCCGCTCTTCTTCTTCTTTGCTCCTCTTCTCTCGTCTCTTGCGCTTCGGGTCCCGTTCCGAGTCTCTTTTCCGCTCCTTGGCTCTTCTACCGCCTCGGGTTCCGCTCCAACGTCCTCCGTAGGGGTACCTACAAAAGCCAAAATAGACCGCAGAACCCGATTCCACACAAAAGTAGGAAAAATGCATATGATTTGCGAAAATGGCATCAAAACGAGTCAATCCCAACACAAACATTAAAAGAGCGAAAAAACAACGTGAAAACACCAATAGTAGGGGACGAGACCACCATAAACCACACGAGGAAAGAGGAAAATGAACCGTGTATCAGACATCGAGGCAAAGAGCTTTGGGGAGGCCCAAGCCAACGGCTCCTGAATCAGTTCGGGTCCTATCCTCGGAATGCGAGGAAGAAGAAGGGGAAGAGGAAGAGGTAATCTTGTCGTATTCTCTTACCCATACTTGATTTTGTAGTGATCTTTTGATGTTGACGGCTCGTTTTCAGGCTCTCCGCACACGACGCCGCGAGAAGAGACCGCTCGAGGGAGGTGAGACGTCGGCTGCCAAGAGGGCGGATGTCGGTGCCTCGAGTTCATTGGCCATGCCTGACGTTCCCAACACTTCGAAGGCGGCCGAGGCATTGTATGAGCTGGCTCGCAACATGCCTCGTTCTGAAGACTGGGCTCGACAAGCGGTGGCCCTCATGCTTCTGGTATGTCCGGATTGCTTCGTTTCTTTTCCTGTTGCTCCAGTGGATTTCTAATACTTTCACCCTCTTAGGTCGCTGTGCTTGTATGCCAAGGGGAGATACACGGCTCGGAACAGGTCGAGGGAGGCACCTGGAAAGAGAAGTGCCTCTCGACCAAGGCGAAGTTGAAAGAGGTGAGACTGCTCGGGGGGCGCTCGAGCAGGAGCTGGCTGAGGCCAAGAAGAACGTCGCCGACTGTCATGCGCAGAATGAGAAGGCAGTGGCTGCTATGTCCGAGGCGGACGCGAAGGCTACCTCGCTGGCGGCAGAGCTGGACAGGGCTAAGGCAGACGCTGATTAGTTAAGCCTCAAGCTGGTCAATGCCTCGAGCCATGCAACTCTCTGGGCGAAGCGTCCCTGCTCGGCTGTTTCTTCCTTCCTCACTTCGAAGGGCTATGCCTACCTGAGTGACCTTACCAAAGCCTCTTCTAAGCAAGACGGCATTGAGTTGGGTTTTCGACTTGGGTGGATGGCTCTTGAGAAGTGCCACGAGGGTCGAGATAACTTCGAGTTGGACCAGGAGCAGTTCGAATCCGCTTTCCGAGCTGAATTAGACAAGCATAACTAGGAGGAAGCTGAGGAAGCCCTCGAGGGAGGAGAAGGCGAGGAAGACATCGAGGCAACAACAGCGGCGGAGGAGGCAGCTGCGAAGAAAGAGATGTATGATCTGCGTGCGTCCTTCGATTTCACCTAGCCAGCCGAGGAACCTGCGACCACCACAGAACAGTAATCGTTATTCTGGCAAGAAGCCATGTAAGAATACATTTTATATTTGTTTGGCCACCCTCTAGGGGGTGTTTGGTCTTTTGATTGTGTCCGTCGAAGCCGCCCATTCTTCAGGGTGTTTGGCTTCGACTAATTATTTTTAATTAATGTGTTGCACTATCGAGTGCTTTTTTATTGCCGTCGTATTTGTGCAGCTCTTTTTTCAGTCATCCGTAGGTAGTCTTGCCCCCGAGGCAAATGACATTCGGGGTCAGGGGTTTTCGCGACCGGCTGCCTCGAATTTATTCGACTCATCGCGAGGAATGACTGTTCGATGCGATTTTTTGATTTCTATCGGTTCGACTGGTATTTTGTCTCAATTCTGCTTTTTCGAAGGGACTTGTAACATTGTTCCTAAGCCTTGAAGGGGGTTGCTTTTTGTTAGTTGTTGCTCGTGGTGCCTCGGTTCTACCGTGGGTTGCGGTATACTTGCGAGGAGCGTTGATGATGTTAAGTACTTGGTCGAAGCCCATCCGTTGATGGAGCCATTCAAGGGGAGACTTCCCATTGGTCTCCCTTTTTCCAAGTTAAAGTTTTATTTAGCTACGCGAACTTATTCTTCGTAGGCGAATTTGTTCGCGTCTGAACTTTTATTCGACGCGAGCCCTAGTTGGGAACACGTGTCGGTACTAAGGTGGGGCAACTTCTATCCCGCTCCGGGCGATTTTTATTTGCAACAACGCCTTTGACCTTAGTAGGGCAATTTATAGACTCTTCTCTTGGCGGAAATGCCTCGAGTGGCTCCCCGTTTGGGCAATTGAACTCTGCGCTCCTCTAAAGAGGGCGTCAGCCGTACCATCGTACGCCTCGAGCGACTTCCCATTTGGGTGATTGCAGTCGTTCACTTGAAAGTGAACATTGTGCGTACCCTTATCCGCTTCGAGTGGCTCCCCTTTCGGGTGATTGCACTCGGCTCCTTTTTCAAGGAGGACACTGTGTTGATCTGCATCGTGCTCGGTTCGTCGACATCTCCGTCGACCTTGGGAGGGGGTAGGGTTGAGGGATTTAACATCATCAAGTACTGCATAACATTGCGGCCCTCGGCCTTTCATTACTAAAGCAAAAAGATTACATACTATGGCTCGTGGACACAAGACCTGTTTGAAAACATTACAAATCGACTTTGGCTCGCAACTGCGTGCTTTGATTAGTACAACAAAATTAAAACTTAAGCTGGTTGGATTTGTAACTAGGCATAGTACTTCTTGAGGTTGTAGAGGTTCCACGACCTCTGTACCATTTCACCATCCAAGGTACCGAGTCGGAACGTTGCTTCGTTGACCTGCTCGACTACCAGGTATGGCCCTTCCCACTTTTCCTTCAGTTTTCCTCCCCGAATCTTCTTTCCGGTGGCTTTGGCATTCCTTAGAACCATGTCTCCTACTTCTAGCTTCCTGGGACAGACCATTGTATTGAATGCCTTGGCCATCTGTTGCTTTTGCTTTTCAGCTTTTAGAAGCGCATTTCCTTGGCACTCGGGGAGAAGGTCGAGTGCGGCTTGCAACTCAACTTCGTTCCCCTCGGGCTCGTAGGTACTGATGCGAACAGATTTGGCTTCCCATTCAATTGGTAGGACAACATCCAAACCGTATACTAGCTGGAAAGGGGTCTCCCCCGTGGCTCGTTTTGTCGTGGTTCGAAGGGCCTAAAGGACTCCTGGCAGCTCCTCGACCCATTTCCCTTTAGCCCCTTCAACCATGGTCCTCAACCCGTGCAAGACTATCTTGTTTGATGATTCGACCTGTCCATTCGCTTGTGGGTAGGCCACCGAAGTATAGCAAGTTGCAATTCCGTACTGGGCACAATACTCCTTGAAGTAGCTACTGTCGAATTGGGTCCCATTTTCGAACGTGAACATTCGGGGAACCCCAAACTTGGTTAGTATATTTCTCCAGATAAAGTTGGTGATATCTCGGTCGGTGATTCTCTCCAATGGTTCGGCCTCGACCCACTTTGTGAAGTAGTCACCGGCCACAATTATGAACTTCTTGCGGGAAAAACTCTTCGGAAATGATCCGAGGATGTCCAAGCCCCACCTTGCAAAAGAGAGAGGGGTGGAGATCGGCTTAAGCTGAGTGGAATGTCTCTTGCTGATCGGCCCGAACCGTTGGCACTTATCATAGTGCTTAATCAGTTCGATCGCGTCAGCCTGCATGGTCGGCCAGAAGAAACCTGCTCACAAGGCTTTCGAAGCCGAGGCCCGAGCCCCTATGTGCCCCCACATTCCATGAAGTGAATTTCTTTCAAAATGTAATTACCTTCCACCGGATCGACGCATTTGAGGAACGGATGCGAATACCCCTTCTTATATAGCTCTCCATCGACCAGCGTGAACCACTCCGCTCTTTTTTCAATTTTCCCCGCTTGCTTCGGGTCGCTCGGGAGTTCTCCATCTATAAGGTAGGCTATCAATGGCCTCATCCACTCGGGACTTCGATCTAGTACCAAGATGCGAGTCGTCGGATCGATGCTTCGAAATGGCAACAGTTCCCATTTGACAACCCTTGGGCAGTCGTTGGCGGAGGAACTGGCCAGTCGAGCTAGAGCATCTGCCTGCTGATTCTCTGATCGGGGGATCTGTTCAACTTGGAAATGTGTGAGTTTTTTTGTAAGGTTTCGAACCTTGTCCATGTACTGAGCCATGTGATCTTTTGCTTCGAACTTGTCATTTATTTGGTTCACGACAATGGCTGAATCAGAAAATGCTTTTACGTCCGTGGCTCCCGCCGCCAGGCACATATGAATTCCTGCGATGAGGGCTTCATATTCTGCTTCGTTGTTGGTCGCCTAGAACCCGAAGCGAAGCACATACTCTATCTTCCAGCTGAATTTGACGAACCATCAACATACAGCGTCCACTTCTCTTTCATGGGCCCCTCCGGCTCGTTGAGTGCGGCCTCAACAACAAAGTCGGACAAGGCCTGCCCTGCAAGGCGGCGTCTTGGCTCGTACTCGATGCCATGGCTTTTCAGCTCGCATGCCCATCGAGGCAGTCTTCCATTTCCGTGCAAGTTGTTCAGTATTTTTCCAATGGGTAATCGGTTCGTACAATGACTTTGTAGCTTTGAAAATATAGCCGGAGGCGTCGGCTCGAAATAAGCAATGCTAGAGCGAGCTTTTCGAGCGGAGGGTATCGCACCTCAGCCCCTGCGAGAGCGTGACTTACATAATATACAGGGCTTTGGATTTTCTCTCACTCAACCACAAACACGGCTCCGACCGCATGTTCGTTGGCTGACATATACAAGTATAAGTCCTCCTTTTCTCGAGTCACGGATATCTTTGGGATTTTGACTAGGTATTCCTTCAATTATTGAAATGACTTCTCCCCCTGCTCGTCCCATTCATAAATTTTCTTTTTTTTGAGAGCGGCGAAGAATGGGAGGCAACGGTCGGCCGACCTCGCGATGAAGCGTCCTAGGGCAGATACACATCCCGTTAACCGTTGCACATCCTTAACGTTCTTTGGAGAGGGCATTTCCAAACTAGCCTTGATTTTCTCGGGGTTCGCATCAATTCCCCTTTGGCTCACGAGAAAACTAAGGCACTTCCCAGTCGTCACCCCGAATGCGCACTTTTTTGGGTTCAGCTTTATTCTATATTTTCTCAGTGTTTCGAATGTCTCTCTTAAATCCTTCTGGTGATCACCGGCACGAATACTCTTGACAATCAAATCGTCAACATACGCCTCCATGTTCCTCCCAATCTGCTCTTTGAACAATCGGTTCACCAGCCTCTTGAATGTGGTGCCGGCGTTTTTCAAGCCAAATGGCATCACTCGGTACATATATACTCCCAAGGGTGTAATGAAAGCAGTTTTTGGTCTATTTTCCTCGTCCATCGGGACCTGATGGTACCCGGCATATGCTTCCATGAAGCTCAGCAGCTCGTGCCCCGAGGTGGAGTCCACCTACTGATCCAATCAAGGCAGAGGCTGACCGTCTTTGGGACAAGCCTTGTTCAGATTTGTGAAGTCAACGCACATTCTCCATGACCCATTCGGCTTCTCACCAGCACCACATTAGATAGGCAAACTGGGTTTGTGCATTTTTCGATGTATTGAGCCCCAAGCAATTGATCGACTTCCTCCTTAATTGCATTTGCTCGCTCCGTCCCGAAATGACGTTGCTTCCGATGGACCGGTTTCTTAGAGGGGTCAGCGTTCAACTTGTGAGTAATGACCGAGGGGTCGAGCCCCGGCATCTCCTCCACTGCGAACGCAAACACATCTTTGAATTCTCTTAGTAATGATATAAGAGGGGCCTTAACCTTGGGTTCGGGGGACTTGCCCACTCGAATAGTTCGGTTAGCTTGTTCTTCCTCCAGGGCAATTTCTTCAGTCTCCTCGAATGGCTGGGCAGGCCCTTCGAGGCCATGTCTTGCATCAATTGTTTCGAGACAAAAAGTTTCCCCTGCGGCCTTCGCTGGGCATGCCTCCATTTTTCTCTTCTTCGAGGGAGATTCCTCGCTTGGTGCCTCGCTAGGGTTTACCATGGGAGGCCTAAGTCCAGCGTGATAGCATTCACGAGCAACCTTTTCGTCTGCTCGGACTATCGCGGCTCGACCATCATCTGTGACGTACAACATCAGCAGACCCAAGGGAAAGACTAGCCCCACAATATCATTAAACAATGGTCTTCCAATAACGATGTTATAAGCGCATGGTATGTCAATGATCACAAACTCGACATTGGCTCGCCTTATATCGGCTCCTGTGCCGACGGCTCCCGGAAGACGAATCGTTCCCATTGGGTAGATCGTCTGTCCACCGAAAGCAACTATTGGTTCCCAGAGTGGAGTGATGTCCTTTGCCGTGTACTTCAATTTTTGGAGGCATTCGAATGTCATTATATCCACAGATGAACCCGTATCCACCAACGATCTCCTCACCAATTTGTTAGCCACATGCATGGTGATTACCACTGGATCATCATGAGGCGTTCGAACGTTCTTAATGTCCGATTGTTGGATTGTCATCTTGGGAATCACTATCTCGGGGAGCGCCATGGCGACCGAGTTGACAAAGTGTCTCATGTTGGACTTGCGTGCTCGATGACTCGGTCCCCCGCTCGCGAGGCCTCCTGATATGGTGTTAATCACTCCAGGGCTGCGAGCCCTTGCGCCATTTCCTGCCTGCCGCCACTATGAGGGCCTCTCTGGTTATTGTTGTTTTGTCGGTATCTATCTCTTTGCCCTTTCAGGCGCTTAAAGTATCTGTTCAACATTCCGTTATCCGCCAACTTATCGAGTACCTCTTCGAGGACCTTGCAACTCGCCGTGCCATGGCCATTTTCCATGTGATATTCACATAACAGGCTCATGTTTCTCCGATCGTCCTGTGTAATGGGTCGGGGAGGCCTTAACAGGTCTGTCCCCTTGATCGCCATGAACACTCTCCTGAGCGAAGTATTGAACCGGTATGGCTTCTTAGTCTGAACGACCGGTGGTCCGAGGCGATCTTGGAGTTTGGCTCGAGAGGTAGAGGTTTCCTTGTGTCCTGACCTGTTTACCAGGGAGGCATTGATGTGTGCGGCAGCTCGCTTGTACGCCTGTTCGAGTGTTTTGGCCTCACGCTTCGCCAGATCGTCCTTACATTTCCCCTCGGCCATTCCCTGTACTAACGCGCTTACCCCCATTTCGTCAGTCAGGTTGGCGATGTGTGTGGCGGTCGAACGGAACCCTTGGATATAGTCGTCAAGGGACTCATTATCTCCTTGTTTCATTGTTGTCAAGTGGATTGATGTTTTCTTCCTTGTTTTACTTTTGACGAAGTGTCCGGTGAACTTTTTCTTCAATTCAGACCACGAACGAATGCTTCCTGGCGGCAACTTGTCGAACCACCACTGAGCAATTCCTGTTAGTGTGGTTGGCTATAACCGACACACTGTCGCCTCATCTTCTGTCATGTATCCAATATTGTGCATGTATGATGATAGGTGATCAAAGGGGTCATCCACTCCATCGTACTCCCTCATTTTGGGCTTCTTCACTCCCGGGATCCTTTCAGCTTCGAGAATCCACCTAGCGAAAGGTGATTTGGAAGTGAAAGTCCTTTTGGTTCGGTGTGAACGGTGAGAGTGATGCCTCGAACTTGCTTCTCTTTCCGAAGCAGACTCTGAGTCCTCGCTCGTAGAATTCGAGCTGACCTCGCGAGTCGCGCTTCTGGAAGCTTTAGACGTTTGAGGCGGAGATTTTGACGGCTTGGACGTCTTCCGAAGTGAGTGCGACCTTCTTCCGCCTCGGGATTGGCTTATGTGGGATTTGGGTCGCCCCCGAGTATGTTCCTCTTCAACTAGGATGCTTTTACCCTGGTCCTTTGCCTCATTCGCGGGGTGCTTTCGATGTGAAGCTTGGGTTGCCTCTTTCTTTTCAGGGCATTAATGGTGTCCCTCAATTCCGTAGGAAAGTTCTTGTCGTAAATTGCCTTGATTTTTTGGACGGCGGCCGTTGTTCGATGAGATGGAATCTTCCGAGGGCCTCCCTTGTGCTTGCTCTTGGCGGGGACCGCCTCGACAGTTGGAGCCTGGGCTTGGGAGGCGACTCGCTTTTCCAGCTCAGCCATGCGTTCGCTCATTTGGCGTTGAAGGTCAGCCTGTACCTCAAGCCTCGCACGCGCTTCGGCCAGTTCCTGCATCAAGGCAACATCTCGAGGACGCGGCTCAATCTCTGTCTCCCCCTCGTCCGTCAGCTCGTACTCCTCTTCGAGATCCACTTGCTCCTCTATATCCTCCTCGGGGATATCCTGGGCTCCCCCTTTGGACGCTGACCGCTCGGCCTCGAGCGCTCTCGACGAACCCTCTCCGTGGTTATCGAGGCGCGAGGAACATGGGTCAGCGGGACCGAGGATGGGGTTACCACTGGCTATTGCTCCCTTGGATCGCGCGGGCCTTCCTCTCGGGGCCATCTTTCGAAGCGTTTGGGTATTCTCGATCGGCTTCCTTTCAAACTGTCCCCACAGACGGCGCCACTTGTTGGAGTGAGTTTCTTCGAAGGACAGTTGATCGAGGCGCCTCGCCGAATACCTGCAAACAAGGAAGCCTGGCTTTCACCAGGCGTCGCCCCTCTGACGCTCAAGTCAATAAGAAGGCTCGGGGAAAGAAGGCAAGTAAAGGACAAACGATGTCTTTAGTGCGCAAATCTAGGAAATAATCAGAAGAATAAAGAAAAGTCTGAGAATGTCAGAAAAACCTGATTTTGATGGGTCATAAAAGGGGGTATTTATATCAAATGATGGGACTCCTAGGAATAATCCTAGGTTTCTCCAATCAATCTTGACCCTTTATTGCCCTTCCATCCAATGGCTGCCTTTACTTGGCTTTCCTTTCATGACATGGGCTTTTACCAAGTAATACTACCTTTAAGGGCTATAGCCCACCACAAAGTGGTACCAACATTAATGATGATATTGTGGGTGAATTTACATGAATTTCGGAGGAGAGGTTTATTATGTGATGGGTATAGTATGTTATAAATTTGCGAGTATTTCTTAATGTTTTGCGAGAATTATTTAGATTCTGCCTGGGTCTGATTTTTGGTTATTTTAGATGTTATTATTATTGATGTTTCGGTGTTTAAATGATGGGATTATATTGCTAGTATGGTTAGGAGGGTGTGTTGCGAATTTGGTGTAATTCTGAGTACGTTTGGATGTCGAAAAAATGAGTTGAAGTGGCTTTGTCGTTATTTTGAGAAGTTAGTTGGTTGTTATGATATTAGAATCGATTTGGTGGAGTAGTAAGTAATTCAATCTTGCTATTTGTGTTTTAGGGTGTGCGGTCGAGGAGACACCTTTCTATGATTGAATCAACTTTGTGCTTGTGCAAGTAAGGTACGAACGTTGATCATGTTTCCTTGGACTATCCAATCCTTTTACTTGATTCATATTTAAATTTGTTCATTACTCCTATGATTGATTTATACTCATATACTCGACTATCGCTTCACCTATGGTTGATTTTTTTTATATACATAATCTACTTTGAGCTTGTTGTTGCTTCACAGCCTCTCGGCCACCCCCCTCTTTCCTCTCGGCATTCGACCTCCACTGGCCTCTCGGCTGAGTGGCTTATTGATTTGTCGATTGTGTTCCTATTTTGTTTTCGAGTATCTCACTTTGGCTAAGAACATTGTGATTTGAATTATCAAATAATATACTCCCTAATATAGGACCCTTGCTAGTCGTATACTCGTGATTTATTTGCTCGTACTCATGTATAGATTTATGTATCGAGCGATGATACTTTACTTATATTATATTCTATCGATATTGAATTCCTCAAGGATAGCTTTGATCTGTTCTTTATTAGCTACGCGCCTCAAGGCGCGTATCTTAATTGTTGTTCTATATATTTTTGATATTATTACTCAGCATGTGGTAACGATCTCTTCTTGGTTTGTCCCTACCTTATTTAGGGGCCTATGTCATTCTTCGATGAGATAGTTGACATGTCTTGATGATATGGATGCTTGCTAGAGGAGTCGTTTGCATGCTTACTTATTTTCATTTGGAGTATGTATTTTGGATTTTGTTTTGAGAACTGTAGTCGACATTTTAAGACTTCTGCTATTTTATCTTTCGTTTGGATTATTGTATTTGAATTTATAACCTAGCAATTGACTCGGTAGTCAACTGCGACGTGACAGTTCTAAAGTATTTCTATGTTTACTAAAGAGAATTTTTAGGGTTGTTACACTCGACCTCACCATTTAATGTAGCTTTTTGTCCGTGGTGTCTATGTATCAGCCCGATCCATCGTCTGTTGCAAAACAACTCAATAAGATGGGTAGTCACCCCTTAGACCCATAAATCCTCACTTGGGCTCTAGAAGGTGAAGGTCTTGTTGGTAATATGATGGTAGAAATCTATTATAAGCTGATCATATGAGCCTTAATTTTCCAATGTGGGACAAACCAACTCTATAAAGCACTTTCCAAATTCCGAAGTGTTACAAACTCCCCCACTTAGAGAACGCAACGTCCCCGTTGCGCCTTGGTCAATCCATACCAACATCAACGCAGGTCCAGGATCTCCCCCGCTAGACGGCTGGTCTGGGCTTTGCCTCACCACCTAGCACGCAGTCGTAGGGATGCTCTGACACCATCTGTAGCAGCCCGATCCACCGTCCGTCGCAACGTGATGGTAGAAATCTATTATAAACTGATCATATGAGCCTTAATTTCCCAATGTGGGACAAACCAACTCCATAAAAGCACTGTCCAACTTCCGTTGTTACACTCTATGTGTCATATATAAGTCTTGGCCACCATCTTACCATACTCGTGTCACAAGGTAAACAAAACAATCATGCTATGGGATTTTCAATGCAAATATGTACCACAAAGTATAAACTATGATCAAAATATGAAACTTGTTTGATTAATGGCAATGTAGGGACAAGTTTGATTAAATTATGCTCATTGTGTGTCAGAAGAATGGATATTGTTTGGACAAATATTTTGGCATTGAGATTATTTGGGATTCACAAGGTATAAAATTACATGTCATTAAATGTTTCCTACCTAGTCTTGAGACAGAGCGATACAATCAAATTGTAGACATAGAAACTTAGCATTATAAATAATGACATTACAACTTAGATCGTCGAACAACTGAAACTGGAACAGATGCAATGTCTTCCTCGGATAATGATTGTAGTTGAAACCAAGCCTTATTTTGATATGCATCTTCTACTTCTTGAATGATCTAGGTAGAAATGAGTCATACGGACGCAAGTTGTCCTCTTTGTTGAGGTTGTTAGTGTTGGGGTTCATTTTATTAATGAGGCCACATCCCTTGGAAATAGAGGCCCAATGCCCTTGATAAAGCCCAAATGATGTCCATAAATCCAGCAAATGTCATCCGTTGGATGTCAAGGGAATGAAGGGTCAAGATGAAGGGGGGACCTTTAGGATTATTCCTTGGGGGTACCCCCTTCACTATAAATACCCCCTCATTTCCTCCACCTTGAGGTTCATATATTCTGAACTACCTTAACAATTTTCTAGCTCTCTTATTACTTTTCTTGTGATAAGACTTCGCGACCGCACCCGAACTGACTTGAGCGTCGGAGGGGCATCGCCTGGGTAAAACCGGGCCCCCTTGACTGTTTGTTCATTGATCGCAGGGCAGAAGTTTAGACCCCATCTATCCCAAAGTCGAACTCACACCAACAGTTAGGTAGAAGTCGTCTTTAAATTCGAGTGTAAAATCTTCTTGGTTGGATTGGATTAGAGTACATGCCTTTTGGATAATTATCCCTTTACACATACTTGAATTCGCGTTCATGATTTTTATTCTTCTCTATGCGTGGGGGGATAGTTGTCTAAAAATACTTAGGCGAAATTGGATGATAAATATATGTTACAAATTTATTTAATTGCAATAACAAGGTATCTATCAACTTAATGATCAAAGTGATTGAATGAGTATTTTTCATTATCATTTATTTGCACTATGCTAGTTGGTAGTCAATATTTTGTTTAGCTGAAAATGAGCTAGTTAAAATATACTAGTTGGTAGTTAGCAAGTGTTGAATATTTCTTCTGAAACACATGACTGTGATCTTGAGTCTTGAAGTGAACTTCAACATTTGCATATGGATTGTAGTCTTTTAAAAATAAAGGAACAAATAAAGATGAATCGGACCGTGAACCCTTAATTGGAGAAGCATGCATGCAAAATTTTGTATAGATGGTATAGGGTTGCCGAATAGCCTTTCTAAGTCACAGAAATGCTTCGACGTAGCGAAGGATCATAATCGACCATTTTTAAAACTCCTAGCTCAAAGCATACTAGATGCCATGAGATTGCCAAAGGCACACAATGATGAAGCTGGTGATGAAGGAAATCAAGCGTAGGAAAGAGTATCTATTGATTTACGATCGAAAGCCTTGGCAATAGAAGATCCTCTTGTACTCACCAAAATGATGAGTATTGTTTGGGGGAAAAAAATGCAATGCCAATTCAAAACTAAACGTTTATAATGGATCAATTTTCGAGTTAGCAAATTCCCTAGTAGAGTCGCCATTGTGAGATTCCGTATCGGCCTGGAGGTGGACCGATTGGGTCTCGCTTGGAGTCGTTACCAGGATTTTTATAAGATCCTACGAACCTAGGATGGGTCCTTTGCAAAGTACGATTTGGAAAGGTGTTAGGCCCCAGAATCGCCTGCCCGAAGACGGCCTCTACTAATTGATCCAAAATAAATATAAAGCATAATCGCCGACATATTTTCATATAGCAAGTAGCAAGCAAATACAACGATATAATCATACGAATTAAATGAAATACGAACAATGAGTTAATATCAGCAAGTTACACACATTATAATTAATATCATCAAATTACATCTAATGAGTTAATCATAAGACACGGTCAGATTGAATGCATTAAAGAATGTCTAACGTACACATATTCATCGCTATGCACAATAAGCAAACTGACGCACCAACTAGTCTAGTGATATTAAGCAACTCATCTTTGCATGCACCATGATAACCACACACGCATTAAGAAAAATAAGGAAAATTAAGTACGCTTAAAAAGATCTGATCGTCAAGATTGTAGAGTATTGAAATCATTTTAAATAGATAAGGAGGCCCTCATGTGGATTAATTATCGACGACATGCGGATCGCGATTTGGTTCGCCAACGCCTCCAACCTTGATCTTGACCCCTATATGCAAATAGCCCTATACAGGTTATGGTTGATAATAACACAAGTGGTGTGCTTGGTTAATTCTTTCACTGTCCCGTATCGTGTGTGCATAAGTGTGGCAGAGAGATATGTGTTTTGACCTAGAGATAGGTTTAGGGATGTAAATGGATCGGGTTCGAATCGGGTGGACCTTCACTCGATCCATCACCCGCATATCATCCATACACTGGATCTATCAATCACCTGACTAATCTCCCCCAACCCGATCCATCCATCACCCATGAAATAATCGGATGGATCGGGTGATAAACGGATGAGTTTGAATATGAAAAAAATAACAATTTAAGTAATATCATTAAGCTACTTACACAAATATAAGGATTAAAAGAAATTAAAAAATAAATAAATAAGTTAACGGGTGGGTGACGGGTCAGTAACGGATGAAAAACTTTCACCCGAACCCGATCCGTCAACCGAATCCGTATAACATCCATATAAACCGGGTTCTCGTCTGTTTATAGTGACCGGGTGGATCGGGTGGTAGGCGGGTTCGGGTTATATTGCCATCCCTAGATAGATTAGGCCATTTTTTTGTAGCTAGTTTTGTATGTGAGCCTCCTCTTATACGCCGAGGCATGGGAAATCAAACGCTACGTTTAATTCCAGAATGCAAGGCCAAACGAGCAAAACGAAAAATGGATTTGACCTTCTAACTTTTGCCTAACAAGTTTTCAGTTTCAACAATTCTTTCTCTCTCCCCTCTCTTCCTCTTACATCCTCTCTCCTCACAATTTTCATTATCTTTATCAATCGTCATACCACCACCGTCGTCACCATAATCAACAACTCCTCTACTTCAACCCTTAATCAACTTAAAAGACATGCATGCTCTTCTCCCTCCTCAAGTCACGTTCATCTCACCACCGCCATGATCGACACCGTCGCCGCCGTTATTTTCACATATGGTCGTCCTCGTCGTCAAGTAAGTCGGTGATATCCTTCCCCATCTACCGCAAATCACACTTTATAGGTTACGCCGTCGCCAGATGTTCGTCGCTAGTATGTAAGTTTTTGACCCAGATCTCACTGAGAAAGGGTTTAGGGTTCCATTTTCTGTGGCCGCGGTAGCGGCGACGAGAAACGGAACCATAAACCCTTTCTTCTGACACTTTAAAATGTTTAATCCCCTACTGGGGTTTACCCCACGCATATAGGGTATCTAATGGGTCCAACGGCTGTTTATGGTTTCCTGGGTGGTCCAGTCGTATAATTCCGGCGTCGATTGGTGGTTTGGCTGGTGGTGGGTGGTGTTGACTGGTGTTGATCTGCTGGGGATTAGTTGGAGCAATATTGGGACTCGAAGGGACAAAAATGTCCTTGAAATTGGACATAAAAGGCATTTATAACCCTGCGTTTGACACTATTCATTTGAACGCAACGTTCAATTTCCTAGCCCCTTCTTATACGGCCCCTCCCTTTGTGAAAGAAAATATCAGCTACTTATATAAGAAACACCCGATAATATCTTGCTTGGGAGAAAAGACAATCGAGTGTTTTTGACAACTCATAACTCCTCGTTCATGCTTATCTTATCCTACTAGCAATGCCAGGGAATAGAAAAAATTACTCACTTTTCCAATTTAAGGGCCAAGTGAGAGACCAAAATTAAATTAAATGGCTTCATATCTTGAGACGAACTTGGGGAAGATAGGATAAGGCTCCAAGGAAGATCATGTGGCTTGATAAAGATAACAGAAAGTTGAGTCCTATCAGATCACTTCATAACGAGATGCCAATATGTTGTCAATTGGGCTAACTATGGTACTCTAAAATGAATTTCTTTTCATACGTACAAAATGCATGGGCTAGGTTCGGAATAGGTAGTTATCTAATAGTAGCCCTTAATTAATACATAGTCCACACAAACCCAAAATTGTAAAGTACACTACCATGCACCAAAAATGGTAGATATTGGGCTAAATCGTAACTCGGGTCAAGATCGAATTTGCTGCAAACGAACCTTTCACCGCCATCCACTATCCATCTCATCATCGGGCGTTTTTAAATGGGAAGCCCCCGAGTAGGGTGTCTACAGGTACGTCATGTGGTCGTGAATGATTGCGTGCACAACACCTTCTGGATTGCTTAAGTGGTGAAGTAGTGGCTGTTTGAAATGAACTCTTGGCGTCGATCACGCAGGTGGTTAAGCTTTTCCTACGTGGTCGATGCTCTGATGTACTAGACCTTAATATTGCTAGTGCTCCTCTTACTCCGCTGGTTAAACCCGGGGTTTGGATTCGTCCTATTGCAGTAGTAGTGTGGAGACGACTGGTCTCTAAGGTTGGTGCCAGTTTGATAGATCCTTCCTTGAGTGCTTAGGTTGCTGATCTCCAGTTTGGAGTGGGTGTGTCTGCTAGATAAAAAAGACGGTTTTGCATGCGGTTAATCGTTTGGTCGAGGCGAAGGGGGATGAGATTGGTCTTTCTATGTTGTTGGTAGACTTTATAAATGACTTCAACTAGGTGGATCGAACTGCTATGCTTCAAGAGGTCCGGATTCATTGCCCTACCCTTTCGTGTTGGGTTAAATTTTGTTATTCTAGTCCCGCTCGTTTATATTATGGGGAGCACACTCTCTGGTCTTGTTATGGGGTGTGGTAGGGCGATCCTCTTGGGTCTTTTCTCTTTGTCATCGTATTGCATCCCTTGGTTTGTCAGATCTGGGATATCTTCGATTTGTCCTTGCAAGCTTGGTATTCGATGATGGTACCATAGTGGGCGATACCTTGGTTGTTTGTCACGTCTCGAAATTGAATTGATTCAGCTGGCAGGGCCCCCTTTGGAACTTCATCTTAATGTTGATAAGACTGAGGTGTTTTGGCCTCATGAGGACCCTCGGAGTAGGTTCAACGGTATTTTTCCTCCTAACATTTTTAAGCTTCTCCTTGGGATTAAGCTTTTAGGTGGGCCGGTTAATGCAGATCTTAGCTTTTGGAGATCGCTTGTTATGCAACGGGCAACCAAAATCGTTGCGCTTATGGATACGGTTGCCACATTTCGCGATTCCCATTGTGAGTTGGTCTTACCATAAAAAACGCTTCCTTGCCCGATTGGGTAGATCAAGAAAACAGCAGTAGCCGCAGCAACAAGAGCTGAATATGCAACAGCAATCCAAGGACACATACCCAGACGGAAACTAAGTTCCCACTCACGACCCATATAACAAGCTACACCCATTAATAAGTGTAGAACAATTAGCTCATAAGGACCGCCATTGTATAACCACTCATCAACAGATGATGCTTCCCATATTGGATAAAAGTGTGGGCTTGCAACCGACGGTAAATTATCTCACATTCCTTCACTTTTCGAAGTCATGTTCCAACGTGTCCGACACAACCCTTTTTATGGAAATGAAACTCGCTCGTGACATCAAAGTATATCAACCGGAAGTTAGAGATAACTCAAACTTGGTAATTAACCAAAGGAACGACTTCTATGAAGTTTAAAACCCCCTATCATTCAGCAACGGGTAAATTAGCACACACCCGTAGCCAATTTCAACATTGAACATGTCCCAAGGGGCCAGAAGAACATATAGCGGGAGACCCTAGCCAGTCTCGCGACTTCTCTGTCTTTACCAGAAGGGCAATCTCTGAAGATTACGGTCGATGAGAAAAGAATCCTGCCACCCAAAAAACATCTATGAAGGAGGCTAAACAACTAACAAAGCAAGCATTGAAGGGCGCTCACCGAACTTTTCTGTCAATCAAAGGAAGCTCTCGCGAAGGACTCTTCGTATGTGCATCCTTTACTCAGCCATTTCATGTTAAAAAGGTGTGAAAGTGCCCCGTTTGTCAAAGCTTTACTTTGCTTTGCTCACTTGTCCACCCCATATCTTTGAGTCATCTCAGGTTGTTTTCGATGCAGCACTTCATTCCTCCTTAGAGTATATTGTTGTTGTCTCGGAGCCGGGTTTTGGTGATTGGCAGTGAAGGCTGGCCACCTTGCCTTTTACCCATAAGGGGCTTGGTGTTTATTCGGCTGGTGACGCTGTCCATTATGCGTTCTTAGCGTCTCGTCTTCAGTCCGCAGACTTGCAGGATGAGCTTCCTCAGCGTGCTGGTGTTGTGTCTTTCGGCCCATCTTTTGATGATGCTCTCAGTGTGTTTAATCAAACCATGGAGGTTAATATTTTGAGAAATTCTAGTGCTATTGCTGCCCTCCGACTCATTAAAAAATTGGCAGACATATATAATTCACGAGAGTCAGTGAGACTGATGCCTCTGTTTTCTCTCTCACACCGCGTCAGTTGGCCTTGTGGCATTCACAGCAGGGTGAGCGCTGTTCGGATTAACTTCCTGTGGTCCCTATTTCAGGCTTAGGGCAGACTACGAATGGTCGGACTTATCATTGTGTCATGTTCTATCGTTTAGGGATCGCTTTGTGCTCTTTGGATCGATCGTGTTCTGCTTGTTCTCAGATTTTCGCTGGGGATTTTTTGGGGACCATGCGGTTTCGTGTGCAAGGGCTTGTTGGCGCTGATGGCAGGCTTTTTCGTCCGGCGGATGTGCTATTATATTCGTGGGATGCTGCATATGACGTGTGTGTCGATTTGACCAGTTCATCGCCCTGAACTCAATCTGGTTTGGTCAGTTTTGAGTCGAGCGGGGTTGTGCGTGTTGCGGCTCATCGTAAGCTTACTAAGTATGATGCTCGGTGACCTGCTACAACGGATTCAGCGGTAATCTAGGACGCAGGACATTGTGCGCAGGCTGCTGCACATATTTTCACTTGTATTGGTTTTTTAATAGCCAAGGGTGTGGAGGCCCAAATTGTTTCGCGGCTCCCAACCAACTTCTTGTAATTTATTATTTATAATTAATATATCAATATATTGTTATAGTTGCAATAATAGCTGGATATTTTTGATGATAGAAATAAGTTTTTTTGGCAAAATTAACTGGTATAGGAGTAGAGGCGATCATAGGTCGGGCCGGGTTCGTGCTGGGCTTAGGGTAAAAACGAAGGCCCGATGTGCCGGTTGAGCCGGGTTTTTCTTTCGGGCCTATTTGGTCGCCCAAGCCCGGGCCAAAGCGGGCTATCGAGCTCGTTCGGCCATTTTTTAAAATTATGCATTACCTAATTATTACGTTTTTTATCATCACTTTACACATTAATATTATTAGTTTTGCATCTGTAGTTTAATAATAAATTACTATACATTTTAAACAGGTTTTTGATGTTATTCTCATAATTTATAATATTTTATCTTATTAATAGTAATATATATATTATTTTAATGTGCTTTATTCACTATATTTAGCCTAATTTTGCTACATTGGATGCGAATGTTGGTGTGGGGGAGCGGACTATGTTGGTTGGCTTGTTGAATGCTCGTTTGTGGAGGTCCATTACCGATATTTGGGAGTGACTGGGTTGTGGGGAGAAATAGGTGTGTCGCTTTCAGGACGATTAAGGAGCGGGTTTGGAAGAAATTTGGGTGAAAGCGGAAAATGGTGTCCTTTGCAGGTAGAGAGATTCTCATAAAGGCTGTGGCCCAAACAATCTCTACCTATCAGATGGGACTATCCAAAATTCCGTCGAGCCTATGTAACGAGATAAATTCGCTAATTTCTCGTTTATGATGGGGTGTGAAGGAAGGCGAGAGGAAAATTCAATGGGTAGCATTGGAGAAGTTGTGTTGCTCAAAGGAGGAACGGGGTTTAAGGTTTAGACACATCGAGGCTTTCAATAGGGCGATGATAATGAAGCAGGCGTGGCGAATCCATACAAACCCAGAGGCGCTAGGGAGTAGGCTCTTAAAGGTAGGCTACTTTCCTAATGATGATTTTTTTTGAGTCGAGCATTGGTCACCATCCTAGTTATGCATGGTAGAGTATTGTGGGAATGAAGACTGCCTTATGGGATGGGTGTAGGTGGTTGATTGGTGCTGGAAGGAGGGTTCGGGCTTAGGGTTCTAAATGAACGAGAAGGGGGCCGACATTCAAGCTTTATTTCCAAAAGGCGAGGAGGATGATTGCTTGGTCGAGGAGTGGATCGATGGGGGTGACGCAGTCGTGGAAGAGTGGGTTACTTCGGAGTCGACTCTTGGATTTTGAAGTTGAAGAGGTCATGAGTATCCCTATTGGGATGGAGACGAGATTGGACTGACTTGTATGGCACTATAGGGAGGGGGGAGTACACGGTGAAGACGGGGTACCATTTTAGGTTGAGGTTGGCAGCTGGAGGGGAGGGGAGTAGTGAAGAAAGGGGTGGGGCTTATTTATGGAAGAAAGTATGGAAGCTGAATGTGCCACCAAAGATTCGCTCTTTCTTGTGAAGGCTAGGAACAGGGGCGCTCCCGACTAGGGTAAATATCAAAAAGATGTAAGGGAGACAGATATGACGTCCCCTCGTTGTGGAGTTGTTGTGGAAGATAAGATACATGTCGTTGTCTTCTGTCCGGAGATAGTAGAAGTCTGGACTGAGGTGGGAGCGGATGTGAAGAAGTGGAAACTGTGTAGGACGGGGAGGATTTATTGGAGTGCTGATGCCGGAGTGGAGAGATGGGGTCGGAGGTGTCGACAGTGGTTGGTTGGGCAGTGTGGAATGCTCGGAACGACATGGTGCACGGGAGAAGAGTGGAGGGAGTGGGGCGGGTAACTCAGTCGGCTTTGCGCTTTTTGCGCGCTTATAAGAAAGCGAGGGAGCAGGAGGGGCAGTTGTGATGCGGTGGTGTGGAAGCTGCCACCACCGGGTTTCGTGAAGGTAAACATTGACGGGGCGGTGCTTGGAGAGGCGGGATCGAGGATGGCTTTGGTGATCCGAGGGGAGGAGGGCGGGGTAGGGAGAGTGGTGTGATGTCAGGTGAGGGACAAGTGGGACCCTAATGTAGTGGAAGCGAAGGCGGCTGTGTTGGGTCTTCAACATGCCTGGCAACAAGGAGTAAGCCGGGTAGTGTTGGAGTCGGATTGTCTTCAATTAGTTAACATAGCTTTGAATTCTTTTACTTCGAACTATTTTATAGCATTATCGCTTAAGATGTTTTTAATGTTTCTCGTAGGTTTGAGTGGTGTGTTTTTAGTCATATACAAGGGAGCTCAATTTATAGTGCATTTAGATCCTATCAATTATTCGACAAGAGTGTGGATCGAGAGTGGTCCTCCCACTTGATCTAGTAGCCCCGAATTTCATATATTTGGTCACTTGAAATTTTCCCTTTGAATACATTTTATGTTTGTTTCAAGAAAAAAAAAACAATTGTTAAAAGTTTAGGTCCTGATTTAGGACTCCCATTTTCACTCTCCTCACCAACCTCTCCCCCAGTCTCCACCTCCGCCCAATACCTACCACCCTTTAACCTCGGCGAGCTCAAGACCCCACCACCATGACATCCCCCTTAGCTTTCCTTCACCTCTATACTTAACGTAGCGTGGGAGAAAAGTTGATTGTGTTAATGGAGATTGGGGCGTCTATTGGGCTAGCGATCACCTAGTCGCCCTCGCTGAACTTCCACCCGTGCGCTGGCGGTTGTGTTGATTAGTGGTGGACGGTGACATGTGCGATGGAAATTGTGGTTGTGCGTTAATGGCCTAGTAATGGGGGTGGGGAGGAGAGAGAAGATAAGGTTCGAGACATCTAGGATGGTTTTTCCTATTTTTCTGTAACCCAAACAACTCTCTACCATCCTTGACACGAAAACACATTTTTGGTTGAAAAATAAAAAAAGGTCACTGCAAATGATAGCCTGAATACCACCTAAAAGAAATAAGTAGTCTTTAAGATCACACTAAAAATACCGAAAAAACATAATTCAGTAGCGGCATAACAAAACTTCGAGATCCTGCGTGTTACAACAACACCGAAAAATTCAGTTGAGTAGCAACCGACATAACAAACATTACAGAAACATGTATCAAAAACCAGAATTAATTAGCAGCATCAATCAACTACAGTGCTGAAAATTTAACAAATTCCTTCAAAGAGGCACCAGCATCAAAGTGATTCCTCTTCCAACCAAAACTGTCAACACGTGCATGATTAAAGGTGCCATCTGGATTCTTCAGAAAACCTGCTGATGTAGCCAAATCAGCATCCTGGAGTAATGAAGTGCTGCAACAAATGTCGTCTGGCTGCCCTTTCCTGAAAAATCCAAAGGGCAACCTGAGTTGTAATGCAGATCATTTGAGGACACCAGACGACATCTCTTGCAATACTTCATTACTCCAGAATGACTTTGAGCATGGGCTTTGCGGTTGTATCAAAGAACCAACATTCTTGACTTTGAGCAAAAGAAACATTTCTATTTGTCCGACTTCCACTTCGACATCTACACAATAAGTAATCAAAACTAAGGAACACATAAATCATGTTTTTTAAAACTCATAACATCAACACCCAAACGTTAGAATGAACAGCAAATCATATATTGCATATAATTTAATGGGAAGAGTACAACTTTACATTAAGTATGTTGCATTACATATCGCACCTAAAATGAAAAATCGAGCTTTAAGGGGGAAGGGAAAAATATTTTTCCTTCACATTTTACAACAAAACGAGGGAAGAATACAAATTCATCTTAATAATGTCTCATTATATATAGAACCCCAAATCAGGAATCGAGCTTTAACACATTTAAATAAGTGGGAAAGGGAAAAATATGTTTCCTTCACATTTTACAACAAGACGACCATTTCCATACCCCTCCTCCCCCCTAAGGTAATGGATTACTCCCATATGGGAGTAATGATTCCCCCTCTTCCCCTTATTTCTTCCCTCCATCATCACATTGTCTCCCATTTTCCCCTTGTTTTCCCCCTATTACCTCCCTAATAATTACTCCCAACCCAAGCAAGCCCTTACATATAAAACACTACGTGCTCCAAACAGTGTAGTGGAATTACGTGGGAATAACATTTGGCAGGTGAAAAACGAAATCTATGTAGGTTTTAAGCATAAATAGGATCAACAAACTTATGGCAACATGGATCATGTACAACAGAAATTATCACACTTGGAATCACCCCACAAATTAAAGCTTCTCACTACAAAGTAAGTATCAAATGAAGCCTAATATAAAAAATCAAGAGTGGGGTTTTCACTCATACAACATATGACACTTAAACCAGGGTAAGGATACCGGACTTAAGAAAAATTATTCATGTAAGCAAGAAAAGACTGAACAGCAACATATTGACAGGATACGAAATAGACCTTTTCCCACTTGAATCAGGGAACCTAACCAAATTCATGGCTAAATTGACAGTTTACAGCACGATGATTACCCACACGAACACCCCAACTTACAGCAACTACTTTACCAACTTTATGAGGATCTACGCAGATATGGCACGGATCAACCCAAAGCGTACACTCCAAATCATAATACTCAAAGCAAAAAGCAGAACACATTCTTATAATATCCCAAAAAAAAAAGATTCAGATAAGAGAGTATTTCCCACATTTACACAAAATAGTTCATAAATATAATGCTCGAATTTCTCCCAACTTTCAACTGAAACTCAAGTTGCAACCCTATGCATATTACTATAGACATCCGTCATCAAACTTCACCAAAATCATAATATCAAACAATTAGGCGAAAAAACGCAATTTTCAGCCTAAAAACCCCTAAATGAAGGTCAATCTTAACACGACATTTCCTTATTCATGATAAAAAAAAAACAACATATTACCATAGAAACCCAACATCAAACTTCATCAAAATCATAATACCACACAACTTGGGAGAAATGATGAGATCTTTGTATAAAATAGATAGGATAAAAAAAGAAGCGTAAAGAGAACGGAAAAGATTAAACCTTCAGAGGTTCACATGATGTCTTAAATACCAAATGTTTGCTCACGAATTCTCTCAGATCTACACATTTTTACGCAAGAAAAATACAAACAAAAATTGTTAAGAATTATTGGGAAAAACAAAGGAAATGAGAGAGGAAAGATAGAGAGAGAAAGAGGGGACAAAAATATCTCTGCGGCGCTACACTCATTAGGGATTCTGAATTCGTGTAACGATTTTATATGAGACGAGTGACAGCATTGCTAATTCAGTTTTGGGACGGGGGAATTCCACCCAAAACCAAGTGGAAGGCCCAATGGATCTACTACAAACAAAAGAGGAGAATTAATTAAAATTTAAATGAAATAATTATGATATGAAAATGAGATAAATACGTTGAGGTAGGACTCGAACCTACAACATTCACATTCTTAGCATGCTAAAGTGTGATGCTTTAGTTTGATCAAAATTTTAAATATATTTATATAGCCTACATATACAAAAATAAATAAAATTTTATTTATTAATAAAAAATACCTTTTAAATTCATTTTAATTTATCATCTGAAATATCTACAAATTTACAAAAATGAATGATTATACGAAATAAAATAAATCTTTATATATTTATAAACGAATCTTTTTTTCGTGGGCATTGAAGAGGTCTAGAGCCCTTCAAATTTTCTTAGGGCTTCTGGTGGATAGTAATTCAACTTATTTAGTAATTTCCCAATACTAATAAGTATGAGTATAAGTCAATGTTCCTCCAAACTATGTGTTATCTGACACGCCTAAATATAGTCTAAGCGAGCCTAATCGTCCTAATATAGTTTTAGGGTCGAATCCACGAGGACGGGGATGATTGTCTATCGAATTTGGTTGGGATTTTAGTCTAGACTAATTAAGGTGAGAGAATTTACCTAATGAATACTACTAAATGACTATTAAGCAATTAAAGTCGAAAAGTTTGGAAATAAAACCCTTTAATTGGGGAGTTAGGGGTATAAATGGGGTTCATGCAACAAAGATGAAATCTTTAATTAGGAGCGATTAACAATGAGATTGATTCATGCCAAATAAGGGATAACAATTGATTAAAACCCTCTCAAGTATTTAATCTAATTCCCGATTAATCAATTAAACCATTCTCATGCAATTAAACAATTAATCCTACCTTCTTATGCTTAATTGGACCTCAAATCTCTTATGTTGGCCTAATTAGTGGAAGATATAACTACCCAAGTGTACATCCAAGGCAATCATGCAATTAAAATCATAAGGGTAACAATTTGGGCACAAATCATATGATTTACATAACAATAAGCTAATTCCCCACATAAAGATACCACCTTTGTCACATTTCCCACACCCCCTAACAATAAAACTACTCACACATCATTAAATTAACACTAATCACAATTATTAGGATCCTAAACATGATACTAAACATGAGAATTATATAAAGATTCAAACTTGTAAGACAAATCTAATTAATTTACTAATAAACATGAGTTAACAATAATTAAAACAAAATAAATGACAATAAGTAAAAGGGAGAAATACTTGTTACCCAAATGAAATCATAAAGAGATGAAGTGAATGAAACAAGACTTGAATTATATTAATACTAAATCTTAAGCATTGTTGTAGAAATATTGAACAAATTCTAAATGAAAATGAACGAAAAATAAAGGTGGATAAAACAAAGCTCAAACTAGGAGAGAGAGAAAAAAGAGTAAAATCAAAAGTGGCTACACAATTAGGGTAGGTGACCTTATATAGTTGTACAAAACGACAAACGAGAAAACGTGTTTAAAAGCAAAACTGGGCATCCACTCGGCGAGTGGAGTCTTCCGCTCGGCGGGTGTGAGCATGCGTGCTCAACACTCGGCAGCTCACTCGGCGAGTGGAGCGCCGAGTGGACGAGCTATTCTTCTCCTTTGCTCCTCTTTTCTCGTCTCTTGCGCTTCGGGTCCCGTTCCGAGTCTCTTTTCCGCTCCTTGGCTCTTCTAATGCCTCGGGTTCCGCTCCAACGGCTCCGTAGGAGTACCTACAAAAGCCAAAATAGACCGCAGAACCCGATTCCACACAAAAGTAGGAAAAATACATATGATTTGCGAAAATGGCATCAAAACGAGTCAAGCCCAACATAAACATTAAAAGAGCGGAAAAACAACGTGAAAACACCAATAGTAGGGGACGAGACCACCATAAACCACACGAGAAAAGAGGCAAATGAACCGTATAGCAAACTCCCCCACACTAAACTCTTACTCGTCCTCGAGTAAGTCAAATCACATCTAAGCAAAAGAGGGGGAAGTGAGCTCAAAAACAAGTCACAACTATACACACTACCCTTATTGCAAGAAACAAACACATATCTACAAAAATTAGCCTAATAAGCATGTTATTCCTATAATAGCCGATTGAGCTTTAGCGTGCTCCGCGCCCCTTCAACTCTCACTCCGGGATACCCTTGAGGATGAGCACCCCTTGGGAGGCAAGGAGGGTCTTGCGAGAAAAATTGTAAAACAATCATATCATTCAAGCACACATACACAAAGTAGATTGATTTCGATCAAAACAAGTCACTTCCCTCAAAAGTGACTACCGTCCTAGTCTAAATGGGAGCTTAGGAGGTTTTCGGCTTCCCCTAACGCAAAAGAAATGATTCTAAACCTCAACTAAAAAGGTGACTATATACACTAGACAATCAACCAAATCCACTAAAGCATTACTCACAAGGGTTAACCCCCCTAACGCGTTGACAAAGAGGCATGGAGGGAGGTGAGAAAGTCCTCAAGTGTGCGTTTAGTCTTGTGAACCGCAAATCCCGACTCCTACAAGTGTAGGGGCTAAGGATCGTCCAAAATTGTGCTTGATAACTAAAATTTTGTGGAGAAAGAGGTTGAGAATATGTAGATGATTTGTGGTTTATTCAACAAACATTTTTTTTGTGAGGCTAAGGTGTCCCCATTTCAAAATTAGATAACAAAGAAAATCGATTTTTTTTTTTTTGGGATTTTTACTTGCAAACTTTTTTGAATTCCCTTTTTAATTTGAAAAACCTTTCGAGAATCGAAAGTGTTGGTTAGACCCCTTACCGGGTCATACCAACTTTATTGAGGGATGGGGTATTATTATTAATTTTTTTTTTTTTTTTTTGAATGTTGCAAGTTTTTGGTGGCTCCACCCGCATTGAGTCTTACCTATTTCCTTTGAAATTTCGTAGTGAAAGGGGATTTTATTACCAAATCGGCTTGTTAAAGCCTCATTGGTGGCGGAGGTGTGCCAAGGTAGGGGCGGTCACACCTCCTTCTAGGTGTTTGTGGAAGAAAAACGCTATCAAGCACAATAATGTCACCTTGGGAGAGTAGTCGCACAAAGCATTGAACGCACAAAATTGGCAAAAACAAATTAATCGGAATAATAGCCTCAAAGTCGAAACATTAGGCGGGAAAAACACTTATTCACAATGCAATGGTGCAAGAAGGATTGTCTAAGTGACATAATTTCCTTAAAAATTGAAAACTAGAAAGAATTCTAAATTGGTAGGGGAAAGCAAAACTTATTTACATTTTCTTGCATTTTTTGGATTTTTTTTTCTTTGAATGAAATAAAAAGGAAATAAACGAAAACAAAGCAAATGAAATAGATATATACAAGTGATTTAGAGTTTGGATTTCTTGAAGGAGCAAATTTGGATTTGGGGAAAATTTGGATTGACTACCCCAATACTCGAAGGGGATGGGAGCATATAGCAAGCATCTTAAATGCAAAATAATCATCTAATGAGCACATAATCACGTCATCAATCACCGAACATCGACATGTGATCAAACATCATCATCATCATCATCAAAGAGAGATAAGGCCAAGGCTAAAAACATCTCAAGATGCATAAATGCGTTCATAATCAAGCCTAGCAAAGCAAATCGAGACATGGCAATAGGAGTCAAAACTACCAGAAGCAATACCAACAACAACAACAAGAGTGTGAACTAACAACAACCGCAACAAACAACCACGCCACAACACCATAATCACAAAAGCACAAAGGAGAACTCCCCCCTACACTAACCTAGGCAACGGCCTCGTTGACAATACAAAACTAGGCGGGACGGTCTCCAAAGGGGTATTGGGGATCCGGATCATAATAGTTGTAGTTCCAATGAGTCGCTTGATCCGGATAAGGTAGGTGGTGGACGGGATTCCGATGATCGAAATCCGAAGGTGGTTGGAAGTGCGCGGTGGAGGGATCATACCCCGGAGGGTAGTAACCGGTAGAGTTGGCATACATGGGTGCCAAATAATCAATCATATGGCTCTCGATTTCCCTAATCATGCTAGTCACGTGGTCTTGTAGTTGTTGGTATCGGTGATCATTGTACGTTTGGTAGTCTTGGAGTCTAGCATAAAAACGGTCTTCCATATCGGTACACCGTGAGTTAACATAACTCTCCAAATGTTGACTCCTATCATATTGTCGGGCGTCATGCACTACAAACCTCTCCTCTGACCTAATACTAAAAGCTCCAAAATTTTCGGCTAAAGAGCCGATTTGAGCTTGGACCAATCCACTAGCCTCAACCAAAGGGTTGAGGGACTCTCGGAACATGCCGGAGAGTCTAGTGTAGTCAAATGGGTCACGGGAAGAGGAGGAAGCCCCGCCTCCTCCATGGGACGGCCCGGCCTCATCTCTACTAGCTTGCAAGGGGCCCTCTCGCGGCACACATCTAAACCTACCCTTATATGTCCAACTACGATCATCATCTTGGATCGCCTTTTCAAAAACAATCAAATCATTGGACCACCCATAGTCCATCACCTCCTAAGCGTCATTGATCCTAACATACTCACCGTTTCGTAGGGCATGCCCCAATTGGCATGGTCAGAGAGGGTCAACCACTCGGGGTGCGGTAGAAGTACCGCATGGTCATCGGTAATGTGGGCCAAGTAACGGGGTTGTCGATCCTCACCATCTCTAAAAGGTACAAAGTTCTTATTGAGGTAAGGACGATCGAGCCAAATCTTATCTACACACAAGGGATGACCAAAATCGGACTCCTCAAAGCCCATGGTCACGGCTATGATTGTCACAAGACCGCCACAACCTACTTGGTAAACCCCTCAACGTTCTTGGTCGCTAAATTATGAAAATAGCTCGCGACAACTAAGGCAATGTCAAGGGATGGTTCCGATTGGTAAAGGCAATCCCCAAGGAAGCTCATAGCATAAGTGGACACACGGTTGGTCGTCTCCATTGTGGGTAAAAGGGAATTCGCAATAATGCGAAGGAAGTAGCGAATTATGGGGTTGCGCACCGACGACCCCTTGGCTTTACCACTTGAAAAGCCCGCGGGGTCGCGTGAAATACGGCTCCACAAATGGGAGCGCGCATCCATGTGCACAAGGGTGCGGTAACGGTGAGTCGCACCTTGGGGGTTCCTAACTAGGCCAAGGCAAATACCGAAAGTCTCTAGGGTCATCTTGTGGCGAATACCTAGGAGTTGGAATTGGACACACGTGTTGACACTATTAAGTCGAAATGTTGCGAGGAACTCACACGTTATGCCCATATATGTCGTTTCGGTTGCCTCAAAAATTCTACCCACACCCACATAATTACACATATCTTTTAATTCATCATAGATTCCCATGGTCTCTAAGGTGCTAGAACACGGCCAACGTGTACTAAGATGAGATTTCTCTACCAATTTCTTAAATAACTTATACTCATCTCTATCATCAAATCCTACGTTATACTTCCTAACACCATGAGCAAAAGAATTATAACTAATAATATCATATTCATGCTCAATAGGAGAAGGAGTCATACCATTATTTGCGGTTCTTGCCCGTTTAGGTCCCATGGATGATGATTCTCCTCAAATTTCTGCTTGTAGGAGACTCCTAGTCCTTTCCCAATGCCCAAGCTCTTCAAATTCGACCCCAACAAACCGTCACCAATTTGAGGGGCAAAATCAGAAGTTCAAATTTGAAACTTCGAATTTTGCTCCCAAATTTCAAACACACACTCCCCTAAGCCTTACAAACCTCCCCTTAAAATTTGGTGTTGAAAGGATAAGTGTAAGGGGGTTATTTCGGAGGAGAGATAAATTTTGGTGAGATTTTGGATTTGAGTTTTTTGGGAAATAATTGGGTGTATGAGAATGTAGGATTGGAGATGAGTTTGATGTAAAACTTGAGTGAATTTGATGAGTGGAAGTGGGTGAAAATGAAGAGAGAAGTTAGAGGATGAAGATGGGTTTTGAATTTTAATGGAGTTTGGGTGAGGAAATGAGAGGAAGGAGATGAAGATGGGAGTGATAAGGGGTATTTTTCTGATGGGGTGGGCAAAAGACGGAAATGCCCCCACGTAAATGTCCAAAAACGAGCCAAAACAGCCCAAAAAACCATCCACTCGGCGAGTGGATATACTCACTCGGCGAGTGGATATATCCACTCGGCGAGTGGACATATCCACTCGGCGAGTGGACTCTTCCGCTCGGCGAGTGGACTCTTCCGCTCCGCGAGTGGACTCTTCCGCTCGGCGAGTGGACTCTTCCACTCGGCGAGTGGACTCTTCCACTCAGCCGAGTGGACATGCGCTCGGCGGGTGTGAGCCTGCGTGCTTTCCGCTCGGCCGTCCACTCGGCGAGTGAATCGGCGAGTGGATGGGGCTATTGCCTCGTTTGCTTCATTTCCTTGCTCCGTTTTGCGCACCATCTTCACCCGAGACCCAAATTGTTACGTCGTGTCATCCCAAGGGTCTCTACACCTCTCCATATCCCGATTCTTCAACTTCCAAAAGCCAAACTCAACAATCATCCTCGATTCTTCAAATTTCCACCCCAAGATTTCAAGAATCACTATACTAAATCTAAAAACACACCAATATGTACAAGTGGGCTCGGGTTGCCTCCCGAGAAGCGCGGATTTATGTGGGCCCGCCGGAGCGTCTTTAGAAACTCATTGAGAACCCTCTTGGGGGCACTCCTCTAGGTGAAATGCCTCAATACGGCCAACCGGGTGCCCTTGCATGTAAATCTTGGGCCGGTGACCATTAACTTTAAACGGCTCACCATCATTGCCTTGAATTTCAACGGCTCCATAGGGGTAAACTTTCTTCACCTTAAAAGGACCCGACCACCTTGATTTCAACTTTCCCGGAAACAACTTCAACCTTGAATTAAAGAGTAGGACTTCATCGTCGACTTTGAACTCCTTATGGAGTATCTTGGCATCGTGCCACTTCTTAGTCTTCTCTTTGTAGATCTTGGAGCTTTCATACGCTTCACGGCGCAACTCCTCAAGCTCATGAAGTTGGAGTAGTCGTTTGTCACCGGCTAAACCACTATCGAAGTTAATCTCCTTAATCGCCCACCAAGCCTTGTGCTCTAACTCCACGGGGAGATGGCACACTTTTCCATACAGCAATTTGTAGGGAGTGGTCCCTATTGGTGTTTTGTAAGCCGTGCGAAGTGCCCAAAGCGTGTCATTAAGCTTAGAGGACCAATCCTTACGCTTTGAGTTCACTACCCTCTCCAAAATGGACTTGATTTGACGATTACTAACCTCGACTTGACCGCTTGTTTGGCGATGATATGCTAACGCGATCTTATGGTGCACCCCACATTTCCTCAAAGTGGCTTCAAACGTCTTCTTGGTGAAGTGAGATCCACCATCACTAATCACCACTCTAGGAACTCCAAATCTTGGAAAAATGATGTTTTTGAAGAGTTTTGCAACGGTTTTGACATCATTGGTAGGTGAAGCCAATGCTTCGATCCACTTAGACACATAATCAACCGCCGCCGAAATGTACCTATTCCCATTGGAGGAAGGGAAAGGTCCCATGTAATCAACTCCACAAACATCGAATAGTTCTACCTCTAACAAGGAATTGAGAGGCATTTCATCTCTTCTTCCAATATTTCCCACTTCTTTGGCAAGAGTCGCACCTCACCACATAATTGTGTACATCTTTGCATAGACTTGGCCAATAGAAGTTGCATTGTAACACTCTTGCTATTGTTCTCGATGTAGCTAAGTGACCACCGAATGGGGATGAATGACATTGAGCAACTATGTCCAACCCCTCCTTGGTTGGGACACATCTTCTATACATCCCATCCACACACAATCTAAACAAATAGGGCTCCTCCCAACAGTACCTCCTCGCCTCATACCTCAACTTCTTCCTCTCTTGATCATCAAATTCACTTGGAATAAAGTCGGAAGCAAGGTAGTTAACGATATCGGCGTACCATGGTATTTTAGAGATCAAGGCCATGAGAGAATCATCTCTCAAATCATCATCAATTGAAATTCCCTCATCCCTATCTCCCCTCTCCTCCATTATAAGTCTTGACAAATGGTCCACCACCACATTCTCGGCTCCCACTTTGTCCTTAATCACAATGTCAAACTCTTGGAGAAGAAGCACCCATCTTATAAGCCTTGACTTAGCCTCTTTCTTACTCCTAAGGTACTTCAATGCCGCGTGATCGGTATGTACAATGACCTTGGAGCCCACCAAATAGGGTCGAAACTTCTCAATTGCATACACCACCGCGATCATCTCCTTCTCGGTTGTGGTGTAGTTGGCTTGGGCTCCATCCAAAGTCTTGCTTATATAGTAAACGGCATTAAGCTTCTTATCTTTCCTTTGCCCCAACACCGCTCCAACCGCATAGTCGCTCGCATCACACATTATCTCGAACGGCAAATTCCAATCCGGAGCTTGGATGATCGGTGCGGAGACAAGAGCTTCTTTCAACCTATTAAAACTTTCAACACAAGAAGCATCAAATACAAAGGGGTTATCTTTGACAAGAAGAGAAGTGAGAGGCTTGGCGATTTTTGAAAAATCTTTTATAAACCTCCGGTAAAAACCGGCATGCCCTAAGAAACTTCTCACACCTCTCACATTCGCAGGAGGTGGGAGTTTCTCAATGACCTCCACTTTCGCTTTGTCAACTTCAATCCCTTTAGAAGAAATAACGTGGCCAAGAACGACACCTTCATTCACCATGAAGTGACATTTTTCCCAATTAAGGACCAAGTGTTGTTCTTCGCAACGTTCGAGCACACAAGACAAGTTTCTCAAACAATCATCAAATGAAGTGTCAAACACACTAAAATCATCCATGAACACTTCCATAGTTTTCTCAATAAAATCGGAGAAAATGGTCATCATGCACCTTTGGAAGGTACCCGGTGCATTGCAAAGTCCGAATGGCATCCTTCGATAGACGAATGTGCCATAGGGACAAGTAAAGGTAGTTTTCTCTTGGTCTTCCGGGTGGATAGGGATTTGAAAGAATCCGGAGTAAGCGTCGAGAAAACAAAAGAAATCATGATTGGCCAATCTCTCTAGCATTTGGTCTGTGAAAGGTAGAGGGAAGTGATCCTTAAGGGTGGCGGAGTTCAATTTACGATAGTCAATGCACATTCTCCAACCGGTGATGGTTCTAGTAGAAACAAGGCTACCATCCTCTTTCTCTACAACCGTCATCCCACCCTTATTAGGTACTACTTGAACCGGGCTCACCCACTTAGAGTCAGAAATTGGGTAGATGATACCCGCGTCAAGTAGTTTCATCACCTCACTTCGCACCACCTCCTTCATATTAGGATTCAATCGACGTTGAGCCTTAATAGAAGGGCGGTGTCCCTCTTCAAGAAGGATACGATGCATGCAAACTCTAGGGCTAATCCCCTTAAGATCATCAATGCGATAGCCTAAAGCACTCTTGTGAAGTTTGAGCTCATCAAGAAGTTTTTGAAGTTGAGAGTCGCTTAGGTTAGCATTGACAATCACGGGAAAGCGCCATTGATCATCAAGAAAAGCATACTTAAGAGATAAGGGGAGGGGTTTGAGCTTCGGCTTCCAAGGTTGCTCTTCCTCATTGGTTGAGGTAGCAACTTCTTGTAACCTCTCAAGTGAGCTAAGCTTAGCATCCAATACATCATGACGTTCATCATCGCAATCAAACATATTGTCACTTAGCACATTCGAGAGATCATCATCTTCTACCATTCCGAGCACGTTGGACACATTGTCAAGCACATCAATACTACACAAACTCTCTAGCATAGGCTTTTTCAATGTATGAGGCAAGTGAAACACGATCTTATCATCACCAACATTAAAAGACAATTTTCCACTCTTAACATCAATCAAGACTCCTCCGGTAGCCATAAAAGGCCTACCTAAAATGATGGGGGTATGGTTGTCTTCGGGCATGTCTAGGACAACAAAATCGGCCGGAATGTAGAACTTGCCCACCGTGACCGGGACATCCTCAAGTATCCCAACGGGATGCTTTACGGATCTATCCGCCAATTGGAGAGTCGTCCTAGTGGGGAGCAACTCTCCAAGACCAAGTTTTCGGGCAATAGAAAGGCGTAGGAAACTCACACTAGCACCCAAATCACACAAAGCACGATCAATATGCACATTACCAACCATGCAAGGAATAGAAAAACTACCCGAATCATTGAGTTTAGTTGGCATTTTATTAAGCAAGATGGCACTACATTCTTCCGTCAAAGACACAAACTCATTATCATCAATAGTTCTCTTTTTGGTCAACACATCTTTTAAAAATTTAGCATAAGTTGGCATTTGAGTGATGATCTCGGTGAATGAAATAGAGACTTCTAACCTCTTAAGCATTTCCACGAATTTACCAAATTTTTTATCTCCGTGTTCCTTTTTAGCCCTTTGGGGGAAGGGAAGGGGAGGCACATAAGTACGACTTGGTGATTCAGTAGAATTCTTAATCGTTTTCTCATTAGAAGCATCATTATCATCTTGCACATCATCATTTCCAAGCAAAACATCATCAAGTTTGGGAGGCAAAGGAGCCTCACACTCTTTTTCACTCACTACAACATTCGGACTACCCCCGACCTCAAGATCCTTGTAGGGATCCTCCAAGGCTAACTCACTCCTTGTAGTGATGGCATTCACATGGTGGGTAGGGTCTTTAGGATTTGAGGTTTGGCCCGGGAATGCTCCGGTTTGCCTCATGGGGTTGGTTAAAGCTTGGTTAGCAACTTGTGTCTCTAGAGCCTTGTGTGAAGAGTGAAGAGTGTCAAACCTATTGTTTAATTGTCGGAATTCGTTTTGGACATTCTCATTGGTTTTGACTTGGTTAGAAATGAGACCACTCAACATGTTTTCGATATTGGTCAATTGAGAAGGTTGGACACTTTGAGAATTTGAAGAACCATGATTGAATTGGTTATTGTGGCCTTGAAAAAGGAGTCGTTGTTGGCCAAATCCGGGTGGAGGCAAGGCTAATTGATGGGGATTTTGAACATTTTGACTCTGATAGGAAATATTGGGATGATTCCTATACCCCGAATTGTAAGAATTTGAGTAGGCACTATTTTGTGGCCTTGGGTTGTAAGATTGGAGGGCATTCATGTCATGACTCACGTTAGGACTCACATGCAAGTAATTCATGGATTGAGAAGGATAAACATCATAAGAATGACCAATACCACCACATGACTCACAATTTGAGGACATGGCATTCACATTCATGGGGGATTGGGGGACATGTTAGGGATTTTGCAAACAATGAATACCTCGAGAAGGGGTAGCAAGGGACTCTACCTTCTTTGTTAGGTCTCCGATGAGTGAGTATAGCTCCGGGTCGGACTTCACTTGAGCAACCTTGAAAGGAGTCCTCGTTGTGCCTCAATGTGAGTCGGTCCTTGCCATCTTCTCAATCAAAGCCGTGGCGGCTTCATCTCCCAACTCATCGAATGCCCCACCCGCACTAGCATTCACCATAGCCTTTGTTTGAGGCATAAGTGTGTTGTAGAAAGTTTGGGTGGTCATCCACTCCGGTATCCCATGGTGAGGGCAAGCTCTCAACAAATTCCTATACCTATCCCAAGCTTCGCTCAAACTCTCCATCTCGTCTTGTCGAAAAGTTTGAATTTTCGTCCTCAATTTTGCGGTTTTGGATGGAGGAAAATACTTGTCAAGGAAGGCTCTTTTGAGGTCGAGCCATGTGTTGAAGGTATTTGGAGGGTGGGAGTTTAACCAACGTTTCGCACCATCCCTCAAAGAGAATGGGAATAACATGAGTTTGATCGTATCATCCTCAACCTCGTTTCTCTTCATGGTCTCACACTTCCCCTTAAAAGTGAGGAAATGCATGTAGGCATCCTCACTAGGCAACCCATGGAAGACATCTTGTTGGATGATACCGATCAAAGCCGGTTTTAAGTCAAAGTTGTTAACCCCAATGTTATCATGATTGATGGGAGAAGTGGCCGCATTTGGGTCCATTCGATTATGATCCCCAACCGTAGCCATTTCAAAAAGGGTGTTTTGTGGTTCAAGATGGTCTATTCATAGTTCAATTTGTGGAGGGTTTTCTTGTGGCAAGATTTCTTGTGAGGAGTTTTGAGGTTCAATTTGTGGTTGTTGGGTAGTGTAGTTGTTGGCAAGGGAGGTATCAAGGGCCCCAACCCTACTTTGAGCCGCCAATTTCCTTTTAAATCTCAAATAGCACTCCGGTTCGGGAATGAGAGGTAGAAGATCTTGATTAACAAACCTATGCATCAACAAACTCACGAACACATAAAATCAAGTGCACGAGGCACTTGGGAGGGAATAAATCACAACAGCCAAAAGTTACAAAGTGACAAAGACTAGTCATAAGATCTAAACAAAATCAATATCAATCACTAAACAACACCGTCCCCGGCAACGGCGCCAAATTTGACACGCCTAAATCTAGTCTAAGCGAGCCTAATCGTCCTAATATAGTTTTAGGGCCGAATCCACGAGGACGGGGATGATTGTCTATCGAATTTGGTTGGGATTTTAGTCTAGACTAATTAAGGTGAGAGAATTTACCTAATGAATACTATTAAATGACTATTAAGCAATTAAAGTCGAAAACTTTGGAAATAAAACCCTTTAATTAGGGAGTTAGGGGTATAAATGGGGTTCATGCAACAAAGATGAAATCTTTAATTAGGAGGGATTAACAATGAGATTGATTCATGCCAAATAAGGGATAACAATTGATTAAAACCCTCTCAAGTACTTAATCTAATTCCCGATTAATCAATTAAACCATTCTCATGCAATTAAACAATTAATCCTACCTTCTTATGCTTAATTGGGCCTCAAATCTCTTATGTTGGCCTAATTAGTGGAAGATATAACTACCCAAGTGTACATCCAAGGCAATCATGCAATTAAAATCATAAGGGTAACAATTTGGGCACAAATCATATGATTTACATAACAATAAGCTAATTCCCCACATAAAGATACTACCTTTGTCACATTTCCCACACCCCCTAACAATAAAACTATTCACACATCATTAAATTAACACTAATCACAATTATTAGGATCCTAAACATGATACTAAACATGAGAATTATATAAAGACTCAAACTTGTAAGACAAATCTAACTAATTTACTAATAATCATGAGTTAACAATAATTAAAACAAAATAAATGACAATAAGTAAAAGGGAGAAATACTTGTTACCCAAATGAAATCATAAAGAGATGAAGTGAATGAAACAAGACTTGAATTATATTAATACTAAATCTTGAGAATTGTTGTAGAAATATTGAACAAAATCTAAATGAAAATGAAAGAAAAATAAAGGTGGAGAAAACAAATCTCAAACTAGGAGAGCGAGAAAAAAAAGAGTAAAATCAAAAGTGGCTACACAATTAGGGTAGGTGACCTTATATAGTTGTACAAAACGACAAACGAGAAAACGTGTTTAAAAGCAAAACTGGGCATCCACTTGGTCATCCACTCGGCGAGTGGAGTATTCCGCTCGGCCGAGTGGTTGTTCGCTCGGCGGGTGTGAGCCTGCGTGCTCAACACTCGGCAGCTCACTCGGTGAGTGGAGCGCCGAGTGGACGAGCTCTTCTTCTCCTTTGCTCCTCTTTTCTCGTCTCTTGCGCTTCGGGTCCCGTTCCGAGTCTCTTTTCCGCTCCTTGGCTCTTCTAATGCCTCGGGTTCCGCTCCAACGTGCTCCGTAGAAGTACCTACAAAAGCCAAAATAGACCGCAGAACCCGATTCCACACAAAAGTAGGAAAAATACATATGATTTGCGAAAATGGCATCAAAACGAGTCAAGCCCAACATAAACATTAAAAGAGCGGAAAAACAACGTGAAAACACCAATAGTAGGGGACGAGACCACCATAATCCACACGAGAAAAGAGGCAAATGAACCGTATATCATTATTCTATAAGTCTGTTTTTTTTTTCTTCTAATTTGTGTGTTTTTTTATGTATAAACAATTGACCACAAACTACGAATAAAGGCAGTTTTTATATGTTGGAATGAAAATGATCTTATCCACAACCTGCGAATAAAGACATTTTTTATATTTTTAAATGAAAATGATCTTACTGCATCTTACTATGAGCTATTTATGCGTCTAGAGTTAATGAAATCTTATTAGAGTTTTTGGTGAATAAAAATTCCAGTTGTGAATAGATAAAAAAAACATTTATAAGTAAAGGAAGATAGTAATTCCATATATGCAATTATATGGTAATTATGAAATGGTAAGATAATACAAAAGAACTTTCTTTTGGGTTAAGAAATGATTAAATTTAAACTTGCCTTTATTGTAAACTAGTTGTTGGGCCGCGCGCGTTTCGCTTCCTGTATTTAATCGGCATCACTTTGTCCTCCGAATTCATGGTGTGTTTGTGTGGATCGTAGTCAATTTGGCAGCGCACAAAAAATTGTGTTTCAAGAACTCAAAACTTAGTCATAACGTTATTGGCCTCCCAACATTATTTGCGCTAGTGATTGACCGACAGTGATAGTGTCATGCGTGTATTGATTGTAGTTCTATGGACATGGAGGAGTGTTTTGATTAACCTCTACCGTATAGCCATACAAGTATACAATATCGAGTGAGCAACTTGAGATTTGTTAATAGCATTAGGCACGTAACCTCAATGATGAAATGTTAGTTTATTGCAATTAGAACAACAAAATGGGTGTCATTCGCTAAAAATGCATGATATGTCATTGCAAAAAAGAATCTCAAGTGTACTACAAAGATTTGGCTAGTTGCAAACATGTGACCCGTTTAACTTGTCGGGTGTAGTTGCAAATTGGCTCTATATCATTTTCCTCTTGAAGTCGAGATCTATTCAAGGATTGACCATTTGAGCAAATCGGAAACAATCGGTGATAAAGTCGAAGCATAACCAGTTTTTGCCTCCTTTTATTAGAAAATTTCAAAGTTAAATAAACTCAATTCCAAAAAATCACGTATATTCGGCTAAAACATTAGAACGATGTAAGTATACAACATACATAGAGCCGAATACATTTAGGTCGTGTCCGAAATAACTAAGCGAGCGAACAGGTTGAGCACTTGAGGTCGATCCCTCGTTGATTAGTTCAGGATCCCTTGTTGATTAATTCAGCAAGATGCCCCTTTTAAATGATCACATGTCACAATCTCTTTGAAGTGATACCCCCTGCAATAGATAGCAATACTTCATTTTGCTTGGTAACCAATACATTATCATATAAAAATTCTCCAATAGTTTAGGTTCATAATAGAACTATTAATCCAACTACATGTATTTGTAAAAAAAAAAAACAAAAAAAACACGACAACATAACATCTATGATTCCAAATCTTAGACAAACCAAATCAAATCTCTCTAGCTAGATCGAACTTCACATTGTAAATTCAAGTGCATAGATGCAAAGGCTACTGAACTGAGCATAGGAGTTATGTGAAGTGTATCACCGTCACGCCAAGTTTGCATTAATCTCACATCTCACCGTCAATATGCAAAGTACACCATGTCACCACCATAGCAATGTGTCTCAATCACAAAGCCCTTTCTAGTTCTTGGTCAATGATTAAAATCTTTCTTCTAACATTATAACTTAATTAGTCGTTGCATATTCATTTTCAAAATATTTGTCATTCTTTATAAACAAAAGTACTAAAGTGTTCTTAATATTCACTCTTACGACTCCAATCCACAACTCTATACCCTAACATGAAAAGTAGCTATCTCTCCAACCACCAAAAACAGGTAGTTTCACCAAAAAAAAAAGTTACATTTTACATATCCCGAATCCTTGGGATGTGCGTTCATTCGAGCACCAAATGTTATAATTGAACTTGACTTATGTCAATGGGAAATTGGGGACATAAACCAGTGACCTAAGAACGAAACCATCATGTAAGGTAATTAGCATGCAGTCCAATAGTATTTAACTAAACTTTGAAAAATAAATATGCAAAAAGTTCACATGCGGTTGAGGTCAGATGTATAGTCATTGCTAAACTCCATCACAAGGTCTTCCTCACTCTCTTACACCCCCCAACACTATATCACTCTATTCTAGGAACTGGTGTCCCTCCTGACTCCCTCCACCACCCCTAACATGTCCTAATTTACTACCTCTCACTCGATGGCGAATCTTTCCTTCCCACCACTATAGATCTCTCTTGACATCCTCCTTAACCTCCCTTCCCGTTCATTTGTTGTCATCTTTTCGTATCTCTTTCACCCTTTGCTTATTCTCTTCTGCCTTACCCATGTTTATTTATATTTCCTTTTCCAAAGCACTTTTGCCTTCCCTCACTCTCTACATTATCTAGATTTCACGCTCCTTCACTCCCTAACTTCCTCATTGCCCTTCCTATCTGCCTTACCCCCTGCTACTACCCCGTCTTTTTCGCATATCCTATCTGACCCCCCTCCTAGTCTAAACCAATCCACGTTTAACCCTTCTTTTTACGCTTCCCCCTCCCCCCAACCTCTTTCTTTCTTTTTGTTTCCCTTTCCATAACACTTCCCCCTTCCTTCCTCTCTTGAACATCTACTTTATGCTCTACCTTCCCCCCTGTTTCACTCTCTACCTTCTAGAGTTCGGTATTTCCGCAATTTTCAGCTTTCACAAACTCGCACTCGATGACGAACCAAAAAACATTGTTTGACCATGCTCTCCCCCTCCCTCCTTCCCTCTCTCTCTCTCTCTCTCTCTCTCTGTATCTCTCTCTCCCTCCCCCCTGCCTCCCTCCCTCCCTCCCTCCTTTGCCCCCCATCCCATGTATATTTGTCCTCTCTCCCACCTCCATCACCCCTTATACTCTTTTGCCTTTCTGATGTTTTTTACATTTCCTTTATCAAAACACCTTCTAATTCTCTTCCTCTCATCATCATTTGCTTTATACTCTAGTTTCCCCTCTCCTTCACTCACTATCTTCATCACTGCCCTTACTAACCTATCTCAAACCAGCCTTCACCCTCGTTTATACCCCCGCTCTCTACCGCTTGTTTTTTTTTTCTCGTCCTCTATCTCAAACCCCCCTCCCTACTCATCTCTTTTCATCCTTTCTTTCCACCCCCCCCCCCCCCCCTCTTTCGACCCTCTCCATATTTTATTTAATCTTCATTCCCTCTTTTTAATAATGCTTCCCCAACACATTCCCTTCTCTGTTTTCTATTCTCATACCAAAAACTTGACCCCACCCAACTCTTATCTGAGTTATCTATGTTCCTTCCTCCTTACCCCTCGTCCTTTACCCACCTCCCCTTTCTATTCCCTTCTACTTACCCCCTCCCCGTGTCTTTGTTTCAACCTTCCGCTATATCTAGTATACGAAAACCTTTTTCTCCCCTTCTCCTCCCCATCTTCTCATGATGTTTTGTATTCATTGCATCATATTTACTTTGCCTACACATTCTCTCTCCCTCCTAGGCGTGCTTTCATTCCCTCCTTATTACTATGTCTCTCTATTTCTATCTCTATCTCTATCTCTACTTCTATCTCTATTTCCATTCCATTCCCTCTCTCCTATTGATACTCAATGTCTTCTCGGTTGTCCCATGCAATTTTCATACTCAGATTGAGAAAGAAAAGATACATACAAAAGCGCTTGAACTCTATAGAATGCACCAAACAAATGCAAAGAGTTCCCCAACAGAATGAGATTTAATCTACATGTATGAGTTAAGAAGCACTCTAAGAGCTCACCAATAACAATGTTTTATTGAAAGTATATCCAGGTAAGGATAAGATTCTCATCTAAATAAATAAAAACAACCAAACACACGTGATCAAACCATAATATTTTAAAATTTGTATAAAAGAAAGACAATCCTCCAACTGCTGAAATAAATTTGCATAAATTGCTTCATCAATGACGCCCCCAAACAAAGCTCTTTTGTTTCCTTTGCTATTTGACATTATCTTCTGCTAATGAGTAAAAATAGAATTAAATCATAAGAAAGCGCTCAAGTGAGAAGAATTATAGACGAAAATGATGAACAATGTGGCCTCATGTAATCGTCTTCTGAGATTAAGGCTTCCACGGTGAATAATTCCCTATTTATGAAAAACACAAATATACGATAACTAATTCAGGAACTTCTCTTATGAAATTTCAAAGGAAAGCGTCAGAAATTCTTTTTTCGGGCAAATCTCTGGCGAAACTTTACCTTTTTTTTTGCATTTTTAAGAATTTCCACTTATATTATGCACCTCGTAAGGAGAGGCTGACAGCAATCGCAAAAAAAATCTTAATATGTTATGGGATCGATTTTTGAGTGATGAGGGAAGTCGTATGGCATGCCTAAAGCAGAAATACCAGATTTCATAGTTCTCTCTATCACTCAAAGCCATTATTCACCAATGAAGCTAAAGATTAGAACAATAAACTTCAGAAAAAAGAACAATGAACGATGTGGCCAAAAATTCGCAACACAAGTTCACTTGATAACATCACTGCACGTTTACAACAAAGACATCCAACATCTATTTCTAAGAGAGGGTCGTACCTTTACGAAAGTGGAATCTTAGAAACTTTACGAAGGGTGCAAATAGATCCCCTGATAACCAATCAGAAAAATAAATTAGGAGAAGAGGGATATATTGACATAATATGAGCTTGATCAAGAGAACAAACGGCATCTTGAAGTCCAGGCAATCCTCCAAAATCCACTGGTTAAACCCCTTCCCAAAACTCATCATCAATGACAGTAAGCAGAGCTGCAAAATTACATGCAGTAAAATCATCAAGTAAAATTTGAACAAGCTTAGGGAGAAAATACGCTATAGAACAGCATAGTAGATTGCTGAAACTGACACAAAACAAGCACACAATGCACTCCCACTTAGTTTCCTGGTATCCTAATTTACTCGAATAAGAATGGATTCTCCTAACTTGAGGAACATGATAAGCAGGACAAAGTACAGTCAGATCAAGCGAGCGTGAATAGTATACGTATCAGAACATGAATATAACCACAATTCAGAATATAAAAACGAAAAATCACTTGTAGCGCAGCCGAAGACAGTGACCGCCTTCTCGCCAAAGAAGAGTGTCCACTAATTGTTGAACTTGATGTCGAGCTTCCATTAACCGTGATTCGGGAACACTGCCATGCTTGAGCACGAAGGTCAGCGGTCTGCCATCTAGAAACACAAGCAGCTAAATAAGTAAATCTTACATCACAACGCAAACACGACGACTCACTTTGCATCTAACAATAAACTACTAAAAGCAAAAATACCGCATCACAAAAAGCTAAATACTCCACCTAATAATAGGCCACCTCTGGTAGGTACAACTTTGAGGCTGTCGAAATCACCACTTGAGTCGGTGGACGGAAGAGGGAAAGGAGAGTGGTCCTCCGAACATCTGAAAACCAAGAAAATGCAATCAAAATCAATGAAACCAACAATCATTGCTTATAATGAACATTTCCGGATTAATTACACTGAATGAAAATAACGCGCCTAAAACACAACTAAGTTTAGATCAGAAGTGCTTGGAAAAATTAACGCTAATAAGAAGATATTGCACCTGACTTTAGCTTGTGATGATTGAAAAAGTTCAGCTGCGCACATCGCCGAAGACATGCAAAAAAAGAGACAATCAACAACATCCATATTCTACAGGCCTAGGATCAATGACCGAACAAATCTGAATTCTCACTTTTAAAGAGAAAGGACGATCATTTTTTTTTTTAACGAAAGGGCAACAAATTAAGCCCATCAATTACACGGCAGATAAGGAGAATATAACACAGACAAATCGGATCATATTCTAGAAAGTAACAGCAGAACATTATTAGGAACCAAAACAAATAATCTTTCTGGCTAAATTCAAAGGAAGAGGACTTACTAACAATATCCTAGCGATCAGCGTGAGCAAAAGCCCCAAATGGCACGCCCGAACATATCACAAGCAATTGACAATTATTCCTGCTCCCTGCAATGCACCAATTTAATCATCACATTGAACAAAAACACAAAACCTCATTTTAGAATAAAAAGAAAAGTAGAGAAATTTTTTAAGATATTGATAAAAAAAACAGGCACTGCACAAATCTACACGAGAAACGGAGAAAGATGTATAGAATGCACACAAAACAGGAACAATACTAAACCCTGAGAAAAATAAAACACGGAGATTAGTCTTACACAAATCAGTCTTAAGGTAAGGTATTACAAGAAAGCGAATAAAATTGGATGGTTGAGATGAAGAAGACGTGGTTGTGCCAAAGTGCTTTCATTTGGTTCAAAGCTCCATTTCAATATCAAACACATACATCAAGCTCCATTTCAGTAGCGAAATGCCAGAATCCACCAAAATCAAAACCTATGTCATCTTTGTATCCTAAGCTACACTACCCATTGCATATGAAACGACATCACACAAACTCTCAATCCAAAAAACACAGTTCAGCTCCATTTCATCCAACCCCCCCCCCCCCTCCAAAAAAACACATCAGTACCCAGATCGCATTAACCATATACTATGAATCCGATATCACCAAAGCAAAGAAAACGCCAACCCAGGAGAAAAAAAAAAAGCAACCAATTCACAATCTTGAAAAGGGGGCAGGTAGAGAGGAAATAACTCACATTTTCGAGAGCAAGTACCAAGGAAAGCATAAGCAAAGCGGCGACTCTTCGAAGGTGAAAACTACGGCGAGCGTATCTCACACACAAAATGTGCGTCTTGTCCCCTCCTCTTGTAGAAACCCCATGTTTAATTAATCGAGTAAACTACCATTTCATTATCATCATCATACTGATCAATCGATCAAATTATAAAGGTAACAATCTATTGAGTTACCTGAGCGTTGAAATAACCTTAATTCAAAGAGCATAACAAATCACCTAACGAAAATCAAAGATGAAGGAACAAAACATGAAGCCTAAAGAATCCCAAACTGGTGTAATATAGCTTCAAAATCACACACCATAGCCAATGAGTTGTTCCAAAACCTAAAGTTATGTATTTACTCACAAATTACAATTTAATATAACCAAAAGTTCATGAAAAAATTCGAAAAAAATTCAACTTCTATTTTTTACCTTGGCAGCTCTGACGAGACCCTTTCACCAACAGAACTGCTGACGACTTTGATCTTCCTCATAGGGTTAGCAAGCTTCTTATCCGACGCCTGCAGTTTTTATATAAAATAATTCGTTAAACAATCATAATCAATGAAAAATTTGGCTTGATTAAACCCAGCAATACTAAGCTCATGAGTCGTAAAAACGGAGAAAATCAAAGTAATCAAGATTGAAAATAAAAATTACAAATAAATGGAAAGATGATAAAACAAATCAACAATCACAATCCGAATTCGAGAAAGAGGTGTTTACCTTGAGGATTAAAACCCTCGAGGGAGTGAACGATCTTATTGAAATCTAAATTTTAGAAACAATCAAGATCTGAAAATAGAGCAAACCACATAAAATCAAACCAACAATCACCAAAAAAAAAAATCAATCAAAGCAACAAAATCAGACCAAAAATCACAAAAAGAAAGATAATAAAAATTTAATATAAACTCACAAGCTTCTCGTGAATCGAATCGTCACAGCTCTGTGAAGAAGACAAATTGTAATTAAACAATACAAAACTTCAGCTTCACAACATAACACCCTTCGTCTTAAAAAGACAGTAACACAAAGGAGATGAAAGAAACAAACTTTAATTTATCAAAGCCCTCAAAAAGTAAATTTGATTGTTACAATAAACAATTAACATGACAAATTCTATATAATAAGCTCAATTAATTAATTGATTAAGCCAAGCAAGAGAGGGGAGAGAGAGAGTTGAGAGCGGAAAGAGTTGACGAAGCCGCAAATCAAACTCAGCACATTAAAGAGGTCAACAATCAAAATTAAACCAACCATTATCAAAAATAAAATCGATCAAACCAACAAAATCAATCAAACAAAAAATTACAAAATCAATCAAAAACAAAATCAAACCAACAATCAGTAAAAAACAATCAACAATCACTTACCAAGAAAATCGAGAGACGCGGGATGAGAAGCCGAAGGAGAGAGAAAGATAATAAGAGTGAGATAAAGAATGAAAGGAGGCAACCAGGAGAGAGAAAGCAAGAGCAGCTAATAAGGGTTGAACTGACCTCGGCTTCATCTGGACCTCTCGTTCTTCATACCACTGTTCATTTTCAACAGTGAACGTTGCATTTCATTTGGAAGAAGGTCGCGTTTTTCAAAAAAACCGTGCGTTCCAAGAAGGATTCCCTGCGTTTTTTGGCGTTACTATTCATAAGGTGAATAGTAGTAGGCTTAGTCATTTTTAAAAGGTAAAGAGATTTGTAACCATAAAAACAGATATTTCATCCTTTGAGTCCTTTCCAAAAATGTATAAGGTATTGGTTTTTGATTTCGCAAAAAAAAAAAAAAAAAATTAAAATAAAATAGACTTTTATACTTAAAGTCGCACTCATTTGGTTGGTATCTACTTTCATAATATTATAGTTTTGTTATTCTGGACTTTTTTTTTCATTTTAATGTCTCATCTCCAAAAATGATATTGAAACATATTTTGGAATAGAGAACATTATAATAAAATATATATTGTCATCATCATTGTAATATTTTTTTGCATATTATTATTTTTGAAAATTTTCTGACCATTTACATTTTAAATCAATGCATCTTGATAGATTAGTGTTAAAAGCTTCTTTGTGTAAATCTGGTGAATTCGATAACCATACTTCTCCAAAATCTCAGATCTCTTTTATTGGAAGGAAGTTTTTAAATGTAGGTGAAGGAATTGAATGTGTAATATGCTCGTGTTTGACACGCTTTTTGGCTTCTTTTTAATGCTATTTTCGGATGTATTATTGGTTTTTATGTTGTAATTCTCACAGAATTGATTTATGTGACTTATGTGAGAAAATGGCTATTTAGAGCCAGTTTGTTAGACTTTAAGTTCCCAAATTATGGAAGCCAATTTGAGCGAAGACGAAGGAAGGATTAAAGGTTCGAAGAACATGTTTGGTGTGCACCGCGGAAGATTGAATTATAGTTTTGTTATCTTTTGCTTTTTATTTAATTTTTTTTTTCATTTTAATGTCTCATCTCCAAAAATGATATTGAAACATATTTTGGAATAGAGAACATTATAATAAAATATATATTGTCATCATCATTGTAATATTTTTTTGCATATTATTATTTTTGAAAATTTTCTGACCATTTACATTTTAAATCAATGCATCTTGATAGATTATTGTTAAAACCATTTTATTTTAAAAATGGTATAATCAATAGAATATCAACCCACCTTAATTAGCTTGACACTATGAAAAATGATTATGTCTTTGTCAATTATAATCGAAACGAAAATACCTAGAAATTGAAACACAACAAACGAACAATGAAAACCATGAGAATCAAAACCAAAATTATCTTAAAAAAACAAAGGTAGTACGAAAAAATGTTCTTGCCTAGCGTGAATGATGAACAAAGTTGTAAAAATGGGTGCGCCACCATGACGACGATGGTGATAGCAGAAAGAGACGAAAAGATCCAAGGATTCGAGGTTGAAGATCCAAATCTGATTCAAGTGAGCAACCACAATCCCTATTCACGTCAATAGGTGGATGTAAGAACACAAGTTTGAAATTAATTTTTCAATTATCAAACAAAGCCCCAAATATATAAACCCTAGAGCATATTCCTATTGACAAACCCCAAATTGTAAACCCTAATTGACAAACCCCCAAATCAAAAACAGTAATTGACAAACCCCAAATTATAAACCCAAATTCACAGCCCCAAATCATAAACCCTAATTCACAAAGCATCAATCACAAATCCCAATTCACAAAGTTTAACATCTGAAAAAAACACCTAAAACTTGCTTAAATTCATAAATATAATTATTGATTTGTACATACGTTCATATACCAATTATTGATTTGTAAAAGGGAGGATTTTGTGCCGAAAACTAGTGAAAAAATCGTACCTCGAATTCCATTCCTGATATGGCGGCGACTTGAGAATGAGAGTGAGAGACGATTTCATGTCGAAAACGAAGAACCTTGATTCGCAGAAGAGAGAATGAGAGTGAGAAAGAAGAGAGAGAAGATGTTCTGCGAAATGAGTGAGTGAAACTGTGAAAGGAGGCAGTTAATTTATTTTATTTTTTTAATTGGGCCAAAACGTTTTTAAGGAATCATTTTATTGTGGACCGACGCCATATCCTCAATTTGGACGTCAGTTCCTTTATACAACCGATGCCAAAAGTCTTTCTATATATGAACCGCGCTGGAATATCTCCATCTTTTGGCGTCGCTTTTTACTAACAACCGATGCCTTAAATAATGTTAGGCGTCGGTTTTAGAAGAACCGCCGCCTTAAGGTGACACCGTATTGTGTTTTTCTACTAGTGCAACTTCTTCTTTGTACACCATTTTATAACCTCCTCTGTTGGAAATCTTAGCTTGGACCATTTTCTGACTTCTGCCATATATCTCTTGCTATATTGGCATTTGAAGAACAAATGTTCATGAGATTATGTATCCGCTTGGCAGAGGATACACAAATCATCACTACACACACCAATCATTTTCAATCTGTCTTTGAGCTGCAATTTTCCCACCATTGCTAGGCAAGTTATAAAAGATGCTCTGGGTACTGTATGTCTTACCCATATAATTTGACCCTAAGCAACCTTTGGATAATCTCTTGCTAGCCACTTATACCCTTCATTGACAGAGTATCCCTTTGCATTTCCTGCCCATACACCATTGTTGAACCCATTCTTCAGTTTTTCTTTAACTTGACAAAAAAATTCCAGTGCCACCTTGCATCTACGTAATTCCATGTAAACGATTAACCTCTTTGAAGTAAAGTTCAGCTACGTTGGATGTATCATCAGTCTTATGGCAATCTATGAAATGTGTAATTTTTGAGAATCGATTAACAACTACCATAATAGAATCCTTACCTCTTTGTGTTCGAGGTAGTCCTACAATGAAGTCCATACTCACACCATCCCAAGGTTATGTTGGAACTAGTAGAGGAGTGTACAATCCTTAATGGAATGTGCTTTTTGCCTTTTGACAAGTACCACAATGACTAATAACAGCATGTACATCATTCACCATATTGGGCCAAAAGAAGTGTTCTTGAAACACTTCCAATGTCTTGTTAATACCAAAGTGACCAGCTAACCCACCACCATGGGCTTCTCGAACTATTAATTCTCTTGTTGAACATTTTGGAACAAATAGCTTATTACCCTTGAAAAGGTAACCACTTTGGAGAGAATAGACTCCACTAGCCTTACATTCTCGAATTATGTTAGCAAAATCACCATCATCCTTGTAATAATCTTGTAACAATTCCAACCCAAGTATTCTAGAAGCAAGTAATGTAAGTAAAGACCATCTACTAGAAAGAGCATCAACAACTACATGCATTGCTCTTCCCATCCTTATACCTTGAAATAGAGGTAAAAGATTGCAAAAACTCAACCCATTTAGCATGTCTAGTATTGAGCTTATGTTGGTCATGGATATACTTTAATGCTTCATGATCAGTGTGTAGAACAACGCTTAGGTCTAAGATAATGACTCCAATGATCAAGAGCTCGTACTAGCATAGGACTCTTTATCATATGTGGAATAATTCAATCTAGCACCTCCCGATTTCTCACTAAAATAAGCAATTGGATGTTACCTTGTACAAGTACAACACCAATTCCCGTTCCACAAGCATCACACTCAACTTCAAACACTTGATCAAAATCAGGTAAAGCAAGAATAGGAGCCTCACACATAAGCTGTTTGATCAATTCGAATGCCTCTTGGGCTATTTCTGTCCAAACAAACTCACCTTTCTTCATACACTCAGTGATTATTGGACTAGTAATGGCACTAAAATTCTTAATGAACCTCCGATAGAAAGAAGCTAGGCCATGAAAACTTCGAATCTCAGTTAAAGAAGTAGGCGTATGCCATGACTTGATAGCTGCAACTTTAGATTGATCCTTTGAAATCCCATCACATGAAACTACATAACCAAGAAAAGTAATATACACTAGGTAACATGAAATAGCACTTTTCCATCTTACCATATAGTTTCTGCTCTCTTAGCTTCTCAAACACTCGTCGGAGATGCTCTATGTGCTGGTGGTTCTTGCTATATATCAATATATCATCAAGATACCCAACAACAAATTTGCCTAAAAACGACTTGAGAACCTCATTCATTAGACGCATAAAAGTACTAGGAGCATTACAAAGACCAAATGGCATTACCAGCCACTCGTATAACCCATGTTTGGTCTTAAAAGTTGTCTTCCATTCATCCCCTTCCATAATTTGTACTTGATGGTATCCACTTTGCAAATCAATCTTCAAAAACACCTAGCTTGGATCCACACAACTAATTAAGCATATCATCACGCCGTGGCATAGGAAATCTGTATTTGATAGTAATGTTATTAACTGCGCGACTATCAATATACATTCTCCATGTACCTTCCTTCTTTGGTACTAGAAGCATCAGCACTGCACATGGACTGATACCCTCTCGCACATATCCGAAGTTGCTCAACAATTTGGCGTTGCATCTCTTTAGTTTCTTCGGGATTACTTCTATATGCAGGCTTGTTAGGCAAAGGAGCACTAGGCTGTAGATCAATTTGGTGTTCAATGCCCCTAATAGAAGGTAAACTAGGTAGTACATCATCGGGAAACACATCCACAAACTCTTCTAGCAAAGGCTTAACCTAAGGGTTAACGACCTTCTTTCAGTTTCTGTCACCTCCTTAGAGTATAGAACAAAAACCGGTTTCTCCATCCTCAATTTCCTTGTTCATACATGCCTGATTCAGAAACAAAGTCTTAGGCATAGCATCATCTTGTTTTGCTGTGAATATACTAGGTGGGAGTGGAGTTAGAGCAATTTTTTTCCCCTTTAGTAACAACATGCACATTCTTCCTACCATCATGCTTCACATATCTGTCAAATTGCCAAGGCCTACCCAATAACACATGACATACATCCATGGGAATAATATCACATACAATCTTATCCCTATACACATCACCAATTGAAAACGAGATAAGAGCTGAGCTTGTTTACTTACCTTCACCATGTTACCCTCCTTAAGCCATTGGAGCTTATACGTCTTTGGATGCTTGTGTGTGGGTATCTTTAGCTTTTCAACCATGGTACTAGCAGCAACATTCGCACAACTACCACCATCAACAATAAGCTTGCAAATTTTACCTCCAACAATGCAATTGGTATGGAAAATTTGCTCTCTTTGCAGATTATCTTCTATAGGTGATATTGAAAGTGTAAAACTAGTGTCATGACCAAACAAGAACCCCCCTGTGTCCGGATTTGCAGTCAAGATTTCCATGTCATCCTCATCACTTTCAACATTAACCTCATATTCCTCCTCATCATCATACGCAGCAAATTCTTGCACCTCCCGAAGAGTCAAAGACCTAGCATTCGAACATTCAGATTGGAAGTATTCATAGTCCTTACACTTAAAACATTGTTTCCTTGACTTAGGGTCAAATTGAGCTACGCTCTTGCTCTTATCTTGCACAACCGGACCCTTGCTTCCACCACTCTTACTTGTTTCAACCCTAGGCTGTTTAGGTTTAAATTGAGTGAACCTAGAAGTAAGAGAAGTATAAGCCTTGGATCTGATTGTACCCTTCTTCTTTTGCAACTGTTTGTCACACTTTAAAGCCAATTTACAAGCTTCCTCAAAGGTAACAACAGGTTGCAATTCTAGCATGTCACCTATGTCGGTTTCAAGACCACCAATAAAACGAGCTACCATTTGTTCCTCTCGTTCTTGCACATCACAAATCATACACAACTTCTCAAATTTGAAAATATAATCTTCAATAGATGAGTTACCTTGTTTGAGGGTCGTCATGCGTTTATACTTCTCCTGTAAGTAATCTGATGGTACAAATTTCTTTGTAAGATGTTTCTTGAGTTTCTCCCAAGTTTTCATCTTTAATCAAAGATCTTATGTATATAATCCTTTCCTACGTATGTAAGTCTACCCAAATCCTGCTATTGTTCTAGGTACGTCTTGCGGAGCATGAACACATGATCTGATGAAGATGAACTTGAACAGTGAGAGGCAACTGCATTGCAGACTTACAATGAGCTTCTGGAGTTTAAGATGGTTTTGCAAAAGGTATGGCACATAATACTTGAGTCTTTGATACGTGGGAGTCATGTGACATCATATTTGTATCCAATTATGAAATGGGTATGACTAATTATGTGGATTTTCGAATATAAATATCTAAGTAGACATGGTATGTTTGTGCAGTAATTGAAGAACCATACTTGAAAGCCAAAAATATACTCCGCAATCGCACTTTCCAGCTCTTTGAATCAATTTATTGCTTGTGTTGCTGTGTATGTAAGGTCAGATCCGCACCCATTTTCTTCCTTCTTTTGCCTTGACTTTTTTTTAATATGTCCTAAGTTTAGGTGATGTGCGTTCTGGTTAAGGGTTGTTATTTGAATTTAGATTCTCCCCTAGATTTGCACTCTACTTTTCTGAACCTTTAATCTTAAAATAAAGAACTATCATTAATTTGAACTTCCGGCTTCCTGCTGTATTTCATTCAAATCATTCTAATGACATGTATGGAAGAGAAAATGATTCATTTGATGTGCTTTAAAAATATGTTGCAATACGCTAAATACGTGAGTTTCTTTGAAACTTTACTTTTTGAAGTCCACTTTTGTTGCAATCTATGTGACGATATAAATCTAATGTATATTACAACATGCGATATATCATTTGGTAACATATTTTAAATGCATAAATTTTCAGCAATTTCAAGACATTAACGTCGTACTCTCGGGAAGAAATTAACAAGGTTCGAGATTAATGGTCAAACTATTATCTTAATGTTTAGTTGGGCATAAATCGGGCACAACATTGTTGTTCTTTGCTGATGAGCTGTGTTGGGGCACACCAATAGTATTGTAAACTTGTGGTGGTACATAAAACTCTAGGAAAGAAATATGTATGGATGAGTTATGTTGGGGAATTGGAAGACACAGATAGAATGGAATTTGGTTGTTTGAATGAATTTTGATTGTCTTTGAGCAGGTTTATGTATTTTTGTCGGCTATATGTGTATTGCCCGGTGGAAATATGCTACAGGTTCGGAAAAAAAAAATTGCATATTTAGACGTGGGGTTTTCCCTACAAACACATGTCTATATAACATACATAGAAATGAGAGTTTTAAAAGACGGATGTCTATGCTCAGTAATAGACATGGGACTTTATTAAAGTCTGACGTCTATTAGAAGAATAGACATGGGACTTTTAACTAAATCCCATGTATAAGGTATGTATAGACGTCACATTTTTTAATAAAACCCATGTCTATAAAAGTGATAGACATGAGACGACTAAAAACCCATGTTTATCTGTTTTTAATAGATGTAGGCCAACTTAACGACGACACTATATCCGACGTCTATTATAAAAAAAAAAGTCCGACGTCTATGGTACCTTTTGTACTATTGCCGTATTTGCCCTTCTTCTGTCGTCCCACCCTCTTTTTGCTTCTTCATCAATTAAACACCATAGAAGCTTCATGGTTGCAGCTTTTCTCATCCACCCTCTAGGGGATCCTTTCTTCAACCACCTCTAGTACCAACAAAACGCACCCATCAATGAATTTGCCCCCACGCACAGTCATCGATGATCCGATCCACCCAATTAATTGTATGTTACCGGCAAAGGGTTTGGGTTGGTTTTTCCGGCGCCGCGATAGTAGCAACGGTAAACCCAACTATAAACCCTTTTTCGGCAACCCCCAACCCTTTTCTAATTTTTGACAAAAAAAGGGTTTAGCAATCCTCCCATTTATAGGGTGTCGATTAAGGATGTGAAGGTGATGCTGCGACCGTTAAGTCGATTAGGTGGGTATTATTTTTGTAACGGGTTTTCTAACGTGTGCCCAATGGGCACATGATAAAAACTCATTTCCTTCCTTAATTAATTGAGATTCTCACTTGAAAAAACAAATTATGGGATCTTATTGATTAAATCAAAAAAATATCACTTAATTAAGGAAATAAATGAGTTCTTATCATGTGCCCATTGGGCACATGTTAGAAAAACCGTTTTTGTAATGTTTATTATGGTGGCCTGGTTTGCAAAGGAGTATAAGATTGTACATGGAGGTTTTAAAATGGTATATGGGGGATATGGGATGGTATATATGGTATGCAAATGGTGTTAACTAGTGTTGTTTAAAAATTTATATGAAAATTCTAAATAGTAATATCGGGAATGTGAGATGGTATATGGTACGCTAGTGTTGTGTGTCGCAGGAGCAGGGCGTGGGGTTCGTATATGGACCGTGTGCATTGGTGTTGGTGATGCTCGTCGGAGTTGGAATGGTGAAGCCGATGCCATCCCCTTTTTCGGCAACCTCAATCAAGGCCCAAATGGGTTTTTCCTAGGGTGTCGCTGCCTTTGCATGTGGTGGCCGGATTCTGGGCACGATCTGGGGATTGGATGAGGTAGGTGAATACATGCAACTCATGACCTGGGATTGTGGGTAATGGAGGGGTGGGAGAGATGAGGGTAATTTTGTAAATGAGATAGCTGTCCTTTTGTCCTCTAGTACCCTATCTGAAGAATTCATCCAATAGCTACTGTACTATTAGGCTATCAAAGCTCCTTGGAAGTCGTGGCAGCGTGTGATTAGTATAGTAATCTTCGAGTTGGGGCGACTAATCTTTCGACCATTTTCCACCATAAATTTCAAAATATATATGTTGAAATAAATACAACTCATACAAGCATCACAAATTTACCGAATCACAGTTTTAAGTTAGGCCATATATACATACTAATACTCATCACCAAAACACAATTGTAGCTTACACAAGTTTCAGACGATCGACAAACACGTACTAAAGGTTTCTCTCATACCACATGCACGGATCGCAGCACAAAAGATGTACAGCTCATTATGATATATAATTCGTGTAATATATGTGTGTCTCACTCCGCTTTTCCAATCCCTTGAAAGTAAATAAGTAAATAGCCTAGCTCTAGGTGAGTTAAAACGAAAAAAGAAAAGAAAAATAAAACAAAAAAAGAAAAAAAAAGGTTAGAACTCTCCAAATTAAAGCATGGCAGTAATATTTTGTAGGCAAGACGTGTACGTAGAGAAAGCTTATAATAGACACTGCTACTTGACTCAAGATGTTTGAACTAAGTTAAAATATATGGTTTACTCCTACGAACCTTTCAAAAATCAACCATAAGGTGAGCTTCGTCCTGACATAGTTCCAATTGGTGTATGTCTTGGAGAAGGCCTATCTAACTTTGGCGAAGCCTCAAACTTCTGATGATCTCCCTCGCACATTATCGGCTTCGACTCGTATATCTCGGAGATAGAATCGATTTGTTGTTCAGTGCCTCGATCAATGGTCGGGGTTGCGATGTGTGTATCTCCTTTAAAAGGGTCCTGATGGTCTTGAGGCCCTAAGCAAGAGGTTGGCGGAGGTCCACCAAGGTCTTGAAGACGAAGATCGTCTGCCCAAATTAGAGGACACTTACCATTATTATTGACATTATTATTGTTATACATACTCTGCCTCTTCTTCCCTAAGCAAAGATTATCATTTGGAGCTTGCATGAAGTTCTCAAATGACGGGCGGTCCATGTTTTGGTGGACATCGAGTTGTTGATCGCCACCGTAGATGTTGAGATCTTGAAGAGATGGGAAATTCATTGGAGGAGGTGGAGAGCCGAATTCTTTGAGTGTTCCCCCTAGATGATGATGATCATCAGCTATTGGTGAAGAATTTCCCAACATGTGGTTGCTTTTGTAGCTTCCTGATGAAGCTGCCATGTTCGCCTCCCCTGCCAGTGTTTGGCACGCTTTCTCCAGTATGTTTTGCATGTACTTTCCTTGTGCCTCAATCCTTAGTTGCAAGTGCCTTTGAACCTGCCAAAATCCCAAAAAAAGTACATAAACAAGACACATTATGACTATGTAGTACTCTACTTTGGTGATCTTCTACTCCTTTATTTATGATATATATATTAATTACTAGTTTATCGATAAGTAAATACCACACACACATGGATATAGATGTTAGCTAGCTTAAAGGTGAGTATATAATAACATGCATGGTGGGATGTTGTAACCATGCACAAAGTTCAAATTATATTTCCATATTTTGTAAAGGTTCATTTTGATCTGTAGTACAGTTAAATCTTACCTCGAGTTGTTCTTGGAGTCTCCTTTGCACCTCCATTTGCATCCTGATTGCATCAGAAATGTGCACATTGCTGCTGCAATTTGTTTGAAAAGGAACTAAAAGCCATCAGTAACTAACACAACTAATTAGTAATATCCCCCCCCCCTCCCCCCAAGAAAAAAAAAACAATAACAAAAGAGGAAAGTGAAAAGAAGATGCCAGATAAAAAGATTTCGTGGGGGAGAAGGTGGTTGTTAAACAATTCAAGGTTACTTCCGTGAGAAGTTGCCTTAATAAAGTGATGTTTGAATGAGAGAGATCAGAAACTCGTCTTATGGAAAACAAGCATGGAATATATATATACACGTACTCATTCATACTACGCCCCATTAATCCGGATGATGAAGCTGTGTTCCTTTGAAGCTCCAAGCCAGATGCTGCACAACGAAATTAAGGATGACGACAAACAAATGACAACAATATTAAAATGCAACTAAGTAATTCGGAGACGAAAAATCGTTCATTAGAGATTATAAACCCTTGTCACCTCTCTTACCATCCTTAATCGATGGGTGATCATTGAATTCCTTATGAGGCTGCTTTCCCAGCCTAAACTTCTGTTCCACGATTAGAAAAAAAAACTTAAACAAGTTATAAGCAGGCTTTTGTATGTGAACATATATTTATGAAACATGTCATAAAATAGAAAAGATATACAAAAAAAAAAAAAAAAACAAAAAAAAAAACAATCAGATCAGAGAAACTCCAGAGCAACTACTTTATATGTGCAACTCATAAGGACAAAGCAGTGTTCACTTATGATATTATATTTCTAGAAATTCTCGAGTAGAAATCTAAACTAAATAACATTGCACTCATAATCAACTCTTCTTTCTTTTTGAGGGTTATAATCAACTCTTCTAATATTTAATTTCAGCTAAAAGAGTAAAATGTTAATATCAAACTGTGCTAATGATCGTAATAATTAGTGAACATTTCACAAGATATTAACTTTTTTTTGGACAACATTCACAAGATATTAACTTGATGAAATAAGAGAAGGAATAAATATTGCATGTACAATATGGTGCAAATGGAGCTAAGAAGTTATGAAAACAATTTTTAATAATATCAGGAAAAATGATAAAAAAAAAATGCCCTTTGATTGAGGAGTATATATATATATATATGATGTATGATACAAACCTGGAGATGGCTCTTGAGGTGATACAAAGTAAGACCTTTGACGCCCATAACTCTCATGATAGTCTTAGGAGTAGCCTCTGAAAAAGAAGTTAATCATCAAAATTAAAGACGAGAAAGAAAAAGATTAATTAATGAAGAAGTAGCTAAGCTAGCTAGAAGAAAGAGTGTGTAGTAGTTATTAGATAGTAATACATAAGGAGAGTATGTAGCCATGTAGGTACGTACTATCAGGGCCTCCGAGCTGAGTAACGGCATCGACAAAGCGCTCGTGGAGTTCGACGGTCCAACGGAGGCGAGGTTTGGGGTCAGTGGTGAGGACAAGACCGGAGTCATTTTGAACACACATGGAAGACCTTTCATTTGAGTTCATAGAAGAAGGCTTCTTAGGGTGGAACATTCTTTCCCTTCTTTCTCTTCTTTCTTTCTCCTTTTTTTTCTCTCTTTCTCTCACTGCGAATACGAGGAGATTCAAGAGGAACAAATGCGATGCAAATTGGGGGAAGAATAGGATGCGGTTTTTGAAGGGAGGGGCTGGTCCTAATTGCCTTTATTTTGTGTCTCCTCTCTCTTATGTGTGTATAGCCTTGGCAAAGTAATGGTTCCATGGAAACCCTTTTTATTTCTTTTACTCTATTTATTATTAGATTTCATTTTAATTAATTCTCTTTTGTTTAAAGAGTGGGGGGACAAGTTCACCCTTATCAAAAGATTAAGCTATGAATATCAAAAAGGGAAAAATCCGAGTGTTAAGGAGAAAAAGGAAAAGAGAAGGCCTATTATGCACTTATTATTACATGCAAAGCCTTCTCTGCTAAAGGATCCCTCTCTTTCTTTCATCCTGTTCCACATAACATCATCATGTGAGAATTGAGATAGCACTGTAATTTTGAGATTTGCTTAGTCATAAAAGCAAATTAATTCCCTCATTTTATTACAATTACAACATTATACTTCCTATGTCTATATATGAAGGAAACATTATAATTCAATCTCTAATAATAATCCCATCATGCGACTTTAACGTAAGATTTGGGTGCTCCTAGAAAAGTAAAATTCCTGTGTTAATCTTGATCAAATGTAATTTATGTCATTTAAACAAAAACAGTTTATAAAAACAATATAGAATTTCTTTGCCAAATAGACCCCTTGCTCCGTCGATAGATTACTCTAATATAATATTACATATATGTATTTAAAAGCCAATAATTTGGAGCGTATTCAAGACGTCGTCAAGTGAAAAAATGCACATAGAGAGTCCAATATCTGTAAAACTCTAACATAAAGGATTAAATTTATCTACATAAAACATTAATAAATACGAATCCAATATCTGTAAAACTCTCACATAAAGTATTTTGGAGCGTATCCAGGGCGTCGTTATGCGAAAAATGCACATAGAGAGTTCAAAACTGTAAAACTCTAACATAAAGTATTAACGGCAAATTCTCGTGGTGCCCCCGAACTATGTCGAAATGCGCATGGTGCCCCTACCTTTGAAACTTATACACCGCGGTGCCCCTGAACTTTGCACCTCTAGGCACGTGGTGCCCCTAAACCCTCATATTCACTAACGGCGTTAGCTTTTGGATGTTAAATGATGATGGGGTATACCATTAATGAAATTAAATAAATAAAAAATTGTAATTAATAACAAATAAATTACAATGCAAAATAAATAAAAAATTCTTCTCTACATCTTTTTCCTAGCACCCCCTACGGCCTACCCATCAGCCACCCTCCTCGCCGCCCACCACAACCTCACCGCCGACAACCCCAACCGCCTCCACTCTTCCCACCTTCACCACCAATGGGTCGCCCATGGCGGCGCGAACCCAGCAAGACCCCTCTTCGGGTCCGTCGTGCATCACAAACCACCCAAAAAAGCCCCTTAACTTAATTTTGTCTCTCCTAAACTTTGAACATCCACCCCGAAAAGACCCTCCCCAACAGCCGCGAACCTCTCGTACCGGTCGCCACCAACAGCCAGCCCCGATGGTTGGTTATACTGGGCTCGCGCCGCCTCGGTAGCAAGAGAGAAAATTAAGTGGTGGGGTTTTTGGGGTGGTTGTGAAGCAGGACGGTCCCAATGGCGGATTGTAATGGGTTCACGCCGTCGTGGTCGGCTCAGTGGTAGTGACGGTGGGAAGATTGGAGGCGATTCGGGTGGCCGACGGTGGGGTGGTGGGGGCGGTGGGGAGGGTGGGCCAAGGGGGTTGCTGGGAAAAAAAATGGTGAGAGAAAATAATTTTTGTATTTTTTTTCATTTTTCTTATCTACTAGTATTTGTTATTAGTTAATTTTTTTTTATTTAATTTCACTAATTGTATGCCACATCATCGTCTAAGATCCAAAAGTTAACTCATTTAAAAAAAAAAGATCCAAAAGTTAACGGTGTTAGTAAATAAGAGGTGACAAGGGCACCACGTGCCTATAGATGCAAAGTTCAGGGGCACCGCAAGGTACAAGTTTCAAACATAGGGGCACCACGAGCATTTCGACATAGTTTGGGGACACCACGGGAATTTGCCGAAGTATTAATTTTATCTACATAAAACATTAATAAATGCGAGTCTAATATTTATAAAACTCTCACATAAAGTATTAAAGCATTCTACATGAAAAATAACATAATCTACTATAATTTGGCCTTTGTATATTAGAACATTTCGATACATGTATCATTAATTTCGTGTCGAAATTTAATTCAATATAAAATTCATTCACACATATTTTTGAAGAGTTAAGTATAATTTTGAACGACAAGTTTAAGCATTTTGTGAAAAATACTTAAAAAAATTAAAAAAAAAAAAAATTATTATCTAAAGATAAAGTAATACTCTGTACAATACAATAATATAAGTGAGAGATATCTTAATTAACAAAAAATTAAATAATTTTTTCATGATTTATTTATTATTGAGATTAAGTAATTAATAAATAACTATAGGCGATTATGGTAAAGTGTCTCGTGCAAGGCACGGGCTTTTCACCTAGTTTTATATATAATTATTACTATAAAACTATAGAATTTTAATTAAATAAGCTACAATCTACCAAGATTATTTTTGTAAATTGAAAAAGTATATACTTAGTTTAACAAGGAAGGAAAAAAAAAGAGGAAAATTTCTTTCGGACAAAAAATAATCAAGCAATAATAGAAAGTCAAGCTGGAAATTTGACTTGGTTGGCCGGATTCTGGCATTTGGTAGGGTTTAGCAAATAAATTTCAAAGTTCGGTAGGATTGGGCAAAAACAAAAACTTAAGAAAAATGCGCAAAATATTGGTATCATTTCAAAAACAAAAACAAAAACAAACTTTCGGTTTTTAGTCTACTTATTTGTAGGTTAAGTTTCCCCGTTTTATTGGTATCATTTCAATGGTGCCTGTATTTGCTCATGCGCTCGGTGTATTTCATTTAATCGGAGTTTGGAGGTCAACATTTTGAGCAACACTAGTGAGATCGCTGCCCCAAAACTTATGAAGAAATTGGGAGATTTATATTTCCTACGAGTTCCTAAGAATGCCGCTTGTCGATGATCCCTGATAGATATTGTCTCAGCTGGCTTTGTGGGGATCTCGGCACGTACAAAGGGTAAACACTATTCTAATTAGCTTAGGGTGGTCTCGCTTAAGGGCCGGGGTTGAGTCAGACTATGGATGGTTAACCCTACCGATGCATCCTTTGCAATCATTTTACCTAACTTAACCGTGTTTTGCTGGGAATGTTTTTTGGAGATCATTTGCTCTCCTAGGGTTGTGGACATCAAGCAACATACATGTCGACGTTGGATTACAATCCAGAATCTTGGTTGGTAAGGAGGTTAACATTCGTCTAGTTGGCGCTGATGGCCAGCCTCTCTGCGCTGTGGAAGTGTTTATACTCATTAGATGGTAAGCGTGACGTGTGTGTCGATTTAACTGGCTCGTCGCCTTTGACTCAGTTGCAGTTACCTGATTTAGTGCTTGGGAGGGCGGTGTGTGAAGCGGCAAATCGGAAGCGTGCTAAGTATAGCTAGGCTAAGTGTGTTGTCTTGGGTTATTATAGCTTCCTTCCTTTCTATTTCCCCTCTTCATGGAATTTGGAGTCTGCGTTTGTTGCATGCTTAAGCGAACACAACAGTTATTTTTTACGCAAAATATCAGTACGCAGGCTGAATCTCACATGTTAACTCGGATGGTTTACTATAGGTAAATGTGTAGTATATTTGTACCTCTATAAGGTTGAACCTATTTAAAGTTAATTAAATTTGGTTTCAATACCATGAAGAGAGATTCCTATCAAAGGCATGGATAAATAATTTCAGTAAAACTATCTAGTAACCCCCTTTCAGATGGAGTTCCATCTATGGAAGCGAGTTTTAGTTTGGGTGGTAAATCCACTCCTTGACTATCCAAACTAAATGGTTTAGTTCAGATAGGTGCTAAATCCACCATGTTAAAGTTCTAGCTAAAATCATGACAATTAAGTGTCTATCTAGAATACATAATCGTACTGCCTAAGTTATTTGAATCCAATGTTAGTTGTGTCTGTCATCGACAGTTAAACTAACTAAAAATTTATTCGATCTAGGGATTTAAATGAGCCGAATCAAGCTTGAACTCTTTAGGTTCGAGCTTTAGCTCAGTCTCCTTGGCACCAAGCTCAAGCTCGGCTCAGACGACTTCGCCGAGCTCCCCATATCTTGGCTCGGGCTTGTGTAAGCAAGCTCAATCGTTTGTTTTTTTGTTCTCCGAAAAATTGTAAGAGATGCTACATAGCTGCCATTGATATAAAGAAGGCATTCACTTAGTGAGAGATTGACAGCGTAGAGGAATATGAGTATATGACACACCAAGTCCCCAACTTTAATTTGAGAATTTGCGAAGTAGGTGAAGAGCTACGAACCAAAAATTAAAAAGAAAAAACTATGTTGGCAACTTTTTCAATTTCATATTTCTTCGAAAATCAAAATCCCATTATTGAAAATCAAGAAAAAAAAAAATTTCATTATTTTTTGGCAAATTTAATAAAAATAACTCAACTTTTGCCTTGTCTTCTAAAAATAAACCAACCTTTTGACGTTCACAAAATAACTCAACCTTTGACCTTAAGTTACAGAATTATCCCAAAACCCCTTGGAAAGAAGAATCTCCTGTGAACATAAACGTGGTCTTTTCACCTTTCCCTTCTTCTTCCCATATCTCTAGTACAAACAAAACGAAGAAAAATTTCTCAATTATTGGAGTTTAAACAACCACCAGATGTTCATTTGAGACCGAAACTTATATGACAATTTTTGCGAGCAAAGCAAAGATGACAACTCCGCGATGATTAGAAGGTCTGTAATGTTTTTTTGCTTTGACTATTTAATTGTCAGTTACATGGTTCATGATCGGAGGCTAAGGAAGAATGTTTTTAAAGCAGAGGAGTTGCAAGTCGAAGGAATAACGTTTCATGCCTGCTTTGTAGGGTATGAAGTGGGTATCTTAATCTTCTAACTTACAAGGAATAAGGAATTCTCGAGAATTTAATGCTATTTTTAAAGCCACAGTTAATCGGCGATTCTTGCTTCAGATGGGTTTTGAGATATTTTTGTAACTCAAGTTCAATTGTCGGGTTATTTTTATTAACGTCAAAAGGTTGGGTTATCTTTGGAAGACAAGACAAACGTTGGATTTTTTTTATTAAATTTGCCTTATTTTTAGTCTATATAACTATTATATTATTGAAACCACTAATTTGATACTCATTTTGGGCAAAATATTTAAATAAAATCTACAACACAAAAAACCAAATACAAATAACGGAAGTAGGTAAATTATACCGTGGTCGGGGAGCACAAGGACCATGGTGCTCCCACTCACAACAAAAGGGTAAGAGTGTAAGACCATGAAATAAACAATGAAATATTATTTTTAACTATGGTCTCTACTTCTGTATTGTGAGAAGGACCACCGTGCTCCTTGTGCTCCCGGAAACATAGTATAAGCATTGACGAAAGTGATACTGAAATCAATAACTATTGAAAGGCTTAAAGGTAGTTAACCTCATCTAAAGAACGTGTTATTAAAAAAGTCTCCGAGTTTTTCCAAGCCGGACACCAAGAAGTTTGGGTTCGACTCGTTTCCATCCGAGCTTGACTTGGGCTTCGTGAAATCGAGTTCGACCCTTAAGGAGGCCAGGGTGTGTACACAGTAATTAATCGGATAATCAAAATTTCAAAAAAAAAAAAAAACACATAGCAAGTTAGATAAGAATCATAACTAATTCGCAATGCAATTTTTTTGCAACTTCGATTAACCGATTAATGTGTATTCCCTTCTTATTAACGGTTTGTTTTTCATATGGGGTGTTTGAGTTAGGACGGAGGTTTGACTGAACTAAGCCGGAGGGCTTGGCGATCCAACGTGGTTCATTTACACTCCTGGTTTAATTTGATCGTCAGAAATCGTGTTTAATTATTATCAGATTATTGTTTATTATTATTAGTTTACATAAGATGATTGAATAAATCCATGCATGGCTCTAAGCCTCTAGCACAGTAGAAATGCATTATTGTGTCAAATTTGAGGAAAACAAAAACACCACAAACTCCAGAGATTCCATCCAAAGAAGAAATAATCACGTCTTCACCAACATACTTAAGGAGAATAAATTCTTTCTTCCTGGGAAATCTAGTGTAGATTCCCCTCACAATCCAAAGAAAATAAATGATGTTTATTACTCTCTTTCTTTATTGTTGGGTTGGATTTTATAAGGAAAACCCAGACGCAAAGTAAATAGATAAAATAAATGGGGGACGTGTTTTGGATTTCTCTGCTCAATTAATAGAGCAACCGGAGGAAGTATTTTAGTACCGTAGAGTTGTATAATTAATAGACTATTCACACTTATTTAGTAGTATTTCTACTAGGCAGAGTAGGCACAACATAAGGGATGATATAGAGAATGAGTTAAGGGTGAGTTGAGGAATCAACGTTTCCATTTTTTTTCAGTTCAGGGTCCAACGTTTTTTTTTGTTCATTTCAGGACCTCACATCCATTTCAGTTAGAATTTCCGTTACAATCCTATGTTTTCTTTTCTTTTACTTTCTTTCAACCCAGATTCTCAGTTTCTCTCTCTTCTCTCCTCACGCCATCTTCATCTTCATGTATCTGGCCATATCTTCATCATCATCCATAGTAATACACACCAACCTTCATATTTTCCCCCCCCATGATTCTACTATTGCCATCATCAAACAAACCAAACAAAAAATCACCCAAAAATAAAATAAAAAAATTACGGACGTTCACCAAAATTAAAATCCCATCAAAAGAATCAAATTAATTTCTGCGTTCATTGGGGAAGAAGGTTTCCACTTTTTTTAATCAAATTAATTTATTAAAAAAGGTGGAGAAGCTCCAAACCCAGAAAATCAAATTTTCACAATAAAATGGGGAAATTTAGGACTAAACCCAGATTAATTTCTGGGTTCATTAAGGAAGACGATTTTGTGGGTTTGATGGGAAATTGAAGGACGATTAAGTAATTTGAGAAGAGGGATAAAGATGGAAAATTTATTGCTTCAAAATTTGCTATTGAGAAGAAGACGTGCTTAATGGAAGAACACTACCAGAAGACCAAATTTGCTATCAATCAGGTTCTCTTTATCTATTAAATAGTGATTTGAGAATAGATTTTTGCTATTTTGTGATGTTTGGAGGTACCCCGAATTGATTCCAATGCGTTATTGATTTGGGCTTTTATAGAAAGAAATTGAATTTCGAAATTTGTATACAAGTTTTGTTTTGATGTAGAACAAATCAGGAGTAGAGTTGTTTTAGTTAATAAAAAAATTGCAGAACGAAGATGAATGAAGATGAAGATTGTCAGAACTCGGGTGCATGAAGATGAAGATGCAGTGAGGAGAGAAGAGAGAGAGTTTTGATTGGCAGTGTGTAACGGAAATTCTAATTGAAATGGATGTGAGGTCCTGAAATGAACAAAAAAAACGTTCCTGAACTGAAAAAAAATGGAAACGTTGATCCCTCAACTCACCCTTAACTCTTTAGAGAATTGGTGAACCACAGGTCCTATCACTCTTTCTCCTTTCTTTTTTAATACTATGCCCAATGAGCAATTCTCCTTATTTATTACCTGTATATTGTGATCAGGGATGGCAGATCCAACTTAACCCGATTTGTTGACCCGGAAATTAGGGTCCATAGGAATCGAAATTGTGATCAACCGAACTCGACTTGACCCTATCCGACAATTCAATGGTAATCTACTTGAAACCGACCCGGCCCAATCTTTAGTTACCCGGTTGTTACCTGACAATGATTCGACACGTAATGCTAAAAATTGAAATGACATGCCTAAATCACTAATAGTAAGTAGTAACTATACCCAAAAACCTATCATGGCCCAATAAGAGCCAAAATTGTGATCAACCAAAGGCGACCAGACCCGACCCGAAACCGACCCTACCTTACATGTAGTGACCATTTACTTGACAATAATTAACCCGACTCCAAAAATTGAACTGACACCCACGGATGACCATGAGTAACTAAACCCCATCATGACCCGACTCATTTACCTGAAACCGCCCGTCCCGGAAGATCATATGTCCCGTTATGACCAGACATAATACAAGCTGATAAATCCGACCTAACCGACACGGAACCTGTCCAAACGTCCCGTTAGCCAACCCTAGTCTTCTCTTGATGAAAGACGGAGGTCATGAAAAATAAATTATCAGCATACATTTGATTTAGTTTTATGTGAAATGACTTCAATTCAATTAAATTATCCAAACTAATACTCTACTTGATTTCACTTGCTTAAAAAATTAGTAAGTATTTCATTCTGCATTGCAGTCAACCAACTCTACTTGATTTCAAGGTAGATGGGTCTTTCATTTAGTCTACAAATAGTCCCTAACATGACAATTCAAAACTGCAAAAAGAAACAAGAAAATCTCTTTGGGTGAGAGTAGTATACACCAATTCACCAAAGGAAGCATACATTGGCTTGGTAATTGGAATTTGTCATTGTAAACTTGTAATCTTTTGTGCAAGTTATGTCTTATTAGTGATACAAACACAATCTGCAGAAACAAATGAAGATACATCGGTAAGTTAAGCTTGATGTGCCAAAGAAGTTAAATTGAGGTTATGTTATATTGAAACAATAATTTTAACTAGAAAAATATCTCTATAGGGCACGACATGTATATACATCAATAGCTTTGCGCCTTGAATTCTTAAAATATCATGAATGGGCAAGAGTTGTTATACATACAGATTAGGTGATCAACCCGATGATGCATGTTTGTATGCTTTATGGCTTAAGAATATTATACTACTAATAGCCAAAATAATGGTAATCAATTAGAGCATCCACGTCAGATCTGATGTCATCGGTGACGTCATTGGTGACGTGTAAATAAGAGTCCAGTAATGTTATGCTTGAATTCAGGATAATTATAAGATTTTGTTAAATTTTAACCAAAAATCAATTATGTATATGGTTAGAAAATAATAGTAGACTTTGTTTAGCCTTAAATATAGGGATTTAGGCATAATTGATAACTAACATTATTTGAATAGTAACATATAGTAGTTTTTGTTTTATTTCTCAATGACGTATGATCATGAGAAAATATAGGAAATAAGACATTTAAAAATAATCATTTCCATAAATATAGACTTTCTAATTTGGTGAACAAATAACTTATAAAGAAAAAAAAAGTGTCGTGTGATTTGTAGAGAAAACAATTAGGTCATTTTAGCATTAATGTCTCCTTTAACTTAGGAAGTAGATGCGCATGAATAAAATCAAATCATGTAAGACATATATCTTATACTTGAAAAAAATCATCCAAACTTGAATTTATATGTACCTTTTCGTTTACCAAGGTACATATATATTGTGTAGGTTTTTTTACAGATCTAAATCCTACAAAGTAGGCATCATTGATTACTCCTATTTCTAAATCTTTTAACAGAAAAGAAAATTAACATCAATTTCCTTCCACTAATATAATTCTACAAGATATAGCTCAAATCAAATGTTTTTCTCCATATTTTGATACAAACGTATTTTCTCCCCCAATTCAATTTTTTTCAAGAGCAGGTCACATCTATCTCTTTTAACAAAAGCATAATTAAAGAACAAAATGAGGAATACAAACGGCAAAAAAAAAAAAAAAAAAAAACCGATAGTCAAATTGAGTCAACAGGTCGGGTTGGACTTGATTCCAATAGATTCTCTTCAAAATGGGCTCGATTAAATATAGATCACGGGTCACTAAAAGATGGTTCATTATTCAGGGAAAACGGGTAATGTTTGTGAGTTACCACTTCAGTTTAGCTTTTGATAAGTTGGACGTCATGTGTCGTGCCTTATAATTTAAGCCACGTTTATATGGATAAATAATCAAACTCATGTAAATGGTATATGATATAAAATCAATTTTTTTACCGATATCCCCTAATAAAAGAAAAGTTAATATAATGTCGATTTCATATAACAGCGCGTATAAAGACATGTTACCATATCTGCTAAGTATGATATGTCTAATATCAAGAATGCCTATTCTGAAAGTCTACTAGGCGTCTATTAATGCGGATTATAATTTAAGCCTATAGTAGATAAATGATTGATCATATCTAAACCACAAGTTCAGTTAAAAACAGGGCACGGGTCACTAAAAACAAGTTCATGAACAAGAAAAGGTAGGTATAGTAGTGTTTGATAGAATTACCATGTTAATTTGCACGGGCTGCAATCTTAGTGAATTAAATATTAGTCTACTAATGCACTGTATTATAATGTTTTTGGTATCCTTCTAACACATGTTGGTTTCATTTTATCCTAACTCAATTACGCGGCCATGGGCCAAATGTGTGTCAAAATGAATTCGAGTTAATATGGGTTACTGCAGGTTCGTAACTAAACATACCCTGATCATGATCGGAAAATAACGGGTCACAAGTCCTAAAATATGATGACTAAGATTTTTTTTTTCGACACATCTAAAGTTGTCTTTTTTTTTTTTTTTTTTACTAATTACATCGACGAATTCTATCTATACTTTATTTGGATGAAACAAATGAGTCATTATCAACATCTTATAACTACCCGTGCAATTTTGCACGTGTACATAAACTAGTTATTTAACAAAACATCATACACATAAGTAGTTAGGTCACACCCATATATTAGAGCACAAGTTTGTAATTCGATTGATGCCTAGCTTAGCACGCAGCGACACGATCTGATCAATTACTAATTGGTAGGAATTAGAAATTCAAACATCAAATTCTGCTAGCATAGGAAAAACGTTTTCTCTCTTTCGTGAGATTAATTCAGCGTATGCTACATATATATGTTCTGTTTTTGGCTACATGTCACATTCATGCATAGGTCGATGAATATGTGCATATAATTAAAAGTTCCCGAAAAAACCATAAATTGTAGCACAACAAAAGTTCTACTCCCTCCATTTTCTATTCAATGTTAAAAATTTCTACTTCCTCCTGTTCTATTTGATGTTCTATAATGAAATAGCGCGGATTTTTTTGTAGAAAGTAAGATGTGGTGGAAAATAAAAGTTGGTGGGTCATAAACCATTAGGACCACAAAAGGCATTACAAATAAGAAAAGTAGAAGATCATTTAGAACTGGCCCAAAAAGGAAATAAGAAGATCATTCAGAACTGGAGGGAATATTTTCAATTGTCCAACATTTTGAAAGAGGTAACAAATCTTGCCCGTTCGGTATCACAGCTGTTTTCTGTTTTTGATTTATTTTTTGTGTAAATTTTTTTTTGTGAAATGAGTTATATAATCAACTTTAAATTGTTTGTTTCTATGATAGTCATATAGAAAATGAAAATTGAAAACCACTTTTTCAGGGGCGGAGATAAGGGGTGGCCTACCTCGGCTACGGCCCGCCCCAAGTTTGCGGAAATCGAAATTTTTTGTGTATTTTTACTATAAAATTAGTTAAAAATTGGTAAATCGTAGTATTTGGCCCACCCAACTCCGATAATTAAGTTTCGGCCCAATGCAGTTTTCAATCCTAGCTCCGCCACTGCACTTTTTACTAGTTTTCTAAAGGGAAATTATCCAATATACCCCTGAGGTTACCGAATTTTTCCGGTATACCCCTCAGGTTGCCGAGCTATCCAATATACCCCCGAGGTTTGCGTTTTCGCGTTTTTTCCAGTTTTTCACTAACGGACTTTAACACCATTAAACCTCTAGTGAGTTTGACTTTTTCTAAACAAATTGACCACTAATAACATTAATTGTAAAAAATAAAAAACTCAATCTTCTCTCTCCTCCCTCCCCTCTTCCCCACCCAACCCACGCAGCCCCTCACCACCACATCACCACCGCACCACCAGCACCGCAAAAGTGAGCGATGACGTCGGCGAACCCTTCCCCGGCCCCCTTATACAACGCCTCTTTGAATTCCCCCTCGTTTGCACCATCTTCTTTTTCGCTTTCTCTCCTCTTCAACAAAAACCATTATCGGTGGGCGGGGGAGGGTTTCTGGGCGGTGGGGGAAGGTTTATGGGCGGCGGAGTAGGGTTTCTGGGCTGTATCGTCGGCGGATAAGGGCTGAGAAAAGGTTTGAGGGAGGAGAGAGAAAATGAGGAAAAGAGGTCGTGGCCTATGGAGGAGTGGGTGGTTGGGGTATGGGGTGCCCGGAGTGTGGTCGCGGGAGGGACCCGCGTCTAGTGGTGGGGGTGGAGGTGGGCAAGGTGGTGGTCGCTGCTGGGGCGCGGTGGTGAGGCGGTGGCTGCGTGGGGCTGGGTGGGGGTTGGGGAAAGGTGAAAGAATATTGTTTATTTTATTTTATTTATATCATTAGTGGTCAATTTGCTTTAAAAAAGTCAAACTTATCAAATGTTTAACGGTGTTAAACTCCGTTAGTGAAAAACTGGAAAAAACACGATTTAGGGGTACGCTGGAGGGATTTTGCAAAACTCGGGGGTATATTGGAGAGCTCGGTAACCTGAGGGGTATACCTGAAAATTTCGGTAACCTCAGGGGTATATTGGATAATTTCCCTTTTCTAAAACGGGAATTTGGTTTTCAGAAAAAGTGAAAAGTGAAAACGCAAAATGATACCAAACTTAAAAATTAACCTTTTCAGCATTTTAACAATTTAGGAGGACGGATGAAGTACTATTTATCAATATTATAAATTCTAATGTTTAGTACAACTTATAGATATAATAATTTCCCCCTTTGTCTATATTTATTTTACCGTTAATCAACCATGTCGCAACTCGCAAGTTCTGAAAATGTGAGTACAGATTGAAGGAAGTAATGTTAAGAGATTTGGAGGATCCTCGCACACTCACACAGGACCAAAATTGTTAGTTCTATATTGGTACACACTACACACATACAATAATAAAAGTGAAAGTTTAACTTTTAGTTCATGATTGTTAATACTATGTTCTGCGAGTGAAAAGGTAGCCTGGCTTAATCTTACGGCAATGCATGTTGCTTACATTTCAAGCATCTTTATGTGCTTTCGAATTTATTCTCGAAAATGAATATATTCTCTCTTAGCTTGGAGATGAGATGAGCCTGCGGGACCCGTCCTTTCGTTCTGAAGTGCTTTGCTATTCCTCTCATTCATTGAGGTATCTATCGGGCTTGGATTTATGGACTGAATTCGTGGAGTGACGTTTGCATTTTCAAGTACTCCAACGTTATCTTGATTGCTAAATGCCATTTTTTTTAAATAACGTAACCTGGTAAAATACCCATTATACTTTTCCCAAAACAACACAAATACGCTATACGTGTTATTTTATAATACAAATTGTCTTTCCATCATTTAAAAAAAAAAACATCTCGCGACATATAATAACCTATGACGTACCTCAATTTCATCGTTATTTTGGCTTGATATAGTCGAGTTCGAACGTTCCATGATAGTATTGAAACATTTTCTTTACTTGCAATGCAATCTAGTGTTTGATATTATAATTGTTTAGGGTTGCTTGCTCGAACAAGTGTGTTATATGTTTACTTTGATAAGTCGTAGGGAGATGGATATCATTACGCAAATACTATCGTACCCCGGGGGTACCAAGAGAATGGTACCCCCTGGGCTCATTTACCTGGGCTTACAATTTGAGTTGGGCCAAAGTCTAACTTGACCCAATACTTCAATTAAAATCAAACCCATATTTTCTCCCCTTCCTCCTTTATTTTCTCTCTCCTCCCATACCCACCCACCACCACCACCACGAACCACCGCGGCCACCTTCACCGACCACCACCTCACGCGACGCCACCACCACCATTCGGTGGGCGCCGCTCCGGCGACCCCACGGCGGCACCACCCAGCCCGCGCCACCTCCTCCATCGTCCTCCAAGTCCCGTTTTTTTTCATTTTCTCTCTCCTCTCTCACTCCCTTCCCCAACCTCTTTTCTCGACTGCCGTCGCCCATAAACCCTCCCCTGGCCGTCACCCTACGCCGCCGACCACACGCACCACCATCATCGCCGCAAATAGAAATGTTTGAGGAGATCGAAAAGTGGGTGAAGGCGAAAATGAGGGAGAAGGACGGAGCGGCGGTGTGTGGGAGCGGGGGACGGGAGGTCGCGGTAAGGAGGCGATCAGGGGGGACCGGTCCGGGTCGTCTGAGGTGGTGGTCGGCGATGGCCTTCGGCGGGGCTGCGGTGGCCGGGTGGGGTAGGGAGTTGGGGGAGGGGAGAGAAAAAGGAAGGGGAGGGGGTGTTTTTTTTTGTTTTTATTTATTTGATTTAATTTTGACCATTGATCTAAATTATTCATTTTAAAACAAAAATCCTTCATTTTAACACAAATATCGTTCATTTTAGAACAAAAATTACCTATTTCAGATTAAATAACTTAAGACAAAAAGAATTCATTCTAAAGCAAAAAAAAAATCATTCTAAAGCAAATATAATTCATTTTAGAACAATAACCATTCATTTTATAACAAAAAATATCATTCATTTTAAAACTTCTAGAACAAAAAATCATTCATTACATAACCATTCATTTTGTTTCGCGATGAACGGCTTTTGTTTCGGGATGGTTAGGTTTTGTTCTAAGATGAACGGATTTTGTTTCGGAATGGTTAATTTTTGTTCTGAGATAAATGGATTTTGTTTCAGGATGGTTAGATTTTGTTCTGAGATGGTTGGTTTTTGTCCTAGGATGGTTAGTTTTTGTTTCAATATGGTTGGTTTTTGTCCTATGATGATTGCCTTTTGTTCTGGAATGGTTAGTTTTTGTGGTAGAATGGTTACTTTTTGTTTTGGAATAAATGGTTTTTGTCCTAGAATGGTTACCTTTTGTTCTGAAATGGATGTTTTTGTCCTAAGATGATTACCTTTTCTTCTGGAAATGTTAGTTTTTGTCGTAGAATGGTTACTTTTTGTTTTGGAATAGATGGTTTTTGTCATAGAATGATACTTTTTCTCCTGGAATGGATGGTTTTGTCTTAGGATGGTTAGTTTTTGTTTCAAAATGATTGATTTTTGTCAAAGGATGATTAGCTTTTGTTCTGGAATGGTTAGTTTTTGCCCTAGGATGATTAGCTTTTGTTCTGGAATGGTTAGTTTTTGTCGTAGAATGGTTAGTTTCTGTCCTAGGATGGTTGACTTTTGTTCTGTAATGATTATTGTTCTAGAATGATATGTTTTTGTTTTGGAATGAATACTTTTTTTTAAAGAATAATAGATTATTATATAATAAAATTAGATAACTAAAACACAAAAACGGATTATTATAAAACAAAATTAGATTATTATAAAACAAAAATATACTATTTTTGAACAAAAATAAATCATTACCAAACAAGGATGATTAGTTATTGTTTTTGTCCTAGAATGGTTAATTTTTGTTCTGGGATGATTAGTTTTTGCCCTAGGATGATTAGTTTTTGTTCTAGAATGGTTAGTTTTTGTTTTGGGATGAATAATTTTTTTTTTTTTTGTAAGAAGTTAGGATTTTTTATTCTTCCATATAGGGAATAAAAACGATATCTTACAAAAATAGAAACCTCTAAAATTGGAGGTCAAGTAGTGTTTAAGCCATCCACTACCTCCTCAGTCCCGACATTCTTAAGCCAACTAAAAATTCTAACAAGAACTAAAAATTTGATACTCAGTACTATCTTCCTGCTATCCTGCTCAGCATCCATGAAAATTCTCCGATTTCTTTCCTGCCAAATGCAATAAACTGTAGCAGCAATACTGCATTTAGCACACTTAATCCTCCAGTTTTTCCTATTCTTATGTTTAGCCATCCAGTCAAGCTCATGCTTCAATCTCCAGCTCCTTCGCTGCATATTTAGCCAATGTAGAATGCTCTGCCAGATTTCTGCAGAGAAAGCACATTTAAAAAAGAGATGGCTATGAGTTTCTTCAGCCTGCTTGCAGAGAATACATCGATTTATGATTGGTACACCTCTTCTCCTGATGTTGTCGATGGTAGCCAACTTGTTCTGGGCTGCTAGGCTTGTAATAAAACCATGCTTGGGTACTGTAATTGAGTCCCATGTAGTCTTGCTCCATCTCATCTTCGGGGCAGGGGTTCTGAAATAATCATAAGCTTTCCCCATGTTGAATTTGCCACCCAACTGCCAGCTATTTATTAGTCGACAAGCAGCATCCTCACTCCATTCTCTCCTAAGGATTTCATCCCTGATTAGCATAATACCCTTCCAGCTCTCAGAGTTGTTGTGCTTGCTCCTAACTTCCCAAAAGTTTCCTCTCTTTATGCAATATGCTTTTACCCAATCTGACCAGATGCTACCTTGATCTTTCAGCACAGTGGCAATCCACTTACACATTAGAGCCTTATTCCATGACAAGATTTCCTTAATATTAAAGCCTGCTTCATCTCTAGGTTTACAAGAGCTCTCCCAGCTTTTGAAACTCATTTTTCGATGACCCTCATCAATGTTCCACAGAAAATCCTCGCAAGCTTTATTGATTCTCTTAATCACTCCTCTTGGCAACAAAATGCTGGCACACCAGAAATTATCAAGACCAAAGATAACAGCATTAATTAACTGAACCCTTCCAGCATAAGACAGTAGCTTGGATGACCAATGCTGAATGCTCTTGCTGATCTTACTCATGAGCATTTGATACAGCTCTACTTTAAGTTTCCTGGAATGAAGGGGCATGCCCATGTATCTAAAGGGAAATTTACCCTCTGTGAATCCTGTAATCCCCAAAATCTGACTTTTAATCTCATCCTTCACACCCCCAAAATAGATTTCAGTTTTAGACTGATTAGCTTTCAACCCTGAAATCCTAGCAAACTTTTCCAAACATTCAGTCACAGCTCTAGCTGAAGGGGCATCACCTCTAATATAGATCATCAAATCATCAGCAAAAACTAGGTGAGTAAGCTGAACCTTATTGCATTTAGGATGGAGAGAGAACTGAGCAGCTGCGACCATATCTCTAAGGTACCTTGAGAGTATTTCCATACTCAAGACAAATAAGTAAGGAGAGAGTGGGTCTCCTTGCCTAATGCCACATTTCCCTGGGAAGAAGCCTTCATTGCTGCCATTGATCTTGAGAGAATAATAAGGAGAAGAAACACAGCCCATGATCCAACCTACAAAATCCTTTGGAAATCTCATTGCAATAAGCATATGCTCAATGAATTCCCAATTCAAAGAATCAAATGCTTTTTGGATATCAACTTTAATCAAACATCTGGGGGAAATGTGCTTCTGATCATACCCTTTCACTAATGCTTGCGAGGTCATGATATTATCAAAGATATTTCTACCTTTGATAAAAGCTGCTTGCTCCTTACCAATTATATCACCAAGAACACTCTGCAATCTATTAGCCAGAACCTTAGTAATTGCTTTATAGAATGTAGAGCAACAAGAAATGGGTCTAAAATCAGTAACTTGACTGCCATTCTCCTTTTTTGGGATTAAGGAGACCATTGTAGCATTAGCTTGCTTTGGCATGGCCCCTGTCCTGAAAAACTCTTTAGCAGCTGTGATAAAATCATCCTGAATGCTTTCCCAATTTGTTTTAAAGAAGCCCGGGGAAAAGCCATCTTGCCCTGGACTTTTATTAGCATCCATACTAAACACTGCTTTTTTGATTTCATCAGCTGTAATGGGGGAACTCAGGAGCTTTTGATGATCATTTGAGAGGGTGTCACCTGTCCTCACAAAATCATAATCCAGCTTCTCAATGGTATGATCCTGACCAAGCAAACCCTGATAATAGTCCAGAAAAGCATCAATTATTCCCTTTTGATCCTTATGAGTATGCCCATGCTTGTCCTTAATCTGCCCAATAATACTTTGATTCTTCCTCTCAGCTATTTTGGCAAAGAAAAAACGAGAGCTACAATCATCCTCATTAATGTTCTTGACCTTAACTCTCTGACTGAGCATGCTTAGCTCAGCTTTCTTGAATTTCAGATACTCCTCCTTAAGAGTATTAACCTCCTCAATTTTCCTCTGATCCTGTGGGCTATTCTGAAGACCAATTTGGCTTTCCAAAAGCTTATTCTTACAGTCATTCACCATCTTACTCAGGTTAGAGAAATGTTCCTTGTTTAACTCACTTAAGCCATGCTTCACATTTTTCAGCTTTTGAAAGAATCTGTGAATAAGAGAACCTGAAACCTGAATTTTCCAAGCCTTTTTAACAACTTCATTATATTTTTCATGCTTCTCCCAGCAATTCAAATATTTGAAGGATTTCTTGACTTGAGGGGGGCTGAGAATGTGGACCAAAATAGAAGAGTGGTATGAAATACCAGCTGGTAAGAACTCTGCATAAGAAGAAGGGAAGCAAGACATCCAAACATCATTCATTAAAACTCTGTCTAGCTTACACCAGCATCTAGTTTCCCCATCTTGGCTATTTGTCCAAGTAAGGTGACAACCTTGCCCAATCATGTCATCAAGTTTACTCTGATTGAGGCATTTGTTCAAATCTTCCATGTCCCTCACATTTGGAGGGTTTCCTCCTATCTTCTCAGAGTGATATCTGATAACATTGAAATCACCCAAGGAAATCCAAGGCTCATTTGTGTGAAATGAGTTTAGCTTCTCCCATAATTCTCTCCTTTCATCAGCACTATTACTTCCATAAACCACAGTAACCCAAATGCTACTATTTGACCTGAAATGCAGCAATTTACAGTGAATAAATTGACTGCCAACTTCCTTAATCTCCACCCTAACTGTTTGTTGATTCCAAAGAATCCAAATCCTTCCATTCCTATGGTGTGAATAGTTATTAGCAACAAGAAATCTACTGAACTTCTTTCAAACTATTCCATTGAAATTCTTTTCCTTAACCCTTGTTTCCAACACTCCAAACAAGTCCACCTTATTTGACAACAGGAGATCCCTCACCTCCTGTTGTTTGAGGGCATCATTTAGCCCTCTAATGTTCCAGGCTCCCACAATCATGGAGAGGAGGGTGTGCCCGGAGGCTCCTCATCCCCTATGAAATCAATCTTCTCCTGAACTTGATCATTAAATTTCTGTTCCAATTGAGCATTTTTAATTCCAATAGTTAGTAAACCTGCAAAGTTGTTCCTAGTGCTTGTAGGGGGAGTTTTAGAGGTGACAGTCATCCCCTTTGACTTTTTCCTAGTGACAACTCTGAACCCCATCTCATCCACTTGTAATTTGGAGGGAGGAGTTTGCTCTGCAACAACTTCCTCCTGCTGCACTTTCTCAGTCTCAGCAACTTCTGCTCCTACCTCCTTTGGATTCTCTTTAACCTTATAAACCTTCTTCACTGGAATGGATTTTTCTGGTCTAGCTTTTGTTTTATTCAGTCTGCATTTATCCTCAAGATGTCCCAATTTTTTGCATCACTGACAATAAAACGGCACCCACTCATACTCCACTTTCTGACAGATTGGTTCAGTAAAGGGAGTATGCAGCATCAATGTTTCAGGCAGGGATTTAGAGACATCCACTTCCACAATAACCCTGGCAAAAGATAGTCTCTCCTTGTGTGTAGTGGTATGATCCGCACATAGAGGTTTGCCAATTTTGCTAGCAATCTTACTAAGAGCAGTACTAGACCAAAACCACGAATCCAAGTCAGGCAATAAGACCCATACCGGCACTACTGAAACCCTCTCAAGTTCCTGAGATATTTCAGGTGACCATCGTTTTAGGATCAGAGCATTTCCCAACATTCTCCATGGACCACCTCTCAATACCTCATTCACAGATTCTTCCTTAGAAAACCGGAACATGAACCAGCCCCTTCGGAAATATACTACTTTTGGGACTTCAATATGCTTCCAATGTTTCCCAACAAAATCTTGCAGGTCTTTGATTTTAGGCCTAGACCCAATAACATTACCCACAAGTGCATTTTTCCAGTATTTCAACTCCTCAATAACATCTTCCTGTTCAATAATCACCTCTTCCGAAGCATCATTCGAGTTATGATAGTGCAAATTCATACCCAGATTGGTTTTAGGTCCTGCTACACTAGTCCATGTTGTTTTCTTAGCTGGGATTTCATCTTCTAACTTGTCAGGAATTATAACACTTTCATCCTGATTTTTTTACTATTATCCTGAGTTTGAGACGAATTCAGAGCAATATTCATTCTCTCAGATGAATGAATAGCAGAATTTAGCTTACCAGACTTATTCAAGGCTTTGTCAATGAAATCCCCCAGTTGCGCCGAGCTTCGGTGTTCATTCAACTGGGTCTCTGATTCCTCCTCCGATTCTTCATGTATTTCAACAGTTTTAGTATGAGAATGTTCCTTACGCTTTACTGATTGTGATTCTAGAACTTTTTTCGGTGGTCGACCACGCTTAGCCATGGATGCAAGCTCAATCAATGGCGTCCGTACAAGTTGCTTGGAGAGTAAGCTAACTCTTCAGCATGACGTCAGCAGAGGTCGTTATACAGTAGTTTATTTTTCCGTTTTTTGAATACCATTTTAATTGGGATGAATAGTTTTTGTCTAGGAATGATTAATTTTTGTTCTGAGATGGTTGTTTTTTGTCCTACGATGGTTAGTTTTTGTTCTAGGATGAATGATTTTTATCTATCAATTGTTAGTTTTTGTTCTAAGATGGTTGTTTTTTGTCCTAAGAATGGTTAGTTTTGTCTTAAGATGAATGATTTTTGTTTTAGGATGAATGGTTTTTGTCTAGGAATTGTTAGTTTTTGTTCTGAGATGTTTGTTTTTTGTCCTAGAATGATTAGTTTTTGTTCTAGTATGAATGGTTTTTGTCCTACGATGGTTGGTTTTTGTCCTAGGATGGTTAGTTTTGTTTTGGAATGGTTAGTTTTTGTTTTGGGATGAATGATTTTTGTTTAGTAATGGTTAGTTTTGTCTTAGGATGATTAGTTTTTGTTTTAGGATGAATGGTTTTTGTCTAGGAATTGTTAGTTTTTGTTCTGAGATGGTTATTTTTTGTCCTAGGATGATTAATTTTTGTTCTAGGATGAATGGTTACTATTCCGGAATGAATGTTTTTGCTCTAGGATGAATTAATTTTGTTGTAGAATGAATGGTTGTTGTAGAACATAAAATGTCATTTTGTAACAAAAACTAATTATTATAGAACATAAATACATCATTATAGAACAAAAACTGATCATTATAGAACAAAAACTGATCATTATAGAACATAAATACAATTAGTAAAGATTTATTGAAATTTTTGTATTTAATAACTAATAATAAAAAAAAATTCTCACCTCAGCCTCACCCCCACCCTCCCTACCGCCACCCACTCCGACCTCCTCCCCTCACCCCGAATTCACCACCACTGGGCCGCATACGGCGGCGCGAGCCCAGCAAGATGGTGGTCGTCGTGGCCTAAAACAGGTGGAAGAAATTTGAGGAGGGAGAAAATGGAAGAAAAAGAGAAAATCAGGTGTGAGGAGGGAAAATGCTACCGCGGGGGTGGGGGGTTGTGGTCGCCGGAGGGTTGTGCCTCCGGTGGTGGTTTTCTGGGGCCTAGGGTGGCGGTTGGTGAAGGCGACGACGGTGGCTGGGGGGGTTGGGGGTGGTGGGGGGGTAGGTAAGGGGTGGGGAAATGGAGGAGAGAGATTGGGTTAGGGTTGGGTTTGTTGTATTGAGTTTGGGTTTGGATTTGTTGTATTGGGCTTGAACTGGTGCAAATATGAGGGAGATGCCTAGATGAGGAAAGGGGGAGGAAACTGAAATCTGGGCTTATTTTTGGGCCGGGGGGTACGAAGAGAATGGTACCCCCGGGGTACCATAAACGGATTGATATCATTAAGGGTATTATTTGAAGAAAAATGGAAAAATAGGTTATGTTAGTATTTTTCATGTTACATTTAGCAATACCCACCATTATAAACATCCATTTTTATTGAGATTTTTATGTTTGGTTTTTCTAAAAAGTGTCCATGGACACTCTATAAGGATTATTAATATTACCACTTCCCAATAAAGGTTAATGACTTCATAACAAAATAACTAATTTATAATTTATTGTCTTCTCTAATAGAAATCCAATCCAAACCGCGGCACCCGGAAAGCCAATCCTAAACCATTTTTCGGCAACCTAAATGAATTTCCCATTTTAAATCACATCTCCAAAAGGGTTGAGTAGTTGGGACACCATGTGCACTGTATTTTTCCACCAATAACATAGTTTCAGGGAAAAAAATTCGAAAAATCAATTTTCATAATTATTTTTGAAAAAATCGATATTTGAGCTTTTTGGGGTTTTTAATTTATTTTTAATTATTTTATTATCATTGAAATATAATTAACACATTAATTAATTCCCGCCAACAACTAATGACGTCCACGTCATCATTTAACAGACTTATGTTAAGGGAGTTAGGCCTAAGAACACCATGTCCCGGGTTGCGTAAAACGAGGGACACCATAGGGAAGCAGTTTCAATTGCACGGACACCATGCGCAAAACGTCAAAACTTAGGGACACCACGTGCATTGCCGTATTAATTAAGATGTAGTTTTACTTTTAGTGCTCACCATTAAAATGCTCATATTCTTCATTGTTATGCGCATAATCACCATTATGTGGGGTGTATTATCCCAATTGTGTGGAGATTATGTCTTATTCAGTGCTGATATTCGTTATTTAAAGTTGTACTCCCTCCATTCGCCTAAAAGCTTCCTAATTTCTATTTAGGGTGTTCATCTTTAAACTTTTGACTTAGATATTTTCTTATTAGTACATATAAAGACCAAAACACCCTTGCTTGTTTATTAAAAGTGAAAGTGAGACATATGCTATGTGTAATTTTACACCAAATGGATCCTAAAACTCATTCATTATTCTACTTATACAATATATTATAAACTGTATTAGAGGCAACGATCACGTTCACCGGTTTCAGTTAGACCGTCTGCCATGCCACGTCTTTCTAATTTTCAATTAAAAAAAAATAATTTAAAATGTCTTTTATGGTAAAGAGTGAAGATGGATATTCCATCGATGGTGATATATAAGTTACGTTTTGCATAACAAAAAAATCACAATATATTTTTTTATTATAAAAAAAAATCAATATTAACTATCAATTGATTTCATCTCTACCTTATATTGGGCATAGCCCGGGTAGTAAAACTAGTTTTTCTTAAGAACTGTGTTTCGACTCCACGCGTTTTATAGGCCAACGGAGGGAGTATATTCATCATTTTAAAGGTGATATTCATCATTCGAATATTTCAGGAGGATGTATGACATGATCTTCGCATTAGATATAAAACACAAGTTCAAGCCAAACTTGAATCTCGCTTGTGGCAAGAAATAAGGCAACAAGAACATATATTTTCTGGACATTTAGTGTTTTAGTAGCAGAATATCTATATATTCTAGTGATAAACTGTTGATAAATATTAGTAGTAGATTATTGATGAATATGTTAGTGTATTTTGATTTATATGACATCGCTTTTGATGAATATGTATTCCTTTTCTTTTTTTGAGCGTCAATTAAAATGTATTCTTGTATCATTATCAATTTGCCACTTGACTCTAAAAAATGTGTTAAAAAAATAACATTAGTTACATTATTAATTAATGAATAGATAATTTCTTCAAAATATTGCTTGATTCATCAGACTAATAACATTTATATTCATCAAATGTATCCTTATATTCATCAAATAATTAAGTTCTACAGCTACAGCTACAAATTTCTGTCCTAAACAACTAACAGCTACTTATACCTTGGCGTGGGAGTAATGGAGACTCCACGGTACAACGATTGATAAACATTAGTCACGTTCACCATGAAAGGAGCAATAAGAATAAACTCAAAGGTCACTTGCTTCAGAGAAACATAAATTCTTCCAAGTCACCTCAAAGACGCACATAAAAAGGCCCTCGATTAAGTTTCTGACTATATTTGGCAACAAAGAAATAATTAACTCGTTGGTAGAATTTCCCAATATAAAGGATAATTGCCGCTCCTCTGCAAGATACGGCTCAAAGGTATATTATCTCAAAATAAAATGAGTCACAATAGGAGTGCAAAACAATTCCAATGAAGTGCACTCATCTTTGCCTTTGTGAAGAGTATATCATACTCAAGAAAAGCAGCAGATGAAGCTATGAAGACCAAGAGTTAGTTATAAGGTCAACTATAGTTAGTTTGGTCAAATGCTGACTAAGCATAACAGAATTCATAACTGAATTCTGTTATGAGTCAGTTACCAATTTGTAACTATAAAAACAAATCCTTGTAACTGCTTTCGTTTCATGAGATTGAGGAATAAAATTAATCATGATTTCCTCTCTATTATCTTTCATATTTCTACAATTTTAATACTTCGCCAAGTACAAACTTATCCAAAAACTATGATGTAGCATATCTGACATTTTATTGAGGTTGTTTATTCCATTTGCACATTGCGTCTTCAAGAATACTTGTTTATTGAGCTTCTGATCCATGTGCAAATAATAACGTCACATCTCGTACAAAAAGCTGATACTCTTCAACACAAGCTCATATTGTACAGCCTGGTACAAAATTGCTTTCGTCCTTGCATGTACCAACCAGAGCTAAGCTATCTATGAGAGCTGAAACTTGCCAAAATCGCAAACAATGTTTGTCAGCAAGAATTCGTGCAGTAAACTTAGCCAAAAGTCCAGACAACATAATCGCTCTGTTTGTATTAAAACTTAAAAGCTTACCATTGTGAAGTGTTCAGAAACGACTAGCTGCTCATATTTCCCAAGCATACATATTTCATCTGCAATTCCAGGCAAAGAAAAAAGAATTCCATCAGTATTAATGCAAAGAAAACCAGGTCAAATGGAATTAGCAAGACTAAGGAAAACTATTGAGACATTGTTATACAGAGGTAACAGGTTCAGGAGGTTCTGGTGACTGTTAAGTAACCGATTACACAATATTGTTCCTTTGGCACATGCACAGACGTTCAACATATGAATTGCTACTAGCTTCTTATGGTTCCTCTCAGCTGACAGCCTCGCACACAAGTGTGAACTGACACCTGCCAGAGGTTAAAAAAGCCATTTCGTTTGCGAGGGTTTTCAATCACCAATATGAATTAAGTAATTTGGGTAATAAGAGGATGGACAAGATATGATGAGAGAACAGACCAAACTGTTCACTGGAATGCTGTCTGAGATGAGGGCAACAGAAAATTTGGCTATCAGCACAACAGTAAAAAGAAAGTGACTCTCGTATGATAATGGTAGCCTATACCAAAAGGGGAAAGAAGTACAACTTTGAAGAATTGTGAATGCTTGCCGTCAGAAACAGGTCAAAGGATGACGATAAAATATTTAGGAATCATGGGGGGGGGGGGGGGTTGTGTTGTGTTTGGACAAGACCAATCAAGCCCATTCACACATAAAACGTAAAAAAAATGACGAGTTCCAAACACCTCTGCAAACGCCAGCATAGTTTCAGGAGGCAGCAGAAAGATTCGCAAATGATCACGCAGCTCAAATTACTCAGTTAACAACATACTGAAGGACGACAAATCCAAAGACAAATAGCATAGTTCATTTTAAATCATTAACAGTAAACCAAACCCCTTCATCCTTCAAGCATCTCTGCTACAACTCCCCACTGATTCAATCATGAACCAACAAATATATTCTGTGAAACAAAAACAAAAAGCAAAGATAGTTCTCTCTCCCCCCCTAACTCAACTACCTTTACGACCCTTGTTTCCTATTCTACTACAATTACTAAGTTCAAGTTTAGCAATAAATATTTAATGTTCTCAACGCAAGGGACCTCATTGTTACCGACGTCATTCTCTAATTAGATAAATACAACAACAACATCTTTACCCCAGTGCCTTAACGGTTGCCGCCAGAAGGCGGGGTAATGGGGGGTCGGATGCACGCAAGCCTTACCCCTATTGAAACATAGAGAGGCCGCGTACGGATGTTCGAGAATCGCAGCGACTGACTGCTACTTCACATATTAAGAAGCACACACAGTTTTATGAGCCATTTTGCTTTCTTCCATTTTATCCCAAAGCCAAAGAATAATTAGTCTTTGGCTCAATTGGAAATGGAAACTCTCTAATGTTCCATTAAATGTTAATAAGGCAACAAAATTACATTAAAATGTTAATAACTGCAATGAGGCGTAGTTAGAATATAACAATAGCTGGTATGGTTTTGGATCCGGCAAGAGGAGAAATTACTAGACGAGAAAAGATCTGGACTTTTTAAGTTTGAACCTCAGGGACAACCTCTTAGCTAATCTTTGTTCCTCCAAGGCTTAATTAATTACACCATAGCAAACATTGCATTTTGAAAGCATATCCATTACACTGGGATTACATGGATGAAGGAAAAATGATGGAACTTTGAGGACAAACTGCTGAATCTATGTACTATTATAGAGCCAACAGCCCTTATGGTATCCAAATTCCTAACTTTTGCAATGTATTGCCATTCTTCACTTCTTGAATGATGAACTAATTGTTGAAGTTTCAGGTTTGAATATTTCGTGTTTGGAAATCATTTCATAGAAAAATATTCAAGCTCCATCAAAAGTTGAGGTACATTCTCTTTATGTCATGAGGTGAGTTCTTCACATTCTAATTTGTTCTTTTTTAATTTGAGGGCAAAACTTCTTTAATTTGTTTTACGAGTTCGTTCAAATAACTTTAGCAATTAATAAGTAGTATGATCAGTCATACTACCTAATTTTGCAATTAGATCTATGTTTGAGTGTAAGATTCATTGATTCGACATTCGGTATTTTTTAAACATGAGTTAAGTTTGGACAAGGGTGTTCTACTTTCTCGGTACTATTACCTAATATTTAACCCATAAATTTAACACATTCAACTTCGATATAATTCGTTTTAAATGCTTTCATGCTTGCTCTAACTCGTTTTGATGCTAGATGACGCTTCTAATCACCCTCATCCTTGGGTCTTCCACGATCCCTGACGATATCCTCACTTCCCTAACCTTTTCAAGCCCCAAGGTGCGTCTCTAAGCCTCCTTCTCACATGGACATACCACCTAAGTCAGTCCTCCAACATCTTGTCCCCAATTGATGCAACCCCTACTGTCTCCCTAAAAACTTCATTTCTTGATTGATCCTTTCTTGTATGTCCACACATCCATCGTAGCATGCGCATCTCCCCCAAATTTATCTTATGAATATGACACTGTTTCACGGCCCAATATTCTGTGCCATATAACAATGCTGGCCTGATTAACGTGCGACAAAACTTAACCTTCAACTTAAAGGGCAAACCTGATCACATTGAAACTCTGTGGCATTCTTCCACTTCAAAATCCTTATGGGAAACACCTCCATCTAATTTCCTACTTTGCAATTTTTTTTCTTCTTTTAAACAATGTTCTTTTATACTTTGAACGTGCCTATTTTATTTAAAACATTGCGGTTACCTTTACCGATATGGATCACGCTGTTCTTTATGATATAATATGAACATATTTAAGCTAGATTCATTGTACCTATGTGTCATGTGATTCTTTGACCAATATCTTGTAATCAGGTAGTTCATTATACATGGTATTTAGGTAGTCTCTTGTACAATATATATCACGAAAAAGAGAGTAACCGAAAATCAGGGCGTGTCAAAATATTTGCTATGTTACAAAACACTGATTTAATAATTAGCCTTCAGCAGTCAGCGGCCATTCGTTTCATGTCAGAATAGGTACCCCAGTAAGTTTCAAGGTACCAACATAGAATTTGTCTTCTTTTAGATATGCCGAAGGGCAATCAAAATTGCATTTTAAATCACCTATGTAAATCTAAAGTTCTCATGAAGCGGTGGACATAATTTTAGGATCTTAACCCACCAATCTTGTTTATACCACAGCAGTTAGTTCGCCAAATATCTTATCTTATCTTATACTATATCTTAAAAGTTGTGTTAGAGGCAACGACCACATGCACCGGCTTCAATTAGGCCATCTATCATGTTGTCTATTTAAATTTCATTTAAAAAATCATTTAAAATGTATTATATGGTAAATGTGATATAAAAGTGACTTTTCCATATCTTTAATTGTCAAAATATTTGCTATAAATTGATTTACATCATTATAGTTATATACTTATTTGTTCTTTTTTGTGAAGATTAAAGTACTTTAATATTGCACATCTATTACACAACCATTCTTTTTTTATTTACAAGAAATGAAATGACATTTATTTCGGGCGTAGCTCGGGTAGTAAACTAGTTATTAATAAAAGTTCAGATAAAGACCCACATGTGACATTCCTTACAACATAGTACCCTTAGAATCGTGTGTCACATTGTCAAATATAACAATGGTCTTGAGAATGAAGAGGATCATATTACTTACTTCAAGGTATTCGTCCATACCATACTTGGATCCCTCTCGTCCAATACCAGACTGCTTGAATCCTCCAAATGGAGCTACCTGTTTGATTAAGACTGGTTTAGATAACAGGTTTAGATAACATAAATGCTCATCATTTCTACTAAACAGACAGATGGTACACTGACCTCTGTGGAAACCAATCCCTCATTTACTCCAACAATCCCATATTCAAGAGCTTCAGTGACACGCCATGAACGTTGAACATTTGTTGTAAATATGTAAGCAGCTAATCCTGCATTTGTTGGAGAGCATAATTAAAAAGAACTCCCTCCCCACCCCCCTTACTATTCAAAGAAAACAGTCAGAGAGATAACATTTTGTTTCCTGAAATTTTTAATATACTGCATAATTGTTCATTAGCCCAATCTTTAGCCACACGATTTCCATCACCAACAAAAAAAAGATATACCCACATAATATTAATTAACCCTGAACTTAAAAATAATAACTTAATTGAGCATGTTGATTTTCCCAACGAAACTATTTAGCCATATGAAAGGGACTACCACAAGTTAAATTTTTTGGCAAAGTCTCATATGAGACGGTCTCACAATAAGCTATTGTGAGACCCATTATTTGGTTAAAAAGTAAACAGTTTACATTCATTGTGATCATTATATTGCTTTTAGTGATCATGTTAGATTACAATTTAACCACATTATTCGTGATTAGGCATAATTTTTAGAGTAACACATTGACTTATTTTATATGGGGCATTATAATCTTATATTAGATTAAAGCAATTGCTAAAAGAAGTATAATGGTTACTAGAAATGTAAAAGAGTTCACTATTTATATAAAAAAAGAGGGTCTCACAGTAAGTTAGTGTGAGACCGTCTCACATAAGACTTACTCTAAATTGTTTTGTAAAAATACCACAAGAAAATTAAAACTGACCTGCATTGGTGTCATTGGCCATGCGGATGGCATCCTCCTCTGTTTTAAAAGGCAAAAGGGGAGCAACAGGTCCAAATATTTCATCCCTGCATTATCGACTCAAATCACAATCTCATAAATTTAAATGACAATCAGCATAAAAAGCACAAGTCAAAACTCATGATTGCATTTCAAAGAAGAAGCCAGTTTCATCAGCAATTAATTTTTACCACATTGCCAGTAAACGCTGGATCTATACAGTAGAGAAAACAACGAAAAATCATACAAGAATTCAACATAGAAACATAATAATCCATTGAAAAGCTTAATGTTCATATAATGAATCATTCATGCTAAGTCATAAGCTCTATCATCAAATCCAGATATCCAAGGAAGCATAGGTTTTAGTTTATCAGAAAGGAATTTCAGCCTTTTCAGCTCCTGATGTCATCTAATACAATAAGGTGGCTCTGGTTTTGTGTTGGAGAAGGTCAGCCAAGCCATGAGCGCAGTGGGAACAAGAACACTAAGCAAAACATCAATAAGAACCACCCACTGCCTCAGAGGCGCCCACCTACGGCGAGGTACACCTCACCCCTATGTTGAGGACATAGAGAATTAGTTATACTGATGACCAAAACAAAAATGGCGTTGAGAGTTATATCAACTGACTGCTACTTACGAATATGAGATGCACACACACTGCCAAGGCATTTTTCTTTATGTCGTAATATTCCAAATTCAAAGACTAGTGAGTCATTGACAACTCTAGAAGTACAACCTCACAGAAATAAACACATAGCTATCAAAATGATCTCGCGCAGCAACCGACACAATTTCTCACAAGAATACCAGAGTGCCCCAATGCCGCACATAAAAATGGACAGCCAAGCTTCCTCACATAATTAGCAACGGCCTCGTTGTTCATGGAAGTTGGAGGTAGCTCAACCCAATCACAACAGATTCCTCGGTTAAAAGCCAAACCACCACAACACCAAAACAAAAACCACCACAACCAACACCACTACGAAAGCAATGACAAAAAAAGCCTCGGTGAAAATGTTTATGAATAATAAACAAGTGGAGAATTGGTAAAAGAATGAGGATAGGTTGAAAAGTAAAGTAAAATGTGAAAAAAATATTACAAAGGTAAAACAATAATTTAAATGAGGAAAGTCACGGAAAAAATAATGCGAAAACAAGTAAGAAAACAGCCACTAACTGATTTTGAAACATTCACTGGATAAATAAAAATAGAACAAAATCGCTAAAGTTGAATCAGTACCTTGACATTAGCATCTCACTGTTGACCTGAGTCATGATTGTGGGCTCAAAAAATGTTGACCCAATTTGATGTCTTTTACCTCCAAGTAGCACCTTTGCTCCCTGGAAATGTAAATAAAAATAAAAGTAAAGACAAATTTAAAATTTTCTAAACACTCACTTCGAATTAAGGGTTCGTAATTGTTGTAGAGAGTCATTGACGAAAACGAAGAGTGTGAACTTAAAGGTCACGGGCGAGGAGTCCATGTTGGGCATCCGAGGTTACGAGGGACACATACCAGTCTGGTTTCCATATTAAAAGATCATAATTTACTAGAAAGCATACCAATAGGGGAAAGCATATTTTCCCTTCGAGAAAATGAACTATAATTACCTTTGAAATGGCATCTTCTACAAACTTTTCAACCTGTCACACACCATTATTTAGAGTTGAAATCAAGATTATCCTTGTAAATACAACTGTAGGTTGAAGGGAAGCCACAGTAGTTTAGAGCCAAACCTACCTTCTGAACAGCAGCTTCATTGATAAGTGGTCCCTGTAACACAAAGACACTGTTTAACAAATGCTTACATGAGGTAGTTCAACTGTTGTCAAACTTTCATGACGGCTAAACGACATACTAGCAACTAATATTTTATTATTATTGTTGGAAAAGGAATGATTATACTCTCTCAAAGGCAAACAAAATGTGACAGCTTCTTTGGTAAAAAGAGAGAACATCTTATTGTTGGAAACTATGTATCTCCTAAATTTTTTTTTTTTTTTGATAAGTAAGATAGGATATCAATATATTCAAAAAGACACCAAGGGGGTGACTCCCATGTACAAAAAAACCCCTAAAGGGGCGACTAAGTTATCCAATATGTAAACCTGATAAGTATTTTATGGGTCTTCTTTTACAGATATGTTCAACTGTGTTCTCCATACTTTTGCCCTATTACTGCTGATGTATAGGCAATTCCAGCTGAATACATGTTAACGGACTCCAAATCATTTTGGGACGTTGTAATACCCTTTCGTGTGCTAAAGGGATACTGCCCCTTATTTGGGTTGGAGGGAGTATAAAATTTTCAAAGGAGTTAGAGCAAACTAAAACTTCTCTCCATTGCAAAATAATGATAAGAAAACCCGAACAGACTCAGAAGCCTTAAAAGCCTTAGCACGTAAGGGCAAAAATCACAATTTTTGTTGCCAAGGGTTTAGTCGAAAACCAAACTGTAAAACCCTCATTCCTATCAGAGCTATAGGGATTAATATATTTGTAAGACTAAATAGCCTTGTGTAGGTAACTAATTCTCAGTTAGTACTACTAATTAATACAAACGCTTTCATGCAACCGCCAATTATAAGCTAAAGAGATGTTTCCCAAACCCAACAGTTAGTCTTGGGAATTAGGCCTACTGATGAGGATACAGTACAATCTCCATCTTTTGGTACGAGTCTCAGTATGACCATCTCATCTGGTTCAAGTACTACGCGAAATGGTACCAACTCATAAGATGGTGAATCTTCTATAACTTACTGACTTACGTAGAACCAGGCACACCTAGTGTGAAATTCAAGAGGTACATAACAATGTAATTGATGAATTAACCAAAACCCCTATAAAGAAAAAAATCAATTCACCACAAAATAAGATGACTATGACCACCTGAGAAACACCATCAACAAAGCCATTTCCAACTTGTAGTGTCTCGACAGCATGCGAAAAAGCCTTTGCAAACTTCTCATAAATACCTGCAAGTTAAAAGGATTGTGAAAGCACACAACTAAAGTTTCTCCGCACGTGTTCTCATTGAAAGTGTAGGATCAATTCACACCTTCCTGAACAAGTACACGATTCGAACAAACACATGTTTGACCGCTGTTACGAAACTTGGATCCAAGCTGCAAAGAATGCTCTAATAGTCAAAATAGAATTTTATTCAAGAGTAAATAGGAACCGATGGAGAACTGTGACAGAAGAGAAAACAAAGAACATGAAATCACTGATAGTCTACACTGCTCAGTGCTCACTGTACAGACAAAATGTTCGATCAACATAACTTTGAAGTGTGAACTACCTTGTAATTTTCACTGCAAGGAGACAACTTTAGTAAACTACTACAGTTAGACCTGTGGAATGGGAAGGAGCTATCCATAAGCCTGTGACCCAACTACACGTTTGTGATCCGGCCCCTTATTAACGAGTTGAGGCAATACCTGCCTAACCCTCCAACAAAAATAATGGGGCCAGCCAGATATTCTTGCTTTTTCTCCATCAAATTCCTACTCAATCAGTGCCTCTCCCACTCTATTAATTCTCTCTCCTTTAAAATCATCACCAAACTTATCTCAAAGTAAATCATCCAAATGATAAGTACACATAAAAACCCACATATCAATCGAACTTCTTCATTACTCATAATACATCATTAAGTTTGCAATAGAGGATATGCAATTTTGGTTTTATGCAACATACTCCCTCCATTTCATTCAATTGTTTACGTTGAGCTTGGGTTCCCCTCACAAAAACTGGCCTAACGTAAACAATTAAATGAAATGGAGGAAGTAATTCACTACTGTATGCACAATCAATCAGATTTGTTTTATTTTTTGTCGTATTCTCTTCAGATATTCCTTGGTTTTGGAATATAATGCAATAAAGCAAAATGGCTCACAAAATTGTATGCACTTCTTATTATGAAGTAGCACTGAGACGTGCAATTCTCGACGCATTTTCCACTATGGTTCATCCATAAGCAGACCCTCTATTTTTTCAACATTAGGGGGGGGGTGCCTTTTAGGCACTAGGGTGATGTTTTTGGTTTTATTGTTGTTGTCGTTCTACTTCTTGTGGTTGGTTTTGTTGTTGTTGGTGGTGCTGCTGTTGTTTGCTCGTAATTTGCAACTCAAATCAAATTCTCAAATTCATCTTTCATCACGGTTCGTGTTCAATTGGACAAATCGATTGCTTCATTTGTAGTCATTCGTTCTTGTTCTTTGTGATCACCGTGATTGCAGGAATCATAATATTTCTCCGTGATTCATGTGCCTTGCTTTTATTTTCCGATCAAGACAACAAATTTTTAACACTACTCCCCCCGTCTCTCTTTAAACACCCCATATGCACAACGTTACCTAATTGAGGAGGGTGTACATACTAATTGGCTTATCTAAGTTCCAAAAAAATTGCATGAATTTTTGCTAAGATTCTAAACGAACTCGCTATATAATGACCAAGTTTTATACAATTAATGACATAGACCTAAAGTAAAGGAAAGATCAAGTCATGTAAAAAGAATGATGTATGCATCTAAAGGAATGACCAAGTTATATACAAGTAATGACCAACTCTAGATAAGGAATGATCAAGTTAATACAATTAATGAACGAGTTTTATAAAAGTAATGACAATTCTATACAAGTAATGATCAAGCTTTAAACAAGGAATGACCAAGTTAAAAGTAATAACCAAGTTCTATACAAGTAATGAATAAGTACTAGACAAGGAATGACCAAGTTAATACAAGTAATGATCAAGCTCTACACAAGTAATGACCAGGTTCTACACAAGTAATGACCAGGTTATACACAAGGAATGACCAAATTAATACAAGTAATGACCAGGTTCTACACAAGTAATGAAGTAATGACCAAGTTGTGGACAAGGATTAACCAAGTTGTGGACAAGGATTGACCAAGTTAGTACAAGTAATGACCAAGTTCTTAAGAAGTAATGACCAAGTTGTATAAAGGAATGATCAGGTTGTACAAAAGTAATGACCAAGTTTTGGACAAGTAATGACAAAGTTCAATCCAAAATATTGGACGCGAGGCACCATGCTCATTGTACCATGGGGTACAACAGAATTTGCCCCACTCGACCAACCTTCCTCTTTGTGCTAAAACGTAAATGAGCGTTTATAGTTATTCGGGTAAATTTCCATCTTGTAATTCTAAAGCTTGATACGAAACTTTGGAAGGCCATATCTTACCATAACTCACTATAGGCTTGTTTTACTCGAACTCTTTTGCTCTTAGAACCGTAAAATAGAAACCTTGACACCATGAATCTAAGTCTAAAATATGATCAAATATTAAAAGGCAAAAACACATCCACTATACAAAAAAACGTAAAAAGCTGGCAAATACTATCGTACCCCGGGGGTACCAAGAGGAAGGTACCCCCTGGGCCTCCTTCTGACAAAATCCAGCTATTTTTTAAAAGCCTAGTCCAATTAAGAAACAGGCCCAATTAAAAATAACACAAATCAGAAATCTACACATAAAATTAAAACCCAACCCATATTTTCTCCCCTTCCCCCTTTATTTTCTCTCTCCTCGCAAACCCACCCACCACCACCACCACCACCACGAACCACCTAACCACCGCCAGCCACCTTCACCGACCACCACCACACACGACGCCGCCACCACCATTCGGTGGGCGCCGCTCCGGCGACCCTACGGTGGACCCCATGGCCGGCGCCATCGCCCCCATCGTCATCCACTTCCTCTTTTTCGCATTTTCTCTCTCCTCCTTCACTCCCTTCCCCAGCCCCTTTTCTCGACCGCCACCACCCATAAACCCTCCCCCGGCCCTCTTCGTACGCCGCCTACCCCAATCACCACCATCATCGCCGCTAATAAGGGATAAAAAGGGAAATCAAAAAGAAAGGAGGGGATAATGGGGAAGAACGAAGGGACGGCACCGTCGTGGAATGCCGGGAAGAAGGTCGCGGTAGCCGCGCGGTAATGGTGGCACTGTCGACGCCGGAAATGGTGGTGGTCGGGGTACGCCGCTGGCGGAGAAGGGGTGGTCGGGAGAAGTGGGAGGGGGTGTTGGGGGAGGAGAGAGAAAAAGGAAAGGGAGGGTATGTTTTTTTTTTTTTTTTATTTGATTTAATCTTGACCATTTATATAAAGTATTCATTTTTAAACAAAAATCGTTCATTTTAACACAAATACGGTTCATTTTAGAACAAAAACTACCTATTTCAGATTAAATAAATCAAGACAAAAAGAATTCATTGTAAAACAAATAGAATTCATTTTAGAACAATAATCATTCATTTTATAACAAAAAAACATTCATTACATAACCATTCTTTTTAAAACAAATATCATTCATTTTAGAACAAAAATCATTCATTCTATAACAAAACTCATCCATTCCAGAACAAAACTAACCATCCTAGGACAAAAATCAACCATCGTAGGACAAAAATCATTATCCTAAAACAAAAACCATTCATCTTAAAACAAAAATTAATCATCCTAAGACAAAACTAACCATTCCTAAACAAAAACCATTCATCCCAAAACAAAAACTAACCATTTTAGAACAAAATCAAATCATCCTAGTACAAAAACATTATATTATTTTTATAAAACAAAAACAGATTATTATAAAACAAAATTAGATCATTATAAAACAAAAATATATTATTTTTGAACAAAACTAAATCATTACCAAATAAAGAAAGAATAGTTATTGCTAATTTGTTTTAATTTGGGAGTATCCATTTTAAAACAAAAAATCGTTCATTTAACACAAATACCGTTCATTTTAGAACAAAAAGTACCTATTTCAGATTAAATAAATCAAGACAAAAAGAATTCATTCTAAAACAAATAGAATTCATTTTAGAACAATAATCATTCATTTTATAACAAAAAAAAACATTCATTACATACCATTCTTTTTAACACAAATATCATTCATTCTAGAACAAAATTCATTCATTCAATAACAAAACTCATCCATTCCAGAACAAAACTAACCATCCTAGGACAAAAACCAACCATCGTAGGACAAAAATCATTCATCCTAGAACAAAAAACATTCATCCTAAAACAAAAACTAATCATCCTAAGACAAAACTAACCATTCCTAAACAAAAACAATTCATCCCAAAACAAAAACTAACCATTTTAGAACAAAATCAATTCATCCTAGTACAAAAACACTATATTATTTTTATAAAACAAAATTAAACAAAAACAGATTATTATAAAACAAAATTAGATCATTATAAAACAAAAATATATTATTCAAAACTAAATCATTACCAAATAAACAAAGAATAGTTATTGTTTTTGTCCTAGAATGGTTAATTTTGTGTTCTGGGATGATCAGTTTTTGTCCTAAGATGATTAGTTTTTCTTATAGAATGATTTAGTTTTTGTTTTGGGATGAATGATTTTTGTCTAGGAATGATTAGTTTTTGTTATGAGATAGTTGTTTTTTGTCCTAGAATGGTTACTTTTTGTTATAGAATGGTCAGTTTTTGTCATAGGATGATTACTTTATGTTCTGGAATGGATGGTTTTTGTCTTAGGATGATTACTTTTTGTCCTACGATGATTAGTTTTTGTTCTAGGATGATTAATTTTTGTTCTGAAATAGATGTTTAGTTTTTGTATAGAATGAATAATTTTTGTCCTAGGGTGATTAGTTTTTGTTCTATGATGGTTAGTTTTTGTCCTAGGATGATTAGTTTTTGTTCTAGGATGATTAGTTTTTGTTCTAGGATGGTTAGTTTTTGTCCTAGGATGGTTAGTGTTTGTCCTAGGATGATTAGTTTTTTTTTCTAGGATGATTAGTTTTTATTCTAAAATGGATTATTAGTTTTTGTATAGAATAAATGATTTTTGTCCTAGGATGGTTGCTTTTTGTTATGTAATGGTTAGTTTTTGTTATGTCATTTTGGAACAAAAATTGTATCATTATTAAACATAAATACGTCATTATAGATTAAAATCTGATAATTAAAAATCAATCATTATGAAACAAAAACAGATCATTATAGAACATAAATATGTCATTCTGGAACAAAAACTGATCATTATAGAACAAAAATAGGTCATTCTGGAACAAAAATTGGTCACTATAGAACATAAATACATCATTATAGAACAAAAACTGATCATTATAGAACATGAATATGTCATTCTTTGACAAAAACTGATCATTATAGAACATAAATTAGTCTTTTATTCTCAAGTATAAATTGATCATATAAACATAAATATGTCATTTTAGAACAAAAACTTATCATTATAGAACATAACTATGTCATTCTATAACAAAAATCGATCATTATAGAACATAAATATGTCATTCTGGAACAAAAACTGATCATTATAGAACACAAATACACCATTATAGAACAAAAACTGAAATATTTTTGTTTTATAATGATCAGTGTTTGTTCCAGAATGACAAATATTTGTGTTCTATAATGATCAGTTTTTGTTCCAGAATGACAAATATTTGTGTTCTATAATGATCAGTTTTTGTTTCGTAATGGTTGATTTTTAATTATCAGTTTTTGTTCTGGAATGAATGACTTTTGTTTCGGAATGATTAGTTTTTGTTCTGGGATGAATGATTTTTGTCAAGGAATTACAGGTTTAGTGTTTGTTCTGGAATGGTTAATTTTTGTCCTAAAATGATTAGTTTCTGTTTTATAATGACCTAATTTTGTTATAAAATGATTTACTCCTATTATGAAATAAGAAAACATTAAAAAAAAATGCAAACTTCCTTCGTCGATGAATTAAAGAGTATTTTATGTAAGGTGATCTTATGAATGAAAAGAATATTTTATGTAAGGAAAGGACCATTCATAGAGATAATGAAGCAATTGGGGACAAGCTGTCCTCATTGCTCTACAATAGTTACAAAAATGCAAACTTCCTTCGTCGATGAATTAAAGAGGTCTCTTAAAATAAACACCTGCTACATTAGCCCAAAAATGAAGCAAGAAAAACAACTATCTCCCAAACATAGTCGATAGAATGAATTTGCCTGAATAGCAAATTGCCTTTATCCCTGATGCACATTCCAAAGAATCTTCTTCTCTTTATTCCCTCCTAAACCCACAAACTTCACATAAAGAATATCAACTCCAAAGACAAGACAGACCCAATTCTCCTTACTAACTGCAGTCAACGGAGGCCAAAGCTTATAAGCAAACTCATAATGTAGGAAGAGACGATTATTGGTTTCAAACCAGTTCTAGCTGATAAAACAGATGTTCGGACAAAAAGCAATAGTAGGCCTACAGCAGTGCAAAGTATTGCAAGTATTTATCCTACCCAAAGCCATAGTCCAGCAAAAAGCCCACGCCTAGAATTATGGACTTCCAAAGAAAAAAACAACAATGTTATTTGTAGATATTTATCCCCTTTACTAAAAAAACCTTTCTGTGGTATCTCTTTCTGGGCTGAGGGCATGCCAGAGGACATAACAACAACATTTTTACCAGTGTCATAAAGGCTCCCGCCATAAGGCGAGGTAAGGGGGGGGGGGTCGGATGCACGCAAGCCTTACCCATATTGAAACATAGAGAGGCTGCGCACGGGTGACCCAAAATGAAAATTGCTTCGACAATCGCACCGACTGACTGCTACTTTATAAAATAATAAAATAAGAAGCATAGACAGTTTCCTGAGCCATTTTGCTTTATTCCATTATATCCCAAAGCCAAAGAATAATTAGTCCTTGGCTCCAGGGGACATGAGAAAAAGAAATTGACTATTCAAAATGCTCTGTGGCATATTTATCTCTCTTCACCTGTGGCCGGATTAGCGTGACAAAATACTGAAGGGAACTCCAAAACTGTGTGCAACTGATTCTTCAGGTCAAGAATGTTTCTTTCTTTATCTATTCTATAATATTTGTTCACCAAGATTTTTAAACAGACACTCCTAAATTATGAATTGTTGTAAATTTATTTGGTAAAAAAGCCCACACAGGTAAGGCTATAAGCATAGAGACATTCTATTTCAAATATGAACCGAATTGTACCAGATGGCCACTGGTTCAACTGCAGAAGCATCAATTCAGAGAGTATCTGATGTGTATAAGTCAGCTATCTCAAGAGATTATCAGAGCAGGAGGATCGAAAATCAGCTGCTTGTGGTACCAAACATGTTTAATCCACTACAGTTCAGTCTAAGGATGGCTCTTAAGTCATATAAGACCATGGTGTCCAGATTCCCCTCAGATTAGCTCCAAATCATGCCTAGGATATCGGAGCTGAATTTCACTCTTTCAGTGTTAATTTGGCCATAAATAAGAAGTCAGGAATAAAATTCAAGTTGTTCAGGCCACGGTAAAAGCTGTGTGTAGCTGTGAATTCTGGAAATAACTGGTAGTCTTGACAATGACGTGTTGTGCTCCTACGCAACTGTCTCACAGCAGTTCAACCTCCCCTCTCTACATTGTTGACACATTTTCAGATTTCTTTAGTTTTATTTATGCGCACCATTCAGCAGACTTCATCAAAGGATTCTGAATAGTGAGCGGTGAGCCTTTATATAGTGCAGGCGTTTCCTGAACTTGTGAGGACTGTAAAAGGCATTCTCAGCTTTGTAAGAAGGCAGTCGTTGAATGAAAAATTATCCTTGGGTTTTACCAAGTTTTCTACCTTCGTGGGGAAAACTTCTTACTACCTGTGTGGAGTAAGATTTCAGGGAAATTTTCAACCTGTGAGGTAAGAATTTCTCTAACTCTATCTTTCATTTCATTTCCAAATGTTGTTGTTTTCATAAAAGTCAAAAAGTTTCAAAACGCAGTCCCACCCCCATAGTTTATGCTGCACCAACTATCAAGGATTTTACCTAAGATTGCTATGAGTTAAAGTTAAATTCAAATCTCTTGTCTACATGTATAGTGCTCTTAAACCTAAAAATCAGAAAAAACCAGGAAAGACAAAAAGGAGAATATTCTTCATTGTCTGAGATTTAGGGGTGTTTTTTTTAATAAATCAAGATTTAGGGGTATTTAGGAATGCATATTATCAAAGAAAAGCGAATAATTCAAAACCCCACAGATAAATTATGTCGACCAGCTATACATATGTCCAGTTAATCAAAAAAGAGTAAAAGAAGAGTAGAAACAGTCTTTATACTTACAGCTCCTTTCACCGCCACATCCAAATCAGCATCATCGAACACTATGCATGGCGCATTGCCACCAAGCTCCAAGGAAACCTATAGACTACACTGATCAATATCAGGGGATCAATTCAGGCACTTGAACATGGATCAGAAAGAGCATTAACGAACCCTCTTAACAGTAGAGGCAGCGCCGGCCATTAACTTCTTCCCAACAGCTGTTGAACCAGTGAAGGTAATCTTTCTTACCTGAAATTTAACAGCATATTGTCATACATCTGACTGAATGTTGTGGTACAGAACAAAATATACAGAGTAGCGTTAAAAATTCAGATGCAAACCTGAGTGCTTTTTAGTAATGCATCACCAATTTCTGAAGCATGGCCCATAACTACATTAACTGTACCCTAGATATCAAATAATTTCACATTACACTTCCATAAAGGGTTACACACAAAGATCCTGGTACAATACTGCTAGGCAGAAGGTAGTTCAAGAACTGATTAACTAGTAACATTTAGTGTCGAAATTTGAGACAAATATGCCTCTTGAGATTTTCTCTTCCTCACTTTTAGATTCTCCAAAAAATATGGATAAAATTAGCCGCACACAGTAAAACAATTTGAACAGTTGTACTTACGACACATAAAGTATTAGCTCCAACACATAATGGCAAGGATAATTACTGATAGTTGCTCGCTAGACTACAAATAAATGCACACCCTCGCAACACACATGGGCCAGAGCACCTTGTGGAATGTTTGCAATTGTGACCCATCCCAAGACTACTACTCATTGGACTTTAAAGCATGTGGATTTCCTTGAATGGAAGTGCACTTGCATTATATTGGTACGAGTGAACCCCCCCCCCCCCTGTTTTACCCTACCATCGGCGGGAGCCTTTGAGGGCATTGGGGTAGTGTGGTTGTTGTAGTTATACAACCACTTCTATTAAGTACTTCTCAAGTAATAGTCACACTTTGGTTTTCCAATTACTCTGAGTGAACCATAAGCTTCAGAAAAATTCTCTCACAAGATTTTAATGGCACTCTCAGCACCTCAATGTAGTACCGTTAATCAGATCAAAACTACCATTAATAATTTACACTCAACAGATGCTCATGTTTACTTGTTTGTTTGTTCATAATAAAATTTATTACCGGAGGTATCCCAGCCTGAATAGCGAGCTCCGCTGCTGCCAAAGCTGTGAAAGGGGTAAGCTCAGATGGCTTTATAACTACAGTGCAACCACTTGCAAGAGCAGGGCCAACCTGATCCAAAATGGGAACATAAAACTTCAGAAAAGATAATAAACCACTTCAAATATATAATATGTCAAAGCCGAAATACTTGGATCTACGAATAAATAATGAAGGAGAAGTCAACCTTTCTGGTAATCATTGCCAAAGGAAAATTCCAAGGTGTAATTACTCCAACGACCCCAACTGGCTGTTACAGCAATAAAATTAAGCAGTACCTCCAAAAGGTTCATAAAGAGGGTAGAACACAAAGCATGGCATTAATCTAGACTATGTTTTCAATCTAGCAAACGTGACTAGATGATTGGCAAAGCCGAATCATCAATGACGACTATACATAATACATTTACGCACCTGTTTCAGGACAAACAATCGACGATCAGATAGAGGCGCTGGAATAATGTCACCATAGATACGTTTTGCTTCCTCCGAAAAGAATTCAATAAAGCCAGCCCCATATGCAACCTGTAACAAACATCTTCAATATCGGGTTTACACAGGCCGCAAAGTAACAGCACATATCGGAACTGGAAACAATCGTATATCATCAGCTTTCCTCCACCATGGGAGAATCCTTCATATATTCCCAGGCCATTTCTATGTACATCGAAAAACATCCAATACAAAGTAATCGCGGGATAGGGAATAACAAATTAGCAAAACACAAAATTTATTAAAAATAAAAAATCGGAAGAGAACTCCGGAGCATTTATGTAATAGCCCGTACCACCGTCCGTCGCAACACAACCCAATAAGATGGGAAGTCACCCCTTAGGCCCGAATATCCTCTCGTGGGCTCTAAAAGGTGAAGGCCTAGTTGGTAGTATGATGGTAGGAATCTATTATAAACTGATCATATGAGCCTTATTTTCCCAATGTGGGACAAACCAACTCCATAAACCACTTTCCATAATCCGTAGTGTTACAATTTATTTTTCAGTTCATTCGTTCATCCATCAAATCTGGAGATTCACTACAACAAGTTGAGATAAAGAAGCTAAAGTGAAAGCGACAGCTGATGCAATAACGAGAAAAATAAGCACCAAACTGAAAAATATTGAGGACCTTCTTTTTCAATTCGCGATATAAAGTTTCATCCTCAGATAGTAAACTTACGGACTTCACGCATAATTTTCAATGAATCCTAATTGTTGGCAATCATGCACATATCCAAAAATCTACCACCGGAGGAGGAAATGCAAGAAAGTATCGTAAGATGCAAGAGTATATCAGTTTCCTACGCCCATGGTGTGTTCATTTTGTTATCATTTTGATAGGTTTATCTTTCATCCTTGAAAACACCTCAAATTTGATGTTTATCGATACATTTTTGTCTTTGAAGCTTATTTACATCACGCTGTGTTGTAACAATATCTTCAGACTTGAATGAAATAAAAATAAGGAAACACAATACTAGAGAAATTTCAAATGCTTCTGTTCTAGCTAATAATTCCTTAGCTAATTCACATTTCTCGGCCAAGAAGAAACCAGAAGGAGGGGGGAACAAAAGCTGTAAGAGTGATGAAGAACAATGAAACAAGAATGAAATACTTATTTTCAGTTCTGCCCTCCGATACAGTGTGCTTCAGTATTATGTTTCAGAAGCCCAAAACAAATAGAAGTTCTACAATGGGACAGTCTCAAATGGTGAGACCATTTACAAATTTCAAAAGTAAGATTTCAGTTTTCAAAAAGTGACTCAATTCAAACACAATTCACTGATTATCAAAAGTAACATGATATTCAGTAAATAAAAATAAAAAAAATAAATTAACTTCTTAGTACTAGCTTAATTCAAAGTAACAGACTACTCCTTTAGAGTAACTTAATAGATATCATCACATGATAACTTATGTGGTCTCACACGATGAGGCTGAATCACTTTGGAATTACTCAGAACAGAAGAGCAAGGTTCTCTTGGATATTTACTCATCCACTACTGTCTGTTGCCTACAAACACATTACAGCTGAGAAAAGTGCATTTTCTTCCTATTTATTTTTTTAAAAAGCGGTTTTAACATAAAGACTGAAGAGCATGGGAGGAGAAATTCTCTTAGCTAAGTAGCTACATGCCTTTACAGTTTTTATCAAGGAACGTAATTGCAATCTCCTTATGACTACCCACTGCATGGCCCAAATTCAAGTTTAACAAAATTTTCTCAATCATAATCCGAAGAGCGTCCACAGACCAAAATAATAGAGAAAAAGAGCAGTGAGAGGGAGCCACGAAGGTTTGCAAGGAGTATCTTCATATTATGCTGTTCTCCAGAAACAGAAACATTTAAAATTTAAACATGCACACTTCCAGACCTTAGTTTTACATCTCCTTCATACAAATAAAGGGTGTGCATTATTACACTACAGACATCTTCGGACTGATTTGTATTTTGTACGAAAAATTGGGCACATCTCTTTTCTTAAATTTATAAATGTATTCACAAATGAAGAAATGCAGAAATTATAAAGGCAAACTTGGAGAACGAACAAGTGTTATGCCCTGTGTAAACATACCACGATAATTTTGACTGTCAATAGCAACATATCCTACCAAGAACGATAACAATTACCTCACCCATGGCTTCTTTTAATGGTTTACCCTGCTCTAAAGTAATTAATTGTCCAAGCTCCTCTTTGTGAGCAATCAGCAGATCATACCTAGACGCACAGTTAAACAAATCAATATTCACACAGAATAACAGAAAATTTTAGCACAGAATGCAAACCACCTATATGAAGGTGTCAGGAACCATACTGATAAACTAAAGCCACCTCGTTATGGGGCTAAAACCTTAGGTCCATCCAACAAAGACAGCCACATGGGTATGTAATGAATCGGGAACGAAATAAAGGAGGAGCACAAGGCATTCTCATAAGATAGCTGATTTCAAACTTGATGCACACCCAAACAACATTGGCTCATATATGACTGTTTTTTGTATTTTGTTGTTTATTAGAATCGAAAATGCTAGAAAACTGAAAAGGATATGATATTGTAAACCAAAGTAGAATGTGATTAAACTTTAGCTAACAATAAATGATCCATATAAGTATGAACTACAGAGACACCATTCATAAACATAAAGACACTGCTAGGAAGATTTGGACCACCACAAACGTTCCTAGACACATTTGCTACTGTTTTAACATCCAAAAAAACAAGAGTAAAACTCTCACCATTTTCATATATCAAAATCTGTATTTTACATGGCATAAGAGGCTCTATTTATAGAGTTTAGAATAAGCTACAACTAAGTTAAAATAATACAAAAAACTATAGCAATTTCCCGAGGAATAGAAAAAGGATTACAAAGGTAATAATGCAACTCCTACTTGTTAGGCTGCTGAATTCCAACGTCTGATTTGGGCTGCTGAATGTCACTTCTTGCTAATCCTTTTAAATTCAATTTGCAGTGATAATCTTCATTTGGGGAGCTAATACAATACAGGAAAGTACTGTATTTTCTTGTTTAATCAGGAAGACATGATCAGATTTAGGAGCAAAAGCTCATCTAAATCATGACTTGGGTTGGGAAATTTTGAGGAAGAAGACTGAACAGAAAAGGGGAAAAAGAGCGAGAAGAGGAACAGAGAAGAATTTTGGAAAGGAAGACTCATGATTTTATTTATTGGACGCCTTCAACTCATTACAAACATGGTATTTATACTAGAAATCTAACCGATTACAATAACAGAATTACCGACTCTAACTAATTGAACCGACTTCTACATTTTGCCTGTAACAGGAGCTTGTGAACAGACGTGCTTATTTAGTCAATGTAGGTTGCACCAAGTGGAAAGTCCTATTAGTTTCTTGAGAGCAAACCCTCCCTTGAGGGTTTTCTCATCCATTTGCAGAATAGATGAGTAAGTAGCTCTTAAACTTTGTAGAATGACTCCTCTTGATTCCATGATATTTCTGAAATTTTCTCATTAAATAAGAAGTGCATAATTCAACAACACATGATAATAGTCTAGATAATCGACTCGTCTATTATTGAAAATATTATGAGAATTTATAATACATAAGGTAAGCAAGTTCATCACCCCTAAGGCCCTAACCTAATGGCTAGTACAATGTACCTCGTAGGTACAAGGTACGTAAGACATAGTCCGTATTCACCCTATAGTCTACATTCATCCTCTTATCACTCCCCGGCAGTCAGAACGGCAGTTGTACGAAAGTTGCGACTAAATGCAGAAGTGGATGGCAAGGCATGATCAATAAGGGAGCATTACCACAACCACATAGCACGGACCACTGTGAAGAGAAAACAAACAAAAATGCAAATACGAACCCGTATACGAGGCCATGGGCTCTCGATCGACTAGTGGTGGAGCTTAATCGTGTCACTCTTCCAAATATAAATACAATACTCTCCTAAAACTATGTGATAAGGAAGTAAGGTTCGATCCTCAGGGAATACTACGAGTTACTTGTAATTAAATGCGTGATTAAGCAGTAGTAACAATTGGGGGGTTTTGATTGATTGAGTTGTTGATTAAACTAATAAGTAAAACAATGAAATAAGTAATTAATTTATCAAAATTAACGAAGACTTGGTCGATCTAATCGTCGTTAGCAATTCTAACAATTGGTCCTAGTTCTAACTCGATTATTTCCTCTTAATTACTCTATTTTGGAATTAGAAATTCCTATTGATCCTTACGATTAGGCGTGATCTGCACTCTCCTAATAACCTTAATTAATGAATAACCTAAATCACTCGTTTAGATTTAATTCAATAACAGCATTAAGTTGAGATCAATATCAATAGAGAATCGGGCGCACATCCAACTCAGTCTATGCTTTGCCGATTAAGTTAATCCTCTCCCTAATCTAATAACAATGATCAGCATACAAATTAATAGATTAAGTTTCTTACTTTTACCTAATTAATTAAACACTCGCTAATTAAAGAGGCTAAGTGTAGAATTATAAACCCTAGGTAGCTAATCTAGAGAAAACAATTCATAAACATTTAAACGAGAGGATTAACAATAATTAAGAGTAAATAAAAGAATTAAGAACTCACAATTGGTTCGAATCGCAACTTAGATTAAATCAACCAAGAACGGAAGGATTAGTTCTCCATACGATGAACCGACGGTTACAAAGAATACTGAAAGATTGAATCCTCTTTACAAAGGTCTAAGTTTGCTATTTATACTAAACAGGGATTGGGAATCAAATTAGGAAGAAAATCAATTTTGGAAAGCCCGGATGACAACCGCGGGGGCGGCTAGGGTCGCCGCGGGCGCGGTTGATCTTCCAATTTCCGCCCTGCCTACTTCCGCGGGCACGGTTCACATGCAGGCCCTCGCCAATGCTTGCTTCCTCGTCTTTGCTTCTTCCTTCTTCATCAGTTGCATCCCAAATTGTGCAAAAGACCCAACATATTCACCCACATTTACCACATTGGAATTAAACTCGTATTCCGCATAATTGACTCGAAAATGCACACAAAAGACGCTCAAATAGCGTAAATTATAGCAAGCAAAACCTAACACATCAACTAGCCTATTTAGGGAGTCAGGGTGCGTAGAGTCAACTATCCCCATATGGTGATAGGACAAGCATGAAAACAAAAAGAAAAAGAAAATAAAAGCAGTGGTGTTAGAGCCGTGCAAGAAAAGGCCACTGCGGAATCGGCGAAGAACACGTAATGGAGGTAGCGACGGGACGTCAATAGCGGCGATGGCGCCTGAGAGGCGGCAAGAGTGTCCTGGACTACTCATCATGCGGCTTGAGCGGCGATGGCGGCTAGGTGTCTGACCGTGGGCTGCACGACGTGGTCTTGGCGATCCGTGGGCATGGCTGACAACGTCGGTCGTCAGAGGCTGCAAGAGCCAGTGGTGTGGTGTGGCGTCCGGATGTGGGTCTCGACGGAGGCTGCTCAATGAGAGGATAGTGCCATAAGAACCTCCTAAATCTGATCATCGCAAAACCGCGGGAGGAGAGAATTATGGTGAATCAAGGGATATGTAGGTGTGATAGGGGTGAAGTAGTTGCTATTATTCATTAAAAATGGAAATGCTAATCAAATGAAAACTAATAAAATATAAAAAAAAAATAATACAGAGAGGCCTGGCCGGAGATAGTTAGGAGAGAAGAACCATCTCCGGCCGGGAGAGCGGAAGCAAGAAAAAGGTGTTGCTTAGGATTGGTAGTTTGTGATCGAACCCTCTGATACCATGTAAGATGATAATAGTCTAAATAATCAACTTGTCTATTATTGAAAATATTATGAGAATTTATAGTACATAAGGTAAGCAAGTTCATCACCCCTAAGGCCTTAACCTAATGGCTAGTACAATGCACTTCGTAGGTACAAGGTACGTAATACATAGTCCGTATTCACCCTATAGTCTACATTCATCCTCTATCAAACACATTGACTTCGAGCACCAAAAGAACACCAAATTTAAGGACAGTCGCAGAGTCGCCTCAGCAATACACACAGTCACAGTGTGCAACTGGCTATAACTTTCGAATCATTGATCGGATGAAGCTCTAAAATAAGTCACTGGATTGGTAACTTTACAAACTTGAATTTGAACACAAATTTAGCCCAAGTAGGTTATCTATGGATGAATATATCAGTCTTCAAAGTACAGAGCAGTAAACTGACATTGTTGATTTCTTCCTTCCTGTCACCCTGATTAAAACATAAAAACTGCAAACTATTGATAGACCTACTTATCTTAATTCCAAAACCATCAATTAGATTGATCTCTTAGCTTTCCAAAAAGGTTGTCACATAAAAATTGAACTTCGTTTGAACCTTCTAAAAGGCTCTCAAAACGGAGTGCGCAAATCTGAGATTTCCCAAACGTGCAGAATATGACGTTCAAGATGCCCTCCACAGGCTGCAGAGAAGGTATTCCATACGCAGCATTCTAACAAAATCACTCGCGGTGAAGGTTATCAGAGAATGCTATGGTGAAGATGGTCTAGTGAGAAGCTAGTCGTCTACAAAACCCAAAAATGAAGGTCTACAAGACACGTAAACTTTTAGGTTTCATTATAGCACAGAGTCTCACAAAACCATGGCCACTAGTGAATATAAGTCTTGTCAAACCCCATTTCCCACCCTCCTGTAACAGAAGTAAGAGTTTGCACCGGAACTTCTGTACAAGATCGGCAATACAAATTGCAGGAAGGATCGAGATGAAAAATCCCCTTCAAACAATTGTATTATTGATAGTAATTCCCAAGAACTTACAAAGAGCAAGCTGAAAGCTTAAGAGCGTAAGGTTACAAGATTGAGGTCGGGAAATGTTTACACAATTTTCTGGTTTGTTTCTAACTTGTACAACTAATGATGAGGGATAACAGACGATTACACTCCCCTTCAATCCAAGCTTATACTCAAGCTTAAGGAATTCGACAGCACATCTATCAGCCACTTTCCCAATGAGAAATTTTGTAGCGGGAACATCTTCGTCTTGCTTCCCTAACATTGAGTTCCTTAGACCCTGAGGTCCTTTTTGCTTCAATTTCCTGAAACCATTTAAGACATTTGGCCTCACCACTCTGTCCCAAAAGGAACATCCAAAATGTTTCGTGCTAATGTTTGGCCTTGAACATGTACAGGGGAGGACCCTTAACATAATCAAGTTGTGCTGGTGCAGCTGCAACTTCAGATGTGGCTGTTTGCTGCACATACATGCACACTACATACTGCTTGCTTAGTCGTGCCTGCTTTCCGAGCATCAATCTGCTTTCCTGTGCCCTTTTCACAGCCAGAGATCCCTTGCTTTTTTCAGACTGCGTTATCAGATTGTCAAAATTCCATTCCCTTGAGCACCACCACTGAACTCCATCATTTTTAGCTCTTATAGCATTAATATCCCACATTTCAGTTTCTGGTACGTTTTGAATCTTGGCCTCCATTTTCTTCTCCATCAACTGCTCCTCCCATGAGCACACCCATAGCTCCCTCACTACCTAGTCACCACCCCACGGATCAAATATCCTCCTCACAAAATACAGTACCCTTATTAACAAAGCAGGGGCCTTTACTGATATTTGGTGAACACATGGAGCTTTAACTGACATGCTTAGCTCTAGAAAAACCCATCCCTCCTCACTGCATTGGAAGATTGGTCGCCATAAATTCGCTTTTCATCCCTTACATCTGATACCCATGATGGACATTGTATAAATTCCATATTATCTGGAATGAATTTGGATTTGAAAGCTCTTAAATCATCAATTTCACCAACACAATCTGCAATATTACCTAATTTCTCACCCACACAATCTTTAATTTTACTCAATTGCAAGAAACCAGAAAACATGTCAGCCGTAATCATCTCTGTAACACTCTCATATTGCTTATATGCAATATACTCACCCAACTTTTATCAGGTCTTGGCCTCTACAGAACATTAATGAGGATCTTTATCAAGTATTGAGAAAGGGATGAACATTCCATGACTTGTCTTCCCCATACAGTTTGCAACATCAGCACCCAGCAACCTGAGTACACTGACTTGGTACATTTCTTGCAAAACTTTCAGAAAATGTCATTTTAGGCACGAACTTTGCACCAGCATTCACAGGACTTTCCTGACATTTACCACCTGTAATGTCGTCATACATGTTCAAGGGTTTAAAAGCTTGAACAAAGGGTCTAATTTCCTCAACTTCACTACAGTCCACAATGATACCGATATCCATCATATTCACTGTTGTCTGTTATGCTGATCCCTCTCCTCTTTCAATCCTACTGAGTCATCTTCTACAACAAATTGCACAAATTTACCCAATTTCTCATCCACATAATCTTCAATTTCATCAGGAGTTTGTGGTTCAATTTCATCATTCGTCAAATTTCTATTCTAATTGCAAGAAATTGTGCTCAATATTCTTAGTAGCACCCTGAACATTATTACGGCCAACAAATTCTTCGAATTTAGCACACACATTGATACACCTGGTGCTCGCATGATGTCCATGACCAGGAATCAGAGTAAGCTAACGAATTATGAAGGCGCGCGAAATTCAGACGGAGGGAATAATTCAAATTGGAGAAGTGAGGAATAATCTACACATAAGGGGAATGCTGACACTAAAAGGGACAGCGCATCATTTCCAGAAGCCATCAATCCAGCTCATCTACTTCACTGCCACCAGGATCTTCTTGGCAGCTTCCTTACTGCAATAATTTTCTTTCTTTTGATAGGTAAAATAATTTCTATAATAAAGAAAAGAAAAACACAACAGTAAAGGGGGGACAAAAGCCCAACCATAACCCACAAAAGGGACCATCACCCCTACCTAAAAAGCCCCTCTTCCAGCCACCATCAAAACTCATAGTGGATTCCAGATTGTCAAGTTTTCCTTTTTCCTAAAATACACTAGAGTTGGCTTAACAGCCTGGCTGTAGGACCTCCAAAATGAATTTGGTGCTTTCCACTCGACCTTCTGGAACCTTTGCAGCAACCAAGTCCATAGTGAATTCCTCCTCTAAAGATTGAGAAAAGGTACCGCGAGCTTCCAAAACTTGAGGTGGATCCTTGGAAATAAAACCCATGGAGAAGTCCGCTTCATCCCCCTCCACAAGAATTGAAATCCTTCGCCACGAGACCCCCACTCACTAGCTCCCCTCTAACGATGGGAATTCGTCACTGGCAAAGTCAAAGCACGAATCTAGGTTCTCAAAAGAGAGTGGAGACCAAACAATGGCCATAGTATTCAATGATTAATCCAATGTTACCCCGACTCAGATCCGAGGATTGGACTCGGTCACGGATCCCCTTGTCCGACCTTCCATTTCCCAAATTTAAGGGCATTGGGACAATGTCCTAAATTGGACACGGGTGCGAAGACATATTTAAGAAAGTCAAATATAATTATAAAATACTTTAAATTCCAATATAAAATATTTTATTGGGTATACGTTTTGTCACAAAGTTTTTAATCAACTAGTGCAGCACTAAAAGAGTCATAGGCTTATTTAAATGCTGTCAAAGTTGAAAATATAAAAGAAAGATATTAAATGGCGTTGGGAAATGGCTTTAAATTATTTTTTTTGATAAGTAAGATAGGATATCAATATATTCATAAGGACACCAAGGGGGTGACTCCCATATACAAAAAGACACCTAAAGGGGTGACGCCCATAAACAAAAGAGAGTTAATCAAGCTCTAGGACTATCATGAGAAATTTTATCCACAAAAAGAATGAAAGTCAAGTGTCGGTGAGAATGTAACACTTGACTCCAACTATACAATGTCCACAAGAATCTAAATATGAAGTCTTGGTGTGTCAACATAATATCATCAAAAATGCGATGATTTCTTTCTTTCCAAGTACACCACCAAATCGCAATTGGAATAATCTTCCACACTTCGGCTAGCCACCCTTTCTTCATTCTCCTTTCCCAAGCGGAGAAAACGTCTTTGGCTCCCCGGAGATGAACCCAGCTCAAACCGAAAAACAACAACGCAAGCCACAAACACAACACCCAAGGACAACAGAGCAAAAGGTGATCCATGGTTTCTTCCGCCTCACAACACAAAGGGCAGCGACTAACCAAAGTACGCCCTCTTCGTTTAAGGTACTCCAAAGTTGGGATTTTCTCTTTGGTGGCTGCCCACAAAATGGCTTTAAATTATTAACACTGTCAAATGTCAAGTCATCCAAGTAGATAACCCATACAGCCATACTAGTTAATTATGTTTCTTCCTCCCACCCTTCTTCTACTATTTTTCTGACGACGGAGCCTACCGTGTCCGTCTGCGAACTGATGAGTCCGAGGCGGATTTTGTACCAGGATAAGAGTCCTGTCGTGTCGACACGGGTACAGGGATATAAGTGCCGAGTCCAGGAAACAGAGGATTAGCCAATTATTGGTACTCCATTGAATTGGGGATGCCAGTGATTTGATTGTGAGAATTCAGCAAACATACATCTTCCTCATGTGCATCCTCATTTTCGCCAATTCCGCTATTATTTGCGTACCCATCTTTGCCAATGGTGTCTGCTATTGTTGAAACTCCTGTTCCCAACTTCCCATCCTTTCTTGCCTTTGTACCAATAGTCGGTGCTATGTGAAGTGAAGCTGATCGGTGGTGTTTTTTGTCAAAATGTAACCTGGGTTTTGTGGTTCTTGGGTACTGTAATGGTTGAGTGATGAAGATAAGGTGTTCCATGAAATGGGTGATATAAATTTGTCAGGTTTTTGTGTCAGTTTCTATAAGATACTCAAGAATATATTTCCGATTAAATGACACTAGTTTGGAGTGAAATGGTAATCTGGGTTTGGGATCAAAAATAGAGGGGGGGGGGAGCTTGATGGTCTGTTAATGGCGGAATGGTGAAGATGAGATGTTTGACAAAATGATGTTTGCAGAATTGCGTGGATAAGCAGAGGAGCTATGATACCAATTGTTACCAATTTTAACAGAAGGAGGGGTTTGTACCGGAGTACACAATCGGCAATACAAATTGCAGGAAGGATCGAGATGAAGAATCCCCTTCAAACAATTGTATTATTGATAGTAAAACCAAGAATTTACAAAGAACAAGCTGAAAGCTTGAGAGAGTAAGGTTACAAGATTGAGGTTGGAAAATGTTTACACAATTTTCTGGATTGTTTCTGATGAGCAATTGGACTCTTATTTATAGCCTAATATAACGAATTTAACCATCTTTGGCTAACCGAAGCTTTCCACCACTTCTAACGACTTGTACGACTGGTGATGAGGCATAACAAACTTTAAAGTCTGTTACACCCTATTGTCTAGTTCCAAATATCTAACACCCCTGACTTGCAAAATAGAGGGAAGTCTAAGGTTCTATCAAATCTAATCTTATATATTATATTTATAAACGAAGTTTTTTTCGTGGGCATTGAAGAGGTCTAGAGCCTTTCAAATTTTCTTAGAGCTTTTGGTGAATAAGGAATTAATTGATGTTATGGAATTGTTGTTATATCTTATGTGAATTTATGGTAATCATGTATAAAATTCATATATTTTACTTATGGAAATGTAGTATACCATAAGTAGGTTTATGGTAATTTTGAAAAAATTCATCAATATAAAAATTTTCTTTTTAAGTTATGGTAAGATAATAAGTCAAAACCTACATCTTAATATAAGAGAAAAGTTTACGACATTTTTTACATTTTGGTATAGTATAAGAACCAAATGTTTTTTTTTTTAAATGCGACTAGATTTAATGAAATTTTTATACAGTTTTTGGTGAATAAAAAGTCCGTTTATAAGGTCATTTAGTGTAGAAGTTTACCCTAACATAAATAGTCAAAAACAACAAACAAAACAGAAAATTATAAAAAGATTGAAGGGAGTATATGACAATTAATCACAAAATGGTAAGATAATATAAAAGAATTTTTTAAATTATTAATGTGAACTCCCCAATAGTAATAACTATGAGTAAATGATAATTTTTTACTCGCTTTAATATATGTGCTATTCTATAAGTCTATTCTTTATTTTTTGTAATCTATGTTTAAATAAATATATATATATAAAAGATTGACCACAAACTAAGAATAAATGTAGTGTTTATATTTTTTAATGAATATGATCTTTTGTGCATATAACCATAAGCTTTAATACGTCTTGAGACATTGAAATTGCATTTCATTTTTAGATAAAGAATAATTCGATCGGGTTATAAAAAAATAAATTTATAAGTTATGGAAGATAATATTTCTAAGTAAGTATATAGTAGTCATGAAATGGTAATATAATACAAAGAATTTTATTATGGGTAATGAAAAGATTACATTATATTCCAAATTTAAATTTATTGTAATCATAAAAAGATAGGATACCCCCTCCTTTCATAAATATAAGACGATTCTATTTTGCGAGCTAGGGCATTGACAGTTGATTTTGCAAAAAAAAAAAAAACTATCAGATTTGCACACTTAATGTTATACTCATTTAGTGAGGTATCTGCTTTTATAATATTATTATCGCTTTGTAATTGTTTGCTTTATAGTTTTAGGTGGGTAGCAATTCAACTTATTCAGATGAATTTCCAAATACTAATAACTACGAGTATAAGTCACTGAGTTTCTCTTAATATGCGCTATCCTATAAGTTTATTTTTCGAAATCATAAAAAGATAGGATACTCCCTCCTTTTAGAAATATATGATTGTTTTAGTTTGTTTACCTGAGGCATTGACTTTTGAACAATTCATATCCCAATTGATCTAAATTATATGCTTTGGTATTTATATGTTGCAAAATTAAGTTGAATTGTATCATACAACGTCATTTCCGTATTTGATGTACTTATTAATATGAGAGCAATCAAATGTTTTTACACAATGTGTAGATCTCTTTGCTCTAAAACAATTACTATCAAACGAAAATTATTTGGTCATCTACCTTAATGTAGTCTTGAGTTTTGAAAAATTTAACACATAGTCCTAGAAAATATAATATTCGATTTATAAATATAGTCTATCTAAACAATTATAGGTATTTTATCGAGGTCTAGACAGGTCATCGAGCCATAATATTGAAAATGATAATATAAGATTTTTAATTGAATAATAACTATAAGTAAATTTTTGATTATCAAACATTTGCAAAGTACATTTATATATATTCCATCAGTCATAAAACCATTTATCACAAACCTAGAATTACCTTTTATTGCTTGGTAGTTTGAAACATGACCTCATAAGCAAAGTCATTGGTACGAATCACAATTTTTCATCTTTGAGATTTTGTAATGTACAACGTGCAAGCATTATTGCAACTATAAATTTTAAAATAAGTAATGTGTAATCTTTAATGTGAGTCTTTTATTCAATAAAACAAAATATAAGATGACTTAAAAGAAACATACAAATAAGCGCCCTTGCGGTATCACTGCCGTTTTTGTTTTTCGTTTTTGTTTTTTTTTTTTTTGTAAAAATTCTGGTTAAATAAGTTACAAAATTGACTTTAAATTGTGTGGTTTTATAGTAGTCATACAGAAAATGAAAACTGGAAACCACTTTTTCTAGTTTTCAAAACAGGACTTTGGTTTTCGAAAAAACTGAAAATTGAAAACAAAAAACGATACCAAACAGACCCTAAGATAATTTTTTTTTTTTGCATCGGTTTCCTAAGTTATGATGCAAAGTTATTTGGATTTATTTAAATTCATTCAATTTGCACTAAACTTATTAGATTTGAACTAATATAAATTCATTTGGATTCAATTTTTTTTACGAGATTCATTATAGTTACAATATCTTACTCTCGTGATACAAGTATGTTAAAAAGAATAAGTTGAATCATACAAAACCATATTAACATCAAGTGTAATAAGCTTAGAAATCGATATACAATATAGGGAACAAATTCGAAACTGAAACTTTTTGTATTCGGTACCTTTACCTAATTAATCACTATAGCACAAAATCTGTCAATTTGTTATTTAGGTTTGTTATTTAGGTTTGTTGATGTGAAATAAATGTATATATCTTGCATAATTTGTGTTCAATTTTGTTTAGTATTGACATCTTTATACTTTTATCATGAGACATAAACATGTAAAACGATAAAGGTTGGTTAAAGTAGATAGTGGAACTAAATGGTTTGATGAAAAAAGTTAATTAATTAGGTAGAACATTGATGTCATATAATTAATTAAAAAATGAATTAATCAATAGTTAGATAAATGGTAACTTTATTTCGTTATTACCTTAAAATTTTATTTATCTACAATAAATATAATGATTTCGGTAATAAAAAGTGCCTATATAATATAAAATATTGTTAATGTCACCGCACAACGCACGGGCTATAAACTAGTACTAAATATGTTAAACCTGAAACCAAGTTTTTCCTAGGAGGACACTTGGCCCCTATTAATTGGATAGCACATTAAAATTATATGATATGGTAATTATTAGCTACTTTATGGAAATCATTAAAATTTATCGTGATAAGTTAGCTAATTATAGTAAGTCTAATTTATGTTAATAAATTCAAATATAATGTGATATAACAAGTGACGAGATAGTGGAATGAAAATGAAATAGTATAATGAGTGACGTGATAGTGGAATGAAAATGAAATAGTACGAGTGACGGGATATGAATGAAAATGAAATAATATAACGAGTGATGTAAAAGTGGAAAGGAAATAAAAATATGATGAGTTAGTAGAATAAATAATAACATATTATGACGGGTGACAAAAGTTGAAAGAAAAAAATAATGTAAAATATTGTTCCTAATAATATTATAACAAAATGAACCTACGTTTTTTCTAATATAAATAGGTAGCGCGGGGGCAGGCCGGGCATGCAAACTAGTTAATTAATAAAAGCCAAAACAGAATAATCTAAACATAAAAAGGGAAACACCACAAGGATAAAAATATATAAAGAAAAAACCCCTAAACTGGTTAAAACATCAAAAGATCCTTGGACAGTAATACATACTACAAGTTTCTAAAAGTGCCTTCTTTGGGCTCCCATTAATTTGGAGTAGTCATCCCCACATCCCTTTCTTATATAGCTCCTTCACTATCACTTATTACCCACAAAGCCACGGAGCTCTAATGCATGTCGAGTAGTGTCATCTTTGTTTTTCCTATATCTGACACATGTCTAGTAGGACGAGAGGAGCATCATGTCCATGTGTGACATGCCATAAGTGACTAGTCGAAGGAACCAAGTGTTCTAAATGTGGACTTCTTCAAGCTCAATATTTAAATATTTAAGAAAATGATCAATCAGCCATCAACTTGTCCTCTATTGTAGTGTCTATTTGATGTTCTTTTGTTAGATTTCTATTATCCAAAACGTTATATACACATAAGCACAATGCACATTATGTCAATGAATTGAATAAGAAAAAAAATGCAGCTCTACCCATTTCCAAAAACCTTCCATAACTTTGTAAGCTCACCCAAATAGTGTACAGATAATTGTATAGAAACATAAATCCATTCAAACACTAAAATATAGAGTGCTCGAAAATGAAAACTCGGAAACAAAAGCAGGAATTCATTTTAAATAACTAGCGTACTATGACAAAAAATATTACGACTTACCATTTTCGTAGGCACTTGCTCCTTTCGGCTGCCGTTGTTTTGCTCCATGCTACAAGAAAAGAAAACAGTTGGGGGGGGCAGAAAAAGGGTATGTCAAAAACACATGATATAAGCAAAATCAAACAAAGGGTAAAATTTAATAATTACGCCCATGTTCACACACCGATATAAATCAGTATATCAATTCTGGATATTATTACAAGCTGTTTGCCAAAAGTTAGAAAACACAAAACTGCCTGGACCACACATACAAAGAGCAGAGAGAGTCCACGTCACAAGACCAATGAGGTTCTATCTCAATGAGAGGAGTAAGTCCTACATTTATAAAGTGATCAAAGACCTCTCGTTCACTATCCCATGTGGGATGGACGTTATAGGAGACCTTTTTAACAAGAATGGCGATAAAGTTTTGTACGAATTGTGGGAATACTAAAGAGTGAGTCGACATCTATTACTAAGGAAATATTCCGAGAAACGAATCAGAAAACAAAATGCCTCTGAGCTACAGATTACACAAGACATTAGTTTTTATGTTAATAAATAATGGCACACCACTAGAAAGTAGAAACATTCACACTTATCAATGCTAAAAAGAATTCCGTCCCTATAAATACGAGAATTGCGGTCTATCGTCTACCCATGGACACAAGAAACAATAAATTTGCACTCTTTCATGGCAAATTAAGAGCAACTGTCCTTTACGAAACCAAACCAGCAAAGGTGGAAAAGGGTACCATAAGTAATGTAGGCGTTAAAGGTTTTCGAAGGAGTATCCCAATGTACTAGAAACAATGACCATTTAGGCTAGTCAGTGGTACACAGGACACTGAATTCTAAAATCTTTCATTTAATCAGTCATAACCTATAAGACTCATAAGAGAGAGTTTCTCTGGGAAACTAAAGATCTGCAACAGTGCTCTTTCTTATATTTAATATCCTTTTGACTTTAATCTCCATGGCCTTGTTCCTGGCCCCTACATGCCACTACACGCTATTCCTAGAACATACAGAGAACTCAAACAGTAAGGATCTTGCTTCTCGATTAGCCAGTCACACTTAATATTATCGATTCTAGTACACCTGCCCTTATTTTAGTTAAGAGTAGCTTGTTCAAATGCAACAAAAAGAAAATAATAAACATATCTATGCAAAAGCATTCATCAAATATAAAAGCCAACCAACCACTATCAAACAAGATGACAACCTCACATAGTGAATGGAATCCCGAATTCCCGAGTAAAGAATGCACAGAAAAAAGAAGTCCTCACAAAGTTTAAGGATTTTCATCCAATCCAATAAATTGTTAGCATTGGATTCGCAGATGAATTAAACAAGAGGAAATATATCAAGTGTTACTTTTACCATTCAACTCATATATCAATCACAACATTAAGATGATCATGCGTATGTTGGCTTGTGACCATCATCATGAGTAATTAGCAATCACACACATAAAGACCGGTCACACATCCATAAGTTACAAGTGAAAAAAATTTGAGTCACTTACAACTGTAAGCATCATAAGCTGCAGATATCGCATCATTTGTCTCTTTTGTCCCCATGCATGCAACATTGGCTATCACTTCCCCTGAAGCAGGATTACTTACCTGTAATCACGTTACGTAAATTCTATGTGCAGATACGGTAACTACAGATGCAGAAGATAGTAAAAACCACGCTAGAAGATCAAAGAAATAGCTTCTACTATTCGACACCAGACAAGCTGCATATTGTAACTTTCATGTGCATCTACCAAAATAAGGTAAAAGATCATGAAACGAATAATTACAATAAGTTAAGCAAGCTGGATCTTTCTTTTAGCATCACATATTCTACTAAAACTCATCCAAATTAATTAATTTCTGCCATCACTAACCTAATTTTATAAAGTATGAACTCATTATCACGGACAGAAATCATAAAATGGAGCTCACATGCTTCTCCAATTTAAGTGCGGCCATTTAGCAAGAAAATAGACAAGAACAAGAACATTATACCTCGATAACCTTCCCGTCATTTGCATCCCTCCATTCTCCTCCAATCAAACCTTGACTTCGTAACAACCCCAAACTTTTAAGCCTCGCAACAACATTTTCCGCAGCGCCGCTCATCTAAAAGAGACAATCTCGTCATCAGATTGGACTAAGTGATCATTAAACATAATCATACTCATGGCCTACGCTTCACATAATACGGAAAAATCATAAGAAAGAATCAAGAATCACATCAACAAACAAATTAAAGATACAAATTGTGCTAATTGCGCTAATTGCGAAATACTATTGGAAAATAGAATCATTTCCATCGAAATAAAGCTACAAAAAGAAATAATAATTAAATTGGAATACGAATGATGAAACCGCAACAAAAGGAGAGAGAAAGGGAGAGAGCGCGCGGAACATGCCTGGCGAGAAAGGAAATGAGAAGAAAGGCGGTGGTGCATGGAAGCGACGGAGTGGGAGGAGTGAGAAAGCAATTTGAAACACATGCCTGACATCGTCATCGCTCTTCCGATCATTCTGCTCTTGTTTGAATCCAATTGTCAGCGTGCTGCTACTCTTGAAGTGTCTCTCGTAGCAGTTTGTTATATTTTTTGGGTGGACAGCGGTTATTATACCAGTTACCTTTTCTCTTTTTTTAACACCGAAAACAAAGAGAACTAAACAAGTGACAAATGAGTAAGATGTGTATAATTCGTTTTAGATTTACAAGTTGGTTAGGCAAAAATAAATCTGTGTCGAAAGCAATAAATTGTGCACGTAAAGAAAAGGTAAAGATAAGAATAAAGTAAAAAGTTTAGTTTAGAAAAGACGGGGTTGGCTCAAGACTTACGTGTGTCCGCGATACTTTTACTTGATTTACTATGAATCGAGATCGTTGCGTTGATCCTTAGTATGCGTCGTAGGGGTATATTTTTCGGTGGACAACAGTTTTTTTTTCCACAGAAGTAAGAACATGTACGCAAAAACGTATCAGATCAAGGTAACCTTTCTGACCATGGTATCATCTAATCTGTCAAACGACAAAATACAAGACATAATAAGGAGGGGGCAGGCGTATATCTTGAGTTTGTAGGATGTTGCGACCTCAATTAGCCACCCAGTCAGCTGTTTGGTTAGTTTCACGGAAAATATGTGAAATTGTGAAGTGACGAAACTGGTGTAGCAGCTTAGTTCCATCCCGGATAAGAGTGTCGATTAGCCATGGACAACGGAATGTACCCTGACGACAGTTGATGACGATTAAATTGTGGCCTTCAATGTGCAGTTCTTGAATGTTGAGGCGGTGAGCTGCAAGAAGACCATTACGCAACGATGTTGCTTTGGCAACCAAAATTGAGCAGACTCCAAGATTCGTGTAGGAAATATGAATGGGTTCACCTGTGTTATCACGAACGAATCCAGCGGCCGCATTTTTAGGGACAAGCGAGTCGTCAAAGTTTAACTTGAATGCATGTGCGGGGGGCCGATGCCATGGAGTTTGGCGATCTTTACGTCGATGTCGTCCCGCTCCGCCAGAAGGTGCAGGATGCGTAGGTTGTGATTGTGGTTGTTGATGATGATCGAGCTCCACTCTGCTTTGTTATTCTTCATAGGCAGGCCTACTTTTGAACGCAACCGTTAGAATATTGAAAGGAGATGTTGGAAAATGTTAGCATTCCGACCTTTCCACATGAACCAAAGGGTATAGGTCAAACGTTCAAACCGAGTTCTAAAAAAATTGGTACGGTCGGAGAATTAGGAGGCTATAGTAGCGTTGGTTATGTGAAGACCTAGCCATGAGCAAATCGTGAGGTAGGCCCTGACGACCTGACAATGAAAGAAAAGGTGGTCCTCCGTTTCATCGGCTTGTTGACATAAGGGGCAATGCGATGTGATAAACGATGTCGGGTAGGAAGTCCATGGTTGAATGATTGCCACAGAAAGATCAGAATTTTAGGGGTTGCATCGAGATTCCAGATCCATTTAAAATTCCAATGTTCACTGGTCGGTAAATCATGAGCCGGCCATGTATCAGATTTGACTGTGAAGTCTCTAGTGGAGAAGGCACCCCAACAAAATGGTCGGGTATGAGGGTAAATGGTATGGGGATGCCAATCTTGATTATGAACCCTGAAAAAGGGAGCAGGAAGAGTCTGCTAGCGAAATATAGGGTTAAGCGCGATAGATTTTAGGAATCGCGCTTTCATAATTCAATTTTCCTTTAATCGTTTTTTTCTTTTAAGTTTTTGTGATTAAGTGCGAAGATTACAAAAGTTCTAGTACTATACTCCCTCCTACCCACTAAGATCTCCCCATTTCATTTTTTTGTTTTGTCGAGCCATGTTTGAGGCTACTTCTAGACCAAATGACTTATTCACTTGTTGTAAAATAATACATTTTTATTTTACATTCTACCAAACCCACTTGATTTTATGGCAATCAGATTTTCCATTTAGTGTAGAAATAGCCCCCACCATAACCAGTTAAAACAGCATAAAAAGGGGAGATTATTTAGGGTAGGATGGAGTATATAACAGCGATGGTTTAAAAAAAAGCGATAAATAGAAACATTATATAACAACGGGTTTCCAAGAACCGCTATAATAAAAACCTAATCGGTGTAAAATACATCACCTTTAACATCGGGTCTATAGAAACCGTTGTAATTAAGCAAAGTCATGTAATTTATAGAAGTGCAACTAATGACCGCAATTAAATGGGCATTGTGGTATGTAAAAAGTGTACTAGTGTGACATCTTGGGAGCACTTGAAATGTAAGCTACGCAAGAGGTATGTTCCAAAAAAGCATAAGCAATTTCTATACAAGAAAATGGCAGATTTGACACAAGGTTCATTAAGTGTTTCTCCACATGTTGCTGGGTTTGATATTTTGGCATTGATGTGTGATTATGATGAGCTTGAAGAGCAAAAGATGTCAAATTTTGTAGGGGACTTAATCGAAACATTGCTTCCAAGGTAGAGCTTCCTGGTGATTATGGTGTACATGCTACATTTAACGTTGGAAAATCTATCCTCTTATGTTGATGATGATGGCCTACCTGAATTGAGGTCAATTCCTTTGCAAGAGGAGGAGGATGATGTAAGTACACTTGATCATGTTGTTATGCAAATTTTAGCTAAGATGTACTTTATCTATTGTCGATTTACTAGCTGTATGCAAGTAATCAAAGGTCAAAACTAAGCGAGATAGTCTAGGGATTGATCATAGTTTGGACGAGTTATAGGCCTAACTTGTTCATCCGTGTCCTTTATTGTTTTATTTGTTCTTATTACGTACCTACAAAACTGAAAACACAAAAATAACACCACAGTACAGTATCTTGTTCTTTACCCACGAGTATTCCAAAGAACATATTTCTATTCTGTTTTAACACTCTAAACAAAGTACAAATTCGTGTTCTGTACTGCAGCGCGCTTCCGCAACCTTGGACATTTCGTATCAGTTTCACCATTTGGTGTGTAAGACGACTAGAGATCTTTTGACTTGAGTTTGCAGGCTTGGTATTTGGATGACGGCACTATCGGCGGTGATACCTTGGTTGTAGGTCAGGTCTTGGAGTTGATTTAGGCTGAGTGTCCTCGTTTGGGTTTCTACGTTAATACTGATAAAACTGATGTTTTTTTTTTGCCTATGGAGGATCCCGGAAACTGGTTTGTTGGTATCTTCCCCCAACCCCTAATATTGCTAGTACTCTCAGTGTTATTATGTAACACCCCCACATTTTCTTTCCTTTTTAAAACATTTTATCGAGATCCAAAAACACAAATGAGGAAATTCAGAGGTGTCACTCCGCACTCAAGTCAAAGACCCGAATGCTAGGAGATTTCAAAAGTCAGAATAAGAATGTCTACTGGTCTAAAAAAAATCTATTACAGCCCAAATACTAAATTACAACAATCCGAAATTTAAAATACGAAGTATGAAATAGTCTAAGTATTGTCAATAGTCTATAGCTTAATGTCTAAGCTTTATTTGATCTAACTGATGTCTAGTGAATCGTCATCCCCGCAATGCATCATCTACGCCATACCTGTGGTGGATTTAAAACACAAAAACCACAGTTTGAAAAGTCAGTGAAATTGAGTAAGCTAGCATGCTCAGCCTTTCTTAAACTTGTAGAAACTCTTTTAACATTATGTGCTATATGTGAATGATGTGTTTGGATGAGAACTTAGTATCATGATAGGTGGAGAACGATTCAATTTCCTTTATGATTATTATGTTGTACATGTATGGTTACTGCAATGGAAATAAAGGTAATGTGGATTTGCATGTGGTATTGGTTGTGATTGGTTTATGAATGATTCAAATTGGGAATGTGGATTATGATGGTGGTATGGAGATTTGACGAAGTATGGTGTTATGATGAATGTGTCGGAGCCTCGGAGTTGCTCCTAATGATTTTGTGTCGGGGCGTCGGAGTTGCCCCTAATGTGTCGGAACCTCGGAGTTGCTCCTAATTATTGTGACGGAATCGCATCGATTCCTAATTATAGCCTCACCGCATCGGTTTTTTAAGTGGGCTTGGCTCTAGTACTTCTCTATTAAGGTTAAAAATACTTAATGGGGGGTGTGCACACTTAAGGTTTAGAAGTCTTTGGTTTATGATACAATGAATCTACAAAGTTGTGAAGTAATAAGTTGGATTGGATTGGAAGTTCGGAGTGGATTCTTTATTTAACTAAGCTTGGATTGATGATTGTGAATTTTGTGGAATTTGATCTTCGGATGTTGCGTTGAATTCATTCGGTTGATATGATTCTGTGCTAAGTGCGTTTTCGAAAATAAAACTAAAATGTTTTCAAAATTCAGGTAAGGGTTTTTGGTTTCTGTAACAGCCCGAACTACCGTCCGTCGCAACACAACCCAATAAGATGGGAAGTCACCCATTAGGCCCGAATATCCTCTCGTGGGCTCTAAAAGGTGAAAGCCTTGTTGGTAGTATGATGGTAAGAATCTATTATAAACTGATCATATGAGCCTTAGTTTCCCAATGTGGGACAAACCAACTCCATAATCCACTTTCCATATTCCGTAGTGTTACATACTAGCTCTGCTTGTCAGTGTCGATTTTGGGTTTAATAATTCTCTGGTTATGTGGAGGGTGGCTAAGACCATGAGCTCATGGATGTGGTTACTAAGCTTAACGAACCAAAGATCGAGTTTGATGCACTCCTAAACACACTCCTAACAAATTACAATTTCTTTTACGATTTTCTGTTTTTTTTTTTGACTGAAAAATAAAAGGATATGGACTTGGAGGATTATCGATTCTCTCAGACTCCTCTCCAAGAACTAGGCTTAGATTACTTAGGTTAATCATCTCTAAGCAAGCTTAACCAAGGGTAGTCTTACACTCAAGGAGATAAACACACTCAAAGAATATAAGGCAAAGACAGAAATCACATCTGAAGGTTTTTTTTTTCTTTTTCATAAACTCTGCCTTCTTCGACTGATTAGCTGCGCTTATATAGTCCTTGGATACAGATATTATGGTGAAGGAAGAAAGAAAATAATAAGAAACTAAAAGCCTAAAAATATCTCCCACAAAATTATAAAAGAAAGGAACATTATTGATGTTGGGAGCTGCTTGTGTGCCTGCTTCAGCTCCTTGTGTGTCTGCTTCAGCCTTTCTGATTTCTTCTTGCCTTGGAAAGCTTAAGGCTATTCTAATTACAGATCATTTACTCCAAAATACACATTAATGAAACACGAGTATTCAAACTATAGCCCCAAAATACACCACAGTTCAGTTGATAAAACAGAATCGATCAGAAATCATGATTGTACAAAATTGGCCATAACTGTCGGAGCACATATCTGATGAAGCTGTAACTCATTTCATTGGAAATATTGTTTTCTGAACTTCAATTTGAACATAAATTTAGCCCAATTCCGATATCTGTAGAGGGAGATACACGCCTTTGAAATTCAGCCCTCAACCCTGCAGTTTCTGTTCAACGACTGCTGTGAGTCCGGTTTCAGAAATAAACTGCAATCGATCTATAAACATTTTGCTGTTAATTCCAAAACCATTAGTTAGTTTAATCTCCTAGGTTTCCGAAATGTTAAGGCCTAAAATTTCTGGACTTCATTTGAGGCTTCAAAGAGGCTCTCGAATATAAGTGCGCAAACCCGGTTTTTGATTTTGTCCTCAACAAGATTTGTCCTCAACTATTGGCTCTCAAACTTGAATTGCTTTAATCATCTTGCACCTGCATCATTCTCCCCTTCTTCAAAAATTTTTTTTCCTCAAATCTTGGCAAATCACATGAAATATTTACTAAGTTTTGAAAAACAACCCATTTCAAACACTGAAGTTGTAGCTTCACAATTGAACAGTTGCTTCATAAGTTAAATCTCTTGCACTGGCTCTGGATTTCGGGGCTGTAACTTTCAACTCCAAATTTTGTAGATGACCCATGACATATCGTTGTGTAGATACAGATCTTAGCAAACTTCCAGAACAAGTTTCACCCAAAAATTCACTCGGAATCAAAAGTTAAGCAGACTTTAGTGTTGACAGGTCAGAACAGAATCCGTAGGACATGTAAACTGCGCAACTGGATTCAAATGCTTATAACTTTAGTTCCAGAAATAATTTCGACATGAAATCAAATCTAGTACTTAGTTAAACTCTCCAATTTTCCAAAATTATACCACACTTATCAATTCAACCTCGGATTAAGTTGTAGTACCAAAACGAAACTGACCCATCTGCTGACCGACTCAAACAGAAAAGCAATCTGAAAACTATAATGCTACAGCCCTGATGCACCCCTAACCAATTGAATTCGATCCCTCCAGGATCAAAGACAAGACGAGGCCCCCTTAAGCTGCAAAAGGATTGACAGGCGTTAAGCAACATCTTGAACAGTTCAGAACAATCACCAATATTTTATGCTTGAAACTTATGATGACCGAGCTTCAAAAACAGGTTGCAAAATGACATTAAAACTTCCTTCTGAGTGGCGTACAAGGCTAATTCCAGAGAACCCTTTTTAATTTGATCTTTGCTTAAATCCTCTTTGTCACTTGAATTGATACACACAGATTCCTCTAAGTTTTCAGAAACTTCAACCTTATGAATATCAGCTTCAATTTCTAAGGATTTCTCACAGAGTTCACTCTGGCTTGTCACATCTTGAGCATCCTCCACATCTTTTATTACTGACTTAACAGCATATGCATATACTTGCTCCTCCAGGTCTAATGCTCTCAAACAAACATCTTTAAAACAGACACAAGACTCCATATCTAGTTTGCCAGCAATATTCAAGTTTAATCCTAGGTAGAACAGTGACATGAAAGTATCTAAAGCAACACTCTCATCACATCTACACATCAAAAACTCGAAATCTTCAATATACTCAGAAACATCATTATTACATTGCTTAACCTTAACCAGTTGATCATAAGCCTCATTCATATAAGGTAATGTCAGAAATTTCCTTTTCAGAACTTCTTTCATTTTGCTCCGTTTTCTGATTTTCGGTTTGCCTTTATATTTCCTCAGAATCTTTAATTCATTCCACCATTTTTCAGCTTTTTTTCTAAAACAAGATGCAACCAATTTAACCTTATGACATTCATCTATGTCGACCTTGTTCAGAATCACCTCCACTTTGCAAAACCAATTTATAAATGAATTCTCATCCCCTTTACCATCAAAGCTAGGTAGATGGAAGCTTGAATCATGCTCATACCTGGTAGAAAGAGACGTTTTCCTTGCTGCAAAGTAGCCCTCTTGCAATGGCTCCATGTTGCTGTACCATCCCCTGTTTTTGCTCTGTTTGCTGAACTCCACTGCCTTCGACATGCTTACAGTGCATCCTTCACTTCGGGGCTGTGTTTAGGTTGATTTGAGATAGTTTAGGACCTGAGCCTAAGCTCTAATACCAATTGATGCACTCCTAAACACACTCCTAACAAATTACAATTTCTTTTACGATTTTCTGTTTTTTTTTTGGACTGAAAAATAAAAGGATATGGACTTGGAGGATTATCGATTCTCTCAGACTCCTCTCCAAGAACTAGGCTTAGATTACTTAGGTTAATCACCCCTAAGCAAGCTTAACCAAGGGTAGTCTTACACTCAAGGAGATAAACACACTCAAAGAATATAAGGCAAAGACAGAAATCACATCTGAAGGTTTTTTTTTTCTTTTTCATAAACTCTGCCTTCTTCGACTGATTAGCTGCGCTTATATAGTCCTTGGATACAGATATTATGGTGAAGGAAGAAAGAAAATAATAAGAAACTAAAAGCCTAAAAATATCTCCCACAGTTTGGATTGGCATAGGGTGGTCTCTATCTTATAAATTTATTTATTTTATTTCACTAAGTAATACTTAATCTCTTTCGGAAATCAATTTGGAGTCGCCAATGTCTTATTCCTTGTACGAAGCAACGTCGTCGGATCCTAATTGGGTGAACTCATGCTCATGTTTAACAGCTATGCCTTCCTCTTTTTTCTGTATTGCTACAATTTTTTGGGACTCGGTGTACACCCTTTCGTTGGGAGGCTCGCTAGTCGCTTCGTTCTCATGTTGTTTTTTTAAAAAAAATTTATGCAAAACTTCATTTAGAATTTTGGTAAACTTTTGGGTGTATGTAACTACTATTTAGCTCAAGTATTCATATTAACTAGTTTACTACCCAAGATACGCCTGAATTAACTTTTATCATATTGAGCTACACACTTATGGAAGATATATATATATATATATATAGAAAAGATTTCTTTTGGTAATTTTTAGAAAGATAGTACAAAAGTCGTATATGTATGAGCGGTAAGTTATGTGCAATATTACATACAATAATTGGATTTGAAAATAATAGAGATTTTTTATTTCATTTTTTCTTACTTTGATCTCACGTGGCATGGGAGATGTTCTAACTGAAACTGGTGAACGATATAGTTGCTTAAAACACAACTTTTAATATATAGTATAATATTTTTTTTGAAGGGCTATTCATACTAGTTTTGTTTTCTTTTTGCATCTGATATCGATTCGTAAGGCGATGGATACCAAAGAATACAAAAGTCAAGCAAAAAGCGAACGTTTTACAACTCTTTTTGGGTCCATATACTTTTAACACTAATCGCAATTTCTTATAATATACTAAATTACATATTGTTCATAAAAGGTAATGGACATTGTTTTGTCATTTCCCATATGGTGGACTCTCTCTATACTCTTTTATTTTTTTTTTGAGATCTTCGAAAAATTCTATGGATTAGTTCTATCTTATTTTTTGGTGTTTGAGTAATATATTTAATTTACTCTTTTACACTTATTTTACAACTATTTTTTTATTTTTTTTATTTCCTTTATTTGGATAGCTCTTTTTTAAAAAAAAAAAAAACTCTTTTTATACATGTTTTATTATTTTTCTTACTTATTCACAATAATCTTTATCTTAGATGACATCCTCGAGACGGTTAATTATGATGATTCAAGTTAGTCGACCCCAAATCATTTTAGGAATTGTTGTTGTTGTTGAGGAAATATTCTCTATGTACAAAACACAAGGGATTGAACTTTTTTCCCTCCTGCGCTACTTATAAGGCACTGTGCAATCGCAAATACTATCGTACCCTGGGGTTACGAAAAGAATGGTACCCCCCATAATAATCTTTACCTTATATGAAATCCTCGAGACAGTTACTTATGATGATTCATATTAGCCGGACTCAAAACATTTTGCGAATGATTGTTGTTGTTGAGGAAATATTATTCCATATGTACAGTTACAAGGGATTGAACTTTTTTCCCCTCCTGCGCTACTTATAAGGCACTGGGCAATTGCAAATAATATCGTACCCCGGGGGTACGAAAAGAATGGTACCCCCCCCCCCCCCCCCCCGCCTCCTCTGTGCAGGAATCCAATTGTTTTGCTTTGTACTTTTGTTAAAGAAAAGACTTAGACCCAAATGCTCGCCCAATCTTTCAATTCATCAACCACTTAACTTCTTTCTCTCTCCTGACACCTTCCCCCAACCGCCCACCATCAAGGCGCACTACATCATAAACACCGGCGATGACGGTGACTTTAAGGACCAACTCTCCATGCGTGAGGCGACCTACCCTCCCGGGGGAGCCTCCTATGAGTCCTATCCACCTATCACAACCCTCCCTCGTTGATTCACGAAATCTCCATGAATGTCTCGTCTCCGATCTACTATTTCCTCACCCTTCTGCCGTGCTAGATGCACCTTGTCTAACGTCTCCACCCTCCTCCCATACTAGCTGCACCTCGTCTAATGTTGCCACCTTGATGGGAGGGAGAGAAAAAGAATTTAAGAGAAAAAGATAAGGGGGGAGAAGGGAGGGTGTCGCTGCATCGGAGTTGGGGTGGAGGTGAGAGTAACAGCCCGATCCATCATACGTCGTAACACAACCCAATAAGATGGGAAGTCACCAATAGGCCCTTAAATCCTCGTTCGGGCTCTAAAAGGTGAACGCCTTGTTGGTAGTGTGATGGTAGGAATCTATTATAAACCGATCATATGAGCCATAGTTTTCCAATGTGGGACAAACCAACTCCATAAACCACTTTCCAAATTCCTTAGTGTTACAAACTCCCCCATTTAGAGAATGCAACGTTCTCGTTGCGCCTCGACCAAACCATATCAATATCAACACAGGTCCAAGATCTCCCCCACTAGACGCCTGATCTGGGCCTCGCCCCAGCACCCAGCACGTGGTCGCAGGGTTGCTCTGATACCATCTGTAACAGCCCGATCCATTATACGTTGCAACACAACCCGATAAGATGGCAAGTCACCAATAGGCCCATAAATCCTCGCTCGTGCTCTAAAAGATGAAGGCCTTATTGGTAGTATGATGGTAGGACTCTATTACAAACTGGTCATATGAGCCTTAGTTTCCCAATGTGGGACAAACCAACTCCATAAACCACTTTTCAAATTTGGTAGTGTTACAGTGAGTCTCGACGGTGAATTGTGCGTCTGGAGGTAGTGTACCCGGTTGGCAGGGGCGAAGCCAGGATTCAAAATCCGGGGTGGTGAAACCAAGTGGCCCTATCACTCCGGCTCCCAACCGCCGTTCCCGAGAACCGGAATTTTTTTTTAATAAATTGACTATAAAACTAGTTTAAAATAGTCAAATTGTAGTAGTATTTAGCTCACCAAAGACTCACAATTTAATTGTTTTTTTCGTGAACAAATTATGTTACTAATGTATATAAACAATATTTTGTTAATCTTAATTTGGAAAAATAATCCATGAACAAAATAAGAAAACAAAAAGACATACTCCGTACTCAACAACAACAAAAATGAAGACAAAAATATAAAACAATGAAGAAATTGAAAATTTGAACACATAATAATGTACAACAAAGACATAAATAATCAATGGAAGAATTTGTTGTAGTGGTTGATATGGTCAACGTAGCATACCACAGGTACACGGTTTGATCCTACGCATTTGCTAAATCTCATAAATTCTTTTAAAGCTATTGAACACAAAAAATGTTGTGGGTAAGATTCGAGCTTGTGACATACTTGTTGCAAGGGAAATATACAGACCACCACGCCAATTTGAGCTTTTCGCTTAAGTTCATATATATTAAATATATATATAATTTAGCCTATAGAAGCAGGAAAAAAAAACCACCCCACCGGGGTGGCAGCTGCCACCTAGGGAGCATAGACACGCCTATCTAGTGTCGTGTCTGTGTCCGACACTGACACTCGTCGGACACGGTACGACACGCCCAAAAACCTATTTTTTCTCTCTCCTATTCTAATTACACTAGCAGATAGCTCAACTATATGTCTTACTTCTTTGTCTCTTTTTGTTTCCCATCTTCTTGCTCCGGCTGACTCTTCCACCTTGATCGACGCCACCTTAGGAGACCTCCTCCGACCGACGTCCACTAGCGGCCCCATCGCTACAGCCCAACATGCACCAGACCGCACTAGCCTATCTCTACCTACCCGCGAACAGTTTGTGTAATTGAAAAAATATGCAATCAAAATATATATTAATTTTGTTTTTTGCCGTTTCCGTGTCCGCTATTTTTCAAAGTGCTGTGTCACGTATCCGTGTCGGATTCCGTGTCCGTGTTGGTGCTACCTAGGCTGCCACCCCTCGCCACCAAGTAGCTTCGCCCCTGCCGGTTGGCCGGTGGTTAATGTAATATCCCGAATTTCCGTGATATTTTATAATTATACTTTTAGGAAATAAGTTGCAAATTGGGTATTATATTGTTTCTTTCGAAAAATAAAATAATTTTAGAGGTATTTCTAAATTTGGATTAGCTAAATTGGACGTCTTTCCATATTCGGTCCATAACCTATTCTCTTCTAGCCCAACTCTTTCCAAAAGGCCAGCCCAATACAAAACCAAATCAGAATCGTATTGGTTTTTCTATAGCCAAGGGTGTGGGGGCCCAGATTATTTCGCGGCTCCCAGCCAACTTCTTGTAATTTATTATTTATAAGTTTAAGATATCGAGTAATTTGATAATGGAAGATCATTTCATTTTAATAACAAAAAAAAAAAGCGAAAACCCTCGGTTTTCTTTTCCTCACACGCACGCGTACACTGCCTCCCTTCTCCTCTGCTCTTCCCCTTCCTGCCGCGCGAACGACAACCACCCACGCACGACAATCACCCCATCTCGGCCGCAGCTCAGACCTTCTCGGTCGCTTCTCCGGTGTTCCTCTTTCTTCTCCGGCCAATTCCGGGTATCATAAACCCCTTTCTCCTATTTTCTCTTTCCTCTGTTTTTCGCACTCCATTAATACCCAATTCGATTCTTGTTCGTTTTAGTTTGTTTTTGTGTTTTCTTATGCTTAATTAGTTGTTATACTAGATGGGTAATTGATTAGGGGCGATTTTAGTTTCAAAGGAGTGAACTTTATGCAAGTTTTGAATTATTGAGGGTTAATTACGAATTTGTGAATTTTGGGATAATTGTAATTCGAATTAGGGATTTCTCATGGGATTAATTTTTTATTGTTGATTGATATAGATGATTTCTCAACCTAGTGTTTTCGAAATTCGTTTGGGAGTAATAGGTTGGGCTTGTTCATATTTTTGTGTATAATTGAATTTGATTATAAAAATTAGTTTTGTAATTTAAATCTATTTTGAAAACTCAAAAGATAGTATGTTAGTGTGATTTCGAGATTAGCATGATTTGTATTTAGATTTTACGGAATTTATTATCATTTTCGGATTTATAGCTAATTAGGCCTAAAACATGAGTTTTTGATCATTTTTGCATAGAAAATATAGTGGGTTTAATTTGGGATCACTACGCCAAAAATGTGATTTTACACCGGTCTGTATGACATCGGAAAGTTTAAAACCGGTGTAAGAATTATTTACAACACCGGTTTCTTGTCACCCGGTGTTATATGCATTAAAAAAATAATTGTCTAATATTTTAACACCGGGTGTTCATATAACCGGTGTTAAGTATGAACATATGACACCGGTTACTAATAAAACCGGTGTTAAATGTCTTTTTTTTAATTTCCCTAGATGAACTTATTTAATACTCCCTACAACCCTACTTTGGATTCTCCGCACCATTTTCCCCCACTCCCTGCTTCACTCTCAATCAAAACTCTGATCTCTTCTGCTCATTAACATTTCATATAGATCTCGATCAAATTATTACGCATCTCACCTTCAGCAAGGAATTATCATCTATCTCTCTCCTCCCAGCAAAGTGTTCTTTTCTTACGGCGTATAAATCACAAATCTCCTCTGCCCCTTTGATTACCCAATCAAAAGATCTATGAATTTACATGTCTATGTGTGTAAGACGTTGGCTGATCTTTTTTTCATGGAAAAAGGAGACAACTTTGTTCTTAATAATCTCAAACATGGGATTTCTATTCAGGTAACATTTTGTTTGTTATCAATCGATCTATCATCACATGTTTTCCATTGGCGCTGCGATTTCCGCATGTCTCCCGAATAGTAAAAAAGGGTTTTCCCCTCTCTCTCCTCAAATTTTCTTCAAATCTGCGTTATTTTGTTGAAATTGGTGGAATAGACGTTTTTTGTGATTTTTTTTTTGTTTTTGAATTGTGTTGATTTTTATGATGACATTTTTTTTTTCTTTTAATTTTGATGTTGAACTCCAGATCTAGTAGAGGAATATGGACAAATTGATGGCAACATCACTTTGCTAATGTGTGAGTTTCACTTATTCTTTCTCTTCATTTCATCATTTACTTGATTTCGTTCTTAATTTTGAAACTGATTTTCTTTTGATTAAATGGTTTGTCTAATTAGGTATGAATCAACTGAAGAATTCGATATCGTGATTACGGAGCAAGGAAAATGTGTTGGTGGAGTTGAAATCGCAGGTCTGAATTCTAAGTGATTTTGGGTAATTCGTTTGATTTCAAATTATGTGTTTAAATGAATTTAATGATTAATTTTAATTTACCACGCTCAAGTTGCAATTATATTTTCGATATTTTTGGATGTGTTAGAAGCAATTCCAAGCAAAGAGATGGAGAACAAGACGAACAAGAAGAACAAGAAGAAGAAAAGGAACAAAGCATAGAGTATGCCAAGTTTGTGATCAAGAACTGAACTAGGAAGAACAACTGTCGAAGATACAATGCAAAGCGTAATATCTAATTCAATGTGAAATTGCAATTGTAGTATCGTTTTAAGTTTCAGATCTGAATGAACTTTGTTCAATTTTTGGTTTTGATAATCATAATGGAAGTTAGATGATTTTTATTTTCGTGTCAAGCGTGTTGTTGAAATAATTTTTTTTTTTTTGAAAAACTGATGCATAAAAGACACCGGTTGGGGCTAAACCGGTGTCTTATATACTAATTTGACCTCTTCCAAACAACCGGTGTCTTATATGCGACCTTTTAATACCGGTTTATTTAAAAGTAACCGGTGTCTTAGCATATGACACCGGCAGTCCAGACACCGGTTATACCCGGTGTCTTTTTAATTTAGTGCCCGGTGTTAAATTCGATTTTTGGCGTAGTGGATTAATATGTGTTACTAAAACTATGATTTATGAAGGTTTATTTCCTGTTTTAATAAGATTGTTTGAGTCTTTTGAAATTTTCATGTTATTAGTGTTTTAATCGTGAATTATAAATTAGTTAGTGTAATATAAGCTTAGTTTGTCGTGATTATAATTGGTATGTAGGTTGAGAATATAAAGTTTGAGTTATAAGAATAAGTTGGATGATTGACTAAGATGGGAGATTGAATTTGGGTTGTTGGATGTGCTAGTGTAGATGTTGGAATCGTGAACGAGAAGTACTGCCTTGACTAATTCTTTGTTGCTTGTGTTGAGAAGGTAAGCTAATTAAGCTAGCATGATCAACCCTTCTATGACTTATATAAAACCTTTCAAAATTTGGTGCTAAGTGGGATTTGGTTGTTGGTTGAGAACATAGCTGCATGCTAGGTGGAGAACTGTTGAATATCGTGTTGGTTATTGTAATTGGATGATTGTATTTGGATAATGATCGCATATTACTTACGAAATGGTTGATGGTTTGATTGAATGAAAGCTACTTTAATTTGGTTTATGGTTGATGATTTATGCTTTATGATCGAAAGTTATTTAAGACAATGAGTTGGGAATATTGATCGCATATGTTACTGACAACAAATTATTGATTGTATTTATTATTGACCGCAAATTATTAATCGCATATATTACTTTTGCTCGCATATATATATATATATATATATATATATATATATATATATATATATATATATATATATATATATATTTGCTCCACCGCATAGGTCTTCAAGTGGGCTAGTAGGCGTCTTGGACTACTCTATTGGGTTAGAAACACTCAATAGGGGGTGTGCACACTTAAGGTCTAGATTGTCTGGTTGGTATGATGTAGGTTGGACTTACTCCACCTTGGCAGGCTGGTTCTACCGCCTTAATAGTTATGAATGTATGGCAGGCTGGTTCTACCGCCTTAATAGTTATGATCGTATGGCAGGCTGGTTACACAACCTTAAAGGATTCAGAACTCCCACTCATTGATCTTACTTGAATGCTACAATTAGAATGATGATAGTATATTTGTTGTGTTGAAACATCATAGGATTGTTTGTATAGCAATATGTGCTAAGTGTTGTTTCAAAATGAAAAGTAAAAACGTTTTCGAAAAGCCAGGTAAGTGTTTTTGGTTTTTACAAGTTGAGGTGTTAGCTTACTCAATTTCCTGACTTTTTCAACTGTGGTATTTGTGCTTTAAATCTACCACAGGTGGTTGTGATGGATACGTCTTTTAGTGTGGGTCCTACTTGAAGAACTGTAAAGCTTCCACTGTGCATCATTGTATTGAAGTTTTGTTTGGATTTTGTATCGCCTTGTCAAATTGTATATCATGTGTATTATGTATTTAGTCAGCTTTGCATATCGATTGTAATATTATCGGATTTTGGCGCATTTTTGTAATAAATTAATGTTTCAAAATTGGCCGAAATTGGTGTTACAGTTAAGGTAGTCAGGGAAGGTAGGCGGGGGGTGGTAGGTTTGGGTAGGGTGTGAAGAGAGGAAAATTGATCATTATAAATAAAAAAAAAATCCTTATTAAACATAAATACATCATTATAAAACAAAAGTTGATTATTAAAATTCAATCATTATGAAACAATAATAAAAGAAATTACATTAAGTAAGAAGTGTTCTTAAAGTCGGAAATAAGAAACAATCGGGACCACACATCTTGATACTCCACTAGCTCTCATAACTTCAGTTTCTTTATAACTTTAGTAACTCTAACAGCTAACTCTAATTAATTCAGTAACTCTAATAACTTCGCAACTTTAATTTAACATCATCGTAACTCCAACTTAACTTTAGTAACTTTAGCTTAATTTCAATAACTTTAACTTAATTTCAACATTAAAAGACGTATTTTAACATAACTTTATTAACTACAACACGTAACTATAATAACTCCAATAATTATAACACGTAACTATAATAAATTCACTAATTATAACATGTAACTATAATAACTTTACTAACTAAAACACGTAACTATAATAACTTTACACACTAAATTTCATAACTCAAAAAACAAATTCCAGTAAATAAACGCATAATTTTTTTCTCATCTCCTCCTTTCCCCCTCCACCAAGCACCACCACGTAACTCCCTTCTGCCACCACGCAGCGCCGCCCTCATTCATCGACCACTACCGCACGAGACAAGAACACCACCAATCGACACAAACCGCTCCGGCGACATCTCGCCGGACTCAAAATCACAGCGCCCCCATGTCCCTCACCTTCCACGACCATGTTTCTCTCTCCTCATTCGCTTCCTATTTCATCCATTTTCCGGCAAACACCTTGCTCCACCACCCCTCATACTTGTTCGCCCCTCCTTCCCCTTCGTTCACCGCCACTAGCCACCTTATTGCCGGAAATGGAAGATATTTAAGGAGAGAAAAAAATATGGAAATAGGAGATAAGGTAGTGAAGCGGTGGTGGAATCTTGGAGTGGCGGAGGGAAGGCCGCGGGAGTGAGGCGCTCAGGATGGCTGGGTGAGGGCCGGTGATGGTGGTGGTAGGGGACGACGATGGGCGGAGCTGGGGTGGTCGGGAAGGTGGGGGGTGCAGTCGGGAAAGTGGGGGGGGGGAGGCAGTTGGGGAGGAGAGAGAAAAGGGATGGGGTGGGGGTTTATTTTTGTTTTTATGTTTTTTGTTTTTGTTTACAAGTATTTGGTTTAATCTTATCCCTTGATTTGGGTTGGATGAGTGACTCAGATTGTTTCTTGTTTTTGACTATTAACTTTTTACCGGATGCGACCTACATATAGAATCCTTTTTTTCGTGAGACTCTTTCATAAATGTATGTAATAGATTTGCGATATAATCACCTCATAACATTAGTTACGTGTATCAATAAATTTAAAAACATATATCATTAGATTTGTTTCGAAATGTATCTCAATTTGAGATCCATTTACACATTTTTCCGATATGAAACAATTCAGTTACTCCGTGTACATTTAGTACATATCTTTTTTTTTTCTTAAAAAGTTTAGGGAAGGTCCAAAATAAGAGAAATTGTGCGAGATTCCAAAGAATGGAAAATTCTCACAAAATTTATTAGCCAGAGTCCATACTTTCATGAAATTGTAATTTGAAAGTTATTTAGATGTGACACAACATAATTAGGCATAACTTTCATTTTGTATATCGGAAAATTAATACATATAACTCATTAAACCTATTTTGAAATTTAATATAAAATGGGTTCCATTTATATACACAAGCTATGACACGCCCGCGATGTGTGCAAATACAAAAATAAGAAAGAATTTTTTTAGTTCAAAACAATCGTAAGAAACACTTAAAATACATTTTTATAACTTACTCCCTCCGTCCCAGCTCAAACGCCCCATATTCCATTTTGGGATACCCCACTTCATACATCCAATCTATTTTGGGACATATTTCTCTCCCCTTATGTAAAGTTAGCACTTGTAAACTGCACAGTGCATGCGAAGTATGGTTTCAGTACCTAAAGTTGGAATTTAGAATCATAAATTTGATTAATGATTATGTAGATAATAACATGTTTAGCAACATTCAAACTTTGAAAGGCAGTCATTAATAAGCAGCATTTGAAACTTGTTCTAACTTGATTTAAAAAAAAAAAAGTACATAAAAATATCCTAACAAAAGGAAGAATAAGAATCTATAAATCATAAGAGAATTCTCAGACAACTTCATATCAGACATAAAAGTTGTGCACCTGATCTTCTCTCTTATCATCCGAATTTACACTTAACAAAAGCTAAGTTGAAGACAATATACTACCACCATTATTGTTATGAAAGGTTGTCGTGGATCGCAAATACTATCATACCCCCGGGGTACCAAGAGGAAGGTGTGCGAAATACAGACCAGGAATATGTGCTCTGGTCAGACAACTGGAACAGAACAGGACTGATCTCTGGTCAGGACGTCAGAACGGAACAGGACTGATCTCTGGTCAGGACGTCAGATCGGAACAGGACTGATCTCTGGAATCACGTCGGTACAGAACAGGATTCTGGTTTGCGCTATTTTTGGTGTTTTCTAGTTTTATGGAATGAAAATAAAAACAAATAAAACAATAAAAGATATGGATGAACAAGTTAGACCTATAACTCATTCAAACTATGATCAATCCCTAGACTACCTCGCCTAGTTTCGATCTTTGATCACTCGCATGCAGCTAGTTAATCAACAAAAGCTAAAGTACATCTTAGCTAGAATTCACACAAAATTGAAGGGAAACTCTCCTTTCGACTCTTTGATATTAATTCTCAAAATCTGAATGTTCTATGATCTCTACTCTACAATACAATAAGACTCCCTATTTATACTAAATAGAAACATCTAGACTCCATGAAATAAGGTACGGATCTACAAGATCTTTCCTTAAATTCGACTCAACTGAAATTAGAAAACTTTCCTAAATACTTTTAAGACAACTCGGAAACCTCATAGGCTCCTTTATTATTAGGCAAAGACAAATAACTAATAAGGAATAACTACTAGCTAGTGAGAAGCTTCAATGGACGTGCATAACTTGGGTTGATACCATAAGTGGTCGTCAATGTGTACCCGCGTAGAAACTGGACAGTCAACTTGAAACGTGCATATCTCCTTCGTTCCTTAATCAAATAAGGCATATGATCACTTTTTTGGAAAGCTAAGAACATGAACTTTCTTATTCAACGGGAAACAACACGAAAACTCTTGTAGTTTCTGAGATATAGTCCTGTAAAGTCAGCAGCACGAATTTGTAGTTGTAAATTGACTCTTACTTGCCAAAACAACATGAAAGCTCGCTTCTCATGTATCAGGGCACGTCTTCTCAGGTCCCTCGGGTTAGTAAAGCAGCCATTCCATCTATGGGGACCTCTGAAATTATTCACAAGGACACCCGGGATATGCTGGAACAAAACTCTGACACTCCTAAGAGGGAGGACACCCCATCAGTGTTGTACGACATCGCAGAAGTCATTCGGCCGTATACTTGCGGGGAACGAGCAATGACACCCGGAGGCAAGTATATTCCATGGTCTCCTGCAAAAGAAGTCAGCCAAATCCTTAAATTTATCAAACTTACCCATTTTTCCGGGGAGCAAGGTATCTACCTGTCGTTTCGACCCTCCTCCACTATATATCCCAACTTAAATTTACTACTTTTTTCATATTCATGCATGTGTGTGTATTTTTTTCAAAAGGACCCGTGGTCAGCTTAGTGTCGAGAAAGAGAAGAAAGAGAGCGCGGTAGAAGTTGATGGAGCGCATTTGCTGATACACGAGATGCGTGACATCTTCAAAAACCGAGGCCACGCTACTTCTGATATGATGAGGGTAGGCACAAAGATGTACAACAAGAAATGGAAAGGCCAACGATTCATGTTTTGCCCAGACTACATGGTTAGAACTCTAAACACACGTACTTCAATTCATTCATATAACCTTATAGTACATGCCATTACTTACCCACAATGTGTACGAGTGAATTTGTAGGCCCCTACTGTAGACACCTGCATTTGTCCCTACCCAAATGCACGATGATGAAAGGACATTATACCGTGAACTGCGTCTACTTGCTCTACTATGTGAACCACCATTGTCGTGAATCCGTTAGCAAATGCGTCTTCACCCAATACAATGCCAAAAACAACCATTTTCTTCCCCTTATCCACCTGACCTAACTCAGGAATAATCCGCGTGCCTAAACCGCCAAATATCATCAAGAAAACATGTTTTTGTACGTCATTTGCCCACCCAAATTCACATGTGCAATACTCATGTCATAAGAAGGCCAGAAATGCAATTTTGTATGCTGCGTCAAGGGGTCCAGGCGCACCCCCGCGAGCGCGCAAAGGCATTGGCGCACCAGCCGGCGCGCCTGACGCACCAGCAGGCGCGCCTGACGCACCACCACCTGCGCCTGACGCAGCTAGCTCGCGCAAGACGCAGCCTTACCCGCGTCTGACGCACCATCACCCGCGCATGACGGAGCCCCGCCTGCGCCTGATGTAGCCCCGCCTGCGCCTAACGCAACACCACCCGCGTCTGGCGCACCTAACCCTAGACGGCCGGCTGCCCTAGCCTCCTATACACTATAAATACCCCTTCATTTCCACCCCATTTGACACCTACACACACCATTTTTTACCCCGAGACTCTGCTCCTCCCTCGCTACAATTCTCTTATAAAAAAACCCTAACTACAATACAAAAACCCTAGCAACTACAACACCAAAACCCTAATAGCACCCCTACACCTCTAGGGCACCCCTAAACCCAACACAATCAACACACAATACAAACAAAGCCCCTCACAAAAACCCACGTTTGAAGAGAACCGTATTGCTCTAAGAACAAATCTAGCCCCCCACGACGCATACTAGGGACCAACGCATCGATCTCGAAACATAGTAGAGCAAGTAGTGGTATCGCGGACACACGTAAGTCCTGAGGACACCCCCTCTTTTCTAAACTTGTCTTTTTACATTTTCTGATCTTCTACCCCTTCTTTTACGTGCGCATTTTATTGCTTTCGACATAGATTTATTTTGCCTAACCAAGATTTAGATCTAAGACGAATTACATGAATCACGCCTCACACACATAACGCAAAGCGCTTAGACAAATTGGTAGCTAGGGACCGTTAATCAATCTTAACGACGTTGCGACCTAAGATCTAGTTTATTTGCTAAATAACCGACTTAGCTAATTTATTAGGTTAAATGATTGTAAACTTGCATGGCTTAACTTCTCAATGACTTGTAAACGATAATTCAACTAGTAGAGGCCGCTATACACGGGCGGGGGTGGGTGTCCTATGGCTTCCCAACACGTACCGTCACCTCCGAACTCAGTCTCGCGGTCCGTAGACTGCATATTGGCGTAGGGCACAATGCGCATTTTGTTCCTTACGTCCCTCGGTTTTGTCCCTTTCAGTAAACGACTCGCGGAAGTGTTTTGTACTTGGCATGACTCGCTTCCCCAAGCGTTTATGCTCATTGGGTACAGAGTCACTTGGCGTTTACGTAGTCCCTCCGTAACAAGGCAAAAGATAGCATTGAATGATTTCCAAACACCCCACAATTGTTTGGTGGCGACTCCTATCCTAGTGCAATCATTGCACGACTCGCGCGTCCGTCGCTTTAGAGACCATCCATGGAATTTACAGTGGTGACTCCGCTGGGGACTTATTATTCAAAGTGGGTGAGACTCGAAGATTGGTTATCACGTTACATTTGTTGAGAAGTTTAGCACATTCATTTACATGGACGCGACCCACGTCCCCATAAGAACCCTTTTGTCCTTTCCGTACATCCATGTCTTTCTACCTCGTGTAGGACTGAATAATGGTTGTACCACCCACGTTCGAATCATCGACACTTCGTTTCCAATGAAACATTGTTTTTGGTGCAAGGATGTTATAGTTTTGAGCATGGGCTGCCACTAATCGAGATATAGCTACCTATAACGTGGTACCTAAAGCCTAAGCCTCAAAGCCTAAGCCATAGTACATTTGCATGGTATGTGTTTACTCATATGTGCCTTTGTTGCTTGTTTTTGCCTCTATTGTCCCATTTTCATCCTCTAAACTTTGTCAAAGTAATTTTCAATTACATAAATGCCTTCCCAATGCAACACGTCACTTTTCGTGACTTTTCGTGTCGTGCGTCTCCTCCCTTGCGCGCACCAATACGTGCGTCACAAGCCCCGTGCGCACCACCCTCGTGCGTCTGCCCTTATGCGTGCACCATGCATTTGCCTTCGAATGGTGCAATTCCCATTCCAAGCCATGCCCTACTACATGTTTCCCTTTGTTTGAGTCATTTTTAACACTTGCATACACTACCATGCACCTATACAGCTCGCACACACATGTTGCACCCACAAAATCGAGTCAAACTCATTGCACTTCATGCTGCATTCTTGAATACCGCATTGCCGTGTCATGCATACACAACCATAGCTTGCTGCATACATACATACACACATACGTCATGTCCCTAGATTCCCGTCTTGGATCATACATTTGCATATTATATCATCTAGGTCCACCCCTAGTCATCTAAATCATGCATCATCCTAGTCCATACCATTCTTAGGACAAATCGTCTCATGTAGGGTCAAGTTTGTACCTAACTACGAACTCATACATCCTAGGACCCCGAACCATTGCACGCTTTTTTGTTTGCACAACGACTTATATGATCACATGCATCCATGCATACATGCATCACAACCCATGCATCGAACCTACAAAAAAAAACAACAAAAAAACAAGTTACGCCATGCATCATGTCAAACACATTATGTCTGTCTCATACGTTAATCCGTATCATCGACTCTATCCACGTAAGATATTTGAGGCCCATTCCTCGCTCTTTATTACACAAAAATTCACATCTTTTTCGATACGTCAATCCGTATCATCAACCCTAGCCACCTAGGATTTCCGAGGCCTACTCCTCGCTCTTTTTTACCCAAAAATCCACACCTTAGCGATACGTCAATCCGTATCAACGACCCTAGCTACTTAGGATCTTCGAGACCCACCCCTCACTATTTTTTGCCCAAAACTTGACAACTTAATGAAACGCCAATCTGTATCATCAACCCTAGCCACCTAGGATTTTTTAGGCCCACTCCTCAGCCATTTTTCAACAATTCCGTGCAATTTATGGAAATTCGAACCATATAACTTGATCTTAGCCATCTAGGATCATCGAGGCCTACTCCTCGTTCAATTCACCATAGAATTTTTGAATCTCGTCCATACGCCTATCCGTATGCGTACACATCACACACATTGCACTAGTTTTGATCTTAGCCACCAAGGATCATCGAGACCCACTCCTCACCTCCTTCCTTTCCGTCGTTGAAGTCCACTCTTCATGACCGTTCGATCTCCACATACATAAGATTGTCAACACCTTGTCCAACTCGGTGACCTCGGCCCACGCTTTCAAGCAACTCAATTGAAGCACCAATGATTTGAGGGACGACTACTACTTCTCTATGGATGCACAATCCACGTCGAGATTGGTCACACGTTTCTCTCGTCAATGTTAAGTTTTTTTCCACAAGTTCTCGACATTACCATCCCGAAAATCAAAGGGGTAGCAAAATAAATACACTATGTCTTGAACTCAAAAGCTTACATTGCACGAAGCTAAAGGCGATGAGGACACGCATCACTACAACGAGGCTACCATCAACGACATCAACAATGAACGTTCTTTCCGAACTACGTTTGGTTTGATTCCACGCGCTAGTGGATACGTAGGCAGTCTTTCGAGACACAACCACACGACAAAAGGTTTCATGCATGTTTTGTTTACCTCCTTTCCATGTCTAGCATAGATACCTCCAACAGATTGAAATTTCTCTTTTTCGCTGATGGAATAAATGAGTTTTTGGTTTACCATATTTTTCATTAGCATCCAACGACGAAACCTAGTCTTCTTACACTGCACAATTAATGACTGGAGGTAAAAATTTGTAACTACATAAATGACTTTGATCCCTCACGATTGAATTAACTTTTTTTGGTAGCCCGCAGAGCCTCCATGCCAATAGCCTTTTCATTTTCATCCTACATCTTCCTAACTTGGGTAAAGGGTGTTGACTTGACCGAAACGGCAAGAATTAAAAAAGTGGAGCCCAGATGAAATATGTCTAACACAAAAAAAAAGGGGCAAACTTCTGAAACTGGAGCCAGACTCTAACTGAAATAGGTAACAAGTGCCACGAACAAGTGAAAGCATTCCTCAATAGGGACAGAATTGAAAAGATCAAGCAAAATGTGTCTTTCTAACTGCGAACATGGTCAAGTCAACATAATTGGGGGTAAAATGGGTCAAAGCCTTCATGCACATCCGTCATTTGTCACCCAAGCTAGCTACAAAAGCACCGAAAAAGTCTTCCTTGAGATCGTGCAAATCACGCCACCGCAATCGGCCGCACTTCTATTCAAGAAATTGAAAGTTGATGGTTTACCGCGAGAGTTCTTCCGCACGACGGATAATAATTGCGAAGGTAAGACACTAGGAATTTCGAGGATCTCTCATCAAGCTCGCTATGCATGCATTCTCTGATTCTTTTCCCGTAGTGCTAAATCACATGGAAATCTGAACCCACGTTATTAACCTACGCCTTTACAAATTTAGGCCGATGCATTGGTCTAAATTCCCCATTTTCCAGCCACATTATAAGCCATAACCCTTGGCCAGCCGCATCCAACTTGCCTTCAGAATTTATATCCCACTTGGTCTAACATCAAGGATCAAGGCCCCATTAAGCCAGCCACAACTACCGAACTCCACATTCCAAATTCTTGGACTTTTCATTTCCCTTGCCCACGCATGGAATCTTTTGTCGGCCTAGGACAAGAATGATCATCATCACGAGCAGAACGTCTCGTCCATTATGAATCATCAAACATTTGCGCCACCGCAAGTACTAAGCCTTGAGCCACCTCAAGCATCAAGCCGTGTGTCTCTACATGCATACATTTGTGCCACCACAAGTACAAAGCTTTGCTTCGCAGCAAGCACAAAAATCATCCTCGAGCGGTGGGAATGTTACTATTCGTTGTCACCATAAGTGGGACAATCACAACTTTTACTCACCTTTTTCATCATTTTTTTTCTTTTGGGAAAAACCTCATATTTCTTCCACAAAACTTTACCATTTTCATCGTTTTTTTTTTCTTTTGGGGGAAACCTCAAACTCACTCCTACACATTTCGGTTCTCCTCACCATTTTCTATTTGGCACTCTTAGTTTTATTCCATGAAACTTACCATCTCTTTCATCCCTTTTCCTTTTGGGGGAAGTCGGGGTACCCCCCTGCATTTTTTTCGCATTTCACATATGCATGTACCTCGAGTTTAGGTTGCATTACTCTAAGTTGCATAACAACATCGCATTGCATTTTATAACATTGCATTACATCGAGTCAGTTACAATTGCACACCACCTGTACAACCCTTTACATGAGCACTAGGCATCACTGGTTTTCCATGACATTACATACATTTGCACACTACTTGCATAAACCTTTACTTGAGAACTACGCAACACTCGCCCACCCTCAGGACCAGATGCAATGGCTTGCCACTACTACTCTACAAGCATTGGCACGACGAGGTCAAAACAACACACCTCTACGCCACGATCTCCTTGCTCGCACAAGAGTGAGACAAATTACAACAACAATTTTCAACATGCATTATCAACATGAGGTACAAGCGGCATCCAATTACTCCACAATCTCTTCTTTCATGCAAGAATGGGGGCTCCTTTCGACAATGTCAATCCATCAAAGATCGAGCAAGATCACACACCTTTAAGTCATGTAACAGTCGCACCGACTTTAAACTCGAGCATCTAGAAAAACTTTATATTCAATACCAACGGACCTAACTCCGTTACGATCAAGCAACGTCGAACCCACTTTCGACATCACAAGCGAAATACCATCAACATCAGTGGACCTAACTTCACCATTATCAAGCAACGTCAGACCCACTTTCGACATCTTAAGCTAAATACCATTAACAACAGTGGATCTAAGCCCGCCATGATCAACCAACATCGGACCCACTTCCGATAGAAGCAAAAACAAGCAGACCAAGCAATCAGCGGTCGCACTAACCTTAAACATCGACATAATCACCAAATACCATCGGACCCACTTTCAACATTCAGAAGTCATTACAAGTACAACCAGCAAGTTTCACAATACTATTCAACGGTCGCACCGACCTTAAACATCATCCGCAGTCGCACTAACTATAAACATCAGGTATGTCTTCTTATTGGTTGTCGAACCTCTAAAAACGCACCGGCGGTCTACTGGACCTTAAACGACCCTCCACGTGCATTCGCATTCCGTTTGCACAATTTACATACTTTGACTTTCGCCTTGTCCAAGCCTCAGTCAAAGTGGGGGCTTCTGTAGACATCTGCATTTGTCCCTACCCAAATGCCCGATGATGAAAGGACACCATACCGTGAACTGCGTCTACTTGCTCTACTATGTGAACCACCGTTGTCGTGAATCCGTTAGCAAATGCGTCTTCACCCAAAACAATGACCCGCGTGCCATTTTTCCCCCCTTATCCACCTGACCTAACTCAGGAATAACCCGCGTGCCTAAACCGCCAAATATCATCAAGAAAACATGTTTTTGTATGTCATTTGCCCACCCAAATTCACATGTGCAATACTCATGTCATAAGAAGGCCAGAAATGCAATTTTGTATGCTGCGTCAAGGGGTCTAGACGCACCCCCGCCGCGCACAAAGGCATTGGCGCACCAGCAAGCGAATGACGCAGCACCACCTGCGCCTGACGCAGCCCCGCCTGCGCCTGATGCAGCCCCGCCTGCGAATGACGCAACACCACCTGCGTCTGGCGCACCTAACCCTAGACGGCCGGCTGCCCTAGCCTCCTATACACTATAATACCTCTTTATTTCCACCCCATTTGACAGCTACACACACCATTTTTCACCCCGAAACTCTGCTCCTCACTCGCTACAATTCTCTCATAAAAAATCCTAACTACAATACAAAAACCCTACCAACTACAATACAAAAACCCTACCAACTACAACACCAAAACCCTAATTGAACCCCTACACCTCTAGGGCACCCCTAAACACAACACAATCAACACACAATACAAACAAAGCCCCTCACAAAAACCCACGTTCGAAGAGAACCGTATCGCTCTAAGAAAAAATCTAGCCCCCCACGACGCTTACTAGGGACCAACGCATCGATCTCGAAACATAGTAGAGCAAGTAGTGGTATCGCGGACACACGTAAGTCCTGAGGGCACCCCCTCTTTTCTAAACTTGTCTTTTTACATTTTCTGATCTTCTACCCCTTCTTTTACGTGCGCACTTTATTGCTTTCGACATAGATTTATTTTGCCTAACCAAGATTTAGATCTAAAACGAATTACATGAATCACGCTTAACACACATAATACAAAGCGCTTGGACAAATTGGTAGCTAGGGACCGTTAATCAATCTTAACGACGTTGCCACCTAAGATCTAGTTTATTTGTTAAATAACCGACTTCGCTAATTTATTAGGTTGTATATAACATGTAAATGATTGTAAACTTGCATGGCTTAACTTCTCAATGACATGTAAACGATAATTCAACTAGTAGAGGCCGCTATACGCCGGCGGGGTTGGGTGTCTTATGGCTTACCAACACGTACCGTCACTCTCGAACCCAGTCTTGTGGTCTGTAGACTGCATATTGGCGTAGGGCACAATGCACATTTTGTTCTTTACGTCCCTCGGTTTTGTCCCTTTCGGTAAACGACTCGCGAAAGTGTTTTGTACTTGGCATGACTCGCTTCCCCAAGCGTTTATGCTCAATGGGTCAGACTCACTTGGCGTTTACGTAGTCTCTCGGTAACAAGGAACAAGACCGCATTGAATAGTTTCCAAACACCCCACAATTGTTTGGTGGCGACTCCTATCCTAGTGAAATCATCGCACGACTCGCGCGTCCGTCGCTATAGAGACCATTCGTGGAATCTACACCTGCATGTCTTCAAGACGAAAAAGGCAATGACATTGCCTTCAGCACCACCAAAATCAGTTTTCAACACTCATTCGGCAACACGGTGCGTTGTGCTAAACGTCTTAACCTAAATCTCTGCAAAGTGGTAAGCGCATTAAGAATTAATGTTTCCTGTTATAAACTTGCACTAACATCTCCTCCGGCCCTTTTTGCAACATTGCGTAATTGTTCAACTACTCCTTCCCTTTTGTACTTCTTCCCAATTTGCTTCAAGAGACACTGGTTTTGCTATGTCTTTGAAGCCGGCCTACAACAGATAACAATTTTGGATTCATCGCATTCACCAGATAGTGACTTCCATCGCGAAGTCAAACGTGAAGTAGTAAACAACATGCACTGATACACAAAAGTTTTCACTACTTGTCACCGTATATATATATATATATATATATATATATATATATATATATATATAAAATATATATATATAGATAGATAGGAAATCTATCAAATGAGAAGTATCAATTTCGTGAGAAGTGAGAAGTAATCTCATCCCTCCATTTAACCTAGATCAATGGTTCAGATTAAAATAAAAAGAAAGGAAATAAAATTAAAAAAACAACACCAATCCCAGAAAAATAAAACCCAATCCCCCAATTTCTCTCTCCTCTCCTTTCTTCTTCGCTCTCCTCTTCTCATTTCCGCCGGGAAGCCACCGCCGGCATACACCAACGTCCACCACCGCGAGCTCCGTCTCCGGCGAATCTTCGTCGGCCTCAATGTTGTTCGTCGAGCACCATTTTACACCGCGAAATATGTCTTCTCCCTCCCCCCTCCCTCTCTCCACGGCTCTACCACCGCAGTGGCGTACACCGGAAACCACCCTCGCCGGCTCTAACACCACCGTCCGACTCGTAAGACCACTGCGAGTCTTCGTCCGACGTCAGTGTCCTCCGTCGAGCATCGAATGGGTGCGAAAATCGCCTTCTCTTTCTTTATTTTCGCGCTCGTTTTTCCACATTTGGCCGCCGCCTATGACCTCCGGCGTCTATCGTCGCCTTTTATGGCCTCCATTGACGACGACGCCAGTTTTTGTGAGGTGAGGGCGGTGCTAAGGAGACCGAAAGAGGGGAAATCGGGGGAGAGAGAAATGAGCGTGAGAGGGGAAATGGTGGATGAACACGGTGGTGGAGGTGGCGCCGGATAACATGGTTGGCAGTTGTACGGTCGCCGATTGTTGCGTGGGTGGCCGTCAGGTTGAGGTTGAGGTTGAGGTTGAGGAAGGGGAAGGGGAAGGGGAGGGAGATGAGAGAGAAAGTGGTGGCTGTGTGTTGGGAGTTTCGTTTGATTTTTTTTTTTTTGGAGTTATGTATTTTAGTTAGAGGAGTTGTGGAGTTACGTGTTTAATTAGTGAAATTAAGTTGGAGTTACGTGTTTAATTTTGTAAACTTTAGTTAAAGTTACGTGTTTTTGTTAGTGGAGTTAAGTTGGAGTTACTAGTTTTATTTGATTGAGTTAAGTTGGAGTTATTGGAGTAATGGGTTTCAATTATGGAGTTGAGTTGGAGTTACGTGATTTAGGTAGTGGAGTTATTAGAGTTACGTGTTTTATTTGTTGAAATTAAGTTGGAGTTACGTGTTTTAGTAAGTGGAGTTAAGTTGGAGTTACGTGTTTTAGTTAGTGGAGTTAAGTTGGAGTTACGTGATTTAGGTAGTGGAATTATTAGAGTTACGTATTTTATTTGTTGAAATTAAGTTGGAGTTATGGTGGAGCTTAATCGTGTCACTCTTCCAAATTTAAATACAATAATCTCCTAAAACTATGTGATAGAGAAGTAAGGTTCGATCCTCAGGGAATACTACGAGTTACTTGTAGTTAATTGCGTGATTAAACAGCGGTAACAATTGGGGGGTTTTGATTGATTGAGTTGTTGATTAAACTAATAAGTAAAACAACGAAATAAGTAATTAATTTATCAAGATTAACGAAAACTTGGTCGATCTAATCGTCGTTAGCGATTCTAACAATTGGTGTTAGTTCTAACTTAATTATTTCCTTTTAATTACTCTATTGTGGAATTAGAAATTCCTATTGATCCTTACGTGATAGTCATTAGGCATGATCTGCACTCTCCTAATAACCCTAATTAATGAATAACCTAAATCACTCGTTTAGATTTAATTCAATAACAGCATTAAGTTGAGATCAATATCAATAGAGAATCGGGCGCACATCCAACTCAGTCTATGCTTTGCCGATTAAGTTAATCCTCTCCCTAATCTAATAACGATGATCAGCATACAAATTAATAGATTAAGTTTCTTACTTTTACCTAATTAATTAAACACTCGGTAATTAAAGAGGCTAAGTGTAAAATTATAAACCCTAGGTAGCTAATCTAGAGAAAACAATTCATATACATTCAAACGAGAGAATTAACAATAATTAAGAGTAAACAAAGGAATTAAGAACTCACAATTGGTTCGAATCACAACTTTGATTAAATCAACCAGGAACGGGAGGATTAGTTCTCCATACGATGCACCGACGGTTACAAAGAATACTGAAAGATTGAATTCTCTTTACAAAGGTCTAAGTTTGCTATTTATACTAAACAGGGATTGACAATCAAATTAGGAAGAAAATCAATTTTGGAAAGCCGGGATGCTGACAACCGCGGGCGCGGTTGATCTTCCAATTTCCGCCTTACCTACTTCCCGCGGGCGCGGTTTACATGCAGGCCCTCGCCAATGCTTGCTTCCTCGTCTTTGCTTCTTCCTTCTTCATGAGTTTCATCCCAAATTGTGCAAAAGAGCCAACATTCACCCACATTTACCACACATTGGAATTAAACTCGTATTCTGCATAATTGACTCGAAAATGCACACAAAAGACGATCAAATAGCGTAAATTATAGCAAGCAAAACCTAACACATCAAGTTATGTATTTTATTTGTTGAAATTAAGTTTGAGTTACGTGTGTTAATTAGTGGAGTTAAGTTGGAGTTACGTGTTTTAGTTAGTGGAGTTAAATTGGAGTTACGTGTTTTAGTTAGTGGAGTTAAGTCGCAGTAACTCTGATAACTCGTAACTCCAGTAACAACGGCACATAACTCTGATAACTTTACAACTCTAACTTAACAATATTTGACTAAAATACGTAACTTCAACGTAACTCCCAATAACTTCAATAACTAAAACACGTAACTATAATAACTTTGATAACTCCAATAACTTTAATAACTCCAATACTAGAACACGTAACCCCGACTTAACTCCAATAACTTTGATAATTCCAATAACTTTAATAACTCCAGTAACCAAAACGCGTAACTTTAATAACTTTACGCACTCAAAAAAATTAAATTCATAACTCCAATTAAAAAAACAAAAAAAAAACAGAAATTTTTTTTTTTCTCTCCTCCCTCCCCCAACCCCCATCCCCGTCCCGTGCACCACCACCCACAGTGGCACCCCATCACCGACCACCACCAGAGACACTTCCACCGTCACCATCAGATGCGCGCCCCTCACGCGACCTCAACCCCGCCGTCTATTCCACCCAACCCAGCCCCACAACCACCGCGCGACAACTTCTCACTTCGTTTCTCTCTCCTCTCTCGCCCTTTCCCAGCCCCAATCACAGGTTTCCGCCGCCCATAAACCCTCCCCCGGCCCTCGCCCTACGTCGGCGACCCCAAGAACCGCCATAATCTCCACAAATAAGTGAATAACAAGGGAGATCGAAAAGAATGGGGGGATAATAGGGGTGAAGGAGGGGGCGGCGCCGTCGTGGAGTGGCGGGAATACAGTCGTGGTAGGGAGGCGATCAAGGCGGGGGTTTCATGGCTGGCTGTGGTGGTGGTCGGGGCCGGCCGTTGGTGGGATGGGGTGGTCAGGGGAGGTGCGAGGGGGGGCTTGGGGAGGAGAGAGAAAAGGGAGGGGGTGGGTCTTTTTTTATTTTGTTTTTATGTTTTTGTTTTTATTAAATTGCTTTAATCTTGGCCTTGATCTTGAATTGATGTGTGGCTCAAATAACTTCTGACCTTCTGACATAAATCTACTTCTGACCGGATGCAGCCCCTACATATATATATATGTATATATATATATGTATATATATATGTATAGGATGATGTTCCCATAAGAAGTGTTGTTATGGTGAGAAGTAGGAAGTTATCTAGTCCATCCATCCAACTTAAATCAAATGGTCTATATCAAATATTAAAACAAAATACAAATTAAAATAGAAATAAAAAAATCAACCCCAACCCCAAATCAGATTTTCTCGCTCCTCTCCTTCTCTCTTCTCTCTTCTCTCTTCTCTCTCCTCTCCCCTCCCCCCTGCCACCACGCAACCGCAGCTGTTGCGCTCTGACCACCGCTATCGTCGGCGCCGATTGCATCGGCCGACTCCGACAAGTCCTATGCCGGCGTTTCTCACTCCTTTCTCTTTCTCCGTCTCCCCGCAACCGTATTTTCTCCTCTCCGCCTCTACGCCGTCGCTTCGCTCTACCTCTCCCTCACCTTTTCAGCGGCATGTCTGGCAATGAAATTAGGTACATTTCTCAACCTGATGTATTTTGTGGCATTTTTGTTTATATCAATTTAATTAATTTTCAATTCGAAATTTAGGTCTAGGTTTGCTTGTTGCAGATATGTATGTGCCTGATTCCGTTAATTATTTTGTTAATTTTCTTGATTTCCGATTACTTTCGTTGATTTCGCGCGGAGAAGTGCATGATCTCCTCGCTAATTATTGTTAATTTCGTTGATTTCGCGCGGAGAAGTGTGACGAGTCAAAGTGCACTTTACCGAGTCAAAGTGCATTTTTACGAGTCAAAGTGCACTTTACCGAGTCAAAGTGCAGTTTGCGAGTCAAAGTGCATTTGGCCGAGTCAACGTGCATTTTAGACGTAGATAGTGTAGTTCACTGCAATGAAGTACATATTTATTGTCATGGGTGCGTTTTAGTCAACCAAATCAATCAAGTGGTCAGCACACAATGTAGATGGTTTGTTTGGGAATTATTAGCTAATGTGATGTTCTCGTTTCGATGTTGATGATCGGGATTTTGGTTGACAAGATTGTTATATATTATTTTTGAGGTGTTGACTTAGGGAGGGGAAAAGTATTGTCTGTGCTTATCATCCTATTATTATTTTGCTTAACATAGTCGACTTGCTCTTAGGTGTGGTGTAATATCCCGAAATTTCAAAGTATTTTATATTAATATGTTAGATTTATTAATTAGATTATCTAAATGAAAAAGAGTATAAAATGTTATTTGTGAGTCGTATTCAAAAATAAATTCGAAAATGATTTCTAAAATCGGAATTGTCTATTTGGGTTCTATTTCTACATTGGGTCAATCATAACTAATGGACCAACACCAACCCGAACCAACAGACATTAGCCCAAACACTAAACACACCCCAACCCAAACCAATATAGGAAAAACAGAAAAAGGGAAATAAAGAGAAAAAAAAAATAAAAAAAAATAAAAACCCCAAAACCGGCTCTTTCTCTCTCCTGCCTCATGCGCAAACCCCTCCCCCTAACTCTGTATAAAACAGAGTTTACTCTGTTTCTTCTTCCTCTTCGTCCTTCTCGCTCAACCCAGCCGCACACGCCGCACGAGCTCCAAATTTCGTTGCCCAGATCGCCGCCAGCCATTCCTCTTTCCGGCCACCGCACCACCCTCTTTTTCCTCGATCAGTTTTCGTGAGCCAACGCCTTTTCCTCTTCTTCCCCTGATTTCGTTTTCTTTAGTAATCGTTAATTTTAATTCGTTTTATTGCTTTAAATCATGCTTAATTGACCCTAATAGATGTTATACTTGATGGGCAATCAATTTGGGTTAGTTTCTTCCACAAATAATTGATTTTGATGCTTGATTTGGGTTGATTTTCACTAATCACGTTTTTAGGGTTAATTAGTCTAATTACTCGAATTCTTTTAATTATTATTTCGAAAAGTATAACTTGGGTATTCTTGTAATCTATTAATTAGAGTTCTTAATTTTAATTAGGTATTTGAGTTGGGTTTGTTCATGCTTTGTATAGATTGTAATATAGTTGATTTTGGGAATTGATTCTAAATTAGTGTAATTAGCTCCATTAATTGTGTTAATTAGGATTTTCGAAAGCTAGATGATTTATAAATTTATAAACTGACTTTCAATATTTAAATAAGTTAATTCGAAATTTTGGGATTTTATGAAATAAAACATTGTTATTAATTGATAAATCATAAAGATTAATTTTTAATTAAATTATAATAATCAAGGGTTGAATTTTATGTGTTATATTCTGTTTTTAAACTAATTTAGGCCTTTGTGAATTTTTATAATAATTTTGTTGTTAATTGAATTTTATTGGATAATTATTGAAATCAGATTATAATTATTGGATAATTGGTGATTGTGGGTTTGGATTTGGTATTATCATGTTCATACATTGCATATAGGATCTACCTAACATATGCGTATATAGTTGGTTGGTTGGTTGAAAAAGATTGAGTGTTAATTTGGGGTTGTCGTTTGTATAATTGTAGTGCCTGAGTTCGTAGACGAGGAGTATTAGTGATTGTTGTGCTATTGAGTTTTCCGTTTGCTTAAAAAGGTAAGCTAGCATGCTCAACCTTTCTTAAACTTGTAGAAACCTTTCAAACTTATGTGCTAGATGTGAATGGTGTGATTGAATGAGAACGTAGTATCATAATAGGTGGAGAACGATTCAATTTATATAATTTCATTATCATGATTGATTGGAATTATTGTATTGATATTGGTATATGGTTGATTTGGTTGATTTGGTTTGGTTTGTGGGCGCATAGCCATTTATATTATGATGTTGGTTTGATATCGTTTTATATGATTTGTAATCATCAACTCTCTCAATAAGATACTGGTTACTTAGACGGAGCAAAAGAACTCCTAATTATTTATTCGAGCCAAAAGAGCTCCTATTCATTCGTTTGAGTAAAAAAAACTCCTATTAATTAGATTGGGTCACATCGACTCCTATTTATTACCCCACCACATCGGTATTTAAGAGGGTTGGGCTCTAGTCTACTCTACTTGTGTTAAAAACACCCAGTAGGGGCTGTGCACACTTAAGGTCTAGTAAGTCTTGGATTATGGATTATGGATTATGGTTGATAGGATGAATTGGCAAAAGATTCAGTTCATTACTAAATAATAAGGATTATGGATTATGGATTATGGATTGTGGATTATGACTTCTTATTTATCGTTGATCTCTGATTGGTTGAGTTATGGATTGTGGATTATGGATTATGACTTACAACTTCTTACTCGTGATCATATTAATGTTCGATACGTGTTGTTGAATGTTTCTTATACAATTGATAAGTGATGAATTGAATGATAGAATGTGGAATATGAATTTGGATTGATGGTTTGGAATTGTTATTGGATGATTATAGGTTATTATGTGCTAAGTGTGTTTTCGAAAATAAAACTAAAAACGTTTTCAAAATCCAGGTAAGGGTTTTGGTTTCTACGAGTTGAGGTGTTAGCTTACTCAATTTTCTGACTTTTTCAACTGTGGTTTTTGTGCTTTGAATCCACCACAGGTTTGGAATGATTGATGCATGCGGGAGCAACGACTCATTAGACAATAGATGGATTTAATAAATAAGACTTTCGTTTATTAGACAATCTATTGAACTTAGACTATTTCATACTTATACTTCATACTTTGGACCATTGTAATTTTTAAGTATTAGATGTAATAGACTATTTTAGATCATTAGACTTTTATATTGTGGCTTTTAAAATCTCCTTGCATTCGGGTCTTTGACTCAAGTGCGGAGTGACACCTCTGAATTTCCTTATTTGTGTTTTGGTACTCAATAAAATGTTTTTTAAAAGGGAAAGGAAATTTGGGGGTGTTACATGTGGCATTTACTTGCGGTTGGTGCTATCATGTAATACGTTTTGAGACACTATAAGTTAGAGAAAACTTAGGAGGTCTTGCACTTTGTGAGAGAAATATGGACTTAGGAAGTGAATTTTACTTGGATAAAGTGCCTTTTGTGCATTTTAGATGATAACAGTATACTCATCTGCCTTTGGTTTGGTTACATGTTCAAAGCTACTGTGGGATTTTGTTTTTTGCACCCGCACTATGGAGTACCTACTCTGTCTGCTACTTTTTCATTTGTTTGTTCTCTCTCTTTTTTCTTTCTTTTCCCCCTGTGAGACTGCTCACATATGAAGTCAATATCTACCATCTTCTTCGCATATTATATATTGGGGTTGTACTCTCTTCAGCTTTACACATCCAACTCTTCAAAATATAATACGCCTTATTCCTTGGTTGTTTCAGGAGTAGTGGTAAGTTTGACATTTGTCGATGGAGTTATTGGTGTTCTACTGCTTCTTGTGCCACTCACGGCCCTAGCTTTGTACAATTTCAGGATAGATAATTGTCGTTGTTGGCAGGGATACTGTTCTTGGAGGTAAAGCTCCAAATGCTTTGGTTTCTTTTTTTTTTTTCCGTATAAGCTTTATACTACTGAATCACGTATATTGTTGGAGAGTCTATAATCGTTAGTGCTATACATCCATCCGTTGCCACTTCCTTTGAGACATCGATTCTGAGGGGCTTTGTCATGTTATGTGTATCTGATCTACCAAATCTTTGATTTGATTTCAAAAGTTTTGATGAATGAATCTTCATTGACTTAATCTTCTTTGCCTGTCCCTTTTAAGTTTTGAGCTCTTTTAGTCTGACTCACATTTTAGATTTCGGCAGTGCATTTTAGACTTAGGAAGTGCATTTTCAACCTTGGGGATTGCATTTTCTACAATAATGTGACTCACAATGGGTTCTGTTCGTTGTTGGATATGGCGTTGTTTGACGTTTTTGAAAATGTTGTTCTGAACCCCCCGTCACCCGTATTTTTGCTCTATCATGATTCTGAAATCAGTTATCCTAACATAGAATACAAGTTGTTATCATAGTAGATCATATATTACCTACGATCAATTTAGGTTTGTTCTTATCTTCATTTCCAACTTAAGTCGGAGTACTATTTTTGATTTCGGTGTTAGTAGTCTTCGTTGTAATTTTTTTTTAGATTTCTGGGATTTTCGACATATATTTTTTCCGAAATCATCAGATCTGTGTGTAATACGAGTTCAAATTTTGATTTCCGTGTGATCAGATTTCATTGAGAGTCGTTTTTATGATTTCTGGAATTTTTTTGAGTGAAAGTGCGTTTTTCTGAGTCAAAGTGCATTTTTCTGAGTCAAAGTGCATTTTGCCGAGTCAAAGTGCACTTCCTCGAGTCAAAGTGCACTTCCCCGGAGTCAAAGTGCGCTTTCCCGAGTCAAAGTGCATTTTGCCGAGTCAAAGTGCATTTTCCTGATTCAAAGTGCATTTTGTCGATTCAAAGTACATTTTAGACGCAGGATATGCATTTTAAACGTAGGACATGCATTTGAGACGTAGAAAGTGTAGTTGACTGCAATGAAGTATATATTTATTGTACATATTTTGTAGCTTTCTTGCTAAAGAAAAAATTAGAGAGATTATTCCTGTAATGAAGTGTTTATTAATATTACTGTACATTTTTGTTCATATCAATGGTTGTTTGATTCACCACGACGAGGCTGTCAAAACTTAAAACATAGAACAATGGATGTTGATTACACGAATACATCAATCGTTTTGATTTATTGGGACACTTGATTGTTCTTAGATATTGCTACCCATACACATGAGTACAGTAATGAGTTACTCCTATGACACTCAAGTAAGTAGGAGTAATAAAGAGGACATGCAAGTTTTAATGGCTACCACCTTTTTGAGCTTAGCCTGATAATGTGCATTTTTGACGTAGAAAGTGTAGTTCACTGCAATGAAGTTCATTTTATTGTGATAAGGTGCATTTTATATTCTGAAGTGCATTTTAGACGTAGGGAGTGCACTTTACTGTGTCGAAGTGCATTTTATTCAGTTAATATGCATTTTGGTTACATGTTCAAAGCTACTATGGGATTTTGTTTTTAGGATGTGAAGTTTGTATAGCTGCACCTGCACTATGGAGTACCTACTCGATCTGCTACTTTTTCATTTGATTTTTCTCTCCTCCCCCCCCCCCCCCCGAGAGACTGGTCACATTAGAAGTCAGCATCTACCATCTTCTTCGCATATTATATTTTGGGGTTGTAATAGAGGGCGTCAATCTTTGGCTCCTAGGTTTGCTAAAATGGTTGTCCCTTGATGGAACAGTAAGTTTGATGATAAAGAAGATAACCTGGACTTGCTTGTCAGTTTTCCCCATTTTCTTTCTATTGTTGTCCAAGTTGTCTCCAATGTATCTGAGATGAGCGGCTAGGAAAGTGCTCCCACTACTACCGACTTGTCCAGGATGAAACCTACAATTTTGTGACATAGAATCTGATGCTAGATTGTCAGTGGCACCTGATTCTAATTCTTTATGGTTGTCTATTATCTTGCTATTCTGTAGTCTACTAGCTCAACTGGTAGAGCGCCCGTCTAATAGACGGAGGGTGTAGGTTCGAGTCCTACGTAGACTAGATGTTTAGTTGAGTCTTGAATGCGTATACTTGATAGAATTGGACCCTAATGTCCCGTGCATGTTGTACATTCAAATCAAAACTCAACGTCAGTGATATCAACTCAATGTCACTGACTAGTAATAAGTATTACTTACTAACCAAGGCTTTGACATACACAAGTGAGCAGCTCAACAACTTTCAAGAATAAAATACGTTTAGAGACTCAATCCTAGTCCAAGTTGTCAGTCTTAGTCCGAGGATCTGGACAAGATTAAAGTTTTCAAGAATTTAGTAGCCGACGTGGGACTTGAACCCACACCTCGTGCAAGGCACGATGCTCTTCCCGTTGAGCTAGCCAGCTTTCTAAGAGAAATAAAAGTATAAAATGACATAGAGAATCTATAGAGTTGTCCATCAAATAAGCAGAGCAAGTCTTGACCTGAGTTGTCCATCATTTTGTAATTTGTGTGATTGCAATATCAAATAAGCCCAGATATCATAACGACCCTGAAAATACCGATTGAATCAGACAAGGGCTAATTTAGCACAAACACATACCCAAAAATGGGGTAAGATTATCCTTTTGAACCCTGAATTATTCTGACATATCATATAAGGTCCTACTGTATCATTCGAATGAAGATTTAGAGCCTGACAACAATGAATTTAGGTCCACTTCATTCTCCTCCACCCCAACCTTCCCATAGTTTGTACTCTTACGGACAATCCTAATCAGCTAATCTATCTGCCTACTATTCAAAGCTAAGCATAACCACTATTACAGGGCACACCCAACATTTTCTCACTTACTCTGGACGGGAAGTATCTCTACAGTGGCTCATCTAATAATGCAATCACACAAATTACAAAATGCACTTGATGTACAATTTGAACCTAACTGCCTTTTTAGTAAAACAACGTGCACTTATACTACAATGAGATGCACTTCAACTAGAACAAAATACACGTGAACTATAATAAAATGCATTTGGTTCTAAAACAAAATGCACTTGATGCATAAAAACAGAATGACCATGATTTTTTTAGTCAAGATGAATTAGTAATGTTAAATCGCTAGTTTTGGCCAAATCGTCTAAATTAATGATACGAAAACCGCTAAATAATATGAAATCCAAAATTTTCGCAGCTCTTAAACCTAATTTTGTCAATAAAAAGCAAAATCGTCGTAAAATCCCTAATTCTATATAAGATTCACAACAAAAAATCATATGAACTAAATTATTGATTGAGATTGTAGATTTTGAATTGAATAATATGAACAATCTTTTATTTTCTAACTGAAAAATCAATGATTTATAGTTTGCTGGATAAGAAAAGAAAAAAAAGGTACCTTGAATTAGTCTTCGTAGTCTCCTTCGCTTGACTATATTCGATCTTTGTTCGCGCTTCTATGTTGAGCTTCTTTTCCTGTTTTAATGGCGGAAGAGAGAGAAAAATATTGAGTGAAGAGGAAGAAGGGAGAGAAACGTGTTATTTGTGAATGACAAATTTAGCTGAACCCTATCAATATGTTTTCAGCGTTGATAGGAATGCCCCTCTGTCACTCATCACGGGAGACATCTGGTCCGTTAGATCAAGCGAGATCGACGGCTGTAGTAACTTCCTTCTTCTCACCATATATAACTTCCTACCGGATCATATATATATATATATATATATATATACAGGCGGGTTCAGATGAGTCCATGAGTCCTCATCTTGACCGTCGGATGTAAAGGAAAAGAAGGGGCTGAGATTGAGCCAAATAGGCGTGCGGAGATCAAAGGAACGGGTCATCGACCCAACTTCTCATCCCAAACACAAAAATTTCTCTCTCTTAAAAATACAAACCCAACCCGTATCTCTGAGCTGTTTCTTTCTCCTCCAAAAATCCCCAAATTAAACCCTAAAAAATCCCCAAATCAAACGTTCAGAGATCGAAAATTCAAAGGAACTGCAAGGATTCGAGGCTTCAATTTGCTCTGCATCTTCAAAACAACGTTCAACAAGGTAATTTACAAGTTTTACAATCAATTAAACATATGAATTTCGAATCATTCGATCAATTTTTTTGATTCGAGTTTTGATTATCGCTAGTTTTGATTCGAGTTTTCGTAAGATTCAATCACATAATACAATTTCGCAACTAAAATTTTGAATTGTATTGAGATTTTTCGATAATTTGGAATCATATTCTTGCATTCTTCTGAAATTTACGTATTTGGAATCATACTGACTTCCATTTTTCGATTTTTAGATAGAATATGCAATCTCACAGTATTGTTTATTGAATCACACATGTTCTCCTTCCATTTCGATTTTTAGATAGAATTTGCAATCACACAGTAATGCTTATTGAATCACACATGTTCTTCCTATTAGTTAGTGTGTGTGATTTTATTTGATAGGGTGTGTGATTCTATTCGATAGGGTGTGTGATTCTATTCGATAGGGTATGTAATTCTATTTGATGGTGTGTGTGATTCTTTTGGATAGAGTGTGTGATTGTATTCGATAGCGTGTGTAATTCTATTTGATAGTGTGTGTGATTCTTTTGGATAGAGTGTGTGATTGTATTCGATAGTGTGTGTGATTTCATTCGAAGTGTGTATGATTTAATTCGTTATTAGTGTGTGTGATTCTATTAGTTAGAGTGTGTGATTCAATTTGTTAGCGTGTGTGACTTTAATTGATAGTGTGTGTGTGATTCTTTATGCTAATTACTATGATTCAATGTGTTAGTGTGTGACTATTTTTTTTAGTGTGATTCTATTTGTAAGTATGAGTGATTCAATTCGTTTGTGTGTGATTTCATTCAATAGTGTGTGTGATTCAATTTGTTAGTAAGAGTGATTCTAATGGTTAGTGTGTGTGATTTTATTTGTCAGTGAGAGTGATTCGATTAGTTAGTATGTAATTCTATTGGATGGTGTGTGTGATTGAATTCGATAATGTGGTGATTCTAAAAGGAGTAAGTGGAAATGACCACTGTTCATGGTGCCATTATTTGAGTTGTTTTCCTACGTCTAAATGGAGCTGCAAGGCATTCTCTGAGGTAATTTGCTTGCCTAACAATCTAACTTCTTGGCCTGTCAAAATCAAATCTTAGAACTCAGATATTGGTACTGTGTAAGAGAGCAGTTGTAAGTTGCGCCTATTATTAGCTGTGCAAATGAACTTGTGCATTCTTCAGATGTTGTCAATGCATAACATTTACAGTAAACAAAACCTTATAGCTCTGTTTTGATTTGTTTGATTAGGTCCAAGGACAATGCCACTGTGGAGATTCGGACTGGCTGGAATTCAACTGCACCACCATTGGATCTAATTGGGGTCTTGTCATCTGCAATAACTCGGCTCTTCAGAACACTCCATGCAAAATCACATGTCGTGTTGTAGATAATTTTCTTGGCACACAGCCGATAGCAGCCTTGGCAATGGTGTTAGCTTCTGAACTTGATTGGAGGGAAGGGAAGTGGAAGTGATGGATCATCTGCTCTTTGCAAGCAGGAAAGAAGTGCTCCCGTCAAAGAAAAACCAACTCCCAGTGCATGATGAAGCTTGAAAATACAGTGTCCAGCTGCCTTGCTAGTTGGAAATTTTGTGAGATGAATCTCCCACAGAGGCCTGTCTTGTGGCAACGGCTCCATGGCGATTTTGGTGAGGTATTTGTCAAAAATCTCGTCATATGATTCTACTGATAAGCCCTCAGGGAAGCTGGGAATATGAACGTGCTCTTGAAGGTTCACTTGGACCATTTTCCATTGTTTTACACCTTTCTTGTCATGTACCTGTGTTTGATTAAACATCATGTCAGAACTCTCATCTCATGTTCTGTTTTTATAGGCCATGTCACAAGCTGGCAACATCACAAAAGGATGACGAGATAGAGATGAAATTACCATAATAGTTGAAAATCTTGAGTTGATGGGCAAGAATACTTCTCGAAGCATTTTCACTGTGCGAGACTTATCAGTCCCTATCTTTAGGGGTGACAAGGGAGACGAGACTTGTTGGTTTCGATTCTCTAGTTGCTGGTTAGACAGGTTCATATTTGATGAATATGCGTGATAATGTTCTTAAAGCCGGTTAGCTCAATTTGGAAGAGCATTGTGCAACGCACAAGATGTGGTTTCGACTCCCATATCGGCTATGAAATACAATAAGATTGGTACCATACTTTATCAAGGTGTAGCTAAAATGATAAGAGAAAGTCAAGACATAATGTTGTTTTTCTGCTACATTATGGGAATTCAAGTAACCTCACAGTAGGCAAATGCAAAAGATGTAATCAAGTATCCGATTTTTTTAGACTTGATAAGCATCTAGTCTACGTAGGAATCGAACCTACACCTTCCGTCCATGAGACGGCGCTCTGCCAATTGAGCTAGTAGACTATAGGAGTAAAACAGCTGCAAATCTATCAACTAGGCTGAATCTCAAACAACCTCTACACCAAAAAAAAAACTAGACCTCAAACTCATTCATAGAATAGAATCACATGAATGTCTCATAGGATCTTACAAAAACATTCACCACAGACCAAACTACACTAATACATTACCATCCAAACTTATATCAGCATTTTACAACCTATGTCCCATAAAATGACAGGTGTCACATAAAATCATATGGATAGATTTCACTATAGAATGACAAATATCCCATAGAATGACACACATGTTTGAATAGAATGACATAAGTCATTCGGTGTCATTCTATGCATAACTTTGTCACCGAAAAATCCAAAAACAAATCCACATATGCAACCACCTAATGATTTCGACCATAAACCTGATCAACCCAGCAGAATTCACAAGCAAAAGCCACACATGGTTACTAAACCACAAAATTCCAGCCAATAAAGAAATAAACAAACCATAATACTACTCCAGTGAAACAAAAGTCGAATTTCGCAATGACATTTGATTATTTGCCACATCAAACCTAAAACAATCAAACCAGAAACTGCAACATTCACAAGAAAAGCAACTGTCAAACACAAAATTACAACAATAAACTCCACAAATCAGCAATATTCAGATAAAAACCTTGGAACATATAATTCAGCGAAAAATAAATCACAAAACATAAAAACGCACCATCAAATTAATTCAGACTATACCTGAGAGCAGTAAAATCGCGACCAAAACTCCGATAATAGACCGTTGCCGACATCGAAAATGTTCATCCAAATCATTCAGAAGGGCGTATAAGGAGCGAAAACCCTAGATTTCATTTAAGATACCAAAAAAATGAATCGAAACTCAGAAATCACTCGATAACATCATAAGTTTCAGAAATCACAATAAACAAAAAAAACAATCGATACTAAAACAAGACTAGTTAATCTGATCGAGGAGAGAGAAACATAAAAGAAAACCTCCAAAATAGCTGCCGGAGTCTCGATGGCCACCAAATTCAGATTTTCAACCGCCGGAGTCTCGAACGCCGCCAAATTCCTATTTTCCGATGAGAAAATCACACTGCGTAATCAGCAAGATTATTCAATCAAATCAAATAATCTGATGAAAATTAAATTCAAAATCGATGAATTGAAATTTAAGAGGACTAAACCTCTTTATGATCAAATGCGGCGGTGACGGTGACGGCGACGACGCAACAAAGGCGGCGGTTGCGGCGTCGACGCGAGGAGAGGAGTGAGAAAATGTCGAGGAGGAGGCTGATCCAGAGGAGGTGGAGAAGAAGTCAGGGCTGATGTAGACGGAGATGTTCAGCACACGCGGCACCTATGACGGCAGGTAAGGTGGCGAGTACGATGGCGAGAAAGAGAAAGCGGTGAGGGCAGCGGCGAAGCGGAGGAGAGAGAAAACAAAATCGTGATTGCAGAAAATTTGGGGAAAATAAAGATCAGGAGAGAGAAATTGAAATTGTAGAAATGAGTAGGAAGGCCATTTTTCCGAGTTTAACTTCTCTATTGCAATTGACGGTTTTACCCCCTAAGGGATGGCGAAATATCGAGCGTCTGATTAGATTAGATGAACGGTTGTGATTGGGACTCATGGACTCATCTAATCCTAAAGGACTCATTTGATCCTATTTCTATATGACCATCAGATTAAAATGATCCAACGCTCCATAATTCAAGAGAGCAACAGGGGTACGATTGTCATTTGCGTCCCCCATATATAAGCTTCAAATCACACCTATCTACTTATTTTCACGCACCATTTTCTCTCTCCTCACCCTCGTCTCCTCCAAATTCTCTGCAATCGACGCACGCACGCCACCACTTCGCCCCGCCGCTCCACCATTCTGCCTAAAATTTCACCCCCTCGTCGCCGTCGCTCTCTCTTCGCCGTCCATTTCTGTATCTACGCCACCCATCGTAATGCATACACCAATATCAGGTTCTTTCTTCTTTCTAAATTGTTTTCATTATTGTTTAGAATGAAATCTAGGGTTTATGATTTTAATTTTTACATTCATTAGATGTTTTAATCGATTTGATTCAATTTCTATCTGTTTTTATCATCGTCACTTGATTAATTCAATCGATTTGATTTTGATTTTGATGATTTGGATTTTATTTTGTTGTTGAATTTTGGTATTGATTTTGCCTAATCTGATGATACTGTAGAGTTCGAGTAATTACTGGCTGCATTTCCGGAATCTGAGAAAAGACGTTATATGTTTGTGTGATTTTTACGCCTTTTTTTTGTGATTCTTCCGTTGTTCTGGATATTCCGGCGACTGTTCTAGAGCTATTTATGTTTGATTTCTACATTTTAATTCGTTTTTCTGTGAAAATAATTTTAGATTTTTGCGTAGTGATTTTTGGTTGCATATTGAGATTTGTTCGGAGATATCACGATTCGATTCTCGCGCGCAGCTGTGATTCTAATGTTACAATTTTAGTTTGATTTAGTTGAATTTTAGTTTGATTCTATTTTTGGTATGGTGTGATTCAATCTGTTGGTGTGTGATTTTATTTGGTTAGGTGTGTGATTCATGTGTTGGTGTGTGATTCTTCGAGGCATTTTTGGCGAATTCTCTAGCGAGTAGCTTGAGCTCAGGTGCGCGAATTAGTTCAGTGACTTGTGCAATTTTTTGGTGCGTAATCTGTTTTTTTTTTTTTTTTTTTTTTTTTATGTTTTCTTCTGAATACTGCAGATTTGTTGAGTTATTGTTGTAGTTTGTGTTTGAACATGTGATTTTCTTATGAATATTGCAGTTCTAGTTTGATTGCAGTTTTAGTCATTTTTCTGATGTTTGAGTTTTGATTAGTTCAGTTTGATTTTGGAATTTAGATCGTTGATTGGAGTTTTAGTCAGTACCTCTTCCACCAAGACCGCTTTCTTATCATCACTTGAAGCACATAAATGGTTTTAGAAAACACATGTTTGACTCATATATGAAATTATGGATGTGTTGAATTGTTGATGATTAACTTTTTTCTGGCGGCTCAAAACCTTGGCCCTCCTATTTTCTTGGTCAAGCTCCACCTCTGTTTTTGCCTCCGTTTCTGATGATACGATTTTATGATTCATTTTAGGATCTTATATCTTCTGTCGCTATGTAGTATTATTTTTTTCCCTCTATTCTCATGTGTTGGTTATTCTGATTTCACAAGCTTATTATCCTGTTTTTTATTCATTTGCAGCAAACTATACACTCCCACTCTCGGAGAGATATGTGTCTTATGCCAAAATGCCCAGCCCTTAAGCCTTGCAACTACAAGGTACGTATTATCTTGATTTCTTATTTATATGTTATTGGATCAACAATCTATGCATGCACACTTCTTTTCTCTTGCTCCAGTTTACTTCTTTTATCGTCTTGCCCCTCAACTTCAGTAGAGGAAATTATGTGTTCTTCTATTGGCTCGGGGATATAGTGGCCTAAGTTATATTAGCTCCAAATTTTCTACGATATAATTCTTTGTGTCCGAGAAGGACCGCTAGCATCGCCTTCATTTATTCTTGCTCCTTTAATTGGTTAGGTGGTGTGTCCATTGTCTATAATTGTCATTATTCGGTGTTACAATGGATTATGATTGCCCCTGTTTCATCCTTGCACAACCGTTCAAGACTACACTGGTCATAGTGTGTCTAAAAGAGTAGAGGTTGAGTTGGAGTATGAGTTGCTGGAGCAATGAGACCCGTCCTTGGTTTACCTGAATAGCAATAAGATTATAATAGAATGACCTCATTGTATAGTTTTGGTTTATGCCTGGTCTGCAAGAGAGAATGGAAATTTGATGGAATTAGTTACTTGGAGAACTTATAGAGAACAGACAGATATTGTGTCATAAGAGAATGAAGACTTACGCGTCAAGGAAAAATCCAGCGTCACTCATGCATTTGACAGTAGCATTCCTAGGGAGAAATCTAGACAAGCTGTCACAATGCATATAGACAGCTAAACCTCCGGCAGAGCAGCCTCCAAGCAAAGCCTGCAGAATGCAAGCAGATGCTGAGTAAAGTTTTAAAACCAATGTTCAGACATGTAACATCTCATTAAAATGTCGCCCCAGACTTCTTGATTTCCTAGTGTGTTACCCTCATGGCTATTAGCTCAACGATAGAGCGGTGTGCAAGATGCGCATATGTGTGGGTTCGATTCCCACATAGCCAACATATTGAACCAATCCTACCCCTCTTAATTTCATAAAAGCCTAAACATTCAGTGAGTAATTCTAAATCGACTTACAGTCGAACATTGACAACTAAACATATATTAAACCAATCCTAAATCTTAAACTGTCACAAAAGCTCAAACTTTTCACTATCTAGCCACTAATTCACTGCTAATTCAAACTGTATCGAATCGATTTAGAATCGAATACACAGATCTTTTACTAATTCTTTTATACAGCCAAAGAAACGAATGACATATTTGCGCATAATTTGACTAGATAGGTTTTAAAATGCTTATTAAATGAGGATCGGAATAGCAAACATGATCAAAATAGTGGAGTACAGTTTAGTGTAGAGAATTAAAATGCTTAATTTCTGGAATTTCTTGAACCAATATCCAATTTATCATCGTAAACAAAGTGAAATGTTCCATTCTTGACAGGCTTAAACTGAATGACTTCATCGGCATAGCGTACACCTTCGCCAGTGAAGACACTAGGCGGCCTGCTAAGCTCCTTATAATGTCAGCAAACTGATAGTCCTCTCTTTATGAATTCCGCAACACATTATCTTGTTTGGTTTAAGGAAGAAGACGCGAACTGCAGGTGAAACATTCATTTCCACATAATGACTCCAACCTAGGTTCATCAACAACTTACGACCCTCGTCTTCTATTTTAACTCTGCATTACATCCCTGACATCCTCAGTAATCGGAAGTATTTTGCTTCCATTACTTCTTCTGATCAATTTATCCACCATCGTACACACATTATTTCAGTTAGGATGATATACACATAACAGCAACAAATATAATGCATTTCATTTCAGTTAAACAAAACATACAGTAACATTTTCACGATGATCTGAGATGTTTGTTCTCCAAATGAGATCCTATGAATACAAACTCAATCAATTAAGTATCACAAGGCATCTACCAATAAATCAAACACAATGCACATTTATAGACGAGATCAAACCCTTATAATTCTAAATCCAAAAACAAAAAGTTCGGCTTTGACCAGTTTGTGGAATCGTAGTGCCCAACTGCCCAAAAGCCTCCTTGTCATATTATAGCCGACATGGGAGTTGAACCCACACCCTTGTGTATTGCACACGCTCTACCAGTTTGAGCTAATCGGCTTTAAGAAGAAATAAGATATTACATATTCTGTAGCCCTCTATTTCTCATCCTCATTTCTCACTGCTCAAAAGACTATTTCCACTTTGGAATTGCTCAAAAGCATCACATACTCTATCACATAGAATCACACCCTCTATCACATACTCTATCACATAGAATCACACACTATCGAATAGAATTACACGCACTATCGAATAAAATCACACACACTATCCAATAGAATCGCACACACTAGTTACTAGAATCACACTAACTAATGGAATCACACAAACTAATGAGTAGAATCACACTAACACACATATAGAATCATACACTAACTAATAAAATCACCCACTCTATGGAATAAAATCACACTCACTATCGAATAGAATCACACACTAAAAAATAGAATCACACACATAAACTTATAGAATCACACACATAAACTTATAGAATCACACAAGATATCAAATAGAATCACGCAAACTAATGAATAGAATCACACTAACGCACACATAGAATCATACACTAACCAATAAAATCACACACTCTATCGAATAGAATCACACACCCTATAAGATAGAATCACATTAACAAATAATATGATTTGATTATTAGTTTTTATGATTCGTGAACATATACTGTATACTGTGTATGTACTTATAAATTAGCAGCTGATGGCTGATGCTAACATGATATCTAGAAAGTAGAATCCCCAACCTAGGCACCAAATCGTTTTCATGAACGATCACACACACTAATAATGAAATCCTATGTGTGCGTTAGCTGAAAAAATCACACCTTTTCATTATTAGTGTACTTCCTTATAGCTATTTAAGTCTTCTTTTTTGAAGTAAACAGCTATTAAAGTCGTATTCACATTGCAATGGTATGAAGATATTATCATGAAGTCCCGATATTATACTAATTCAGATTTACAACAACTAACCTAAGTCTTATTCATATTTCATACTACAATGATATGATTATATCAGCAATAACCATCATGAAGTTTCAATAGTTTACTTATTATGATTTACGATAAACCAATCGAATTACCCAAGAGCATTGATTTCAGCTAAAATCGAAAGAAGAAGAGCCTGTGTGATTCAATATCCAATACCGTGTGATTCCAAATGCTATTTAAGAATCAAAAAGCAGACACAATTAAAAAACGATCGAATTTGGGAAATTGAGAAGAAAAAAAACGATGAATTTTTTCGTTCGATCTTCGCTTTAATTTGTAGAAGAACCTAATGTTCATAATTATCAACAAAATCAGCAGCAGAAATAACAAAAAAATTGATAGCAAATTCGAAAAATAGGGATCGAATTCACTACAAAATTAATGGAAATTACCTGGTTCATGGTTGTTTAGAGGATCCATAGAAAAATTAAGCCCTCAATCGTCGCATTTGTTGTAAATTTTTGATCATTTTAGACTAAAGTCGCAATTTTTCTAGGGTTTAATTTGGGGGATTTTTGGAGGAGAGAGAAAGAGTAGGAAATGAGAGATTTTTTTTTAGAAAGAGAATGGAGCTGGGAAAGAATGAACGTTGGGTTTGATGACCCCTCCCAATTTTTTCAGCCCACCTAATAGGTTGCATCTCGACTCTTCATCTCATTAGATCTAACGGTCCAGATGAGGACTCACGGACTCATCTAAGCAGGCGGATTCATCTGAACCCGCCTGTATATATATATATATATATATATATATATATATATATATATATATATATATATATATATTAAGGCATTATCTCTTTATTTACTTCAGGTTTGCATGTTCACCGCTCTACTAAACTGTGTCCAACACTGGCTAGGTGACAAAACTCGTTCTTGGCGTCATGCTCCAACCAACATGCCAGAGCAAACAGACACGTAAGCTTAAGCTTTGAATTAATTTGACCATACATAGCACGATGAACCAAGTCAAATTCAGAATTCGATTACTTACTCACGTACTTTAATGACACAGATTTAGTTGTGGCATGTTGATGGTTGTTGCGGTGTTGTTGTGGGACAGAGGAGTACCATCGACTTCGAAGGTAAGATTTGTTATGGATGGATAACTCACTTATGTAATTCAATTACTTCCAGGCTGAGTAAATCTGATTCACTTTTATGTAAACATTGCAGATGGAAAGTTATTTATCGTCCGCAAGAGAATTGTTGATGACACTCTTATGTTTTGATGAGGACAACGAGGCAAGGTCCAATATCATTACGCTGAGGACTACTACTACTGTGGTGGACAAGAAGGTGAAGAGGAAACCTGGACAAAGTAAGTGAGAGGAGAGGACAGAATGTTTGTCAATGTCTGACAAAATCTTAATGGGTTGTAAGATAAGTACATTTCTTCTTTTGGGTTGTAAGATAAGTACATTTCTTTCTTTTGGGTTGTAATCGGTGGACATGTAGGATAACACATCATGTGGACATGAATTTCATGATTTCCTTGTTATGTGAAGACGCAAAATAATTCACATGTCACAAAATAAAGAAGTTATGTGAGTTGTACTCAAACATGCAAATTGATGAAATTGACAAACTAAAGTCCTATATGAGTAGTCACTACTATTGTACTGTCAATTTTGTCAATTTGCCTCACATCAAAAAAATCGAGTGACTTTCAGTTAGCGGAAAAGTTTGTTCATGTATTCCGCTACAATGTGAATTTCACTTAATGAAAATGATCGGTCAGTCTATCTAAGCGTTTAATCGTCAAGTTGTACAAATAATGAAGAAAATTGTCTTGATCATGCTCTAGGTGAGTGAATTGAACATTCAAGATAATTCCCAAATCATAATAATGTGAATTCAAGATACAAAAATAATTCACAAGTCAAAATAATGTGAGTTGAATTGAACATGCAAATTGACAAAATTCACATACTTTTAGTTAGTCACTACCACTACTCTTGTAATGTCAATTTTGTCAATTTGCCTCACATCAAAAAAATTGTCTGCCTACCACACTAACCCCTAATGGTGCGCCACAGTTGACGGTGCTCACCCTATAAATTGCCCCAACGGTCGGCGAGACCAGCATCACAATGTTATCTCCACTGAATGTCGTTGCGAGGGATCGGAAACATGTCTTTAGCAATGAGACGAACCCAATAATTACCCGTATTCAGTAACACCAAAATGCCAGCCGTTTTGGTAAACCCAATACCACTACGTAACGGTAAAATGGTGTCTCCATAGAACTCACGATGTCCTCCATTATTTGGAAAACGAGAGTGGTATACAACAATAGTCCAATTGTGTAGCGAAGCAAACCCATATAAATCAAGTCCTCTATGCATCCAATTTTCCTCGCCACACGGTCCTTCATTGTTCCAACCGATGCGATTCATTTAACATCGGCTTTCCGAGGTACCGTAAAGCCCAATGTACACTGGCTTCACTATTTCGTCAACAAGAGCGTCCCTCATCTGCATCCAGTGTGTTTCCTCTCCACGAAGGGCATGGGAAATACATCGAAACCCACAATGATCGTCTCCTTTCGGATCGTACCACCCATCCACATACTCAATTACACCGGGAGGCAAGTATCTCGCAAAGGGGAACGACTCCATTATGTCACGATAATTGATCATCGAGGGTGATCTAGCAACTACACAAGTATAAAGTAAATATAAAAAAGGATATACTTTTGTGTAATGTAATGACATACGGACCATACACTCGTCACACAAATATTGAACAATCCATTCGATTACCTGATGTCGCACGACTCCCATCCGTTCCTGCGGGAGACGAACAAGAACGAGGGTTCGTTGTTCCACTTCTTTTTGAACGAATTTTGCGACTTACATGTTCGTGCCAAGAAGGGTCAGCCGTTGTACTCATCCTTTTACGAGGCCGGCCCCTCGGGTTCTCCTTCACCTCCGGCTCCTTGATACATTCTTCTTCCGGGAGGAGTATTCTCTGTAACCCTATGGTTAGAGCCCGTATCGTTGCAGCATCTCTGTTTCGACCCTCCTCCACGAGCCTCTCATATTCAGCTAACTTCGGGTCTTCGAAACATGTCCTCAACGGTTGTTCATATATCAAGGTTGACCAAAATGAAGAAACTTGGTGGTGATAATACTCAGTACCTTGCTCAATTGTCGTACTAATCATACACGCACAAGGAAGTCCGTGTGTCATAGTACACAACCAAACCGTTCCACGACCATGGACCCGAGTCTCTCACACCGACTCTTCTCCTCTGCTAACATTCCAATGGAATACAAAGAGATATGACAGCCTAACAACCTGAAAGGAGGACCAAGGCCAATTGAATGTGTCTTGTTACGAGAAACTTCGAGTACCTTGTTAACCTCTTTACGTGGCTTTTAAGCTGGGAGTTCACCTTTCGAAACACGGAATCTAGCGAGCTTGTAGAGGTAGTCAACCACATCTTCAAAACAACATGGGCGCTTTCTACCTGGTCGGTGCTCGTGTTTCCGTAGTGGAGTACATTATGCGTGTGTGCAATCGCAAACTTCTCAATATGCGGAAACCACTCTTTCTCTAGATAATCCCAAAACGGAGCCACCCTACCCCATGTCAATTGTAGGTTCTCAATTGCGGTTTCCAAAGCTTTGACTGTCGGTGCATTCATAACCCTACCCCTTGATCCGTGAACAATGGCGTCTTCTCACACTTAAAGAGCGACAATGCCCTCGCTCTCACATTCTTATTTATATGCCAACGACACAGCAAATGACGTGATTGGGGGAAGATTGTGGCAATTGGCTTAATCAAAGAAACTTCCTTATCCGTGCATATGGCCTTGGGAACCATTGATTCACATAACAAAAGCTTGAAGTGACTCAACATCCAAGAATATGAATCTGAACTTTCGTCTATCATCATACAATAGGCAATGGTGAAGTTCTTATTGACAAGGGTTACGCAAATCACCTCAATGAACGGAAGTTTGTACTTGTTGGTCTTGTATGTTGCATCAATCAAAACGACCTCATAGTAGGCTTTCAACATATTTATGTGCTCCGGGTGTGCCATGAACAAGTGTGTCATCTTACCGGTACTCACATCGCTCTTGACAAAATAAGTGTACCCGTACTTTTTGGCTAGGTGGATGACATATTGCATTACGTCCATATTGCCCATTGCCTCCTCGCATCTTTTGCTTCTCGTTGTGAAACTGCTTTGAATTGTGGCAACCGTCATCTTTAATCTCGTTAATAATCACCCGAACATTCAACGCTTCTAAAAGCCTTATCATCTCTCTATGCTTTTGCGTGAATGCAACCCGTTGCCTATGTCCTTCTCGGTAGAACTCAAGTGCATGGTTGTGACAACCCCTCCCATCCATGAGGTAGATACGCCAAGTGGAGTCTTCAATCTCTTGAACTCGTAAACGAAACTCACATTTCAACTTATGGGTGGTACTAACACGTCTCCGTTTCGGTTCGACTGATGAAGCATTTTTCTTTCTTCTCTTACCATTTTCACAACACAAGTAATACCTCCAAAGACCATCCCCATAATTGTTCCTTTTTTTCGTATCTTTTACCAAAAAAAATCCTTTCACCTTTGCTATTTCATTCGCCCACTTAAATGCATCAAGGAATGACAAGAACTTTTCGTGAGTCTGAAATAAACCGCTATAATCCACGTTATCTCCACCGTAACTGGGAACATTCACCTGCGCGAGAAATAAATAATTCATAAAGATTCAGAAATATTTACGGGAAAACAATTTTCATATAAATGGTGATTTTGATCAACTAATTTTGATTCATATCAACAAACTGTGATTCAGAGAAACCAAACACGGTTCATATGAACAAACTATTATTCACGTAAACGAGTTACGATTCATATCAATAAACTTTGTTTCAGATGTACATTGCAATAGTTCAGATGATTTCTTTATTCTATTACATCATATTTGCTAATAAATCTAATTTACCCTATTTAGGTTCATAAAAACGATTTATGATTCACAAAAACGAAGTATGATTCATATCAACGAACTAAGATTTCCAATTTGAAACACTATGTACATTGAAATCCTCCAAATAAATTCATTACGGACTTTACATCATACCTGCTCATGATTTCCTTTTACCATATTACGATTCACGGAAACAAATTATGATTAAGAGATACAAAGTACGATTCAGAGAAAACATAGCTAAACATCAATTCGTATTGCATTTCTATAGATTTAAACACATTCCATTCAGATGTATTTTTCACGTCACAAAATGTTCACTTACAATTTCAGTCGTTTAGATGTATTGCTCAAATGTTAACTTTTACTAATAATGCTTATGTATGATTCATATAAACGCATTCTGATTCAGCAGAATTTTGTCGTCTAATTCTTAAAATTTAACCATGGAAAACGTTGGCCCAGTAATAAACTGGGCTCGACCATGGTGTGACCCAGTACGAAACACGGCTCGACCATGGTACGGCCCAGTACGCAACACGGCTCGACCATGGTGTGGCCCAGTTCGCCACACGGCTTGACAATGGTCGAGCCCAGTTTTCAACACGGCTACCATGGTCGAGCACAACTTTAACATGGCTATGGTCGAATTTGTTCTAAAGAACACCAAATATTTATATGAGTCTACAAAATTTAACAAATTATCGGAATCTAACTAATTCGTATGAGTTTACAAAATTTAACACTGACACAAATACCAATTCATATGACACAAATTTAACCAATACTTACTACAACTTACTTGTATATGGGCCATTGCTCCTCTTTAAATAAGTGAGATCTTCAAAACTTGGATTGAGGTCAAGGAGTGACATGAGGAGTCATGATGAGGAGTGACAGTGGTCGGAATGAGTGTGGTAGGAATAGAGTTTACATATCTTGATGAAGAATCGTGGTATAACTTGATGACGAATCCGATTTCGGGTTGACGATGAAGAAGGATGGTGATATGAAGATGTTGATGATGAAGAGGGAGGAGGGTGGTATGAAGATGTTGAAGATGAAGAGGGAGGAGGGTCGTATGAAGATGATACAATGATAAGCAATTAATGATACGGAAGAACGAAGAAATTAATGACAATCATTAGCATTAAATGATAAGGGCAAAATTGGAAGTAAGGGCGATGAATAGCATAATTAAGGACGACGAATAGCAACTCCCTAAGCATTATTGTGGCTGCGTGTGGATAACTGTCAAATTCAAGAGAGAACAGTGTCACCTAGGCCAATCTCAGTTAAGTCTTCATTGCTCTTAAAATATTAAAATCAACATAGAACTGAACGATAATGCAAAATTAATCATACACAATGCAAACACATAATTTAACTTGTTTATATATGGGTACCTCCGTACCTGATTGTTGTAAATGGCCTAGACGGTACGCCTAGTTTAACAGGATGACGAGAATAAGTAACGAATGAAGAAGATTGATTACTATCAATCTTTCATTACTCCTTTATACCTTTATTTTCTTAACGTAGGTGATTTAATTTGGTATCACGGTCACAATTTCTCCGTCCGTATTAAGAACTATTTCGGCTTCTCGCTAGCAATTGATATCCTTTATATCATACCAAACGCCCCCTTAATTGTCTACATTTTTGTTTGCTTCGTTCACTACTGCTCCTTTGTTCTTTTAATAATGGAGGCTTTTGTTTTTCTTTAATTGGCTATATTACGGAATCTACTAATTTTCAAGCACCACCACTAAACTGTCGCACCAAGCACCCACTTCCACCGGCGCCGGCGAGTACATCATCGGCTGCCTCGTCCTGCGCTAGCGACTCTTCGGCACTGTCCACAGTAGGTGGCTGACGGTGGAAAAATTGGTGATCGGCGATGATGTGAAGGAAGTTGGAGAAGAAAAGAGGGAGGAGAAAGGAGAGAAAAAATAGGAAAATGAGAAAGATGGCCGCCGTGGTGGTCGCCGGAGGTAGATTGGCCGAAAGGTGGCGTTCCCGGCGAGTTGGGTGGCCGGCCGTCCATCACCGTCAGGGTGGTGGTGGTTTGGCAGTGGTCTAGGGTGAGGTGGGGAGGTGAGAGAAAATAAAAAAAAAGGGGGAATGGAATGGGATACCTCTTGTTTGAGGAGAGATTCATTTGGAGGGAGTGGCTTAAAGGAGAGTAATGGAATGTGAAAAAATGATTCTAAACCAAACAATAAGAAACGTAATCGGAGTGGGACTCCGTTACTCGAACTCAAATTTTGCCTTACCAAACATTGCTGACCAGATCACCCCACCAATAATGAGCTAAGAGCCATAGCTTTCTTTCCTGACGTCAAGCGTCGTTCCTTGTCGTCGTCTTAATGAGGGCGCCTTCTTCCTCCTTGTTGGAAATTGTTCCGCCATCCCTGCTGCTCAAGGACGGGCAGGCAACGAAGCTGGTGTCGGGGGGCTTTCTATCCATTAGAATGCTCCTGGTCCGTCCGATCAACTTCAGAGCAATTTTCTTATATTTCAACAAGCGAGTTCAAGCTAAAGCTTGCCTTTTTTTTTAAGCCTTCTATATTTATAGGTCTGAAATCTTTGTTAAGACCTATAAATATAGAACCAAGAAGGGATCAAATATTGATAGATGTTGTTATTCAATCTTTCGAAAACGTTAATTCACAATGGTTAATTCTTTACACAGCTGGTTCGGGTGGGAGGTAGGAAATAACATTAGTGATCTAACACCTATTCCCTTTAATTTTGATCATGACCATGTCGATTTATTTAATCCGGAATACAACCCTATAGGTTTTAATAAAATAAGATATATTGAACCAGTAGATTCTTTAGAACAAGAAGTCTTGAAACATCCGACATTTGATAAGAGAGATCTAAATGAATAACAATCAATGTAAAAATGGACGATTAGTCGATTAACATAGAAATACAAATTTCACCACAAACACATCCACATTCCAAAGAATCAACAAAGTATAAAATAAAATAAATTGAGAAAAGAATAGTGAAGGGACTTACTTTAAGAATGTATGAGTAACAACTTTTGCGATTGTAAACTTCATCATTGTTGTAGTTGTCTGGAGGATGGGATTTTGTGGAGTTGAGGGGAGAAGAGAGAGATTAATTGTGATGATAAAAACTTGGGAAGTTTAGAGAAGTTTCTTTGATCGTACGTGATGAAGAAACTGATGGAAGTTGTTTTTTTAGTGGGAAAACTCATGGAAGTTTTGGAATATGTTTGTAACTGAAATTTAAAAATATAACACAAATTACTGTTATAACCTTATAGCTTGTTTATTGAATTCCTGCTTGTTAGGGTATAAATGGAAAGACATTAATTTGGAAATCAAAGAGGGAGTAGATGTTTGATAGCAATGCATTAATTAGCAGTCATCGAGTGAAAATTGCAAAAATGATATTGTGTCTATTCCTAAACTAAACTCAACAAACAAAATATAAACACTATATCTGGCTAACTAAGAAACATGTTAAACGTGGAACTTTTTGTATAAGAATCATAAACACAATATAATATGCGTATCGTGCAACGCATTGGCTTAAAACTAAGTACTCCCTCCGTTCGGCTATAAATCGCGTAGGGCCGGAACACAGTTTTTAAGAAAAGTAGAATAATTAATGAGTTATAGGGTCCACTTGGTGTAAAATTACACATAGGGGTATGTCCCACTTCCACTTTTAATAAAAAAGTAAGGGTGTTTTGGTATTATATATACAAATAAGGAAAGATTCCAAGTATAAAGTTTAAAGATAAACACCCCTAAATAGAAAGTAGGAAGTTTAAAGCCGAACGGAGGGAGTATTGAATATTGTAGAACAAAATTTGTCATTATAGAACATAATTGATGATTATAGAATATAAATACGTCATTATAAAACAGAAATAAATTCTTAAAAACAAATATAGTAGATCATATCACGCAACAAAAACACATCATTATGGAACACAACTAGTTCATTTCAGAAAAAAAAAAAAAAAAGAAAAAAAAAAAGATTATTTTAACAAACATAGATCATTTAAGAACAAAAGGATCATCTTAAAACAAAATAAACAATATTAGAACAAATAAAGATCGCTTTAAAATAAAAACCAGTAATGAATAGTTTTTGTCCTGAAATGAATTGTTTTTGTTCTAAAATGAATTGTGTTTGTTCTGAAATGAATTGTTTTTGTTCCGAAATGAATGGTTACTATTCTGGAATGAATTGTTTTTGTTTTGAAATGAATGATTTTTGTTCAGATATGAATGGTTTGTGTTTTGTTATGAATTCTTTTTGTCTTGAAATGATGGTTTATGGTCTGAAATAAATAATTTTTGTCCTGAAATGAATATTGTTTTGGAATGAATGATTTTTGTTGTAGAATGAATGTTTTTTGTCCTGAAATGAATGGTTTGTGTTTTGGAAATGAAAAGTTTTTGTTTGTATTTTAAAATGTTTTTTTTTTGTTGTTGTTGTACAATGATTTATTCTTGTTTTGGATTAATCAAGAACAATCAGTCCTGAAATGATCTGTTGTTGTTTTATAATTATATATTTTCGTTTTATAATAGTCTGTTTTTATTATAATGCTAATATCTGTTTTATAATGTTTTGTTTTTGTTATAGAATTTCCTTTGATTTTTCTCACCATCTACATTTCACTTTCTCTCTCCTCCCCCTTTACCCACTCTCATCCCTACCCATTCCCTCCTCCGACCACCGCCCTCCACCTAATGGAACCGGCGACATGAGCACTACGTCGCCGTTCACCTGATATCTCAGGACTATCGATCGCAGGACACTCTTCCACCTCATTTTCTTTGTTGCCATCACTCGATTATCGTCGCCACCACATCAACATTGTCCCCCGCCCAAACACCTATGCTTCTTCACCACCGTCCGTGAGAAGAAAGAAAGGAGGCATAAAAATGAGGAGAGAGAAGGAAAAGAAAACAGAAAATGGCGGAGGAAAAGATGAGTAATGGCGTCGCGGGGTGTGGTCTAGGTTGAGGTCTCAAAAATGGTGAGGTTGGTGGTCGTTAATACGGTGGTAGTTTTAGTTGGGTACGCCTGGGGTGGGGACGGAGGGGGGACGAGCTGGGTCATGGGTGGGGGAGAGGGGAGGAGAGAAAACATGAGATTGTCATATTTTTTGTTTTTATTTGTTTCTTTATGTTTTTTGTTTTTATATTTGATTGGGCTGTTGAATTTTTTTTCGAAATAGAGCTCAAAAAATAAAAATTAAACAAAATGGGTCGGATTGAAAAATGTTCAATCTTATGGGGTGCACGTCACCCCATTTCAGGTCCAGGACAAAACCGCCAGTGCCCCTGACGGTTGTAAGTGGAGAGAAATCGCCACCCTCCATGGCGGTTTCTTCACAAAAATGAGATACAAATCGAGTGGGTGATATTTTGGTCGAGGGTGAAACCGCCATGGGGGGTGGCGGTTTCACTTGAGTAAAACCGCCACTCCCATGGAGGTTTCACCCATATTTTGGCCGAGAGTGAAACCTCTATGGGGGGTGGCAGTTTCACTTGAGTGAAACCGCCACCCCCCATGGAGGTTTCACCCTTAGCCAAAATATCACCCCAATATAATGTCAATCCAAAAAAAAAAAAAAAAAAAATTAAAACCGCCACCCCGCATAACGGTTTCACCCTAGCCAAAATATCACTTACAACCCCATAGCTACTGTTCAAGACACTTAAAACCGCCAAGGGCACTGGCGGTTTTGTCCCAAACTTGAAATGGGGTGACGTGCACCCCATAAGATTGAACATTTTTCAATCCGACCCATTTTGTTCAATATTTATTTTTTGAGCTCTATTTCGAAAAAAAATTCTGGGCTGCTTGGATTGAACTGGCCCAACTGTGAGAACAATTTGCTGCTTGGATTGAGACGGAGTATACAGATAGAATGGTACCTCGGGGGTACCATAGACGGATTGGTGTACACTAGGACTACATTTCTAATCTAGTTTGATTTAATTCGAATGAATTTGATTTGATTTAATATAAACTAAATTTATGCACAAAGTAACTTCATATAGATGAATTATGACTAGAAATATACTAGATTCATTCATTTTTATTTAAATAATTTTAATTATATTTGAATTAAATTAAACTGGTATGATTTCATTTAATTTGATTTGAATTAACTGTATTTTAATTTGATTTGAATTAACTGTATTTTAAGTTGAATCAATAGACCCTAAACACAATCCAAAATATGAAATAAATCGTGCACATTATAAGGCAAAAACTTTTCTTTGTTGAAAAAATTAAGAGGAAAAATGGGCCCGTAAAAGCGACACACTATATAAATCAAAATAATGAAATAAAAGTTGTTTGCTATAACATTTTTAAATAATTAGCCACTAATCCCTGACATTAGTTTATCAGCTACGCTATTTTTGTGGGTATTCTATAATTACAAAGGCGCTCTACAAGAATGAGACTACCCCATCGCAAGGGACGAAAAATGGTGATACAGATTAGGTTCAGTTGGAGGGGAAACAAATATCGACTTTTCTATATACAACTGCGAAATCCCATGAGAATTTGTATTGACTGGCGCTTAGGTCTGTCACAAGTCCATGGAGAATGCCTTGTAGATATACATCAGTCGTCAATATCTTGTACCCAAGCCAAGCCTGCCATCCATCAATGCCAATGAATCACAATTCACAAATAATAACTAAAAGCAAAATTAGAACAGAGTAACAATCTGGCGACCAAAAGGAACTGCTAAGAGTGTTTTGTTATTGCAAAGAATTCTAAAACACTGACTTCCAAAACACTGACTTTGGTTACAAGACTAGAGAAATCACCTTGAAGCACAGCTTCAACAGCAGCATTTGGAATCAATAACCCAACAATGCGTTGGTTATCTGTCGTTGTAGTTGTCTCTACACGCACAACCCGAATCCGCCTGTGACTTTGACGTGCCTGTAATTGCATTTGAGCGGTTAAAACAAGTAAAAGTGGACTTAGCTTTACTTTGGATTCAGAACTACGTCAAATCAATCAGATATATGGTTATCAATGTTAGCAACACCGATTCCAATTCATTTGTTTAAGCAGGTGTGTTCAGACACTAATATGCAAACCAAGGTCACTAATTGAACAGGAAATTAATCACAAGATAAGAAACCCCAAATTCAGTCCATGCCTACAATTGATTAGTTCCTATGTCAAATGACCATGTTCAAACATTTTTTTGGGTAAGAACAAGAATTTATAACTACACTTACTACAAAATAACGAAAGAAAATGAGAACAGAAACAGACGAGAAAACCTCTATGGTACCTACAAGCGCCTACAACTGGCCGAAGCTACCAGCAACAACGGGTATACTTTCTCGTGAATACTTCAGGTCGTATTCTAGAGTGGACTCCACAGTGTGTCGCCAACTAGAGGTTCCACAATAGCTGCATATATATAGTCCATCGCTCGAATTTTCACTGATAATGGCGTGAAAAGTTTTTATGAAACCCTAAATTACAGTAAGGAGAATGAAGGTTGCATTGCTAAATTATCCCCAATGCTATGCCCAAATTATCATCAAAGACCTTCAAGGATATCTAAACTAATCAACAACAGGGATGTTGTGACTGTGCCGCAAAGGTAAAGAAGAAAAGAAAATACCCCAGTATCTGTAAATGATGACCATCATGCAAGAAGTAGCGCACAACGCTATGCTAGAAAAGTTAATCTAGAAAAATCTAATTAGTAAAGAATTACCTAGAAATGTTAGGCTAATCCCCTAGAAAATTCTATAAATGTCTAAGTATGTCGGTTTAGGCATTAGTAAACGACTTAAACATGCTATCATTAGAAGGCATGTGATGTATCAAAGTGTACTCAAGAATCAAGAAATAAAAGAACCAAAATTGTTATAAATCCAGTCCCAAATTTTCAACACGCTATTGGTAGGCTTGCATGATCATACCCCAAAGTTCAACATAGGATAAACTTCAGGTGCCTAAAAGTACTTGCAAGTTGCAATAACTTGGTTTTTTTATCAATGGGTATGAGAAGAAGGTTCAATATCAGTGAGGCAAAATAAACAGGACTACAGGAGTGGAGGAGGTAGTGATGGTTATTAAAAGAGGGTGGAGTGACAAACTAACTTGGTGAATCAGAGGAGATGACATCTTAGGAAGAACAAATAGATAATAATATAATATATATTATTTACGTAGTATTTGAATTATTCTAGACTATAGAATATTCAAGATATAGGAAACTTAAAGAGTTTCTCAAAGTCATCGTGTACTATAAATACTCATGTTAAGGAAGCGAATATATTGTGTGGGTATTCATATTCTTATATGGTATCAGCTAGTTAGGTTTTGTTCCGCTGCCCTAACTCTTGACTCCGCTGCCCTAACTCTTTACTCTTTTCGTGCGTTCGTTTTCGGCTGCTTCCATCTCTCCCATCTCTTCCCTTTCCCCTATTAGGTTAGCCCACACATATTAGGTTAGTTTCTTTTACTATTCCTGACAAATAAAGTTGACCCGAAAATCTGACCCGATAAGACCCGAAATTGTGGTCAAGAAAACCCGACCAGACCCGACCCGATGATGACCCGAACCGACACAACCCGATATGACCCAACCTGAAACCGACCCGACCTCCTGTTATCCGACAATGACCCGACTCATAATGGCAAAAATTGAACCGACGCCCATAAATTGCCATAAGTAAAACCGATTGTGACCCGACCCGATCCGACACAAGATTTCCTCGATAAAACCGACCCGACCCAACCCGAAACCGACCAGAAGGTTCATGTGACCCGTTATGACCCGACCCGATACGAACCAACCCGACATAACCCGACCCGGAACCGACCCGACGACCCATTTGCCACCCCTACGCATAGCTATGACAACAAGAAGTTAGCATCCTTCTTGGTGGATTCTTTTTCTTCTGTATCTCCCTCTTCTCCTCCCTTCTTTCTATGTTGTTCGCCACTTTGGTCCTGGTTCGCCAGTTTGACTTCTTCTCTTCTTCCGATCTATCTATGTGACCCACCCACTATGGTCACCATTCATCGGTTTGGCTTCTTCTCTACCTGGTTTGCTAGCTCCCTCAACCTCTCAGCAGTAGCGGGGCGCCGCGATTCGCCGCCCCTTTCTCGCAACTCGTGTGATTGTTCGGTCAGTCTACCAGTATCTCTAATGGTCCGTCTTCAAGTCCATCTACTGGTTCGTCTACTGGTACGAACTGGTCCTTATCCTGGTCTCTCTTCTGATCTGTTCGATGACGCTTGCTGCAGCCTTGGATCCTTGTTGAATTCCGGACATGCTCTAATGCATTGTCTTCACCCAATGGCTCATGTCGAAGCATCTTCACCTATTGGTTCCTGCGGAAGTGTCGTTACGCACTGGCTCCTCGTGAAGCGTCTACGACTATTGGCTCCAGTCGAAGCGTCCTTACCATACCGCTACGACTGCGGGGGTGTAGTAGATGATAATATAATAAATATTATTTATGTAGTATTTGGAATATTCTAGACTATTAGAATATTCTAGATATAGGAAACTTAAAGAGTATTCTCCAAGTCATTGTGTACTATAAATAGTCATGTTATTATCAATAATAAGGAAGCGATTATAATGTGTGGGTATTCATATTCTTATAGAACAATGCTGGGGATAGATGTGATTGCTGCACTAAAGTCACTAAACGCCGAGAGAATTCAATAATACTTCTCACAATATAAGATGTTCACATATTCTAAGGTAATTGACTTTGGTTTTTATATAAACAAAATCGTTAAAATTAAAAAAAGAATTATACCATAGGATTACTTGTGAAATATAATTTCCAAGATTACTTTTTTAGCAATTTTACCTGTATACTTCGAGAAGAAGGTCAAAGAAGTGTCTCGATATGTGAGAATGACATAGTTTGAGGAGGGAGTAACTTGAGGATGATCGAGTCGCCTCACACTACCAAGAGTAAACTAGTAGTAAACTGATGATTAATAATTTGATTATTGAAGGAGTAAATCTCAAGGTAATCAACTATTTATAACTTTCAAGGTTGATTTTTCGTCAAGTAAACTCAGGAGTAAATGACATCCTTGCTCTTCCAATTTCCTTCTAGAAGACCTGATGCTTCATGTCAGTTGTTCTATAACAGTGGGGAAGCGGGAGGTAATGTTCCTTAATTAATAGTGGTTATATGTATCCACTTGCACCTTAGGGCCTAGACTAACTCATCACTCCAACTTGGACTCTGAAAGGAATAGCTTCCCAACCACCACCTTCCTCCTATTTGCAACACCACTGCTTCTCTAAACTTTTCCTTTGTTTTGGTGTCTATTACCCTCTAGATCATAACCTCTAAAGCAAACAAGCACGAAGGCATTTGGAAAGGAGAATAGAACGGGAATTGCCAAATTGCCATTGGGCTTGCCGGACAGAAGCGCAAAACTAATGCAAGTAAATTTCAATTTCTACAAGCTCGGGGGTAAGACAGGGGGCACATCAAGATCCAAAAGTCAGATAAGATACCTGTTTTGATAGGGCTTTTTCAATTGCATTCCATATAGGAAGGATGAGGCCGCCCAATACATTTACTTCCTGGATTCTTCTGCCCACAGTACAGTAGCTACCAACCTTGCAATTTGGACCATGCATACACTGCAAATAACCGGATATTAAATAGAATTCTTCAAACTCACCTTATCTCTTCACATGCACAATAATGCAAATTCTAACTGGCAAAGATATAAATCAAATAAAAAAAGATAAAGAAATTGAGACACGGTTTCCAAATCATGGGCAAATGTGTCCACTACGGAGCTTGTATTCATTTGGAACGCCTAGAACTTGCCCGGAAGGCCGGAAGCATTACCAACAAACACTGTAGCGCATATTGACAACAATCATTATTCCAGATTTACCTAGCTCTGATAGAGACTTCTATGTGAGTACAGATTGGCACTTGGTGTTTAATGGGATGAGGAAGGGAGGATTTTGGGGAAGAAGGAACAGAACTGGTGGTGGTGGTGCGGCAATGACGTGACAGAGGGATATGATTGCAGAGGAGGGAGAGGGCAAGAGATAGCATAGATGGATATGGGCAAGATTGAGGGTGGAATAAATAGTAATAATTTATTATTCTTTGTAGTATGCGTTCCATTGTCTTGAAACTGTGAATTTTTTTCAAATCAAACATCACTGCTTAAATCAAGTATCTGCACTTCCCATCGAGAAAAAAAAAAAAAAAAAAGGAGAAGATGGGGTTTCTCCCTTCCCAATACCACTTAAAAAAGACAACCAAAGGAAATAAAGAGGGAATATGGCTTACAGTCTTAGACTAAGGATTGTGATGATATTGAAGGAACGAGAAGGTAGACAAACCAAACCACAGAGTCCTCATTGCTAAAGTACAAGGAGGTACGCTTTTTGTTAAAAAATGAAATTGCCACACAGAAACCTTGAATGCACCCACATTTTTTGACCCACTTGAAGATAAATGAAACAAAAACAAAAATGTTTATGCAGAAAAAAAATTACACGGAAAATGAGAAGGAAAAAGTGAGGGAAGGGAAAAATGAGCAGCAGAACCCCGGGGTAATGATAAAATAACCAGACTCAGACATGCAAGCTCAAGTAACTCGGTGAACCTCGAATGCTTGCTACTTTCGCAATTTTGCAGAGCCAACATTTGGAGTCCACAATGTCAACCCATTGCACGAGAAAAACAACAAATTTGACCATATTATAGATTACCTGTCTTGATGAGACTTCAAATTCATCTTCCCATCCAGAACGAGCTTTTTCTAGAGATGACATTTTTCTATACTTATTTCTGAGTTCACTCAAGGGCATTTCCCTGGACAGATGAAACAAAATGCAATCAGAACACACTCACGAATTCTAAATAAATCAAGCTTGTTTACATTAAAAGATTACCTCATCGCCTCCCCAACAGCAGGACGAACAATCTTAAACATGCCTGAGGTACAGCTGGACAGAAAAGAAAAACAAACAGCAATAAGGACATGTTAGGACATGTTTTAATCGACAAAAAACAGAAGCATTCGACATCCTAAGTCAGCATTCCCTTTCATTAGTTAAACCCAAAGATCATACAAGGAACAAATAATGCAAATTTAATCAATTCCATTCAGGGACGGATTGATGTAAATTTTCCTGGACCAGGAAAAAAATGTAACAATCCTGCATTTCTGCTACCATGAATTGGCATCCCTTACTCTCACCACGAATATTTCCTTATGTTTATAACAAGATTATATTCAGAGTCTGTGTCAACAACCAATCTCACCCTTCCTCAAAGAGTAGAAGAAAAGCAACGGCCCTCCTCTAAAGTGCAAATTCGATGATAGTACTCTGGCCTTTGATTCACTATCACTTTGCTGGCCAAAGCAACAATCCAGAGTCCAGACTCATCCATCATAGTTTATAATCAATGATCAACGTACGCAGAGACGAAGAAAAGAGAGGACCTGCTGGGGCTATGGACTGCAGGTGCAGAGACGTAGGAAGATGTTAAGGAGTTGATCAAGCATTTAAGCTTGTGATATTGGGAGCGGATTAATAAGGTTAAAATATAGTCAAGACTGATCTCTGGTTTCCAAGATGTGGAAGTTGAAGCATTGACCTATTTTTTCTTTTGAAACATAGCCATAAAATGTAGATTATACGTGTAACTATAAAAAAAGTTAAGTGTTTTTGGTATTTCTCTCTTGTAACAACTCCTTATCTACAATAGGGATGGCATCAAAGCACTAGCACACTTGTTTGTTGCAATAACACATAATTACAGGCTTACAGCCTACAAAAGTAAAAGAGAATAACAAAATGCTAAGATTTGTTTCTAGAATTTTACAGGAAGGGGCCAACAAAACTACATGTTCGTTTTTGTAACTACCCTCAACTTCTTTTACTATTTTGACTTTTACCTGTTTATCCTTTTAGCTATCCTCCATTGTTTTATCATCATGTTTTACCATTTATTTACTTTATAAGAGTTTTTCAACATTGGCTTATCCAATAACGTATCTAAGTAGCCAACCCCGAATCTATTTGGGACAAAGGCTTCATCGGTGCTGTTATTCTTGATTTCTTGTTCTTGTGCACTTCTACGAAATAGACCCCACAATTCATTGCAAGCATTAGACTCCCTTCTCATTAGCCATCAAAGGGACAATAAGGCAATTTGATTCCAAAATTTTCATTCAACATTGTGCCCATTTTCTCAGCACCCAAACCCCCCGCCCCCTTTCCCCCGAGGTGAGTCGAATTACTCATATTTTAAACATAGATCAATAAAAACCGTATTATCCGGATCATTAAATCAAGTTAAGGAGCATACCCTTCAAAAGCAAGAAGAAAATGACGTCTTCCTAGCCATTCCCTCTTGGACTCGTAGAATCCATCATGCGTTGAACCAAGGTTTCCTTTTTCCTTGTCATTAAGCAAATTAGAAGCAAACTGCACCCAACATGAATAGTTCAGAGGCCAAATTGTGGTTCAGCTTTGAATAGAATGTAGTCAATTTTTGTTTGATGAACACACCTCCCAAGTTATTCCACGATCCAGAGTAAATGTGAACAACACGGTGGGTGCACCAGACATGTAGTCAACGTGTACCGTCTGAATTCAACGAGACAACAAATAAATTACAGTAATATTTGATAGAAAAAATAAAATAGGAAAACACTCTGAACTGAAGAATGAAGAACATAAAAGCAGTCCAAAATCAGATTTTGGATTTTTTCTTCCTGTTTTTTTTTTGTTTGTGTCGGTGTAGACTTGGGACATGGAAGTAACAAACCTTAGGTTTTTCTTGTAGTTCAATAACATTAGCTTTTATGTCCACAATTCCAGAGTCAAGATTCCCTTCAGTTCGTGCAGTCTGGATGACTACATCGAGAACGCTGGTAAATAATTCAAATAGCCTGCATTTCAAAAAGAGATCTACATAAAAATCAATACACCTTAATAATCTAATACTGGTATATCATTGCTTAAATGGCAGCAACAACTAATCAAATACCTATTTTGGATCTCAGGAGGTAATCCCAACAGCCGATTGAGAAAACGGCCAACATCATGCATGTCAGAGTCAATTATACGTCCAGAGATCCTTCCAGATTCTTTCCCGTTGACTGAAAAAGATTTCTTACCGTTAACTAACTTATGTCTGGAAACAATTATTATATAGATTCACTTCTTGTATGAAAAAATCCACATTTCCAAAAAAAGAAAATTGCATCATCAATATATATTATTATTTGAGGCTTTTTTTGAGCTCTCACGACAACTGAGTGATATTAGAGAGTCCGGTTTTTTATGGACTGTTGAATATTATATTATTTTAGTTATGTTCCATTATATTTCTAATCCTAATCGAGGTTAAACTGACAAATTATATAACTAATCTATCATTATGGCATATTTTCCTAATTCTGGTCTATCATATTTCTAATCCTAATCGAATTTAAACACAATCAGCCAAACTATAAATAGTTGAAATCAACATTCACAATCATAATGCCTGGCTTTTTTTGAGCTCTCACAACAACCGAGTGATATTAGAGAGTCCGGTTTTTTATGGACTGTTGAATATTATATTATTTTAGTTATGTTCCATTATATTTCTAATCCTAATCGAAGTTAAACTGACAAATTATATAACTAATCTATCATTATGGCATATTTTCCTAATTCTGGTCTATCATATTTCTAATCCTAATCGAAGTTAAACACAATCAGCCAACTATAAATAGTTGAAATCAACATTCACAATCATAATGCCTGATCATATATACTCGGCTGGCTATAATAAGCTGCTAAAGTATTGATTAGCAAGTTTAAACATTATTATTGTTTGTTTTATTAGAATTTTGGATTGGTCAGTAAAATTTACTACCAAGGAACATCAATTGAAAAAGTTGTATGCACGCATAATTGAAAAAGTTGTATGCACAATAACTATATATGTAGTATATGTCTGTATATAGCACATTGTGTAGCGATTTTAGATATTGTCTGCATATATGATATCAAAGTAACATATACTATAAAAAGAACACAATCGTGAAAAAACAATTCTAATTTTAGTATTTTACATGGTCACGAATCGATTTCACTAGAAAATACTTTAGCTTGAATCTGATATTATTCTTCTTACAAACTCTTTTATAATGTGTACCATACACCCCGAGTGTATGTACACCGCACAGACTTTTCTTTATATATTACAGTGAGAATTTTCTATACTTTTTGGATATTTCGTATATCTTTGTGAATATTTTCTGTAACTTTCTGACTTTTGGTGTAATGATGTTATTGTTTACAAACATGATCGACCGATAAAACTATGAATATGAATATGAGTGTACAAAAACTTGGGCGTATATAACAATTCTATCTTTTTTTTTTAATTTCTATTTTCCTTTGGTTCGTATTGTGAGTTAAACTTGCTGATCTACCGATCGAAGATTTCACTCATTTGTTTGGGCACATAGTGCGTAATTAAGTTAAAGTTAGTAATGAATTACTTATTAAAAATATTGTAATGAATCCACTAAAATTAAGATTGACATCTAATTTTCAAAGAAAAACATTTGTTTTTGGCATTATGTTGCAATTAATAATCACAAAAAAAATAAACGTATTGAGACCGTGTCTGAACTCTTCTTATAAATTAGGTTGTTTTCATAACTAAATACTCATTCGGTATCCATTTTAGTATATGTCAATCTAATACAACATTCATCTATCAGTTCTAATATAGTGTTTTAGGAAAATGTGGAGAGAGGGGATAGAGGCATATATAGATGAAAAAGTTAAGGTAGTTTATACTGGAATAACTAAAGATAACAAATTATGTCAGTGTTAGTGTTAAAAAAACAAGGTTAAATGTAATGCTTTGTTGGAAAAAAACATATACTCCGTACATATATATAGTTTTTTTTAATTTTTTTACAACTAAAGAGTATACAGATAATATACTTTATAAAAAAATATTTTTGAGTTGAAAATGAAATTCACTATCTATTTCCCCCCTTTTATACGGCATCTGCAATTGGATGTTTGTGTACATAGTACCCATGAAGTATGATTTTTATAAGAAAATAACACTCATTTGCTAAATTATTAGAAGAAATGTTAGCATTAAGTGTTGTCTGAAGTAGTATCCATCATTAGTTCATTACAACAGTGAAACATTTAAGTAGCGAAACAATGTGAAATTAAATTTTACTATTTAGAAATGAAATGTTGGACAAAGTTAAAATGAGAATATAAGTTTTCAAGTTTGTAAAATAATGGTCATATAATGAAAATAATTGTCTACCGGTTAAGTAAAATACAAGTAATACTGTAATAGTTCTTATACAAGGGTAAAATATTTATAGATTCAACTTATTGGATATCATTTTAAGAGACCCGTGCAACGCACGGGCTTACATCTAGTTTAGGCATAAAATAAACTATTTGGAATTGAAATATTACTGTTTCTTAAATGAATTACCAATATGTATGTGAATCTAACGAGTAAAAGTAAGCGGTGAGACCATAAAATGTACGTTTCAAAGAAGAGTGATATTTTTGTATTGAAAAGGTATTGATTTTCCGGGAAGAGAGTATGTTGGAAAATTAACTTGGTCCACTTATTTGGGGCCCTTTTGTCATGTGACATGTGTGAAGTTATGTTTGGCATTTCGGCCTCACAATATTAACCGTAGTAAAAATATGCTCCCTCTTGGTTATGTGTCGAATCTCAATGTCAAGCTGGTTTCATTGCTAATGGATGGCCCTTTATCCATTGTCCTATTATGAGCCTCGTGGCCGTTGCAAGGCTAATTGATTTTAGTGCCGATTATGGTGGACGAGTGTGTAGTGCATTCACAAATTTCCCAACACATGAAGCAAACATTCATACACAAGAGACTGCAAGAGGCGCACAACTGAAATATTTCTTACCTTAGAGAGAATTCTTAGACTTTTAGGGCATGTTCGGTATCACTGCCGTTTTCGGTTTTTGTTTTTTTTTTTTTTTTGCGTAAAAACTTTAATTAAACGATTTAAAAAATTAATTTTAAATTGTTTGTAACTATAATAGTCCTAATAGAAATGAAAACTGACCACTGAAAACTGAAAACCACTTTTTCTGGTTTTCAAAAACGGGACTTTGGTTTTCAAAAAAACAGAAAACTGAAAACAGAAAATGATACCAAACAGGCCCTTACATATCATTCATCACAGACAGCTGCTGTTCTTTACTCAAATATGACTTCTTTAAAAGAGATGCCATCACAACCGTTACTTGTGAGAACATTGGAGAGGACCATTGAACCGACATATACAGTTGCTATGACCCTAAAATCCAAGACCATACAGGGTCACAATGCGGTTACCTAGCGACAAACCCACCCACACCTGCCCCTCCCTACCTACAGCTCCCCCACACCACAGCCTCTTCTTACCCTGCTTTAAGATGGGTTTCCGTCTGACACACTAGGATATGCGGATAATGAAAGGAAAAGCTTTACCACATGCCCGTATACTCTAAAACTAGTTGGCAGTGATACAGCCATTTCAAAATTACTGCCTAAGAGTAGTCTTATCAATTAACTGCCGCTGGCGGTCAAAAAATTAGCAAAGAGAACTATGAGTCGCAGAGTATATAGCTAGGGCAGAAAAATAATACACATATAAAGAGAGCAAGATAATTACCTAAAACTGAATCCCTAACAATGCCAACGGATACAAGTGCAGCTTTTGCTTTGCAAATGAACTCTTGGACTGATTCCGGATTTTCGGACGAACACCCAGGGGGTACAACTGGCAATGAATCCTGTTATGTCCAAAGAACATAAGCCATGTTAAAATACTCAATCTTACAGAAAGAAACAACTAAACATCGCACACGCACATGCACACAAAAACTAAAAAGAAAAAAAAAAGGAAAAAAACGGATACCTGCTCCATGATTCCTTTATACATCAGCATTAAGGCCTTCTTCCCATAGGCACTATCATAGTTATAGGCACTCAACGAAGGTCCTGCCCTGAGAGACGCTGAGTTAAGAGCATGAACAGTTGAGTGAAACATCAGAAGAAAGGCATCTCATATACCTGCGATCCCCTTGCGTTAATGCTCCAAGAGATTCTAGTCTTTTCGCCACGATAGATGCGAATCGTCGTTCACCACCGAGATTTGTAAAAAGAAGTCTGGACAAAGGGGGAGGAACAATAAAGCGGTTCAATAAACTCTTGAAATTCACAGCAATTGTTGTTTCAGAAGCAGCGTGACTCATATCTTGAACTCATTACGGACTTTTATTACATTTAAAATTTAAAAATGGAAGCAACAAATGTCATTGTAAGTTGAGATATAAAAGGGACACACAGATTCTACCACACGCTTTTCTTATTTCTAAATCATAGTCAATCAAGCTAGAAGTCCAAGAACAGCAATACCAGCTTTTTCTATAACGTCCACTGATATAAGATCCTAAGCATAGTTTTTAAGCAGAACAGTCATATTGGAAGCTGGACCTGGCTTCCTAAGGAATACAGGGGATCGAAGCAAACAAGAATTGAAAGAAGTCGAACTATATCATTCCCCCTGTCGTACACTTCCTGGCCATCATAAGTTCAAAGAACAAACGATTTTACTTGAAGCAGAAAACAACTGCTAAACATGCTACTGAGATAATAAAGCATGAAATAACCTTAATCTATGGCAAACCAATAACACATAATGTAAACAATAATGGAAGAGAACTCACCTGTACTCAGGAGCAGATGCTTGGTTAGACCGATGGGTCCGTCCAAATTGCTGAATGGCTCTATCAGCACTCCACGGAAGTTCTAGGGTTAAATGAACCCTCCTCCTCTGCCACAAAAGAGTAAATTACAGAAGCCGATGGGACCAGAACCAGATTCTTGACATGAAAAAACTCTATTCCCAATTAGCTAATAAAAAGGAAAAATCTAGACAGAAGTTAGATTCTCCAGTCTTTAAAGCTTAATTTAACAGAGTGCATGGACGTTTCCTAATACGTCATCGTTGAATTTCCAAAATCCAATTAACTTATCAAGTGTTTTTCCCAAGTCACCTGATTTATAGCCCTTCTATCAGCTTGCAAAGAGACTCCAGCTGAGCCAGCTTCAGAAATAATTGCCACAAACTTCTTACCATCCATAAAAAGCTGCTTTTCATGCATATTAACCATCTCCATTGTGACTTCTTTCCTACAGTACGAAAGCAAATGTTGAATTCAAATAAATTTCAATAGTAAAGGCACTGAAATATTCAAAAGTCACACCACGAGCATATGATAAGACACCCGTATCTTTCAAGCCCCGGAATTAGAAATCCAGTTTTTAGCCCCCCCACCCTGTCTCTCAAACCCAGATTAACAGCCTTAAAATGGCAGTTTGACAGTCAGTAAAAGGAATACAAAAACAATAATCTACACATGAACAATAACAACAGTGTAACCCAGCAAATTAAAAAGAGCATTTAAACTAAATGCAACTCAAACCTCCACTCATTACAAGAAACCAATATAAGCCATATCAAAGGGGTAGATTGCATATTTTGCATCCCTCAATCCTAGCAAGGAACAGAGAAAAAAAGACTTCTCTGCTGAATAGACTTGAAGTGCAAGAGGTAGCATGGAGAACGTAAACCGCCATCTCCGTCTCGATAGAACATAAGAGAAACACGAGAATGAAAATCCAACCCTAGACTTACGTATTCCGAGCTTGATAAGTGACACCTTTACCACAAGAAGCCCTAACCAACATGCCACGCCTTCCTGTTATTTCTGCAACATTATCAGGTCCCCCAAGCTGCACAATTTCAAATAAGAGAAATTAGACTAGCATAGACCCTACTCATGGAAATTCACCTTGTCATTTTATCAGGAAAAGAAGAAATCTCTAGCACACAGATATCACAAACACATAGAGACACAGAAGATGAGGCTTTTTTTTTCTCACAACCAGGGGAAAATGACTAGATTAAAACTACTACACCAAAAGTTACAGAATCTGTATGGAAAGTTAGAATTACATATCGAAAGAGTTATTGTTGAAAGCAATATTATCTCAAAGACAAACGTAGCAACCCACTTAGTATGGATGCCCGCAAATAGGATCTAACACCGAAACCTTCTACATACTGCCAAATTATGTGACAGAAATCTATGAGGCAAGCAACAGTAATCAGATTATTATACTGAAATTTTCACCTGGCTATAGTCCTACAGACATATAACCTAATTTCAAACCTGGTAGGGAAAAATCACGTTTTCAGATAATGAAATAAAAAATGAGTCCTTAAGGCCCACTTGCTACAAGATCGCAATGCAGGGGCATTGTACACATGCATAATCAACAACATTAAAGTAAGGTCTTGTCTAAGTTTTAAAATAACGATTCCAGGTAAAAAGTTTAAAGACGGATACCCAATAAAGGAAAGCAGGAAGCTCAAAGATGGACGGAGGAACTCAGCGAGTTACAATGATGAAACTCTTTTTTCATTGAACGAGATGATGATATTTAAACTCAAGGAAGCAGTATATATATAAAATAAGTGCAGGAAAGAAGTACTGTTGCCAAAGGATAAAGCTGAAACACTTAGCTCCCATTAAGAGACCCCTTTACAGACAAGGTCAGTTTGTTTCTCATTTCACTACAACCCTTAGGTCTTCCTACTAAACACTTTGACTTGAATTTATGGTGGTTTCCCACTAAAAGTGTCGTGAGCTACATCTTATCGCAGCTATAATAGTCATAGCCCGTTTGTCAGCCTCCTTCCTCCCAAGATTAACACCGCATTCTAACGTGTTGATCACTGTGACGTAAACTAGGGGCTTCAGCACCTACAGCTTTTACCTCTGACTCAAGACCTACCATCACCAACAGAACTGGGACCCTACCATCTTCACAAACAATAATCAATTTAATGTTCTATGAAACATGAATACAACCTCCATGTCACCATTTTGAGTATCCAAACTATAACACGGTCTAAGTTCATGTAATAGGAGGTTTTGCATCAAAATACTCAATATCTTTATACATAGAGATATCATCATCCCTATCAAATTCTGGAAAAAAGGGGTAAAAACAGAGCACCTCGGCTCAGAGTAGGACCTCCATGTTTAGTCTTGGTGACGTTCAGTATCCTATTACCACAAGTCCACAACTGATATAGTGCTAACTTCTTAAAGGCATCACTTAGGCAAATGTTCGATATGGTTAAAGTGTCCACTAATAATTCCTAGTGAGATGTCCGTCGAAGCATTAACAATTTTCAATCAAATAACTTAGCATCAGAAACGAATAATAAGAAAGCTCACAAAACAAAAACCAGAAAAAGGATAAGGAAAAGAATGGCTGATTGCAGGGGAGGGTGGCCAGAAATCAGGCCCATTCCTGTAACAATTACATCTGCTGAGACTAGAGAGCAGTGTGGCTAAGCACGCAACAGATTATCTAGGTTGCAATAAAAATCAGCTACACAGCAGCTGTAGTACAGGTGTTCCTTAATAAAATCAACGATGACTCCCAACCATCTCACACAATGATACGCATCGAAATTGGTGTACTCACATGTTTCAACTTTCAAGTGGACAAGAATAACAAAATATTGATCCGTCTCACAGATAGAAAATATTATAAAGATTTAGAACAAACGAAGACCAAACAAAAGGATTATACTAATAACACTGACTAATACTAATAACACTGACTAATGGAATGATAAACCATAAGTATATTATTTCCATCACACTTTAATAGTTATTTTAGGATGGCACGCACAATCTAAGAAATGACGTTACTACCAGAAGAGTGAAACAAACAGAAATAGTAAACAAGATGTTGGAAATAGATAAACGGGAATGTGAATAAATGAGTAGAAATAGAAAAACCAACACAGTAACCGTGAACACATCCTAATCTGATTAAATGGTATACTCCTAATTGAGTTTATATATCGAGAATGGTGACTAACAAAGCAGTTATGAAATTATAGATGCGAACTTACACAACAGGAAGCCGAGTCCACTTTGTTTGAACCACAATAGTGGAAGGAGGTAGGAGGGGAAAGAGAGAGAGAACAAAGGGAACCATATCCAAACAAAGGAAAATCACCCCCATCCCCCCTCCCCCTCCCCTTACCTCCAAATCTACCCATACTAACGAAGCTGAGCTCCAACTACCTTCGATGGCATATCCCCTTTTAACATCTTAGTGTTCCCCCATTTTAAGGTGAACTATGTTTGGTTATTATTATTAATTATTTCACACTATTATAGAATTTGAAACTTGATGATAGCACTGAGTCAAGTGAGGTTATCATTTCAATACTTGGAACCTTGGACATCTAATAATTCGGAATCGCATCGACCCACCTCTAATAATGTCCACCAAGCAATAATTGGTAATAAATCTAACAATAGGCAATAATCTTTTTGGTTTTCAATGAAAAGTGACTAGGCTAATCAGTAAAAGAATTTACACTTGTGAAAAACATAACAGCTACAATCACATAAATGAAGATAAAAGCTGATCGAAGAAGAGGGTGGACCACTATCTTCACATTACCTGATCAATAATGTCATCTAATGGATTATTAGGGAGATCCAGAGACCTAATAATATCCAAGATTTTCATTTTCCGCTCTACAGCTCCTTCATACCTATAGCCACATGCAGATAAATTATTTAACTCTGAATTCAATTCCTTAAGCCGTAAAATAATATTTTGCGCCTCAAATACTAAGAGGCTGATATATCTGACGAAACCAAAAAAGAATAATAAATATATAAAAACAATAGAAATTGGAGCTAGAAGTAGCACCCAATTTCGAGAACTCCCCAGCCTGCCAAATAGGAAACAGTGGCACCATTTTACTAATGTAGAAACTCGTATAGGAAGGTCACACCATAAATGTAATGGTTTCGGCCTGAATAGTTTTCCAATAAAAGGGTGAGGCTCAAAGATAAAAGGTTTGATCGATCATAAAATTAAAATCGTGTCATAAATTATGAGACTATACATTTCATCCTGAATCCTTACTTTTTTTTCTTGAAACCTCCAAAAATGTCAGACCTTTGGGGTTTGAACATGTGTTGAGATTAGATTATCACATGGAGAGTTTCTTGGCATCTGATCAAATTATGTTTATAGAGAATGTTTGTCAAATGTTATAGAGGTGTCCCTCCTACAAGTTTGTAGTTCTTAGTTTTGTCTTCCAATCATACAGATAGAGAAGAGAGAAGGAAAAAAAAAAAAAAAGGCAAAAGCTGAAGGAAAGGGTCATGGGTTTACTCTAATGGGGGAAGTCAACTGCTTTAACCATCTAGCATAATAGCACAACATTCGTTCCACACTAAAAAGATTTTAATAATCTCAGGCAGTAATAATCTGAGTCGTAATTATCGCAAACAGCAAAACAAGGAACTATTGTGTTGCTCAGCCAATGAAGTTAATTTGTTTGTAATAATTAAAGTCTCACACGCAGCCTACTAAAGCTTTAAGAAAACTGATGTGCCAACGCCCGCCTAATAACTCAGTCTGTCCTACCATATTTGTGTAATGCCTTGAGAGTGATAAAAACTTGGCAAAACAAAACTCTGTTGTTTTATTACAGGTCCCCGGAATATCTCGTTCTTTAGTATCCCTTGAACCCCTTGTAACAACTTTGCATCAAAACAATAAGAACAGAAAGTGCAAAGAGAACAGAAATCGGAAACCTCTTCGTGAGTTCTTCTATATAGGCACGTCTTGCTTGAATATACTCATCTGTCTTTTGCTTGCATGAAAAGCATGTCCAGTCCTCTGATATATCTGTTAATGGTGGTTCTAAACAAGAAGGATGGACCAGTTGGCCACAACAGACACACCTAAGTAATTTTTTCCTATCCTGTTTCAAAAAATGTAACTCCGTAAATACCAAGGGCCTGCATATCATTCAAACAATTTAGACTCTTTACCTCTTCACCAGTGCAGATATCACAAATCTGAAACTCGTCATCAGACTCAGTCGATTCATTATCAGCATCAGCTGCATATATCAAATAGGATAAAATCATTTGACGACACAGATAGTGAAATTTAACATTTGAAGATAAGGTACTGATGTATCTCCTTGCAAATACAATTATACAACCAAAAAATCCTATTATCCACAAAGTCCTAGACCACTAACTACAACGGAAAGTCACTGTATGATAGAGAAACTAACTGAGGACTTGCTACATAGAGGACTTCTCTAGTCATAATGATAAAAGTCAATAAAAGTTCAGTAAATTCAGTTGACTAGGTCATAAGATGATAGGTCTCAGTTCTATGAAAGGACATTCCCTGCCGTAGGGCAGAACCATCTTTGAGAAGCTTTACACTTCATTATCAACATGAAGCTGATCCAGAGCTACAGTCTCCAGCCATCCAGGGCAAAGTCAGGTCTTCTGTTTGAAAATCTCTATGCGAAACAGGTATGTTAATCCAAAATCTACACATCACTACCCTACCCAATTTGTTTTCAGAATTAGTAGGGTATCTCTAAATAACCTGCAGCTCTAGCTCAAAAAGAGGCAAGGAAAAAAAAAAAAAAAAACCCTCCCAAGAACACTGAACAGTGTGTCATTGCCCAGCAAACTTGAAGAACTCAACTAGTGCCAAATGCATCAGAATAGCAACACAGCACGATTCCAGATCAACTCCTTACATCAAACCTCCTTTAGAAAAGGCAATCACCAATGCCAAAAATATTTAGCGAACTCACAATAAAAGAAAAGATGCATATAATATTCACCCTCCTGATGTCCTTCAGGGATTGAATAGTTTATTTCATGTGAAATATGATTTACGCACAAAACATTTCATTGGAATGACATTAAGAAAGCGATCATCCATTAAATATATCAAGCGACCATGCACAGTTTTGTAGACTCTCACGTAACCACCTCATCTGGTGCAGACTCCAGGTCCAAGATATGCACGTCCTTGGATGTTTCCAGAATAGGTAAAAGTTTCATAGAAGACAAATCCGAAGATTCTCATTTACGCCAATACTGTAAAGTAAGAACTTTCATTTTTGGAATACTTCACCCATTCTATCATGGAATTGATCAGCTCAGATTTCTTAAGTCGGCATCAAGATTTAATATAACATAAAAAGGACTAAAACTTTCAAAGTTTAATGTCAGTATTAAGGATGAAAAAAGACCATTACTGTACAAATTTATAAGGAAACACATTAGTGACATGTTAAATCAGATAAACAACTACAAGGAAAGCACAGAGATAATACTAAATATCCATTACATATAGAAGAGAGAACCACAAGCATCCATTTCAAATGCTCACATTCAGATTCTTCATAACTTTCATCACTTTCTGCCTTCCACTTGGCAACTTTCCTGACTCTTCCTTTAAATGAAATATCAAGATCTGATGAATTTCTCTTCCGAGGGCGTTCCTTTACATCTTCATCACCCTCGTCTGTCACATCATTAAGAGTAAAAAACAAACCTCACAGAATAAAATAAAAAAAAAGAAAAAGAAAAATGTGACACTACAGAAAGTTTAGACCTGCAAGAGGTTCGGGCTTTTCAGGTAAAGGATAATTTTCTTCAACAAACTTGAGCAGTAGCTCACGAGGACCAGAAACAAAGTCATCTAGTTCAAGGCCCTGTTCAAGTCAAATATACTCAAAACTTCAAATTCCTTATCAAGACTAAACATTTCAGGAGAAAAGAGAAACGACACAAGACTACTCACATATTTTGATATAGCTTCCTCAGTGCGTGCTTCACCAGTACTCTGGAGACCGATGACCACACATTTATGGTCCATTAATGCTTGCTTAGCAAGTTTTACCACTGCTGGGACCTTAGCTGACATACATAGGTGTCTGAAAAATCGCTGCAATAGCCACAATGAACGTCAAATAAAAGCACAAACCTGGAGCAAGTTGTAATCTGAAATCAGAGTTAATTAATCAACACCACCTAATTTTAGTGCTTCCAATACCTGATGGCTAGCCCAATATAATCGCCACAGCTGACTGGAAGCAGGTTTCTCATCAGGAAGAAAACTACCTGCTGCCAGTAGTTCAACTCGCAATTCAGCCCAAAATTCAGCTGCCTTTTTATACATTTCCTGAGACATTAATTACTAGTGAGCAATTTTTGAAGGGGAAGAGACTTGCCATGAAAATATAATCATCACAAGACATAAGGACTAAACAGAAAAAGAGATCTAAGAAATTACTTTAAACAAAAATAAAAACAAACATCACATCTCATCAAACTCAATACTCGCAACTCTTATCCTTCAAACAAGTATATGGGTATCAGTCCATAGTAAGGGGTCAAACCCACTACCTAAACAGCCATCATAGAAAGAACAAGAGGGGACACACTTAATTCTGCACATCTAGAAAGAAACTGAAACATTGAACAACTGGAAAGTAGATAAACATTTTTTTGATAGATGGAACCTACAACAATAAATGATTTGGGGTCAGGTAAGTAGGTAACATGAATCATCCTCTGAAACCGTCAAGCGTAGACGATAGTAAGTTAAGCATAAAAGTAAAAGTAGGCAGACAAGCAACGAAAAATAGGAATAGCACAACAATAGCCAGGAAAAAAAATCCTTTCGAATGAGAGCTACGAAGGGATTTAAAAGCAAACTAAGTTTCACAGAAACTCAAGGAAAAAGAGGTACAAAAGGTCCAAATTCCAAAGAAGATGAAAGAGTTCAGCAAACAAAACAGAAAACTGAATGTTTGGCCGTGACAAAAAAAATGCACCCCCCCCCCCCTCTTCAGCCAGGAAACTGCAAAAACACCTATAGAAAAGAAACAACTTGAATCATAGTATATCAATTTCAATGTAGTAGTGTACCGTCATCTTAGCATCCAATGGTGCCTCAACCACTTCAAACTCAGCGCCCTTGTAACTGAGAGTCCGGCAGACGAACATCCCCCTGCAGGTCCAATACCAAAATAAATATCGTTGACAGGACCAAAAATAAACCAAGACAGAAGTTAAAACAAAACCACTACCTAGCTTTCATGTCCATGGCCACAAGTTCTAATGCTCCCACACCACCCTTTTCTAGTGCACCTGCAATTATGTGTAGCATAAATTATATTCAACCTTGCAGCTCAGTTTGCAATGATACACATCAGTCACATACTGTTTCGGGAAGGAGTAAAAAAGATATTGGGGCCACAAGGTTAGATCACTGGTCTATTAAACAAGAGAAAGAAACCTGAGTGTAGGTTTAGTGCATATTAAATAATTTTGCAGTAAATAAGATAATGACTTCAATTTCTGAGGTACAGAACGACGAGTTTTCTTCCTTTCTTTTTTTCTGATAGGTAGCTATGGCTATAAACACTTTTAAGCATTGAATTTGCAGCCTGGGACTTTGGGCTAGCATGCCCAGGATCACCATATAAAAATTACTAGTAGCTCAGATAGTTCTCTAAAATAAGGTTGATTAGTAAGACTTCTGTCGTGTGTCATCATGGTAACCTCCAACTATCTAACCATGTAATTGTGCTTATAAATCATGGATAACAACTTCCTTGATTCTTCAAGTAACCATTTGATGTAGCTATTCAAAGCCAAGTTAACTTTGCTCTTGCAGAAGGAGAGATGGAGGCAACAACATTAAGTCGCAGGGTCCCAAACATTAAGTAATTAAGAAAATTTGAACAGGAGCCTACAAGCCAGAGAATAATCCTTTTTTTTTTGAGGATGTAGAGATTCGAAGCCTAAAGGACACCATGGGGAATGACGCCCATGAATGAAAAGACACCAAGGAGACACTCCTATAAAAGAGGTGAACTGGACAGTTGTGCTCTCGGATATAATAGGTAATCTTTTCAAGAATTGTTAGGCGTTCCATAGTATATCCACTAATTTCTCTAAAAGATCAGTAAGGAACATGTATCTTTACAATAAAAATTAGATTCTCTGCAATATACTAGGTATTCCAGATCACAGTTAACATAAACAAAAATCGGAGAAAACATACAGATGCAACTTGATAATAATATTTAGATTAAAAAAAAATAGTGTTTTTAAGACCAACCAAGAAAATCCCGAAAACTCAAAAATGATGTGCCATCACCCCAAAGACCAAGGCGAACCATATAACCCATATTGCGTGGCTCTGATGCGCCAGTAGCTGAACAATAAACTATACGTCCTTCAGGAAGTTTGTCCTGTCGAAATCAAATCGAAACAGCTTGTATAAAATATCAGACTTATAAATTCATTACATATTACACAATCACATAACTACATCTTGTACACTCAACATAGCTCTAAGAAATTATTAACGTAAAAAGACCTGTAAGCACTCTTTTACTTTATATTAGTCTCATAATACCTTAATCCTGCCTGCTGCTTTTGACAAATCCTACACGGCTACACCTAAGTGATTTTTGATACATTTTTAGCTAAATTTCAATTATTCTTTCGGAAGGCATATATTGAGCTATGCCTTCATAAACTCCCATAAAAATCTAAAGTCAAGTGAACTCACACATCCTTACCACATTATCCTGTAGTGTTTTAGAGGTTAGCCAGCACAGAATATAACAGTTGCGGTCAACATACTGGAACCCTTCTGAAAAAAAGGACTAGCTCAAGTTTACCTTTACATTTCCAAGCACCAAATATGGAGTTGGACAATTATTGAATTATTGAAAGTGGCTTGTTGCTAGTTGCTTTGTCTGGTATCAATCAGCTACTGCGTTTCCCAAAAAAAGGTCTTATGGGCAAAAACTACCCTTCATAACAAGGCTAAAATTGTATACATCTGACCTACTCACCAACCCTTATGGCCTCATGCCCTTACCTCATTAGGCAACAGCCTTTTTAGAGACATTAATATAACTCAGTTGTGCCAACAAGGAAATTCTTAAATGCATTTATTCAGATCAAAAGGAATAGAATTATTGTTACCACTGCTATTCTGACTTGATTTAGATTGGTATATTTTGTTTGAAGTGAATTTGTGATAGAACCAGTCACTATCATTACAAGATGCTCTTTTGTTCAACTCAATACCGATGAAAAATGACCTAGTTTCAGAAATAAATAAGCAAACACAAACTCCCCCCTGCCCCTACCTCCAGCTCGAACAATAACACAGAAGCCAGGAGCACAAGTCTAGTGTAAGCTATCTAATGATGCTACACTAGTTAGGTAGTCCAAAACATTAAAAAAAAAAACACCAAACTTCATTAGACTCAACAAAATCAACAGAGAGGGGTGAAGAAAGTGTAGGAAGTCCCAATAATCGACATACACCCTTTCCCCATTGAGATATCACCCACTTAACTAGATGTCACAGCACCATAAAAGCAAGCAAGAAGAACTACTCATTTGTAAAATGCAACATGTACAACCTTTACAAAATGAAAATTCTACAGTTGAATTGAGAAATTTTGACTCGTGCATTGAGATGAAACTTTTGTTACTTCGATAAACAAAAATTACAGTTCAACATACGGAGGTTAGTGCAAAATTAGTGATGTATGACTTAACAAATGACACAGGTTTTAGCAATTAGAGAGGATAAATGATCATGAAACCAATCTACATTGTTCAGTCCAGACTGTATCGAATAACACTCCGAATTACTAATTGACTATCAACAAGTATTTTTTAAATACCACATTACCAATCACCATTTTACAAGGAAATTCTCGACACAAGTTTCATAATTAAAACGTTAGTGAGGTTAAGTGAGTAGACACTGGACACTGTAGCACTAAAATTAAACAACGCACCTGAAGATCAAGAACTGCTTCCCCTGTTCGAGTAGGCTGCCCACCAGCTTCAGGTATTAAATTCTTAGCCTTATGACACTACAATGAAGTAATATTTTCAGGATCTACAAATTGGTTGAATCATAATCATAGCCTTGTGACTCGGAAAAGAGTGAAGTCTAATACCTCGTCAAATAACACAAGACCATCAAATTCCCGACCACCACACCATTGAACAAGCTGGTTTAACCTAGACTTTCCCTTTTCAGAAGAGGCAATAAGACTGCTGTAAGTCAAAAACACAACACCCTCCTTTATCCCAACAGATCTTGAATCAAGCTTTCCATAGGGCAATTTATTCAGCGCATGTACTGCAAGACCAAGAAAGGCTTCTTAAACCAAATGGTAACGTAGATTGGAAATAGTTAATATTAATAATCATAGGTAGACAATTCCCTGTAACTAATACCACAGTTTAAGAGCCTCGTCACAAATATATAGAACAAAGACCTGCAAGTGATAAGGCCACCTCTGCTTTAACTTATTCCTGGCTAAATTACATGGTCAAGGTTAGTTTCAGATGTTGTATCATCATATTGACCACCCAATTCTTCATCAGAAGATCCTCATATTGGTTCAGGAAACCACTAACTTGGACAGGCGGAGTAGACCAAGCGAAACTGGCCCTGCCATAGACCCGAACATGTGATCTGAATGACTTAACCCCAACATGTACTTTGGACTCAACAACAACATTACCCCAGTGCCTCAAAGGCTCCTGCCATAAGACTGGGTAAGGGGGTCGGATCTAGGCAAGCCTTACCCCAACTGTTGAAAACATAGAGAAGCTGTTATAATGGAAATTGTATCAAGAACCGTGACGACTGGCTGCTGCTTCACAATACATGAAGCGCAAACAATTTTGTGAGCCGTTATGCTTTATTACATCATATCTCAAAGCCAAAGAATAGTTAGTATCATCATCATTATTCGGACTTCCCCATCAAATTCAGGTGACCGATTTTGCTTGTTTTGACCTCAAAATTATCTGAAATCCTAATGATGAAATAATCCTTATTGGCCACTGCTTGTGACCTATTGAAACAGTGAAACTAATAGCTCAACACTTCGGGAATGCTGATCTATTCCCCTACTTGCCGATTGTCACAGAGTCATTGATATCTCCATAAAAGATTCATTAACTCACATCTCGCACAAACATTTGGTTAGATACCACCCTGATTCCTGAGGGTATTGCTGTAATCTAGCATTTACAAGGACAACTTGAGACAAATTTTATGATGTGGAACATCCGTTGCCTAACTCTATAGTGGATTAGAATGCCCCCTTTTCTTTTTCATAATTAATAGTAAATCCCCACAAAATAAATTTCAAATAACCAATAATGTAGCACCAATAACATATAAGAATTTTACCTTCAACGCATGTAGCCCCTACATCATCCAGGTCTCTTCGTGCATCAAACTTCAGGTCTGAACCAACAGATATCCACCTACACATGGTCAATCGATAAGAACAAATGTTAGGATATAAGCCAAGTAAATTAGCTCCTATAAAAGACTAAAGGTGAAGCAAATAGTGATACATAAGAGCAAAGGACCCCTGGTACCAAACCACCACCTTGGTCAAAAAAGAGCCAGCTTTAAACTCCAAATCAATCTATAACTTACAATGCTTTCCTCCTGCCATGTTGCCAATTCTCCCATATTAATCCCGCGATAGTACGACCTTTTCCGACCCCTGCTCCATCTCCAACGAAGAATCCTGCCCTTTGACCATTTGGAAGATGCTGCATATGTCTCTGTTACAGAGCTAAAATTATCTGATCAGCGACAGAGAATCTTAATAATGTTACTGATGAAACTTGGTTGTAGGAACAACCTGAGAAGCATAGACCAATGTTTCAAGCTGTAAGCAAGACAATGCCTTTGTTTGCTCAATTTCGTCCTTTATCTCCAAATTATACGTAGGTTCAGGTGGTTGTACTGCAGACAGGGATGAGGTCTCCACAATTGGGTCAGGGTGAGGAGGTCCTATAGACAATTTAGGAGGACGCTGCACATTGATCATGTTGAAGTTAAAATCTCTCTTAGCTTTAAGGTCCTTACAAAAATACACATGTTGAAAATCATATACTAATTCACAAGAGGATGAAATCCGCCAGTTGACACTCACATAGTCAGTAAATGTTTCCCCCAGCATTCCACCTTCACCTTCCTCTTGTTCGACTTCAATAGCTACCTGCAACAAGAACCAAATACAGAGTTTATGCTTACTCTACCAGAATAATAAACAAACCACAGTAGCCTTCCACGAGATAAATATACTATATTCAACCTAATAATTAATCCATTTCTATTTCCAGTGGAGTCAAAGACTAATTATTCATTGGCTTTGGGATATAATGGAATAAAGCAAAATGGCTCATAAAACTGTTTGTGCTTCTTATTTTGTGAAGTAGCAGTTTTGGTGCGATTCTTGAAGCAATTTCGTTTTGGGTCATCCGTACGCAGCCTCTCTATGTTTCAATAGGGATAAGGCGCAGGTGCATCCGACCCCCCCCCCCTTACCCCGCCTTATGGCGGGAGCCTTTAAGGCACTGGGTAAAGATGTTGTTGTAACCAAATATTCAATCCCTTACCGTGAGGCTACACATTCAGACGCAACATTCAAATGCAGTGAGGCTACACATATGTGTTCAGGCCTAGGATGTGTTACGAGCAAGGATTTTTGGTAACTAGAAAATAGATGAGCAGTCAGTAACAGAGCAACAACTCTGCTTCCATTATTGCCAAGTTGCACTAAATTTGTATGCCATGTTTTTTTATTCAAGTTTTTTATGGATTTGAAATATATCATTGATGAGAAATAAAGAAGCAAGTGAGGACAGCATTCTTCATCACTCCGCAAATGACGATGACAAACGTGAATGATTACTTTCCAGATGAGCTATTTGGGGTCCATCTAAAGACACATCCTGCTGTTGTTTAGAAACAAACCAAGGGAATGAATTGTCCTCGCAATATTTGTGAAAAGAACATTAGTTCCAAATGCCCAAGACAATAGTGAAAATGTTGTGGGTGAAGCTGTACCCCACGGTCCCCAGTCCCCACTGCACCCCATTCCATCCACCACTGTTGAGTTAGTAGTAATATCTTCTAATCAAGTTTGAAGGTTTTGAGCACTAATATAGATGAAGGTGCAATGAAAACCAAGGGTATAAAATGCATTGAAGGCTTAACAATCTACTGGAGCCCTTCTGAAATGGATGGTCATACGTTCGAGTCATACAAGCCTCTCTTTTTTAGCAAAGCTATCTTACTTGGGTTTTTTGGTATATGGGCTAATAAATTGGGCTGGACCCGTCATAAAATATTATTTCGTAAATAATTAGTTCCAAATGATAGTGTGCTACAATGTGAGCGAAATTAATTTTATGAATAGCATGAATGTATCACTTATCTTCCAGGTTTGCAATTTTTTGGTTGAGGAACTTATATGTCTTTTTTAATTTTTTTCTGTACCCCATAGCTTGAAATCCTTGATCCGACACTAGACTCAAGATTCCATCAACCAATGCCAGAGAGAACAAGCGAAACCACTATAAAGGAAGAATGTGTATTGCGCATTAAACCCATTAACTTTGGACTTCCCCAAACCATTCATTACAGAATTATTGAGTTACAAATTGAGCAACAACTAAAGTGCATGAAGAGTCTCCCTTCGAAACATGCATGTATCCAGTATCGATCAAATATGCTATTTCAAAATAGAGATCAGGCATGTGAGGTCATCTAGGTCTCACTAATAAAGAGCTCTTTTCAGATGATGAACCCACGAATTTCCCACATGAAAGTAAGAAGTACAAACTGGTGGATTTTGAAGGTCCAGCACACAATAAATGCAAGGAAACAAAGAAGACAAGAACACCTAACCTTTCTCTGGAACCTTCCAAAACCTAATCCTCTCTTAATTTTGAAACATGTAAAAGAGTAATGGTTGGAAAATAAATTTCAAAGGTAAGGCATGACTGGCTACAGAACTGCCAGAGAATCCCAACTAATGTAGTAGCAAGATTTCAACCATAGGAACAAGGTCACAGAATTCTGGTGTTCCCCAAACGAATTCAGAGTCATCTTTTCTCTCCATTCCTCTCTCCAATGCCATCTGATAGAATATGTAGACACGTAAATTATTTTATAGCATTTTAATTTACTGTCTTACCTTTGTTCATGTTCGATATATATATCAGTTTAACCAGAAATCCCAAGTCAGGGAGTTTCACAATCTTCAATCCCAAGTAGACCCAACTCATTTCCAGTCACTCTTATCCAAGTCATCTTAGTTCTCCTCGTCTACAATCTTATCAATCATTTACCCTTCACATCTTCTAATCAGTGCATCACTCGGTCTCCTCTTAAATGGCCATACCACCATAGGCAATTTTCTCTCATCTTATTTTCATTACATGGACATCCTATACTCTCCCTGGTCGCCTGATTTTTAGCTGATCCTTTCATTTCTGGTCCACATAGAACATAGCATATGCATCTTTGCCACATTCATCTTATGAAAGAGGGATTAGGTCACAACCCTGACTTTTAGTGACACTGACATATAACAATACAGGCCTGATTGTCGTACGGTCTTTCACATGAGCTAAATTAGTTCATCCTCTAAAGCTGTTCCACAAGACATTTTGTTAAATATTGTTTACTTCAGCAAATCATTTTTAGATGACTCATGTTAGCCAAGCCCAAATCATTGGGACTGCACGACAATCAAGCCTGTATTGTTGTTGTGGTTCTGGTTGTTGTTGTTCATGCCATTGTTGAATTGTTCAGTTCAGAAAATACAGTTCAACACTTTCAACCCCATTTGCAATTGGTTACACCATGAACGTTTACTAACAATGTGGAACTGCTAATAATTCTGATGAAGCAAAAGGTCGAAACCTCAAACTACTGCAGCAACGACAACTTTAATCGGCTATGCAATAGTTAACACCTTAATCAGTTATGCAATGGTTAAGCACAGCATGCTCGATTGCTCATGCACACTCGAATTCACCTTATCTCACCACTATTTACCATCTACAAGACTACAACAGTTATCGTCTGATTGTGTAATTCAACCGCTAAATCACGCTCACGGAGATGCAAAGCTAGATCTTTGTTTTCCTAACAGTAACCGCATACCAACAAATTCTCCAAACAGACATTGGCCAACAAACAAACACACGCACACAATTTGAAGAAAAAAAAAACATAGTAGTGTGCCCGTGCAATTTCACTAAATTCAAATTGCAGCAAAAAAAAAAAAGGGTTTCATTTTTGGATAAGTAGCCATTGCAACCCATTCGGTTTGGCTGCCAAATCCAAGACTTGTGATACACGGAGCGACACCAGATTCAGCAAAAACAAGAGTCTAAGAGCGAGAGAGAAAGATGGAAGAGAACCTCGTTGACTTCTTCAGGCGGCGGAGGAGGGAGCAACTGCTTAATTTTGGAGACATCAACAGCAAGATCAACATCACACTGAGGGCACTTAAACCTCGCAAGACCATGGGGAACATTCAGTATAGCTTTGCAATTAGCACAGGGGAGCTGAATCTTAGACGGATCGATCCCCTGAGCTTGTACCTGCTGCGGCTGAGGTGGCAGCGGCGGCGGCGGAGTGAAATTAGGGTTAGGGTTAGGGTTTACGCTCGGAGGTGGCGGAGGAAGCGGCGGCGGGGGAATTGGACGGAAATTATTTAGTAGTTCGGGCGGCAGCATTTGGGGAAGCCGGCATTTGGGGCAAACGAACTCCGCAACCCCCGGAGCGACGGTCAAGATCAGACGGCAGCCGGCGCACCTGACTTGGCATCCAACTGGGGCGGCACCGTTGGATTGCGGGGGCGGGAGGGACATTCTTGGGAGGCGGTTGTAGGAAGATTGATGAGAGGTTTGAGAATTGGAGATTAGTGAAAGAGAGTGGAGGATTTATGTTTAACGGGAAGTGGAGGACGAGGGGGCGAGATAGAGAGAGAAAGAGGAACAAGAACTTGGGGAAGGTTGGGTTTTTCTCGAGCTTTGGGGGTGAGATATTAGCGCCAAAGGCGTTTCGGTGAAATGAAATGGTTGGCGCCCCTCTCGCTCGTTTTGGGAAAGCGCCTGATCATCTTTCTCCAAGTTGCGACTCATCGCTTAATCAAGGTTGGCGTAATGGTTACTAACTCAATCTAAATGAAGTTGTCCCGGATTTAAATTTCATACCAATTGTGGAAAACTATTTACTCCCTCCTATTCTGAATAATATTTCCCTTTATTTTGCACTTTTTGACTAGCCATTTTATTTGGGAGCCACACATATATTAAATGAAATGTTTACTTGAGATAAAAATTAACACATTTTTTATTCTGCAGTGCATTTTACAAGTTTCACTTGATTTTAAGTCAAACGGGTTTTTCATTTGAGCTATATACTAGTCTCAATATGGCTAGTCAAAACTGCAAAAACAAATGGGAATATCATTCAGAACATGAGGAAGTTTACGCTTTGCTAGTTTTTGGGGAACCACCTAAAATTTTTTTCGCAAATACTGCTATACCCCCATGGTACCAAGAGAATGGTACCCCTCTTCTACATCCGCCCATGTGTTCCAAAAATGCAGCCTAAATGTAATTAAAAATGCAGCCCATAACGCGTCCCCGTGCCAAAATTGAAACAAAACAAATTAAAAGTAAGTGACCCATAAACAAAAATACAAAACTTATTCATCAAAACCCTTTCAATCTCCTCTGTTTGAACTTTGAGCGACTTAGTCGAAGCTAATTGACGCTGAACTTTGCGCCAATATGGAGGAAGAGCTTTGCGACAATATGGAGGAGAAACTTGCGGATATGGCGGACGAAATTTGCGCGAACATGTACGATGAACTTTGCCCAAACTTGGAGGAGACACTCCAGAATTTCCAGGTTCCATATCAAGAATTTTGCTACTATAATCGCTATGTTATTCTGATCTTATAGTCATCTTATTGTTTTGATTTTACTGTTATCTTAAAAGAAAGCATATAGAGTCAATGATTTGTGTGGTTTTTGTTTCGAAATGAATATAATGATATTGTACTGTTCTGGAATGAACTCTGTTTGTTATAAAATGAAATTTGTGTATGAGTTGTATAAATCTGTTGTTCTTATAGAACGATCAGTTTTAAAATGAATTCTTTCTGGGATGAACCCTTAATAATGAATGGTTTCTCTTTTGAAATGAATGGTATATGTTCTAAGATGAAAGGTTACTGCCTACTTTCTGAAATGAATTCTGGAATGCATGTGTTTCTGTTCTGAAATAAAATATTTGGAGCCACCCTTGTGTTTATAAATGTTCGGGCCCACGAGCAAAGCGAGTGGAGGGTCGAAGGCGTAGGCAAGCCGTCCCGTTTTCTCGTTGCCGCTCTATTTAATGTTGCCTCCTCGGTCAAATGTTAGCCACCCCATTAAATGTTTCCGCGCACGCTCGTTTTTGAAAATGCAATATCCGGTGCCACCCTCGTGTTTATAAACGTCTATCCCACGATCGAAGCGGGTGACGGGTCAAAACCGTACGTAAGTCGTCCAGTGTTCTCATTGCCACTCCCTTAAATGTCCAGTATTACTACATTGAGAGGATTATATGTGTAAGGGTTGTCATAAAAGTAAACCAAATGTCATTTCTAACCACACTCATTCCACAACATTCACATATTTGAATCAAACTTGTAAAACGAACTATGCATGCTTGTATCCTTCTTTAAAGCTTATTCTGTGATTCTAAGCTTATTTTTGAATTCTAATGACATGGAGACGATTATATGTGTTAGGGTTGTCATAAAATTAAACCAAATGTCATTTCTAACCACACTCATTCCACAACATTCACACATTTACATCAAATTTGTAATACGAATCGTGTAGGCTTTTATTCTACTTTTGAGCTTATTCTTTGATTTTAAGCTTATTTTTGAATGCTAATTACATGGAGACGATTATATGTGTTAGGGTTGTCATAAAAGTAAACCAAATGTCATTTCTAACCACACTCGTTCCAAAACATTCACACATTTAAATCAACTTGTAATAGGAATCGTTCAGGCTTGTATTCTACTTTTGAGCTTATTCTTTGATTCTAAGCTCTCTTTTGAATTCCAATGACATGGAGACGATTATATGTGTTAAACAAAATATCATTTCTAACCACACTCATTCCACAACATTCACACATTTGAATCAAACTTGTATTACGAATCGTGTAGGCTTGTATTCTACTTTTGAGCTTATTCTTTGATTCTAAGCTCTTTTTTGAATTCCAATGACATGGAGACGATTATATGTGTTAGGGTTGTCATAAAAGTAAACAAAATGTCATTTCTAACCACACTCATTCCATAACATTCACACATTTGAACCAAATTTGTAAAACGAACTGTTCATGCTTTTATTCTAGTTTTTGGCTTATGCTTTGATTCTAAACTTATTTTTGAATTCTAATGACATGGAGACGATAATATGTGTTAGGGTTGTCATAAAAGTAAACCAAATGTCATTTATAAAGATACGTTTGTTAGTAGCAAAACAAACAAACTATGAGTTGTGCAGCGGAATTAAAACTCTATAACACTCAAATATCACAAATCTCTCTTATAAGGTAAACTAAACTCGAATTTGTCTTAAAATACACACAACAACACCACATAATAAGCCTAGAACGAATTCTGAAACAATAAGAAAGATATGATGAACTTCTAAAGTTACCAACTCTAGAATTGAAATACAATATCAAACCTTGATCCTAAGTCACCGACTTGTCTGAACCTCGCCTATCTATTGGTTGTTCAACACCTAAGTTACCAACTTGAATGTAGAACGAATTGTATTTGAACACTCACAAAGAAACTTGGTCGCAACCGTGTGTTTAATACTTCTCTGAAAACTGAATGTCTATTACAATCCATGTCTCCTTTATATAGGAAACACTATAGAAACTGTTTAGACTCTTACCATAAGAAAGACTCTCTAAAGACTCTCCTAAAATCAACTACTTTCCTTATATGACTCTTATTGAGTTATGGAAACTTTATTTCTGAAAACTGTAAATTGCAATAAGGAAAAGAACAACATAAGACTCTCATAAAGTCTCCAAGACTCTTTCCACGGCTGGGCTAAGGCATATGCACGAAATTGGACTATTCCAAAGTCCATGAGATCATAGTAACGTCCCTTGGAGATGTGTTGAGCCCAATGAACAAAGTACTTGGACTTGCACTCTCAACTGGGCTTAGAACGACTTCCACATGCTCTTGTGCTCCTGCATCAATCCCCTCCTCTTGAAAAGGAATTGCTTTCAATTCCTCAACTTCATCATCATCAAGGTATGGAGAAAGATCACCAACGTTAAAAGTAGCCGAGACACTATAATCTCCGAAAAGATCAAGCTTGTAAGAACTATCTCCAATGCGTTGAGCCACACGGAATGGACCTTCAGAACGTGGCATGGGCTTGTTCTTCCTCTTGTTTGGAAACCTAGCCTTCCTCAAATGCAACCACACAAGATCACCTTCCTTGAATTCATGTTGCTTTCGATGCTTGTTTTCCCTGGCTTTGTACAACTCATTAGCCTTGTCGATCCGAGCACGTACCTGATCATGTAGCTTCTTCATTTGAATCACCCTCTCCTTAGAATCATAGCTAGTGATCTCTTGCTTAGGAATAGAAACAAGTTCCAATGGTAAATAAGGATTTGTACCATAAACTGTCTCAAATGGTGAATGGCCGGTAGCATAGGTTGGAGACCGATTATAAGCAAATTCAGCATGAGCTAATTTCACATCCCAATCTTTAGTAGTCTTACTAACCAAACCCCTTAGTAATGTACCAAGAGTTCTATTAGTAACCTCCATTTGCCCATCAGTTTGTGGATGGTGTGAAGTACTAAATAAGAGTTTAGTACCAAGTAATCTCCACAATGTCTTCCAAAAGTAGCTCAAAAACTTTGTATCTCGATCACTCACAATCGTCTTTGGCACTCCATGTAACCTAACCACATCTTTGAAGTACAAGTTAGCCACATTAGAAGCATCATCAGTCTTGTGACATGCTATGAAATGCGCCATCTTCGAGAATCGATCCACCACAATCATGATTGAATCCTTACTCCTTTTATACGAGGTAAACCCACAATGTAATCCATACTTACATCATCCCAAGGCTGTGTAGGAACAAGTAGGGGTGTGTACAAGCCTTGATGAAAAGTACTCTTAGCTTTATGACAAGTTGCACACCTACTTATAACAGTTTGCACATCACTCACCATCTTAGGCCAAAAGAAGTGTTCTTGTAAGACCTCCAATGTTTTGTTGATGCCAAAGTGTCCAGCAAGCCCACCTCCATGAGCTTCTCTAACCAGCAGCTCTCTAATTGAGCACTTAGGCACACACAATTTGTTTCCCTTAAAAAGAAACTCTTCTTGTACCATATAGACTCCATTAGCTCCTTCCTTGCAATCTTCTTTCTTTGGCACCAATAGAACTGGAACTGCACACGGGCTCATTGACTCACGCACATAACCACGTTGCATAAGCTCTTCAATTTGGCGCTCCATCTCCTTAGTCTCTTCGTGATTACTCCTATAAGCTGGTTTATTAGGTAGTTGTGCTCTCGGAATCAGGTCGATTTGATGTTCAATACCACGCAATGGGGGCAGTTCGTGGGGTAGATCATCAGGAAAGACATCCATGTAATTGCTAAGTATTTGCTTGACAAGAGGATTGGCGTTTTCATCAGTAGTACCAACCTCCTTAGCCATTAACATGTATACCATCTCACCTTGCTCAATCTCTCGAACTATAGATGCTTCATTAACAAACAAAGTTGAGCCTCTAAGTTCATCTAACTTCTCACAATCGATCTCACTAGGCGGCAATGGTTGTAAAGCATACTTCTTTGAGCCCTTTGTAACCACATACACATTCTTTCTCCCCTTATGATCGACATCCCTATCAAATTGCCAGGGTCTTCCCAACAGTATATGACACACATCCATGGGAATTACATCACACAAGATCTTATCTTTATAAAGATCACCAATAGAGAATGAAACAAGAGCCTGTTTTGTTACCTTAACCATATTGCCTTCTTTGAGCCATCGAAGGTTATAAGGCTTAGGATGCTTTGTTGTAGGAATCTTGAGCCTCTCCACTAAGGTAGTAGCAGCCACATTAGCACACGACCCTCCATCAACAATCAGCCTACATATTTTGTCCTTAACCTTGCACTTGGTGTTAAAAATCAGATCTCTTTGTAGTTCATCTTGTTTTTGGGCAATCTGAGTATGTAAGGCACGAGTACACACAAGATTGACTCTCTCCTCACTTGCTTTCACATCAAGGATCTCCATGTCGTTGCTAGAATCCTCCCCACCGTCCTCCTCATCACCATCATGCTCGGTTTGAGCAAATTCAATCACCTCTTGAATGGTAAGAACACGGCTTGTAGGGCATTCAGCTTGGAAGTGACCGAAACCCTTGCACTTATGACATTGCTTCTTGAGCTTGGAATCATATGGAGTAGCCTCCTTATTCTTGTCAAAAGCTGTGAATTTGGCATTGTCACTCTTTGATGTCCCAACTTTGCTAGCTTCTCTAGACTGATCCGATTTGAAAGGTGTGAACTTGGGAGTGAAAGGCTTAGGCTTTGCTGTTCCATTCTTCCTTTATAGTTGCTTTTCAATCTTGATAGCTATCTTGCAAGCCTCATCAAAATCAATAACAGCTTGTAGCTCTAACCTACCATGAATTTCAGGGTTAAGACCACCCATAAACCTAGCAATTTTCTGCTCTTCATCCTGTTCTATATTACATAGCATCAATAACTTTTCAAACTCAACAATATAATCTTCTACTGTCAAATTATCTTGTTTAAGAGAGGTGAGACGTTTTTACTTATCTTGCTTGTAATCTTTAGGCACAAAACGCTTGGTCATGTGTTTTTTTAGCTTCTCCCAAGACTTGATCTTGGCTTTGTCCTTCCGTTCCCTTTGCTTCTTCAGATTCTCATACCATAAGCTTGCATGCTTAGTAAGTTTGAGAATAGATACCTTGAACTTCTTAGCATCATCATAGTCTTTATAATCAAAGACTCTCTCGGCAGCCCTTACCCAATCTAGGAACTCCTCCGGATCATGCTTGCCATTGAACTCAAGAAAGTCCAACTTTAATCCACGATCATCATCCTTGCTTGCTTTTGGACGTGGTTCAGCCTCTTCATCATCAGATTGTGTAATGTTGAGTATACCTTCACGCATCTCTTCCATCTCTGTCTTCTTGTCTTCTTCCTTCGACATACTTGCAACCCTAGGAGTAACAAACTAAGAAGTTTGAAAAACCTAGCTCTGGGGCCACTTGATACGTTTGTTAGTAGCAAAACAAACAAACTATGAGTTGTGCAGCGGAATTAAAACTCTATAACACTCAAAGATCACAAATCTCTCTTATAATGTAAACTAAACTCGAATTTGGCTTAAAATACACACAACAACACCACACAATAAGCCTAGAACGAATTCTAAAACAATAAGAAAGATATGATCAACTTCTAAAGTTACCAACTCTAGAATTGAAATACAATATCAAAACTTGATCCTAAGTCACCGACTTGTCTGAACCTCGCCTATCTATTGGTTGTCCAACACCTAAGTTACCAACTTGAATGTAGAACGAATTGTATGTGAACACTCACAAAGAAACTTGGTCGCAACCGTGTGTTTAATACTTCTCTGAAAACTGAATGTCTATTACAATCCATGTCTCCTTTATATAGGAAACACTATAGAAACTGTTTAGACTCTTACCATAAGAAAGACTCTCTAAAGACTCTCCTAAAATCAACTACTTTCCTTATATGACTCCTAAGGAAACTTTATTTCTAAAAACTATAAATTGCAATAAGGAAAAGAACAACATAAGACTCTCCTTAAGTCTCCAAGAGTCTTTCCACGGCTGGGTTAAGGCATATGCACGAAATTGGACTGTTCCAAAGTCCATGAGATCATAGTAACGTCCCTTCGAGCTGTGTTGAGCCCAATGAACAAAGTACTTGGACTTGCACTCTCAACTGGGCTTAGAACGACTTCCTCATGCTCATGTGCTCCTGCATCATCTAACCACACTCATTCCACAACATTCACCCATTTGAATCAAACTTGGAAAACGAACTGTGCATGCTTCTATTCTACTTTTAAGCGTATTCTTTGATTCTAAGTTTATTTTTGAATTCTAATGACATGGAGATGATTATATGTGTTAAGGTTGTCATAAAAGTAAACCAAATGTCATTTCTAAAGACACTCATTTCCACCCATTCACACATTTGAATCAAACTTGTAAAACGAACTGTGCATGCTTGTACTCTACTTTTAAGTTTATTCTTTGATTCTAATCTTATTTTTGAATTATAATGAAATGGAGACGATTATATGTGTTAGGTTTGTCATAAAAGTAAACCAAATCTCACTTTTAACCACACTCATTCCACAACATTCATACATTTCAATCAAACTTGTAAAGCGAACTATACATGCTTCCATTCTACTTTTAAGCTTATTCTTTGAATCTATGCTTATTTTTGAATTCTAATGACATGGAAACGATTATGTGTGTTAGGATTGTCATAAAAGTAAACCAAATTTCATTTCTAACCACACTCATTCCACAACATTCACACATTTGAATCAAACTTTTAAAACGAATTGTGCATGCTTCTATTCTACTTTTAAGCTTATTCTTTGATTTAATCTTATTTTTGAATTCTAATGACATGGAGACGATTATATGTATTAGGGTTGCCATGAAAGTAAATCAAATGTGATTTCTAACCACACTCATTCCAGAACATTCACACATTTGAATTAAATTTCTAAAACGAACTGTGCATGCTTCTATTCTACTTTTAGACTTATGCTTTGATTATAAGCTTATTTTTGAATTCTAATGACATGGATACGATTATATGTTTTAGGGTTGTCATAAAAGTAAACAAAATGTCATTTCTAACCACACTCATTCCACAACATTAACACATTTAAACCAAACTTGTAAAACGAACTGTGCATGCTTCTATTCTACTTTTAGGCTTATGCTTTGATTCTAAGCTTATTTTTGAATTCTAATGACATGGAGACGATTATATGTGTTAGGGTTGTCATAAAAGTAAACCAAATGTCAATTCTAACCACACTCATTCCACAACATTCACTCATTGGATTCAAACTTGTAAAATGAAATGTGCATGCTTCTATTCTACTTTTAAGCGTATTCTTTGATTCTAAGCTTATTTTTGAATTCAAATGACATGGAGACGATTATATGTGCTTGGATTGTCATAAAAGTAAACCAAATGTCATTTCTAACCACACTCATTTCCCAACATTCACGCATTTGAATCAAACTTGTAAAACGAACTGTGCATGCTTCTATTGTACTTTTAAGTTTATTTTTTGATTCTAAGCTTATTTTTGAATTATAATGACATGGAGACGATTATATGTGTTAGGGTTGTCATAAAAGTAAACCAAATGTCATTTCTAACTACACTCATTCCACAACATTCACATATTGGAATCAAACTTGTAAAACGAACTGTGCATGCTTATATTCTACTTTTAGGCTTATTCTTTGATTTTAAGCTTATTTTTGAATTCTAATGACATGGAGACGATTATTTGTGTTAGGGTTGTCATAAAAGTAAACAAATGTCATTTCTAACCACACTTATTCCACAACATTCACACATTTGAATCAAACTTGTAAAGCGAACTGTGCATGCTTCCATTATACTTTTATGCTTTTTCTTTGATTTTAAGCTTATTTTTGAATTCTAATGACATGGATACTATTATATGTGTTTGAGTTGTCACATAAGTAAACCAAATGTCATTCCTAACCACACTCATTCCACAACATTCACACATTTGAATCAAACTTGTAAAACGAACTGTGTATGCTTGTTTTCTATTTTTAAGCTTATTCTTTGATTCTAAATGTATTTTTGAATTCTGATGACATGGAGACGATTATATGTGTTAGGGTTGTCATAAAAGCAAACTAAAAGTCATTTCTAACCACACTCATTCCACAACATTCACAGATTTGAATCAAACTTTTAAAATGAACTTTGCATGCTTGTATACTTCTTTAAAGCTTATTCTGTGATTCTAAACTTATTTTTGAATTCTAATGACATGGAGACGATTATATGTGTTAGGGTTTTCATAAAATTAAACCAAATGTCATTTCTAACCACACTCATTCCAGAACATTCACACATTTAAATCAAATTTGTAATACGCATCTTGCAGGCTTTGTAACAGCCCGATCCACTGTCCGTCGCAACACAACCCAATAAGATGGGTAGTCAACTCCTAGGCCCGTAAAACCTCTCGTGGGCTCTAAAAGGTGAAGGCCTTGTTGGTAGTATTATGGTAGGAGTCTATTATAAATTGATCATACGAGCCTTATTTTCCCAATGTGGGACAGATCAACTCCATAATCCACTTTCCATATTCCGTAGTGTTACAAACTCTCCAACTTACAGAACGCGACGTCCCTGTCGCTTCTCGACCATAACATACTAACATCAACACAAGTCCAAGATTTCCCCCGCTAGACGGCTTGTCTGGGCCTCGCCCCAGCACCCAACACGTGGTCACAGGGTTGCTCTGATACCATCTGTAACAGCTCGATCCACCGTCCGTCGCAACACAACCCAATAAGATGGGTAGTCACCTACTAAGCCCGTAAATCCTCTCGTGGGCTCTAAAAGGTGAAGGCCTGGTTGGTAGTATTATGGTAAGAATTATTATAAACTGATCATAAGAGCCTTGTTTTCCAAATGTGGGACAAACCAACTCCATAATCCACTTTCCATATTCCGTAGTGTTACAGGCTTGTATTCTACTTTGCAGCTTATTCATTGATTCTAAGCTTATTTTTGAATTCTAATGACATGGAGACGATTATATATGCTAAGTTTGTCATTAAAGTAAACCAAATGTCATTTCTAACCACCCTCATTCCACAACATTCACACATTTAAATCAAACTTGTAATACGAATCGTGCAAGCTTGTATTCTACTATTGAGCTTATTCTTTGATTCTTAAGTCTTTTTTGAATTCCAATGACATGGAGACGATTATATGTGTTAGGGTGGTCATAAAAGTAAAGAAACTGTCATTTCTAACCACACTCATTCCACATCATTCACACATTTGAACCAAACTTGTAAAACGAACTATGCATGTTTCTATTCTACTTTTAGGCTTCTGGTTTGATTCTAAGCTTATTTTTGAAATCTAATGACATGGAGACGATTATATGTGTAAGGGTTGTCATAAAATAAACCAAATGTCATTTCTAACCACACTCATTTCACAACATTCACCCATTTGAATCAAACTTGTAAAACGAACTATGCATGCTTCTATTCTACTTTTAAGCTTATTCTTTGATTCTAAGCTTATTTTTGAATTCTAATGACATAGAGACGATAATATGTGTTAGGGTTGTCATAAAAGTAAACCAAATATCATTTCTAACAAAACTCATTCCACAACATTCACACATTTAAATCAAACTTGTAAAACGAACTCTGCATGTTTGTATTCTACTTTTAAGTTTATTCTTTGATTCTAAGCTTTTTTTTTAATTCTAATGACATGGAGACGATTATATGTGTTAGGGTTTCATAAAATTAAACCAAATCTCACTTTTAACCACATTCATTCCACAACGTTCACACATTTGAATCAAACTTGTAAAGCGAACTATGCATGCGTCCATTCTACTTTTAAGCTTATTCTTTGATTCTAAGATTATTTTTGAATTCTAATGACATGGAGACGATTATATGTGTTAGGGTTGTCATAAAATTAAACCAAATTTTATTTCTAAGCACACTCATTCCACAAAATTCACACATTTGAATCAAACTTCTAAAATGAACTGTGCATGTTTCTATTCTACTTTTCAACTTATTTATTTATTTAAGCTTATTTTTGAATTCTAATGACATGGAGACGATTATATGTATTAGAGTTGTCAGAAAAGTAAACCAAATGTCATTTCTAACCATACTCATTGCACAACATTCACACATTTGAACCAAACTTGTAAAACGAACTCCGCATGCTTGTCTTCTAATTTTAAGTTGATTATTTGATTCTAAGCTTATTTTTCAATTCTAATGACATGGAGACAATTATATGTGTTAGGGTGGTCAAAAAATTAAACCAAATCTCACTTTTCACCACACTCATTCCACAACATTCACACATTTGAATCAAACTTGTAAAGCGAACTGTGCATGCTTCCATTCTACTTTTATGCTTTTTGTTTGATTTTAAGCTTATTTTTGAATTCTAATGACATGGACAGAATTATATGTCTTAGAATTGTCACATAAGTAAACCAAATGTCATTCCTAACCACACTCATTCAACAACCTTCACACATTTGAATCAAACTTGTAAAACGAACTGTCTATGCTTGTTTTCTATTTTTAAGCTTATTCTTTGATTCTAAATGTATTTGTGAATTCTGATGACATGGAGACGATTATATGTGTTAGGGTTGTCATAAAAGCAAATCAAAAGTCATTTCTAACCACACTCATTCCACAACATTCACACATTTGAAACAAATTTGTAAAATGAACTTTGCATGCTTGTATACTTCTTTAAAGCTTATTCTCCGATTCTAAGCTTATTTTTGAATTCTAATGACATGGAGACGATTATATGTGTTAGGGTTGTCATAAAATTAAACCAAATGTCATTTCTAACCACACTCATTCCATAAAATTCACACATTTGAATCAAACTTGTAATACGAATCGTGCCAGCTTGTATTCTACTTTTGAGCTTATTCTTTGATTCTAAATTCTTTTTTGAATTCCAATGACATGGAGACGATTATATGTGTTAGGGTGGTCATAAAAGTAAAGAAAATGTCATATCTAACCACACTCATTCCACATCATTCACAGATTTGAACCATACTTGTAAAACGAACTATGCATGTTTCTATTTTACTTTTAGGCTTCTGGTTTGATTCTAAGTTTATTTTTGAAATCTAATGACATGGAGACGATTATATGCGTTAGGGTTGTCATAAAAGTAAACAAAATGTCATTTCTAACCACACTCATTCCACAACATTCACACATTTGAATCAAACTTGTAAAACGAACTATGCATGTTTCTATTCTACTTTTAGACCTATGCTTTGATATCAAGCTTATTTTTTATATCTAATGACATGGAGATGATTATATGTGTAAGGGTTGTCATAAAAGTACACCAAATATCATTTCTAACCACGCCCATTCCACAACATTCACCCATTTGAATCAAACTTATAAAACGAACTATGCATGCTTCTATTCTACTTTTAAGCTTAATTTTTTTTTCTAAACTTATTTTTGAATTCTAGAGACATGGAGACGATTATATGTGTTAGAGTTGTCATAAAATTAAACCAAATGTCATTTCTAACCACACTCATTGCATAACATTCACACATTTGAATCAAATTTTTAAAACGAATCGTGCATGCTTGTATTCTAGTTTTAAGCTTATTCTTTGATTATAAGCTTATTTTTGAATTATAATGACATGGAAACGATTATATGTGTTAGGATTTTCATAAAAGTAAATCAAATGTCATTTCTAACCACACCTTTCTACAATATTCACCCATTTGAATCAAACTTGTAAAACGAACTATGCATGTTTCTATTCTAGTTTTAAGCTTATTCTTTGATTCTAAGCTTATATTTGAATTATAATGACATGGAAACGATAATATGTGTTAGGGTTGTCATAAAAGTAAACCAAATGTCATTTCTAACCACAGTCATTCCATAACATTCACACATTTAAATCAAACTTGTAATACGAATCGTGCAGGCTTGTATTCTACTTTTGAGCTTATTCTTTGATTCTAAATTATTTTTTGAATTCCAATGACATGGAGACGATTTTATGTGTTAGGTTTGTCATAAAAGTAAACCAAATGCCATTTCTAACCACACTCATTCTACAACATTCACCCATTTCAATCAAACTTGTAAAACGAACTATGTATGCTTTTATTCTACTTTTAGGCTTATTTTTTGATTCTAATCTTATTTTTGAATTCTAATGACATGGAGACGATTATATGTGTTAGGGTTGTCATAAAAGTAAACCAAATGTCATTTCTAACCACACCCATTCCACAACATTCACACATTTGAATCAAACTTGTAAAACGAACTGTGCATGCTTGTATTCTAGTTTTAATCTTATTCTCTGATTCTAAGCTTATATTTGAATTATAATGACATGGAAACGATTATATGTGTTAGGGTTGTCATAAAAGCAAACAAAATGCCATTTCCAATCACACTCATTCCACAACATTCACACATTTAAATCAAACTTGTCATACGAATCGTGCAGGCTTGTATTCTACTTTTGAGCTTATTCTTTGATTCTAAACTCTTTTTTGAATTCCAATGACATGGAGACGATTATATGTGTTAGGGTGGTCATAAAAGTAAAGAAAATGTCATTTCTAACCACACTCATTCCACACATCATTCACAGATTTGAACCATACTTGTAAAACGAACTATGCATGTTTCTATTTTACTTTTAGGCTTCTAGTTTGATTCTAAGCTTATTTTTGAAATCTAATGACATGGAGACGATTATATGTGGAAGGGTTGTCATAAAAGTAAACCAAATGTCATTTCTAACCACATTCATTTCACAACATTCACCTATTTGAATAAAAGTTGAAAAACGAACTATGCATTCTTCTATTCTACTTTTAAGCTTATTCTTTGATTCTAAGCTTATTTTTGAATTCTAATGACATGAAGACGATTATATGTGTTAGGGTTGTCATAAAAGTAAACCAAATGTCATTTCTAACCACACTCATTTCACAACATTAAACCATTTGAATCAAACTTGTAAAACGAACTATGCATGCTTCTATTCTACTTTTTAGCTTATTCTTTGATTCTAAGCTTATTTTTTAATTCTAATGACATGGAGACGATTATATGTGTTAGGGTTGTCATAAAATTAAACCAAATTTTATTTCTAACCACACTCATTGGACAACATTGACACATTTGAATCAAACTTCTAAAAGAAACTGTGCATGCTTCTATTCTACTTTTCAGCTTATTTTTTTATTTAAGCTTATTTTTGAATTCGAGTGACATGGAGACGATTATATGTGTTAGAGTTGTCACATAAGTAAACCAAATGTCATTCCTAACCACATTCATTCCACAACATTCACACATTTGAACCAAACTTGTAAAACGAACTGTGCATGCTTGTATTTTACTTTTAAGTTTTTTCTTTGATTCTAAGCGTATTTTTTAATTTTAATGACATGGAGACAATTATATGTGTTAGGGTTGTCAGAAAAGTAACCAAATCTCACTTTTAACCACACTCATTCCACAACATTCACACATTTGAATCAAACTTGTAAAACGAACTGTGCATGCTTCCATTCTACTTTTATGCTTTTTCTTTGATTTTAAACATATTTTTGAATTCTAATGACATGGATACGATTATATGTGTTAGAGTTGTCACATAAGTAAACCAAATATCATTTCTAACTAGACTCATTGCACAACATTCACACATTTAAATCAAACTTGTAATACGAATCGTGCAGGCTTGTATTCTACTTTTGAGCTTATTGTTTGATTCTAAGTTTATTTTTGAATTCCAATGACATGGAGACGATTATATGTGTTAGGGTTGTCATAAAAGTAAACAAAATGTCATTTCTAACCACACTCATTCCACAACATTCACACATTTGAACCAAACTTGTAAAACGAACTATGCCTGTTTCTATTCTACTTTTAGGCTTATGCTTTGATATCAAGCTTATTTTTGATATCTAATGACATGGAGACGATTACATGTGTAAGGGTTGTCATAAAAGTTAACCAAATGTCATTTCTAACCACACCCATTCCACAACATTCACCCGTTTGAATCAAACTTGTAAAACGAACTATTCATGCTTCTATTCTACTTTTATGCTTATGCTTTGATTGTAAGCTTATTTTTGAATTTTAATGACATGGAGACGATTATATGTGTTAGGGTTGTCATAAAAGTAAACCAAATGTCATTTCTAACCACACTCATTCCACAACATTCAACCATTTGAATCAAACTTGTACAACGAACTATGCATGCTTGTATTTTACTTTTAAGCTTATTCTTTGATTCTAAGCTTATTTTTGAATTCTAATGACATGGAGACGATTATATGTGTTAGGGTTGTCATAAAATTAAACCAAATTTCATTTCTAACCACACTCATCCCATAACATTCACATATTTGAATCAAACTTGTAAAACGAACTGTGCATGCTTGTATTTTAGTTTTAAGCTTATTCTTTGATTCTAAGCTTATTTTTGAATTATAATGACATGCAGACGATTATTTGTGTTAGGGTTGTCATAAAATTTAACCAAATGTCATTTCTAACCACACTCATTCCACAACATTCACACATTTAAATCAAACTTGTAATACGAATCGTGCAGGCTTGTATTCTACTTTTGAGCTTATTCTTTGATTCTAAATTCTTTTTTGAATTCCAATGATATGGAGACGATTATATGTGTTAGGGTTGTCATAAAAGTAAACAAAATGTCATTTCTAACCACACTCATTTCACAACATTCACACATTTGAACCAAACTTGTAAAACGAACTATGCATGTTTCTATTTTACTTTTAGGCTTATGCTTTGACTCTAAGCTTATTTTTGAATTTTAATGACATGGAGACGATTATATGTGCTAGGGTTATCATAAAAGTAAACAAAATTTCACTTTTAACCACACTCATTCCACAACATTCACACATTTGTATCAAACTTGTAAAATGAACTATGCATGCTTCTATTCTACTTTTAAGCTTATTCTTTGAATCTAAACTTATTTTTGAATCCTAATGACATGGAGACGATTATATGTGTTAGGGTGGTCATAAAAGTAAACCAAATCTCACTTTTAATCACACATTCCACAACATTCATACATTTGAATCAAACTTCTAAAGCGAACTGTGCATGCTTCCATTCTACTTTTAACCTTATTCTTGGATTCTAAGCTTATTTTTGAATTCTAATGACATGGAGACGATTATATGTGTTAGGGTTGTCATAAAAGTAAACAAAATGTCATTTCTAACCACACTCATTCCATAACATTCACACATTTGAATCAAACTTGTAAAACGAACTGTGCATGCTTGTATTCCACTTTTAAGGTTATGCTTTGATTCTAAGCTTATTTTTGAATTCTAATGACATGGAAACGATTATATGTGTTAGGGTTGTCATAAAAGTAAATCAAATGTCATTTCTAACCACACTCATTCCAAAACATTCACCCATTTGAATCAAACTTGTAAAACGAACTATGCATGCTTCTATTCTACTTTTAAGCTTATTCTTTGATTCTAAGCTTATTTTTGAATTCTAATGACATGGAAACGATTATATGTGTTAGGGTTGTCATAAAAGTAAACCAAATGTCATTTCTAACCACACTCATTCCAAAACATTCACCCATTTGAATCAAACTTGTAAAACGAACTGTGCATGCTTGTATTCTAGTTTTAAGGTTATGCTTTGATTCTAAGCTTATTTTTGAATTCTAATGACATCGAGACGATTATATGTGTTAGGGTTGTCATAAAAGTAAACCAAATGTCATTTCTAACCACACCCATTCCACAACATTCACCCATTTGAATCAAACTTGTAAAACGAACAATGCATGCTTCTATTTTAGTTTTAAGCTTATTCTTTGATTCTAAGCTTATTTTTGAATTCTAACGACATGGAGACGATTATATCTGTTAGGGTTGTCATAAAAGTAAACCAAATATCAATTCTAACCACACCCATTCTATAACAGTCACACATTTGAATCAAACTTGTAAAACGAACTGTGCATGCTTGTATTCTACTTTTAAGTTTATTCTTTGATTCTAAGCTTATTTTTGAATTCTAATGATAAGGAGACGATTATATGTGTTAGGGTTGTCATAAAAGTAAACCAAATCTCACTTTTAACCACACTCATTCCACAACATTCACACATTTGAATCAAATTTCTAAATCGAACTGTGCATGCTTCCATTCTACTTTTAAGCTTATGCTTTGAGTCTAAGCTTATTTTTGAATTCTAATGACATGGAGACGATTATATGTGTTAGGGTTGTCATAAAAGTAAACCAAATCTCACTTTTAACCACACTCATTCCACAACATTCACACATTTGAATCAAACTTCTAAAGCGAACTGTGCATGCTTCCATTCTACTTTTAAGCTTATTCTTTGATTCTAAGCTTATTTTTGAATTCTAATGACATAGAGACGATTATATGTGTTACAGTTGTCATAAAAGTAAACAAAATGTCATTTCTAACCACACTCATTCCATAACATTCACACATTCGAATCAAACTTGTAAAACGAACTGTGCATGCTTGTATTCTACATTAAAGTTTATTCTTTGATTCTAACCTTATTTTTGAATTCTAATGACGTGGAGACAATTATATGTGTTAGGGTTGTCATAAAAGTAAACCAAATCTCACTTTTAACCACACTCATTCCACAACATTCACACATTTGAATCAAACTTGCAAAGCGAACTGTGCATGCTTCCATTCTACTTTTAAGCTTATGCTTTGATTCTAAGCTTATTTTTGAATTCTAATGACATGGAGACGATTATATGTGTTAGGGTTGTCATAAAAGTAAACCAAATGTCATTTCTAACCACACCCATTCCACAACATTCACCCATTTGAATCAAACTTGTAAAACGAACTGTGCATGCTTGTATTCTACATTAAAGTTTATTCTTTGATTCAAACCTTATTTTTGAATTCTAATGACGTGGAGACAATTATATGGGTTAGGGTTGTCATAAAAGTAAACCAAATCTCACTTTTAACCACACTCATTCTACAACATTCACACATTTGAATCAAACTTCTAAAGCGAACTGTGCATGCTTCCATTCTACTTTTAAGCTTATTCTTTGATTCTAAGCTTATTTTTGAATTCTAATGACATAGAGACGATTATATGTGTTACAGTTGTCATAAAAGTAAACAAAATGTCATTTCTAACCACACTCATTCCATAACATTCACACATTTGAATCAAACTTGAAAAACGAACTGTGCATGCTTGTATTCCACTTTTAAGGTTATGCTTTGATTCTAAGCTTATTTTTGAATTCTAATGACATGGAAACGATTATATGTGTTAGGGTTGTCATAAAAGTAAACCAAATGTCATTTCTAACCACACTCATTCCAAAACATTCACCCATTCGAATCAAACTTGTAAAACGAACTTTGCATGCTTCTGTTCTACTTTTAAGCTTATTCTTTGATTCTAAGCTTATTTTTGAATTCTAACGACATGGAGACGATTATATCTGTTAGGGTTGTCATAAAAGTAAACCAAATGTCATTTCTAACCACACTCATTCCATAACATTCACACATTTGAATCAAACTTCTAAAGCGAACTGTGCATGCTTCCATTCTACTTTTAAGCTTATGCTTTGATTCTAAGCTTATTTTTGAATTCTAACGACATGGAGACGATTATATCTGTAAGGTTTGTCATAAAAGTAAACAAAATGTCATTTCTAACCACACTCATTCCACAACATTCACACATTTCAACCAAACTTGTAAAACGATCTATGCATGTTTCTATTCTACTTTTAGGCTTATGCTTTGATTCTACGCTTATTGTTGAATTTTAATGACATGGAGACGAGTACATGTGCTAGGGTTGTCATAAAAGTAAACAAAATCTCACTTGAAACCACAGTCATTCCACAACATTCACACATTTGTATCAAACTTGTAAAATGAACTATGCATGCTTCTATTCTACTTTTAAGCTTATTCTTTGAATCTAAACTTATTTTTGAATCCTAATGACATGGAGACGATTATATGTGTTAGGGTTGTCATAAAAGTAAACCAAATCTCACTTTTAATCACACATTCCACAACATTCACACATTTGAATCAAACTTCTAAAGCGAACTGTGCATGCTTCCATTCTACTTTTAACCTTATTCTTGGATTCTAAGCTTATTTTTGAACTCTAATGACATGGAGACGATTATATGTGTTAGGGTTGTCATAAAAGTAAACAAAATGTCATTTCTAACCACACTCATTCCATAACATTCACACATTTGAATCAAACTTGTAAAACGAACTGTGCATGCTTGTATTCCACTTTTAAGGTTATGCTTTGATTCTAAGCTTATTTTTGAATTCTAATGACATGGAAACGATTATATGTGTTAGGGTTGTCATAAAAGTAAACCAAATGTCATTTCTAACCACACTCATTCCAAAACATTCACCCATTTGAATCAAACTTATAAAACGAACTATGCATGCTTCTCTTCTACTTTTAAGCTTATTCTTTGATTCTAAGCTTATTTTTGAATTCTAACGACATGGAGACGATTATATCTGTTAGGGTTGTCATAAAAGTAAACCAAATATCATTTCTAACCACACTCATTCTATAACAGTCACACATTTGAATCAAACTTGTAAAACGAACTGTGCATGCTTGTATTCTACTTTTAAGTTTATTCTTTCATTCTAAGCTTATTTTTGAATTCTAATGATATGGAGACGATTATATGTGTTAGGGTTGTCATAAAAGTAAACCAAATCTCACTTTTGACCACACTCATTCCACAACATTCACACATTTGAATCAAATTTCTAAATCGAACTGTGCATGCTTCCATTCTACTTTTAAGCTTATGCTTTGAGTCTAAGCTTATTTTTGAATTCTAATGACATGGAGACGATTATATGTGTTAGGGCTGTCATAAAAGTAAACCAAATCTCACTTTTAACCACACTCATTCCACAACATTCACACATTTGAATCAAACTTCTAAAGCGAACTGTGCATGCTTCCATTCTACTTTTAAGCTTATTCTTTGATTCTAAGCTTATTTTTGAATTCTAATGACATGGAGACGATCATATGTGTTAGGGTTGTCATAAAAGTAAACCAAATCTCACTTTTAACCACACTCATTCCACAACATTCACACATTTGAATCAAACTTCTAAAGCGAACTGTGCATGCTTCCATTCTACTTTTAAGCTTATTGTTTGATTCTAAGCTTATTTTTGAATTCTAATGACATAGAGACGATTATATGTGTTACAGTTGTCATAAAAGTAAACAAAATGTCATTTCTAACCACACTCATTCCATAACATTCACACATTCGAATCAAACTTGTAAAACGAACTGTGCATGCTTGTATTCTACATTAAAGTTTATTCTTTGATTCTAACCTTATTTTTGAATTCTAATGACGTGGAGACAATTATATGTGTTAGGGTTGTCATAAAAGTAAACCAAATCTCACTTTTAACCACACTCATTCCACAACATTCACAAATTTGAATCAAACTTGCAAAGCGAACTGTGCATGCTTCCATTCTACTTTTAAGCTTATGCTTTGATTCTAAGCTTATTTTTGAATTCTAATGACATGGAGACAATTATATGTGTTAGGGTTGTCATAAAAGTAAACCAAATGTCATTTCTAACCACACTCATTTCAAAAAATTCACCCATTTGAATCAAACTTGTAAAACGAACTGTGCATGCTTGTATTCTACATTAAAGTTTATTCTTTCATTCTAACCTTATTTTTGAATTCTAATGACGTGGAGACAATTATATGGGTTAGGGTTGTCATAAAAGTAAACCAAATCTCACTTTTAACCACACTCATTCTACAACATTCACACATTTGAATCAAACTTCTAAAGCGAACTGTGCATGCTTCCATTCTACTTTTAAACTTATTCTTTGATTCTAAGCTTATTTTTGAATTCTAATGACATAGAGAAGATTATATGTGTTACAATTGTCATAAAAGTAAACAAAATGTCATTTCTAACCACACTCATTCCATAACATTCACACATTTGAATCAAACTTGAAAAACGAACTGTGCATGCTTATATTCCACTTTTAAGGTTATGCTTTGATTCTAAGCTTATTTTTGAATTCTAATGACATGGAAACGATTATATGTGTTAGGGTTGTCATAAAAGTAAACCAATTGTCATTTCTAACCACACTCATTCCAAAACATTCACCCATTTGAATCAAACTTGTAAAACGAACTTTGCATGCTTCTGTTCTACTTTTAAGCTTATTCTTTGATTCTAAGCTTATTTTTGAATTCTAACGACATGGAGACGATTATATCTGTTAGGGTTGTCATAAAAGTAAACCAAATGTCATTTCTAACCACACTCATTCCATAACATTCACACATTTGAATCAAACTTGTAAAACGAACTGTGCATGCTTGTATTCTACTTTTAAGGTTATGCTTTGATTCTAAGCTTATTTTTGAATTCTAATGACATGGAAACGATTATATATGTTCGGGTTGTCATAAAAGTACACCAAATGTCATTTCTAACCACACTCATTCCAAAACATTCACCCATTTGAATCAAACTTGTAAAACGAACTATGCATGCTTCTATTCTACTTTTAAGCTTATTCTTTGATTCTAAGCTTATTTTTGAATTCTAACGACATAGAGACGATTATATCTGTTAGGGTTGTCATAAAAGTAAACAAAATGTCATTTCTAACCACACTCATTCCATAACATTCACACATTTGAATCAAACTTCTAAAGCGAACTGTGCATGCTTCCATTCTATTTTTAAGCTTATGCTTTGATTCTAAGCTTATTTCTGAATTCTAATGACATGGACACGATTATATGTGTTAGGGTTGTCATAAAAGTAAACCAAATCTCACCTTTAACCACACTCATACCATAACACTCACACATTTGAATCAAACTTGTAAAACGAACTGTGCATGCTTGTATTCTACTTTTAAGGTTATGCTTTGATTCTAAGCTTATTTTTGAATTCTAATGACATCGAGACGATTATATGTGTTAGGGTTGTCATAAAAGTAAACCAAATGTCATTTCTAACCACACCCATTCCACAACATTCACCCATTTGAATCAAACTTGTAAAACGAACTCTGCATGCTTCTATTCTACTTTTAAGCTTATTCTTTGATTCTAAGCTTATTTTTGAATTCTAACGACATGGAGACGATTATATCTGTTAGGGTTGTCATAAAAGTAAACAAAATGTCATTTCTAACCACACTCATTCCATAACATTCACACATTTGAATCAAACTTCTAAAGCGAACTGTGCATGCTTCCATTCTATTTTTAAGCTTATGCTTTGATTCTAAGCTTATTTCTGAATTCTAATGACATGGAGATGATTATATGTGTTAGGGTTGTCATAAAAGTAAACCAAATCTCACCTTTAACCACACTCATACCATAACACTCACACATTTGAATCAAACTTGTAAAACGAACTGTGCATGCTTGTATTCTACTTTTAAGGTTATGCTTTGAGTCTAAGCTTATTTTTGAATTCTAATGACATCGAGACGATTATATGTGTTAGGGTTGTCATAAAAGTAAACCAAATGTCATTTCTAACCACACCCATTCCACAACATTCACCCATTTGAATCAAACTTGTAAAACGAACTCTGCATGCTTCTATTTTACTTTTAAGCTTATTCTTTGATTCTAAGCTTATTTTTGAATTGTAACGACATGGAGACGATTATATCTGTTAGGGTTGTCATAAAAGTAAACCAAATATCATTTCTAACCACACTCATTCTACAACATTCACACATTTGAATCAAACTTCTAAAGCGAACTGTGCATGCTTCCATTCTACTTTTAAGCTTATGCTTTGATTCTAAGCTTATTTCTGAATTCTAATGACATGGAGACGATTATATGTGTTAGGGTTGTCATAAAAGTAAACCAAATCTCACCTTTAACCACACTCATACCATAACACTCACACAGTTGAATCAAACTTGTAAAACGAACTGTGCATGCTTGTATTCCACTTTTAAGGTTATGCTTTGATTCTAAGCTTATTTTTGAATTCTAATGACATGGAAACGATTATATGTGTTAGGGTTGTCATAACAGTACACCAAATGTCATTTCTAACCACACTCATTCCAAAACATTCCCCCATTTGAATCAAACTTGTAAAACGAACTGTGCATGCTTGTATTCTACATTAAAGTTTATTCTTTGATTCAAACCTTATTTTTGAATTCTAATGACGTGGAGACAATTATATGGGTTAGGGTTGTCATAAAAGTAAACCAAATCTCACTTTTAACCACACTCATTCTACAACATTCACACATTTGAATCAAACTTCTAAAGCGAACTGTGCATGCTTCCATTCTACTTTTAAGCTTATTCTTTGATTCTAAGCTTATTTTTGAATTCTAATGACATAGAGACGATTATATGTGTTACAGTTGTCATAAAAGTAAACAAAATGTCATTTCTAACCACACTCATTCCATAACATTCACACATTTGAATCAAACTTGAAAAACGAACTGTGCATGCTTGTATTCCACTTTTAAGGTTATGCTTTGATTCTAAGCTTATTTTTGAATTCTAATGACATGGAGACGATTATATGTGTTAGGGTTGTCATAAAAGTAAACCAAATGTCATTTCTAACCACACCCATTCCAAAACATTCACCCATTTGAATCAAACTTGTAAAACGAACTTTGCATGCTTCTGTTCTACTTTTAAGCTTATTCTTTGATTCTAAGCTTATTTTTGAATTCTAACGACATGGAGACGATTATATCTGTTAGGGTTGTCATAAAAGTAAACCAAATGTCATTTCTAACCACACTCATTCCATAACATTCACACATTTGAATCAAACTTCTAAAGCGAACTGTGCATGCTTCCATTCTACTTTTAAGCTTATGCTTTGATTCTAAGCTTATTTTTGAATTCTAACGACATAGAGACGATTATATCTGTTAGGTTTGTCATAAAAGTAAACAAAATGTCATTTCTAACCACACTCATTCCACAACATTCACACATTTCAACCAAACTTGTAAAACGATCTATGCATGTTTCTATTCTACTTTTAGGCTTATGCTTTGATTCTACGCTTATTGTTGAATTTTAATGACATGGAGACGAGTACATGTGCTAGGGTTGTCATAAAAGTAAACAAAATCTCACTTGAAACCACAGTCATTCCACAACATTCACACATTTGTATCAAACTTGTAAAACGAACTGTGCATGCTTGTATTCTACATTAAAGTTTATTCTTTGATTCAAACCTTATTTTTGAATACTAATGACGTGGAGACAATTATATGGGTTAGGGTTGTCATAAAAGTAAACCAAATCTCACTTTTAACCACACTCATTCTACAACATTCACACATTTGAATCAAACTTCTAAAGCGAACTGTGCATGCTTCCATTCTACTTTTAAGCTTATTCTTTGATTCTAAGCTTATTTTTGAATTCTAATGACATAGAGACGATTATATGTGTTACAGTTGTCATAAAAGTAAACAAAATGTCATTTCTAACCACACTCATTCCATAACATTCACACATTTGAATCAAACTTGAAAAACGAACTGTGCATGCTTGTATTCCACTTTTAAGGTTATGCTTTGATTCTAAGCTTATTTTTGAATTCTAATGACATGGAAACGATTATATGTGTTAGGGTTGTCATAAAAGTAAACCAAATGTCATTTCTAACCACACTCATTCCAAAACATTCACCCATTCGAATCAAACTTGTAAAACGAACTTTGCATGCTTCTGTTCTACTTTTAAGCTTATTCTTTGATTCTAAGCTTATTTTTGAATTCTAACGACATGGAGACGATTATATCTGTTAGGGTTGTCATAAAAGTAAACCAAATGTCATTTCTAACCACACTCATTCCATAACATTCACACATTTGAATCAAACTTCTAAAGCGAACTGTGCATGCTTCCATTCTATTTTTAAGCTTATGCTTTGATTCTAAGCTTATTTCTGAATTCTAATGACATGGAGATGATTATATGTGTTAGGGTTGTCATAAAAGTAAACCAAATCTCACCTTTAACCACACTCATACCATAACACTCACACATTTGAATCAAACTTGTAAAACGAACTGTGCATGCTTGTATTCTACTTTTAAGGTTATGCTTTGATTCTAAGCTTATTTTTGAATTCTAATGACATCGAGACGATTATATGTGTTAGGGTTGTCATAAAAGTAAACCAAATGTCATTTCTAACCACACCCATTCCACAACATTCACCCATTTGAATCAAACTTGTAAAACGAACTCTGCATGCTTCTATTTTACTTTTAAGCTTATTCTTTGATTCTAAGCTTATTTTTGAATTGTAACGACATGGAGACGATTATATCTGTTAGGGTTGTCATAAAAGTAAACCAAATATCATTTCTAACCACACTCATTCTACAACATTCACACATTTGAATCAAACTTCTAAAGCGAACTGTGCATGCTTCCATTCTACTTTTAAGCTTATGCTTTGATTCTAAGCTTATTTCTGAATTCTAATGACATGGAGACGATTATATGTGTTAGGGTTGTCATAAAAGTAAACCAAATCTCACCTTTAACCACACTCATACCATAACACTCACACATTTGAATCAAACTTGTAAAACGAACTGTGCATGCTTGTATTCCACTTTTAAGGTTATGCTTTGATTCTAAGCTTATTTTTGAATTCTAATGACATGGAAACGATTATATGTGTTAGGGTTGTCATAACAGTACACCAAATGTCATTTCTAACCACACTCATTCCAAAACATTCACCCATTTGAATCAAACTTGTAAAACGAACTGTGCATGCTTGTATTCTACATTAAAGTTTATTCTTTGATTCAAACCTTATTTTTGAATTCTAATGACGTGGAGACAATTATATGGGTTAGGGTTGTCATAAAAGTAAACCAAATCTCACTTTTAACCACACTCATTCTACAACATTCACACATTTGAATCAAACTTCTAAAGCGAACTGTGCATGCTTCCATTCTACTTTTAAGCTTATTCTTTGATTCTAAGCTTATTTTTGAATTCTAATGACATAGAGACGATTATATGTGTTACAGTTGTCATAAAACTAAACAAAATGTCATTTCTAACCACACTCATTCCATAACATTCACACATTTGAATCAAACTTGAAAAACGAACTGTGCATGCTTGTATTCCACTTTTAAGGTTATGCTTTGATTCTAAGCTTATTTTTGAATTCTAATGACATGGAGACGATTATATGTGTTAGGGTTGTCATAAAAGTAAACCAAATGTCATTTCTAACCACACCCATTCCACAACATTCACCCATTTGAATCAAACTTGTAAAACGAACTTTGCATGCTTCTGTTCTACTTTTAAGCTTATTCTTTGATTCTAAGCTTATTTTTGAATTCTAACGACATGGAGACGATTATATCTGTTAGGGTTGTCATAAAAGTAAACCAAATGTCATTTCTAACCACACTCATTCCATAACATTCACACATTTGAATCAAACTTCTAAAGCGAACTGTGCATGCTTCCATTCTACTTTTAAGCTTATGCTTTGATTCTAAGCTTATTTTTGAATTCTAACGACATGGAGACGATTATATCTGTTAGGTTTGTCATAAAAGTAAACAAAATGTCATTTCTAACCACACTCATTCCACAACATTCACACATTTCAACCAAACTTGTAAAACGATCTATGCATGTTTCTATTCTACTTTTAGGCTTATGCTTTGATTCTACGCTTATTGTTGAATTTTAATGACATGGAGACGAGTACATGTGCTAGGGTTGTCATAAAAGTAAACAAAACCTCACTTGAAACCACAGTCATTCCACAACATTCACACATTTGTATCAAACTTGTAAAACGAACTGTGCATGCTTGTATTCTACATTAAAGTTTATTCTTTGATTCAAACCTTATTTTTGAATTCTAATGACGTGGAGACAATTATATGGGTTAGGGTTGTCATAAAAGTAAACCAAATCTCACTTTTAACCACACTCATTCTACAACATTCACACATTTGAATCAAACTTCTAAAGCGAACTGTGCATGCTTCCATTCTACTTTTAAGCTTATTCTTTGATTCTAAGCTTATTTTTGAATTCTAATGACATAGAGACGATTATATGTGTTACAGTTGTCATAAAAGTAAACAAAATGTCATTTCTAACCACACTCATTCCATAACATTCACACATTTGAATCAAACTTGAAAAACGAACTGTGCATGCTTGTATTCCACTTTTAAGGTTATGCTTTGATTCTAAGCTTATTTTTGAATTCTAATGACATGGAAACGATTATATGTGTTAGGGTTGTCATAAAAGTAAACCAAATGTCATTTCTAACCACACTCATTCCAAAACATTCACCCATTCGAATCAAACTTGTAAAACGAACTTTGCATGCTTCTGTTCTACTTTTAAGCTTATTCTTTGATTCTAAGCTTATTTTTGAATTCTAACGACATGGAGACGATTATATCTGTTAGGGTTGTCATAAAAGTAAACCAAATGTCATTTCTAACCACACTCATTCCATAACATTCACACATTTGAATCAAACTTCTAAAGCGAACTGTGCATGCTTCCATTCTACTTTTAAGCTTATGCTTTGATTCTAAGCTTATTTTTGAATTCTAACGACATGGAGACGATTATATCTGTTAGGTTTGTCATAAAAGTAAACAAAATGTCATTTCTAACCACACTCATTCCACAACATTCACACATTTCAACCAAACTTGTAAAACGATCTATGCATGTTTCTATTCTACTTTTAGGCTTATGCTTTGATTCTACGCTTATTGTTGAATTTTAATGACATGGAGACGAGTACATGTGCTAGGGTTGTCATAAAAGTAAACAAAATCTCACTTGAAACCACAGTCATTCCACAACATTCACACATTTGTATCAAACTTGTAAAATGAACTATGCATGCTTCTATTCTACTTTTAAGTTTATTCTTCGAATCTAACCTTATTTTTGAATCCTAATGACATGGAGACGATTATATGTGTTAGGGTTGTCATAAAAGTAAACCAAATCTCACTTTTAATCACACATTCCACAACATTCACACATTTGAATCAAACTTCTAAAGCGAACTGTGCATGCTTCCATTCTACTTTTAACCTTATTCTTGGATTCTAAGCTTATTTTTGAACTCTAATGACATGGAGACGATTATATGTGTTAGGGTTGTCATAAAAGTAAACAAAATGTTATTTCTAACCACACTCATTCCAAAACATTCACCCATTTGAATCAAACTTGAAAAACGAACTGTGCATGCTTGTATTCTACTTTTAAGCTTATTCTTTGATTCTAAGCTTATTTTTGAATTCTAACGACATGGAGACGATTATATCTGTTAGGGTTGTCATAAAAGTAAACAAAATGTCATTTCTAACCACACTCATTCCATAACATTCACACATTTGAATCAAACTTCTAAAGCGAACTGTGCATGCTTCCATTCTATTTTTAAGCTTATGCTTTGATTCTAAGCTTATTTCTGAATTCTAATGACATGGAGACGATTATATGTGTTATGGTTGTCATAAAAGTAAACCAAATCTCACCTTTAACCACACTCATACCATAACACTCACACATTTGAATCAAACTTGTAAAACGAACTGTGCATGCTTGTATTCTACTTTTAAGGTTATGCTTTGATTCTAAGCTTATTTTTGAATTCTAATGACATCGAGACGATTATATGTGTTAGGGTTGTCATAAAAGTAAACCAAATGTCATTTCTAACCACACCCATTCCACAACATTCACCCATTTGAATCAAACTTGTAAAACGAACTCTGCATGCTTCTATTTTACTTTTAAGCTTATTCTTTGATTCTAAGCTTATTTTTGAATTCTAACGACATGGAGACGATTATATCTGTTAGGGTTGTCATAAAAGTAAACCAAATATCATTTCTAACCACACTCATTCTACAACATTCACACATTTGAATCAAACTTCTAAAGCGAACTGTGCATGCTTCCATTCTACTTTTAACCTTATTCTTGGATTCTAAGCTTATTTTTGAACTCTAATGACATGGAGACGATTATATGTGTTAGGGTTGTCATAAAAGTAAACAAAATGTCATTTCTAACCACACTCATTCCATAACATTCACACATTTGAATCAAACTTGTAAAACGAACTATGCATGCTTGTATTCCACTTTTAAGGTTATGCTTTGATTCTAAGCTTATTTTTGAATTCTAATGACATGGAAACGATTATATGTGTTAGGGTTGTCATAACAGTACACCAAATGTCATTTCTAACCACACTCATTCCAAAACATTCACCCATTTGAATCAAACTTGTAAAACGAACTATGCATGCTTCTATTCTACTTTTAAGCTTATTCTTTGATTCTAAGCTTATTTTTGAATTCTAACGACATGGAGACGATTATATCTGTTAGGGTTGTCATAAAAGTAAACAAAATGTCATTTCTAACCACACTCATTCCATAACATTCACACATTTGAATCAAACTTCTAAAGCGAACTGTGCATGCTTCCATTCTATTTTTAAGCTTATGCTTTGATTCTAAGCTTATTTCTGAATTCTAATGACATGGAGACGATTATATGTGTTATGGTTGTCATAAAAGTAAACCAAATCTCACCTTTAACCACACTCATACCATAACACTCACACATTTGAATCAAACTTGTAAAACGAACTGTGCATGCTTGTATTCTACTTTTAAGGTTATGCTTTGATTCTAAGCTTATTTTTGAATTCTAATGACATCGAGACGATTATATGTGTTAGGGTTGTCATAAAAGTAAACCAAATGTCATTTCTAACCACACCCATTCCACAATATTCACCCATTTGAATCAAACTTGTAAAACGAACTCTGCATGCTTCTATTTTACTTTTAAGCTTATTCTTTGATTCTAAGCTTATTTTTGAATTCTAACGACATGGAGACGATTATATCTGTTAGGGTTGTCATAAAAGTAAACCAAATATCATTTCTAACCACACTCATTCTACAACATTCACACATTTGAATCAAACTTCTAAAGCGAACTGTGCATGCTTCCATTCTACTTTTAACCTTATTCTTGGATTCTAAGCTTATTTTTGAACTCTAATGACATGGAGACGATTATATGTGTTAGGGTTGTCATAAAAGTAAACAAAATGTCATTTCTAACCACACTCATTCCATAACATTCACACATTTGAATCAAACTTGTAAAACGAACTATGCATGCTTGTATTCCACTTTTAAGGTTATGCTTTGATTCTAAGCTTATTTTTGAATTCTAATGACATGGAAACGATTATATGTGTTAGGGTTGTCATAACAGTACACCAAATGTCATTTCTAACCACACTCATTCCAAAACATTCACCCATTTGAATCAAACTTGTAAAACGAACTATGCATGCTTCTATTCTACTTTTAAGCTTATTCTTTGATTCTAAGCTTATTTTTGAATTCTAACGACATGGAGACGATTATATCTGTTAGGGTTGTCATAAAAGTAAACCAAATGTCATTTCTAACCACACTCATTCCATAACATTCACACATTTGAATCAAACTTCTAAAGCGAACTGTGCATGCTTCCATTCTACTTTTAAGCTTATGCTTTGATTCTAAGCTTATTTTTGAATTCTAACGACATGGAGACGATTATATCTGTTAGGTTTGTCATAAAAGTAAACAAAATGTCATTTCTAACCACACTCATTCCACAACATTCACACATTTCAACCAAACTTGTAAAACGATCTATGCATGTTTCTATTCTACTTTTAGGCTTATGCTTTGATTCTACGCTTATTGTTGAATTTTAATGACATGGAGACGAGTACATGTGCTAGGGTTGTCATAAAAGTAAACAAAATCTCACTTGAAACCACAGTCATTCCACAACATTCACACATTTGTATCAAACTTGTAAAATGAACTATGCATGCTTCTATTCTACTTTTAAGCTTATTCTTTGAATCTAAACTTATTTTTGAATCCTAATGACATGGAGACGATTATATGTGTTAGGGTTGTCATAAAAGTAAACCAAATCTCACTTTTAATCACACATTCCACAACATTCACACATTTGAATCAAACTTCTAAAGCGAACTGTGCATGCTTCCATTCTACTTTTAACCTTATTCTTGGATTCTAAGCTTATTTTTGAACTCTAATGACATGGAGACGATTATATGTGTTAGGGTTGTCATAAAAGTAAACAAAATGTCATTTCTAACCACACTCATTCCATAACATTCACACATTTGAATCAAACTTGTAAAACGAACTGTGCATGCTTGTATTCCACTTTTAAGGTTATGCTTTGATTCTAAGCTTATTTTTGAATTCTAATGACATGGAAACGATTATATGTGTTAGGGTTGTCATAAAAGTAAACCAAATGTCATTTCTAACCACACTCATTCCAAAACATTCACCCATTTGAATCAAACTTGTAAAACGAACTATGCATGCTTCTCTTCTACTTTTAAGCTTATTCTTTGATTCTAAGCTTATTTTTGAATTCTAACGACATGGAGACGATTATATCTGTTAGGGTTGTCATAAAAGTAAACCAAATATCATTTCTAACCACACTCATTCTATAACAGTCACACATTTGAATCAAACTTGTAAAACGAACTGTGCATGCTTGTATTCTACTTTTAAGTTTATTCTTTCATTCTAAGCTTATTTTTGAATTCTAATGATATGGAGACGATTATATGTGTTAGGGTTGTCATAAAAGTAAACCAAATCTCACTTTTATCCACACTCATTCCACAACATTCACACATTTGAATCAAATTTCTAAATCGAACTGTGCATGCTTCCATTCTACTTTTAAGCTTATGCTTTGAGTCTAAGCTTATTTTTGAATTCTAATGACATGGAGACGATTATATGTGTTAGGGCTGTCATAAAAGTAAACCAAATCTCACTTTTAACCACACTCATTCCACAACATTCACACATTTGAATCAAACTTCTAAAGCGAACTGTGCATGCTTCCATTCTACTTTTAAGCTTATTCTTTGATTCTAAGCTTATTTTTGAATTCTAATGACATGGAGACGATCATATGTGTTAGGGTTGTCATAAAACTAAACCAAATCTCACTTTTAACCACACTCATTCCACAACATTCACACATTTGAATCAAACTTCTAAAGCGAACTGTGCATGCTTCCATTCTACTTTTAAGCTTATTCTTTGATTCTAAGCTTATTTTTGAATTCTAATGACATAGAGACGATTATATGTGTTACAGTTGTCATAAAAGTAAACAAAATGTCATTTCTAACCACACTCATTCCATAACATTCACACATTCGAATCAAACTTGTAAAACGAACTGTGCATGCTTGTATTCTACATTAAAGTTTATTCTTTGATTCTAACCTTATTTTTGAATTCTAATGACGTGGAGACAATTATATGTGTTAGGGTTGTCATAAAAGTAAACCAAATCTCACTTTTAACCACACTCATTCCACAACATTCACACATTTGAATCAAACTTGCAAAGCGAACTGTGCATGCTTCCATTCTACTTTTAAGCTTATGCTTTGATTCTAAGCTTATTTTTGAATTCTAATGACATGGAGACAATTATATGTGTTAGGGTTGTCATAAAAGTAAACCAAATGTCATTTCTAACCACACTCATTTCAAAAAATTCACCCATTTGAATCAAACTTGTAAAACGAACTGTGCATGCTTGTATTCTACATTAAAGTTTATTCTTTGATTCTAACCTTATTTTTGAATTCTAATGACGTGGAGACGATTATATGTGTTACAATTGTCATAAAAGTAAACAAAATGTCATTTCTAACCACACTCATTCCATAACATTCACACATTTGAATCAAACTTGAAAAACGAACTGTGCATGCTTATTTTCCACTTTTAAGGTTATGCTTTGATTCTAAGCTTATTTTTGAATTCTAATGACATGGAAACGATTATATGTGTTAGGGTTGTCATAAAAGTAAACCAATTGTCATTTCTAACCACACTCATTCCAAAACATTCACCCATTTGAATCAAACTTGTAAAACGAACTTTGCATGCTTCTGTTCTACTTTTAAGCTTATTATTTGATTCTAAGCTTATTTTTGAATTCTAACGACATGGAGACGATTATATCTGTTAGGGTTGTCATAAAAGTAAACCAAATGTCATTTCTAACCACACTCATTCCATAACATTCACACATTTGAATCAAACTTGTAAAACGAACTATGCATGCTTGTATTCCACTTTTAAGGTTATGCTTTGATTCTAAGCTTATTTTTGAATTCTAATGACATGGAAACGATTATATGTGTTAGGGTTGTCATAAAAGTACACCAAATGTCATTTCTAACCACACTCATTCCAAAACATTCACCCATTTGAATCAAACTTGTAAAACGAACTATGCATGCTTCTATTCTACTTTTAAGCTTATTCTTTGATTCTAAGCTTATTTTTGAATTCTAACGACATGGAGACGATTATATCTGTTAGGGTTGTCATAAAAGTAAACAAAATGTCATTTCTAACCACACTCATTCCATAACATTCACACATTTGAATCAAACTTCTAAAGCGAACTGTGCATGCTTCCATTCTATTTTTAAGCTTATGCTTTGATTCTAAGCTTATTTCTGAATTCTAATGACATGGAGACGATTATATGTGTTAGGGTTGTCATAAAAGTAAACCAAATCTCACCTTTAACCACACTCATACCATAACACTCACACATTTGAATCAAACTTGTAAAACGAACTGTGCATGCTTGTATTCTACTTTTAAGGTTATGCTTTGATTCTAAGCTTATTTTTGAATTCTAATGACATCGAGACGATTATATGTGTTAGGGTTGTCATAAAAGTAAACCAAATGTCATTTCTAACCACACCCATTCCACAACATTCACCCATTTGAATCAAACTTGTAAAACGAACTCTGCATGCTTCTATTTTACTTTTAAGCTTATTCTTTGATTCTAAGCTTATTTTTGAATTCTAACGACATGGAGACGATTATATCTGTTAGGGTTGTCATAAAAGTAAACCAAATATCATTTCTAACCACACTCATTCTACAACATTCACACATTTGAATCAAACTTCTAAAGCGAACTGTGCATGCTTCCATTCTACTTTTAACCTTATTCTTGGATTCTAAGCTTATTTTTGAACTCTAATGACATGGAGACGATTATATGTGTTAGGGTTGTCATAAAAGTAAACAAAATGTCATTTCTAACCACACTCATTCCATAACATTCACACATTTGAATCAAACTTGTAAAACGAACTATGCATGCTTGTATTCCACTTTTAAGGTTATGCTTTGATTCTAAGCTTATTTTTGAATTCTAATGACATGGAAACGATTATATGTGTTAGGGTTGTCATAAAAGTACACCAAATGTCATTTCTAACCACACTCATTCCAAAACATTCACCCATTTGAATCAAACTTGTAAAACGAACTATGCATGCTTCTATTCTACTTTTAAGCTTATTCTTTGATTCTAAGCTTATTTTTGAATTCTAACGACATGGAGACGATTATATCTGTTAGGGTTGTCATAAAAGTAAACAAAATGTCATTTCTAACCACACTCATTCCATAACATTCACACATTTGAATCAAACTTCTAAAGCGAACTGTGCATGCTTCCATTCTATTTTTAAGCTTATGCTTTGATTCTAAGCTTATTTCTGAATTCTAATGACATGGAGATGATTATATGTGTTAGGGTTGTCATAAAAGTAAACCAAATCTCACCTTTAACCACACTCATACCATAACACTCACACATTTGAATCAAACTTGTAAAACGAACTGTGCATGCTTGTATTCTACTTTTAAGGTTATGCTTTGATTCTAAGCTTATTTTTGAATTCTAATGACATCGAGACGATTATATGTGTTAGGGTTGTCATAAAAGTAAACCAAATGTCATTTCTAACCACACCCATTCCACAACATTCACCCATTTGAATCAAACTTGTAAAACGAACTCTGCATGCTTCTATTTTACTTTTAAGCTTATTCTTTGATTCTAAGCTTATTTTTGAATTCTAACGACATGGAGACGATTATATCTGTTAGGGTTGTCATAAAAGTAAACCAAATATCATTTCTAACCACACTCATTCTACAACATTCACACATTTGAATCAAACTTCTAAAGCGAACTGTGCATGCTTCCATTCTACTTTTAACCTTATTCTTGGATTCTAAGCTTATTTTTGAACTCTAATGACATGGAGACGATTATATGTGTTAGGGTTGTCATAAAAGTAAACAAAATGTCATTTCTAACCACACTCATTCCATAACATTCACACATTTGAATCAAACTTGTAAAACGAACTATGCATGCTTGTATTCCACTTTTAAGGTTATGCTTTGATTCTAAGCTTATTTTTGAATTCTAATGACATGGAAACGATTATATGTGTTAGGGTTGTCATAAAAGTACACCAAATGTCATTTCTAACCACACTCATTCCAAAACATTCACCCATTTGAATCAAACTTGTAAAACGAACTATGCATGCTTCTATTCTACTTTTAAGCTTATTCTTTGATTCTAAGCTTATTTTTGAATTCTAACGACATGGAGACGATTATATCTGTTAGGGTTGTCATAAAAGTAAACAAAATGTCATTTCTAACCACACTCATTCCATAACATTCACACATTTGAATCAAACTTCTAAAGCGAACTGTGCATGCTTCCATTCTATTTTTAAGCTTATGCTTTGATTCTAAGCTTATTTCTGAATTCTAATGACATGGAGATGATTACCAAATCTCACCTTTAACCACACTCATACCATAACACTCACACATTTGAATCAAACTTGTAAAACGAACTGTGCATGCTTGTATTCTACTTTTAAGGTTATGCTTTGATTCTAAGCTTATTTTTGAATTCTAATGACATCGAGACGATTATATGTGTTAGGGTTGTCATAAAAGTAAACCAAATGTCATTTCTAACCACACCCATTCCACAACATTCACCCATTTGAATCAAACTTGTAAAACGAACTCTGCATGCTTCTATTTTACTTTTAAGCTTATTCTTTGATTCTAAGCTTATTTTTGAATTCTAACGACATGGAGACGATTATATCTGTTAGGGTTGTCATAAAAGTAAACCAAATATCATTTCTAACCACACTCATTCTACAACATTCACACATTTGAATCAAACTTCTAAAGCGAACTGTGCATGCTTCCATTCTACTTTTAACCTTATTCTTGGATTCTAAGCTTATTTTTGAACTCTAATGACATGGAGACGATTATATGTGTTAGGGTTGTCATAAAAGTAAACAAAATGTCATTTCTAACCACACTCATTCCATAACATTCACACATTTGAATCAAACTTGTAAAACGAACTATGCATGCTTGTATTCCACTTTTAAGGTTATGCTTTGATTCTAAGCTTATTTTTGAATTCTAATGACATGGAAACGATTATATGTGTTAGGGTTGTCATAAAAGTACACCAAATGTCATTTCTAACCACACTCATTCCAAAACATTCACCCATTTGAATCAAACTTGTAAAACGAACTATGCATGCTTCTATTCTACTTTTAAGCTTATTCTTTGATTCTAAGCTTATTTTTGAATTCTAACGACATGGAGACGATTATATCTGTTAGGGTTGTCATAAAAGTAAACCAAATGTCATTTCTAACCACACCCATTCCACAACATTCACCCATTTGAATCAAACTTGTAAAACGAACTATGCATGCTTCTATTATACTTTTAAGCTTATTCTTTGATTCTAAGCTTATTTTTGAATTCTAACGACATGGAGACGATTATATCTGTTAGGGTTGTCATAAAAGTAAACCAAATATCATTTCTAACCACACTCATTCTATAACAGTCACCCATTTGAATCAAACTTGTAAAACGAACTGTGCATGCTTCTATTTTACTTTTAAGCTTATTCTTTGATTCTAAGGTTATTTTTGAATTCTAACGACATGGAGACGATTATATCTGTTAGGGTTGTCATAAAAGTAAACCAAATATCATTTCTAACCACACTCATTCTATAACAGTCACACATTTGAATTAAACTTGTAAAACGAACTGTGCATGCTTGTATTCTACTTTTGAGTTTATTCTTTGATTCTAAGCTTATTTTTGAATTCTAATGATATGGAGACGATTATATGTGTTAGGGTTGTCATAAAAGTAAACCAAATCTCACTTTTAACCACACTCATTCCACAACATTCACACATTTGAATCAAATTTCTAAATCGAACTGTGCATGCTTCCATTCTACTTTTAAGCTTATGCTTTGAGTCTAAGCTTATTTTTGAATTCTAATGACATGGAGACGATTATATGTGTTAGCGCTGTCATAAAAGTAAACCAAATCTCACTTTTAACCACACTCATTCCACAACATTCACACATTTGAATCAAACTTCTAAAGTGAACTGTGCATGCTTCCATTCTACTTTTAAGCTTATTCTTTGATTCTAAGCTTATTTTTGAATTCTAATGACATAGAGACAATTATATGTGTTACAGTTGTCATAAAAATAAACAAAATATCATTTCTAACCACACTCATTCCATAACATTCACACATTCGAATCAAACTTGTAAAACGAACTGTGCATACTTGTATTCTACATTAAAGTTTATTCTTTGATTCTAACCTTATTTTTGAATTCTAATGACGTGGAGACAATTATATGTGTTAGGGTTGTCATAAAAGTAAACCAAATCTCACTTTTAACCACACTCATTCCACAACATTCACACATTTGAATCAAACTTGCAAAGCGAACTGTGCATGCTTCCATTCTACTTTTAAGCTTATGCTTTGATTTTAAGCTTATTTTTGAATTCTAATGACATGGAGACAATTATATGTGTTAGGGTTGTCATAAAAGTAAACCAAATGTCATTTTTAAGCACACCCATTCCACAACATTCACCCATTTGAATCAAACTTGTAAAACGAACTGTGCATGCTTGTATTCTACATTAAAGTTTATTCTTTGATTCTAACCTTATTTTTGAATTCTAATGACGTGGAGATAATTATATGTGTTAGGGTTGTCATAAAAGTAAACCAAATCTCACTTTTCACCACACTCATTCCACAACATTCACACATTTGTATCAAACTTGTAAAATGAACTATGCATGCTTCTATTCTACTTTTAAGCTTATTCTTTGAATCTAAACTTATTTTTGAATCCTAATGACATGGAGACGATTATATGTGTTAGGGTTGTCATAAAAGTAAACCAAATCTCACCTTTAACCACACTCTTTCCATAACACTCACACATTTGAATCAAACTTGTAAAACGAACTGTGCATGCTTGTATTCTACTTTTAAGGTTATGCTTTGATTCTAAGCTTATTTTTGAATTCTAATGACATCGAGACGATTATATGTGTTAGGGTTGTCATAAAAGTAAACCAAATGTCATTTCTAACCACACCCATTCCACAACATTCACCCATTTGAATCAAACTTGTAAAACGAACTATGCATGCTTCTATTCTACTTTTAAGCTTATTCTTTGATTCTAAGCTTATTTTTGAATTCTAACGACATGGAGACGATTATATCTGTTAGGGTTGTCATAAAAGTAAACTAAATGTCATTTCTAACCACACTCATTCCATAACATTCACACATTTGAATCAAACTTCTAAAGCGAATTGTGCATGCTGCCATTCTACTTTTAAGCTTATGCTTTGATTCTAAGCTTATTTCTGAATTCTAATGACATGGAGACGATTATATGTGTTAGGGTTGTCATAAAAGTAAACCAAATCTCACCTTTAACCACACTCATTCCATAATACTCACACATTTGAATCAAACTTGTAAAACGAACTGTGCATGCTTGTATTCTAATTTTAAGGTTATGCTTTGATTCTAAGCTTATTTTTTAATTCTAATGACATCGAGACAATTATATGTGTTAGGGTTGTCATAAAAGTAAACAAAATGTCATTTCTAACCACACCCATTCCACAACATTCACCCATTTGAATCAAACTTGTAAAACGAACTATGCATGCTTCTATTTTACTTTTAAGCTTATTCTTTGATTCTAAGCTTATTTTTGAATTCTAACGACATGGAGACGATTATATCTGTTAGGGTTGTCATAAAAGTAAACCAAATATCATTTCTAACCACACTCATTCTATAACAGTCACACATTTGAATCAAACTTGTAAAACGAACTGTGCATGCTTGTATTCTACTTTTAAGTTTATTCTTTGATTCTAAGCTTATTTTTGAATTCTAATGATATGGAGACGATTATATGTGTTAGGGTTGTCATAAAAGTCAACCAAATCTCACTTTTCACCACACTCATTCCACAACATTCACACATTTGAATCAAACTTCTAAAGTGAACTGTGCATGCTTCCATTCTACTTTTAAGCTTATTCTTTGATTCTAAGCTTATTTTTGAATTCTAATGACATAGAGAGGATTATATGTGTTACAGTTGTCATAAAAGTAAACAAAATGTCATTTTTAACCACACTCATTCCATAACATTCACACATTCGAATCAAACTTGTAAAACGAACTGTGCATGCTTGTATTCTACATTAAAGTTTATTCTTTGATTCTAACCTTATTTTTGAATTCTAATGACGTGGAGACAATTATATGTGTTAGGGTTGTCATAAAAGTAAACCAAATCTCACCTTTAACCACACTCATTCCATAACACTCACACATTTGAATCAAACTTGTAAAACGAACTGTGCATGCTTGTATTCTAATTTTTAGGTTATGCTTTGATTCTAAGCTTATTTTTTAATTCTAATGACATCGAGACGATTATATGTGTTAGGGTTGTCATAAAAGTAAACAAAATGTCATTTCTAACCACACTCATTCCATAACATTCACACATTCGAATCAAACTTGTAAAACGAACTGTGCATACTTGTATTCTACATTAAAGTTTATTCTTTGATTCTAACCTTATTTTTGAATTCTAATGACGTGGAGACCATTATATGTGTTAGGGTTGTCATAAAAGTAAACCAAATCTCACTTTTAACCACACTCATTCCACAACATTCACACATTTGAATCAAACTTGCAAAGCGAACTGTGCATGCTTCCATTCTACTTTTAAGCTTATGCTTTGATTCTAAGCTTATTTTTGAATTCTAATGACATGGAGATGATTATATGTGTTAGGGTTGTCATAAAATTCAACCAAATGTCATTTCTAACTACACCCATTCCACAGCATTCACCCATTTGAATCAAACTTGTAAAACGAACTGTGCATGCTTGTATTCTACATTAAAGTTTATTCTTTGATTCTAACCTTATTTTTGAATTCTAATGACGTGGAGACAATTATATGTGTTAGGGTTGTCATAAAAGTAAACCAAATCTCACTTTTAACCACACTCATTCCACAACATTCACACATTTGAATCAAACTTCTAAAGCGAACTGTGCATGCTTCCATTCTACTTTTAAGCTTATTCTTTGATTCTAAGCTTATTTTTGAATTCTAATGACATAGAGACGATTATATGTGTTACAGTTGTCATAAAAGTAAACAAAATGTCATTTCTAACCACCCTCATTCCATAACATTCACACATTTGAATCAAACTTGAAAAACGAACTGTGCATGCTTGTATTCCACTTTTAAGGTTATGCTTTGATTCTAAGCTTATTTTTGAATTCTAATGACATGGAAACGATTATATGTGTTAGGGTTGTCATAAAAGTAAACCAAATGTCATTTCTAACCACACTCATTCCAAAACATTCACCCATTTGAATCAAACTTGTAAAACGAACTATGCATGCTTCTATTCTACTTTTAAGCTTATTCTTTGATTCTAAGCTTATTTTTGAATTCTAACGACATGGAGACGATTATATCTGTTAGGGTTGTCATAAAAGTAAACCAAATGTCATTTCTAACCACACTCATTCCATAACATTCACACATTTGAATCAAACTTTTAAAGCGAACTGTGTATGCTTCCATTCTACTTTTAAGCTTATGCTTTGATTCTATGCTTATTTTTGAATTCTAACGACATGGAGACGATTATATCTGTTAGGGTTGTCATAAAAGTAAACAAAATGTCATTTCTAACCACACTAATTCCACAACATTCACACATTTCAACCAAACTTGTAAAACGATCTATGCATGTTTCTATTCTACTTTTAGGCTTATGCTTTGATTCTACTCTTATTGTTGAATTTTAATGACATGGAGACGAGTACATGTGCTAGGGTTGTCATAAAAGTAAACAAAATCTCACTTTTAACCACACTCATTCCACAACATTCACACATTTGTATCAAACTTGTAAAATGAACTATGCATGCTTCTATTCTACTTTTAAGCTTATTCTTTGAATCTAAACTTATTTTTGAATCCTAATGACATGGAGACGATTATATGTGTTAGGGTTGTCATAAAAGTAAACCAAATCTCACCTTTAACCACACTCATTCCAGCACACTCACACATTTGAATCAAACTTGTAAAACGAACTGTGCATGCTTGTATTCTACTTTTACGGTTATGCTTTGATTCTAAGCTTATTTTTGAACTCTAATGACATCGAGACGATTATATGTGTTAGGGTTGTCATAAAAGTAAACCAAATGTCATTTCTAACCACACCCATTCCACAACATTCACCCATTTGAATCAAACATGTAAAACGAACTATGCATGCTTCTATTTTACTTTTAAGCTTATTCTTTGATTCTAAGCTTATTTTTGAATTCTAACGACATGGAGACGATTATATCTGTTAGGGTTGCCATAAAAGTAAACCAAATATCATTTCTAACCACACTCATTCTATAACAGTCACGCATTTGAATCAAACTTGTAAAACGAACTGTGCATGCTTGTATTCTACTTTTAAGTTTATTCTTTGATTCTAAGCTTATTTTTGAATTCTAATGATATGGAGACGATTATATGTGTTAGGGTTGTCATAAAAGTAAACCAAATCTCACTTTTAACCACACTCATTCCACAACATTTACACATTTTAATCAAATTTCTAAATCGAACTGTGCATGCTTCCATTCTACTTTTAAGCTTATGCTTTGAGTCTAAGCTTATTTTTGAATTCTAATGACATGGAGACGATTATATGTGTTAGCGCTGTCAAAAAAGTAAACCAAATCTCACTTTTAACCACACTCATTCCACAACATTCACACATTTGAATCAAACCTGTAAAGCGAACAGTGCATGCTTCTATTCTACTTTTAAGCATATGCTTTGATTCTAAACTTATTTTTGAATTCTAACGACATGGAGACGATTACATCTGTTAGGGTTGTCATAGAAGTAAACCAAATATCATTTTTAACCACACTCATTCCATAACATTCACACATTTGAATCAATCTTGTAAAACGAACTGTGTATGCTTATATTCTACTTTTAAGCTTATTCTTTAATTCTAAGCTTATTTTTGAATTCTAATGACATGGAGACGATAATATGTGTTAGGGTTGTCATAAAAGTAAACCAAATCTCACTTTTAACCACACTCATTCCACAACATTAACACATTTGAATCAAACTTGTAAAACGAACTATGCATGCTTCTATTCTACTTTTAAGCTTATTCTTTGATTCTAAGCTTATTTTTGAATTCTAATGACATGGAGAGGATTATATGTGTTAGGGTTGTGATAAAAGTAAACCAAATCTCAATTCTAACCACACTTATTCCATAACATTCACACATTCAAATCAAACTTGTAAAACGAACTGTGCATGCTTGTATTCTACATTTAAGTTTATTCTTTGATTCTAAGCTTATTTTTGAATTCTAATAACATGGAGACGATTATATCTGTTAGGGTTGTCATAAAAGTAAACCAAACCTCACTTTTAACCACACTCATTCCACAACATTCACACATTTGAATCAAACTTCTAAAGCGAATTGTGCATGCTTCCATTCTACTTTTAAGCTTATTCTTTGATTCTAAGCTTATTTTTGAATTCTAATGACATAGAGACGATTATATGTGTTACAGTTGCCATAAAAGTAAACAAAATGTCATTTCTAACCACACTCATTCCATAACATTCACACATTTGAATCAAACTTCTAAAGCGAACTGTGCATGCTTCCATTCTACTTTTAAGCTTATGCTTTGATTCTAATCTTATTTCTGAATTCTAATGACATGGAGACGATTATATGTGTTAGGGTGTTCATAAAAGTAAACCAAATCACACTTTTAACCACACTCATTCCACAACATTCACACATTTGAATCAAACTTGTAAAGCGAACTGTGCATGCTTCCATTCTACTTTTAAGCTTATGCTTTGATTTTAAGCTTATTTTTGAATTCTAATGACATGGAGACCATTATATGTGTTAGGGTTTTCATAAAAGTAAACAAAATGTCATTTCTAACCATACTCATTTCAAAATATTCACCCATTTGAATCAAACTTGTAAACTGAACTATGCATGCTTCTATTCTACTTTTAAGCTTATTCTTTGATTCTAAGCTTATTTTTGAATTCTAACGACATGGAGATGATTATATCTGTTAGGGTTGTCATAAAAGTAAACTAAATGTCATTTCTAACCACACTCATTCCATAACATTCACACATTTGAATCAAACTTGTAAAACGAACTGTGCATGCTTGTATTCTACATTTAAGTTTATTCTTTGATTCTAACCTTTTTTTGAATTCTAATGACATGGAGACGATTATATGTGTTATGGTTGTCATAAAAGTAAACCAAACCTCACTTTTAACCACACTCATTGCACAACATTTACACATTTGAATCAAACTTCTAAAGCGAACTGTGCATGCTTCCATTCTACTTTTAAGCTTATTCTTTTATTCTAAGTTTATTTTTGAATTCTAATGACATGGAGACGATTATATGTGTTAGGGTTGTCATAAAAGTAAACGAAATCTCACTTTTAACCACACTCATTCCACAACATTCACACATTTGAATCAAACGTCTAAAACGAACTGTGCATGCTTCCATTCTACTTTTAAGCTTATTCTTTGATTCTAAGCTTATTTTTGAATTCTAATGACATAGAGACGATTATATGTGTTACAGTTGTCATAAAAGTAAACAAAATGTCAATTCTAACCACACTCATTCCATAACATTCACACATTCAAATCAAACTTGTAAAACGAACTGTGCATGCTTGTATTCTACATTTAAGTTTATTCTTTGATTCTAACCTTTTTTTGAATTCTAATGACATGGAGACGATTATATGTGTTATGGTTGTCATAAAAGTAAACCAAACCTCACTTTTAACCACACTCATTGCACAACATTTACACATTTGAATCAAACTTCTAAAGCGAACTGTGCATGCTTCCATTCTACTTTTAAGCTTATTCTTTGATTCTAAACTTATTTTTGAATTCTAATGAAATGGAGACGATTATATGTGTTACAGTTGTCATAAAAGTAAACAAAATGTCATTTCTAACCACACTCATTTCAAAAAATTCACCCATTTGAATCAAACTTGTAAAACGAACTATGCATGCTTCTATTCTACTTTTAAGCTTATTCTTTGATTCTAAGCTTATTTTTGAATTCTAACGACATGGAGACGATTATATCTGTTAGGGTTGTCATAAAAGTAAACAAAATGTCATTTCTAACCACACTCATTCCATAACATTCACACATTTGAATCAATATTCTAAAGTGAACTGTGCATGCTTCCATTCTACTTTTAAGCTTATGCTTTGATTCTAAGCTTATTTCTGAATTCTAATGACATGGAGACGATTATATGTGTTAGGGTGTTCATAAAAGTAAACCAAATCTCACTTTTAACCACACTCATTCCATAACATTCACACATTTGAATCAAATTTGTAAAACGAACTGTGCATGCTTGTATTCTACTTTTAGGCTTATGCTTTGATTCTAAACTTATTTTTGAATTCTAATGATATGGAGACGATTATATGTGTTAGGGTTGTGATAAAAGTAAACCAAATGTCATTTCTAACCACACTCATTCCACAACATTCACCCATTTGAATCAAACTTGTAAAACGAACTAGGCATGCTTCTATTCTACTTTTAAGCTTATTCTTTGATTCTAAGCTTATTTTTGAATTCTAATGACATGGAGAGGATTATATGTGTTAGGGTTGTCATAAAAGTAAACCAAATCTCACTTTTAACCACACTCATTCCAAAACATTCACCCATTTGAATCAAACTTGTAAAACGAACTATGTACGCTTCTATTCTACTTTTAAGGTTATTCTTTGATTCTAAACTTATTTTTGAATTCGAACGACATGGAGACGATTATATCTGTTAGGGTTGCATAAAAGTAAACCAAATGTCATTTCTAACCACACTCATTCCATAAAATTCACACATTTGAATCAAACTTGTAAAACGAACTGTGCATGCTTATATTCTACTTTTAAGTTTATTCTTTGATTCTAAGCTTATTTCTGAATTCTAATGACATGGAGACGATTATATGTGTTAGGGTTGTCATAAAAGTAAACCAAATCTCACTTTTAACCACACTCATTCCACAACATTCACACATTTGAATCAAACTTGTAAAGCGAACTATGCATGCTTCCATTCTACTTTTAAGCTTATGCTTTGATTCTAAACTTATTTTTGAATTCCAATGACATGAAGACGATTATATGTGTTAGGGTTGTCATAAAAGTAAACCAAATGTTATTTCTAACCACACTCATTCCAAAACATTCACCCATTTCAATCAAACTTGCAAAACGAACTATGTATGCTTCTGTTCTACTTTTAAACTTATTCTTTGATTCTAAGCTTATTTTTGATATCTAATGATATGGAGAAGATAATATGTGTAAGGGTTGTCATAAAAGTAAACCAAATGTCATTTCTAACCACACCCATTCCACAACATTCACCCATTTGAATCAAACTTGTAAAACGAACTAAGCATGCTTCTATTCTACTTTTAGGCTTATTATTTGATTCTAAGCTTATTTTTGAATTCTAATGACATGGAGACGATTATATGTGTTAGAGTTGTCAGAAAAGTAAACAAAATGTCAATTCTAACCACACTCATTCCACAACATTCACACATTCGAATCAAACTTGTAAAGCGAACTGTGCATGCTTCCATTCTACTTTTAAGCTTATGCTTTGATTCTAAGCTTATTTTTGAATTCCAATGACATGAAGACGATTATATGTGTTAGGGTTGTCATAAAAGTAAACCAAATGTTATTTCTAACCACACTCATTCCAAAACATTCACCCATTTGAATCAAACTTGTAAAACGAACTATGTATGCTTCTGTTCTACTTTTAAACTTATTCTTTGATTCTAAGCTTATTTTTGATATCTAATGATATGGAGAAGATAATATGTGTAAGGGTTGTCATAAAAGTAAACCAAATGTCATTTCTAACCACACCCATTCCACAACATTCACCCATTTGAATCAAACTTGTAAAACGAACTAAGCATGCTTCTATTCTACTTTTAGGCTTATTATTTGATTCTAAGCTTATTTTTGAATTCTAATGACATGGAGACGATTATATGTGTTAGGGTTGTCATAAAAGTAAACCAAATCTCACTTTTAACCACACTCATTCCACAACATTCATACATTTCAATCAAACTTCTAAAGCGAACTGTGCATGCTTCCATTCTACTTTTAAGCTTATTCTTTGATTCTAAACTTATTTTTGAATTCTAATGACATAGAGACGATTATATGTGTTACAGTTGTCATAAAAGTAAACAAAATGTCATTTATAACCACACTTATTCCACAACATTCACACATTTGAACCAAACTTGTAAAACGAACTATGCATGTTTCTATTTTACTATTAAGCTTATATTTGAATTCTAATGACATGGAGACCATTATATGTGTTAGGGTTTTCATAAAAGTAAACCAAATGTCATTTCAAACCACCCTCATTTCAAAACATTCACCCATTTGAATCAAACTTGTAAACTGAACTATGCATGCTTCTATTCTACTTTTAAGCTTATTCTTTGATTCTAAGCTTATTTTTGAATTCTAACGACATGGAGACGATTATATCTGTTAGGGTTGTCATAAAAGTAAACTAAATGTCATTTCTAACCACACTCATTCCATAACATTCACACATTTGAATCAAACTTGTAAAACGAACTATGCATGTTTCTATTTTACTTTTAAGCTTATGCTTTGATTCTAAGCTTATTTTTGAATTCTAATGAACTGGAGACGATTATATGTGTTAGGGTTGTCATAAAAGTAAACTAAATGTCATTTCTAACCACACTCATTCCATAACATTCACACATTTGAATCAAACTTGTAAAACGAACTGTGCATGCTTATATTCTACTTTTAAGCTTATTCTTTGATTCTAAGTTTATTTTTGAATTCTAATGACATGGAGACGATTATATGTGTTAGGGTTGTCATAAAAGTAAACCAAATCTCACTTTTAACCACACTCATTCCACAACATTCACACATTTGAATCAAACGTCTAAAGCGAACTGTGCATGCTTCCATTCTACTTTTAAGCTTATTCTTTGATTCTAAGCTTATTTTTGAATTCTAATGACATAGAGACGATTATATGTGTTACAGTTGTCATAAAAGTAAACAAAATGTCAATTCTAACCACACTCATTCCATAACATTCACACATTTGAATCAAACTTCTAAAGCGAACTGTGCATGCTTCCATTCTACTTTTAATATCATTTTTTGATTCTAAGCTTATTTTTGAATTCTAATGACATGGAGACGATTATATCTGTTAGGGTTGTCATAAAAGTAAACCAAATGTCATTTCTAACCACACCCATTCCACAACATTCACCCATTTGAATCAAACTTGTAAAACGAACTAACCATGCTTCTATTCTACTTTTAGGCTTATTATTTGATTCTAAGCTTATTTTTGAATTCTAATGACATGGAGACGATTATATGTGTTAGAGTTGTCAGAAAAGTAAACAAAATGTCAATTCTAACCACACTCATTCCACAACATTCACACATTCGAATCAAACTTGTAAAGCGAACTGTGCATGCTTCCATTCTACTTTTAAGCTTATGCTTTGATTCTAAGCTTATTTTTGAATTCCAATGACATGAAGACGATTATATGTGTTAGGGTTGTCATAAAAGTAAACCAAATGTTATTTCTAACCACACTCATTCCAAAACATTCACCCATTTGAATCAAACTTGTAAAACGAACTATGTATGCTTATGTTCTACTTTTAAACTTATTGTTTGATTCTAAGCTTATTTTTGATATCTAATGATATGGAGAAGATAATATGTGTAAGGGTTGTCATAAAAGTAAACCAAATGTCATTTCTAACCACACCCATTCCACAACATTCACCCATTTGAATCAAACTTGTAAAACGAACTAAGCATGCTTATATTCTACTTTTAATATCATTTTTTGATTCTAAGCTTATTTTTGAATTCTAATGACATGGAGACGATTATATCTGTTAGGGTTGTCATAAAAGTAAACCAAATATCATTTTTAACCACACTCATTTCATAACATTCACACAGTTGAATCAAACTTGTAAAACGATCTATGCATGCTTCTATTCTACTTTTAAACTTATTCTTTGTATCTAAGCTCCTTTTTAAATTCTGATGACATTGAAAAGATTATATGTGTAAGGGTTGTCATAAAAGTAAACCAAATGTCATTTCTATCCACACTTATTCCAAAAACTTCACCCATTTGAATCAAACTTGTAAAACGAACTATGCATGCTTCTATTCTACTTTTAAGCTTATTCTTTGATTCTAAGCTTATTTTTGAATTCTAACGACATGGAGACGATTATATCTACTAGGGTTGTCATAAAAGTAAAACAAATGTTATTTCTAACCACACTCATTTCATAATATTCACACATTAAAATCAAACTTGTAAAACGAACTGTGCATGCTTATATTCTATTTTTAAGTTTATTCTTTGATTCTAAGCTTAACTCTGAATTCTAATGACATGGAGACGATTATATGTGTTAGGGTTGTGATAAAAGTAAACCAAATCTCACTTTTAACCACACTCATTCCACAACATTCACACATTTGAATCAAACTTCTAAAGCGAACTGTGCATGCTTCCATTCTACTTTTAAGCTTATTTTTTGATTCTAAGCTTATTTTTGAATTCTAATGACATGGAGACGATTATATGTGTTAGAGTTGTCATAAAACTAAACGAAATGTCAATTCTAACCACACTTATTCCATAACATTCACACATTCAAATCAAACTTGTAAAACGAACTGTGCATGCTTGTATTCTACATTTAAGTTTATTCTTTGATTCTAAGCTTATTTTTGAATTCTAATGACATGGAGACGATTATATCTGTTAGGGTTGTCATAAAAGTAAACCAAACCTCACTTTTAACCACACTCATTCCACAACATTCACACATTTTAATCAAACTTCTAAAGCGAACTGTGCATGCTTCCATTCTACTTTTAAGCTTATTCTTTGATTCTAAGCTTATTTCTGAATTCTAATGACATGGAGACGATTATATGTGTTAGGGTGTTCATAAAAGTAAACCAAATCACACTTTTAACCACACTCATTCCACAACATTCACACATTTGAATCAAACTTGTAAAGCGAACTGTGCATGCTTCCATTCTACTTTTAAGCTTATGCTTTGATTTTAAGCTTATTTTTGAATTCTAATGACATGGAGACCATTATATGTGTTAGGGTTTTCATAAAAGTAAACCAAATGTCATTTCTAACCACACTCATTTCAAAACATTCACCCATTTGAATCAAACTTGTAAACTGAACTATGCATGCTTCTATTCTACTTTTAAGCTTATTCTTTGATTCTAAGCTTATTTTTGAATTCTAACGACATGGAGACGATTATATCTGTTAGGGTTGTCATAAAAGTAAACTAAATGTCATTTCTAACCACACTCGTTCCATAATATTCACACATTTGAATCAAACTTGTAAAACGAACTATGCATGTTTCTATTTTACTTTTAAGCTTATGCTTTGATTCTAAGCTTATTTTTGAATTCTAATGAAATGGAGACGATTATATGTGTTAGGGTTGTCATAAAAGTAAACTAAATGTCATTTCTAACCACACTCATTCCATAACATTCACACATTTGAATCAAACTTGTAAAACGAACTGTGCATGCTTATATTATACTTTTAAGCTTATTCTTTGATTCTAAGTTTATTTTTGAATTCTAATGACATGGAGACGATTATATGTGTTAGGGTTGTCATAAAAGTAAACCAAATCTCACTTTTAACCACACTCATTCCACAACATTCACACATTTGAATCAAACGTCTAAAGCGAACTGTGCATGCTTCCATTCTACTTTTAAGCTTATTCTTTGATTCTAAGCTTATTTTTGAATTCTAATGACATAGAGACGATTATATGTGTTACAGTTGTCATAAAAGTAAACAAAATGTCAATTCTAACCACACTCATTCCATAACATTCACACATTTGAATCAAACTTCTAAAGCGAACTGTGCATGCTTCCATTCTACTTTTAATATCATTTTTTGATTCTAAGCTTATTTTTGAATTCTAATGACATGGAGACCATTATATGTGTTAGGGTTTTCATAAAAGTAAACCAAATGTCATTTCTAACCACACTCATTTCAAAACATTCACCCATTTGAATCAAACTTGTAAACTGAACTATGCATGCTTCTATTCTACTTTTAAGCTTATACTCTGATTCTAAGCTTATTTTTGAATTCTAACGACATGGAGACGATTATATCTGTTAGGGTTGTCATAAAAGTAAACTAAATGTTATTTCTAACCACACTCATTCCATAACATTCACACATTTGAATCAAACTTGTAAAACGAACTATGCATGTTTCTATTTTACTTTTAAGCTTATGCTTTGATTCTAAGCTTATTTTTGAATTCTAATGAAATGGAGACGATTATATGTGTTAGGGTTGTCATAAAAGTAAACAAAATGTCAATTCTAACCACACTCATTCCATAACATTCACACATTCAAATCAAACTTGTAAAACAAACTGTGCATGCTTGTATTCTACATTTAAGTTTATTCTTTGATTCTAACCTTATTTTTGAATTCTAATGACATGGAGACGATTATATGTGTTATGGTTGTCATAAAAGTAAACCAAACCTCACTTTTAACCACACTCATTCCACAACATTCACACATTTTAATCAAACGTCTAAAGCGAACTGTGCATGCTTCCATTCTACTTTTAAGCTTATTCTTTGATTCTAAGCTTATTTTTGAATTCTAATGACATAGAGACGATTATATGTGTTACAGTTGTCATAAAAGTAAACAAAATGTCAATTCTAACCACACTCATTCCATAACATTCACACATTTGAATCAAACTTCTAAAGCGAACTGTGCATGCTTCCATTCTACTTTTAAGCTTATTCTTTCATTCTAAACTTATTTTTGAATTCTAACGACATGGAGACGATTATATCTATTAGGGTTGTCATAAAAGTAAAACAAATGTTATTTTTGAATTCCATAATATTCACACATTTTAATCAAACTTGTAAAACGAACTGTGCATGCTTATATTCTATTTTTAAGTTTATTATTTGATTCTAAACTTAACTCTGAATTCTAATGACATGGAGACGATTATATGTGTTAGGGTTGTGATAAAAGTAAACCAAATCTCACTTTTAACCACACTCATTCCACAATATTCACACATTTGAATCAAACTTCTAAAGCGAACTGTGCATGCTTCCATTCTACTTTTAAGCTTATTTTTTGATTCTAAGCTTATTTTTGAATTCTAATGACATGGAGACGATTATATGTGTTAGAGTTGTCATAAAAGTAAACGAAATGTCAATTCTAACAACACTTATTCCATAACATTCACACATTCAAATCAAACTTGTAAAACGAACTGTGCATGCTTCCATTCTACTTTTAAGCTTATGCTTTGATTTTAAGCTTATTTTTGAATTCTAATGACATGGAGACCATTATATGTGTTAGGGTTTTCATAAAAGTAAACCAAATGTCATTTCTAACCACACTCATTTCAAAACATTCACCTATTTGAATCAAACTTGTAAACTGAACTATGCATGCTTCTATTCTACTTTTAAGCTTATTCTTTGATTCTAAGCTTATTTTTGAATTCTAACGACATGGAGACGATTATATGTGTTAGGGTTGTGATAAAAGTAAACCAAATCTCACTTTTAACCACACTCATTCCACAACATTCACACATTTGAATCAAACTTCCAAAGCGAACTGTGCATGCTTCCATTCTACTTTTAAGCTTATTCTTTGATTCTAAGCTTATTTAAGAATTCTAATGACATGGACACGATTACATGTGTTAGGGTTGTCATAAAAGTAAACAAAATGTCATTTATAACCACACTTATTCCACAACATTCACACATTTGAACCAAACTTGTAAAACGAACTATGCATGTTTCTATTTTACTATTAAGCTTATGCTTTGATTCTAAGTTTATTTTTGAATTCTAATGAAATGGAGACGATTATATGTGTTAGGAATGTCATAAAATTAAACCAAATGTCATTTCTAACCACACTCAGTCCACAACATTCACAAATTTGAATCAAACTTGTAAACCGAACTATGCATGCTTCTATTCTACTTTTAAGCTTATTCTTTGATTCTAAGCTTATTTTTGAATTCTAATGAAATGGAGACGATTATATGTGTTAGGGTTGCCATAAAATTAAACCAAATGTCATTTATAACCACCCTCATTCCACAACATTCACACATTTGAACCACACTTGTAAAACGAACTATGCATGTTTCCATTCTACTTTTAGGCTGATGCTTTGATTCTAAGTTTATTTTTGAATTCTAATGAAATGGAGACGATTATATTAGTTAGGGTTGTCATAAAATCAAACCAGATGTCATTTCTAACCACACTCATTCCATAATATTCACACATTGGAATCAAACTTGTAAAACGAACTGTGCATGCTTATATTCTACTTTTAAGTTTATTCTTTGATTCTAAGCTTATTTTTAAATTCTAATGACATGGAGGTTATTATATGTGTTAGGTTGTCATAAAAGTAAACCAAATCTCACTTTTAACCACACTCAATTCACAACATTCACACATTTGAACCAAACTTGTAAAACGAACTATGCATGTTTCTATTCTACTTTTAGGCTTATGCTTTGATTCTAAGTTTCTTTTTGAATTCTAATGACATGGAGACGATTATATGTGTTATGGTTGTCATAAAAGTAAACCAAATGTCATTTCTAACCACACTCATTCCACAACATTCACACATTTGCAGAAAACGTGTAAAACGAACTGTGAACGCTTGTATTCTAAATTTAAGCTTATTCTTTGATTCTAAGCTTATTTTTGAATTCGAACGACATGGAGACAATTATATGTGTTCGGGTTGTTATAAAAGTAAACCAAATGTTATTTCTAACCACACTCATTCCACAACATTCACACATTTGAATCAAACTTGTAAAACGAACTGTGCATGCTTGTATTCTACTTTTAAGCTTCTTTTTGCATTCTAATGATATGGAGACGATTATATGCGTTAGGGTTGCTGTAAAAGTAAACTAAATGTCATTTCTAACCACACTCATTCCACAACATTCACACATTTGAATCAAACTTGTAAAACGAACTGTGCAGGCTTGTATTCTACTTTTAAGCTTATTCATTGATTCGAAGCTTATTTTTGAATTCTAATGACATGGAGACGATTATATGTGTTAGGGTTGTCATAAAATTAAACCAAATGTCATTCTTAACCACACTCATTCCACAACATTCACACATTTGAATCAAACTCCTAAAACGAACTGTGCATGCTAGTATTCTACTTTTAAGCTTATTTATTGATTCAAAGCTTATTTTGAATTCTAATGACATGGAGACGATTATATGCGTTAGGGTTGTTGTAAAAGTAAGCCAAATGTCATTTCTTACCACACTCATTCCACAACATTCACACATTTGAATGAAACTTGTAAAACGAACAGTGCAGGCTTGTATTCTACTTTTAAGCTTATTCTCCGATTCTAAGCTTATTTTTGAATTCTAATGACATGGAGACGATTATATGTGTTAGGGTTGTCATAAAAGTAAACCAAATGTCATTTCTAACCACACTCGGTCCACAACATTCACACATTTAAATAAAACTTCTAAAACGAACTGTGCATGCTTTTATTCTACTTTTGAGCTTATTCTTTGATTTAGGCTTATTTTTAAATTCTAAAGACATGGTGACGATTATATGTATTAGGGTTGTCATAAAAGTAAACCAAATCTCACTTTCAACCACACTCATTTCACAACATTCACACATTTGAATCAAACTCGTAAAACGAACTGTGCATGCTAGTATTCTACTTTTAAGCTAATTCTTTGATTCAAAGGTTATTTTTGAATTCAAATGCCATGGATATGATTATATGTGTTAGGGTTGTCATAAAAGTAAACCAAATGTCATTTCTAACCACACTCATTCCTCAACATTCCCACATTTGAATCAAACATGTAAAACGAACTGTGCAGGCTTGCATTCTACTTTTAAGCTTATTCTTTGATTCTAAGCTTATTTTTGAATTCTAATGCCATGCAGACGATTATATGTGTTAGGGTTATCATAAAAGTAAATCAAATGTCATTTATAACCACACTATTTCCTCAACATTCCCACATTTGAATCAACTTGTAAAACGAACTGTGCAGGCTTCTATTCTACTTTTAAGCTTATTCTTTGATTGTAAGCTTATTTTTGAATTCTAATGACATGGAGACGATTATATGTGTTAGGGTTGTCATAAAAGTAAACCAAATGTCATTTCTTACCACACTTATTCCAGAATATTCACACATTTGAATCAAACTTGTAAAACGAACTGTGCAGGCTTCCATTCTACATTTAAGCTTATTCTTTGATGCTAAGCTTATTTTTGAATTCTAATGCCATGGAGACGACTATATGTGTTAGGGTTGTCATAAAAGTATACCAAATGTCATTTCTAACCATACTCATTCCACAACATTTCCACATTTGAATCAAACTTGTAAAACGAACTGTGGAGGTTTGTATTCTACTTTTAAGCTTATTCTTTGATTCGAAGCTTATTTTTGAATTCTAATGACATGGAGACGATTATATGTGTTAGGGTTGTCATAAAAGTAAACCAAATGTCATTTCTAACCACACTCACTCCACAACATTCACACATTTGAATCAAACTTGTAAAACGAACTATGCATGCTTCTATTCTACTTTTAAGCTTATTCTTTAATTCTAAGCTTATTTTTGAATTCTAATTAAATGGAGACGATTATATGTGTTAAGGTTGCCATAAAATTAAACCAAATGTCATTTATAACCACTGTCATTCCACAACATTCACACATTTGAACCAAACTTGTAAAACGAACTATGCATGTTTCCATTCTACTTTAGGCTGATGCTTTGATTCTAAGTTTATTTTTGAATTCTAATGAAATGGAGACGATTATATTAGTTAGGGTTGTCATAAAATTAAACTAGATGTCATTTCTAACCACACTCATTCCATAACATTCACACATTTGAATCAAACTTATGAAACGAACTGTGCATGCTTGTATTCTACTTTTAAGCTTATTCTTTGATTCTAAGCTTATTTTTGAATTCTAATGCCATGCAGACGATTATATGTGTTAGGGTTGTCCTAAAAGTAAACCAAATGTCATTTATAACCACACTATTTCCTCAACATTCCCACATTTGAATCAAACTTGTAAAACGAAATGTGCAGGCTTCCATTCTACTTTTAAGCTTATTCTTTGATTCTAAGCTTATTTTTGAATTCTAATGACATGGAGACGATTATATGTGTTAGGGTTGTCATAAAACTAAACCTAATGTCATTTCTAACCACACTCATTCCACAACATTCACACATTTGCAGAAAACTTGTAAAACGAACTGTGAACGCTTGTATTCTAAATTTAAGCTTATTCTTTGATTCTAAGCTTATTTTTGAATACTAACGACATGGAGACAATTATATGTGTTCGGGTTGTCATAAAAGTAAACCAAATGTTATTTCTAACCACACTCATTCCACAACATTCACACATTTGAACCAAACTTGTAAAACGAACTGTGGAGGCTTTTATTCTACTTTTAAACTTATTTTTGCATTCGAATGATATGGAGACGATTATATGCGTTAGGGTTGCTGTAAAAGTAAACTAAATGTCATTTCTAACCACACTCATTCCACAACATTCACACATTTGAATCAAACTTGTAAAACGAACTGTGCAGGCTTGTATTCTACTTTTAAGCTTATTCTTTGATTCGAAGCTTATTTTTGAATTCTAATGCCATGGAGCCGATTATATGTGTTAGGGTTGTCATAAAATTAAACCAAATGTCATTCTTAACCACACTCATTCCACAACATTCACACATTTGAATCAAACTCGTAAAACGAACTGTGCATGCTAGTATTCTACTTTTAAGCTTATTCTTTGATTCTAAGCTTATTTTTGAATTCTAACGACATGGAGACAATTATATGTGTTCGGGTTGTCATAAAAGTAAACCAAATGTTATTTCTAGCCACACTCATTCCACAACATTCACACATTTGAACCAAACTTGTAAAACGAACTATGCATGTTTCTATTCTACTTTAGGCTGATGCTTTGATTCTAAGTTTATTTTTGAATTCTAATGAAATGGAGACGATTATATTAGTTAGGGTTGTCATAAAATTAAACCAGATGTCATTTCTAACCACACTCATTCCATAACATTCACACATTCGAATCAAACTTATGAAACGAACTGTGAAGGCTTGTATTCTAAATTTAAGCTTATTCTTTGATTCTAAGCTTATTTTTGAATTCTAATGACATAGAGACGATTATATGTGTTAGGGTTGTCATAAAAGTAAACCAAATGTCATTTCTTACCACACTTATTCCACAATATTCACACATTTGAATCAAACTTGTAAAACGAACTGTGCAGGCTTCCATTCTACTTTTAAGCTTATTCTTTGATGCTAAGCTTATTTTTGAATTCTAATGACATGGAGACGACTATATGTGTTAGGGTTGTCATAAAAGTATACCAAATGTCTTTTCTAACCATACTTATTCCACAACATTCCCACATTTGAATCAAACTTGTAAAACGAACTGTGCAGGTTTGTATTCTACTTTTAAGCTTATTCTTTGATTCGAAGCTTATTTTTGAATTTTAATGACATGGAGACGAGTATATGTGTTAGGGTTGTCATAAAAGTAAACCAAATGTCATTTCTAACCACACTCATTCCACAACATTCACACATTTGAATCAAACTTGTAAAGCGAACTGTGCATGCTTCCATTCTACTTTTAAGCTTATTCTTTGATTCTAAGCTTATTTTAGAATTCTAATGACATGGAGACGATTACATGTGATAGGGTTGTCATAAAAGTAAACAAAATGTCATTTATAACCACACTTATTCCACAACATTCACACATTTGAACCAAACTTGTAAAACGAACTGTGCATGCTTCTATTTTACTTTTAAGCTTATTCTTTGATTCTAAGCTTATTTTTGAATTTTAATGAAATGGAGACGATTATATGTGTTAGGGTTGCCATAAAATTAAACCAAATGTCAATTATAACCACCCTCATTCCACAACATTCACACATTTGAGCCAAACTTGTAAAACGAACTATGCATGTTTCCATTCTACTTTAGGCTGATGCTTTGATTCTAAGTATATTTTTGAATTCTAATGAAATGGAGACGATTATATTAGTTAGGGTTGTCATAAAATTAAACCAGATGTCATTTCTAACCACACTCATTCTATAACATTCACACATTTGAATCAAACTTGTAAAGCGAACTGTGCATGCTTCCATTCTACTTTTAAGCTTATTCTTTGATTCTAAGCTTATTTTAGAATTCTAATGACATGGAGACGATTACATGTGATAGGGTTGTCATAAAAGTAAACAAAATGTCATTTATAACCACACTCATTCCATAACATTCACACATTTGAATCAAACTTATGAAACGAACTGTGCATGCTTGTATTCTACTTTTAAGCTTATTCTTTGATTCTAAGCTTATTTTTGAATTCTAATGCCATGCAGACGATTATATGTGTTAGGGTTGTCCTAAAAGTAAACCAAATGTCATTTATAACCACACTATTTCCTCAACCTTCCCACATTTGAATCAAACTTGTAAAACGAACAGTGCAGGCTTCCATTCTACTTTGAAGCTTATTCTTTGATTCTAAGCTTATTTTTGAATTCTAATGCCATGCAGACGATTATATGTGTTAGGGTTGTCCTAAAAGTAAACCAAATGTCATTTATAACCACACTATTTCCTCAACATTCCCACATTTGAATCAAACTTGTAAAGCGAAATGTGCAGGCTTCTATTCTACTTTTAAGCTTATTCTTTGATTCTAAGCTTATTTTTGAATTCTAATGACATGGAGACGATTATATGTGTTAGGGTTGTCATAAAACTAAACCAAATGTCATTTCTAACCACACTCATTCCACAACATTCACATATTTGCAGAAAAGTTGTAAAACGAACTGTGAACGCTTGTATTCTAAATTTAAGCTTATTCTTTGATTCTAAGCTTATTTTTGAATTCTAACGACATGGAGACAATTATATGTGTTCGGGTTGTCATAAAAGTAAACCAAATGTTATTTCTAACCACACTCATTCCACAACATTCACACATTTGAATCAAACTTGTAAAACGAACTGTGCAGGCTTGTATTCTACTTTTAAGCTTATTTTTGCATTCTAATGATATGGAGACGATTATATGCGTTAGGGTTGCTGTAAAAGTAAACTAAATGTCATTTCTAACCACACTCATTCCACAACATTCACACATTTGAATCAAACTTGTAAAACGAACTGTGCAGGCTTGTATTCTACTTTTAAGGTTATTCTTTAATTCTAAGCTTATTTTTGAATTCTAATGACATGGAGATGATTATATGTGTTAGGGTTGTCATAAAAGTAAACCAATTGTCATTTCTAACCACACTCATTCATCAACATTCACACATTTGAATCAAACTCGTAAAACGAATTGTGCAGGCTTGTATTCTACTTTTAAGCTTATTCTTTGATTCTAAGCTTATTTTTGCATTCTAATGACATGGAGACGATTATATGCGTTAGGGTTGTTGTAAAAGTGAACCAAATGTCATTTCTAACCACACTCATTCCACAACATTCACACATTTGAATCAAACTTGTAAAACGAACTATGCATGCTTGTATTCTACTTTTAAGCTTATTCTTTGATTCTAAGCTTATTTTTGAATTCTAATGACATGGAGACGATTATATTCGTTAGGGTTGTCATAAAAGTAAACCAAATTTCATTTCTAACCACACTCATTCCACAACATTCACACATTTGAATCAAACTTGTAAAACGAACTGTGCAGGCTTGTATTCTACTTTTAAGCTTATTTTTGCATTCTAAGCTTATTTTTGAATTCTAATAAGACGGAGACGATTATATGTGTTAGGGTTGTCATAAAAGTAAACCAAATGTCATTTCTTACAACACTCTTTCTACAATATGCACACATTTGAATCAAACTTGTAAAACGAACTGTGCAGGCTTGTATTCTACTTTTAAACTTATTCTTTGATTCTGAGCTTATTTTTGAATTCTAATGACATGGAGACGATTATATGTGTTAGGGTTGTCATAATAGTAAACCAAATGTCATTTCTTACCACACTCATTCCACAATATTCACACATTTGAATCAAACTTGTAAAACGAATTGTGCAGGCTTGTATTCTACTTTTAAGGTTATTCTTTAATTCTAAGCTTATTTTTGAATTCTAATGACATGGAGATGATTATATGTGTTACGGATGTCATAAAAGTAAACCAAATGTCATTTCTAACCACACTCATTCATCAACATTCACACATTTGAATCAAACTCGTAAAACGAATTGTGCAGGCTTGCATTCTACTTTTAAGCTTATTCTTTGATTCTAAGCTTATTTTTGAATTCTAATGACATGTAGACGATTATATGTGTTAGGGTTGTTGTAAAAGTGAACCAAATGTCATTTCTAACCACACTCATTCCACTACATTCACACATTTGAATCATACTTGTAAAACGAACTGTGCATGCTTGTATTCTACTTTTAAGCTTATTTTTTGATTCTAAGCTTATTTTGAATTCTAATGACATGGAGACGATTATATGCGTTAGGGTTGTCATAAAAGTAAACCAAATGTCATTTCTAACCACACTCGTTAGATAACATTGACACATTTTAATCAAACTTGTAAAACGAACTGTGGAGGCTAGTATTCTACTTTTAAGCTTATTCTTTGCTTCTAAGCTTATTTTCGAATTCTAATGACATGGAGGCGATTATATGTGTTAGGGTTGTCATAAAAGTAAACCAAATGTCATTTCTTACCACACTCATTCCACAACATTCACTCATTTGAATCAAACTTGTAAAACGAACTATGCAGGCTAGTATTCTACTTTTAAGCTTATTCATTGATTCTAAGCTTATTTTTGAATTCTAATAAGACGGAGACGATTATATGTGTTAGGGTTGTCATAAAAGTAAACCAAATGTCATTTCTTACCACACTCATTCCACAACATTCACACATTTGAATCAAACTTGTAAACCGAACTGTGCAGGCTTGTATTCTACTTTTAAACTTATTCTTTGATTCTATGCTTATTTTTGAATTCTAATGACTTGGAGACGATTATATGTGTTAGGGTTGTCATAAAAGTAAACCAAATGTCATTTCTTACCACACTCATTCCACAACATTCACACATTTGAATCAAACTTGTAAACCGAACTGTGCAGGCTTGTATTCTACTTTTAAACTTATTCTTTGATTCTATGCTTATTTTTGAATTCTAATGACTTGGAGACGATTATATGTGTTAGGGTTGTCATAAAAGTAAACCAAATGTCATTTCTAACCACACTCATTCCTCAACATTCCCAAATTTGAATCAAACTTGTAAAATAAACTGTGCAGGCTTCCATTCTACTTTTAAGCTTATTCTTTGATTCTAAGCTTATGTTTGAATTCTAATGACATGTAGACGATTATATGTGTTAGGGTTGTCATAAAAGTAAACCAAATGTCATTTTTAACAACACTTATTCTACTACATTCACACATTTGAATCAAAGTTGGAAAACGAACAGTGCAGGCTTGTATTCTACTTTTAAGCTTATTTTTTTATTCTAAGCTTATTTTGAATTCTAATGACACGGAGACGATTATATGCGTTAGGGTTGTCATAAAAGTAAACCAAATGTCATTTCTAACCACACTCGTTACATAACATTGACACATTTGAATCAAACTTGTAAAACGAACTCTACAAGCTTGTATTCTATTTTTAAGCTTATTCTTTGATTCTAAGTTTATTTTTGAATTCTAATCACATGGAGACGATTATATGTGTTAGGGTTGTCATAAAAGTAAACCAAATATTATTTCTAACCACACTCATTCCACAACATTCACACATTTGAATCAAACTTGTAAAACGAACTCTGCAGGCCAGTATTCTACTTTTAAGCTTATTCTTTAATTCTAAGCTTATTTTTGAATTCTAATGACATGGAGATGATTATATGTGTTAGGGTTCTCATAAAAGTAAACCAAATGTCATTTCTAACCACACTCATTCCTCAACATTCCCAAATTTGAATCAAACTTGTAAAACGAACTATGCATGCTTCCATTCTACTTTTAAGCTTATTCTTTGATTATACGCTTATTTTTGAATTCTAATGACATGGAGACGATTATATGTGTTAGGGTTGTCATAAAAGTAAACCAAATGTCATTTCTTACCACACTCATTCCACAACATTCACACATTTGAATCAAACTTGTAAACCGAACTGTGCAGGCTTGTATTCTACTTTTAAACTTATTCTTTGATTCTAAGCTTACTTTTGAATTCTAATGACATGGAGACGATTATATGTGTTAGGGTTGTCATAAAAGTAAACCAAATGTCATTTCTTACCACACTCATTCATGAATATTCACACGTTTGAATCAAACTTGTAAAACGAACTGTGCAGGCTTGTATTTTACTTTTAAGCTTATTCTTTAATTCTAAGCGTTCTTTTGAATTCTAATGACATGGAGACGATTATATGTGTTAGGGTTGTCATAAAAGTGAACCAAATGTCATTTCTAACCACACTCATTCCTAAACATTTCCACAATTGAAACAAACTTGTAAAACGAACTGTGCAGACTTCCATTCTACTTTTAAGCTTATTCTTTGATTCTACGCTTATTTTTGAATTCTAATGACATGGAGACGATTATATGTGTTAGGGTTGTCATAAAACTAAACCAAATGTCATTTTTAACCACACTCATTCCACAACATTCACACATTTGAATCAAACTCGTAAAACGAATTGTGCATGCTAGTATTCTACTTTTAAGCTTATTCATAGATTCAAAGCTTATTTTTGAATTCTAATGACATGGAGACGATTATATGCTTTTGGGTTGTTGTAAAAGTGAACCAAATGTCATTTCTAACCACACTCATTCCACACCATTTATACATTTGAATCATACTTGTAAAACGAACTGTGCATGCTTGTATTCTACTTTTAAGCTTATCCTTTGATTCTAAGCTTATTTTTGAATTCTAATGGCATCGAGACGATTATATGTGTTAGGATTGTCATAAAAGTAAACCAAATGTTATTTTTAACCACACTCATTCCACAAGTTTCATAGATTTGAGTCAAATTCGTAAAACGAACTGTGCATGCTAGTATTCTACTTTTAAGCTTATTCTTTGATTCAAAGGTTATTTTTGAATTCTACTGTCATGGAGACGATTATATGGTTTACGGTTGTCATAAAAGTAAACCAATTGGCATTTCTAACCACACTCATTCCTCAACATTCCCAAATTTGAATCAAACTTGTAAAACGAACTGTGCAGGCTTCCATTCTACTTTTAAGCTTATTCTTTGATTCGAAGTTTATTTTTGAATTCTAATGACATGTAGACGATTATATGTGTTAGGGTTGTCATAAAAGTAAACCAAATGTCATTTTTAATCACACTCATTCCACAACATTCACTAATTTGAACCAAACTCGTAAAACGAACTGTGCATGCTTCGATTCTACTTTTTTGCTTATTCATTGATTCAAAACTTATTTTTGAATTCTAATGACATGGAGACGATTATATGTGTTAGGGTGTCAAAAAAGTAAACCAAATGCCATTTCTAACCACACTCATTCCTCAAGATTCCCACATTTGAATCAAACTTGTAAAACGAACTATGCAGGCTTCCATTCTACTTTTAAGCTTATTCTTTGATTCTACGCTTATTTTTGAATTCTAATGACATGGAGACGATTATATGTGATAGGGTTGTCATAAAAGTAAACCAAATGTCATTTTATACCACACTCATTCCATAACATTCACACATTTGAATCAAACTTGTAAAACGAACAGTGCAGGCTTGTATTCTACTTTTAAGCTTATTTTTTGATTCTAAGCTTATTTTTTAATTCTAATGACATGGAGACGATTATATGTGTTAGGGTTCTCATAAAAGTAAACCAAATGTCATTTCTTACCACACTCATTCCACAACATTACCACATTTGAATCAAACTTGTAAAACGAACTGTGCAGGCTTCCATTCTACTTTTAAGCTTATTCTTTGATTCTACGCTTATTTTTGAATTCTAATGACATGGAGACGATAATATGTGTTAGGGTTGTCATAAAAGTAAACCAAATGTCATTTCTAACCACACTAATTCCACAACATTCAAATATTTGAATCAAACTTGTAAAACAAACAGTGTAGGCTTGTATTCTACTTTTAAGCTTATTCTTTAATTCTAAGCTTTTTTTTGAATTCTAATGACATGGAGACGATTATATGTGTTAGGGTTGTCATATAAGTAAACCAAATGTCATTTCTAACAACACTCATTCCTCAACATTCACACATTTGAATCAAACTTGAAAAACGAACTGTGGAGGCTTCCATTCTAGTTTTAAGCTTATTATTTGATTCTACGCTTATTTTTGAATTCTAATGACATGGAGACGGTTATATGTGTTAGGGTTGTCATAAAAGTAAACCAAATGTCATTTTTAACCACACTCATTCCACAACATTCAAACATTTGAATCAAACTTGTAAAACGAACAGTGCAGGCTTGTATTCTACTTTTAAGCTTATTCTTTAATTCTAAGCTTATTTTTGAATTCTAATGACATGGAGACGATTATATGTGTTAGGGTTATCATATAAGTAAACCAAATGTCATTTCTAACAACACTCATTCCTCAACATTCCCACATTTGAATCAAACTTGTAAACCGAACTATGCATGCTTCCATTCTACTTTTAAGCTTATTCTTTGATTCTAAGCTTATTTTTGCATTCTAATGACATGGAGACGATTATATGCGTTAGGGTTGTTGTAAAAGTGAACCAAATGTCATTTTTAACCACACTCATTCCACAACATTCACACATTTGAATCAAACTTCTAAAACGAACTGTGCATGCTTCTATTCTACTTTTAAGCTTATTCTTTGATTCTAAGCTTATTTTTGAATTCTAATGGCATCGAGACGATTATATGTGTTAGGATTGTCATAAAAGTAAACCAAATGTTATTTTTAACCACACTCATTCCACAACATTCATACATTTGAGCCAAATTCGTAAAACGAACTGTGCATGCTAGTATTCTACTTTTAAGCTTATTTTTTCATTCTAAGCTTATTTTTGAATTCTAATGGCATCGAGACGATTATATGTGTTAGGTTTGTCATAAAAGTAAACCAAATGTCATTTCTTACCACACTCATTCTACAACATTCACACATTTGAATCAAACTTGTAAAACGAACTGTGCAGGTTTCCATTCTACTTTTAAGCTTATTCTTTGATTCTAAGCTTATTTTTGCATTCTAATGATATCGAGACGAGTATAGGCGTTAGGGTTCGTGTAAAAGTGAACCAAATATCATTTCTAACCACACTCATTCCATTCACACATTTGAATCAAACTTGTAAACCGAACTGTGCAGGCTTGTATTCTACTTTTAAACTTATTCTTTGATTCTAAGCTTATTTTTGAATTCTAATGACTTGGAGACGATTATATGTGTTAGGGTTGTCATAAAAGTAAACCAAATGTCATTTCTTACCACACTCATTCCACAACATTCACACATTTGAATCAAACTTGTAAACCGAACTGTGCAGGCTTGTATTCTACTTTTAAACTTATTCTTTGATTCTAAGCTTAATTTTGAATTCTAATGACATGGAGACGATTATATGTGTTAGGGTTGTCATAAAAGTAAACCAAATGTCATTTCTAACCACACTCATTCCTCAACATTCCCAAATTTGAATCAAACTTGTAAAACGAACTATGCAGGCTTCCATTCTACTTTTAAGCTTATTCTTTGATTCGAAGTTTATTTTTGAATTCTAATGACATGTAGACGATTATATGTGTTAGGGTTGTCATAAAAGTAAACCAAATGTCATTTTTAATCACACTCATTCCACAATATTCACACATTTGAATCAAACTTGTAAAACGAACAGTGCAGGCTTGTATTCTACTTTTAAGCTTATTTTTTTTGTTCTAAGCTTATTTTTGAATTGAAATGACATGGACACGATTATATGTGTTCGAGTTGTCATAAAAGTAAACCAAATGTCATTTCTTACCACACTCATTCAACAACATTCACACATTTGAATCAAACTTGTAAAACGAACTGTGCATGCTTCTATTCTACTTTTAAGCTTATTCTTTGATTCTAAGCTTATTTTTGAATTCTAATGGCATCGAGACGATTATATGTGTTAGGGTTGTCATAAAAGTGAACCAAATTTCATTTCTAACCACACTCATTCCTCAATATTCCCAAATTTGAATCAAACTTGTAAAACGTACAGCGAAGGCTTTTATTCTACTTTAAAGCTTATTTTTTTGATTCTAAGCTTATTTTTGAATTCTAATGACATGGAGACGATTATATGTGTTACGGTTGTCATAAAAGTGAACCAAATGCCATTTCTAACCACACTCATTCCTCAACATTCCCACATTTGATTCAAACTTGTAAATCGAACTGTGCAGGCTTCCATTCTACTTTTAAGCTTATTCTTTGATTCTAAGCTTATTTTTGCATTCTAATGATATGGAGACTAGTATATGCGTTAGGGTTCTTGTAAAAGTGAACCCAATGTCATTTCTAACGACACTCATTCCACAACATTCACACATTTGAATCAGACTTGTAAAACGAACTATGCATGCTTGTATTCTACTTTTAAGCTTATTCTTTGATTCTAAGCTTATTTTTGAATTCTAATGGCATCGAGACGATTATATGTGTTAGGGTTGTCATAAAAGTAAACCAAATGTCATTTCTAACCACACTCATTCCTCAACATTCCCAAATTTGAATCAAACTTGTAAAACGAACTGTGCAGGCTTCCAATCTACTTTTAAGCTTATTCTTTGATTATACGCTTATTTTTGAATTCTAATGACATGGAGACGATTATATGTGTTAGGGTTGTCATAAAATTAAACCAAATGTCATTTCTTACCACACTTATTCCTCAACATTCCCACAATTGAATCAAACTTGTAAAACGAACTTTGCATGCTTCCATTCTACTTTTAAGCTTATTCTTTGATTCTACGCTTATTTTTGAATTCTAATGACATGGACACGATTATATGTGTCAGGGTTGTCATAAAAGTAAACCAAATGTCATTTTTAACCATACTCATTCACAACATTCACACATTTGAATCAAACTTGTAAACCGAACTGTGCAGGCTTGTATTCTACTTTTAAACTTATTCTTTGATTCTAAGATTATTTTTGAATTGAAATGACATGGAGACGATTATATGTGTTAGGGTTGTCATAAAAGTAAACCAAATGTCATTTCTAACCACACTCCTTCCACAACATTCACACATTTGAATCAAACTTGTAAAACGTACAATGCAGGCTGGTATTCTACTTTTAAGCTTATTTTTTGATTCTAAGCTTATTTTTGAATTCTAATGACATGGAGACGATTATATCTATTACGGTTGTCATAAAAGTGAACCAAATTTTATTTCTAACCACACTCATTCCTCAACATTCCCACAATTGAATCAAACTTGTAAATCGAACTGTGCAGGCTTCCATTCTACTTTTAAGCTTATTCTTTGATTCTAAGCTTATTTTTGAATTCTAATGACATGGAGACGATTATATGTGTTACGGTTGTCATAAAAGTGAACCAAACGTCATTTCTAACCACACTAATTCTCAACATTCCCACATTTGAATCAAACTTGTAAAACGAACTTTGCATGCTTCCATTCTACTTTTAAGCTTATTCTTTGATTCTACGCTTATTTTTGAATTCTAATGACATGGACACGATTATATGTGTCTGGGTTGTCATAAAAGTAAACCAAATGTCATTTTTAACCATACTCATTCCACAACATTCACACATTTGAATCAAACTTGTAAAACTTACAGTGCAAGCTTGTATTCTACTTTTAAGCTTATTTTTTTATTCTAAGCTTATTTTTGAACTCTAATGACATGGAGACGATTATATGTGTTAGGGTTGTCATAAAAGTAAACCAAATGTCATTTTTAACCACACTCCTTCCACATCATTCACACATTTGAATCAAACTTGTAAAACGTACAGTGCAGGCTTGTATTCTACTTTTAAGCTTATTTTTTGATTCTAAGCTTATTTTTGAATTCTAATGACTTGGAGACGATTATATGTGTTAGGGTTGTCATAAAAGTAAACCAAATGTCATTTTTAACCACACTCATTCCACAGCATTCATACATTTGAATCAAATTCGTAAAACGAACTGTGCATGCTAGTATTCTACTTTTAAGCTTATTCTTCGATTCAAAGGTTATTTTTGAATTGTAATGACATGGAGACGATTATATGTGTTAGGGTTGTCATAAAAGTAAACCAAATGCCATTTCTAACCACTCATTCCTCAACATTCCCAAATTTGAATCAAACTTGTAAAACGAACTGTGCAGGCTTCCAATCTACTTTTAAGCTTATTCTTTGATTCTAAGCTTATTTTTGAATTCTAATGACATGGAGACGATTATATGTGTTAGGGTTGTCATAAATTTAAAACAAATGTCATTTTTAACCACACTCATTCCACAACATTCTCACATTTGAATCAAACTTGTAAAACTTACAGTGCAGGCTTGTATTCTACTTTTAAGCTTATTTTTTGATTCTAAGCTTATTTTTGAATTCTAATGACATGGAGACGATTATATGTGTTAGGGTTGTCATAAAAGTAAATCAAATGATATTTCTAACCACACTCATTCCACAACATTCACACATTTGAATCAAACTAGTAAAACGAACTGTGCAGGCTTGTATTCTACTTTTAAGCTTATTCTTTGATTCAAAGCTGATTTTTGAATTCTAATGACATGGAGACGATTATCTGTGTTAGGGTTGTCATAATAATAAACCAAATGTCATTTCTAACCACACTCATTCCTCAACATTCCCACATTTGAATCAAACTTTTAAAACGAACTGTGCAGGCTTCCATTCTACTTTTTAGCTTATTCTTTGATCCTAAGCTTATTTTTGCATTCTAATGACATGGAGACGAGTATATGCGTTAGGGTTGTTGTAAAAGTGAACCAAATGTCATTTCTAACCACACTCATTCCACAACATTTACACATTTGAATCAAACTTGTAAAACGAACTATGCATGCTTGTATTCTACTTTTAAGCTTATTCTTTGATTCGAAGCTTATTTTTGAATTCTAATGGCATCGCGACGATTATATGAGTTAGGGTTGTCATAAAAATAAACCAAATGTCATTTTTAACCACACTCATTCCACAACATTCATACATTTGAATCAAATTCGTAAAACGAACTGTGCATGTTGTATTCTACTTTTCAGCTTATTCTTTGATTCAAAGGTTATTTTTGAATGCTAATGACATGGAGGCGATTATATGTGTTAGGGTTGTCATAAAAGTAAACCAAATTTCATTTCTAACCACACTCATTCCTCAATATTCCCAAATTTGAATCAAACTTGTAAAACGTACAGCGAAGGCTTTTATTCTACTTTAAAGCTTATTTTTTTGATTCTAAGCTTATTTTGGAATTCTAATGACATGGAGACGAATATATGTGTTAGGGTTGTCATAAAAGTAAACCAAATGTTATTTCTAACCACACTCATTCCACAACATTCACACATTTGAATCAAACTAGTAAAACGAACTGTGCAGGCTTCCAATCTACTTTTAAGCTTATTCTTTGATTCTAAGCTTATTTTTGAATTCTAATGACATGGAGACGATTATATGTGTTACGGTTGTCATAAAAGTGAACCAAATGCCATTTCTAACCACACTCATTCCTCAACATTCCCACATTTGATTCAAACTTGTAAATCGAACTGTGCAGGCTTCCATTCTACTTTTAAGCTTATTCTTTGATTCTAAGCTTATTTTTGCATTCTAATGATATGGAGACGAGTATATGCGTTAGGGTTCTTGTAAAAGTGAACCCAATGTCATTTCTAACGACACTCATTCCACAACATTCACACATTTGAATCAGACTTGTAAAACGAACTATGCATGCTTGTATTCTACTTTTAAGCTTATTCTTTGATTCTAAGCTTATTTTTGAATTCTAATGGCATCGAGACGATTATATGTGTTAGGGTTGTCATAAAAGTAAACCAAATGTCATTTCTAACCACACTCATTCCTCAACATTCCCAAATTTGAATCAAACTTGTAAAACGAACTGTGCAGGCTTCCAATCTACTTTTAAGCTTATTCTTTGATTCTAAGCTTATTTTTGAATTCTAATGACATATAGACGATTATATGTGTTAGGGTTGTCATAAAAGTGAACCAAATGTCATTTTTAACCACACTAATTCCACAACATTCACACATTTGAATCAAACTTGTAAAACGAACTATGCATGCTTGTATTCTACTTTTAAGCTTATTCTTTGATTCTAAGCTTATTTTTGAATTCTAATGGCATCGAGACGATTATATGTGTTAGGGTTGTCATAAAAGTAAACCAAATGTCATTTTTAACCACACTCATTCCTCAACATTCCCAAATTTGAATCAAACTTGTAAAACGAACTGTGCAGGCTTCCAATCTACTTTTAAGCTTATTCTTTGATTCTAAGCTTATTTTTGAATTCTAATGGCATCGAGACGATTATATGTGTTAGGGTTGTCATAAAAGTAAACCAAATGTCATTTTTAACCACACTCATTCCACAACATTCACACATTTGAATCAAACTAGTAAAACGAACTGTGCAGGCTTGTATTCTACTTTTAAGCTTATTCTTTGATTCAAAGCTGATTTTTGAATTCTAATGACATGGAGACGATTATCTGTGTTAGGGTTGTCATAATAGTAAACCAAATGTCATTTCTAACCACACTCATTCCTCAACATTCCCACATTTGAATCAAACTTTTAAAACGAACTGTGCAGGCTTCCATTCTACTTTTAAGCTTATTCTTTGATTCTAAGCTTATTTTTGCATTCTAATGACATGAAGACGAGTATATGCGTTAGGGTTGTTGTAAAAGTGAACCAAATGTCGTTTCTAACCACACTCATTCCATAACATTTACACATTTGAATCAAACTTGTAAAAAGAACTATGCATGCTTGTATTGTACTTTTAAGCTTATTCTTTGATTCTAAGCTTATTTTTGAATTCTAATGGCATCGAGACGATTATATGAGTTAGGGTTGTCATAAAAATAAACCAAATGTCATTTTTAACCACACTCATTCCACAACATTCATACATTTGAATCAAATTCGTAAAACGAACTGTGCATGCTAGTATTCTACTTTTAAGCTTATTCTTTGATTCTAAGCTTATTTTTGAATTCTAATGGCATCGAGACGATTATATGTGTTAGGGTTGTCATAAAAGTAAACCAAATGTCATTTTTAAGCAAACTCATTCCACAGCATTCCCACATTTGAATCAAACTTGTAAAACGAACTATGCAGGCTTGTATTCGACTTTTAAACTTATTCTTTGATTCTAAGCTTATTTTTGAATTCTAATGACATGGAGACGATTATATGTGTTAGGGTTGTCATAAAAGTAAGCCAAATGTCATTTCTTACCACACTCATTCCACAATATTCACACACTTGAATAAAACTTGTAAAACGAACTGTGCAGGCTTGTATTCTACTTTTTAGCTTATTCTTTAATTCTAAGCTTATTTTTGAATTCTAATGACATGCAGACGATTATATGTGTTAGGGTTGTCATAAAAGTAAACCAAATGTCATTTCTAACCACACTAATTCCTCAACATTCCCACATTTGAATCAAACTTGTAAAACGCACTTTGCAGGCTTCCATTCTACTTTTAAGCTTATTCTTTGATTCTACGCTTATTTTTGAATTCTAATGACATGGAGACGATTATATGTGTTAGGGTTGTCATAAAAGTAAACCAAATGTCATTTTTAACCATACTCATTCCACAACATTCAAACATTTGAATTAAACTCGTAAAACGAACTGTGGATGCGTCCATTCTACTTTTAAACTTATTCATTGATTCAAAGCTGATGTTTGAATTCTAATGACATGAAGACGATTATATGTGTTAGGGTTGTCCTAAAAGTAAACCAAATGTCATTTCTAACCACACTCATTCCTCAACATTCCCAAATTTGAATCAAACTTTTAAAATGAACTGTGGAGGCTTCCATTATACTTTTAAGCTTATTCTTTGATTCTAAGCTTATTTTTGAATTCTAATGACATGTAGACGATTATATGTGTTAGGGTTGTCATAAAAGTAAACCAAATGTCATTTTTAACCACACTCATTCCACAACATTCACACATTTGAATCAAATTTATAAAACTTACAGTGCAGGCTTGTATTCTACCTTTAAGCTTATTTTTTGATTCTAAGCTTATTTTTGAATTCTAATGACATGGAGACGATTATATGTGTTAGGGTTGTCATAAAAGTAAACCAAATGTCATTTTTAACCACACTCCTTCCACAACATTCACACATTTGAATCAAACTTGTAAAACGTACAGTGCAGGCTTCCATTCTACTTTTAAGCTTATTCTTTGATTCTAAGCTTATTTTTGCATTCTAATGATATGGAGACGAGTATATGCGTTAGGGTTCTTGTAAAAGAAAACCAAATGTCATTTCTAACCACACTCATTCCACAACATTCACACATTTGAATCAAACTTGTAAAACGAACTATGTATGCTTGTATTCTACTTTTAAGCTTATTCTTTGATTCTAAGCTTATTTTTGAATTCTAATGGCATCGAGACGATTATATGTGTTAGGGTTGTCATAAAACTAAACCAAATGTCATTTTTAACCACACTCATTCCACAGCATTCATACATTTGAATCAAATTCGTAAAACGAACTGTGCAGGCTTGTATTCTACTTTTAAGCTTATTCTTTGATTCTAAGCTTATTTTTGAATTGTAATGACATGGAGACGATTATATGTGTTAGGGTTGTCATAAAAGTAAACCAAATGTCCTTTCTAACCACACTCATTCCTCAACATTCCTAAATTTGAATCAAACTTGTAAAACGAACTGTGCAGGTTTCGATTCTACTTTTAAGCTTATTTTTTGATTCTAAGCTTATTTTTGAATTCTAATGACATGGAGACGATTCTATGTGTTAGGGTTGTCATAAAAGTAAACCAAATGTCATTTCTAACCACACTCATTCCACAACATTCACACATTTGAATCAAACTTGTAAAACGAACTATGCATGCTTGTATTCTACTTTTAAGCTTATTCTTTGATTCTAAGCTTATTTTTGAATTCTAATGGCATCGAGACGATTATATGTGTTAGGGTTGTCATAAAAGTAAACCAAATGTCATTTTTAACCACACTCATTCCTCAACATTCCCAAATTTGAATCAAACTTGTAAAACGAACTGTGCAGGCTTCCAATCTACTTTTAAGCTTATTCTTTGATTCTAAGCTTATTTTTGAATTCTAATGGCATCGAGACGATTATATGTGTTAGGGTTGTCATAAAAGTAAACCAAATGTCATTTTTAACCACACTCATTCCACAACATTCACACATTTGAATCAAACTAGTAAAACGAACTGTGCAGGCTTGTATTCTACTTTTAAGCTTATTCTTTGATTCAAAGCTGATGTTTGAATTCTAATGACATGGAGACGATTATCTGTGTTAGGGTTGTCATAATAGTAAACCAAATGTCATTTCTAACCACACTCATTCCTGAACATTCCCACATTTGAATCAAACTTTTAAAACGAACTGTGCAGGCTTCCATTCTACTTTTAAGCTTATTCTTTGATTCTAAGCTTATTTTTGCATTCTAATGACATGGAGACGAGTATATGCGTTAGGGTTGTTGTAAAAGTGAACCAAATGTCGTTTCTAACCACACTCATTCCACAACATTTACACATTTGAATCAAACTTGTAAAAAGAACTATGCATGCTTGTATTGTACTTTTAAGCTTATTCTTTGATTCTAAGCTTATTTTTGAATTCTAATGGCATCGAGACGATTATATGAGTTAGGGTTGTCATAAAAATAAACCAAATGTCATTTTTAACCACACTCATTCCACAACATTCATACATTTGAATCAAATTCGTAAAACGAACTGTGCATGCTAGTATTCTACTTTTAAGCTTATTCTTTGATTCTAAGCTTATTTTTGAATTCTAATGGCATCGAGACGATTATATGTGTTAGGGTTGTCATAAAAGTAAACCAAATGTCATTTTTAAGCAAACTCATTCCACAGCATTCCCACATTTGAATCAAACTTGTAAAACGAACTATGCAGGCTTGTATTCGACTTTTAAACTTATTCTTTGATTCTAAGCTTATTTTTGAATTCTAATGACATGGAGACGATTATATGTGTTAGGGTTGTCATAAAAGTAAGCCAAATGTCATTTCTTACCACACTCATTCCACAATATTCACACACTTGAATAAAACTTGTAAAACGAACTGTGCAGGCTTGTATTCTACTTTTTAGCTTATTCTTTAATTCTAAGCTTATTTTTGAATTCTAATGACATGCAGACGATTATATGTGTTAGGGTTGTCATAAAAGTAAACCAAATGTCATTTTTAACCATACTCATTCCACAACATTCAAACATTTGAATCAAACTCGTAAAACGAACTGTGGATGCGTCCATTCTACTTTTAAACTTATTCATTGATTCAAAGCTGATGTTTGAATTCTAATGACATGGAGACGATTATATGTGTTAGGGTTGTCCTAAAAGTAAACCAAATGTCATTTCTAACCACACTCATTCCTCAACATTCCCAAATTTGAATCAAACTTTTAAAATGAACTGTGGAGGCTTCCATTATACTTTTAAGCTTATTCTTTGATTCTAAGCTTATTTTTGCATTCTAATGACATGGAGACGAGTATATGCGTTAGGGTTGTTGTAAAAGTGAACCAAATGTCGTTTCTAACCACACTCATTCCACAACATTTACACATTTGAATCAAACTTGTAAAAAGAACTATGCATGCTTGTATTGTACTTTTAAGCTTATTCTTTGATTCTAAGCTTATTTTTGAATTCTAATGGCATCGAGACGATTATATGAGTTAGGGTTGTCATAAAAATAAACCAAATGTCATTTTTAACCACACTCATTCCACAACATTCATACATTTGAATCAAATTCGTAAAACGAACTGTGCATGCTAGTATTCTACTTTTAAGCTTATTCTTTGATTCTAAGCTTATTTTTGAATTCTAATGGCATCGAGACGATTATATGTGTTAGGGTTGTCATAAAAGTAAACCAAATGTCATTTTTAAGCAAACTCATTCCACAGCATTCCCACATTTGAATCAAACTTGTAAAACGAACTATGCAGGCTTGTATTCGACTTTTAAACTTATTCTTTGATTCTAAGCTTATTTTTGAATTCTAATGACATGGAGACGATTATATGTGTTAGGGTTGTCATAAAAGTAAGCCAAATGTCATTTCTTACCACACTCATTACACAATATTCACACACTTGAATAAAACTTGTAAAACGAACTGTGCAGGCTTGTATTCTACTTTTTAGCTTATTCTTTAATTCTAAGCTTATTTTTGAATTCTAATGACATGCAGACGATTATATGTGTTAGGGTTGTCATAAAAGTAAACCAAATGTCATTTTTAACCATACTCATTCCACAACATTCAAACATTTGAATCAAACTCGTAAAACGAACTGTGGATGCGTCCATTCTACTTTTAAACTTATTCATTGATTCTAAGCTGATGTTTGAATTCTAATGACATGGAGACGATTATATGTGTTAGGGTTGTCCTAAAAGTAAACCAAATGTCATTTCTAACCACACTCATTCCTCAACATTCCCAAATTTGAATCAAACTTTTAAAATGAACTGTGGAGGCTTCCATTATACTTTTAAGCTTATTCTTTGATTCTAAGCTTATTTTTGCATTCTAATGACATGGAGACGAGTATATGCGTTAGGGTTGTTGTAAAAGTGAACCAAATGTCGTTTCTAACCACACTCATTCCACAACATTTACACATTTGAATCAAACTTGTAAAAAGAACTATGCATGCTTGTATTGTACTTTTAAGCTTATTCTTTGATTCTAAGCTTATTTTTGAATTCTAATGGCATCGAGACGATTATATGAGTTAGGGTTGTCATAAAAATAAACCAAATGTCATTTTTAACCACACTCATTCCACACATTCATACATTTGAATCAAATTCGTAAAACGAACTGTGCATGCTAGTATTCTACTTTTAAGCTTATTATTTGATTCAAAGGTTATTTTTGAATGCTAATGACATGGAGACGATTATATGTGTTAGGGTTGTCATAAAAGTAAACCAAATATCATTTTTAACCACACTCATTCCATAACATTCACACATTTGAATCAAACTTGTAAAACTTACAGTGCAGGCTTGTATTCTACTTTTAAGCTTATTTTTTGATTCTAAGCTTATTTTTGAATTCTAATGACATGGAGACGATTATATGTATTAGGGTTGTCATAAAAGTAAACCAAATTTTATTTCTAACCACACTCATTCCTCAACATTCCCACATTTGAATCAAACTTGTCAATCGAACTAGGCAGGCTTCCATTCTACTTTTAAGCTTGTTCTTTGATTCTAAGCTTATTTTTGCATTCTAATGATATGGAGACGAGTATATGCGTTAGGGTTCTTGTAAAAGTGAACCAAATGTCATTTCTAACCACACTCATTCCACAACATTTACACATTTCAATCAAACTTGTAAAACGAACTATGCATGCTTGTATTCTACTTTTAAGCTTATTCTTTGATTCTAAGCTTATTTTTGAATTCTAATGGCATCGAGACGATTATATGTGTTAGGGTTGTCATAAAAGTAAACCAAATGTCATTTTTAACCACACTCATTCCACAGCATTCATACATTTGAATCAAATTCCTAAAACGAACTGTGAATGCTAGTATTCTACTTTTAAGCTTATTCTTTGATTCAAAGGTTATTTTTTAATTATAATGACATGGAGACGATTATATGTGTTAGGGTTGTCATAAAAGTAAACCAAATGTCATTTCTAACCACACTCATTCCTCAACATTCCCAAATTTGAATCAAACTTGTAAAACGAACTGTGCAGGCTTCCAATCTACTATTAAGCTTATTCTTTGATTCTAAACTTATTTTTGAATTCTAATGACATGTAGACGATTATATGTGTTAGGGTTGTCATAAAACTAAAACAAATGTCATTTTTAACCACACTCATTGCACAACATTCTCACATTTGAATCAAACTTGGAAAACTTACAGTGCAGGCTTGTATTCTACTTTTAAGCTTATTTTTTGATTCTAAACTTATTTTTGAATTCTAATGACATGGAGACGATTATATGTGTTAAGGTTGTCATAAAAGTAAACCAAATGTTATTTATAACCACACTCATTCCACAACATTCACACATTTGAATCAAACTAGTAAAACGAACTATGCAGGCTTGTATTCTACTTTTAAGCTTATTCTTTGATTCAAAGCTGATTTTTGAATTCTAATGACATGGAGACGATTATCTGTGTTAGGGTTGTCATAAAAGTAAACCAAATGTCATTTTTAACCACACTCCTTCCACAACATTCCCACATTTGAATCAAACTTGTAAAACGAACTATGCATGCTTGTATTCTACTTTTAAGCTTATTCTTTGATTCTAAGCTTATTTTTGAATTCTAATGGCATCGAGACGATTATATGTGTTAGGGTTGTCATAAAACTAAACCAAATGTCATTTTTAACCACACTCATTCCACATCATTCATACATTTGAATCAAATTCGTAAAACGAACTGTGCAGGCTTGTATTCTACTTTTAAGCTTATTCTTTGATTCTAAGCTTATTTTTGAATTGTAATGACATGGAGACGATTATATGTGTTAAGGTTGTCATAAAAGTAAACCAAATGTCCTTTCTTACCACACTCATTCCTCAACATTCCCAAATTTGAATCAAACTTGTAAAACGAACTGTGCAGGTTTCCATTCTACTTTTAAGCTTATTCTTTGATTCTACGCTTATTTTTGAATTCTAATGACATGGAGACGATTATATGTGTTAGGGTTGTCATAATAGTAAACCAAATGTCATTTCTAACCACACTCATTCCACAACATTCACACATTTGAATCAAACTAGTAAAACGAACTCTGCAGGCTTGTATTCTACTTTTAAGCTTATTCTTTGATTCAAAGCTGATTTTTGAATTCTAATGACATGGAGACGATTATCTGTGTTAGGGTTGTCATAATAGTAAATCAAATGTCATTTCTAACCACACTCATTCCACAACATTCACACATTTGAATAAAACTTGTAAAACGAACTGTGCATGCTTGTATTCTACTTTTAAGCTTATTCTTTGATTCTAAGCTTATTTTTGAATTCTAATGGCATCGAGACGATTATATGTGTTAGGGTTGTCATAAAAGTGAACCAAATGTCATTTTTAAGCACACTCATTCCACAGCATTCCCACATTTGAATCAAACTTGTAAAACGAACTATGCAGGCTTGTATTCGACTTTTAAACTTATTCTTTGATTCTAAGCTTATTTTTGAATTCTAATGACATGGAGACGATTATATGTGTTAGGGTTGTCATAAAAGTAAGCCAAATGTCATTTCTTACCACACTCATTCCACAATATTCACACACTTGAATAAAACTTGTAAAACGAACTGTGCAGGCTTATATTCTACTTTTTAGCTTATTCTTTAATTCTAAGCTTATTTTTGAATTCTAATGACATGCAGACGATTATATGCGTTAGGGTTGGTGTAAAAGTGAACCAAATGTCATTTCTAACCACACTCATTCCTCAACATTCCCAAATTAGAATCAAACTTGTAAAACGAACTTTGCAGGCTTCCATTCTACTTTTAAGCTTATTCTTTGATTCTACGCTTATTTTTGAATTCTAATGACATGGAGACGATTATATGTGTTAGGGTTGTCATAAAAGTAAACCAAATGTCATTTTTAACCACACTCATTCCACAACATTCACACATTTGAATCAAACTCGTAAAACGAACTGTGCATGCTAGTATTCTTCTTTTAAGCTTATTCTTTGCTTCTAAGTTTATTTTTGAATTCTAATGACACGGAGACGATTTTATGTGTTAGGGTTGTCATAAAAGTAAACCAAATGTCATTTCTTACCACACTCATTCCACAACATTCACACATTTGAATCAAACTCGTAAAACGAACTGTGCATGTTTCCATTCTACTTTTAAGCTTATTCATTGATTCAAAAGTCATTTTTGAATTCTAATGACATGGAGACGATTATCTATGTTAGGGTTGTCATAATAGTAAACCAAATGTCATTTCTAACCACACTCATTCCTCAACATTCCCACATTTGAATCAAACTTTTAAAACGAATTGTGCAGGCTTCCATTCTACTTTTAAGCTTATTTTTTGATTCTAATCTTATTTTTACATTCTAATGACATGGAGACGATTATATGCGTTAGGGTTGTTGTAAAAGTGAACCAAATGTCATTTCTAACCACATCCATTCCACAACATTCACACATTTGAATCAAACTCGTAAAACGAACTGTGCATGTTTCCATTCTACTTTTAAGCTTATTCATTGCTTCAAAGCTGATTTTTGAATTCTAATGACATGGAGACGATTATCTATGTAAGGTTTGTCATAATAGTAAACCAAATTTCATTTTTAAGCACACTCAATCCACAGCATTCCCACATTTGAATCAAACTTGTAAAACGAACTGTGCAGGCTTGTATTCGACTTTTAAATTTATTCTTTGATTCTAAGCTTATTTTTGAATTCTAATGACATGGAGACGATTATATGTGTTAGGGTTGTCATAAAAGTAAACCAAATGTCATTTCTTACCACACTCATTCCACAATATTCACACATTTGAATCAAACTTGTAAAACGAACTGTGCAGGCTTGTATTCTACTTCTTAGCTTATTCTTTAATTCTAAGCTTATTTTTGAATTCTAATGACATGGAGACGATTATATGTGTTAGGGTTGTCATAAAAGTAAACCAAATGTCATTTCTTACCACACTCATTCCACAACATTCACACTTTTGAATCAAACTTGTAAAACGAACAGTGCAGGCTTGTATTCTACTTTTAAGCTTATTCTTTGATTCTAAGCTTATTTTTGAATTCTAATGGCATCGAGACGATTATATGTGTTAGGGTTGTCATAATAGTAAACCAAATGTCATTTCTAACCACACTCATTCCTCAACATTCCCACATTTGAATCAAACTTTTAAAACGAACTGTGCAGGCTTCCATTCTACTTTTAATCTTATTCTTTGATTCTAAACTTATTTTTGCATTCTAATGACATGGAGACGATTAGATGCGTTAGGGTTGTTGTAAAAGTGAACCAAATGTCATTTCTAACCACACCCATTCCACAACATTCACACTTTTGAATCAAACTTGTAAAACGAACTGTGCATGCTTTTATTCTACTTTTAAGCTTATTCTTTGATTCTAAGCTTATTTTTGAATTCTAATGGCATCGAGACGATTATATGCGTTAGGGTTGTCATAAAATTAAACCAAATGTCATTTCTAACCACCCTCATTCCACAACATTCACACATTTGAATCTAACTTGTAAAACGAACAGTGCAGGCTTGTATTCTAGTTTTAAGCTTATTTTTTTATCCTAAGCTTATTTTTTACTTCTAATGACATGGAGACGATTATATGTGTTAGGGTTGTCATAAAAGTAAACCAAATGTTATTTCTAACCACACTCATTCCACAACATTCACACATTTGTATTAAACTAGTAAAACGAACTGTGCAGGCTTGTATTCTACTTCTAAGCTTATTTTTGCATTCTAATGACATAGAGACGATTATATGCGTTAGGGTTGGTGTAAAAGTGAACCAAATGTCATTTCTAACCACACTCATTCCTCAACATTCCCAAATTAGAATCAAACTTGTAAAACGAACTTTGCAGGCTTCGATTCTACTTTTAAGCTTATTCTTTGATTCTACGCTTATTTTTGAATTCTAATGACATGGAGACGATTATATGTGTTAGGGTTGTCATAAAAGTAACCCAAATGTCATTTTTAACCACACTCATTCCACAACATTCACACATTTGAATCAAACTCGTAAAACGAACTGTGCATGTTTCCATTCTACTTTTAAGCTTATTCATTGATTCAAATCTGATTTTTGAATTCTAATGACATGGAGACGATTATCTATGTTAGGGTTGTCATAATAGTAAACCAAATGTCATTTCTAACCACACTCATTCCTCAACATTCCCACATTTAAATCAAAGTTTTAAAACGAATTGTGCAGGCTTCCCTTCTACTTTTAAGCTTATTCTTTGATTCTAAGCTTATTTTTGCATTCTAATGACATGGAGACGATTATATGCGTTAGGGTTGTTGTAAAAGTGAACCAAATGTCATTTCTAACCACACCCATTCCACAACATTCACACTTTTGAATCAAACTTCTAAAACGAACTGTGCACGCTTGTATTCTACTTTTAAGCTTATTCTTTGATTCTAAGCTTATTTTTGATTTCTAATGGCATCGAGACGATTATATGCGTTAGGGTTGTCATAAAAGTAAACCAAATGTCATTTCTAACCACACTCATTCCTCAACATTCCCACATTTGAATCAAACTTGTAAAACGAACTGTGCAGGCTTCCATTCTACTTTTAAGCTTATTCTTTGATTCTAAGCTTATTTTTGCATTCTAATGACATGGAAACGATTATATGCGTTAGGGTTGTTGTAAAAGTGAACCAAATGTCATTTCTAACCACACTCATTCCACAACATTCACACATTTGAATAAAACTTGTAAAGTGAACAGTGCAGGCTTGTATTCTACTTTTAAGCTTATTTTTTGATTCTAAGCATATTTTAGAATTCTAATGACATGGAGACGATTATATGTGTTAGGGTTGCCATAAAAGTAAACCAAATGTTATTTGTAACCACACTCATTCCACATCATTCACACATTTGAATCAAACTAGTAAAACGAACTGTGCAGGCTTGTATTCTACTTGTAAGCTTATTCTTTTATTCTAAGCTTATTTTTGCATTCTAATGACGTAGAGACGATTATATGCGTTAGGGTTGGTGTAAAAGTGAACCAAATGTCATTTCTAACCACACTCATACCACAACATTCACACATTTGAATCAAACTTGTAAAACGAACTATGCATGCTTGTATTCTACTTTTAAGCTTATTCTTTGATTCTAAGCTTATTTTTGAATTCTAATGACATGGAGACGATAATATGTGTTTGGGTTGTCATAAAAGTAAACCAAATGTCATTTCTAACCACACTCATTCCACAACATTCACACATTTGAATCAAACTCGTAAAACGAACTGTGCATGCTAGTATTCTTCTTTTAAGCTTATTCTTTTATTCTAAGCTTATTTTTGAATTCTAATGACACGGAAACGATTGTATGTGTTAGGGTTGTCATAAAAGTAAACCAAATGTCATTTCTTACGACACTCATTCCACAACATTCACACATTTGAATCAAACTTGTAAAACGAACTATGGAGCCTTGTATTCTACTTTTAAACTTATTCTTTGATTCTAAGCTTATTTTTGAATTCTAATGACATGGAGACGATTATATGTGTTAGGGTTGTCATAAAAGTAAACCAAATGTGATTTCTTACGACACTCATTCTACAACATTCACACATTTGAATAAAACTTGTAAAGCGAACAGTGCAGGCTTGTATTCTACTTTAAAGCTTATTTTTTTATTCTAAGCATATTTTTGAATTCGAATGACATGGAGACGATTATATGTGTTAGGGTTGTCATAAAAGTAAACCAAATGTTATTTCTAACCACAATCATTCCTCAACATTCCCACATTTGAATCAAACTTGTAAAACGAACTGTGCAGGCTTGTATTCGACTTTTAAACTTATTCTTTGAATCTAAGCTTATTTTTGAATTCTAATGACCTGGAGACGATTATATGTGTTAGGGTTGTCATAAAAGTAAACCAAATGTCATTTCTTACCACACTCATTCCACAATATTCACACATTTGAATCAAACTTGTAAAACGAACTGTGCAGGCTTCTTTTCTACTTTTAAGCTTATTCTTTGTTTCTAAGCTTATTTTTGAATTCTAATGACATGCAGACGATTATTTGTGTTAGGGTTGTCATAAAAGTAAACCAAATGTCATTTCTAACCACACTCATTCCTCAACATTCCCACATTTGAATCAAACTTGTAAAACGAACTTTGCAGGCTTTCATGCTACTTTTAAGCTTATTCTTTGATTCTACGCTTATTTTTGAATTCTAATGACATGGAGACGATTATATGTGTTAGGGTTGTCATAATAGTAAACTAAATGTCATTTCTAACCACACTCATTCCTCAACATTCCCACATTTGAATCAAACTTTTAAAACGAACTGTCCAGGCTTCCATTCTACTTTTAAGCTTATTCTTTGATTCTAAACTTATTTTTGCATTCTAAGGACATGGAGACGATTAGATGCGTTAGGGTTGTTGTAAAAGTGAACCAAATGTCATTTCTAACCACACCCATTCCACAACATTCACACTTTTGAATCAAACTTGTAAAACGAACTGTGCATCCTTTTATTCTACTTTTAAGCTTATTCTTTGATTCTAAGCTTATTTTTGAATGCTAATGGTATCGAGACGATTATATGCGTTAGGGTTGTCATAAAAGTAAACCAAATGTCATTTCTAATCACACTCATTCCTCAACATTCCCCACATTTGAATCAAACTTGTAAAACGAACTGTGGAGGCTTCCATTCTACTTTTAAGCTTATTCTTTGATTCTAAGTTTATTTTTGCATTCTAATGACATGGAAACGATTATATGCGTTAGGGTTGTTGAAAAAGCGAACCAAATGTCATTTCTAACCACCCTCATTCCACAACATTCACACATTTGAATCTAACTTGTAAAACGAACAGTGCAGGCTTGTATTCTAGTTTTAAGCTTATTTTTTTATCCTAAGCTTATTTTTGACTTCTAATGACATGGAGACGATTATATGTGTTAGGGTTGTCATAAAAGTAAACCAAATGTTATTTCTAACCACACTCATTCCACAACATTCACACATTTGAATCAAACTAGTAAAACGAACTGTGCAGGCTTGTATTCTACTTTTAAGCTTATTCTTTGATTCTAAGCTTATTTTTGCATTCTAATGACATAGAGACGATTATATGCGTTAGGGTTGGTGTAACAGTGAACCAAATGTCATTTCTAACCACACTCATTCCTCAACATTCCCAAATTTGAATCAAACTTGTAAAACGAACTTTGCAGGCTTCGATTCTACTTTTAAGCTTATTCTTTGATTCTACGCTTATTTTTGAATTCTAATGACATGGAGACGATTATATGTGTTAGGGTTGTCATAAAAGTAATCCAAATGTCATTTTTAACCACACTCATTCCACAACATTCACACATTTGAATCAAACTCGTAAAACGAACTGTGCATGTTTCCATTCTACTTTTAAGCCTATTCATTGATTCAAAGCTGATTTTTGAATTCTAATGACATGGAGACGATTATCTATGTTAGGGTTGTCATAATAGTAAACCAAATGTCATTTGTAACCACACTCATTCCTCAACATTCCCAAATTTGAATCAAACTTCTAAAACGAACTGTGCATGCTTGTATTCTACTTTTAAGCTTATTCTTTGATTCTAAGCTTATTTTTGCATTCTAATGATATGGAGACGATTATATGCGTTAGGGTTGTCATAAAATTAAACCAAATGTCATTTCTAACCACACTCATTCCTCAACATTCCCACATTTGAATCAAACTTGTAAAACGAACTGTGCAGGCTTCCATTCTACTTTTAAGCTTATTCTTTGATTCTAAGCTTATTTTTGCATTCTAATGACATGGAAACGATTATATGCGTTAGGGTTGTTGTAAAAGTGAACCAAATGTCATTTCTAACCACACTCATTCCACAACATTCACACATTTGAATAAAACTTGTAAAGTGAACAGTGCAGGCTTGTATTCTAGTTTTAAGCTTATTTTTTGATTCTAAGCATATTTTAGAATTCTAATGACATGGAGACGATTATATGTGTTAGGGTTGCCATAAAAGTAAACCAAATGTTATTTGTAACCACACTCATTCCACATCATTCACACATTTGAATCAAACTAGTAAAACGAACTGTGCAGGCTTGTATTCTACTTGTAAGCTTATTCTTTTATTCTAAGCTTATTTTTGCATTCTAATGACGTAGAGACGATTATATGCGTTAGGGTTGGTGTAAAAGTGAACCAAATGTCATTTCTAACCACACTCATACCACAACATTCACACATTTGAATCAAACTTGTAAAACGAACTATGCATGCTTGTATTCTACTTTTAAGCTTATTCTTTGATTCTAAGCTTATTTTTGAATTCTAATGACATGGAGACGATAATATGTGTTTGGGTTGTCATAAAAGTAAACCAAATGTCATTTCTAACCACACTCATTCCACAACATTCACACATTTGAATCAAACTCGTAAAACGAACTGTGCATGCTAGTATTCTTCTTTTAAGCTTATTCTTTTATTCTAAGCTTATTTTTGAATTCTAATGACACGGAAACGATTGTATGTGTTAGGGTTGTCATAAAAGTAAACCAAATGTCATTTCTTACCACACTCATTCCACAACATTCACACATTTGAATCAAACTTGTAAAACGAACTATGGAGCCTTGTATTCTACTTTTAAACTTATTCTTTGATTCTAAGCTTATTTTTGAATTCTAATGACATGGAGACGATTATATGTGTTAGGGTTGTCATAAAAGTAAACCAAATGTGATTTCTTACGACACTCATTCTACAACATTCACACATTTGAATAAAACTTGTAAAGCGAACAGTGCAGGCTTGTATTCTACTTTAAAGCTTATTTTTTTATTCTAAGCATATTTTTGAATTCGAATGACATGGAGACGATTATATGTGTTAGGGTTGTCATAAAAGTAAACCAAATGTTATTTCTAACCACACTCATTCCACAACATTCACACATTTGAATCAAACTAGTAAAACGAACTGTGCAGGCTTGTATTCTACTTGTAAGCTTATTCTTTTATTCTAAGCTTATTTTTGCATTCTAATGACGTAGAGACGATTATATGCGTTAGGGTTGGTGTAAAAGTGAACCAAATGTCATTTCTAACCACACTCATACCACAACATTCACACATTTGAATCAAACTTGTAAAACGAACTATGCATGCTTGTATTCTACTTTTAAGCTTATTCTTTGATTCTAAGCTTATTTTTGAATTCTAATGACATGGAGACGATAATATGTGTTAGGGTTGTCATAAAAGTAAACCAAATGTCATTTCTAACCACACTCATTCCACAACATTCACACATTTGAATCAAACTCCTAAAACGAACTGTGCATGCTAGTATTCTTCTTTTAAGCTTATTCTTTTATTCTAAGCTTATTTTTGAATTCTAATGACACGGAAACGATTGTATGTTTTAGGGTTGTCATAAAAGTAAACCAAATGTGGTTTCTTACGACACTCATTCTACAACATTCACACATTTGAATCAAACCTGTAAAACGAACAGTGCAGGCTTGTATTCTACTTTTAAGCTTATTCTTTGATTCTAAGCTTATTTTTGAATTCTAATGACACGGAGACGATTGTATGTGTTAGTGTTGTCATAAAAGTAAACCAAATGTCATTTCTTACCACACTCATTCCACAATATTCACACATTTGAATCAAACTTGTAAAACAAACTGTGGAGGCTTGTAATCTACTTTTAAGCTTATTCTTTAATTCTAAGCTTATTTTTGAATTCTAATGACATGGAGATGATTATATGTGTTAGGGTTGTCATAAAAGTAAACCAAATGTCATTTTTAACCACAATCATTCCTCAACATTCCCACATTTGAATCAAACTTGTAAAACGCACTTTGCAGGCTTCCATTCTACTTTTAAGCTTATTCTTTGATTCTACGCTTATTTTTGAATTCTAATGAGATGGAGACGATTATATGTGTTAGGGTTGTCATAAAAGTGAACCATATGTCATTTCTAACCACACTCATTCCTCAACATTCCCACATTTGAATCAAACTTGTAAAACGAACTTTGCAGGCTTTCATTCTACTTTTAAGCTTATTCTTTGATTCTAAGCTTATTTTTGCATTCTAATGACATGGAGACGATTCTATGCGTTAGGGTTGTTGTAAAAGTGAACCAAAAGTCATTTTTAAGCTTATTTTTTGATTCTAAGCTTATTTTTGAATTCTAATGTCATGCAGACGATTGTACGCGTTAGGGTTGTCATAAAAGTAAACCAAATGTTATTTCTAACCACACTCATTCCAGAACATTCGCACATTTGAATCAAACTAGTAAAACGAACTGTGCAGGCTTGTATTCTACTTTTAAACTTATTCTTTGATTCTAAGCTTATTTTTGAATTCTAATGACATGTAAACGATTATATGTGTTAGGGTTGTCATAAAAGTAAACCAAATGTCATTTTTAACCACACTCATTCCACAACATTCACACATTTGAATCAAACTCGTAAAACGAACTGTGCATGTTTCCATTCTACTTTTAAGCTTATTCATTGATTCAAAGCTGATTTTTGAATTCTAATGACATGGAGACGATTATCTGTGTTAGGGTTGTCATAAAAGTGAACCATATGTCATTTCTAACAACACTCATTCCACAATATTCCCACATTTGAATCAAACTAGTAAAACGAACTGTGCAAGCTTCTATTCTACTTTTCAGCTTATTCTTTGATTCTAAGGTTATTTTTGCATTCTAATGACATGGAGACGATAATATGTGTTAGGGTTGTCATAAAAGTAAACCAAATGTCATTTTTAACCACACTCATTCCACAAGATTCACACATTTGAATCAAACTCGTAAAACGAACTATGCATGTTTCCATTCTATTTTTAAGCTTATTCATTGATTCAAAGCTGATTTTCGAAATCTAATGACATGGAGACGATTATCTATGTTAGGGTTGTCATAATAGTAAACCAAATGTCATTTCTAACCACACTCATTCCTCAACATTCCCACATTTGAATCAAACTTTTAAAACGAACTGTGCAGGCTTCCATTCTACTTTTAAGCTTATTCTTTGATTCTAAGCTTATTTTTGCATTCTAATGACATGGAGACGATTATATGCGTTAGGGTTGTTGTAAAAGTGAACCAAATGTCATTTCTAACCACACTCATTCCTCAACATTCCCACATTTGAATCAAACTTTTAAAACGAACTGTGCAGGCTTCCATTCTACTTTTAAGCTTATTCTTTGATTCTAAGCTTATTTTTGCATTCTAATGACATGGAGACGATTATATGCGTTAGGGTTGTTGTAAAAGTGAACCAAATGTCATTTCTAACCACACCCGTTCCACAACATTCACACTTTTGAATCAAACTTGTAAAACGAACTGTGCATGCTTGTATTCTACTTTTAAGCTTATTCTTTGATTCTAAGCTTATTTTTGAATTCTAATGGCATCAAGACGATTATATGCGGTAGGGTTGTCATAAAAGTAAACCAAATGTCATTTCTAACCACACTCATTCCTCAACATTCCCACATTTGAATCAAACTTGTAAAACGAACTGTGCAGGCTTCCATTCTACTTTTAAGCTTATTCCTTGATTCTAAGCTTATTTTTACATTCTAATCACATGGAAACGATTATATGCGTTCGGGTTGTTGTAAAAGTGAACCAAATGTCATTTCTCACGACACTCATTCCATAACATTCACACATATTAATAAAACTTGTAAAACGAACAGTGCAGGCTTGTATTGTACTTTTAAGCTTATTTTTTGATTCTAAGCTTATTTTTGAATTCTAATGACATGGAGATGATTATATGTGTTAGGGTTGTCATAAAAGTAAACCAAATGTTATTTCTAACCACAATCATTCCACAACATTCACACATTTGAATCAAACTAGTAAAACGAACTGTGCAGGCTTGTATTCTACTTTTAAGCTTATTCTTTGATTCTAAGCTTATTTTTGAATTCTAATGACATAGAGATGATTATATGCCTTAGGGTTGGTGTAAAAGTGAACCAAATGTCATTTCTAACCACACTCATTCCACAACATTCACACATTTGAATCAAACTTGTAAAACGAACTAGGCATGCTTGTATTCTACTTTTAAGCTTATTCTTTGATTCTAAGCTTATTTTTGAATTCTAATGACATGGAGACGATTGTACGTGTTAGGGTTGTCATAAAAGTAAACCAAATGTTTTTTCTAACCATGCTCATTCCAGAACATTCGCACATTTGAATCAAACTAGTAAAACGAACTGTGCAGGCTTGTATTCTACTTTTAAACTTATTCTTTGATTCTAAGCTTATTTTTGAATTCTAATCACATGGAGACGATTATATGTGTTAGGGTTGTCATAAAAGTAAACCAAATGTCATTTTTAACCACACTCATTCCACAACATTCACACATTTGAATCAAACTCGTAAAACGAACTGTGCATGTTTCGATTCTACTTTTAAGCTTATTCATTGATTCAAAGCTGATTTTTTAATTCTAATGACATGGAGACGATGATCTGTGTTAGGGTTGTCATAAAAGTGAACAATATGTCATTTCTAACCACACTCATTCCACAACATTCCCACATTTGAATCAAACTAGTAAAACGAACTGTGGAGGCTTGTATTCTACTTTTAAGCTTATTCTTTGATTCTAAGCTTATTTTTGCATTCTAATGACATAGAGACGATTATATGCGTTAGGGTTGGTGTAACAGTGAACCAAATGTCATTTCTAACCACACTCATTCCTCAACATTCCCAAATTTGAATCAAACTTGTAAAACGAACTTTGCAGGCTTCGATTCTACTTTTAAGCTTATTCTTTGATTCTACGCTTATTTTTGAATTCTAATGACATGGAGACGATTATATGTGTTAGGGTTGTCATAAAAGTAATCCAAATGTCATTTTTAACCACACTCATTCCACAACATTCACACATTTGAATCAAACTCGTAAAACGAACTGTGCATGTTTCCATTCTACTTTTAAGCCTATTCATTGATTCAAAGCTGATTTTTGAATTCTAATGACATGGAGACGATTATCTATGTTAGGGTTGTCATAATAGTAAACCAAATGTCATTTGTAACCACACTCATTCCTCAACATTCCCAAATTTGAATCAAACTTCTAAAACGAACTGTGCATGCTTGTATTCTACTTTTAAGCTTATTCTTTGATTCTAAGCTTATTTTTGCATTCTAATGATATGGAGACGATTATATGCGTTAGGGTTGTCATAAAATTAAACCAAATGTCATTTCTAACCACACTCATTCCTCAACATTCCCACATTTGAATCAAACTTGTAAAACGAACTGTGCAGGCTTCCATTCTACTTTTAAGCTTATTCTTTGATTCTAAGCTTATTTTTGCATTCTAATGACATGGAAACGATTATATGCGTTAGGGTTGTTGTAAAAGTGAACCAAATGTCATTTCTAACCACACTCATTCCACAACATTCACACATTTGAATAAAACTTGTAAAGTGAACAGTGCAGGCTTGTATTCTAGTTTTAAGCTTATTTTTTGATTCTAAGCATATTTTAGAATTCTAATGACATGGAGACGATTATATGTGTTAGGGTTGCCATAAAAGTAAACCAAATGTTATTTGTAACCACACTCATTCCACATCATTCACACATTTGAATCAAACTAGTAAAACGAACTGTGCAGGCTTGTATTCTACTTGTAAGCTTATTCTTTTATTCTAAGCTTATTTTTGCATTCTAATGACGTAGAGACGATTATATGCGTTAGGGTTGGTGTAAAAGTGAACCAAATGTCATTTCTAACCACACTCATACCACAACATTCACACATTTGAATCAAACTTGTAAAACGAACTATGCATGCTTGTATTCTACTTTTAAGCTTATTCTTTGATTCTAAGCTTATTTTTGAATTCTAATGACATGGAGCCGATAATATGTGTTTGGGTTGTCATAAAAGTAAACCAAATGTCATTTCTAACCACACTCATTCCACAACATTCACACATTTGAATCAAACTCGTAAAACGAACTGTGCATGCTAGTATTCTTCTTTTAAGCTTATTCTTTTATTCTAAGCTTATTTTTGAATTCTAATGACACGGAAACGATTGTATGTGTTAGGGTTGTCATAAAAGTAAACCAAATGTCATTTCTTACCACACTCATTCCACAACATTCACACATTTGAATCAAACTTGTAAAACGAACTATGGAGCCTTGTATTCTACTTTTAAACTTATTCTTTGATTCTAAGCTTATTTTTGAATTCTAATGACATGGAGACGATTATATGTGTTAGGGTTGTCATAAAAGTAAACCAAATGTGATTTCTTACGACACTCATTCTACAACATTCACACATTTGAATAAAACTTGTAAAGCGAACAGTGCAGGCTTGTATTCTACTTTAAAGCTTATTTTTTTATTCTAAGCATATTTTTGAATTCGAATGACATGGAGACGATTATATGTGTTAGGGTTGTCATAAAAGTAAACCAAATGTTATTTCTAACCACACTCATTCCACAACATTCACACATTTGAATCAAACTAGTAAAACGAACTGTGCAGGCTTGTATTCTACTTGTAAGCTTATTCTTTTATTCTAAGCTTATTTTTGCATTCTAATGACGTAGAGACGATTATATGCGTTAGGGTTGGTGTAAAAGTGAACCAAATGTCATTTCTAACCACACTCATACCACAACATTCACACATTTGAATCAAACTTGTAAAACGAACTATGCATGCTTGTATTCTACTTTTAAGCTTATTCTTTGATTCTAAGCTTATTTTTGAATTCTAATGACATGGAGACGATAATATGTGTTAGGGTTGTCATAAAAGTAAACCAAATGTCATTTCTAACCACACTCATTCCACAACATTCACACATTTGAATCAAACTCCTAAAACGAACTGTGCATGCTAGTATTCTTCTTTTAAGCTTATTCTTTTATTCTAAGCTTATTTTTGAATTCTAATGACACGGAAACGATTGTATGTTTTAGGGTTGTCATAAAAGTAAACCAAATGTGGTTTCTTACGACACTCATTCTACAACATTCACACATTTGAATCAAACCTGTAAAACGAACAGTGCAGGCTTGTATTCTACTTTTAAGCTTATTCTTTGATTCTAAGCTTATTTTTGAATTCTAATGACACGGAGACGATTGTATGTGTTAGTGTTGTCATAAAAGTAAACCAAATGTCATTTCTTACCACACTCATTCCACAATATTCACACATTTGAATCAAACTTGTAAAACAAACTGTGGAGGCTTGTAATCTACTTTTAAGCTTATTCTTTAATTCTAAGCTTATTTTTGAATTCTAATGACATGGAGATGATTATATGTGTTAGGGTTGTCATAAAAGTAAACCAAATGTCATTTTTAACCACAATCATTCCTCAACATTCCCACATTTGAATCAAACTTGTAAAACGCACTTTGCAGGCTTCCATTCTACTTTTAAGCTTATTCTTTGATTCTACGCTTATTTTTGAATTCTAATGAGATGGAGACGATTATATGTGTTAGGGTTGTCATAAAAGTGAACCATATGTCATTTCTAACCACACTCATTCCTCAACATTCCCACATTTGAATCAAACTTGTAAAACGAACTTTGCAGGCTTTCATTCTACTTTTAAGCTTATTCTTTGATTCTAAGCTTATTTTTGCATTCTAATGACATGGAGACGATTCTATGCGTTAGGGTTGTTGTAAAAGTGAACCAAAAGTCATTTTTAAGCACACTCATTCCACAGCATTCATACATTTGAATCAAATTCGTAAAACGAACTGTGCATGCTAGTATTCTCCTTTTAAGCTTATGCTTTGATTCAAAGGTTATTTTTGAATGCTAATGACATAGAGACGATTATATGTGTTAGGGTTGTCATAAAAGTAAACCAAATGTCATTTCTAACCACACTCATTCCTCAACATTCCCAAATTTGAATCAAACTTGTAAAACGAACTGTGTAGGCTTCCATTCTACTTTTAAGCTTATTCTTTGATTCTAAGCTTATTTTTGAATTCTAATGACATGGAGACGATTATATGTGTTAGGGTTGTCATAAAAGTAAACCAAATGTCATTTTTAACCACACTCATTCCACAACATTCACACATTTGAATCAAACTCGTAAAACGAACTGTGGAGGCTTGTATTCTACTTTTAAGCTTATTCTTTGATTCTAAGCTTATTTTTGCATTCTAATGACATAGAGACGATTATATGCGATAGGGTTGGTGTAAAAGTGAACCAAATGTCATTTCTAACCACACTCATTCCACAACATTCAGGCATTTGAATCAAACTTGTAAAACGAACTGTGCAGGCTTGTATTCTACTTTTAAACTTATTCTTTGATTCTAAGCTTATTTTTGCATTCTAATGACAAGGAGACGATTATATGCGTTAGGGTTGTTGTAAAAGTGAACCAAATGTCATTTCTAACCACAGTCATTCGACAACATTCACACATTTGAATCAAAGTTGTAAAACGAACAGTGCAGTCTTCTATTCTACTTTTAAGCTTATTTTTTGATTCTAAGCTTATTTTTGAATTCTAATGTTATGGAGACGATTGTACGCGTTAGGGTTGTCATAAAAGTAAACCAAATGTTATTTCTAACCACACTCATTCCAGAACATTCGCACATTTGAATCAAACTAGTAAAACGAACTGTGCAGGCTTGTATTCTACTTTTAAACTTATTCTTTGATTCTAAGCTTATTTTTGAATTCTAATGACATGTAAACGATTATATGTGTTAGGGTTGTCATAAAAGTAAACCAAATGTCATTTTTAACCACACTCATTCCACAACATTCACACATTTGAATCAAACTCGTAAAACGAACTGTGCATGTTTCCATTCTACTTTTAAGCTTATTCATTGATTCAAAGCTGATTTTTGAATTCTAATGACATGGAGACGATTATCTGTGTTAGGGTTGTCATAAAAGTGAACCATATGTCATTTCTAACAACACTCATTCCACAATATTCCCACATTTGAATCAAACTAGTAAAACGAACTGTGCAAGCTTCTATTCTACTTTTCAGCTTATTCTTTGATTCTAAGGTTATTTTTGCATTCTAATGACATGGAGACGATAATATGTGTTAGGGTTGTCATAAAAGTAAACCAAATGTCATTTTTAACCACACTCATTCCACAAGATTCACACATTTGAATCAAACTCGTAAAACGAACTGTGCATGTTTCCATTCTATTTTTAAGCTTATTCATTGATTCAAAGCTGATTTTCGAAATCTAATGACATGGAGACGATTATCTATGTTAGGGTTGTCATAATAGTAAACCAAATGTCATTTCTAACCACACTCATTCCTCAACATTCCCACATTTGAATCAAACTTTTAAAACGAACTGTGCAGGCTTCCATTCTACTTTTAAGCTTATTCTTTGATTCTAAGCTTATTTTTGCATTCTAATGACATGGAGACGATTATATGCGTTAGGGTTGTTGTAAAAGTGAACCAAATGTCATTTCTAACCACACTCATTCCTCAACATTCCCACATTTGAATCAAACTTTTAAAACGAACTGTGCAGGCTTCCATTCTACTTTTAAGCTTATTCTTTGATTCTAAGCTTATTTTTGCATTCTAATGACATGGAGACGATTATATGCGTTAGGGTTGTTGTAAAAGTGAACCAAATGTCATTTCTAACCACACCCGTTCCACAACATTCACACTTTTGAATCAAACTTGTAAAACGAACTGTGCATGCTTGTATTCTACTTTTAAGCTTATTCTTTGATTCTAAGCTTATTTTTGAATTCTAATGGCATCAAGACGATTATATGCGGTAGGGTTGTCATAAAAGTAAACCAAATGTCATTTCTAACCACACTCATTCCTCAACATTCCCACATTTGAATCAAACTTGTAAAACGAACTGTGCAGGCTTCCATTCTACTTTTAAGCTTATTCCTTGATTCTAAGCTTATTTTTACATTCTAATCACATGGAAACGATTATATGCGTTCGGGTTGTTGTAAAAGTGAACCAAATGTCATTTCTCACGACACTCATTCCATAACATTCACACATTTGAATAAAACTTGTAAAACGAACAGTGCAGGCTTGTATTGTACTTTTAAGCTTATTTTTTGATTCTAAGCTTATTTTTGAATTCTAATGACATGGAGATGATTATATGTGTTAGGGTTGTCATAAAAGTAAACCAAATGTTATTTCTAACCACAATCATTCCACAACATTCACACATTTGAATCAAACTAGTAAAACGAACTGTGCAGGCTTGTATTCTACTTTTAAGCTTATTCTTTGATTCTAAGCTTATTTTTGAATTCTAATGACATAGAGATGATTATATGCCTTAGGGTTGGTGTAAAAGTGAACCAAATGTCATTTCTAACCACACTCATTCCACAACATTCACACATTTGAATCAAACTTGTAAAACGAACTAGGCATGCTTGTATTCTACTTTTAAGCTTATTCTTTGATTCTAAGCTTATTTTTGAATTCTAATGACATGGAGACGATTGTACGTGTTAGGGTTGTCATAAAAGTAAACCAAATGTTTTTTCTAACCATGCTCATTCCAGAACATTCGCACATTTGAATCAAACTAGTAAAACGAACTGTGCAGGCTTGTATTCTACTTTTAAACTTATTCTTTGATTCTAAGCTTATTTTTGAATTCTAATCACATGGAGACGATTATATGTGTTAGGGTTGTCATAAAAGTAAACCAAATGTCATTTTTAACCACACTCATTCCACAACATTCACACATTTGAATCAAACTCGTAAAACGAACTGTGCATGTTTCGATTCTACTTTTAAGCTTATTCATTGATTCAAAGCTGATTTTTTAATTCTAATGACATGGAGACGATGATCTGTGTTAGGGTTGTCATAAAAGTGAACAATATGTCATTTCTAACCACACTCATTCCACAACATTCCCACATTTGAATCAAACTAGTAAAACGAACTGTGGAGGCTTGTATTCTACTTTTAAGCTTATTCTTTGATTCTAAGCTTATTTTTGCATTCTAATGACATAGAGACGATTATATGCGATAGGGTTGGTGTAAAAGTGAACCAAATGTCATTTCTAACCACACTCATTCCACAACATTCAGGCATTTGAATCAAACTTGTAAAACGAACTGTGCAGGCTTGTATTCTACTTTTAAACTTATTCTTTGATTCTAAGCTTATTTTTGCATTCTAATGACAAGGAGACGATTATATGCGTTAGGGTTGTTGTAAAAGTGAACCAAATGTCATTTCTAACCACAGTCATTCGACAACATTCACACATTTGAATCAAAGTTGTAAAACGAACAGTGCAGTCTTCTATTCTACTTTTAAGCTTATTTTTTGATTCTAAGCTTATTTTTGAATTCTAATGTCATGGAGACGATTGTACGCGTTAGGGTTGTCATAAAAGTAAACCAAATGTTATTTCTAACCACACTCATTCCAGAACATTCGCACATTTGAATCAAACTAGTAAAACGAACTGTGCAGGCTTGTATTCTACTTTTAAACTTATTCTTTGATTCTAAGCTTATTTTTGAATTCTAATGACATGTAAACGATTATATGTGTTAGGGTTGTCATAAAAGTAAACCAAATGTCATTTTTAACCACACTCATTCCACAACATTCACACATTTGAATCAAACTCGTAAAACGAACTGTGCATGTTTCCATTCTACTTTTAAGCTTATTCATTGATTCAAAGCTGATTTTTGAATTCTAATGACATGGAGACGATTATCTGTGTTAGGGTTGTCATAAAAGTGAACCATATGTCATTTCTAACAACACTCATTCCACAACATTCCCACATTTGAATCAAACTAGTAAAACGAACTGTGCAGGCTTCTATTCTACTTTTCAGCTTATTCTTTGATTCTAAGGTTATTTTTGCATTCTAATGACATGGAGACGATAATATGTGTTAGGGTTGTCATAAAAGTAAACCAAATGTCATTTTTAACCACACTCATTCCACAACATTCACACATTTGAATCAAACTCGTAAAACGAACTGTGCATGCTAGTATTCTTCTTTTAAGCTTATTATTTGATTCTAAGCTTATTTTTGAATTCTAATGACATGGAGACGATTATATGTGTTAGGGTTGTCATAAAAGTAAACCAAATGTTATTTCTAAGCACACTCATTGCACAACATTCACATATTTGAATGAAACTAATAAAACGAACTGTGCAGGCTTGTATTCTACTTTTAAGCTTATTTTTTTATTCTAAGCTTATGTTTGAATTCTAATGACATGGAGACGATTATATGTGTTAGGGTTGTCATAAAAGTAAACCAAATGTTATTTCTAACCACACTCATTGCACAACATTCACACATTTGAATCAAACTAGTAAAACGAACAATGCAGGCTTGTATTCTACTTTTAAGCTTATTTTTTTATTCTAAGCTTATTTTTTAATTCTAATGACATGGAGACGATTATATGTGTTAGGGTTGTCATAAAAGTAAACTAAATGTCATTTCTTACCACACTCGTTCCACAATATTCACACATTTGAATCAAACTTGTAAAACGAACAGTGCAGGCTTGTATTCTACTTTAAAGCTTATTCTTTGATTCTAAGCTTATTTTTGTATTCTAATGGCATCGAGACGATTATATGTGTTAGGGTTGTCATAAAAGTAAACCAAATGTCATTTTTAACCACACTCATTCCACAACATTCATACTTTTGAATCAAACTCGTAAAACGAACTGTGCATGCTAGTATTGTACTTTTGAGCTTATTCATTGATTCAAAGCTTATTTTTGAATTCTAATGACATGGAGACGATTATATGCGTTAGGATTGTCATAAAAGTAAACCAAATGTCATTTCTAACCACACTCATTTCTCAACATTCCCACATTTGAATCAAACTTGTAAAACGAACTGTGCAGGCTTCCAATCTACTTTTAAGCTTATTCTTTGATTCTAAGCTTATTTTTGAATTCTAGTGACATGGAGACGATTATATGTGTTAGGGTTGTCATAAAAGTAAACCAAATTTTATTTCTAACAACACTCATTCCACAACATTCACACATTTGAATCAAACTAGTAAAGCGAACTGTGCAGGCTTGTATTCCACTTTTAAGCTTATTCTTTGATTCTAAGCTTATTTTTGAATTCTAATGACATGGAGACGATTGTACGTGTTAGGGTTGTCATAAAAGTAAACCAAATGTTATTTCTAACCACACTCATTCCACAACATTCCCACATTTGAATCAAACTAGTAAAACGAACTGTGGAGGCTTGTATTCTACTTTTAAGCTTATTCTTTGATTCTAAGCTTATTTTTGCATTCTAATGACATAGAGACGATTATATGCGTTAGGGTTGGTGTAAAAGTGAACCAAATGTCATTTCTAACCACACTCATTCCACAACATTCACACATTTGAATCAAACTTGTAAAACGAACTGTGCAGGCTTGTATTCTACTTTTAAACTTATTCTTTGATTCTAAGCTTATTTTTGCATTCTAATGACAAGGAGACGATTATATGCGTTAGGGTTGTTGTAAAAGTGAACCAAATGTCATTTCTAACCACACTCATTCGACAACATTCACACAATTGAATCAAAGTTGTAAAACAAACAGTGCAGGCTTCTATTCTACTTTTAAGCTTATTTTTTTATTCTAAGCTTATTTTTGAATTCTAATGACATGGAGACGATTGTACGTGTTAGGGTTGTCATAAAAGTAAACAAAATGTTATTTCTAACCACACTCATTCCAGAACATTCGCACATTTGAATCAAACTAGTAAAACGAACTGTGCAGGCTTGTATTCTACTTTTAATCTTATTCTTTGATTCTAAGCTTATTTTTGATTTCTAATCACATGGAGATGATTATATGTGTTAGGGTTGTCATAAAAGTAAACCAAATGTCATTTTTAACCACCCTCATTCCACAACATTCACACATTTGAATCAAACTCGTAAAACGAACTGTGCATGTTTCCATTCTACTTTTAAGCTTATTCATTGATTCAAAGCTGATTTTTGAATTCTAATGACATGGAGACGATTATCTGTGTTAGGGTTGTCATAATAGTAAACCAAATTTTATTTCTAACCACACTCATTCCTCAACATTCCCACATTTGAATCAAACTTTTAAAACGAACTGTGCAGGCTTCCATTCTACTTTTAAGCTTATTCTTTGATTGTAAGCTTATTTTTGAATTCTAATGACATAGAGACGATTATATGCGTTAGGGTTGGTGTAAAAGTGAACCAAATGTCATTTCTAACCACACTCATTCCACAACATTCACACATTTGAATCAAACTTGTAAAACGTATAGTGAAGGCTTGTATTCTACTTTTAAGCTTATTTTTTGATTCTAAGCTTATTTTTGAATTCTAATGACATGGAGACGATTGTACGTGTTAGGGTTGTCATAAAAGTAAACCAAATGTTATTTCTAACCATACTCATTCCAGAACATTCGCACATTTGAATCAAACTAGTAAAACGAACTGTGCAGGCTTGTATTCTACTTTTAAACTTATTCTTTGATTCTAAGCTTATTTTTGAATTCTAATCACATGGAGACGATTATATGTGTTAGGGTTGTCATAAAAGTAAACCAAATGTCATTTTTAACCACACTCATTCCACAACATTCACACATTTGAATCAAACTCGTAAAACGAACTGTGCATGTTTCCATTCTACTTTTAAGCTTATTCATTGATTCAAATCTGATTTTTTAATTCTAATGACATGGAGACGATGATCTGTGTTAGGGTTGTCATAAAAGTGAACAATATGTCATTTCTAACCACACTCATTCCACAACATTCCCACATTTGAATCAAACTAGTAAAACGAACTGTGGAGGCTTGTATTCTACTTTTAAGCTTATTCTTTGATTCTAAGCTTATTTTTGCATTCTAATGACATAGAGACGATTATATGCGATAGGGTTGGTGTAAAAGTGAACCAAATGTCATTTCTAACCACACTCATTCCACAACATTCAGGCATTTGAATCAAACTTGTAAAACGAACTGTGCATGCTTGTATTCTACTTTTAAACTTATTCTTTGATTCTAAGCTTATTTTTGCATTCTAATGACAAGGAGACGATTATATGCGTTAGGGTTGTTGTAAAAGTGAACCAAATGTCATTTCTAACCACACTCATTCGACAACATTCACACATTTGAATCAAAGTTGTAAAACGAACAGTGCAGTCTTCTATTCTACTTTTAAGCTTATTTTTTGATTCTAAGCTTATTTTTGAATTCTAATGTCATGGAGACGATTGTACGCGTTAGGGTTGTCATAAAAGTAAACCAAATGTTATTTCTAACCACACTCATTCCAGAACATTCGCACATTTGAATCAAACTAGTAAAACGAACTGTGCAGGCTTGTATTCTACTTTTAAACTTATTCTTTGATTCTAAGCTTATTTTTGAATTCTAAAGACATGTAGACGATTATATGTGTTAGGGTTGTCATAAAAGTAAACCAAATGTCATTTTTAACCACACTCATTCCACAACATTCACACATTTGAATCAAACTCGTAAAACGAACTGTGCATGTTTCCATTCTACTTTTAAGCTTATTCATTGATTCAAAGCTGATTTTTGAATTCTAATGACATGGAGACGATTATCTGTGTTAGGGTTGTCATAAAAGTGAACCATATGTCATTTCTAACAACACTCATTCCACAACATTCCCACATTTGAATCAAACTAGTAAAACGAACTGTGCAGGCTTCTATTCTACTTTTAAGCTTATTCTTTGATTCTAAGGTTATGTTTGCATTCTAATGACATGGAGACGATAATATGTGTTAGGGTTGTCATAAAAGTAAACCAAATGTCATTTTTAACCACTCTCATTCCACAACATTCACACATTTGAATCAAACTAATAAAACGAACTGTGCAGGCTTGTATTCTACTTTTAAGCTTATTTTTTTATTCTAAGCTTATGTTTGAATTCTAATGACATGGAGACGATTATATGTGTTAGGGTTGTCATAAAAGTAACCCAAATGTTATTTCTAACCACACTCATTGCACAACATTCACACATTTGAATCAAACTAGTAAAACGAACTATGCAGGCTTGTATTCTACTTTTAAGCTTATTTTTTTATTCTAAGCTTATTTTTTAATTCTAATGACATGGAGACGATTATATGTGTTAGGGTTGTCATAAAAGTAAACTAAATGTCATTTCTTACCACACTCGTTCCACAGTATTCACACATTTGAATCAAACTTGTAAAACGAACAGTGCAGGCTTGTATTCTACTTTAAAGCTTATTCTTTGATTCTAAGCTTATTTTTGTATTCTAATGGCATCGAGACGATTATATGTGTTAGGGTTGTCATAAAAGTAAACCAAATGTCATTTTTAACCACACTCATTCCACAACATTCATACATTTGAATCAAACTCGTAAAACGAACTGTGCATGCTAGTATTGTACTTTTGAGCTTATTCATTGATTCAAAGCTTATTTTTGAATTCTAATGACATGGAGACGATTATATGCGTTAGGATTGTCATAAAAGTAAACCAAATGTCATTTCTAACCACACTCATTTCTCAACATTCCCACATTTGAATCAAACTTGTAAAACGAACTGTGCAGGCTTCCAATCTACTTTTAAGCTTATTCTTTGATTCTAAGCTTATTTTTGAATTCTAATGACATGGAGACGATTATATGTGTTAGGGTTGTCATAAAAGTAAACCAAATTTTATTTCTAACAACACTCATTCCACAACATTCACACATTTGAATCAAACTATTAAAACGAACTATGCATGCTTGTATTCTACTTTTTAGCTTATTCTTTGATTCTAAGCTTATATTTGAATTCTAATGACATGGAGACGATTACATGTGTTAGGGTTGTCATAAAAGTAAACCAAATGTCATTTCTAACCACACTCATTCCACAACATTCCCACATTTGAATCAAACTAGTAAAACGAACTGTGCGGGCTTGTATTCTACGTTTAAGCTTATTCTTTGATTCTAAGCTTATTTTTGCATTCTAATGACATAGAGACGATTATATGCGTTAGGGTTGGTGTAAAAGTGAACCAAATGTCATTTCTAACCACACTCATTCCACAACATTCACACGTTTGAATCAAACTTGTATAACGAACTGTGCAGGCTTGTATTCTACTTTTATGCTTATTCTTTGATTCTAAGCTTATTTTTGCATTCTAATGACATAGAGACGATTATATGCGTTAGGGTTGGTGTAAAAGTGAACCAAATGTCATTTCTAACCACACTCATTCCACAACATTCACACATTTGAATCAAACTTGTAAAACGAACTGTGCAGGCTTGTATTCTACTTTTAAACTTATTCTTTGATTCTAAGCTTATTTTTGCATTCTAATGACAAGGAGACGATTATATGCGTTAGGGTTGTTGTAAAAGTGAACCAAATGTCATTTCTAACCACACTCATTCGACAAAATTCACACATTTGAATCAAAGTTGTAAAACGAACAGTGCAGGCTTCTATTCTACTTTTAAGCTTATTTTTTTATTCTAAGCTTATTTTTGAATTCTAATGACATGGAGACGATTGTACGTGTTAGGGTTGTCATAAAAGTAAACAAAATGTTATTTCTAACCACACTCATTCCAGAACATTCGCACATTTGAATCAAACTAGTAAAACGAACTGTGCAGGCTTGTATTCTACTTTTAATCTTATTCTTTGATTCTAAGCTTATTTTTGCATTCTAATGACATAGAGACGATTATATGCATTAGGGTTGGTGTAAAAGTGAACCAAATGTCATTTCTAACCACACTCATTCCACAACATTCACACATTTGAATCAAACTTGTAAAACGAACTGTGCAGGCTTGTATTCTACTTTTAAACTTATTCTTTGATTCTAAGCTTATTTTTGCATTCTAATGACAAGGAGACGATTATCTGTGTTAGGGTTGTCATAATAGTAAACCAAATTTTATTTCTAACCACACTCATTCCTCAACATTCCCACATTTGAATCAAACTTTTAAAACGAACTGTGCAGGCTTCCATTCTACTTTTAAGCTTATTCTTTGATTGTAAGCTTATTTTTGAATTCTAATGACATAGAGACGATTATATGCGTTAGGGTTGGTGTAAAAGTGAACCAAATGTCATTTCTAACCACACTTATTCCACAACATTCACACATTTGAATCAAACTTGTAAAACGTATAGTGAAGGCTTGTATTCTACTTTTAAGCTTATTTTTTGATTCTAAGCTTATTTTTGAATTCTAATGACATGGAGACGATTGTACGTGTTAGGGTTGTCATAAAAGTAAACCAAATGTTATTTCTAACCATACTCATTCCAGAACATTCACACATTTGAATCAAACTAGTAAAACGAACTGTGCAGGCTTGTATTCTACTTTTAAACTTATTCTTTGATTCTAAGCTTATTTTTGAATTCTAATCACATGGAGACGATTATATGTGTTAGGGTTGTCATAAAAGTAAACCAAATGTCATTTTTAACCACACTCATTCCACAACATTCACACATTTGAATCAAACTCGTAAAACGAACTGTGCATGTTTCCATTCTACTTTTAAGCTTATTCATTGATTCAAAGCTGATTTTTGAATTCTAATGACATGGAGACGATGATCTGTGTTAGGGTTGTCATAAAAGTGAACAATATGTCATTTCTAACCACACTCATTCCACAACATTCCCACATTTGAATCAAGCTAGTAAAACGAACTGTGGAGGCTTGTATTCTACTTTTAAGCTTATTCTTTGATTCTAAGCTTATTTTTGCATTCTAATGACATAGAGACGATTATATGCGATAGGGTTGGTGTAAAAGTGAACCAAATGTCATTTCTAACCACACTCATTCCACAACATTCACGCATTTGAATCAAACTTGTAAAACGTATAGTGAAGGCTTGTATTCTACTTTTAAGCTTATTTTTTGATTCTAAGCTTATTTTTGAATTCTAATCACATGGAGACGATTATATGTGTTAGGGTTGTCATAAAAGTAAACCAAATGTCATTTTTAACCACACTCATTCCACAACATTCACACATTTGAATCAAACTCGTAAAACGAACTGTGCATGTTTCCATTCTACTTTTAAGCTTATTCATTGATTCAAAGCTGATTTTTGAATTCTAATGACATGGAGACGATGATCTGTGTTAGGGTTGTCATAAAAGTGAACAATATGTCATTTCTAACCACACTCATTCCACAACATTCACACATTTGAATCAAACTATTAAAACGAACTATGCATGCTTGTATTCTACTTTTAAGCTTATTCTTTGATTCTAAGCTTATATTTGAATTCTAATGACATGGAGACGATTACATGTGTTAGGGTTGTCATAAAAGTAAACCAAATGTCATTTCTAACCACACTCATTCCACAACATTCCCACATTTGAATCAAACTAGTAAAACGAACTGTGCGGGCTTGTATTCTACTTTTAAGCTTATTCTTTGATTCTAAGCTTATTTTTGCATTCTAATGACATAGAGACGATTATATGCGTTAGGGTTGGTTTAAAAGTGAACCAAATGTCATTTCTAACCACACTCATTCCACAACATTCACACGTTTGAATCAAACTTGTAAAACGAACTGTGCAGGCTTGTATTCTACTTTTATGCTTATTCTTTGATTCTAAGCTTATTTTTGCATTCTAATGACATAGAGACGATTATATGCGTTAGGGTTGGTGTAAAAGTGAACCAAATGTCATTTCTAACCACACTCATTCCACAACATTCACACATTTGAATCAAACTTGTAAAACGAACTGTGCAGGCTTGTATTCTACTTTTAAACTTATTCTTTGATTCTAAGCTTATTTTTGCATTCTAATGACAAGGAGACGATTATATGCGTTAGGGTTGTTGTAAAAGTGAACCAAATGTCATTTCTAACCACACTCATTCGACAACATTCACACATTTGAATCAAAGTTGTAAAACGAACAGTGCAGGCTTCTATTCTACTTTTAAGCTTATTTTTTGATTCTAAGCTTATTTTTGAATTCTAATGACATGGAGACGATTGTACGTGTTAGGGTTGTCATAAAAGTAAACAAAATGTTATTTCTAACCACACTCATTCCAGAACATTCGCACATTTGAATCAAACTAGTAAAACGAACTGTGCAGGCTTGTATTCTACTTTTAATCTTATTCTTTGATTCTAAGCTTATTTTTGATTTCTAATCACATGGAGACGATTATATGTGTTAGGGTTGTCATAAAAGTAAACCAAATGTAATTTTTAATCACCCTCATTCCACAACATTCACACATTTGAATCAAACTCGTAAAACGAACTGTGCATGTTTCCATTCTACTTTTAAGCTTATTCATTGATTCAAAGCTGATTTTTGAATTCTAATGACATGGAGACGATTATCTGTGTTAGGGTTGTCATAATAGTAAACCAAATTTTATTTCTAACCACACTCATTCCTCAACATTCCCACATTTGAATCAAACTTTTAAAACGAACTGTGCAGGCTTCCATTCTACTTTTAAGCTTATTCTTTGATTGTAAGCTTATTTTTGAATTCTAATGACATAGAGACGATTATATGCGTTAGGGTTGGTGTAAAAGTGAACCAAATGTCATTTCTAACCACACTCATTCCACAACATTCACACATTTGAATCAAACTTGTAAAACGTATAGTGAAGGCTTGTATTCTACTTTTAAGCTTATTTTTTGATTCTAAGCTTATTTTTGAATTCTAATGACATGGAGACGATTGTACGTGTTAGGGTTGTCATAAAAGTAAACCAAATGTTATTTCTAACCATACTCATTCCAGAACATTCACACATTTGAATCAAACTAGTAAAACGAACTGTGGAGGCTTGTATTCTACTTTTAAGCTTATTCTTTGATTCTAAGCTTATTTTTGCATTCTAATGACATAGAGACGATTATATGCGATAGGGTTGGTGTAAAAGTGAACCAAATGTCATTTCTAACCACACTCATTCCACAACATTCACGCATTTGAATCAAACTTGTAAAACGAACTGTGCAGGCTTGTATTCTACTTTTAAACTTATTCTTTGATTCTAAGCTTATTTTTGAATTCTAATGACATGGAGACGATTGTACGTGTTAGGGTTGTCATAAAAGTAAACCAAATGTTATTTCTAACCACACTCATTCCAGAACATTCGCACATTTGAATCAAACTAGTAAAGGGAACTGTGCAGGCTTGTATTCTACTTTTAAACTTATTCTTTGATTCTAAGCTTATTTTTGAATTCTAATGACATAGAGACGATTATATGCGTTAGGGTTGTTGTAAAAGTGAACCAAATGTCATTTCTAACCACACTCATTCGACAACATTCACACATTTGAATCAAAGTTGTAAAACGAACAGTGCAGGCTTCTATTCTACTTTTAAGCTTATTTTTTGATTCTAAGCTTATTTTTGAATTCTAATGACATGGAGACGATTGTACGTGTTAGGGTTGTCATAAAAGTAAACCAAATGTTATTTCTAACCACACTCATTCCAGAACATTCGCACATTTGAATCAAACTAGTAAAACGAACTGTGCAGGCTTGTATTCTACTTTTAAACTTATTCTTTGATTCTAAGCTTATTTTTGAATTCTAATCACATGGAGACGATTATATGTGTTAGGGTTGTCATAAAAGTAAACCAAATGTCATTTTTAACCACACTCATTCCACAACATTCACACATTTGAATCAAACTCGTAAAACGAACTGTGCATGTTTCCATTCTACTTTTAAGCTTATTCATTGATTCAAAGCCGATTTTTGAATTCTAATGACATGGAGACGATTATATGCGATAGGGTTGGTGTAAAAGTGAACCAAATGTCATTTCTAACCACACTCATTTCTCAACATTCCCACATTTGAATCAAACTTGTAAAACGAACTGTGCAGGCTTCCAATCTACTTTTAAGCTTATTCTTTGATTCTAAGCTTATTTTTGAATTCTAATGACATGGAGACGATTGTATGTGTTAGGGTTGTCATAAAAGTAAACCAAATGTTATTTCTAACCACACTCATTCCAGAACATTCGCACATTTCAATCAAACTAGTAAAACGAACTGTGCAGGCATGTATTCTACTTTTAAGCTTATTCTTTGATTCTATGCTTATTTTTGAATTCTAATCACATGGAGACGATTATATGTGTTAGGGTTGTCATAAAAGTAAACCAAATGTCATTTTTAACCACACTCATTCCACAACATTCGTACATTTGAATCAAACTCGTAAAACGAACTTTGCATGCTAGTATTGTACTTTTAAGCTTATTCATTGATTCAAAGCTTATTTTTGAATTCTAATGACATGAAGACGATTATATGCGTTAGGGTTGTCATAAAAGTAAACCAAATGTCATTTCTAACCACACTCATTTCTCAACATTCCCGCATTTGAATCAAACTTGTAAAACAAACTGTGCATGCTTCTATTCTAGTTTTAAGCTTATTCTTTGATTCTAAGCTTATTTTTGCATTCTAATGACATGGAGACGATTATATGCGTTAGGGTTGTTGTAAAAGTGAACCAAATGTCATTTCTAACCACACTTATTCGACAACATTCACACATTTGAATCAAACTTGTAAAACGAACAGTGCAGGCTTGTATTATTCTTTTAAGCTTATTTTTTTATTCTAAGCTTACTTTTGAATTCTAATGACATGGAGACGATTATATGTGTTAGGGTTGTCATAAAAGTAAACCAAATGTCATTTTTAACCATACTCATTCCACAACATTCGTACATTTGAATCAAACTCGTAAAACGAACTATGCATGCTAGTATTGTACTTTTAAGCTTATTCATTGATTCAAAGCTTATTTTTGAATTCTAATGACATGAAGACGATTATATGCGTTAGGGTTGTCATAAAAGTAAACCAAATGTCATTTCTTACCACACTCATGTCTCAACATTCCCACATTTGAATCAAACTTGTAAAACGAACTGTGCATGCTTCTATTCTACTTTTAAACGTATTCTTTGATTCTAAGCTTATTTTTGCATTCTAATGACATGGAGACGATTATATGCGTTAGGGTTGTTGTAAAATTGAACCAAATGTCATTTCTAACCACACTCATTCCACAACATTCACACATTTGAATCAAACTTGTAAAACGAACTGTGCAGGCTTCCATTCTACTTTTAAGCTTATTCTTTGATTCTAAGCTTATTTCTGAATTCTAATGACATGGAGACGATTATATATGTTAGGGTTGTCATAAAAGTAAACCAAATGTCATTTTTAACCACACTCGTTCCACAATATTCACACATTTGAATCAAACTTGTAAAACGAACAGTGCAGGCTTGTATTCTACTTTTAAGCTTATTTTTTTATTCTAAGCTTATTTTTGAATTCGAATGACATGGAGACGATTATATGTGTTAGGGTTGTCATAAAAGTAAACCAAATGTTATTTCTAACCACACTCATTCCACAACATTCACACATTTGAATCAAACTAGTAAAACGAACTATGCATGCTTGTATTCTACTTTTAAGCTTATTCTTTGATTCTAAGCTTATTTTTGAATTCTAATGACATGGAGACGATTATCTGTGTTAGGGTTGTCATAAAAGTAAACCAAATGTCATATTTAACCACACTCATTCCACAACATTCACGAATTTAAATCAAACTCGTAAAACGAACTGTGCATGCTAGTATTCTTCTTTTAAGCTTATTATTTGATTCTAAGCTTATTTTTGAATTCTAATGAAATGGAGACGATTATATGTGTTAGGGTTGTCATAAAATTAAACCAAATGTTATTTCTAACCACACTCATTGTACAACATTCACACATTTTAATCAAACTAGTTAAACGAACTGTGCAGGCTTGTATTCTACTTTTAAGCTTATTTTTTTATTCTAAGCTTATTTTTGAATTCTAATGACATGGAGACGATTATATGTGTTAGGGTTGTCATAAAAGTAAATCAAATGTCATTTTTAACCATACTCATTCCACAACATTCGTACATTTGAATCAAACTCGTAAAACGAACTGTGCATGCTAGTATTGTACTTTTAAGCTTATTCATTGATTCAAAGCTTATTTTTGAATTCTAATGACATGAAGGCGATTATATGCGTTAGGGTTGTCATAAAAGTAAACCAAATGTCATTTCTAACCACACTCATTTCTCAACATTCCCACATTTGAATCAAACTTGTAAAACGAACTGTGCATACTTCTATTCTACATTTAAGCTTATTCTTTGATTCTAAGCTTATTTTTGCATTCTAATGACATGGAGACGATTATATGCGTTAGGGTTGTTGTAAAAGTGAACCAAATATCATTTCTAACCACACTTATTCGACAACATTCACACATTTGAATCAAACTTGTAAAACGAACAGTGCAGGCTTGTATTCTACTTTTAAGCTTATTTTTTTATTCTAAGCTTACTTTTGAATTTTAATGACATGGAGACGATTATATGTGTTAGGGTTGTCATAAAAGTAAACCAAATTTTATTTCTAACCACACTCATTCCACAACATTCACACATTTGAATCAAACTATTAAAACGAACTATGCATGCTTGTATTCTACTTTTAAGCTTATTCTTTGATTCTAAGCTTATTTTTGAATTCTAATGACATGGAGACGATTATATGTGTTAGGGTTGTCATAAAAGTAAACCAAATGTCATTTCTAACTACACTTATTCCACAACATTCACACATTTGAATCAATCTTGTAAAACGAACTGTGCATGCTTCTATTATACTTCTAAGCTTATTTTTGAATTCTAATGACATGGAGACGATTATATGTGTTAGGGTTGTCATAAAAGTAAACCAAATGTCATTTCTAACCACACTTATTCCACAACATCCACACATTTGAATCAAACTTTTAAAACGAACTGTGGATGTTTGTATTCTACTTTTAAGCTTATTCTTTGATTCTAAGCTTATTTTTGAATTCTAATGACATGGAGACGATTATATGTGTTACGGTTGTCATAAAAGTAAACCAAATGTCATATTTAACCGCACTCATTCCACAACATTCACACATTTGAATCAAACTCGTAAAACGAACTGTGCATGTTTCCATTCTACTTTTAAGCTTATTCATTGATTCAAAGCTGATTTTTGAATTCTAATGACATAGAGACGATAATCTGTGTTAGGGTTGTCATAAAAGTAAACCAAATGTCATTTTTAACCATACTCATTCCACAACATTCGTACATTTGAATCAAACTCGTAAAACGAACTGTGCATGCTAGTATTGTACTTTTAAGCTTATTCATTGATTCAAAGCTTATTTTTGAATTCTAATGACATGAAGACGATTATATGCGTTAGGGTTGTCATAAAAGTAAACCAAATGTCATTTCTTACCACACTCATGTCTCAACATTCCCACATTTGAATCAAACTTGTAAAACGAACTGTGCATGCTTCTATTCTACTTTTAAACGTATTCTTTGATTCTAAGCTTATTTTTGCATTCTAATGACATGGAGACGATTATATGCGTTAGGGTTGTTGTAAAATTGAACCAAATGTCATTTCTAACCACACTCATTCCACAACATTCACACATTTGAATCAAACTTGTAAAACGAACTGTGCAGGCTTCCATTCTACTTTTAAGCTTATTCTTTGATTCTAAGCTTATTTCTGAATTCTAATGACATGGAGACGATTATATATGTTAGGGTTGTCATAAAAGTAAACCAAATGTCATTTTTAACCACACTCGTTCCACAATATTCACACATTTGAATCAAACTTGTAAAACGAACAGTGCAGGCTTGTATTCTACTTTTAAGCTTATTTTTTTATTCTAAGCTTATTTTTGAATTCGAATGACATGGAGACGATTATATGTGTTAGGGTTGTCATAAAAGTAAACCAAATGTTATTTCTAACCACACTCATTCCACAACATTCACACATTTGAATCAAACTAGTAAAACGAACTATGCATGCTTGTATTCTACTTTTAAGCTTATTCTTTGATTCTACGCGTATTTTTGAATTCTAATGACATGGAGACGATTATATGTGTTAGTGTTGTCAAAAAAGTGAACCAAATGTCATTTCTAACCACAATCATTCCTCAACATTCACACATTTGAATCAAACTTGTAAAACGAACTGTGCAGGCTTGTATTCTACTTTTAAACTTATTCTTTGATTCTAAGCTTATTTTTGCATTCTAATGACATCGAGACGATTATATGCGTTACCGTTGTTGTAAAAGTGAACCAAATGTCATTTCTAACCACACTCATTCGACAACATTCACACATTTGAATCAAACTTGTAAAACGAACATTGCAGGCTTGTATTCTACTTTTAAGCTTATTTTTTTTATTCTAATCTTATTTTTGAATTCTAATGACATAGAGACAATTATATGTGTTAGGGTTGTCATAAAAGTAAACCAAATATCATTTCTTACCACACTCATTCCACAACATTCACACATTTGAATCAAACTTGTAAAACGAACTGTGCAGGCTTGTATTCTACTTTTAAGCTTATTTTTTTATTCTAAGCTTATTTTTGAATTCGAATGACATGGAGACGATTATATGTGTAAGGGTTGTCATAAAAGTAAACCAAATGTTATTTCTAACCACACTCATTCCACAACATTCACACATTTGAATCAAACTAGTAAAACGAACTGTGCAGGCTTGTATTCTACTTTTAAGCTTATTCTTTGATTGTAAGCTTATTTTTGAATTCTAATGACATAGAGACGATTATATGTGTTAGGCTTGTCATAAAAGTAAACCAAATGTTATTTCTAACCACACTCATTCCTCAACATTCCCACATTTGAATCAAACTTGTAAAACGAACTGTGCATGCTTCTATTCTAGTTTTAAGCTTATTCTTTGATTCTAAGCTTATTTTTGCATTCTAATGACATGGAGACGATTATATGCGTTAGGGTTGTTGTAAAAGTGAACCAAATGTCATTTCTAACCACACTCATTCGACAACATTCACACATTTGAATCAAACTTGTAAAACGAACAGTGCAGGCTTGTATTCTACTTTTAAGCTTAGTTTTTGATTCTAAGCTTATTTTTAAATTCGAATGACATGGAGACGATTATATGTGTTAGGGTTGTCATAAAAGTAAACCAAATGTTATTTCTAACCACACTCATTCCACAACTTTCACACATTTGAATCAAACTAGTAAAACGAACTCTGCAGGCTTGTATTCTACTTTTAAGCTTATTCTTTGATTGTAAGCTTATTTTTGAATTCTAATGACATAGAGACGATTATATGCGTTAGGGTTGTCACAAAAGTAAACCAAATGTCATTTTTAACCACACTCATTCCACAACATTCGTACATTTGAATCAAACTCGTAAAACGAACTGTGCATGCTAGTATTGTACTTTTAAGCTTATTCATTGATTCAAAGCTTATTTTTGAATTCTAATGACATGAAGACGATTATATGCGTTAGGGTTGTCATAAAAGTAAACCAAATGTCATTTCTAACCACACTCATTCCACAACATTCACACATTTGAATCAAACTAGTAAAACGAACTGTGCAGGCTTGTATTCTACTTTTAAGCTTATTTATTTATTCTAAGCTTATTTTTGAATTATAATGACATGGAGACGATTATATGTGTTAGGGTTGTCATAAAAGTAAACCAAATGTTATTTCTAACCATACTCATTCCACAACATTCACACATTTGAATCAAACTAGTAAAACGAACTGTGCAAGCTTCTATTCTACTTTTAAGCTTATTCTTTGATTCTAAGGTTATTTTTGCATTCTAATGACATGGAGACGATAATATGCGTTAGGGTTGGTGTAAAAGTGAACCAAATGTCATTTCTAACCACACTCATTCCACAACATTCACACATTTGAATCAAACTTGTAAAACGTATAGTGAAGGCTTGTATTCTACTTTTAAGCTTATTTTTTGATTCTAAGCTTATTTTTGAATTATAATGACATGGAGACGATTGTACGTGTTAGGGTTGTCATAAAAGTAAACCAAATGTTATTTCTAACCACACTCATTTCAGAACATTCGCACATTTCAATCAAACTAGTAAAACGAACTGTGCAGGCATGTATTCCACTTTTAAGCATATTCTTTGATTCTAAGCTTATTTTTGCATTCTAATGATGTGGAGACGATTATATGCGTTAGGGTTGTCATAAAATTAAACAAAATGTCATGTCTAACCACACTCATTCGACAACATTCACACATTTGAATCGAACTTGTAAAACGAACAGTGCAGGCTTGTATTCTACTTTTAAGCTTATTTTTTGATTCTAAGCTTATTTTTGAATTCTAATGACATGGAGACGATTATATGTGTTAGGGTTGTCATAAAAGTAAACCAAATGTTATTTCTAACCACACTCATTCCTCAACATTCCCACATTTGAATCAAACTTGTAAAACGAACTGTGCATGCTTCTATTCTAGTTTTAAGCTTATTCTTTGATTCTAAGCTTATTTTTGCATTCTAATGACATGGAGACGATTATATGCGTTAGGGTTGTTGTAAAAGTGAACCAAATGTCATTTCTAACCACACTCATTCGACAACATTCACACATTTGAATCAAACTTGTAAAACGAACAGTGCAGGCTTGTATTCTACTTTTAAGCTTAGTTTTTGATTCTAAGCTTATTTTTGAATTCGAATGCCATGGAGACGATTATATGTGTTAGGGTTGTCATAAAAGTAAACCAAATGTTATTTCTAACCACACTCATTCCACAGCATTCACACATTTGAATCAAACTAGTAAAACGAACTATGCATGCTTGTATTCTACTTTTAAGCTTATTCTATGATTCTAAGCTTATTTTTGAATTCTAATGACATGGAGACGATTATATGTGTTAGGGTTGTCATAAAATTAAACCATATGTCATTTCAAACCACACTCATTCCACAACATTCACACATTTGAATAAAACTCGTAAAACGAACTGTGGATGCTAGTATTCTTCTTTTAAGCTTATTATTTGATTCTAATCTTATTTTTCAATTCTAATGACATGGAGACGATTATATGTGTTAGGGTTGTCATAAAAGTAAACCAAACGTTATTTCTAACCACACTCATTGCACAACATTCACACATTTGAATCAAACTAGTAAAACGAACTGTGCACGCTTGTATCCTACTTTTAAGCTTATTCTTTGATTCTAAGCTTATTTTTGCATTCTAATGACATGGAGACGATTATATGCGTTACGGTTGTTGTAAAAGTGAACCAAAAGTCATTTCTAACCACACTCATTCGACAACATTCACACATTTGAATCAAACTTGTAAAACGAACAGTGCAGGCTTGTATTCTACTTTTAAGCTTATTTTTTTATTCTAAGCTTATTTTTAAATTCGAATGACATGGAGACGATTATATGTGTTAGGGTTGTCATAAAAGTAAACCAAATGTTATTTCTAACCACACTCATTCCACAACTTTCACACATTTGAATCAAACTAGTAAAACGAACTCTGCAGGCTTGTATTCTACTTTTAAGCTTATTCTTTGATTGTAAGCTTATTTTTGAATTCTAATGACATAGAGACGATTATATGCGTTAGGGTTGTCACAAAAGTAAACCAAATGTCATTTTTAACCACACTCATTCCACAACATTCGTACATTTGAATCAAACTCGTAAAACGAACTGTGCATGCTAGTATTGTACTTTTAAGCTTATTCATTGATTCGAAGCTTATTTTTGAATTCTAATGACATGAAGACGATTATATGCGTTAGGGTTGTCATAAAAGTAAACCAAATGTCATTTCTAACCACACTCATTCCACAACATTCACACATTTGAATCAAACTAGTAAAACGAACTGTGCAGGCTTGTATTCTACTTTTAAGCTTATTTATTTATTCTAAGCTTATTTTTGAATTATAATGACATGGAGACGATTATATGTGTTAGGGTTGTCATAAAAGTAAACCAAATGTTATTTCTAACCATACTCATTCCACAACATTCACACATTTGAATCAAACTAGTAAAACGAACTGTGCAGGCTTCTATTCTACTTTTAAGCTTATTCTTTGATTCTAAGGTTATTTTTGCATTCTAATGACATGGAGACGATAATATGTGTTAGGGTTGTCATAAAAGTAAACCAAATGTCATTTTTAACCACACTCATTCCACAACATTCACACATTTGAATCAAACTAGTAAAACGAACTATGCAGGCTTGTATTCTACTTTTAAGCTTATTCTTTGATTCTAAGCTTATTTTTGTATTCTAATGGCATCGAGACGATTATATGTGTTAGGGTTGTCATAAAAGTAAACCAAATGTCATTTTTAACCACACTCATTCCACAACATTCATACATTTGAATCAAACTCGTAAAACGAACTGTGCATGCTAGTATTGTACTTTTGAGCTTATTCATTGATTCAAAGCTTATTTTTGAATTCTAATGACATGGAGACGATTATATGCGTTAGGATTGTCATAAAAGTAAACCAAATGTCATTTCTAACCACACTCATTTCTCAACATTCCCACATTTGAATCACACTTGTAAAACGAACTGTGCAGGCTTGTATTCTACTTTTAAGCTTATTCTTTGATTCTAAGCTTATTTTTGCATTCTAATGACATAGAGACGATTATATGCGTTAGGGTTGGTGTAAAAGTGAACCAAATGTCATTTCTAACCACACTCATTCCACAACATTCACACATTTGAATCAAACTTGTAAAACGAACTATGCAGGCTTGTATTCTACTTTTAAGCTTATTCTTTGATTCTAAGCTTATTTTTGCATTCTAATGACATAGAGACGATTATATGCGTTAGGGTTGGTGTAAAAGTGAACCAAATGTCATTTCTAACCACACTCATTCCACAACATTCACACATTTGAATCAAACTTGTAAAACGAACTGTGCAGGCTTCTATTCTACTTTTAAGCTTGTTTTTTGATTCTAAGCTTATTTTTGAATTCTAATGACATGGAGACGATTGTCCGTGTTAGGGTTGTCATAAAAGTAAACAAAATGTTATTTCTAACCACACTCATTCCAGAACATTCGCACATTTGAATCAAAGTTGTAAAACGAACAGTGCAGGCTTGTATTCTACTTTTAAGCTTATTCTTTTATTCTAAGCTTATTTTTGCATTCTAATGACAAGGAGACGATTATATGCGTTAGGGTTCTTGTAAAAGTGAACCAAATGTCATTTCTAACCACACTCATTCGACAACATTCCCACATTTGAATCAAACTAGTAAAACGAACTGTGCGGGCTTGTATTCTACTTTTAAGCTTATTCTTTGATTCTAAGCTTATTTTTGCATTCTAATGACATAGAGACGATTATATGCGTTAGGGTTGGTGTAAAAGTGAACCAAATGTCATTTCTAACCACACTCATTCCACAACATTCACACGTTTGAATCAAACTTGTAAAACGAACTGTGCAGGCTTGTATTCTACTTTTAAGCTTATTCTTTGATTCTAAGCTTATTTTTGCATTCTAATGACATAGAGACGATTATATGCGTTAGGGTTGGTGTAAAAGTGAACCAAATGTCATTTCTAACCACACTCATTCCACAACATTCACACATTTGAATCAAACTTGTAAAACGAACTGTGCAGGCTAGTATTCTACTTTTAAACTTATTCTTTGATTCTAAGCTTATTTTTGCATTCTAATGACAAGGAGACGATTATATGCGTTAGGGTTGTTGTAAAAGTGAACCAAATGTCATTTCTAACCACACTTATTCGACAACATTCACACATTTGAATCAAAGTTGTAAAACGAACAGTGCAGGCTTCTATTCTACTTTTAAGCTTGTTTTTTGATTCTAAGCTTATTTTTGAATTCTAATGACATGGAGACGATTGTACGTGTTAGGGTTGTCATAAAAGTAAACAAAATGTTATTTCTAACCACACTCATTCCAGAACATTCGCACATTTGAATCAAACTAGTAAAACGAACTGTGCAGGCTTGTATTCTACTTTTAATCTTATTCTTTGATTCTAAGCTTATTTTTGATTTCTAATCACATGGAGACGATTATATGTGTTAGGGTTGTCATAAAAGTAAACCAAATGTAATTTTTAATCACCCTCATTCCACAACATTCACACATTTGAATCAAACTCGTAAAACGAACTGTGCATGTTTCCATCCTACTTTTAAGCTTATTCATTGATTCAAAGCTGATTTTTGAATTCTAATGACATGGAGACGATTATCTGTGTTAGGGTTGTCATAATAGTAAACCAAATTTTATTTCTAACCACACTCATTCCTCAACATTCCCACATTTGAATCAAACTTTTAAAACGAACTGTGCAGGCTTCCATTCTACTTTTAAGCTTATTCTTTGATTGTAAGCTTATTTTTGAATTCTAATGACATAGAGACGATTATATGCGTTAGGGTTCTTGTAAAAGTGAACCAAATGTCATTTCTAACCACACTCATTCGACAACATTCCCACATTTGAATCAAACTAGTAAAACGAACTGTGCGGGCTTGTATTCTACTTTTAAGCTTATTCTTTGATTCTAAGCTTATTTTTGCATTCTAATGACATAGAGACGATTATATGCGTTAGGGTTGGTGTAAAAGTGAACCAAATGTCATTTCTAACCACACTCATTCCACAACATTCACACGTTTGAATCAAACTTGTAAAACGAACTGTGCAGGCTTGTATTCTACTTTTAAGCTTATTCTTTGATTCTAAGCTTATTTTTGCATTCTAATGACATAGAGACGATTATATGCGTTAGGGTTGGTGTAAAAGTGAACCAAATGTCATTTCTAACCACACTCATTCCACAACATTCACACATTTGAATCAAACTTGTAAAACGAACTGTGCAGGCTAGTATTCTACTTTTAAACTTATTCTTTGATTCTAAGCTTATTTTTGCATTCTAATGACAAGGAGACGATTATATGCGTTAGGGTTGTTGTAAAAGTGAACCAAATGTCATTTCTAACCACACTCATTCGACAACATTCACACATTTGAATCAAAGTTGTAAAACGAACAGTGCAGGCTTCTATTCTACTTTTAAGCTTGTTTTTTGATTCTAAGCTTATTTTTGAATTCTAATGACATGGAGACGATTGTACGTGTTAGGGTTGTCATAAAAGTAAACAAAATGTTATTTCTAACCACACTCATTCCAGAACATTCGCACATTTGAATCAAACTAGTAAAACGAACTGTGCAGGCTTGTATTCTACTTTTAATCTTATTCTTTGATTCTAAGCTTATTTTTGATTTCTAATCACATGGAGACGATTATATGTTTTAGGGTTGTCATAAAAGTAAACCAAATGTAATTTTTAATCACCCTCATTCCACAACATTCACACATTTGAATCAAACTCGTAAAACGAACTGTGCATGTTTCCATCCTACTTTTAAGCTTATTCATTGATTCAAAGCTGATTTTTGAATTCTAATGACATGGAGACGATTATCTGTGTTAGGGTTGTCATAATAGTAAACCAAATTTTATTTCTAACCACACTCATTCCTCAACATTCCCACATTTGAATCAAACTTTTAAAACGAACTGTGCAGGCTTCCTTTCTACTTTTAAGCTTATTCTTTGATTGTAAGCTTATTTTTGAATTCTAATGACATAGAGACGATTATATGCGTTAGGGTTGGTGTAAAAGTGAACCAAATGTCATTTCTAACCACACTCATTCCACAACATTCACACATTTGAATCAAACTTGTAAAACGAACTGTGCAGGCTTCTATTCTACTTTTAAGCTTGTTTTTTGATTCTAAGCTTATTTTTGAATTCTAATGACATGGAGACGATTGTACGTGTTAGGGTTGTCATAAAAGTAAACCAAATGTTATTTCTAACCATACTCATTCCAGAACATTCGCACATTTGAATCAAACTAATAAAACGAACTTTGCAGGCTTGTATTCTACTTTTAAACTTATTCTTTGATTCTAAGCTTATTTTTGAATTCTAATCACATGGAGACGATTATATGTGTTAGGGTTGTCATAAAAGTAAACCAAATGTCATTTTTAACCACACTCATTCCACAACATTCACACATTTGAATCAAACTCGTAAAACGAACTGTGCATGTTTCCATTCTACTTTTAAGCTTATTCATTGATTCAAAGCTGATTTTTGAATTCTAATGACATGGAGACGATGATCTGTGTTAGGGTTGTCATAAAAGTGAACAATATGTCATTTCTAACCACACTCATTCCAGAACATTCCCACATTTGAATCAAACTAGTAAAACGAACTGTGGAGGCTTGTATTCTACTTTTAAGCTTATTCTTTGATTCTAAGCTTATTTTTGCATTCTAATGACATAGAGACGATTATATGCGATAGGGTTGGTGTAAAAGTGAACCAAATGTCATTTCTAACCACACTCATTCCACAACATTCACGCATTTGAATCAAACTTGTAAAACGAACTGTGCAGGCTTGTATTCTACTTTTAAACTTATTCTTTGATTCTAAGCTTATTTTTGCATTCTAATGACAAGGAGACGATTATATGCGTTAGGGTTGTTGTAAAAGTGAACCAAATGTCATTTGTAACCACACTCATTCGACAACATTCACACATTTGAATCAAAGTTGTAAAACGAACAGTGCAGGCTTCTATTCTACTTTTAAGCTTATTTTTTGATTCTAAGCTTATTTTTGAATTCTAATGACATGGAGACGATTGTACGTGTTAGGGTTGTCATAAAAGTAAACCAAATGTTATTTCTAACCACACTCATTCCAGAACATTCGCACATTTGAATCAAACTAGTAAAACGAACTGTGCAGGCTTGTATTCTACTTTTAAACTTATTCTTTGATTCTAAGCTTATTATTGAATTCTAATCACATGGAGACGATTATATGTGTTAGGGTTGTCATAAAAGTAAACCAAATGTCATTTTTAACCACACTCATTCCACAACATTCACACATTTGAATCAAACTCGTAAAACGAACTGTGCATGTTTCCATTCTACTTTTAAACTTATTCATTGATTCAAAGCTGATTTTTGAATTCTAATGACATGGAGACGATTATCTGTGTTAGGGTTGTCATAAAAGTGAACCATATGTCATTTCTAACAACACTCATTCCACAACATTCCCACATTTGAATCAAACTAGTAAAACGAACTGTGCAGGCTTGTATTCTACTTTTAAGCTTATTCTTTGATTGTAAGCTTATTTTTGAATTCTAATGACATAAAGACGATTATATGTGTTAGGGTTGTCATAAAAGTAATCCAAATGTCATTTTTAACCACACTCATTCCACAACATTCGTACATTTGAATCAAACTCGTAAAACGAACTGTGCATGCTAGTATTGTACTTTTAAGCTTATTCATTGATTCGAAGCTTATTTTTGAATTCTAATGACATGAAGACGATTATATGCGTTAGGGTTGTCATAAAAGTAAACCAAATGTCATTTCTAACCACACTCATTCCACAACATTCACACATTTGAATCAAACTAGTAAAACGAACTGTGCAGGCTTGTATTCTACTTTTAAGCTTATTTTTTTATTCTAAGCTTATTTTTGAATTCTAATGACATGGAGACGATTATATGTGTTAGGGTTGTCATAAAAGTAAACCAAATGTTATTTCTAACCATACTCATTCCACAACATTCACACATTTGAATCAAACTAGTAAAACGAACTGTGCAGGCTTGTATTCTACTTTTAAGCTTATTTTTTTATTCTAAGCTTATTTTTGAATTCGAATGACATGGAGACGATTATATTTGTTAGGGTTGTCATAAAAGTAAACCAAATGTTATTTCTAACCACAGTCATTCCACAACATTCACACATTTGAATCAAACTAGTAAAACGAACTATGCAGGCTTGTATTCTACTTTTAAGCTTATTCTTTGATTGTAAGCTTATTTTTGAATTCTAATGACATAGAGACGATTATATGCGTTAGGGTTGTCATAAAAGTAAACCAAATGTCATTTTTAACCACACTCATTCCACAACATTCGTACATTTGAATCAAACTCGTAAAACGAACTGTGCATGCTAGTATTGTACTTTTAAGCTTATTCATTGATTCGAAGCTTATTTTTGAATTCTAATGACATGAAGACGATTATATGCGTTAGGGTTGTCATAAAAGTAAACCAAATGTCATTTCTAACCACACTCATTCCACAACATTCACACATTTGAATCAAACTAGTAAAACGAACTGTGCAGGCTTGTATTCTACTTTTAAGCTTATTCTTTGATTGTAAGCTTATTTTTGAATTCTAATGACATAAAGACGATTATATGTGTTAGGGTTTTCATAAAAGTAATCCAAATGTCATTTTTAACCACACTCATTCCACAACATTCGTACATTTGAATCAAACTCGTAAAACGAACTGTGCATGCTAGTATTGTACTTTTAAGCTTATTCATTGATTCGAAGCTTATTTTTGAATTCTAATGACATGAAGACGATTATATGCGTTAGGGTTGTCATAAAAGTAAACCAAATGTCATTTCTAACCACACTCATTCCACAACATTCACACATTTGAATCAAACTAGTAAAACGAACTGTGCAGGCTTGTATTCTACTTTTAAGCTTATTTTTTTATTCTAAGCTTATTTTTGAATTCTAATGACATGGAGACGATTATATGTGTTAGGGTTGTCATAAAAGTAAACCAAATGTTATTTCTAACCATACTCATTCCACAACATTCACACATTTGAATCAAACTAGTAAAACGAACTGTGCAGGCTTGTATTCTACTTTTAAGCTTATTTTTTTATTCTAAGCTTATTTTTGAATTCGAATGACATGGAGACGATTATATTTGTTAGGGTTGTCATAAAAGTAAACCAAATGTTATTTCTAACCACAGTCATTCCACAACATTCACACATTTGAATCAAACTAGTAAAACGAACTATGCAGGCTTGTATTCTACTTTTAAGCTTATTCTTTGATTGTAAGCTTATTTTTGAATTCTAATGACATAGAGACGATTATATGCGTTAGGGTTGTCATAAAAGTAAACCAAATGTCATTTTTAACCACACTCATTCCACAACATTCGTACATTTGAATCAAACTCGTAAAACGAACTGTGCATGCTAGTATTGTACTTTTAAGCTTATTCATTGATTCGAAGCTTATTTTTGAATTCTAATGACATGAAGACGATTATATGCGTTAGGGTTGTCATAAAAGTAAACCAAATGTCATTTCTAACCACACTCATTCCACAACATTCACACATTTGAATCAAACTAGTAAAACGAACTGTGCAGGCTTGTATTCTACTTTTAAGCTTATTCTTTGATTGTAAGCTTATTTTTGAATTCTAATGACATAAAGACGATTATATGTGTTAGGGTTGTCATAAAAGTAATCCAAATGTCATTTTTAACCACACTCATTCCACAACATTCGTACATTTGAATCAAACTCGTAAAACGAACTGTGCATGCTAGTATTGTACTTTTAAGCTTATTCATTGATTCGAAGCTTATTTTTGAATTCTAATGACATGAAGACGATTATATGCGTTAGGGTTGTCATAAAAGTAAACCAAATGTCATTTCTAACCACACTCATTCCACAACATTCACACATTTGAATCAAACTAGTAAAACGAACTGTGCAGGCTTGTATTCTACTTTTAAGCTTATTTTTTTATTCTAAGCTTATTTTTGAATTCTAATGACATGGAGACGATTATATGTGTTAGGGTTGTCATAAAAGTAAACCAAATGTTATTTCTAACCATACTCATTCCACAACATTCACACATTTGAATCAAACTAGTAAAACGAACTGTGCAGGCTTGTATTCTACTTTTAAGCTTATTTTTTTATTCTAAGCTTATTTTTGAATTCGAATGACATGGAGACGATTATATTTGTTAGGGTTGTCATAAAAGTAAACCAAATGTTATTTCTAACCACAGTCATTCCACAACATTCATACATTTGAATCAAATTAGTAAAACGAACTATGCAGGCTTGTATTCTACTTTTAAGCTTATTCTTTGATTGTAAGCTTATTTTTGAATTCTAATGACATAGAGACGATTATATGCGTTAGGGTTGTCATAAAAGTAAACCAAATGTCATTTTTAACCACACTCATTCCACAACATTCGTACATTTGAATCAAACTCGTAAAACGAACTGTGCATGCTAGTATTGTACTTTTAAGCTTATTCATTGATTCGAAGCTTATTTTTGAATTCTAATGACATGAAGACGATTATATGCGTTAGGGTTGTCATAAAAGTAAACCAAATGTCATTTCTAACCACACTCATTCCACAACATTCACACATTTGAATCAAACTAGTAAAACGAACTGTGCAGGCTTGTATTCTACTTTTAAGCTTATTTTTTTATTCTAAGCTTATTTTTGAATTCTAATGACATGGAGACGATTATATGTGTTAGGGTTGTCATAAAAGTAAACCAAATGTTATTTCTAACCATACTCATTCCACAACATTCACACATTTGAATCAAACTAGTAAAACGAACTGTGCAGGCTTCTATTCTACTTTTAAGCTTATTCTTTGATTCTAAGGTTATTTTTGCATTCTAATGACATGGAGACGATAATATGTGTTAGGGTTGTCATAAAAGTAAACCAAATGTCATTTTTGACCACACTCATTCCACAACATTCACACATTTGAATCAAACTCGTAAAACGAACTGTGCATGCTAGTATTCTTCTTTTAAGCTTATTATTTGATTCTAAGCTTATTTTTGAATTCTAATGACATGGAGACGATTATATGTGTTAGGGTTGTCATAAAAGTAAACCAAATGTTATTTCTAACCACACTCATTGCACAACATTCACATATTTGAATGAAACTAGTAAAACGAACTGTGCAGGCTTGTATTCTACTTTTAAGCTTATTTTTTTATTCTAAGCTTATGTTTGAATTCTAATGACATGGAGACGATTATATGTGTTAGGGTTGTCATAAAAGTAAACCAAATGTTATTTCTAACCACAGTCATTGCACAACATTCACACATTTGAATCAAACTAGTAAAACGAACTATGCAGGCTTGTATTCTACTTTTAAGCTTATTTTTTTATTCTAAGCTTATTTTTTAATTCTAATGACATGGAGACGATTATATGTGTTAGGGTTGTCATAAAAGTAAACTAAATGTCATTTCTTACCACACTCGTTCCACAATATTCACACATTTGAATCAAACTTGTAAAACGAACAGTGCAGGCTTGTATTCTACTTTAAAGCTTATTCTTTGATTCTAAGCTTATTTTTGTATTCTAATGGCATCGAGACGATTATATGTGTTAGGGTTGTCATAAAAGTAAACCAAATGTCATTTTTAACCACACTCATTCCACAACATTCATACATTTGAATCAAACTCGTCAAACGAACTGTGCATGCTAGTATTGTACTTTTGAGCTTATTCATTGATTCAAAGCTTATTTTTGAATTCTAATGACATGGAGACGATTATATGCGTTAGGATTGTCATAAAAGTAAACCAAATGTCATTTCTAACCATACTCATTCCAGAACATTCGCACATTTGAATCAAACTAATAAAACGAACTTTGCAGGCTTGTATTCTACTTTTAAACTTATTCTTTGATTCTAAGCTTATTTTTGAATTCTAATCACATGGAGACGATTATATGTGTTAGGGTTGTCATAAAAGTAAACCAAATGTCATTTTTAACCACACTCATTCCACAACATTCACACATTTGAATCAAACTCGTAAAACGAACTGTGCATGTTTCCATTCTACTTTTAAGCTTATTCATTGATTCAAAGGTGATTTTTGAATTCTAATGACATGGAGACGATGATCTGTGTTAGGGTTGTCATAAAAGTGAACAATATGTCATTTCTAACCACACTCATTCCAGAACATTCCCACATTTGAATCAAACTAGTAAAACGAACTGTGGAGGCTTGTATTCTACTTTTAAGCTTATTCTTTGATTCTAAGCTTATTTTTGCATTCTAATGACATAGAGACGATTATATGCGATAGGGTTGGTGTAAAAGTGAACCAAATGTCATTTCTAACCACACTCATTCCACAACATTCACGCATTTGAATCAAACTTGTAAAACGAACTGTGCAGGCTTGTATTCTACTTTTAAACTTATTCTTTGATTCTAAGCTTATTTTTGCATTCTAATGACAAGGAGACGATTATATGCGTTAGGGTTGTTGTAAAAGTGAACCAAATGTCATTTGTAACCACACTCATTCGACAACATTCACACATTTGAATCAAAGTTGTAAAACGAACAGTGCAGGCTTCTATTCTACTTTTAAGCTTATTTTTTGATTCTAAGCTTATTTTTGAATTCTAATGACATGGAGACGATTGTACGTGTTAGGGTTGTCATAAAAGTAAACCAAATGTTATTTCTAACCACACTCATTCCAGAACATTCGCACATTTGAATCAAACTAGTAAAACGAACTGTGCAGGCTTGTATTCTACTTTTAAACTTATTCTTTGATTCTAAGCTTATTATTGAATTCTAATCACATGGAGACGATTATATGTGTTAGGGTTGTCATAAAAGTAAACCAAATGTCATTTTTAACCACACTCATTCCACAACATTCACACATTTGAATCAAACTCGTAAAACGAACTGTGCATGTTTCCATTCTACTTTTAAACTTATTCATTGATTCAAAGCTGATTTTTGAATTCTAATGACATGGAGACGATTATCTGTGTTAGGGTTGTCATAAAAGTGAACCATATGTCATTTCTAACAACACTCATTCCACAACATTCCCACATTTGAATCAAACTAGTAAAACGAACTGTGCAGGCTTGTATTCTACTTTTAAGCTTATTCTTTGATTGTAAGCTTATTTTTGAATTCTAATGACATAAAGACGATTATATGTGTTAGGGTTGTCATAAAAGTAATCCAAATGTCATTTTTAACCACACTCATTCCACAACATTCGTACATTTGAATCAAACTCGTAAAACGAACTGTGCATGCTAGTATTGTACTTTTAAGCTTATTCATTGATTCGAAGCTTATTTTTGAATTCTAATGACATGAAGACGATTATATGCGTTAGGGTTGTCATAAAAGTAAACCAAATGTCATTTCTAACCACACTCATTCCACAACATTCACACATTTGAATCAAACTAGTAAAACGAACTGTGCAGGCTTGTATTCTACTTTTAAGCTTATTTTTTTATTCTAAGCTTATTTTTGAATTCTAATGACATGGAGACGATTATATGTGTTAGGGTTGTCATAAAAGTAAACCAAATGTTATTTCTAACCATACTCATTCCACAACATTCACACATTTGAATCAAACTAGTAAAACGAACTGTGCAGGCTTGTATTCTACTTTTAAGCTTATTTTTTTATTCTAAGCTTATTTTTGAATTCGAATGACATGGAGACGATTATATTTGTTAGGGTTGTCATAAAAGTAAACCAAATGTTATTTCTAACCACACTCATTCCACAACATTCACACATTTGAATCAAACTAGTAAAACGAACTATGCAGGCTTGTATTCTACTTTTAAGCTTATTCTTTGATTGTAAGCTTATTTTTGAATTCTAATGACATAGAGACGATTATATGCGTTAGGGTTGTCATAAAAGTAAACCAAATGTCATTTTTAACCACACTCATTCCACAACATTCGTACATTTGAATCAAACTCGTAAAACGAACTGTGCATGCTAGTATTGTACTTTTAAGCTTATTCATTGATTCGAAGCTTATTTTTGAATTCTAATGACATGAAGACGATTATATGCGTTAGGGTTGTCATAAAAGTAAACCAAATGTCATTTCTAACCACACTCATTCCACAACATTCACACATTTGAATCAAACTAGTAAAACGAACTTTGCAGGCTTGTATTCTACTTTTAAGCTTATTTTTTTATTCTAAGCTTATTTTTGAATTCTAATGACATGGAGACGATTATATGTGTTAGGGTTGTCATAAAAGTAAACCAAATGTTATTTCTAACCATACTCATTCCACAACATTCACACATTTGAATCAAACTAGTAAAACGAACTGTGCAGGCTTCTATTCTACTTTTAAGCTTATTCTTTGATTCTAAGGTTATTTTTGCATTCTAATGACATGGAGACGATAATATGTGTTAGGGTTGTCATAAAAGTAAACCAAATGTCATTTTTGACCACACTCATTCCACAACATTCACACATTTGAATCAAACTCGTAAAACGAACTGTGCATGCTAGTATTCTTCTTTTAAGCTTATTATTTGATTCTAAGCTTATTTTTGAATTCTAATGACATGGAGACGATTATATGTGTTAGGGTTGTCATAAAAGTAAACCAAATGTTATTTCTAACCACACTCATTGCACAACATTCACATATTTGAATGAAACTAGTAAAACGAACTGTGCAGGCTTGTATTCTACTTTTAAGCTTATTTTTTTATTCTAAGCTTATGTTTGAATTCTAATGACATGGAGACGATTATATGTGTTAGGGTTGTCATAAAAGTAAACCAAATGTTATTTCTAACCACAGTCATTGCACAACATTCACACATTTGAATCAAACTAGTAAAACGAACTATGCAGGCTTGTATTCTACTTTTAAGCTTATTTTTTTATTCTAAGCTTATTTTTTAATTCTAATGACATGGAGACGATTATATGTGTTAGGGTTGTCATAAAAGTAAACTAAATGTCATTTCTTACCACACTCGTTCCACAATATTCACACATTTGAATCAAACTTGTAAAACGAACAGTGCAGGCTTGTATTCTACTTTAAAGCTTATTCTTTGATTCTAAGCTTATTTTTGTATTCTAATGGCATCGAGACGATTATATGTGTTAGGGTTGTCATAAAAGTAAACCAAATGTCATTTTTAACCACACTCATTCCACAACATTCATACATTTGAATCAAACTCGTCAAACGAACTGTGCATGCTAGTATTGTACTTTTGAGCTTATTCATTGATTCAAAGCTTATTTTTGAATTCTAATGACATGGAGACGATTATATGCGTTAGGATTGTCATAAAAGTAAACCAAATGTCATTTCTAACCATACTCATTCCAGAACATTCGCACATTTGAATCAAACTAATAACACGAACTTTGCAGGCTTGTATTCTACTTTTAAACTTATTCTTTGATTCTAAGCTTATTTTTGAATTCTAATCACATGGAGACGATTATATGTGTTAGGGTTGTCATAAAAGTAAACCAAATGTCATTTTTAACCACACTCATTCCACAACATTCACACATTTGAATCAAACTCGTAAAACGAACTGTGCATGTTTCCATTCTACTTTTAAGCTTATTCATTGATTCAAAGGTGATTTTTGAATTCTAATGACATGGAGACGATGATCTGTGTTAGGGTTGTCATAAAAGTGAACAATATGTCATTTCTAACCACACTCATTCCAGAACATTCCCACATTTGAATCAAACTAGTAAAACGAACTGTGGAGGCTTGTATTCTACTTTTAAGCTTATTCTTTGATTCTAAGCTTATTTTTGCATTCTAATGACATAGAGACGATTATATGCGATAGGGTTGGTGTAAAAGTGAACCAAATGTCATTTCTAACCACACTCATTCCACAACATTCACGCATTTGAATCAAACTTGTAAAACGAACTGTGCAGGCTTGTATTCTACTTTTAAACTTATTCTTTGATTCTAAGCTTATTTTTGCATTCTAATGACAAGGAGACGATTATATGCGTTAGGGTTGTTGTAAAAGTGAACCAAATGTCATTTGTAACCACACTCATTCGACAACATTCACACATTTGAATCAAAGTTGTAAAACGAACAGTGCAGGCTTCTATTCTACTTTTAAGCTTATTTTTTGATTCTAAGCTTATTTTTGAATTCTAATGACATGGAGACGATTGTACGTGTTAGGGTTGTCATAAAAGTAAACCAAATGTTATTTCTAACCACACTCATTCCAGAACATTCGCACATTTGAATCAAACTAGTAAAACGAACTGTGCAGGCTTGTATTCTACTTTTAAACTTATTCTTTGATTCTAAGCTTATTATTGAATTCTAATCACATGGAGACGATTATATGTGTTAGGGTTGTCATAAAAGTAAACCAAATGTCATTTTTAACCACACTCATTCCACAACATTCACACATTTGAATCAAACTCGTAAAACGAACTGTGCATGTTTCCATTCTACTTTTAAACTTATTCATTGATTCAAAGCTGATTTTTGAATTCTAATGACATGGAGACGATTATCTGTGTTAGGGTTGTCATAAAAGTGAACCATATGTCATTTCTAACAACACTCATTCCACAACATTCCCACATTTGAATCAAACTAGTAAAACGAACTGTGCAGGCTTGTATTCTACTTTTAAGCTTATTCTTTGATTGTAAGCTTATTTTTGAATTCTAATGACATAAAGACGATTATATGTGTTAGGGTTGTCATAAAAGTAATCCAAATGTCATTTTTAACCACACTCATTCCACAACATTCGTACATTTGAATCAAACTCGTAAAACGAACTGTGCATGCTAGTATTGTACTTTTAAGCTTATTCATTGATTCGAAGCTTATTTTTGAATTCTAATGACATGAAGACGATTATATGCGTTAGGGTTGTCATAAAAGTAAACCAAATGTCATTTCTAACCACACTCATTCCACAACATTCACACATTTGAATCAAACTAGTAAAACGAACTGTGCAGGCTTGTATTCTACTTTTAAGCTTATTTTTTTATTCTAAGCTTATTTTTGAATTCTAATGACATGGAGACGATTATATGTGTTAGGGTTGTCATAAAAGTAAACCAAATGTTATTTCTAACCATACTCATTCCACAACATTCACACATTTGAATCAAACTAGTAAAACGAACTGTGCAGGCTTGTATTCTACTTTTAAGCTTATTTTTTTATTCTAAGCTTATTTTTGAATTCGAATGACATGGAGACGATTATATTTGTTAGGGTTGTCATAAAAGTAAACCAAATGTTATTTCTAACCACACTCATTCCACAACATTCACACATTTGAATCAAACTAGTAAAACGAACTATGCAGGCTTGTATTCTACTTTTAAGCTTATTCTTTGATTGTAAGCTTATTTTTGAATTCTAATGACATAGAGACGATTATATGCGTTAGGGTTGTCATAAAAGTAAACCAAATGTCATTTTTAACCACACTCATTCCACAACATTCGTACATTTGAATCAAACTCGTAAAACGAACTGTGCATGCTAGTATTGTACTTTTAAGCTTATTCATTGATTCGAAGCTTATTTTTGAATTCTAATGACATGAAGACGATTATATGCGTTAGGGTTGTCATAAAAGTAAACCAAATGTCATTTCTAACCACACTCATTCCACAACATTCACACATTTGAATCAAACTAGTAAAACGAACTTTGCAGGCTTGTATTCTACTTTTAAGCTTATTTTTTTATTCTAAGCTTATTTTTGAATTCTAATGACATGGAGACGATTATATGTGTTAGGGTTGTCATAAAAGTAAACCAAATGTTATTTCTAACCATACTCATTCCACAACATTCACACATTTGAATCAAACTAGTAAAACGAACTGTGCAGGCTTCTATTCTACTTTTAAGCTTATTCTTTGATTCTAAGGTTATTTTTGCATTCTAATGACATGGAGACGATAATATGTGTTAGGGTTGTCATAAAAGTAAACCAAATGTCATTTTTGACCACACTCATTCCACAACATTCACACATTTGAATCAAACTCGTAAAACGAACTGTGCATGCTAGTATTCTTCTTTTAAGCTTATTATTTGATTCTAAGCTTATTTTTGAATTCTAATGACATGGAGACGATTATATGTGTTAGGGTTGTCATAAAAGTAAACCAAATGTTATTTCTAACCACACTCATTGCACAACATTCACATATTTGAATGAAACTAGTAAAACGAACTGTGCAGGCTTGTATTCTACTTTTAAGCTTATTTTTTTATTCTAAGCTTATGTTTGAATTCTAATGACATGGAGACGATTATATGTGTTAGGGTTGTCATAAAAGTAAACCAAATGTTATTTCTAACCACAGTCATTGCACAACATTCACACATTTGAATCAAACTAGTAAAACGAACTATGCAGGCTTGTATTCTACTTTTAAGCTTATTTTTTTATTCTAAGCTTATTTTTTAATTCTAATGACATGGAGACGATTATATGTGTTAGGGTTGTCATAAAAGTAAACTAAATGTCATTTCTTACCACACTCGTTCCACAATATTCACACATTTGAATCAAACTTGTAAAACGAACAGTGCAGGCTTGTATTCTACTTTAAAGCTTATTCTTTGATTCTAAGCTTATTTTTGTATTCTAATGGCATCGAGACGATTATATGTGTTAGGGTTGTCATAAAAGTAAACCAAATGTCATTTTTAACCACACTCATTCCACAACATTCATACATTTGAATCAAACTCATCAAACGAACTGTGCATGCTAGTATTGTACTTTTGAGCTTATTCATTGATTCAAAGCTTATTTTTGAATTCTAATGACATGGAGACGATTATATGCGTTAGGATTGTCATAAAAGTAAACCAAATGTCATTTCTAACCATACTCATTCCAGAACATTCGCACATTTGAATCAAACTAATAAAACGAACTTTGCAGGCTTGTATTCTACTTTTAAACTTATTCTTTGATTCTAAGCTTATTTTTGAATTCTAATCACATGGAGACGATTATATGTGTTAGGGTTGTCATAAAAGTAAACCAAATGTCATTTTTAACCACACTCATTCCACAACATTCACACATTTGAATCAAACTCGTAAAACGAACTGTGCATGTTTCCATTCTACTTTTAAGCTTATTCATTGATTCAAAGCTGATTTTTGAATTCTAATGACATGGAGACGATGATCTGTGTTAGGGTTGTCATAAAAGTGAACAATATGTCATTTCTAACCACACTCATTCCAGAACATTCCCACATTTGAATCAAACTAGTAAAACGAACTGTGGAGGCTTGTATTCTACTTTTAAGCTTATTCTTTGATTCTAAGCTTATTTTTGCATTCTAATGACATAGAGACGATTATATGCGATAGGGTTGGTGTAAAAGTGAACCAAATGTCATTTCTAACCACACTCATTCCACAACATTCACGCATTTGAATCAAACTTGTAAAACGAACTGTGCAGGCTTGTATTCTACTTTTAAACTTATTCTTTGATTCTAAGCTTATTTTTGCATTCTAATGACAAGGAGACGATTATATGCGTTAGGGTTGTTGTAAAAGTGAACCAAATGTCATTTGTAACCACACTCATTCGACAACATTCACACATTTGAATCAAAGTTGTAAAACGAACAGTGCAGGCTTCTATTCTACTTTTAAGCTTATTTTTTGATTCTAAGCTTATTTTTGAATTCTAATGACATGGAGACGATTGTACGTGTTAGGGTTGTCATAAAAGTAAACCAAATGTTATTTCTAACCACACTCATTCCAGAACATTCGCACATTTGAATCAAACTAGTAAAACGAACTGTGCAGGCTTGTATTCTACTTTTAAACTTATTCTTTGATTCTAAGCTTATTATTGAATTCTAATTACATGGAGACGATTATATGTGTTAGGGTTGTCATAAAAGTAAACCAAATGTCATTTTTAACCACACTCATTCCACAACATTCACACATTTGAATCAAACTCGTAAAACGAACTGTGCATGTTTCCATTCTACTTTTAAACTTATTCATTGATTCAAAGCTGATTTTTGAATTCTAATGACATGGAGACGATTATCTGTGTTAGGGTTGTCATAAAAGTGAACCATATGTCATTTCTAACAACACTCATTCCACAACATTCCCACATTTGAATCAAACTAGTAAAACGAACTGTGCAGGCTTGTATTCTACTTTTAAGCTTATTCTTTGATTGTAAGCTTATTTTTGAATTCTAATGACATAAAGACGATTATATGTGTTAGGGTTGTCATAAAAGTAATCCAAATGTCATTTTTAACCACACTCATTCCACAACATTCGTACATTTGAATCAAACTCGTAAAACGAACTGTGCATGCTAGTATTGTACTTTTAAGCTTATTCATTGATTCGAAGCTTATTTTTGAATTCTAATGACATGAAGACGATTATATGCGTTAGGGTTGTCATAAAAGTAAACCAAATGTCATTTCTAACCACACTCATTCCACAACATTCACACATTTGAATCAAACTAGTAAAACGAACTGTGCAGGCTTGTATTCTACTTTTAAGCTTATTTTTTTATTCTAAGCTTATTTTTGAATTCTAATGACATGGAGACGATTATATGTGTTAGGGTTGTCATAAAAGTAAACCAAATGTTATTTCTAACCATACTCATTCCACAACATTCACACATTTGAATCAAACTAGTAAAACGAACTGTGCAGGCTTGTATTCTACTTTTAAGCTTATTTTTTTATTCTAAGCTTATTTTTGAATTCGAATGACATGGAGACGATTATATGTGTTAGGGTTGTCATAAAAGTAAACCAAATGTTATTTCTAACCACACTCATTCCACAACATTCACACATTTGAATCAAACTAGTAAAACGAACTATGCAGGCTTGTATTCTACTTTTAAGCTTATTCTTTGATTGTAAGCTTATTTTTGAATTCTAATGACATAGAGACGATTATATGCGTTAGGGTTGTCATAAAAGTAAACCAAATGTCATTTTTAACCACACTCATTCCACAACATTCGTACATTTGAATCAAACTCGTAAAACGAACTGTGCATGCTAGTATTGTACTTTTAAGCTTATTCATTGATTCGAAGCTTATTTTTGAATTCTAATGACATGAAGACGATTATATGCGTTAGGGTTGTCATAAAAGTAAACCAAATGTCATTTCTAACCACACTCATTCCACAACATTCACACATTTGAATCAAACTAGTAAAACGAACTGTGCAGGCTTGTATTCTACTTTTAAGCTTATTTTTTTATTCTAAGCTTATTTTTGAATTCTAATGACATGGAGACGATTATATGTGTTAGGGTTGTCATAAAAGTAAACCAAATGTTATTTCTAACCATACTCATTCCACAACATTCACACATTTGAATCAAACTAGTAAAACGAACTGTGCAGGCTTCTATTCTACTTTTAAGCTTATTCTTTGATTCTAAGGTTATTTTTGCATTCTAATGACATGGAGACGATAATATGTGTTAGGGTTGTCATAAAAGTAAACCAAATGTCATTTTTGACCACACTCATTCCACAACATTCACACATTTGAATCAAACTCGTAAAACGAACTGTGCATGCTAGTATTCTTCTTTTAAGCTTATTATTTGATTCTAAGCTTATTTTTGAATTCTAATGACATGGAGACGATTATATGTGTTAGGGTTGTCATAAAAGTAAACCAAATGTTATTTCTAACCACACTCATTGCACAACATTCACATATTTGAATGAAACTAGTAAAACGAACTGTGCAGGCTTGTATTCTACTTTTAAGCTTATTTTTTTATTCTAAGCTTATGTTTGAATTCTAATGACATGGAGACGATTATATGTGTTAGGGTTGTCATAAAAGTAAACCAAATGTTATTTCTAACCACAGTCATTGCACAACATTCACACATTTGAATCAAACTAGTAAAACGAACTATGCAGGCTTGTATTCTACTTTTAAGCTTATTTTTTTATTCTAAGCTTATTTTTTAATTCTAATGACATGGAGACGATTATATGTGTTAGGGTTGTCATAAAAGTAAACTAAATGTCATTTCTTACCACACTCGTTCCACAATATTCACACATTTGAATCAAACTTGTAAAACGAACAGTGCAGGCTTCCAATCTACTTTTAAGCTTATTCTTTGATTCTAAGCTTATTTTTGAATTCTAATGACATGGAGACGATTATATGTGTTAGGGTTGTCATAAAAGTAAACCAAATTTTATTTCTAACCACACTCATTCCACAACATTCACACATTTGAATCAAACTATTAAAACGAACTATGCATGCTTGTATTCTACTTTTAAGCTTATTCTTTGATTCTAAGCTTATATTTGAATTCTAATGACATGGAGACGATTATATGTGTTAGGGTTGTCATAAAAGTAAACCAAATGTCATTTCTAACCACACTCATTCCACAACATTCCCACATTTGAATCAAACTAGTAAAACGAACTGTGCGGGCTTGTATTCTACTTTTAAGCTTATTCTTTGATTCTAAGCTTATTTTTGCATTCTAATGACATAGAGACGATTATATGCGTTAGGGTTGGTGTAAAAGTGAACCAAATGTCATTTCTAACCACACTCATTCCACAACATTCACACGTTTGAATCAAACTTGTAAAACGAACTGTGCAGGCTTGTATTCTACTTTTAAGCTTATTCTTTGATTCTAAGCTTATTTTTGAATTCTAATAACATAGAGACGATTATATGCGTTAGGGTTGGTGTAAAAGTGAACCAAATGTCAGTTCTAACCACACTCATTCCACAACATTCACACATTTGAATCAAACTTGTAAAACGTATAGTGAAGGCTTGTATTATACTTTTAAGCTTATTTTTTTATTCTAAGCTTATTTTTGAATTCTAATGACATGGAGACGATTGTATGTGTTAGGGTTGTCATAAAAGTAAACCAAATGTTATTTCTAACCACACTCATTCCAGAACATTCGCACATTTCAATCAAACTAGTAAAACGAACTGTGCAGGCATGTATTCTACTTTTAAGCTTATTCTTTGATTCTATGCTTATTTTTGAATTCTAATCACATGGAGAGGATTATATGTGTTAGGGTTGTCATAAAAGTAAACCAAATGTCATTTTTAACCACACTCATTCCACAACATTCGTACATTTGAATCAAACTCGTAAAACGAACTTTGCATGCTAGTATTGTACTTTTAAGCTTATTCATTGATTCAAAGCTTATTTTTGAATTCTAATGACATGAAGACGATTATATGCGTTAGGGTTGTCATAAAAGTAAACCAAATGTCATTTCTAACCACACTCATTTCTCAACATTCCCACATTTGAATCAAACTTGTAAAACAAACTGTGCATGCTTCTATTCTAGTTTTAAGCTTATTCTTTGATTCTAAGCTTATTTTTGCATTCTAATGACATGGAGACGATTATATGCGTTAGGGTTGTTGTAAAAGTGTACCAAATGTCATTTCTAACCACACTTATTCGACAACATTCACACATTTGAATCAAACTTGTAAAACGAACAGTGCAGGCTTGTATTCTTCTTTTAAGCTTATTTTTTTATTCTAAGCTTACTTTTGAATTCTAATGACATGGAGACGATTATATGTGTTAGGGTTGTCATAAAAGTAAACCAAATTTTATTTCTAACCACACTCATTCCAACACATTCACACATTTGAATCAAACTATTAAAACGAACTATGCATGCTTGTATTCTACTTTTAAGCTTATTCTTTGATTCTAAGCTTATTTTTGAATTCTAATGACATGGAGGCGATTATCTGTGTTAGGGTTGTCATAAAAGTAAACCAAATGTCATTTTTAACCACACTCATTCCACAACATTCACGAATTTGAATCAAACTCGTAAAACGAACTGTGCATGCTAGTATTCTTCTTTTAAGCTTATTATTTGATTCTAAGCTCATTTTTGAATTCTAATGAAATGGAGACGATTATATGTGTTAGGGTTGTCATAAAAGTAAACCAAATGTTATTTCTAACCACACTCATTGTACAACATTGACACATTTTAATCAAACTAGTTAAACGAACTGTGCAGGCTTGTATTCTACTTTTAAGCTTATTTTTTTATTCTAAGCTTATTTTTGAATTCTAATGACATGGAGACGATTATATGTGTTAGGGTTGTCATAAAAGTAAATCAAATGTCATTTTTAACCACACTCATTCCACAACATTCGTACATTTGAATCAAACTCGTAAAACGAACTGTGCATGCTAGTATTGTACTTTTAAGCTTATTCATTGATTCAAAGCTTATTTTTGAATTCTAATGACATGAAGGCGATTATATGCGTTAGGGTTGTCATAAAAGTAAACCAAATGTCATTTCTAACCACACTCATTTCTCAACATTCCCACATTTGAATCAAACTTGTAAAACGAACTGTGCATACTTCTATTCTACTTTTAAGCTTATTCTTTGATTCTAAGCTTATTTTTGCATTCTAATGACATGGAGACGATTATATGCGTTAGGGTTGTTGTAAAAGTGAACCAAATGTCATTTCTAACCCCACTTATTCGACAACATTCACACATTTAAATCAAACTTGTAAAACGAACAGTGCAGGCTTGTATTCTACTTTTAAGCTTATTTTTTTATTCTAAACTTAATTTTGAATTCTAATGACATGGAGACGATTATATGTGTTAGGGTTGTCATAAAAGTAAACCAAATTTTATTTCTAACCACACTCATTCCACAACATTCACACATTTGAATCAAACTATTAAAACGAACTATGCATGCTTGTATTCTACTTTTAAGCTTATTCTTTGATTCTAAGCTTATTTTTGAATTCTAATGACATGGAGACGATTATATGTGTTAGGGTTGTTATAAAAGTAAACCAAATGTCATTTTTAACCGCACTCATTCCACAACATTCACACATTTGAATCAAACTCGTAAAACGAACTGTGCATGTTTCCATTCTACTTTTAAGCTTATTCATTGATTCAAAGCTGATTTTTGAATTCTAATGACATGGAGACGATTATCTGTGTTAGGGTTGTCATAAAAGTAAACCAAATGTCATTTTTAACCACACTCATTCCACAACATTCACACATTTGAATCAAACTCGTAAAACGAACTGTGCATGTTTCCATTCTACTTTTAAGCTTATTCATTGATTCAAAGCTGATTTTTGAATTCTAATGACATGGAGACGATGATCTGTGTTAGGGTTGTCATAAAAGTGAACAATATGTCATTTCTAACCACACTCATTCCACAACATTCCCACATTTGAATCAAACTAGTAAAACGAACTGTGGAGGCTTGTATTCTACTTTTAAGCTTATTCTTTGATTCTAAGCTTATTTTTGCATTCTAATGACATAGAGACGATTATATGCGATAGGGTTGGTGTAAAAGTGAACCAAATGTCATTTCTAACCACACTCATTCCACAACATTCACGCATTTGAATCAAACTTGTAAAACGAACTGTGCAGGCTTGTATTCTACTTTTAAACTTATTCTTTGATTCTAAGCTTATTTTTGCATTCTAATGACAAGGAGACGATTATATGCGTTAGGGTTGTTGTAAAAGTGAACCAAATGTCATTTCTAACCACACTCATTCGACAACATTCACACATTTGAATCAAAGTTGTAAAACGAACAGTGCAGTCTTCTATTGTACTTTTAAGCTTATTTTTTTATTCTAAGCTTATTTTTGAATTCTAATGACATGGAGACGATTGTACGTGTTAGGGTTGTCATAAAAGTAAACCAAATGTTATTTCTAACCACACTCATTCCAGAACATTCGCACATTTGAATCAAACTAGTAAAACGAACTGTGCAGGCTTGTATTCTACTTTCAAACTTATTCTTTGATTCTAAGCTTATTTTTGAATTCTAATCACATGGAGACGATTATATGTGTTAGGGTTGTCATAAAAGTAAACCAAATGTCATTTTTAACCACACTCATTCCACAACATTCACACATTTGAATCAAACTCGTAAAACGAACTGTGCATGTTTCCATTCTACTTTTAAGCTTATTCATTGATTCAAAGCTGATTTTTGAATTCTAATGACATGGAGACGATTATCTGTGTTAGGGTTGTCATAAAAGTGAACCATATGTCATTTCTAACAACACTCATTCCACAACATTCCCAAATTTGAATCAAACTAGTAAAACGAACTGTGCAGGCTTCTATTCTACTTTTAAGCTTATTCTTTGATTCTAAGGTTATTTTTGCATTCTAATGACATGGAGACGATAATATGTGTTAGGGTTGTCATAAAAGTAAACCAAATGTCATTTTTAACCACACTCATTCCACAACATTCACACATTTGAATCAAACTCGTAAAACGAACTGTGCATGCTAGTATTCTTCTTTTAAGCTTATTATTTGATTCTAAGCTTATTTTTGAATTCTAATGACATGGAGACGATTATATGTGTTAGGGTTGTCATAAAAGTAAACCAAATGTTATTTCTAACCACACTCATTGCACCACATTCACATATTTGAATGAAACTAGTAAAACGAACTGTGCAGGCTTGTATTCTACTTTTAAGCTTATTTTTTTATTCTAAGCTTATGTTTGAATTCTAATGACATGGAGACGATTATATGTGTTAGGGTTGTCATAAAAGTAAACCAAATGTTATTTCTAACCACACTCATTGCACAACATTCACACATTTGAATCAAACTAGTAAAACGAACTATGCAGGCTTGTATTCTACTTTTAAGCTTATTTTTTTATTCTAAGCTTATTTTTTAATTCTAATGACATGGAGACGATTATATGTGTTAGGGTTGTCATAAAAGTAAACTAAATGTCATTTCTTACCACACTCGTTCCACAATATTCACACATTTGAATCAAACTTGTAAAACGAACAGTGCAGGCTTGTATTCTACTTTAAAGCTTATTCTTTGATTCTAAGCTTATTTTTGTATTCTAATGGCATCGAGACGATTATATGTGTTAGGGTTGTCATAAAAGTAAACCAAATGTCATTTTTAACCACACTCATTCCACAACATTCATACATTTGAATCAAACTCGTCAAACGAACTGTGCATGCTAGTATTGTACTTTTGAGCTTATTCATTGATTCAAAGCTTATTTTTGAATTCTAATGACATGGAGACGATTATATGCGTTAGGATTGTCATAAAAGTAAACCAAATGTCATTTCTAACCACACTCATTTCTCAACATTCCCACATTTGAATCAAACTTGTAAAACGAACTGTGCAGGCTTCCAATCTACTTTTAAGCTTATTCTTTGATTCTAAGCTTATTTTTGAATTCTAATGACATGGAGACGATTATATGTGTTAGGGTTGTCATAAAAGTAAACCAAATTTTATTTCTAACCACACTCATTCCACAACATTCACACATTTGAATCAAACTATTAAAACGAACTATGCATGCTTGTATTCTACTTTTAAGCTTATTCTTTGATTCTAAGCTTATATTTGAATTCTAATGACATGGAGACGATTATATGTGTTAGGGTTGTCATAAAAGTAAACCAAATGTCATTTCTAACCACACTCATTCCACAACATTCCCACATTTGAATCAAACTAGTAAAACGAACTGTGCGGGCTTGTATTCTGCTTTTAAGCTTATTCTTTGATTCTAAGCTTATTTTTGCATTCTAATGACATAGAGACGATTATATGCGTTAGGGTTGGTGTAAAAGTGAACCAAATGTCATTTCTAACCACACACATTCCACAACATTCACACGTTTGAATCAAACTTGTAAAACGAACTGTGCAGGCTTGTATTCTACTTTTAAGCTTATTCTTTGATTGTAAGCTTATTTTTGAATTCTAATGACATAGAGACGATTATATGCGTTAGGGTTGGTGTAAAAGTGAACTAAATGTCATTTCTTACCACACTCGTTCCACAATATTCACACATTTGAATCAAACTTGTAAAACGAACAGTGCAGGCTTGTATTCTACTTTAAAGCTTATTCTTTGATTCTAAGCTTATTTTTGTATTCTAATGGCATCGAGACGATTATATGTGTTAGGGTTGTCATAAAAGTAAACCAAATGTCATTTTTAACCACACTCATTCCACAACATTCATACATTTGAATCAAACTCGTCAAACGAACTTTGCAGGCTAGTATTGTACTTTTAAGCTTATTCATTGATTCAAAGCTTATTTTTGAATTCTAATGACATGAAGACGATTATATGCGTTAGGGTTGTCATAAAAGTAAACCAAATGTCATTTCTAACCACACTCATTTCTCAACATTCCCACATTTGAATCAAACTTGTAAAACAAACTGTGCATGCTTCTATTCTAGTTTTAAGCTTATTCTTTGATTCTAAGCTTATTTTTGCATTCTAATGACATGGAGACGATTATATGCGTTAGGGTTGTTGTAAAAGTGTACCAAATGTCATTTCTAACCACACTTATTCGACAACATTCACACATTTGAATCAAACTTGTAAAACGAACAGTGCAGGCTTGTATTCTTCTTTTAAGCTTATTTTTTTATTCTAAGCTTACTTTTGAATTCTAATGACATGGAGACGATTATATGTGTTAGGGTTGTCATAAAAGTAAACCAAATTTTATTTCTAACCACACTCATTCCAACACATTCACACATTTGAATCAAACTATTAAAACGAACTATGCATGCTTGTATTCTACTTTTAAGCTTATTCTTTGATTCTAAGCTTATTTTTGAATTCTAATGACATGGAGACGATTATCTGTGTTAGGGTTGTCATAAAAGTAAACCAAATGTCATTTTTAACCACACTCATTCCACAACATTCACGAATTTGAATCAAACTCGTAAAACGAACTGTGCATGCTAGTATTCTTCTTTTAAGCTTATTATTTGATTCTAAGCTTATTTTTGAATTCTAATGAAATGGAGACGATTATATGTGTTAGGGTTGTCATAAAAGTAAACCAAATGTTATTTCTAACCACACTCATTGTACAACATTCACACATTTTAATCAAACTAGTTAAACGAACTGTGCAGGCTTGTATTCTACTTTTAAGCTTATTTTTTTATTCTAAGCTTATTTTTGAATTCTAATGACATGGAGACGATTATATGTGTTAGGGTTGTCATAAAAGTAAATCAAATGTCATTTTTAACCACACTCATTCCACAACATTCGTACATTTGAATCAAACTCGTAAAACGAACTGTGCATGCTAGTATTGTACTTTTAAGCTTATTCATTGATTCAAAGCTTATTTTTGAATTCTAATGACATGAAGGCGATTATATGCATTAGGGTTGTCATAAAAGTAAACCAAATGTCATTTCTAACCACACTCATTTCTCAACATTCCCACATTTGAATCAAACTTGTAAAACGAACTGTGCATACTTCTATTCTACTTTTAAGCTTATTCTTTGATTCTAAGCTTATTTTTGCATTCTAATGACATGGAGACGATTATATGCGTTAGGGTTGTTGTAAAAGTGAACCAAATGTCATTTCTAACCCCACTTATTCGACAACATTCACACATTTAAATCAAACTTGTAAAACGAACAGTGCAGGCTTGTATTCTACTTTTAAGCTTATTTTTTTATTCTAAACTTAATTTTGAATTCTAATGACATGGAGACGATTATATGTGTTAGGGTTGTCATAAAAGTAAACCAAATTTTATTTCTAACCACACTCATTCCACAACATTCACACATTTGAATCAAACTATTAAAACGAACTATGCATGCTTGTATTCTACTTTTAAGCTTATTCTTTGATTCTAAGCTTATTTTTGAATTCTAATGACATGGAGACGATTATATGTGTTAGGGTTGTTATAAAAGTAAACCAAATGTCATTTTTAACCGCACTCATTCCACAACATTCACACATTTGAATCAAACTCGTAAAACGAACTGTGCATGTTTCCATTCTACTTTTAAGCTTATTCATTGATTCAAAGCTGATTTTTGAATTCTAATGACATGGAGACGATTATCTGTGTTAGGGTTGTCATAAAAGTAAACCAAATGTCATTTTTAACCACACTCATTCCACAACATTCACACATTTGAATCAAACTCGTAAAACGAACTGTGCATGTTTCCATTCTACTTTTAAGCTTATTCATTGATTCAAAGCTGATTTTTGAATTCTAATGACATGGAGACGATGATCTGTGTTAGGGTTGTCATAAAAGTGAACAATATGTCATTTCTAACCACACTCATTCCACAACATTCCCACATTTGAATCAAACTAGTAAAACGAACTGTGGAGGCTTGTATTCTACTTTTAAGCTTATTCTTTGATTCTAAGCTTATTTTTGCATTCTAATGACATAGAGACGATTATATGCGATAGGGTTGGTGTAAAAGTGAACCAAATGTCATTTCTAACCACACTCATTCCACAACATTCACGCATTTGAATCAAACTTGTAAAACGAACTGTGCAGGCTTGTATTCTACTTTTAAACTTATTCTTTGATTCTAAGCTTATTTTTGCATTCTAATGACAAGGAGACGATAATATGCGTTAGGGTTGTTGTAAAAGTGAACCAAATGTCATTTCTAACCACACTCATTCGACAACATTCACACATTTGAATCAAAGTTGTAAAACGAACAGTGCAGTCTTCTATTGTACTTTTAAGCTTATTTTTTTATTCTAAGCTTATTTTTGAATTCTAATGACATGGGGACGATTGTACGTGTTAGGGTTGTCATAAAAGTAAACCAAATGTTATTTCTAACCACACTCATTCCAGAACATTCGCACATTTGAATCAAACTAGTAAAACGAACTGTGCAGGCTTGTATTCTACTTTTAAACTTATTCTTTGATTCTAAGCTTATTTTTGAATTCTAATCACATGGAGACGATTATATGTGTTAGGGTTGTCATAAAAGTAAACCAAATGTCATTTTTAACCACACTCATTCCACAACATTCACACATTTGAATCAAACTCGTAAAACGAACTGTGCATGTTTCTATTCTACTTTTAAGCTTATTCATTGATTCAAAGCTGATTTTTGAATTCTAATGACATGGAGACGATTATCTGTGTTAGGGTTGTCATAAAAGTGAACCATATGTCATTTCTAACAACACTCATTCCACAACATTCCCAAATTTGAATCAAACTAGTAAAACGAACTGTGCAGGCTTCTATTCTACTTTTAAGCTTATTCTTTGATTCTAAGGTTATTTTTGCATTCTAATGACATGGAGACGATAATATGTGTTAGGGTTGTCATAAAAGTAAACCAAATGTCATTTTTAACCACACTCATTCCACAACATTCACACATTTGAATCAAACTCGTAAAACGAACTGTGCATGCTAGTATTCTTCTTTTAAGCTTATTATTTGATTCTAAGCTTATTTTTGAATTCTAATGACATGGAGACGATTATATGTGTTAGGGTTGTCATAAAAGTAAACCAAATGTTATTTCTAACCACACTCATTGCACCACATTCACATATTTGAATGAAACTAGTAAAACGAACTGTGCAGGCTTGTATTCTACTTTTAAGCTTATTTTTTTATTCTAAGCTTATGTTTGAATTCTAATGACATGGAGACGATTATATGTGTTAGGGTTGTCATAAAAGTAAACCAAATGTTATTTCTAACCACACTCATTGCACAACATTCACACATTTGAATCAAACTAGTAAAACGAACTATGCAGGCTTGTATTCTACTTTTAAGCTTATTTTTTTATTCTAAGCTTATTTTTTAATTCTAATGACATGGAGACGATTATATGTGTTAGGGTTGTCATAAAAGTAAACTAAATGTCATTTCTTACCACACTCGTTCCACAATATTCACACATTTGAATCAAACTTGTAAAACGAACAGTGCAGGCTTGTATTCTACTTTAAAGCTTATTCTTTGATTCTAAGCTTATTTTTGTATTCTAATGGCATCGAGACGATTATATGTGTTAGGGTTGTCATAAAAGTAAACCAAATGTCATTTTTAACCACACTCATTCCACAACATTCATACATTTGAATCAAACTCGTCAAACGAACTGTGCATGCTAGTATTGTACTTTTGAGCTTATTCATTGATTCAAAGCTTATTTTTGAATTCTAATGACATGGAGACGATTATATGCGTTAGGATTGTCATAAAAGTAAACCAAATGTCATTTCTAACCACACTCATTTCTCAACATTCCCACATTTGAATCAAACTTGTAAAACGAACTGTGCAGGCTTCCAATCTACTTTTAAGCTTATTCTTTGATTCTAAGCTTATTTTTGAATTCTAATGACATGGAGACGATTATATGTGTTAGGGTTGTCATAAAAGTAAACCAAATTTTATTTCTAACCACACTCATTCCACAACATTCACACATTTGAATCAAACTATTAAAACGAACTATGCATGCTTGTATTCTACTTTTAAGCTTATTCTTTGATTCTAAGCTTATATTTGAATTCTAATGACATGGAGACGATTATATGTGTTAGGGTTGTCATAAAAGTAAACCAAATGTCATTTCTAACCACACTCATTCCACAACATTCCCACATTTGAATCAAACTAGTAAAACGAACTGTGCGGGCTTGTATTCTGCTTTTAAGCTTATTCTTTGATTCTAAGCTTATTTTTGCATTCTAATGACATAGAGACGATTATATGCGTTAGGGTTGGTGTAAAAGTGAACCAAATGTCATTTCTAACCACACACATTCCACAACATTCACACGTTTGAATCAAACTTGTAAAACGAACTGTGCAGGCTTGTATTCTACTTTTAAGCTTATTCTTTGATTGTAAGCTTATTTTTGAATTCTAATGACATAGAGACGATTATATGCGTTAGGGTTGGTGTAAAAGTGAACCAAATGTCATTTCTAACCACACTCATTCCACAACATTCACACATTTGAATCAAACTTGTAAAACGTATAGTGAAGGCTTGTATTATACTTTTAAGCTTATTTTTTTATTCTAAGCTTATTTTTGAATTCTAATGACATGGAGACGATTGTATGTGTTAGGGTTGTCATAAAAGTAAACCAAATGTTATTTCTAACCACACTCATTCCAGAACATTCGCACATTTCAATCAAACTAGTAAAACGAACTGTGCAGGCATGTATTCTACTTTTAAGCTTATTCTTTGATTCTATGCTTATTTTTGAATTCTAATCACATGGAGAGGATTATATGTGTTAGGGTTGTCATAAAAGTAAACCAAATGTCATTTTTAACCACACTCATTCCACAACATTCGTACATTTGAATCAAACTCGTAAAACGAACTTTGCATGCTAGTATTGTACTTTTAAGCTTATTCATTGATTCAAAGCTTATTTTTGAATTCTAATGACATGAAGACGATTATATGCGTTAGGGTTGTCATAAAAGTAAACCAAATGTCATTTCTAACCACACTCATTTCTCAACATTCCCACATTTGAATCAAACTTGTAAAACAAACTGTGCATGCTTCTATTCTAGTTTTAAGCTTATTCTTTGATTCTAAGCTTATTTTTGCATTCTAATGACATGGAGACGATTATATGCGTTAGGGTTGTTGTAAAAGTGAACCAAATGTCATTTCTAACCACACTTATTCGACAACATTCACACATTTGAATCAAACTTGTAAAACGAACAGTGCAGGCTTGTATTCTTCTTTTAAGCTTATTTTTTTATTCTAAGCTTACTTTTGAATTCTAATGACATGGAGACGATTATATGTGTTAGGGTTGTTATAAAAGTAAACCAAATTTTATTTCTAACCACACTCAATCCAACACATTCACACATTTGAATCAAACTATTAAAACGAACTATGCATGCTTGTATTCTACTTTTAAGCTTATTCTTTGATTCTAAGCTTATTTTTGAATTCTAATGACATGGAGACGATTATATGTGTTAGGGTTGTCATAAAAGTAAACCAAATGTTATTTCTAACCACACTCATTCCACAACATTCACACATTTGAATCAAACTAGTAAAACGAACTATGCATGCTTGTATTCTACTTTTAAGCTTATTCTTTGCTTCTACGCGTATTTTTGAATTCTAATGACATGGAGACGATTATATGTGTTAGTGTTGTCAAAAAAGTGAACCAAATGTCATTTCTAACCACAATCATTCCTCAACATTCACACATTTGAATCAAACTTGTAAAACGAACTGTGCAGGCTTGTATTCTACTTTTAAACTTATTCTTTGATTCTAAGCTTATTTTTGCATTCTAATGACATGGAGACGATTATATGCGTTACCGTTGTTGTAAAAGTGAACCAAATGTCATTTCTAACCACACTCATTCGACAACATTCACACATTTGAATCAAACTTGTAAAACGAACAGTGCAGGCTTGTATTCTACTTTTAAGCTTATTTTTTTTATTCTAATCTTATTTTTGAATTCTAATGACATAGAGACGATTATATGTGTTAGGGTTGTCATAAAAGTAAACCAAATATCATTTCTTACCACACTCATTCCACAACATTCACACATTTGAATCAAACTTGTAAAACGAACTGTGCAGGCTTGTATTCTACTTTTAAACTTATTCTTTGATTCTAAGCTTATTTTTGAATTCTAATGATATGGAGACGATTATATGTGTTAGGGTTGTCATAAAAGTAAGCCAAATGTCATTTCTTACCACACTCATTCCACAATATTCACACATTTGAATCAAACTTGTAAAACAAACTGTGCAGGCTTGTATTCTACTTTTAAGCTTATTTTTTTATTCTAAGCTTATTTTTGAATTCGAATGACATGGAGACGATTATATGTGTAAGGGTTGTCATAAAAGTAAACCAAATGTAATTTCTAACCACACTCATTCCACAACATTCACACATTTGAATCAAACTAGTAAAACGAACTGTGCAGGCTTGTATTCTACTTTTAAGCTTATTCTTTGATTGTAAGCTTATTTTTGAATTCTAATGACATAGAGACGATTATATGCGTTAGGGTTGGTGTAAAAGTGAACCAAATGTCATTTCTAACCACACTCATTCCACAACATTCACACATTTGAATCAAACTTGTAAAACGTATACTGAAGGCTTGTATTCTACTTTTAAGCTTATTTTTTTATTCTAAGCTTATTTTTGAATTATAATGACATGGAGACGATTGTACGTGTTAGGGTTGTCATAAAAGTAAACCAAATGTTATTTCTAACCACACTCATTCCAGAACATTCGCACATTTCAATCAAACTAGTAAAACGAACTGTGCAGGCATGTATTCTACTTTTAAGCATATTCTTTGATTCTAAGCTTATTTTTGCATTCTAATGATGTGGAGACGATTATATGCGTTAGGGTTGTCATAAAATTAAACAAAATGTCATGTCTAACCACACTCATTCGACAACATTCACACATTTGAATCGAACTTGTAAAACGAACAGTGCAGGCTTGTATTCTACTTTTAAGCTTATTTTTTGATTCTAAGCTTATTTTTGAATTCTAATGACATGGAGACGATTATATGTGTTAAGGTTGTCATAAAAGTAAACCAAATGTTATTTCTAACCACACTCATTCCTCAACATTCCCACATTTGAATCAAACTTGTAAAACGAACTGTGCATGCTTCTATTCTAGTTTTAAGCTTATTCTTTTATTCTAAGCTTATTTTTGCATTCTAATGACATGGAGACGATTATATGCGTTAGGGTTGTTGTAAAAGTGAACCAAATGTCATTTCTAACCACACTCATTCGACAACATTCACACATTTGAATCAAACTTGTAAAACGAACAGTGCAGGCTTGTATTCTACTTTTAAGCTTAGTTTTTGATTCTAAGCTTATTTTTGAATTCGAATGACATGGAGACGATTATATTTGTTAGGGTTGTCATAAAAGTAAACCAAATGTTATTTCTAACCACACTCATTCCACAACATTCACACATTTGAATCAAACTAGTAAAACGAACTATGCATGCTTGTATTCTACTTTTAAGCTTATTCTATGATTCTAAGCTTATTTTTGAATTCTAATGACATGGAGACGATTATATGTGTTAGGGTTGTCATAAAATTAAACCAAATGTCATTTCTAACCACACTCATTCCACAACATTCACACATTTGAATAAAACTCGTAAAACGAACTGTGGATGCTAGTATTCTTCTTTTAAGCTTATTATTTGATTCTAATCTTATTTTTTAATTCTAATGACATGGAGACGATTATATGTGTTAGGGTTGTCATAAAAGTAAACCAAACGTTATTTCTAACCACACTCATTGCATAACATTCACACATTTGAATCAAACTAGTAAAACGAACTGTGCACGCTTGTATTCTACTTTTAAGCTTATTCTTTGATTCTAAGCTTATTTTTGCATTCTAATGACATGGAGACGATTATATGTGTTAGGGTTGTTGTAAAAGTGAACCAAAAGTCATTTCTAACCACACTCATTCGACAACATTCACACATTTGAATCAAACTTGTAAAACGAACAGTGCAGGCTTGTATTCTACTTTTAAGCTTATTTTTTTATTCTAAGCTTATTTTTGAATTCGAATGACATGGAGACGATTATATGTGTTAGGGTTGTCATAAAAGTAAACCAAATGTTATTTCTAACCACACTCATTCCACAACATTCACACATTTGAATCAAACTAGTAAAACGAACTATGCAGGCTTATATTCTACTTTTAAGCTTATTCTTTGATTGTAAGCTTATTTTTGAATTCTAATGACATAGAGACGATTATATGCGTTAGGATTGTCATAAAAGTAAACCAAATGTCATTTTTAACCACACTCATTCCACAACATTCGTACATTTGAATCAAACTCGTAAAACGAACTGTGCATGATAGTATTGTACTTTTAAGCTTATTCATTGATTCGAAGCTTATTTTTGAATTCTAATGACATGAAGACGATTATATGCGTTAGGGTTGTCATAAAAGTAAACCAAATGTCATTTCTAACCACACTCATTCCACAACATTCACACATTTGAATCAAACTAGTAAAACGAACTGTGCAGGCATGTATTCTACTTTTAAGCTTATTTTTTTATTCTAAGCTTATTTTTGAATTCTAATGACATGGAGACGATTATATGTGTTAGGGTTGTCATAAAAGTAAACCAAATGTTATTTCTAACCACACTCATTCCACAACATTCACACATTTGAATCAAACTAGTAAAACGAACTCTGCAGGCTTGTATTCAACTTTTAAGCTTATTCTTTGATTCTAAGGTTATTTTTGCTTTCTAATGACATAGAGACTAATATATGCGTTAGGGTTGGTGTAAAAGTGAACCAAATGTCATTTCTACCCACACTCATTCCACAACATTGACACGTTTGAATCAAACTTGTAAAACGAACTATGCAGGCTTGTATTCTACTTTTAAACTTATTCTTTGATTCTAAGCTTATTTTTGCATTCTAATGACATAGAGACGATTATATGCGTTAGGGTTGTTGTCAAAGTGAACCAAATGTCATTTCTAACCACACTCATTCGACAACATTCGACAACATTCACACATTTGAATCAAACTATTAAAACGAACTATACATGCTTGTATTCTACTTTTAAGCTTATTCTTTGATTCTAAGCTTATTTTTGCATTCTAATGACATGGAGACGATTATATGTGTTAGGGTTGTTGTAAAAGTGAACCAAAAGTCATTTCTAACCACACTCATTCGACAACATTCACACATTTGAATCAAACTTGTAAAACGAACAGTGCAGGCTTGTATTCTACTTTTAAGCTTATTTTTTTATTCTAAGCTTATTTTTGAATTCGAATGACATGGAGACGATTATATGTGTTAGGGTTGTCATAAAAGTAAACCAAATGTTATTTCTAACCACACTCATTCCACAACATTCACACATTTGAATCAAACTAGTAAAACGAACTATGCAGGCTTATATTCTACTTTTAAGCTTATTCTTTGATTGTAAGCTTATTTTTGAATTCTAATGACATAGAGACGATTATATGCGTTAGGGTTGTCATAAAAGTAAACCAAATGTCATTTTTAACCACACTCATTCCACAACATTCATACATTTGAATCAAACTCGTAAAACGAACTCTGCATGCTTCTATTCTACTTTTAAGCTTATTCATTGATTCAAAGCTGATTTTTGAATTCTAATGACATGGAGACGATTATCTGTGTTAGGGTTGCCATAAAAGTGAACCAAATGTCATTTCTAACCACACTTATTCCACAACATTCACACATTTGAATTAAACTCGTAAAACGAACTGTGCATGCTAGTATTCTTCTTTTAAGCTTATTATTTGATTCTAAGCTTATTTTTGAATTCTAATGACATGGAGACGATTATATGTGTTAGGGGTGTCATAAAAGTAAACCAAATGTTATTTCTAACCACACTCATTGCACAACATTCACACATTTGAATCAAACTAGTCAAACGAACTGTGCATGCTAGTATTCTTCTTTTAAGCTTATTATTTGATTCTAAGCTTATTTTTGAATTCTAATGACATGGAGACGATTATATGTGTTAGGGGTGTCATAAAAGTAAACCAAATGTTATTTCTAACCAAACTCATTGCACAACATTCACACATTTGAATCAAACTAGTCAAACGAACTGTGCAGGCTTGTATTCTACTTTTAAGCTTATTTTTTTATTCTAAGCTTATTTTTGAATTCTAATGACATGGAGACGATTATATGTGTTAGGGTTGTCATAAAAGTAAACCAAATGTTATTTCTAACCACACTCATTCCACAACATTCACACATTTGAATCAAACTAGTAAAACGAACTGTGCAGGCTTGTATTCTACTTTTAAGCTTATTCTTTGATTCTAAGCTTATTTTTGCATTCTAATGACATAGAGACGATTATATGCGTTAGGGTTGGTGTAAAAGTGAACGAAATGTCATTTCTAACCACACTGATTCCACAACATTCACACATTTGAATCAAACTTGTAAAACGAACAGTCCAGGCTTGTATTGTACTTTTAAGCTTTATTTTTGATTCTAAGCTTATTTTTGAATTCGAATGACATGAAGACGATTATATGTGTTAAGGTTGTCATAAAAGTAAACCAAATGTTATTTCTAACCACACTCATTCCACAACATTCACACATTTGAATCAAACTAGTAAAACGAACTATGCATGCTTGTATTCTACTTTTAAGCTTATTCTTTGATTCTACGCTTATTTTTGAATTCTAATGACATGGAGACGATTATATGTGTTAGGGTTGTCATAAAAGTAAACCAAATGTTATTTCTAACCACACTCATTCCACAACATTCACACATTTGAATCAAACTAGTAAAACGAACTGTGCAGGCTTGTATTCTACTTTTAAGCTTATTCTTTGATTCTAAGCTTATTTTTGCATTCTAATGACATAGAGACTATTATATGCGTTAGGGATGGTGAAAAAGTGAACCAAATGTTATTTCTAACCACACTCATTCCACAACATTCACACGTTTGAATCAAACTTCTAAAACGAACTGTGCAGGCTTGTATTCTGCTTTTAAACTTATTTTTTTTGTTCTAAGCTTATTTTTGAATTGAAATGACATGGACACGATTATATGTGTTCGGGTTGTCATAAAAGTAAACCAAATGTCATTTCTAACCACACTCATTCCACAACATTCACACATTTGAATCAAACTAGTAAAACGAACTATGCATGCTTGTATTCTACTTTTAAGCTTATTCTTTGATTCTACGCTTATTTTTGAATTCTAATGACAAGGAGACGATTATATGTGTTAGTGTTGTCATAAAAGTGAACCAAATGTCATTTCTAACCACACTCATTCCTCAACATTCACACATTTGAATCAAACTTGTAAAACGAATTATGCATGCTTGTATTCTACTTTTAAGCTTATTATTTGATTCTAAGCTTATTTTTGAATTCTAATGACATGGAGACGATTATATGTGTTAGGGTTGTCATAAAAGTAAACCAAATGTTATTTCTAACCACACTCATTCCACAACATTCACACATTTGAATCAAACTAGTCAAACGAACTGTGCAGGCTTGTATTCTACTTTTAAGCTTATTTTTTTATTCTAAGCTTATTTTTGAATTCTAATGACATGGAGACGATTATATGTGTTAGGGTTGTCATAAAAGTAAACCAAATGTTATTTCTAACCACACTCATTCCACAACATTCACACATTTGAATCAAACTAGTAAAACGAACTGTGCAGGCTTGTATTCTACTTTTAAGCTTATTCTTTGATTCTAAGCTTATTTTTGCATTCTAATGACATAGAGACTATTATATGCGTTAGGGATGGTGAAAAAGTGAACCAAATGTTATTTCTAACCACACTCATTCCACAACATTCACACGTTTGAATCAAACTTCTAAAACGAACTGTGCAGGCTTGTATTCTGCTTTTAAACTTATTTTTTTTGTTCTAAGCTTATTTTTGAATTGAAATGACATGGACACGATTATATGTGTTCGGGTTGTCATAAAAGTAAACCAAATGTCATTTCTAACCACACTCATTCCACAACATTCACACATTTGAATCAAACTAGTAAAACGAACTATGCATGCTTGTATTCTACTTTTAAGCTTATTCTTTGATTCTACGCTTATTTTTGAATTCTAATGACAACGAGACGATTATATGTGTTAGTGTTGTCATAAAAGTGAACCAAATGTCATTTCTAACCACACTCATTCCTCAACATTCACACATTTGAATCAAACTTGTAAAACGAATTATGCATGCTTGTATTCTACTTTTAAGCTTATTATTTGATTCTAAGCTTATTTTTGAAATCTAATGACATGGAGACGATTATATGTGTTAGGGTTGTCATAAAAGTAAACCAAATGTTATTTCTAACCACACTCATTCCACAACATTCACACATTTGAATCAAACTAGTCAAACGAACTGTGCAGGCTTGTATTCTACTTTTAAGCTTATTTTTTTATTCTAAGCTTATTTTTGAATTCTAATGACATGGAGACGATTATATGTGTTAGGGTCGTCATAAAAGTAAACCAAATGTTATTTCTAACCACACTCATTCCACAACATTCACACATTTGAATCAAACTAGTAAAACGCACTGTGCAGGCTTGTATTCTACTTTTAAGCTTATTCTTTGATTCTAAGCTTATTTTTGAATTCTAATGACATAGAGACTATTAATGCGTTAGGGATGGTGAAAAAGTGAACCAAATGTTATTTCTAACCACACTCATTCCACAACATTCACACGTTTGAATCAAACTTGTAAAACGAACTGTGCAGGCTTGTATTCTGCTTTTAAACTTATTCTTTGATTCTAAGCTTATTTTTGCATTCTAATAACATAGAGACGATTATATGCGTTAGGGTTGTTGTAAAAGTGAACCAAATGTCATTTCTAACCACACTCATTCGACAACATTCACACATTTGAATCAAACTTGTAAAACGAACAGTGCAGGCTTGTATTCTACTTTTAAGCTTAGTTTTTGATTCTAAGCTTATTTTTGAATTCGAATGACATGGAGACGATTATATGTGTTAGGGTTGTCATAAAAGTAAACCAAATGTTATTTCTAACCACACTCATTCCACAACATTCACACATTTGAATCAAACTAGTAAAACGAACTATGCATGCTTGTATTCTACTTTTAAGCTTATTCTATGATTCTAAGCTTATTTTTGAATTCTAATGACATGGAGACGATTATATGTGTTAGGGTTGTCATAAAATTAAACCAAATGTCATTTCTAACCACACTCATTCCACAACATTCACACATTTGAATAAAACTCGTAAAACGAACTGTGGATGCTAGTATTCTTCTTTTAAGCTTATTATTTGATTCTAATCTTATTTTTTAATTCTAATGACATGGAGACGATTATATGTGTTAGGGTTGTCATAAAAGTAAACCAAACGTTATTTCTAACCACACTCATTGCATAACATTCACACATTTGAATCAAACTAGTAAAACGAACTGTGCACGCTTGTATTCTACTTTTAAGCTTATTCTTTGATTCTAAGCTTATTTTTGCATTCTAATGACATGGAGACGATTATATGTGTTAGGGTTGTTGTAAAAGTGAACCAAAAGTCATTTCTAACCACACTCATTCGACAACATTCACACATTTGAATCAAACTTGTAAAACGAACAGTGCAGGCTTGTATTCTACTTTTAAGCTTATTTTTTTATTCTAAGCTTATTTTTGAATTCGAATGACATGGAGACGATTATATGTGTTAGGGTTGTCATAAAAGTAAACCAAATGTTATTTCTAACCACACTCATTCCACAACATTCACACATTTGAATCAAACTAGTAAAACGAACTATGCAGGCTTATATTCTACTTTTAAGCTTATTCTTTGATTGTAAGCTTATTTTTGAATTCTAATGACATAGAGACGATTATATGCGTTAGGGTTGTCATAAAAGTAAACCAAATGTCATTTTTAACCACACTCATTCCACAACATTCGTACATTTGAATCAAACTCGTAAAACGAACTGTGCATGATAGTATTGTACTTTTAAGCTTATTCATTGATTCGAAGCTTATTTTTGAATTCTAATGACATGAAGACGATTATATGCGTTAGGGTTGTCATAAAAGTAAACCAAATGTCATTTCTAACCACACTCATTCCACAACATTCACACATTTGAATCAAACTAGTAAAACGAACTGTGCAGGCTTGTATTCTACTTTTAAGCTTATTTTTTTATTCTAAGCTTATTTTTGAATTCTAATGACATGGAGACGATTATATGTGTTAGGGTTGTCATAAAAGTAAACCAAATGTTATTTCTAACCACACTCATTCCACAACATTCACACATTTGAATCAAACTAGTAAAAGGAACTCTGCAGGCTTGTATTCAACTTTTAAGCTTATTCTTTGATTCTAAGGTTATTTTTGCTTTCTAATGACATAGAGACTAATATATGCGTTAGGGTTGGTGTAAAAGTGAACCAAATGTCATTTCTACCCACACTCATTCCACAACATTGACACGTTTGAATCAAACTTGTAAAACGAACTATGCAGGCTTGTATTCTACTTTTAAACTTATTCTTTGATTCTAAGCTTATTTTTGCATTCTAATGACATAGAGACGATTATATGCGTTAGGGTTGTTGTCAAAGTGAACCAAATGTCATTTCTAACCACACTCATTCGACAACATTCGACAACATTCACACATTTGAATCAAACTATTAAAACGAACTATACATGCTTGTATTCTACTTTTAAGCTTATTCTTTGATTCTAAGCTTATTTTTGCATTCTAATGACATGGAGACGATTATATGTGTTAGGGTTGTTGTAAAAGTGAACCAAAAGTCATTTCTAACCACACTCATTCGACAACATTCACACATTTGAATCAAACTTGTAAAACGAACAGTGCAGGCTTGTATTCTACTTTTAAGCTTATTTTTTTATTCTAAGCTTATTTTTGAATTCGAATGACATGGAGACGATTATATGTGTTAGGGTTGTCATAAAAGTAAACCAAATGTTATTTCTAACCACACTCATTCCACAACATTCACACATTTGAATCAAACTAGTAAAACGAACTATGCAGGCTTATATTCTACTTTTAAGCTTATTCTTTGATTGTAAGCTTATTTTTGAATTCTAATGACATAGAGACGATTATATGCGTTAGGGTTGTCATAAAAGTAAACCAAATGTCATTTTTAACCACACTCATTCCACAACATTCATACATTTGAATCAAACTCGTAAAACGAACTCTGCATGCTTCTATTCTACTTTTAAGCTTATTCATTGATTCAAAGCTGATTTTTGAATTCTAATGACATGGAGACGATTATCTGTGTTAGGGTTGCCATAAAAGTGAACCAAATGTCATTTCTAACCACACTTATTCCACAACATTCACACATTTGAATTAAACTCGTAAAACGAACTGTGCATGCTAGTATTCTTCTTTTAAGCTTATTATTTGATTCTAAGCTTATTTTTGAATTCTAATGACATGGAGACGATTATATGTGTTAGGGGTGTCATAAAAGTAAACCAAATGTTATTTCTAACCACACTCATTGCACAACATTCACACATTTGAATCAAACTAGTCAAACGAACTGTGCATGCTAGTATTCTTCTTTTAAGCTTATTATTTGATTCTAAGCTTATTTTTGAATTCTAATGACATGGAGACGATTATATGTGTTAGGGGTGTCATAAAAGTAAACCAAATGTTATTTCTAACCAAACTCATTGCACAACATTCACACATTTGAATCAAACTAGTCAAACGAACTGTGCAGGCTTGTATTCTACTTTTAAGCTTATTTTTTTATTCTAAGCTTATTTTTGAATTCTAATGACATGGAGACGATTATATGTGTTAGGGTTGTCATAAAAGTAAACCAAATGTTATTTCTAACCACACTCATTCCACAACATTCACACATTTGAATCAAACTAGTAAAACGAACTGTGCAGGCTTGTATTCTACTTTTAAGCTTATTCTTTGATTCTAAGCTTATTTTTGCATTCTAATGACATAGAGACGATTATATGCGTTAGGGTTGGTGTAAAAGTGAACGAAATGTCATTTCTAACCACACTGATTCCACAACATTCACACATTTGAATCAAACTTGTAAAACGAACAGTGCAGGCTTGTATTGTACTTTTAAGCTTTATTTTTGATTCTAAGCTTATTTTTGAATTCGAATGACATGAAGACGATTATATGTGTTAAGGTTGTCATAAAAGTAAACCAAATGTTATTTCTAACCACACTCATTCCACAACATTCACACATTTGAATCAAACTAGTAAAACGAACTATGCATGCTTGTATTCTACTTTTAAGCTTATTCTTTGATTCTACGCTTATTTTTGAATTCTAATGACATGGAGACGATTATATGTGTTAGGGTTGTCATAAAAGTAAACCAAATGTTATTTCTAACCACACTCATTCCACAACATTCACACATTTGAATCAAACTAGTAAAACGAACTGTGCAGGCTTGTATTCTACTTTTAAGCTTATTCTTTGATTCTAAGCTTATTTTTGCATTCTAATGACATAGAGACTATTATATGCGTTAGGGATGGTGAAAAAGTGAACCAAATGTTATTTCTAACCACACTCATTCCACAACATTCACACGTTTGAATCAAACTTGTAAAACGAACTGTGCAGGCTTGTATTCTGCTTTTAAACTTATTTTTTTTGTTCTAAGCTTATTTTTGAATTGAAATGACATGGACACGATTATATGTGTTCGGGTTGTCATAAAAGTAAACCAAATGTCATTTCTAACCACACTCATTCCACAACATTCACACATTTGAATCAAACTAGTAAAACGAACTATGCATGCTTGTATTCTACTTTTAAGCTTATTCTTTGATTCTACGCTTATTTTTGAATTCTAATGACAAGGAGACGATTATATGTGTTAGTGTTGTCATAAAAGTGAACCAAATGTCATTTCTAACCACACTCATTCCTCAACATTCACACATTTGAATCAAACTTGTAAAACGAATTATGCATGCTTGTATTCTACTTTTAAGCTTATTATTTGATTCTAAGCTTATTTTTGAATTCTAATGACATGGAGACGATTATATGTGTTAGGGTTGTCATAAAAGTAAACCAAATGTTATTTCTAACCACACTCATTCCACAACATTCACACATTTGAATCAAACTAGTCAAACGAACTGTGCAGGCTTGTATTCTACTTTTAAGCTTATTTTTTTATTCTAAGCTTATTTTTGAATTCTAATGACATGGAGACGATTATATGTGTTAGGGTTGTCATAAAAGTAAACCAAATGTTATTTCTAACCACACTCATTCCACAACATTCACACATTTGAATCAAACTAGTAAAACGAACTGTGCAGGCTTGTATTCTACTTTTAAGCTTATTCTTTGATTCTAAGCTTATTTTTGCATTCTAATGACATAGAGACTATTATATGCGTTAGGGATGGTGAAAAAGTGAACCAAATGTTATTTCTAACCACACTCATTCCACAACATTCACACGTTTGAATCAAACTTGTAAAACGAACTGTGCAGGCTTGTATTCTGCTTTTAAACTTATTCTTTGATTCTAAGCTTATTTTTGCATTCTAATAACATAGAGACGATTATATGCGTTAGGGTTGTTGTAAAAGTGAACCAAATGTCATTTCTAACCACACTCATTCGACAACATTCACACATTTGAATCAAACTATTAAAACGAACTATACATGCTTGTATTCTACTTTTAAGCTTATTCTTTGATTCTAAGCTTATTTTTGCATTCTAATGACATAGAGACGATTATATGCGTTAGGCTTGTTGTAAAAGTGAACCAAATGTCATTTCTAACCACACTCATTCGACAACATTCACACATTTGAATCAAACTTGTAAAACGAAGAGTGCAGGCTTGTATTCTACTTTTAAGCTTATTTTTTTTGTTCAAAGCTTATTTTTGAATTGAAATGACATAGACACGATTATATGTGTTTGGGTTGTCATAAAAGTAAACCAAATGTCATTTCTTACCACACTCATTCCACAACATTCACACATTTGAATCAAACTAGTAAAACGAACTATGCATGCTTGTATTCTACTTTTAAGCTTATTCTTTGATTCTACGCTTATTTTTGAATTCTAATGACATGGAGACGATTATATGTGTTAGTGTTGTCATAAAAGTGAACCAAATGTCATTTCTAACCACACTCATTCCTCAACATTCACACATTTGAATCAAACTTGTAAAACGAACTGTGCAGGCTTGTATTCTACTTTTAAACTTATTCTTTGATTCTAAGCTTATTTTTGAATTCTAATGACATGGAGACGATTATATGTGTTAGGGTTGTCATAAAAGTAAACCAAATGTCATTTCTTACCACACTCATTCCACAATATTCACACATTTGAATCAAACTTGTAAAACGAACTGTGCAGGCTTGTATTCTACTTTAAAGCTTATTCTTTGATTCTAAGCTTATTTTTGCATTCTAATGACATGGAGACGATTATATGCGTTAGGGTTGTCATAAAATTAAACCAAATGTCATTTCTAAGCACACTCATACGACAACATTCACACATATGAATCAAACTTGTAAAACGAACTGTGTAGGCTTGTATTCTACTTTTAAGCTTATTATTTGATTCTAAGCTTATTTTTGAATTCTAATGACATGGAGACGATTATATGTGTTAAGGTTGTCATAAAAGTAAACCAAATGTTATTTCTAACCACACTCATTCCACAACATTCACACATTTGAATCAAACTAGTAAAACGAACTATGCATGCTTGTATTCTACTTTTAAGCTTATTCTTTGATTCTACGCTTATTTTTGAATTCTAATGACAAGGAGACGATTATATGTGTTAGTGTTGTCATAAAAGTGAACCAAATGTCATTTCTAACCACACTCATTCCTCAACATTCACACATTTGAATCAAACTTGTAAAACGAACTGTGCAGGCTTGTATTCTACTTTTAAACTTATTCTTTGATTCTAAGCTTATTTTTGCATTCTAATGACATGGAGACGATTATATGCGTTACCGTTGTTGTAAAAGTGAACCAAATGTCATTTCTAACCACACTCATTCGACAACATTCACACATTTGAATCAAACTTGTAAAACGAACAGTGCAGGCTTGTATTCTACTTTTAAGTTTATTTTTTTTGTTCTAAGCTTATTTTTGAATTGAAATGACATGGACACGATTATATGTGTTCGGGTTGTCATAAAAGTAAACCAAATGTCATTTCTAACCACACTCATTCCACAACATTCACACATTTGAATAAAACTTGTAAAACGAACTGTGCAGGCTTGTATTCTACTTTTAAACTCATTCTTTGATTCTAAGCTTATTTTTGAATTCTAATGATATGGAGACGATTATATGTGTTAGGGTTGTCATAAAAGTAAACCAAATGTCATTTCTTACCACACTCATTCCACAATATTCACACATTTGAATCAAACTTGTAAAACGAACTGTGCAGGCTTGTATTCTACTTTAAAGCATATTCTTTGATTCTAAGCTTATTTTTGCATTCTAATGACATGGAGACGATTATATGCGTTAGGGTTGTCATAAAATTAAACCAAATGTCATGTCTAACCACACTCATTCAACAACATTCACACATTTGAATCAAACTTGTAAAACGAACAGTGCAGGCTTGTATTCTACTTTTAAGCTTATTTTTTTATTCTAAGCTTATTTTTGAATTCTAATGACATGGAGACGATTATATGTGTTAGGGTTGTCATAAAAGTAAACCAAATGTTATTTCTAACCACACTCATTCCTCAACATTCCCACATTTGAATCAAACTTGTAAAACGAACTGTGCACGCTTGTATTCTACTTTTAAGCTTATTTTTTGATTCTAAGCTTATTTTTGAATTCTAATGATAAGGAGACGATTATATGTGTTAGGGTTGTCATAAAAGTAAACCAAATGTCATTTCTTACCACACTCATTCCACAATATTCACACATTTGAATCAAACTTGTAAAACGAACAGTGCAGGCTTGTATTCTACTTTAAAGCATATCCTTTGATTCTACGCTTATTTTTGCATTCTAATGACATGGAGACGATTATATGCGTTAGGGTTGTCATAAAATTAAACCAAATGTCATGTCTAACCACACTCATTCAACAACATTCACACATTTGAATCAAACTTGTAAAACGAACAGTGCAGGCTTGTATTCTACTTTTAAGCTTATTTTTTTATTCTAAGCTTATTTTTGAATTCTAATGACATGGAGACGATTATATGTGATAGGGTTGTCATAAAAGTAAACCAAATGTTATTTCTAACCACACTCATTCCTCAACATTCCCACATTTGAATCAAACTTGTAAAACGAACTGTGCATGCTTCTATTCTAGTTTTAAGCTTATTCTTTGATTCTAAGCTTATTTTTGCATTCTAATGACATGGAGACGATTATATGCGTTAGGGTTGTATTAAAAGTGAACCAAATGTCATTTCTAACAACACTCATTCGACAACATTCACACATTTGAATCAAACTTGTAAAACGAACAGTGCAGGCTTGTATTCTACTTTTAAGCTTATTTTTTGATTCTAAGCTTATTTTTGAATTCGAATGACATGGAGACGGTTATATGTGTTAGGGTTGTCATAAAAGTAAACCAAATGTTATTTCTAACCACACTCATTCCACAACATTCACACATTTGAATAAAACAAGTAAAACGATCTGTGCATGCTAGTATTCTTCTTTTAAGCTTATTATTTGATTCTAATCTTATTTTTTAATTCTAATGACATGGAGACGATTATATGTGTTAGGGTTGTCATAAAAGTAAACCAAACGTTATTTCTAACCACACTCATTGCACAACATTCACACATTTGAATCAAACTAGTAAAACGAACTGTGCACGCTTGTATTCTACTTTTAAGCTTATTCTTTGATTCTAAGCTTATTTTTGCATTCTAATGACATAGAGACGATTATACGCGTTAGGGTTGTTGTAAAAGTGAACCAAATGTCATTTCTAACCACACTCATTCGACAACATTCACACATTTGAATCAAACTTCTAAAACGAACAGTGCAGGCTTGTATTCTACTTTTAAGCTTATTTTTTGATTCTAAGCTTATTTTTGAATTCGAATGACATGGAGACGATTATATGTGTTAGGGTTGTCATAAAAGTAAACCAAATGTCATTTCTTACCACACTCATTCCACAACATTCACACATTTGAATCAAACTTGTAAAACGAACTATGCAGGCTTGTATTCTACTTTAAAGCTTATTCTTTGATTCTAAGCTTATTTTTGTATTTTAATAGCATCGAGACGATTATATGTGTTAAGGTTGTCATTAAAGTAAACCAAATGTCATTTTTAACCACACTCATTCCACAACATTCGTACATTTGAATCAAACTCGTAAAACGAACTGTGCATGCTAGTATTGTACTTTTAAGCTTATTCATTGATTCATAGCTTATTTTTGAATTCTAATGACATGAAGACGATTATATGCGTTAGGGTTGTCATAAAAGTAAACGAAATGTCATTTCTAACCACACTCATTCCACAACATTCACACATTTGAATCAAACTAGTAAAACGAACTATGCAGGCTTGTATTCTACTTTTAAGCTTATTTTTTTATTCTAAGCTTATTTTTGAATTCTAATGACATGGGGACGATTATATGTGTTAGGGTTGTCATAAAAGTAAACCAAATGTTATTTCTAACCATACTCATTCCACAACATTCACACATTTGAATCAAACTAGTAAAACGAACTGTGCAGGCTTGTATTCTACTTTTAAGCTTATTCTTTGATTCTAAGCTTATTTTTGCTTTCTAATGACATAGAGACTATTATATGCGTTAGGGTTGGTGTAAAAGTGAACCAAATGTCATTTCTACCCACACTCATTCCACAACATTCCCACGTTTGAATCAAACTTGTAAAACGAACTGTGCAGGCTTGTATTCTACTTTTAAACTTATTCTTTGATTCTAAGCTTATTTTTGCATTCTAATGACATAGAGACGATTATATGCGTTAGGGTTGTTGTCAAAGTGAACCAAATGTCATTTCTAACCACACTCATACGACAACATTCACACATTTGAATCAAACTATTAAAACGAACTATACATGCTTGTATTCTACTTTTAAGCTTATTCTTTGATTCTAAGCTTATTTTTGCATTCTAATGACATAGAGACGATTATATGCGTTAGGGTTGTTGTAAAAGTGAACCAAATCTCATTTCTAACCACACTCATTCGACAACATTCACACATTTGAATCAAACTTGTAAAACAAACAGTGCAGGCTTGTATTCTACTTTTAAGCTTATTTTTTTTGTTCTAAGCTTATTTTTGAATTGAAATGACATGGAGACGATTATATGTGTTCGGGATGTCATAAAAGTAAACCAAATGTCATTTCTTACCACACTCATTCCACAACATTCACACATTTGAATCAAACTTGTAAAACGAACTGTGCAGGCTTGTATTCTACTTTTAAACTTATTCTTTGATTCTAAGCTTATTTTTGAATTCTAATGACATGGAGACGATTATATGTGTTAGGGTTGTCATAAAATTAAACCAAATGTCATTTCTAACCACACTCATTCCACAACATTCACACATTTGAATAAAACAAGTAAAACGAACTGTGCATGCTAGTATTCTTCTTTTAAGCTTATTATTTGATTCTAAGCTTATTTTTGCATTCTAATGACATGGAGACGATTATATGCGTTAGGGTTGTCATAAAATTAAACCAAACGTTATTTCTAACCACACTCATTGCACAACATTCACACATTTGAATCAAACTTGTAAAACAAACTGTGCACGCTTGTATTCTACTTTTAAGCTTATTCTTTGATTCTAAGCTTATTTTTGCATTCTAATGACATAGAGACGATTATATGCGTTAGGGTTGTTGTAAAAGTGAACCTAATGTCATTTCTAACCACACTCATTCCACAACATTCACACGTTTGAATCAAACTAGTAAAACGAACTATGCATGCTTGTATTCTACTTTTAAGCTTATTCTTTGATTGTAAGCTTATTTTTGAATTCTAATGACATGGAGACGATTATATGTGTTAGGGTTGTCATAAAAGTAAACTAAATGTCATTTCTAACCACACTCGTTCCACAACATACACACATTTGAATCAAACTTGTAAAACGAACTATGCAGGCTTGTATTCTACTTTTAAGCTTATTCTTTGATTCTAAGCTTATTTTTGTATTTTAATAGCATCGAGACGATTATATGTGTTAAGGTTGTCATAAAAGTAAACCAAATGTCATTTTTAACCACACTCATTCTACAACATTCGTACATTTGAATCAAACTCGTAAAACGAACTGTGCATGCTAGTATTCTTCTTTTAAGCTTATTATTTGATTCTAATCTTATTTTTTAATTCTAATGACATGGAGACGATTATATGTGTTAGGGTTGTCATAAAAGTAAACCAAACGTTATTTCTAACCACACTCATTGCACAACATTCACAGATTTGAATCAAACTAGTAAAACGAACTGTGCACGCTTGTATTCTACTTTTAAGCTTATTCTTTGATTCTAAGCTTATTTTTGCATTCTAATGACATAGAGACGATTATATGCGTTAGGGTTGTTCTAAAAGTGAACCAAATGTCATTTCTAACCACACTCATTCGACAACATTCACACATTTGAATCAAACTTGTAAAACGAACAGTGCAGGCTTGTATTCTACTTTTAAGCTTATTTTTTGATTCTAAGCTTATTTTTGAATTCGAATGACATGGAGACGATTATATGTGTTAGGGTTGTCATAAAAGTAAACCAAATGTCATTTCTTACCACACTCATTCCACAACATTCACACATTTGAATCAAACTTGTAAAACGAACTATGCAGGCTTGTATTCTACTTTAAAGCTTATTCTTTGATTCTAAGCTTATTTTTGTATTTTAATAGCATCGAGACGATTATATGTGTTAAGGTTGTCATTAAAGTAAACCAAATGTCATTTTTAACCACACTCATTCCACAACATTCGTACATTTGAATCAAACTCGTAAAACGAACTGTGCATGCTAGTATTGTACTTTTAAGCTTATTCATTGATTCAAAGCTTATTTTTGAATTCTAATGACATGAAGACGATTATATGCGTTAGGGTTGTCATAAAAGTAAACGAAATGTCATTTCTAACCACACTCATTCCACAACATTCACACATTTGAATCAAACTAGTAAAACGAACTATTCAGGCTTGTATTCTACTTTTAAGCTTATTTTTTTATTCTAAGCTTATTTTTGAATTCTAATGACATGGAGACGATTATATGTGTTAGGGTTGTCATAAAAGTAAACCAAATGTTATTTCTAACCATACTCATTCCACAACATTCACACATTTGAATCAAACTAGTAAAACGAACTGTGCAGGCTTGTATTCTACTTTTAAGCTTATTCTTTGATTCTAAGCTTATTTTTGCTTTCTAATGACATAGAGACTATTATATGCGTTAGGGTTGGTGTAAAAGTGAACCAAATGTCATTTCTACCCACACTCATTCCACAACATTCACACGTTTGAATCAAACTTGTAAAACGAACTGTGCAGGCTTGTATTCTACTTTTAAACTTATTCTTTGATTCTAAGCTTATTTTTGCATTCTAATGACATAGAGACGATTATATGCGTTAGGGTTGTTGTCAAAGTGAACCAAATGTCATTTCTAACCACACTCATTCGACAACATTCACACATTTGAATCAAACTATTAAAACGAACTATACATGCTTGTATTCTACTTTTAAGCTTATTCTTTGATTCTAAGCTTATTTTTGCATTCTAATGACATAGAGACGATTATATGCGTTAGGGTTGTTGTAAAAGTGAACCAAATCTCATTTCTAACCACACTCATTCGACAACATTCACACATTTGAATCAAACTTGTAAAACAAACAGTGCAGGCTTGTATTCTACTTTTAAGCTTATTTTTTTTGTTCTAAGCTTATTTTTGAATTGAAATGACATGGAGACGATTATATGTGTTCGGGATGTCATAAAAGTAAACCAAATGTCATTTCTTACCACACTCATTCCACAACATTCACACATTTGAATCAAACTTGTAAAACGAACTGTGCAGGCTTGTATTCTACTTTTAAACTTATTCTTTGATTCTAAGCTTATTTTTGAATTCTAATGACATGGAGACGATTATATGTGTTAGGGTTGTCATAAAATTAAACCAAATGTCATTTCTAACCACACTCATTCCACAACATTCACACATTTGAATAAAACAAGTAAAACGAACTGTGCATGCTAGTATTCTTCTTTTAAGCTTATTATTTGATTCTAAGCTTATTTTTGCATTCTAATGACATGGAGACGATTATATGCGTTAGGGTTGTCATAAAATTAAACCAAACGTTATTTCTAACCACACTCATTGCACAACATTCACACATTTGAATCAAACTTGTAAAACGAACTGTGCACGCTTGTATTCTACTTTTAAGCTTATTCTTTGATTCTAAGCTTATTTTTGCATTCTAATGACATAGAGACGATTATATGCGTTAGGGTTGTTGTAAAAGTGAACCTAATGTCATTTCTAACCACACTCATTCCACAACATTCACACATTTGAATCAAACTAGTAAAACGAACTATGCATGCTTGTATTCTACTTTTAAGCTTATTCTTTGATTGTAAGCTTATTTTTGAATTCTAATGACATGGAGACGATTATATGTGTTAGGGTTGTCATAAAAGTAAACTAAATGTCATTTCTAACCACACTCGTTCCACAACATTCACACATTTGAATCAAACTTGTAAAACGAACTATGCAGGCTTGTATTCTACTTTTAAGCTTATTCTTTGATTCTAAGCTTATTTTTGTATTTTAATAGCATCGAGACGATTATATGTGTTAAGGTTGTCATAAAAGTAAACCAAATGTCATTTTTAACCACACTCATTCCACAACATTCGTACATTTGAATCAAACTCGTAAAACGAACTGTGCATGCTAGTATTCTTCTTTTAAGCTTATTATTTGATTCTAATCTTATTTTTTAATTCTAATGACATGGAGACGATTATATGTGTTAGGGTTGTCATAAAAGTAAACCAAACGTTATTTCTAACCACACTCATTGCACAACATTCACACATTTGAATCAAACTAGTAAAACGAACTGTGCACGCTTGTGTTCTACTTTTAAGCTTATTCTTTGATTCTAAGCTTATTTTTGCATTCTAATGACATAGAGACGATTATATGCGTTAGGGTTGTTGTAAAAGTGAACCAAATGTCATTTCTAACCACACTCATTCGACAACATTCACACATTTGAATCAAACTTGTAAAACGAACAGTGCAGGCTTGTATTCTACTTTTAAGCTTATTTTTTGATTCTAAGCTTATTTTTGAATTCGAATGACATGGAGACGATTATATGTGTTAGGGTTGTCATAAAAGTAAACCAAATGTCATTTCTTACCACACTCATTCCACAACATTCACACATTTGAATCAAACTTGTAAAACGAACTATGCAGGCTTGTATTCTACTTTAAAGCTTATTCTTTGATTCTAAGCTTATTTTTGTATTTTAATAGCATCGAGACGATTATATGTGTTAAGGTTGTCATTAAAGTAAACCAAATGTCATTTTTAACCACACTCATTCCACAACATTCGTACATTTGAATCAAACTCGTAAAACGAACTGTGCATGCTAGTATTCTTCTTTTAAGCTTATTATTTGATTCTAAGCTTATTTTTGAATTCGAATGACATGGAGACGATTATATGTGTTAGGGTTGTCATAAAAGTAAACCAAATGTCATTTCTTACCACACTCATTCCACAACATTCACACATTTGAATCAAACTTGTAAAACGAACTATGCAGGCTTGTATTCTACTTTAAAGCTTATTCTTTGATTCTAAGCTTATTTTTGTATTTTAATAGCATCGAGACGATTATATGTGTTAAGGTTGTCATAAAAGTAAACCAAATGTCATTTTTAACCACACTCATTCCACAACATTCGTACATTTGAATCAAACTCGTAAAACGAACTGTGCATGCTAGTATTCTTCTTTTAAGCTTATTATTTGATTCTAATCTTATTTTTTAATTCTAATGACATGGAGACGATTATATGTGTTAGGGTTGTCATAAAAGTAAACCAAACGTTATTTCTAACCACACTCATTGCACAACATTCACACATTTGAATCAAACTAGTAAAACGAACTGTGCACGCTTGTGTTCTACTTTTAAGCTTATTCTTTGATTCTAAGCTTATTTTTGCATTCTAATGACATAGAGACGATTATATGCGTTAGGGTTGTTGTAAAAGTGAACCAAATGTCATTTCTAACCACACTCATTCGACAACATTCACACATTTGAATCAAACTTGTAAAACGAACAGTGCAGGCTTGTATTCTACTTTTAAGCTTATTTTTTGATTCTAAGCTTATTTTTGAATTCGAATGACATGGAGACGATTATATGTGTTAGGGTTGTCATAAAAGTAAACCAAATGTCATTTCTTACCACACTCATTCCACAACATTCACACATTTGAATCAAACTTGTAAAACGAACTATGCAGGCTTGTATTCTACTTTAAAGCTTATTCTTTGATTCTAAGCTTATTTTTGTATTTTAATAGCATCGAGACGATTATATGTGTTAAGGTTGTCATTAAAGTAAACCAAATGTCATTTTTAACCACACTCATTCCACAACATTCGTACATTTGAATCAAACTCGTAAAACGAACTGTGCATGCTAGTATTGTACTTTTAAGCTTATTCATTGATTCAAAGCTTATTTTTGAATTCTAATGACATGAAGACGATTATATGCGTTAGGGTTGTCATAAAAGTAAACGAAATGTCATTTCTAACCACACTCATTCCACAACATTCACACATTTGAATCAAACTAGTAAAACGAACTATTCAGGCTTGTATTCTACTTTTAAGCTTATTTTTTTATTCTAAGCTTATTTTTGAATTCTAATGACATGGAGACGATTATATGTGTTAGGGTTGTCATAAAAGTAAACCAAATGTTATTTCTAACCATACTCATTCCACAACATTCACACATTTGAATCAAACTAGTAAAACGAACTGTGCAGGCTTGTATTCTACTTTTAAGCTTATTCTTTGATTCTAAGCTTATTTTTGCTTTCTAATGACATAGAGACTATTATATGCGTTAGGGTTGGTGTAAAAGTGAACCAAATGTCATTTCTACCCACACTCATTCCACAACATTCACACGTTTGAATCAAACTTGTAAAACGAACTGTGCAGGCTTGTATTCTACTTTTAAACTTATTCTTTGATTCTAAGCTTATTTTTGCATTCTAATGACATAGAGACGATTATATGCGTTAGGGTTGTTGTCAAAGTGAACCAAATGTCATTTCTAACCACACTCATTCGACAACATTCACACATTTGAATCAAACTATTAAAACGAACTATACATGCTTGTATTCTACTTTTAAGCTTATTCTTTGATTCTAAGCTTATTTTTGCATTCTAATGACATAGAGACGATTATATGCGTTAGGGTTGTTGTAAAAGTGAACCAAATCTCATTTCTAACCACACTCATTCGACAACATTCACACATTTGAATCAAACTTGTAAAACAAACAGTGCAGGCTTGTATTCTACTTTTAAGCTTATTTTTTTTGTTCTAAGCTTATTTTTGAATTGAAATGACATGGAGACGATTATATGTGTTCGGGATGTCATAAAAGTAAACCAAATGTCATTTCTTACCACACTCATTCCACAACATTCACACATTTGAATCAAACTTGTAAAACGAACTGTGCAGGCTTGTATTCTACTTTTAAACTTATTCTTTGATTCTAAGCTTATTTTTGAATTCTAATGACATGGAGACGATTATATGTGTTAGGGTTGTCATAAAATTAAACCAAATGTCATTTCTAACCACACTCATTCCACAACATTCACACATTTGAATAAAACAAGTAAAACGAACTGTGCATGCTAGTATTCTTCTTTTAAGCTTATTATTTGATTCTAAGCTTATTTTTGCATTCTAATGACATGGAGACGATTATATGCGTTAGGGTTGTCATAAAATTAAACCAAACGTTATTTCTAACCACACTCATTGCACAACATTCACACATTTGAATCAAACTTGTAAAACGAACTGTGCACGCTTGTATTCTACTTTTAAGCTTATTCTTTGATTCTAAGCTTATTTTTGCATTCTAATGACATAGAGACGATTATATGCGTTAGGGTTGTGGTAAAAGTGAACCTAATGTCATTTCTAACCACACTCATTCCACAACATTCACACATTTGAATCAAACTAGTAAAACGAACTATGCATGCTTGTATTCTACTTTTAAGCTTATTCTTTGATTGTAAGCTTATTTTTGAATTCTAATGACATGGAGACGATTATATGTGTTAGGGTTGTCATAAAAGTAAACTAAATGTCATTTCTAACCACACTCGTTCCACAACATTCACACATTTGAATCAAACTTGTAAAACGAACTATGCAGGCTTGTATTCTACTTTTAAGCTTATTCTTTGATTCTAAGCTTATTTTTGTATTTTAATAGCATCGAGACGATTATATGTGTTAAGGTTGTCATAAAAGTAAACCAAATGTCATTTTTAACCACACTCATTCCACAACATTCGTACATTTGAATCAAACTCGTAAAACGAACTGTGCATGCTAGTATTCTTCTTTTAAGCTTATTATTTGATTCTAATCTTATTTTTTAATTCTAATGACATGGAGACGATTATATGTGTTAGGGTTGTCATAAAAGTAAACCAAACGTTATTTCTAACCACACTCATTGCACAACATTCACACATTTGAATCAAACTAGTAAAACGAACTGTGCACGCTTGTATTCTACTTTTAAGCTTATTCTTTGATTCTAAGCTTATTTTTGCATTCTAATGACATAGAGACGATTATATGCGTTAGGGTTGTTGTCAAAGTGAACCAAATGTCATTTCTAACCACACTCATTCGACAACATTCACACATTTGAATCAAACTATTAAAACGAACTATACATGCTTGTATTCTACTTTTAAGCTTATTCTTTGATTCTAAGCTTATTTTTGCATTCTAATGACATAGAGACGATTATATGCGTTAGGGTTGTTGTAAAAGTGAACCTAATGTCATTTCTAACCACACTCATTCCACAACATTCACACATTTGAATCAAACTAGTAAAACGAACTATGCATGCTTGTATTCTACTTTTAAGCTTATTCTTTGATTGTAAGCTTATTTTTGAATTCTAATGACATGGAGACGATTATATGTGTTAGGGTTGTCATAAAAGTAAACTAAATGTCATTTCTAACCACACTCGTTCCACAACATTCACACATTTGAATCAAACTTGTAAAACGAACTATGCAGGCTTGTATTCTACTTTTAAGCTTATTCTTTGATTCTAAGCTTATTTTTGTATTTTAATAGCATCGAGACGATTATATGTGTTAAGGTTGTCATAAAAGTAAACCAAATGTCATTTTTAACCACACTCATTCCACAACATTCGTACATTTGAATCAAACTCGTAAAACGAACTGTGCATGCTAGTATTGTACTTTTAAGCTTATTCATTGATTCAAAGCTTATTTTTGAATTCTAATGACATGAAGACGATTATATGCGTTAGGGTTGTCATAAAAGTAAACGAAATGTCATTTCTAACCACACTCATTCCACAACATTCACACATTTGAATCAAACTAGTAAAACGAACTATGCAGGCTTGTATTCTACTTTTAAGCTTATTCTTTGATTCTAAGCTTATTTTTGCTTTCTAATGACATAGAGACGATTATATGTGTTAGGGTTGGTGTAAAAGTGAACCAAATGTCATTTCTACCCACACTCATTCCACAACATTCACACGTTTGAATCAAACTTGTAAAACGAACTGTGCAGGCTTGTATTCTACTTTTAAACTTATTCTTTGATTCTAAGCTTATTTTTGCATTCTAATGACATAGAGACGATTATATGCGTTAGGGTTGTTGTCAAAGTGAACCAAATGTCATTTCTAACCACACTCATTCGACAACATTCACACATTTGAATCAAACTATTAAAACGAACTATACATGCTTGTATTCTACTTTTAAGCTTATTCTTTGATTCTAAGCTTATTTTTGCATTCTAATGACATAGAGACGATTATATGCGTTAGGGTTGTTGTAAAAGTGAACCAAATCTCATTTCTAACCACACTCATTCGACAACATTCACACATTTGAATCAAACTTGTAAAACAAACAGTGCAGGCTTGTATTCTACTTTTAAGCTTATTTTTTTTGTTCTAAGCTTATTTTTGAATTGAAATGACATGGAGACGATTATATGTGTTCGGGATGTCATAAAAGTAAACCAAATGTCATTTCTTACCACACTCATTCCACAACATTCACACATTTGAATCAAACTTGTAAAACGAACTGTGCAGGCTTGTATTCTACTTTTAAACTTATTCTTTGATTCTAAGCTTATTTTTGAATTCTAATGACATGGAGACGATTATATGTGTTAGGGTTGTCATAAAATTAAACCAAATGTCATTTCTAACCACACTCATTCCACAACATTCACACATTTGAATAAAACAAGTAAAACGAACTGTGCATGCTAGTATTCTTCTTTTAAGCTTATTATTTGATTCTAAGCTTATTTTTGCATTCTAATGACATGGAGACGATTATATGCGTTAGGGTTGTCATAAAATTAAACCAAACGTTATTTCTAACCACACTCATTGCACAACATTCACACATTTGAATCAAACTTGTAAAACGAACTGTGCACGCTTGTATTCTACTTTTAAGCTTATTCTTTGATTCTAAGCTTATTTTTGCATTCTAATGACATAGAGACGATTATATGCGTTAGGGTTGTTGTAAAAGTGAACCTAATGTCATTTCTAACCACACTCATTCCACAACATTCACACATTTGAATCAAACTAGTAAAACGAACTATGCATGCTTGTATTCTACTTTTAAGCTTATTCTTTGATTGTAAGCTTATTTTTGAATTCTAATGACATGGAGACGATTATATGTGTTAGGGTTGTCATAAAAGTAAACTAAATGTCATTTCTAACCACACTCGTTCCACAACATTCACACATTTGAATCAAACTTGTAAAACGAACTATGCAGGCTTGTATTCTACTTTTAAGCTTATTCTTTGATTCTAAGCTTATTTTTGTATTTTAATAGCATCGAGACGATTATATGTGTTAAGGTTGTCATAAAAGTAAACCAAATGTCATTTTTAACCACACTCATTCCACAACATTCGTACATTTGAATCAAACTCGTAAAACGAACTGTGCATGCTAGTATTCTTCTTTTAAGCTTATTATTTGATTCTAATCTTATTTTTTAATTCTAATGACATGGAGACGATTATATGTGTTAGGGTTGTCATAAAAGTAAACCAAACGTTATTTCTAACCACACTCATTGCACAACATTCACACATTTGAATCAAACTAGTAAAACGAACTGTGCACGCTTGTATTCTACTTTTAAGCTTATTCTTTGATTCTAAGCTTATTTTTGCATTCTAATGACATAGAGACGATTATATGCGTTAGGGTTGTTGTCAAAGTGAACCAAATGTCATTTCTAACCACACTCATTCGACAACATTCACACATTTGAATCAAACTATTAAAACGAACTATACATGCTTGTATTCTACTTTTAAGCTTATTCTTTGATTCTAAGCTTATTTTTGCATTCTAATGACATAGAGACGATTATATGCGTTAGGGTTGTTGTAAAAGTGAACCTAATGTCATTTCTAACCACACTCATTCCACAACATTCACACATTTGAATCAAACTAGTAAAACGAACTATGCATGCTTGTATTCTACTTTTAAGCTTATTCTTTGATTGTAAGCTTATTTTTGAATTCTAATGACATGGAGACGATTATATGTGTTAGGGTTGTCATAAAAGTAAACTAAATGTCATTTCTAACCACACTCGTTCCACAACATTCACACATTTGAATCAAACTTGTAAAACGAACTATGCAGGCTTGTATTCTACTTTTAAGCTTATTCTTTGATTCTAAGCTTATTTTTGTATTTTAATAGCATCGAGACGATTATATGTGTTAAGGTTGTCATAAAAGTAAACCAAATGTCATTTTTAACCACACTCATTCCACAACATTCGTACATTTGAATCAAACTCGTAAAACGAACTGTGCATGCTAGTATTGTACTTTTAAGCTTATTCATTGATTCAAAGCTTATTTTTGAATTCTAATGACATGAAGACGATTATATGCGTTAGGGTTGTCATAAAAGTAAACGAAATGTCATTTCTAACCACACTCATTCCACAACATTCACACATTTGAATCAAACTAGTAAAACGAACTATGCAGGCTTGTATTCTACTTTTAAGCTTATTTTTTTATTCTAAGCTTATTTTTGAATTCTAATGACATGGAGACGATTATATGTGTTAGGGTTGTCATAAAATTAAACCAAATGTTATTTCTAACCACACTCATTCCACAACATTCACACATTTGAATCAAACTAGTAAAACGAACTGTGCAGGCTTGTATTCTACTTTTAAGCTTATTTTTTGATTCTAAGCTTATTTTTGAATTCGAATGACATGGAGACGATTATATGTGTTAGGGTTGTCATAAAAGTAAACCAAATGTCATTTCTTACCACACTCATTCCACAACATTCACACATTTGAATAAAACAAGTAAAACGAACTGTGCATGCTAGTATTCTTCTTTTAAGCTTATTATTTGATTCTAAGCTTATTTTTGCATTCTAATGACATGGAGACGATTATATGCGTTAGGGTTGTCATAAAATTAAACCAAACTTTATTTCTAACCACACTCATTGCACAACATTCACACATTTGAATCAAACTTGTAAAACGAACTGTGCACGCTTGTATTCTACTTTTAAGCTTATTCTTTGATTCTAAGCTTATTTTTGCATTCTAATGACATAGAGACGATTATATGCGTTAGGGTTGTTGTCAAAGTGAACCAAATGTCATTTCTAACCACACTCATTCGACAACATTCACACATTTGAATCAAACTTGTAAAACGAACAGTGCAGGCTTGTATTCTACTTTTAAGCTTATTTTTTGATTCTAAGCTTATTTTTGAATTCGAATGACATGGAGACGATTATATGTGTTAGGGTTGTCATAAAAGTAAACCAAATGTCATTTCTTACCACACTCATTCCACAACATTCACACATTTGAATCAAACTTGTAAAACGAACTATGCAGGCTTGTATTCTACTTTAAAGCTTATTCTTTGATTCTAAGCTTATTTTTGTATTTTAATAGCATCGAGACGATTATATGTGTTAAGGTTGTCATTAAAGTAAACCAAATGTCATTTTTAACCACACTCATTCCACAACATTCGTACATTTGAATCAAACTCGTAAAACGAACTGTGCATGCTAGTATTGTACTTTTAAGCTTATTCATTGATTCAAAGCTTATTTTTGAATTCTAATGACATGAAGACGATTATATGCGTTAGGGTTGTCATAAAAGTAAACGAAATGTCATTTCTAACCACTCTCATTCCACAACATTCACACATTTGAATCAAACTAGTAAAACGAACTATGCAGGCTTGTATTCTACTTTTAAGCTTATTTTTTTTATTCTAAGCTTATTTTTCAATTCTAATGACATGGAGACGATTATATGTGTTAGGGTTGTCATAAAAGTAAACCAAATGTTATTTCTAACCATACTCATTCCACAACATTCACACATTTGAATCAAACTAGTAAAACGAACTGTGCAGGCTTGTATTCAACTTTTAAGCTTATTCTTTGATTCTAAGCTTATTTTTTGCTTTCTAATGACATAGAGACTATTATATGCGTTAGGGTTGGTGTAAAAGTGAACCAAATGTCATTTCTACCCACACTCATTCCACAACATTCACACGTTTGAATCAAACTTGTAAAACGAACTGTGCAGGCTTGTATTCTACTTTTAAACTTATTCTTTGATTCTAAGCTTATTTTTGCATTCTAATGACATAGAGACGATTATATGTGTTAGGGTTGTTGTCAAAGTGAACCAAATGTCATTTCTAACCACACTCATTCGACAACATTCACACATTTGAATCAAACTATTAAAACGAACTATACATGCTTGTATTCTACTTTTAAGCTTATTCTTTGATTCTAAGCTTATTTTTGCATTCTAATGACATAGAGACGATTATATGCGTTAGGGTTGTTGTAAAAGTGAACCAAATCTCATTTCTAACCACACTCATTCGACAACATTCACACATTTGAATCAAACTTGTAAAACAAACAGTGCAGGCTTGTATTCTACTTTTAAGCTTATTTTTTTTGTTCTAAGCTTATTTTTGAATTGAAATGACATGGAGACGATTATATGTGTTCGGGATGTCATAAAAGTAAACCAAATGTCATTTCTTACCACACTCATTCCACAACATTCACACATTTGAATCAAACTTGTAAAACGAACTGTGCAGGCTTGTATTCTACTTTTAAACTTATTCTTTGATTCTATGCTTATTTTTGAATTCTAATGACATGGAGACGATTATATGTGTTAGGGTTGTCATAAAATTAAACCAAATGTCATTTCTAACCACAGTCATTCCACAACATTCACACATTTGAATAAAACAAGTAAAACGAACTGTGCATGCTAGTATTCTTCTTTTAAGCTTATTATTTGATTCTAAGCTTATTTTTGCATTCTAATGACATGGAGACGATTATATGCGTTAGGGTTGTCATAAAATTAAACCAAACTTTATTTCTAACCACACTCATTGCACAACATTCACACATTTGAATCAAACTTGTAAAACGAACTGTGCACGCTTGTATTCTACTTTTAAGCTTATTCTTTGATTCTAAGCTTATTTTTGCATTCTAATGACATAGAGACGATTATATGCGTTAGGGTTGTTGTAAAAGTGAACCTAATGTCATTTCTAACCACACTCATTCCACAACATTCACACATTTGAATCAAACTAGTAAAACGAACTATGCATGCTTGTATTCTACTTTTAAGCTTATTCTTTGATTGTAAGCTTATTTTTGAATTCTAATGACATGGAGACGATTATATGTGTTAGGGTTGTCATAAAAGTAAACTAAATGTCATTTCTAACCACACTCGTTCCACAACATTCACACATTTGAATCAAACTTGTAAAACGAACTATGCAGGCTTGTATTCTACTTTTAAGCTTATTCTTTGATTCTAAGCTTATTTTTGTATTTTAATAGCATCGAGACGATTATATGTGTTAAGGTTGTCATAAAAGTAAACCAAATGTCATTTTTAACCACACTCATTCCACAACATTCGTACATTTGAATCAAACTCGTAAAACGAACTCTGCATGCTAGTATTCTTCTTTTAAGCTTATTATTTGATTCTAATCTTATTTTTGAATTCTAATGACATGGAGACGATTATATGCGTTAGGGTTGTCATAAAAGTAAACGAAATGTCATTTCTAACCACACTCATTCCACAACATTCACACATTTGAATCAAACTAGTAAAACGAACAGTGCAGGCTTGTATTCTACTTTTAAACTTATTATTTGATTCTAAGCTTATTTTTGAATTCTAATGACATGAAGACGATTATATGCGTTAGGGTTGTCATAAAAGTAAACGAAATGTCATTTCTAACCACACTCATTCCACAACATTCACACATTTGAATCAAACTAGTAAAACGAACTATGCAGGCTTGTATTCTACTTTTAAGCTTATTTTTTTTATTCTAAGCTTATTTTTCAATTCTAATGACATGGAGACGATTATATGTGTTAGGGTTGTCATAAAAGTAAACCAAATGTTATTTCTAACCATACTCATTCCACAACATTCACACATTTGAATCAAACTAGTAAAACGAACTGTGCAGGCTTGTATGCAACTTTTAAGCTTATTCTTTGATTCTAAGCTTATTTTTTGCTTTCTAATGACATATAGACTATTATATGCGTTAGGGTTGGTGTAAAAGTGAACCAAATGTCATTTCTACCCACACTCATTCCACAACATTCACACGTTTGAATCAAACTTGTAAAACGAACTGTGCAGGCTTGTATTCTACTTTTAAACTTATTCTTTGATTCTAAGCTTATTTTTGCATTCTAATGACATAGAGACGATTATATGTGTTAGGGTTGTTGTCAAAGTGAACCAAATGTCATTTCTAACCACACTCATTCGACAACATTCACACATTTGAATCGAACTATTAAAACGAACTATACATGCTTGTATTCTACTTTTAAGCTTATTCTTTGATTCTAAGCTTATTTTTGCATTCTAATGACATAGAGACGATTATATGCGTTAGGGTTGTTGTAAAAGTGAACCAAATCTCATTTCTAACCACACTCATTCGACAACATTCACACATTTGAATCAAACTTGTAAAACAAACAGTGCAGGCTTGTATTCTACTTTTAAGCTTATTTTTTTTGTTCTAAGCTTATTTTTGAATTGAAATGACATGGAGACGATTATATGTGTTCGGGATGTCATAAAAGTAAACCAAATGTCATTTCTTACCACACTCATTCCACAACATTCACACATTTGAATCAAACTTGTAAAACGAACTGTGCAGGCTTGTATTCTACTTTTAAACTTATTCTTTGATTCTATGCTTATTTTTGAATTCTAATGACATGGAGACGATTATATGTGTTAGGGTTGTCATAAAATTAAACCAAATGTCATTTCTAACCACACTCATTCCACAACATTCACACATTTGAATAAAACAAGTAAAACGAACTGTGCATGCTAGTATTCTTCTTTTAAGCTTATTATTTGATTCTAAGCTTATTTTTGCATTCTAATGACATGGAGACGATTATGCGTTAGGGTTTTCATAAAATTAAACCAAACTTTATTTCTAACCACACCCATTGCACAACATTCACACATTTGAATCAAACTTGTAAAACGAACAGTGCAGGCTTGTATTCTACTTTTAAGCTTATTTTTTGATTCTAAGCTTATTTTTGAATTCGAATGACATGGAGACGATTATATGTGTTAGGGTTGTCATAAAAGTAAACCAAATGTCATTTCTTACCACACTCATTCCACAACATTCACACATTTGAATCAAACTTGTAAAACGAACTATGCAGGCTTGTATTCTACTTTAAAGCTTATTCTTTGATTCTAAGCTTATTTTTGTATTTTAATAGCATCGAGACGATTATATGTGTTAAGGTTGTCATTAAAGTAAACCAAATGTCATTTTTAACCACACTCATTCCACAACATTCGTACATTTGAATCAAACTCGTAAAACGAACTGTGCATGCTAGTATTGTACTTTTAAGCTTATTCATTGATTCAAAGCTTATTTTTGAATTCTAATGACATGAAGACGATTATATGCGTTAGGGTTGTCATAAAAGTAAACGAAATGTCATTTCTAACCACACTCATTCCACAACATTCACACATTTGAATCAAACTAGTAAAACGAACTATGCAGGCTTGTATTCTACTTTTAAGCTTATTTTTTTTATTCTAAGCTTATTTTTCAATTCTAATGACATGGAGACGATTATATGTGTTAGGGTTGTCATAAAAGTAAACCAAATGTTATTTCTAACCATACTCATTCCACAACATTCACACATTTGAATCAAACTAGTAAAACGAACTGTGCAGGCTTGTATTCAACTTTTAAGCTTATTCTTTGATTCTAAGCTTATTTTTTGCTTTCTAATGACATAGAGACTATTATATGCGTTAGGGTTGGTGTAAAAGTGAACCAAATGTCATTTCTACCCACACTCATTCCACAACATTCACACGTTTGAATCAAACTTGTAAAACGAACTGTGCAGGCTTGTATTCTACTTTTAAACTTATTCTTTGATTCTAAGCTTATTTTTGCATTCTAATGACATAGAGACGATTATATGTGTTAGGGTTGTTGTCAAAGTGAACCAAATGTCATTTCTAACCACACTCATTCGACAACATTCACACATTTGAATCAAACTATTAAAACGAACTATACATGCTTGTATTCTACTTTTAAGCTTATTCTTTGATTCTAAGCTTATTTTTGCATTCTAATGACATAGAGACGATTATATGCGTTAGGGTTGTTGTAAAAGTGAACCAAATCTCATTTCTAACCACACTCATTCGACAACATTCACACATTTGAATCAAACTTGTAAAACAAACAGTGCAGGCTTGTATTCTACTTTTAAGCTTATTTTTTTTGTTCTAAGCTTATTTTTGAATTGAAATGACATGGAGACGATTATATGTGTTCGGGATGTCATAAAAGTAAACCAAATGTCATTTCTTACCACACTCATTCCACAACATTCACACATTTGAATCAAACTTGTAAAACGAACTGTGCAGGCTTGTATTCTACTTTTAAACTTATTCTTTGATTCTATGCTTATTTTTGAATTCTAATGACATGGAGACGATTATATGTGTTAGGGTTGTCATAAAATTAAACCAAATGTCATTTCTAACCACACTCATTCCACAACATTCACACATTTGAATAAAACAAGTAAAACGAACTGTGCATGCTAGTATTCTTCTTTTAAGCTTATTATTTGATTCTAAGCTTATTTTTGCATTCTAATGACATGGAGACGATTATATGCGTTAGGGTTGTCATAAAATTAAACCAAACTTTATTTCTAACCACACTCATTGCACAACATTCACACATTTGAATCAAACTTGTAAAACGAACTGTGCACGCTTGTATTCTACTTTTAAGCTTATTCTTTGATTCTAAGCTTATTTTTGCATTCTAATGACATAGAGACGATTATATGCGTTAGGGTTGTTGTAAAAGTGAACCTAATGTCATTTCTAACCACACTCATTCCACAACATTCACACATTTGAATCAAACTAGTAAAACGAACTATGCATGCTTGTATTCTACTTTTAAGCTTATTCTTTGATTGTAAGCTTATTTTTGAATTCTAATGACATGGAGACGATTATATGTGTTAGGGTTGTCATAAAAGTAAACTAAATGTCATTTCTAACCACACTCGTTCCACAACATTCACACATTTGAATCAAACTTGTAAAACGAACTATGCAGGCTTGTATTCTACTTTTAAGCTTATTCTTTGATTCTAAGCTTATTTTTGTATTTTAATAGCATCGAGACGATTATATGTGTTAAGGTTGTCATAAAAGTAAACCAAATGTCATTTTTAACCACACTCATTCCACAACATTCGTACATTTGAATCAAACTCGTAAAACGAACTCTGCATGCTAGTATTGTACTTTTAAGCTTATTATTTGATTCTAATCTTATTTTTGAATTCTAATGACATGGAGACGATTATATGCGTTAGGGTTGTCATAAAAGTAAACGAAATGTCATTTCTAACCACACTCATTCCACAACATTCACACATTTGAATCAAACTAGTAAAACGAACAGTGCAGGCTTGTATTCTACTTTTAAACTTATTATTTGATTCTAAGCTTATTTTTGAATTCTAATTACATGGAGACGATTATATGTGTTAGGGTTGTCATAAAAGTAAACCAAATGTTATTTCTAACCACACTCATTCCACAACATTCACACATTTGAATCAAACTAGTAAAACGAACTATGCATGCTTGTATTCTACTTTTAAGCTTATTCTTTGATTGTAAGCTTATTTTTGAATTCTAATGACATGGAGACGATTATATGTGTTAGGGTTGTCATAAAAGTAAACCAAATGTCATTTCTTACCACACTCGTTCCACAATATTCACACATTTGAATGAAACTTGTAAAACGAACTATGCAGGCTTGTATTCTACTTTAAAGCTTATTCTTTGATTCTAAGCTTATTTTTGTATTTTAATAGCATCGAGACGATTATATGTGTTAAGGTTGTCATTAAAGTAAACCAAATGTCATTTTTAACCACACTCATTCCACAACATTCGTACATTTGAATCAAACTTGTAAAACGAACTGTGCATGCTAGTATTGTACTTTTAAGCTTATTTATTGATTCAAAGCTTATTTTTGAATTCTAATGACATGAAGACGATTATATGCGTTAGGGTTGTCATAAAAGTAAACGAAATGTCATTTCTAACCACACTCATTCCACAACATTCACACATTTGAATCAAACTAGTAAAACGAACTATGCAGGCTTGTATTCTACTTTTAAGCTTATTTTTTTTATTCTAATCTTATTTTTCAATTCTAATGACATGGAGACGATTATATGTGTTAGGGTTGTCATAAAAGTAAACCAAATGTTATTTCTAACCATACTCATTCCACAACATTCACACATTTGAATCAAACTAGTAAAACGAACTGTGCAGGCTTGTATTCAACTTTTAAGCTTATTCTTTGATTCTAAGTTTATTTTTTGCTTTCTAATGACATAGAGACTATTATATGCGTTAGGGTTGGTGTAAAAGTGAACCAAATGTCATTTCTACCCACACTCATTCCACAACATTCACACGTTTGAATCAAACTTGTAAAACGAACTGTGCAGGCTTGTATTCTACTTTTAAACTTATTCTTTGATTCTAAGCTTATTTTTGCATTCTAATGACATAGAGACGATTATATGTGTTAGGGTTGTTGTCAAAGTGAACCAAATGTCATTTCTAACCACACTCATTCGACAACATTCACACATTTGAATCAAACTATTAAAACGAACTATACATGCTTGTATTCTACTTTTAAGCTTATTCTTTGATTCTAAGCTTATTTTTGCATTCTAATGACATAGAGACGATTATATGCGTTAGGGTTGTTGTAAAAGTGAACCAAATCTCATTTCTAACCACACTCATTCGACAACATTCACACATTTGAATCAAACTTGTAAAACAAACAGTGCAGGCTTGTATTCTACTTTTAAGCTTATTTTTTTTGTTCTAAGCTTATTTTTGAATTGAAATGACATGGAGACGATTATATGTGTTCGGGATGTCATAAAAGTAAACCAAATGTCATTTCTTACCACACTCATTCCACAACATTCACACATTTGAATCAAACTTGTAAAACGAACTGTGCAGGCTTGTATTCTACTTTTAAACTTATTCTTTGATTCTATGCTTATTTTTGAATTCTAATGACATGGAGACGATTATATGTGTTAGGGTTGTCATAAAATTAAACCAAATGTCATTTCTAACCACACTCATTCCACAACATTCACACATTTGAATAAAACAAGTAAAACGAACTGTGCATGCTAGTATTCTTCTTTTAAGCTTATTATTTGATTCTAAGCTTATTTTTGCATTCTAATGACATGGAGACGATTATGCGTTAGGGTTTTCATAAAATTAAACCAAACTTTATTTCTAACCACACTCATTGCACAACATTCACACATTTGAATCAAACTTGTAAAACGAACTGTGCACGCTTGTATTCTACTTTTAAGCCTATTCTTTGATTCTAAGCTTATTTTTGCATTCTAATGACATAGAGACGATTATATGCGTTAGGGTTGTTGTAAAAGTGAACCTAATGTCATTTCTAACCACACTCATTCCACAACATTCACACATTTGAATCAAACTAGTAAAACGAACTATGCATGCTTGTATTCTACTTTTAAGCTTATTCTTTGATTGTAAGCTTATTTTTGAATTCTAATGACATGGAGACGATTATATGTGTTAGGGTTGTCATAAAAGTAAACCAAATGTCATTTCTAACCACACTCGTTCCACAACATTCACACATTTGAATCAAACTTGTAAAACGAACTATGCAGGCTTGTATTCTACTTTTAAGCTTATTCTTTGATTCTAAGCTTATTTTTGTATTTTAATAGCATCGAGACGATTATATGTGTTAAGGTTGTCATAAAAGTAAACCAAATGTCATTTTTAACCACACTCATTCCACAACATTCGTACATTTGAATCAAACTCGTAAAACGAACTATGCAGGCTTGTATTCTACTTTTAAGCTTATTTTTTTTATTCTAAGCTTATTTTTCAATTCTAATGACATGGAGACGATTCTATGTGTTAGGGTTGTCATAAAAGTAAACCAAATGTTATTTCTAACCATACTCATTCCACAACATTCACACATTTGAATCAAACTAGTAAAACGAACTGTGCAGGCTTGTATTCAACTTTTAAGCTTATTCTTTGATTCTAAGCTTATTTTTTGCTTTCTAATGACATAGAGACTATTATATGCGTTAGGGTTGGTGTAAAAGTGAACCAAATGTCATTTCTACCCACACTCATTCCACAACATTCACACGTTTGAATCAAACTTGTAAAACGAACTGTGCAGGCTTGTATTCTACTTTTAAACTTATTCTTTGATTCTATGCTTATTTTTGAATTCTAATGACATGGAGACGATTATATGTGTTAGGGTTGTCATAAAATTAAACCAAATGTCATTTCTAACCACACTCATTCCACAACATTCACACATTTGAATAAAACAAGTAAAACGAACTGTGCATGCTAGTATTCTTCTTTTAAGCTTATTATTTGATTCTAAGCTTATTTTTGCATTCTAATGACATGGAGACGATTATGCGTTAGGGTTTTCATAAAATTAAACCAAACTTTATTTCTAACCACACTCATTGCACAACATTCACACATTTGAATCAAACTTGTAAAACGAACTGTGCACGCTTGTATTCTACTTTTAAGCCTATTCTTTGATTCTAAGCTTATTTTTGCATTCTAATGACATAGAGACGATTATATGCGTTAGGGTTGTTGTAAAAGTGAACCTAATGTCATTTCTAACCACACTCATTCCACAACATTCACACATTTGAATCAAACTAGTAAAACGAACTATGCATGCTTGTATTCTACTTTTAAGCTTATTCTTTGATTGTAAGCTTATTTTTGAATTCTAATGACATGGAGACGATTATATGTGTTAGGGTTGTCATAAAAGTAAACTAAATGTCATTTCTAACCACACTCGTTCCACAACATTCACACATTTGAATCAAACTTGTAAAACGAACTATGCAGGCTTGTATTCTACTTTTAAGCTTATTCTTTGATTCTAAGCTTATTTTTGTATTTTATTAGCATCGAGACGATTATATGTGTTAAGGTTGTCATAAAAGTAAACCAAATGTCATTTTTAACCACACTCATTCCACAACATTCGTACATTTGAATCAAACTCGTAAAACGAACTGTGCATGCTAGTATTGTACTTTTAAGCTTATTCATTGATTCAAAGCTTATTTTTGAATTCTAATGACATGAAGACGATTATATGCGTTAGGGTTGTCATAAAAGTAAACGAAATGTCATTTCTAACCACACTCATTCCACAACATTCACACATTTGAATCAATCTTGTAAAACGAACAGTGCAGGCTTGTATTCTACTTTTAAACTTATTATTTGATTCTAAGCTTATTTTTGAATTCTAATTACATGGAGACGATTATATGTGTTAGGGTTGTCATAAAAGTAAACCAATTGTTATTTCTAACCACACTCATTCCACAACATTCACACATTTGAATCAAACTAGTAAAACGAACTATGCATGCTTGTATTCTACTTTTAAGCTTATTCTTTGATTGTAAGCTTATTTTTGAATTCTAATGACATGGAGACGATTATATGTGTTAGGGTTGTCATAAAAGTAAACTAAATGTCATTTCTTACCACACTCGTTCCACAATATTCACACATTTGAATGAAACTTGTAAAACGAACTATGCAGGCTTGTATTCTACTTTAAAGCTTATTCTTTGATTCTAAGCTTATTTTTGTATTTTAATAGCATCGAGACAATTATATGTGTTAAGGTTGTCATAAAAGTAAACCAAATGTCATTTTTAACCACACTCATTCCACAACATTCGTACATTTGAATCAAACTCGTAAAACGAACTGTGCATGCTAGTATTGTACTTTTAAGCTTATTCATTGATTCAAAGCTTATTTTTGAATTCTAATGACATGAAGACGATTATATGCGTTAGGGTTGTCATAAAAGTAAACGAAATGTCATTTCTAACCACACTCATTCCACAACATTCACACATTTGAATCAAACTAATAAAACGAACTATGCAGGCTTGTATTCTACTTTTAAGCTTATTTTTTTATTCTAAGCTTATTTTTGAATTCTAATGACATGGAGACGATTATATGTGTTAGGGTTGTCATAAAAGTAAACCAAATATTATTTCTAACCACACTCATTCCACAACATTCACACATTTGAATCAAACTAGTAAAACGAACTGTGCAGGCTTGTATTCTACTTTTAAGCTTATTCTTTGATTCTAAGCTTATTTTTGCTTTCTAATGACATAGAGACTATTATATGCGTTAGGGTTGGTGTAAAAGTGAACCAAATGTCATTTCTACCCACACTCATTCCACAACATTCACACGTTTGAATCAAACTTGTAAAACGAACTGTGCAGGCTTGTATTCTACTTTTAAACTTATTCTTTGATTCTAAGCTTATTTTTGCATTCTAATGACATAGAGACGATTATATGCGTTAGGGTTGTTGTAAAAGTGAACCAAATGTCATTTCTAACCACACTCATTCGACAACATTCACACATTTGAATCAAACTTGTAAAACGAACAGTGCAGGCTTGTATTCTACTTTTAAGCTTATTTTTTGATTCTAAGCTTATTTTTGAATTCGAATGACATGGAGACGATTATATGTGTTAGGGTTGTCATAAAAGTAAACCAAATGTCATTTCTTACTACACTCATTCCACAACATTCACACATTTGAATCAAACTAGTAAAACGAACTATGCAGGCTTGTATTCTACTTTTAAGCTTATTTTTTTTATTCTAAGCTTATTTTTCAATTCTAATGACATGGAGACGATTATATGTGTTAGGGTTGTCATAAAAGTAAACCAAATGTTATTTCTAACCATACTCATTCCACAACATTCACACATTTGAATCAAACTAGTAAAACGAACTGTGCAGGCTTGTATTCAACTTTTAAGCTTATTCTTTGATTCTAAGCTTATTTTTTGCTTTCTAATGACATAGAGACTATTATATGCGTTAGGGTTGGTGTAAAAGTGAACCAAATGTCATTTCTACCCACACTCATTCCACAACATTCACACGTTTGAATCAAACTTGTAAAACGAACTGTGCAGGCTTGTATTCTACTTTTAAACTTATTCTTTGATTCTAAGCTTATTTTTGCATTCTAATGACATAGAGACGATTATATGTGTTAGGGTTGTTGTCAAAGTGAACCAAATGTCATTTCTAACCACACTCATTCGACAACATTCACACATTTGAATCAAACTATTAAAACGAACTATACATGCTTGTATTCTACTTTTAAGCTTATTCTTTGATTCTAAGCTTATTTTTGCATTCTAATGACATAGAGAGGATTATATGCGTTAGGGTTGTTGTAAAAGTGAACCAAATCTCATTTCTAACCACACTCATTCGACAACATTCACACATTTGAATCAAACTTGTAAAACAAACAGTGCAGGCTTGTATTCTACTTTTAAGCTTATTTTTTTTGTTCTAAGCTTATTTTTGAATTGAAATGGCATGGAGACGATTATATGTGTTCGGGATGTCATAAAAGTAAACCAAATGTCATTTCTTACCACACTCATTCCACAACATTCACACATTTGAATCAAACTTGTAAAACGAACTGTGCAGGCTTGTATTCTACTTTTAAACTTATTCTTTGATTCTATGCTTATTTTTGAATTCTAATGACATGGAGACGATTATATGTGTTAGGGTTGTCATAAAATTAAACCAAATGTCATTTCTAACCACACTCATTCCACAACATTCACACATTTGAATAAACCAAGTAAAACGAACTGTGCATGCTAGTATTCTTCTTTTAAGCTTATTATTTGATTCTAAGCTTATTTTTGCATTCTAATGACATGGAGACGATTATATGCGTTAGGGTTGTCATAAAATTAAACCAAACTTTATTTCTAACCACACTCATTGCACAACATTCACACATTTGAATCAAACTTGTAAAACGAACTGTGCACGCTTGTATTCTACTTTTAAGCTTATTCTTTGATTCTAAGCTTATTTTTGCATTCTAATGACATAGAGACGATTATATGCGTTAGGGTTGTTGTAAAAGTGAACCTAATGTCATTTCTAACCACACTCATTCCACAACATTCACACATTTGAATCAAACTAGTAAAACGAACTATGCATGCTTGTATTCTACTTTTAAGCTTATTCTTTGATTGTAAGCTTATTTTTGAATTCTAATGACATGGAGACGATTATATGTGTTAGGGTTGTCATAAAAGTAAACTAAATGTCATTTCTAACCACACTCGTTCCACAACATTCACACATTTGAATCAAACTTGTAAAACGAACTATGCAGGCTTGTATTCTACTTTTAAGCTTATTCTTTGATTCTAAGCTTATTTTTGTATTTTATTAGCATCGAGACGATTATATGTGTTAAGGTTGTCATAAAAGTAAACCAAATGTCATTTTTAACCACACTCATTCCACAACATTCGTACATTTGAATCAAACTCATAAAACGAACTGTGCATGCTAGTATTGTACTTTTAAGCTTATTCATTGATTCAAAGCTTATTTTTGAATTCTAATGACATGAAGACGATTATATGCGTTAGGGTTGTCATAAAAGTAAACGAAATGTCATTTCTAACCACACTCATTCCACAACATTCACACATTTGAATCAAACTTGTAAAACGAACTGTGCAGGCTTGTATTCTACTTTTAAACTTATTCTTTGATTCTAAGCTTATTTTTGAATTCTAATGACATGGAGACGATTATATGTGTTAGGGTTGTCATAAAAGTAAACCAAACATCATTTCTTACCACACTCATTCCACAATATTCACACATTTGAATCAAACTTGTAATACGAACTGTGCAGGCTTGTATTCTACTTTAAAGCTTATTCTTTGATTCTAAGCTTATTTTTGCATTCTAATGACATGGAGACGATTATATGCGTTAGGGTTGTCATAAAATTAAACCAAATGTCATTTCTAACCACACTCATTCCACAACATTCACACATTTGAATCAAACTAGTAAAACGAACTATGCATGCTTGTATTCTACTTTTAAGCTTATTCTTTGATTGTAAGCTTATTTTTGAATTCTAATGACATAGAGACGATTATATGTGTTAGGGTTGTCATAAAAGTAAACTAAATGTCATTTCTTACCACACTCGTTCCACAATATTCACACATTTGAATGAAACTTGTAAAACGAACTATGCAGGCTTGTATTCTACTTTAAAGCTTATTCTTTGATTCTAAGCTTATTTTTGTATTTTAATAGCATCGAGACGATTATATGTGTTAAGGTTGCCATAAAAGTAAACCAAATGTCATTTTTAACCACACTCATTCCACAACATTCGTACATTTGAATCAAACTCGTAAAACGAACTGTGCATGCTAGTATTGTACTTTTAAGTTTATTCATTGATTCAAAGCTTATTTTTGAATTCTAATGACATGAAGACGATTACATGCGTTAGGGTTGTCATAAAAGTAAACGAAATGTCATTTCTAACCACACTCATTCCACAACATTCACACATTTGAATCAAACTAATAAAACGAACTATGCAGGCTTGTATTCTACTTTTAAGCTTATTTTTTTATTCTAAGCTTATTTTTGAATTCTAATGACATGGAGACGATTATATGTGTTAGGGTTGTCATAAAAGTAAACCAAATATTATTTCTAACCACACTCATTCCACAACATTCACACATTTGAATCAAACTAGTAAGACGAACTGTGCAGGCTTGTATTCTACTTTTAAGCTTATTCTTTGATTCTAAGCTTATTTTTGCTTTCTAATGACATCGAGACTATTATATGCGTTAGGGTTGTTGTAAAAGTGAACCAAATGTCATTTCTACCCACACTCATTCCACAACATTCACACATTTGAATCAAACTTGTAAAACGAACTATGCAGGCTTGTATTCTACTTTAAAGCTTATTCTTTGATTCTAAGCTTATTTTTGTATTTTAATAGCATCGAGACGATTATATGTGTTAAGGTTGTCATTAAAGTAAACCAAATGTCATTTTTAACCACACTCATTCCACAACATTCGTACATTTGAATCAAACTCGTAAAACGAACTGTGCATGCTAGTATTGTACTTTTAAGCTTATTCATTGATTCAAAGCTTATTTTTGAATTCTAATGACATGAAGACGATTATATGCGTTAGGGTTGTCATAAAAGTAAACGAAATGTCATTTCTAACCACACTCATTCCACAACATTCACACATTTGAATCAAACTAGTAAAACGAACTATGCAGGCTTGTATTCTACTTTTAAGCTTATTTTTTTTATTCTAAGCTTATTTTTCAATTCTAATGACATGGAGACGATTATATGTGTTAGGGTTGTCATAAAAGTAAACCAAATGTTATTTCTAACCATACTCATTCCACAACATTCACACATTTGAATCAAACTAGTAAAACGAACTGTGCAGGCTTGTATTCAACTTTTAAGCTTATTCTTTGATTCTAAGCTTATTTTTTGCTTTCTAATGACATAGAGACTATTATATGTGTTAGGGTTGTTGTCAAAGTGAACCAAATGTCATTTCTAACCACACTCATTTGACAACATTCACACATTTGAATCAAACTATTAAAACGAACTATACATGCTTGTATTCTACTTTTAAGCTTATTCTTTGATTCTAAGCTTATTTTTGCATTCTAATGACATAGAGACGATTATATGCGTTAGGGTTGTTGTAAAAGTGAACCAAATCTCATTTCTAACCACACTCATTCGACAACATTCACACATTTGAATCAAACTATTAAAACGAACAATACATGCTTGTATTCTACTTTTAAGCTTATTCTTTGATTCTAAGCTTATTTTTGCATTCTAATGACATAGAGACGATTATATGCGTTAGGGTTGTTGTAAAAGTGAACCAAATCTCATTTCTAACCACACTCATTCGACAACATTCACACATTTGAATCAAACTTGTAAAACAAACAGTGTAGGCTTGTATTCTACTTTTAAGCTTATTTTTTTTGTTCTAAGCTTATTTTTGAATTGAAATGACATGGAGACGATTATATGTGTTCGGGATGTCATCAAAGTAAACCAAACGTTATTTCTAACCACACTCATTGCACAACATTCACACATTTGAATCAAACTAGTAAAACGAACTGTGCACGCTTGTATTCTACTTTTAAGCTTATTCTTTGATTCTAAGCTTATTTTTGCATTCTAATGACATAGAGACGATTATATGCGTTAGGGTTGTTGTAAAAGTGAACCAAATGTCATTTCTAACCACACTCATTCGACAACATTCACACATTTGAATCAAACTTGTAAAACGAACAGTGCAGGCTTGTATTCTACTTTTAAGCTTATTTTTTGATTATAAGCTTATTTTTGAATTCGAATGACATGGAGACGATTATATGTGTTAGAGTTGTCATAAAAGTAAACCAAATGTCATTTCTTACCACGCTCATTCCACAACATTCACACATTTGAATCAAACTTGTAAAACGAACTATGCAGGCTTGTATTCTACTTTAAAGCTTATTCTTTGATTCTAAGCTTATTTTTGTATTTTAATAGCATCGAGACGATTATATGTGTTAAGGTTGTCATTAAAGTAAACCAAATGTCATTTTTAACCACACTCATTCCACAACATTCGTACATTTGAATCAAACTCGTAAAACGAACTGTGCATGCTAGTATTGTACTTTTAAGCTTATTCATTGATTCAAAGCTTATTTTTGAATTCTAATGACATGAAGACGATTATATGCGTTAGGGTTGTCATAAAAGTAAACGAAATGTCATTTCTAACCACACTCATTCCACAATATTCACACATTTGAATCAAACTAGTAAAACGAACTGTGCAGGCTTGTATTCAACTTTTAAGCTTATTCTTTGATTCTAAGCTTATTTTTTGCTTTCTAATGACATAGAGACTATTATATGCGTTAGGGTTGGTGTAAAAGTGAACCAAATGTCATTTCTACCCACACTCATTCCACAACATTCACACGTTTGAATCAAACTTGTAAAACGAACTGTGCAGGCTTGTATTCTACTTTTAAACTTATTCTTTGATTCTAAGCTTATTTTTGCATTCTAATGACATAGAGACGATTATATGTGTTAGGGTTGTTGTCAAAGTGAACCAAATGTCATTTCTAACCACACTCATTCGACAACATTCACACATTTGAATCAAACTATTAAAACGAACTATACATGCTTGTATTCTACTTTTAAGCTTATTCTTTGATTCTAAGCTTATTTTTGCATTCTAATGACATAGAGACGATTATATGCGTTAGGGTTGTTGTAAAAGTGAACCAAATCTCATTTCTAACCACACTCATTCGACAACATTCACACATTTGAATCAAACTTGTAAAACAAACAGTGCAGGCTTGTATTCTACTTTTAAGCTTATTTTTTTTGTTCTAAGCTTATTTTTGAATTGAAATGACATGGAGACGATTATATGTGTTCGGGATGTCATCAAAGTAAACCAAATGTTATTTCTAACCACACTCATTCCACAACATTCACACATTTGAATCAAACTAGTAAAACGAACTATGCATGCTTGTATTCTACTTTTAAGCTTATTTTTTGAGTCTAAGCTTATTTTTGAATTCTAATGACATGGAGACGATTATATGTGTTAGGGTTGTCATAAAATTAAACCAAATGTCATTTCTAACCACACTCATTCCACAACATTCACACATTTGAATAAAACAAGTAAAACGAACTGTGCATGCTAGTATTCTTCTTTTAAGCTTATTATTTGATTCTAAGCTTATTTTTGCATTCTAATGACATGGAGACGATTATATGCGTTAGGGTTGTCATAAAATTAAACCAAACGTTATTTCTAACCACACTCATTGCACAACATTCACACATTTGAATCAAACTTGTAAAACGAACTGTGCACGCTTGTATTCTACTTTTAAGCTTATTCTTTGATTCTAAGCTTATTTTTGCATTCTAATGACATAGAGACGATTATATGCGTTAGGGTTGTTGTAAAAGTGAACCTAATGTCATTTCTAACCACACTCGTTCCACAACATTCACACATTTGAATCAAACTAGTAAAACGAACTATGCATGCTTGTATTCTACTTTTAAGCTTATTCTTTGATTGTAAGCTTATTTTTGAATTCTAATGACATGGAGACGATTATATGTGTTAGGGTTGTCATAAAAGTAAACTAAATGTCATTTCTAACCACACTCGTTCCACAACATTCACACATTTGAATCAAACTTGTAAAACGAACTATGCAGGCTTGTATTCTACTGTTAAGCTTATTCTTTGATTCTAAGCTTATTTTTGTATTTTAATAGCATCGAGACGATTATATGTGTTAAGGTTGTCATAAAAGTAAACCAAATGTCATTTTTAACCACACTCATTCCACAACATTCGTACATTTGAATCAAACTCGTAAAACGAACTGTGCATGCTAGTATTGTACTTTTAAGCTTATTCATTGATTCAAAGCTTATTTTTGAATTCTAATGACATGAAGACGATTATATGCGTTAGGGTTGTCATAAAAGTAAACGAAATGTCATTTCTAACCACACTCATTCCACAACATTCACACATTTGAATCAAACTTGTAAAACGAACTGTGCAGGCTTGTATTCTACTTTTAAACTTATTCTTTGATTCTAAGCTTATTTTTGAATTCTAATGACATGGAGACGATTATATGTGTTAGGGTTGTCATAAAAGTAAACCAAACATCATTTCTTACCACACTCATTTCACAATATTCACACATTTGAATCAAACTTGTAATACGAACTGTGCAGGCTTGTATTCTACTTTAAAGCTTATTCTTTGATTCTAAGCTTATTTTTGCATTCTAATGACATGGAGACGATTATATGCGTTAGGGTTGTCATAAAATTAAACCAAATGTCATTTCTAACCACACTGATTCGACAACATTCACACATTTGAATCAAACTTGTAAAACGAACAGTGCAGGCTTGTATTCTACTTTTAAACTTATTATTTGATTCTAAGCTTATTTTTGAATTCTAATTACATGGAGACGATTATATGTGTTAGGGTTGTCATAAAAGTAAACCAAATGTTATTTCTAACCACACTCATTCCACAACATTCACACATTTGAATCAAACTAGTAAAACGAACTATGCATGCTTGTATTCTACTTTTAAGCTTATTCTTTGATTGTAAGCTTATTTTTGAATTCTAATGACATGGAGACGATTATATGTGTTAGGGTTGTCATAAAAGTAAACTAAATGTCATTTCTTACCACACTCGTTCCACAATATTCACACATTTGAATGAAACTTGTAAAACGAACTATGCAGGCTTGTATTCTACTTTAAAGCTTATTCTTTGATTCTAAGCTTATTTTTGTATTTTAATAGCATCGAGACGATTATATGTGTTAAGGTTGTCATAAAAGTAAACCAAATGTCATTTTTAACCACACTCATTCCACAACATTCGTACATTTGAATCAAACTCGTAAAACGAACTGTGCATGCTAGTATTGTACTTTTAAGCTTATTCATTGATTCAAAGCTTATTTTTGAATTCTAATGACATGAAGACGATTATATGCGTTAGGGTTGTCCTAAAAGTAAACGAAATGTCATTTCTAACCACACTCATTCCACAACATTCACACATTTGAATCAAACTAATAAAACGAACTATGCAGGCTTGTATTCTACTTTTAAGCTTATTTTTTTATTCTAAGCTTATTTTTGAATTCTAATGACATGGAGACGATTATATGTGTTAGGGTTGTCATAAAGTAAACCAAATATTATTTCTAACCACACTCATTCCACAACATTCACACATTTGAATCAAACTAGTAAAACGAACTGTGCAGGCTTGTATTCTACTTTTAAGCTTATTCTTTGATTCTAAGCTTATTTTTGCTTTCTAATGACATAGAGACTATTATATGCGTTAGGGTTGGTGTAAAAGTGAACCAAATGTCATTTCTACCCACACTCATTCCACAACATTCACACGTTTGAATCAAACTTGTAAAACGAACTGTGCAGGCTTGTATTCTACTTTTAAACTTATTCTTTGATTCTAAGCTTATTTTTGCATTCTAATGACATAGAGACGATTATATGCGTTAGGGTTGTTGTCAAAGTGAACCAAATGTCATTTCTAACCACACTCATTCGACAACATTCACACATTTGAATCAAACTATTAAAACGAACTATACATGCTTGTATTCTACTTTTAAGCTTATTCTTTGATTCTAAGCTTATTTTTGCATTCTAATGACATAGAGACGATTATATGCGTTAGGGTTGTTGTAAAAGTGAACCAAATCTCATTTCTAACCACACTCATTCGACAACATTCACACATTTGAATCAAACTTGTAAAACAAACAGTGCAGGCTTGTATTCTACTTTTAAGCTTATTTTTTTTGTTCTAAGCTTATTTTTGAATTGAAATGACATGGAGACGATTATATGTGTTCGGGATGTCATCAAAGTAAACCAAATGTTATTTCTAACCACACTCATTCCACAACATTTACACATTTGAATCAAACTAGTAAAACGAACTATGCATGCTTGTATTCTACTTTTAAGCTTATTTTTTGAGTCTAAGCTTATTTTTGAATTCTAATGACATGGAGACGATTATATGTGTTAGGGTTGTCATAAAAGTAAACTAAATGTCATTTCTAACCACACTCATTCCACAACATTCACACATTTGAATGAAACTTGTAAAACGAACTATGCAGGCTTGTATTCTACTTTAAAGCTTATTCTTTGATTCTAAGCTTATTTTTGTATTTTAATAGCATCGAGACGATTATATGTGTTAAGGTTGTCATAAAAGTAAACCAAATGTCATTTTTAACCACACTCATTCCACAACATTCGTACATTTGAATCAAACTCGTAAAACGAACTGTGCATGCTAGTATTGTACTTTTAAGCTTATTCATTGATTCAAAGCTTATTTTTGAATTCTAATGACATGGAGACGATTATATGCGTTAGGGTTGTCATAAAAGTAAACGAAATGTCATTTCTAACCACACTCATTCCACAACATTCACACATTTGAATCAAACTAATAAAACGAACTATGCAGGCTTGTATTCTACTTTTAAGCTTATTTTTTTATTCTAAGCTTATTTTTGAATTCTAATGACATGGAGACGATTATATGTGTTAGGGTTGTCATAAAAGTAAACCAAATATTATTTCTAACCACACTCATTCCACAACATTCACACATTTGAATCAAACTAGTAAAACGAACTGTGCAGGCTTGTATTCTACTTTTAAGCTTATTCTTTGATTCTAAGCTTATTTTTGCTTTCTAATGACATAGAGACTATTATATGCGTTAGGGTTGGTGTAAAAGTGAACCAAATGTCATTTCTACCCACACTCATTCCACAACATTCACACGTTTGAATCAAACTTGTAAAACGAACTGTGCAGGCTTGTATTCTACTTTTAAATTTATTCTTTGATTCTAAGCTTATTTTTGCATTCTAATGACATAGAGACGATTATATGCGTTAGGGTTGTTGTCAAAGTGAACCAAATGTCATTTCTAACCACACTCATTCGACAACATTCACACATTTGAATCAAACTATTAAAACGAACTATACATGCTTGTATTCTACTTTTAAGCTTATTCTTTGATTCTAAGCTTATTTTTGCATTCTAATGACATAGAGACGATTATATGCGTTAGGGTTGTTGTAAAAGTGAACCAAATCTCATTTCTAACCACACTCATTCGACAACATTCACACATTTGAATCAAACTTGTAAAACAAACAGTGCAGGCTTGTATTCTACTTTTAAGCTTATTTTTTTTGTTCTAAGCTTATTTTTGAATTGAAATGACATGGAGACGATTATATGTGTTCGGGATGTCATCAAAGTAAACCAAATGTTATTTCTAACCACACTCATTCCACAACATTCACACATTTGAATCAAACTAGTAAAACGAACTATGCATGCTTGTATTCTACTTTTAAGCTTATTTTTTGAGTCTAAGCTTATTTTTGAATTCTAATGACATGGCGACGATTATATGTGTTAGGGTTGTCATAAAAGTAAACTAAATGTCATTTCTAACCACACTCATTCCACAACATTCACACATTTGAATCAAACTAGTAAAACGAACTATGCATGCTTGTATTTTACTTTTAAGCTTATTCTTTGATTGTAAGCTTATTTTTGAATTCTAATGACATGGAGACGATTATATGTGTTAGGGTTGTCATAAAAGTAAACTAAATGTCATTTCTTACCACACTCGTTCCACAATATTCACACATTTGAATCAAACTTGTAAAACGTACTATGGAGGCTTGTATTCTACTTTAAAGCTTATTCTTTGATTCTAAGCTTATTTTTGTATTTTAATAGCATCGAGACGATTATATGTGTTAAGGTTGTCATAAAAGTAAACCAAATGTCATTTTTAACCACACTCATTCCACAACATTCGTACATTTGAATCAAACTCGTAAAACGAACTGTGCATGCTAGTATTGTACTTTTAAGCTTATTCATTGATTCAAAGCTTATTTTTGAATTCTAATGACATGGAGACGATTATATGCGTTAGGGTTGTCATAAAAGTAAACGAAATTTCATTTCTAACCACACTCATTCCACAACATTCACACATTTGAATCAAACTAGTAAAACGAACTATGCAGGCTTGTATTCTACTTTTAAGCTTATTTTTTTATTCTAAGCTTATTTTTGAATTCTAATGACATGGAGACGATTATATGTGTTAGGGTTGTCATAAAAGTAAACCAAATGTTATTTCTAACCACACTGATTCCACAACATTCACACATTTGAATCAAACTAGTAAAACGAACTGTGCAGGCTTGTATTCTACTTTTAAGCTTATTCTTTGATTCTAAGCTTATTTTTGCTTTCTAATGACATAGAGACTATTATATGCGTTAGGGTTGGTGTAAAAGTGAACCAAATGTCATTTCTACCCACACTCATTCCACAACATTCACACGTTTGAATCAAACTTGTAAAACGAACTGTGCAGGCTTGTATTCTACTTTTAAACTTATTCTTTGATTCTAAGCTTATTTTTGCATTCTAATGACATAGAGACGATTATATGCGTTAGGGTTGTTGTCAAAGTGAACCAAATGTCATTTCTAACCACACTCATTCGACAACATTCACACATTTGAATCAAACTATTAAAACGAACTATACATGCTTGTATTCTACTTTTAAGCTTATTCTTTGATTCTAAGCTTATTTTTGCATTCTAATGACATAGAGACGATTATATGCGTTAGGGTTGTTGTAAAAGTGAACCAAATCTCATTTCTAACCACACTCATTCGACAAAATTCACACATTTGAATCAAACTTGTAAAACAAACAGTGCAGGCTTGTATTCTACTTTTAAGCTTATTTTTTTTGTTCTAAGCTTATTTTTGAATTGAAATGACATGGAGACGATTATATGTGTTCGGGATGTCATCAAAGTAAACCAAATGTTATTTCTAACCACACTCATTCCACAACATTCACACATTTGAATCAAACTAGTAAAACGAACTGTGCAGGCTTGTATTCTACTTTAAAGCTTATTCTTTGATTCTAAGCTTATTTTTGCATTCTAATGACATGGAGACGATTATATGCGTTAGGGTTGTCATAAAATTAAGCCAAATGTCATTTCTAACCACACTGATTCGACAACATTCACACATTTGAATCAAACTTGTAAAACGAACAGTGCAGGCTTGTATTCTACTTTTAAACTTATTATTTGATTCTAAGCTTATTTTTGAATTCTAATGACATGGAGACGATTATATCTGTTAGGGTTGTCATAAAAGTAAACCAAATGTTATTTCTAACCACACTCATTCCACAACATTCACACATTTGAATCAAACTAGTAAAACGAACTATGCATGCTTGTATTCTACTTTTAAGCTTATTCTTAGATTGTAAGCTTATTTTTGAATTCTAATGACATGGAGACGATTATATGTGTTAGGGTTGTCATAAAAGTAAACTAAATGTCATTTCTTACCACACTCGTTCCACAATATTCACACATTTGAATCAACTTGTAAAACGAACTATGCAGGCTTGTATTCTACTTTAAAGCTTATTCTTTGATTCTAAGCTTATTTTTGTAGTTTAATAGCATCGAGACGATTACATGTGTTAAGGTTGTCATAAAAGTAAACCAAATGTCATTTTTAACCACACTCATTCCACAACATTCGTACATTTGAATCAAACTCGTAAAACAAACTGTGCATGCTAGTATTCTTCTTTTAAGCTTATTATTTGATTCTAAGCTTATTTTTGAATTCTAATGACATGGAGACGATTATATGTGTTAGGGTTGTCATAAAAGTAAACCAAATGTTATTTCTAACCACACTCATTCCACAACATTCACACATTTGAATCGAACTAGTAAAACGAACTATGCATGCTTGTATTCTACTTTTAAGCTTATTCTTTGATTCTAAGCTTATTTTTGAATTCTAATGACATGGAGACGATTATATGTGTTAGGGTTGTCATAAAAGTAAACCAAACGTTATTTCTAACCACACTCATTGCACAACATTCACACATTTGAATCAAACTAGTAAAACGAACTGTGCACGCTTGTATTCTACTTTTAAGCTTATTCTTTGATTCTAAGCTTATTTTTGCATTCTAATGACATAGAGACGATTATATGCGTTAGGGTTGTTGTAAAAGTGAACCAAATGTCATTTCTAACCACACTCATTCGACAACATTCACACATTTGAATCAAACTTGTAAAACGAACAGTGCAGGCTTGTATTCTACTTTTAAGCTTATTTTTTGATTCTAAGCTTATTTTTGAATTCGAATGACATGGAGACGATTATATGTGTTAGGGTTGTCATAAAAGTAAACCAAATGTTATTTCTAACCACACTCATTCCACAACATTCACACATTTGAATCAAACTAGTAAAACGAACTATGCATGCTTGTATTCTACTTTTAAGCTTATTCTTTGATTCTAAGCTTATTTTTGCTTTCTAATGACATGGAGACGATTATATGTGTTAGGGTTGTCATAAAAGTAAACCAAACATCATTTCTTACCACACTCATTCCACAATATTCACACATTTGAATCAAACTTGTAAAACGAACTGTGCAGGCTTGTATTCTACTTTTAAGCTTATTCTTTGATTCTAAGCTTATTTTTGCTTTCTAATGACATAGAGACTATTATATGCGTTAGGGTTGGTGTAAAAGTGAACCAAATGTCATTTCTACCCACACTCATTCCACAACATTCACACGTTTGAATCAAACTTGTAAAACGAACTGTGCAGGCTTGTATTCTACTTTTAAACTTATTCTTTGATTCTAAGCTTATTTTTGCATTCTAATGACATAGAGACGATTATATGCGTTAGGGTTGTTGTCAAAGTGAACCAAATGTCATTTCTAACCACACTCATTCGACAACATTCACACATTTGAATCAAACTATTAAAACGAACTATACATGCTTGTATTCTACTTTTAAGCTTATTCTTTGATTCTAAGCTTATTTTTGCATTCTAATGACATAGAGACGATTATATGCGTTAGGGTTGTTGTAAAAGTGAACCAAATCTCATTTCTAACCACACTCATTCGACAACATTCACACATTTGAATCAAACTTGTAAAACAAACAGTGCAGGCTTGTATTCTACTTTTAAGCTTATTTTTTTTGTTCTAAGCTTATTTTTGAATTGAAATGACATGGAGACGATTATATGTGTTCGGGATGTCATCAAAGTAAACCAAATGTTATTTCTAACCACACTCATTCCACAACATTCACACATTTGAATCAAACTAGTAAAACGAACTATGCATGCTTGTATTCTACTTTTAAGCTTATTTTTTGAGTCTAAGCTTATTTTTGAATTCTAATGACATGGAGACGATTATATGTGTTAGGGTTGTCATAAAAGTAAACTAAATGTCATTTCTAACCACACTCATTCCACAACATTCACACATTTGAATGAAACTTGTAAAACGAACTATGCAGGCTTGTATTCTACTTTAAAGCTTATTCTTTGATTCTAAGCTTATTTTTGTATTTTAATAGCATCGAGACGATTATATGTGTTAAGGTTGTCATAAAAGTAAACCAAATGTCATTTTTAACCACACTCATTCCACAACATTCGTACATTTGAATCAAACTCGTAAAACGAACTGTGCATGCTAGTATTGTACTTTTAAGCTTATTCATTGATTCAAAGCTTATTTTTGAATTCTAATGACATGGAGACGATTATATGCGTTAGGGTTGTCATAAAAGTAAACGAAATGTCATTTCTAACCACACTCATTCCACAACATTCACACATTTGAATCAAACTAATAAAACGAACTATGCAGGCTTGTATTCTACTTTTAAGCTTATTTTTTTATTCTAAGCTTATTTTTGAATTCTAATGACATGGAGACGATTATATGTGTTAGGGTTGTCATAAAAGTAAACCAAATATTATTTCTAACCACACTCATTCCACAACATTCACACATTTGAATCAAACTAGTAAAACGAACTGTGCAGGCTTGTATTCTACTTTTAAGCTTATTCTTTGATTCTAAGCTTATTTTTGCTTTCTAATGACATAGAGACTATTATATGCGTTAGGGTTGGTGTAAAAGTGAACCAAATGTCATTTCTACCCACACTCATTCCACAACATTCACACGTTTGAATCAAACTTGTAAAACGAACTGTGCAGGCTTGTATTCTACTTTTAAATTTATTCTTTGATTCTAAGCTTATTTTTGCATTCTAATGACATAGAGACGATTATATGCGTTAGGGTTGTTGTCAAAGTGAACCAAATGTCATTTCTAACCACACTCATTCGACAACATTCACACATTTGAATCAAACTATTAAAACGAACTATACATGCTTGTATTCTACTTTTAAGCTTATTCTTTGATTCTAAGCTTATTTTTGCATTCTAATGACATAGAGACGATTATATGCGTTAGGGTTGTTGTAAAAGTGAACCAAATCTCATTTGTAACCACACTCATTCGACAACATTCACACATTTGAATCAAACTTGTAAAACAAACAGTGCAGGCTTGTATTCTACTTTTAAGCTTATTTTTTTTGTTCTAAGCTTATTTTTGAATTGAAATGACATGGAGACGATTATATGTGTTCGGGATGTCATCAAAGTAAACCAAATGTTATTTCTAACCACACTCATTCCACAACATTCACACATTTGAATCAAACTAGTAAAACGAACTGTGCAGGCTTGTATTCTACTTTAAAGCTTATTTTTTGAGTCTAAGCTTATTTTTGAATTCTAATGACATGGCGACGATTATATGTGTTAGGGTTGTCATAAAAGTAAACGAAATGTCATTTCTAACCACACTCATTCCACAACATTCACACATTTGAATCAAACTAGTAAAACGAACTATGCATGCTTGTATTTTACTTTTAAGCTTATTCTTTGATTGTAAGCTTATTTTTGAATTCTAATGACATGGAGACGATTATATGTGTTAGGGTTGTCATAAAAGTAAACTAAATGTCATTTCTTACCACACTCGTTCCACAATATTCACACATTTGAATCAAACTTGTAAAACGTACTATGGAGGCTTGTATTCTACTTTAAAGCTTATTCTTTGATTCTAAGCTTATTTTTGTATTTTAATAGCATCGAGACGATTATATGTGTTAAGGTTGTCATAAAAGTAAACCAAATGTCATTTTTAACCACACTCATTCCACAACATTCGTACATTTGAATCAAACTCGTAAAACGAACTGTGCATGCTAGTATTGTACTTTTAAGCTTATTCATTGATTCAAAGCTTATTTTTGAATTCTAATGACATGGAGACGATTATATGCGTTAGGGTTGTCATAAAAGTAAACGAAATGTCATTTCTAACCACACTCATTCCACAACATTCACACATTTGAATCAAACTAGTAAAACGAACTATGCAGGCTTGTATTCTACTTTTAAGCTTATTTTTTTATTCTAAGCTTATTTTTGAATTCTAATGACATGGAGACGATTATATGTGTTAGGGTTGTCATAAAAGTAAACCAAATGTTATTTCTAACCACACTGATTCCACAACATTCACACATTTGAATCAAACTAGTAAAACGAACTGTGCAGGCTTGTATTCTACTTTTAAGCTTATTCTTTGATTCTAAGCTTATTTTTGCTTTCTAATGACATAGAGACTATTATATGCGTTAGGGTTGGTGTAAAAGTGAACCAAATGTCATTTCTACCCACACTCATTCCACAACATTCACACGTTTGAATCAAACTTGTAAAACGAACTGTGCAGGCTTGTATTCTACTTTTAAACTTATTCTTTGATTCTAAGCTTATTTTTGCATTCTAATGACATAGAGACGATTATATGCGTTAGGGTTGTTGTCAAAGTGAACCAAATGTCATTTCTAACCACACTCATTCGACAACATTCACACATTTGAATCAAACTATTAAAACGAACTATACATGCTTGTATTCTACTTTTAAGCTTATTCTTTGATTCTAAGCTTATTTTTGCATTCTAATGACATAGAGACGATTATATGCGTTAGGGTTGTTGTAAAAGTGAACCAAATCTCATTTCTAACCACACTCATTCGACAAAATTCACACATTTGAATCAAACTTGTAAAACAAACAGTGCAGGCTTGTATTCTACTTTTAAGCTTATTTTTTTTGTTCTAAGCTTATTTTTGAATTGAAATGACATGGAGACGATTATATGTGTTCGGGATGTCATCAAAGTAAACCAAATGTTATTTCTAACCACACTCATTCCACAACATTCACACATTTGAATCAAACTAGTAAAACGAACTGTGCAGGCTTGTATTCTACTTTAAAGCTTATTCTTTGATTCTAAGCTTATTTTTGCATTCTAATGACATGGAGACGATTATATGCGTTAGGGTTGTCATAAAATTAAGCCAAATGTCATTTCTAACCACACTGATTCGACAACATTCACACATTTGAATCAAACTTGTAAAACGAACAGTGCAGGCTTGTATTCTACTTTTAAACTTATTATTTGATTCTAAGCTTATTTTTGAATTCTAATGACATGGAGACGATTATATCTGTTAGGGTTGTCATAAAAGTAAACCAAATGTTATTTCTAACCACACTCATTCCACAACATTCACACATTTGAATCAAACTAGTAAAACGAACTATGCATGCTTGTATTCTACTTTTAAGCTTATTCTTAGATTGTAAGCTTATTTTTGAATTCTAATGACATGGAGACGATTATATGTGTTAGGGTTGTCATAAAAGTAAACTAAATGTCATTTCTTACCACACTCGTTCCACAATATTCACACATTTGAATCAAACTTGTAAAACGAACTATGCAGGCTTGTATTCTACTTTAAAGCTTATTCTTTGATTCTAAGCTTATTTTTGTAGTTTAATAGCATCGAGACGATTACATGTGTTAAGGTTGTCATAAAAGTAAACCAAATGTCATTTTTAACCACACTCATTCCACAACATTCGTACATTTGAATCAAACTCGTAAAACAAACTGTGCATGCTAGTATTCTTCTTTTAAGCTTATTATTTGATTCTAAGCTTATTTTTGAATTCTAATGACATGGAGACGATTATATGTGTTAGGGTTGTCATAAAAGTAAACCAAATGTTATTTCTAACCACACTCATTCCACAACATTCACACATTTGAATCAAACTAGTAAAACGAACTATGCATGCTTGTATTCTACTTTTAAGCTTATTCTTTGATTCTAAGCTTATTTTTGAATTCTAATGACATGGAGACGATTATATGTGTTAGGGTTGTCATAAAAGTAAACCAAACGTTATTTCTAACCACACTCATTGCACAACATTCACACATTTGAATCAAACTAGTAAAACGAACTGTGCACGCTTGTATTCTACTTTTAAGCTTATTCTTTGATTCTAAGCTTATTTTTGCATTCTAATGACATAGAGACGATTATATGCGTTAGGGTTGTTGTAAAAGTGAACCAAATGTCATTTCTAACCACACTCATTCGACAACATTCACACATTTGAATCAAACTTGTAAAACGAACAGTGCAGGCTTGTATTCTACTTTTAAGCTTATTTTTTGATTCTAAGCTTATTTTTGAATTCGAATGACATGGAGACGATTATATGTGTTAGGGTTGTCATAAAAGTAAACCAAATGTTATTTCTAACCACACTCATTCCACAACATTCACACATTTGAATCAAACTAGTAAAACGAACTATGCATGCTTGTATTCTACTTTTAAGCTTATTCTTTGATTCTAAGCTTATTTTTGCTTTCTAATGACATGGAGACGATTATATGTGTTAGGGTTGTCATAAAAGTAAACCAAACATCATTTCTTACCACACTCATTCCACAATATTCACACATTTGAATCAAACTTGTAAAACGAACTGTGCAGGCTTGTATTCTACTTTTAAGCTTATTCATTGATTCAAAGCTTATTTTTGAATTCTAATGACATGGAGACGATTATATGTGTTAGGGTTGTCATAAAAGTAAACAAAACGTTATTTCTAACCACACTCATTGCACAACATTCACACATTTGAATCAAACTAGTAAACCGAACTGTGCAGGCTTGGATTCTACTTTAAAGCTTATTCTTTGATTCTAAGCTTATTTTTGCATTCTAATGACATGGAGACGATTATATGCGTTAGGGTTGTCATAAAATTAAACCAAATGTCATTTCTAACCACACTGATTCGACAACATTCACACATTTGAATCAAACTTGTAAAACGAACAGTGCAGGCTTGTATTCTACTTTTAAACTTATTATTTGATTCTAAGCTTATTTTTGAATTCTAATGACATGGAGACGATTATATGTGTTAGGGTTGTCATAAAAGTAAACCAAATGTTATTTCTAACCACACTCATTCCACAACATTCACACATTTGAATCAAACTAGTAAAACGAACTATGCATGCTTGTATTCTACTTTTAAGCTTATTCTTTGATTGTAAGCTTATTTTTGAATTCTAATGACATGGAGACGATTATATGTGTTAGGGTTGTCATAAAAGTAAACTAAATGTCATTTCTTACCACACTCGTTCCACAATATTCACACATTTGAATCAAACTTGTAAAACGAACTATGGAGGCTTGTATTCTACTTTAAAGCTTATTCTTTGATTCTAAGCTTATTTTTGTATTTTAATAGCATCGAGACGATTATATGTGTTAAGGTTGTCATAAAAGTAAACCAAATGTCATTTTTAACCACACTCATTCCACAACATTCGTACATTTGAATCAAACTCGTAAAACGAACTGTGCATGCTAGTATTGTACTTTTAAGCTTATTCATTGATTCAAAGCTTATTTTTGAATTCTAATGACATGAAGACGATTATATGCGTTAGGGTTGTCATAAAAGTAAACGAAATGTCATTTCTAACCACACTCATTCCACAACATTCACACATTTGAATCAAACTAGTAAAACGAACTATGCAGGCTTGTATTCTACTTTTAAGCTTATTTTTTTATTCTAAGCTTATTTTTGAATTCTAATGACATAGAGATGATTATATGTGTTAGGGTTGTCATAAAAGTAAACCAAATATTATTTCTAACCACACTCATTCCACAACATTCACACATTTGAATGAAACTAGTAAAACGAACTATGCAGGCTTGTATTCTACTTTTAAGCTTATTCTTTGATTCTAAGCTTATTTTTGCTTTCTAATGACATAGAGACTATTATATGCGTTAGAGTTGGTATAAAAGTGAACCAAATGTCATTTCTACCCACACTCATTCCACAACATTCACACGTTTGAATCAAACTTGTAAAACGAACTATGCAGGCTTGTATTCTACTTTTAAACTTATTCTTTGATTCTAAGCTTATTTTTGCATTCTAATGACATAGAGACGATTATATGCGTTAGGGTTGTTGTCAAGGTGAACCAAATGTCATTTCTAACCACACTCATTCGACAACATTCACACATTTGAATCAAACTATTAAAACGAACTATACATGCTTGTATTCTACTTTTAAGCTTATTCTTTGATTCTAAGCTTATTTTTGCATTCTAATGACATAGAGACGATTATATGCGTTAGGGTTGTTGTAAAAGTGAACCAAATCTCATTTCTAACCACACTCATTAGACAACATTCACACATTTGAATCAAACTTGTAAAACAAACAGTGCAGGCTTGTATTCTACTTTTAAGCTTATTTTTTTTGTTCTAAGCTTATTTTTGAATTGAAATGACATGGAGACGATTATATGTGTTCGGGATGTCATCAAAGTAAACCAAATGTTATTTCTAACCACACTCATTCCACAACATTCACACATTTGAATCAAACTAGTAAAACGAACTGTGCAGGCTTGTATTCTACTTTTAAGCTTATTTTTTGATTCTAAGCTTATTTTTGAATTCTAATGACATGGAGACGATTATATGTGTTAGGGTTGTCATAAAAGTAAACCAAATGTTATTTCTAACCACACTCATTCCACAACATTCACACATTTGAATCAAACTAGTAAAACGAACTGTGCAGGCTTGTATTCTACTTTTAAGCTTATTCTTTGATTCTAAGCTTATTTTTGCTTTCTAATGACATAGAGACTATTATATGCGTTAGGGTTGGTGTAAAAGTGAACCAAATGTCATTTCTACCCACACTCATTCCACAACATTCACACGTTTGAATCAAACTTGTAAAACGAACTGTGCAGGCTTGTATTCTACTTTTAAATTTATTCTTTGATTCTAAGCTTATTTTTGCATTCTAATGACATAGAGACGATTATATGCGTTAGGGTTGTTGTCAAAGTGAACCAAATGTCATTTCTAACCACACTCATTCGACAACATTCACACATTTGAATCAAACTATTAAAACGAACTATACATGCTTGTATTCTACTTTTAAGCTTATTCTTTGATTCTAAGCTTATTTTTGCATTCTAATGACATAGAGACGATTATATGCGTTAGGGTTGTTGTAAAAGTGAACCAAATCTCATTTCTAACCACACTCATTCGACAACATTCACACATTTGAATCAAACTTGTAAAACAAACAGTGCAGGCTTGTATTCTACTTTTAAGCTTATTTTTTTTGTTCTAAGCTTATTTTTGAATTGAAATGACATGGAGACGATTATATGTGTTCGGGATGTCATCAAAGTAAACCAAATGTTATTTCTAACCACACTCATTCCACAACATTCACACATTTGAATCAAACTAGTAAAACGAACTATGCATGCTTGTATTCTACTTTTAAGCTTATTCTTTGATTCTAAGCTTATTTTTGCTTTCTAATGACATGGAGACGATTATATGTGTTAGGGTTGTCATAAAAGTAAACCAAACATCATTTCTTACCACACTCATTCCACAATATTCACACATTTGAATCAAACTTGTAAAACGAACTGTGCAGGCTTGTATTCTACTTTTAAGCTTATTCTTTGATTCTAAGCTTATTTTTGCTTTCTAATGACATAGAGACTATTATATGCGTTAGGGTTGGTGTAAAAGTGAACCAAATGTCATTTCTACCCACACTCATTCCACAACATTCACACGTTTGAATCAAACTTGTAAAACGAACTGTGCAGGCTTGTATTCTACTTTTAAACTTATTCTTTGATTCTAAGCTTATTTTTGCATTCTAATGACATAGAGACGATTATATGCGTTAGGGTTGTTGTCAAAGTGAACCAAATGTCATTTCTAACCACACTCATTCGACAACATTCACACATTTGAATCAAACTATTAAAACGAACTATACATGCTTGTATTCTACTTTTAAGCTTATTCTTTGATTCTAAGCTTATTTTTGCATTCTAATGACATAGAGACGATTATATGCGTTAGGGTTGTTGTAAAAGTGAACCAAATCTCATTTCTAACCACACTCATTCGACAACATTCACACATTTGAATCAAACTTGTAAAACAAACAGTGCAGGCTTGTATTCTACTTTTAAGCTTATTTTTTTTGTTCTAAGCTTATTTTTGAATTGAAATGACATGGAGACGATTATATGTGTTCGGGATGTCATCAAAGTAAACCAAATGTTATTTCTAACCACACTCATTCCACAACATTCACACATTTGAATCAAACTAGTAAAACGAACTATGCATGCTTGTATTCTACTTTTAAGCTTATTTTTTTAGTCTAAGCTTATTTTTGAATTCTAATGACATGGAGACGATTATATGTGTTAGGGTTGTCATAAAAGTAAACTAAATGTCATTTCTAACCACACTCATTCCACAACATTCACACATTTGAATGAAACTTGTAAAACGAACTATGCAGGCTTGTATTCTACTTTAAAGCTTATTCTTTGATTCTAAGCTTATTTTTGTATTTTAATAGCATCGAGACGATTATATGTGTTAAGGTTGTCATAAAAGTAAACCAAATGTCATTTTTAACCACACTCATTCCACAACATTCGTACATTTGAATCAAACTCGTAAAACGAACTGTGCATGCTAGTATTGTACTTTTAAGCTTATTCATTGATTCAAAGCTTATTTTTGAATTCTAATGACATGGAGACGATTATATGCGTTAGGGTTGTCATAAAAGTAAACGAAATGTCATTTCTAACCACACTCATTCCACAACATTCACACATTTGAATCAAACTAATAAAACGAACTATGCAGGCTTGTATTCTACTTTTAAGCTTATTTTTTTATTCTAAGCTTATTTTTGAATTCTAATGACATGGAGACGATTATATGTGTTAGGGTTGTCATAAAAGTAAACCAAATATTATTTCTAACCACACTCATTCCACAACATTCACACATTTGAATCAAACTAGTAAAACGAACTGTGCAGGCTTGTATTCTACTTTTAAGCTTATTCTTTGATTCTAAGCTTATTTTTGCTTTCTAATGACATAGAGACTATTATATGCGTTAGGGTTGGTGTAAAAGTGAACCAAATGTCATTTCTACCCACACTCATTCCACAACATTCACACGTTTGAATCAAACTTGTAAAACGAACTGTGCAGGCTTGTATTCTACTTTTAAATTTATTCTTTGATTCTAAGCTTATTTTTGCATTCTAATGACATAGAGACGATTATATGCGTTAGGGTTGTTGTCAAAGTGAACCAAATGTCATTTCTAACCACACTCATTCGACAACATTCACACATTTGAATCAAACTATTAAAACGAACTATACATGCTTGTATTCTACTTTTAAGCTTATTCTTTGATTCTAAGCTTATTTTTGCATTCTAATGACATAGAGACGATTATATGCGTTAGGGTTGTTGTAAAAGTGAACCAAATCTCATTTGTAACCACACTCATTCGACAACATTCACACATTTGAATCAAACTTGTAAAACAAACAGTGCAGGCTTGTATTCTACTTTTAAGCTTATTTTTTTTGTTCTAAGCTTATTTTTGAATTGAAATGACATGGAGACGATTATATGTGTTCGGGATGTCATCAAAGTAAACCAAATGTTATTTCTAACCACACTCATTCCACAACATTCACACATTTGAATCAAACTAGTAAAACGAACTGTGCAGGCTTGTATTCTACTTTAAAGCTTATTTTTTGAGTCTAAGCTTATTTTTGAATTCTAATGACATGGCGACGATTATATGTGTTAGGGTTGTCATAAAAGTAAACGAAATGTCATTTCTAACCACACTCATTCCACAACATTCACACATTTGAATCAAACTAGTAAAACGAACTATGCATGCTTGTATTTTACTTTTAAGCTTATTCTTTGATTGTAAGCTTATTTTTGAATTCTAATGACATGGAGACGATTATATGTGTTAGGGTTGTCATAAAAGTAAACTAAATGTCATTTCTTACCACACTCGTTCCACAATATTCACACATTTGAATCAAACTTGTAAAACGTACTATGGAGGCTTGTATTCTACTTTAAAGCTTATTCTTTGATTCTAAGCTTATTTTTGTATTTTAATAGCATCGAGACGATTATATGTGTTAAGGTTGTCATAAAAGTAAACCAAATGTCATTTTTAACCACACTCATTCCACAACATTCGTACATTTGAATCAAACTCGTAAAACGAACTGTGCATGCTAGTATTGTACTTTTAAGCTTATTCATTGATTCAAAGCTTATTTTTGAATTCTAATGACATGGAGACGATTATATGCGTTAGGGTTGTCATAAAAGTAAACGAAATGTCATTTCTAACCACACTCATTCCACAACATTCACACATTTGAATCAAACTAGTAAAACGAACTATGCAGGCTTGTATTCTACTTTTAAGCTTATTTTTTTATTCTAAGCTTATTTTTGAATTCTAATGACATGGAGACGATTATATGTGTTAGGGTTGTCATAAAAGTAAACCAAATGTTATTTCTAACCACACTGATTCCACAACATTCACACATTTGAATCAAACTAGTAAAACGAACTGTGCAGGCTTGTATTCTACTTTTAAGCTTATTCTTTGATTCTAAGCTTATTTTTGCTTTCTAATGACATAGAGACTATTATATGCGTTAGGGTTGGTGTAAAAGTGAACCAAATGTCATTTCTACCCACACTCATTCCACAACATTCACACGTTTGAATCAAACTTGTAAAACGAACTGTGCAGGCTTGTATTCTACTTTTAAACTTATTCTTTGATTCTAAGCTTATTTTTGCATTCTAATGACATAGAGACGATTATATGCGTTAGGGTTGTTGTCAAAGTGAACCAAATGTCATTTCTAACCACACTCATTCGACAACATTCACACATTTGAATCAAACTATTAAAACGAACTATACATGCTTGTATTCTACTTTTAAGCTTATTCTTTGATTCTAAGCTTATTTTTGCATTCTAATGACATAGAGACGATTATATGCGTTAGGGTTGTTGTAAAAGTGAACCAAATCTCATTTCTAACCACACTCATTCGACAAAATTCACACATTTGAATCAAACTTGTAAAACAAACAGTGCAGGCTTGTATTCTACTTTTAAGCTTATTTTTTTTGTTCTAAGCTTATTTTTGAATTGAAATGACATGGAGACGATTATATGTGTTCGGGATGTCATCAAAGTAAACCAAATGTTATTTCTAACCACACTCATTCCACAACATTCACACATTTGAATCAAACTAGTAAAACGAACTGTGCAGGCTTGTATTCTACTTTAAAGCTTATTCTTTGATTCTAAGCTTATTTTTGCATTCTAATGACATGGAGACGATTATATGCGTTAGGGTTGTCATAAAATTAAGCCAAATGTCATTTCTAACCACACTGATTCGACAACATTCACACATTTGAATCAAACTTGTAAAACGAACAGTGCAGGCTTGTATTCTACTTTTAAACTTATTATTTGATTCTAAGCTTATTTTTGAATTCTAATGACATGGAGACGATTATATCTGTTAGGGTTGTCATAAAAGTAAACCAAATGTTATTTCTAACCACACTCATTCCACAACATTCACACATTTGAATCAAACTAGTAAAACGAACTATGCATGCTTGTATTCTACTTTTAAGCTTATTCTTAGATTGTAAGCTTATTTTTGAATTCTAATGACATGGAGACGATTATATGTGTTAGGGTTGTCATAAAAGTAAACTAAATGTCATTTCTTACCACACTCGTTCCACAATATTCACACATTTGAATCAAACTTGTAAAACGAACTATGCAGGCTTGTATTCTACTTTAAAGCTTATTCTTTGATTCTAAGCTTATTTTTGTAGTTTAATAGCATCGAGACGATTACATGTGTTAAGGTTGTCATAAAAGTAAACCAAATGTCATTTTTAACCACACTCATTCCACAACATTCGTACATTTGAATCAAACTCGTAAAACAAACTGTGCATGCTAGTATTCTTCTTTTAAGCTTATTATTTGATTCTAAGCTTATTTTTGAATTCTAATGACATGGAGACGATTATATGTGTTAGGGTTGTCATAAAAGTAAACCAAATGTTATTTCTAACCACACTCATTCCACAACATTCACACATTTGAATCAAACTAGTAAAACGAACTATGCATGCTTGTATTCTACTTTTAAGCTTATTCTTTGATTCTAAGCTTATTTTTGAATTCTAATGACATGGAGACGATTATATGTGTTAGGGTTGTCATAAAAGTAAACCAAACGTTATTTCTAACCACACTCATTGCACAACATTCACACATTTGAATCAAACTAGTAAAACGAACTGTGCACGCTTGTATTCTACTTTTAAGCTTATTCTTTGATTCTAAGCTTATTTTTGCATTCTAATGACATAGAGACGATTATATGCGTTAGGGTTGTTGTAAAAGTGAACCAAATGTCATTTCTAACCACACTCATTCGACAACATTCACACATTTGAATCAAACTTGTAAAACGAACAGTGCAGGCTTGTATTCTACTTTTAAGCTTATTTTTTGATTCTAAGCTTATTTTTGAATTCGAATGACATGGAGACGATTATATGTGTTAGGGTTGTCATAAAAGTAAACCAAATGTTATTTCTAACCACACTCATTCCACAACATTCACACATTTGAATCAAACTAGTAAAACGAACTATGCATGCTTGTATTCTACTTTTAAGCTTATTCTTTGATTCTAAGCTTATTTTTGCTTTCTAATGACATGGAGACGATTATATGTGTTAGGGTTGTCATAAAAGTAAACCAAACATCATTTCTTACCACACTCATTCCACAATATTCACACATTTGAATCAAACTTGTAAAACGAACTGTGCAGGCTTGTATTCTACTTTTAAGCTTATTCATTGATTCAAAGCTTATTTTTGAATTCTAATGACATGGAGACGATTATATGTGTTAGGGTTGTCATAAAAGTAAACAAAACGTTATTTCTAACCACACTCATTGCACAACATTCACACATTTGAATCAAACTAGTAAACCGAACTGTGCAGGCTTGGATTCTACTTTAAAGCTTATTCTTTGATTCTAAGCTTATTTTTGCATTCTAATGACATGGAGACGATTATATGCGTTAGGGTTGTCATAAAATTAAACCAAATGTCATTTCTAACCACACTGATTCGACAACATTCACACATTTGAATCAAACTTGTAAAACGAACAGTGCAGGCTTGTATTCTACTTTTAAACTTATTATTTGATTCTAAGCTTATTTTTGAATTCTAATGACATGGAGACGATTATATGTGTTAGGGTTGTCATAAAAGTAAACCAAATGTTATTTCTAACCACACTCATTCCACAACATTCACACATTTGAATCAAACTAGTAAAACGAACTATGCATGCTTGTATTCTACTTTTAAGCTTATTCTTTGATTGTAAGCTTATTTTTGAATTCTAATGACATGGAGACGATTATATGTGTTAGGGTTGTCATAAAAGTAAACTAAATGTCATTTCTTACCACACTCGTTCCACAATATTCACACATTTGAATCAAACTTGTAAAACGAACTATGGAGGCTTGTATTCTACTTTAAAGCTTATTCTTTGATTCTAAGCTTATTTTTGTATTTTAATAGCATCGAGACGATTATATGTGTTAAGGTTGTCATAAAAGTAAACCAAATGTCATTTTTAACCACACTCATTCCACAACATTCGTACATTTGAATCAAACTCGTAAAACGAACTGTGCATGCTAGTATTGTACTTTTAAGCTTATTCATTGATTCAAAGCTTATTTTTGAATTCTAATGACATGAAGACGATTATATGCGTTAGGGTTGTCATAAAAGTAAACGAAATGTCATTTCTAACCACACTCATTCCACAACATTCACACATTTGAATCAAACTAGTAAAACGAACTATGCAGGCTTGTATTCTACTTTTAAGCTTATTTTTTTATTCTAAGCTTATTTTTGAATTCTAATGACATAGAGATGATTATATGTGTTAGGGTTGTCATAAAAGTAAACCAAATATTATTTCTAACCACACTCATTCCACAACATTCACACATTTGAATGAAACTAGTAAAACGAACTATGCAGGCTTGTATTCTACTTTTAAGCTTATTCTTTGATTCTAAGCTTATTTTTGCTTTCTAATGACATAGAGACTATTATATGCGTTAGAGTTGGTATAAAAGTGAACCAAATGTCATTTCTACCCACACTCATTCCACAACATTCACACGTTTGAATCAAACTTGTAAAACGAACTATGCAGGCTTGTATTCTACTTTTAAACTTATTCTTTGATTCTAAGCTTATTTTTGCATTCTAATGACATAGAGACGATTATATGCGTTAGGGTTGTTGTCAAGGTGAACCAAATGTCATTTCTAACCACACTCATTCGACAACATTCACACATTTGAATCAAACTATTAAAACGAACTATACATGCTTGTATTCTACTTTTAAGCTTATTCTTTGATTCTAAGCTTATTTTTGCATTCTAATGACATAGAGACGATTATATGCGTTAGGGTTGTTGTAAAAGTGAACCAAATCTCATTTCTAACCACACTCATTAGACAACATTCACACATTTGAATCAAACTTGTAAAACAAACAGTGCAGGCTTGTATTCTACTTTTAAGCTTATTTTTTTTGTTCTAAGCTTATTTTTGAATTGAAATGACATGGAGACGATTATATGTGTTCGGGATGTCATCAAAGTAAACCAAATGTTATTTCTAACCACACTCATTCCACAACATTCACACATTTGAATCAAACTAGTAAAACGAACTGTGCAGGCTTGTATTCTACTTTTAAGCTTATTTTTTGATTCTAAGCTTATTTTTGAATTCTAATGACATGGAGACGATTATATGTGTTAGGGTTGTCATAAAAGTAAACCAAATGTTATTTCTAACCACACTCATTCCACAACATTCACACATTTGAATCAAACTAGTAAAACGAACTGTGCAGGCTTGTATTCTACTTTTAAGCTTATTCTTTGATTCTAAGCTTATTTTTGCTTTCTAATGACATAGAGACTATTATATGCGTTAGGGTTGGTGTAAAAGTGAACCAAATGTCATTTCTACCCACACTCATTCCACAACATTCACACGTTTGAATCAAACTTGTAAAACGAACTGTGCAGGCTTGTATTCTACTTTTAAATTTATTCTTTGATTCTAAGCTTATTTTTGCATTCTAATGACATAGAGACGATTATATGCGTTAGGGTTGTTGTCAAAGTGAACCAAATGTCATTTCTAACCACACTCATTCGACAACATTCACACATTTGAATCAAACTATTAAAACGAACTATACATGCTTGTATTCTACTTTTAAGCTTATTCTTTGATTCTAAGCTTATTTTTGCATTCTAATGACATAGAGACGATTATATGCGTTAGGGTTGTTGTAAAAGTGAACCAAATCTCATTTCTAACCACACTCATTCGACAACATTCACACATTTGAATCAAACTTGTAAAACAAACAGTGCAGGCTTGTATTCTACTTTTAAGCTTATTTTTTTTGTTCTAAGCTTATTTTTGAATTGAAATGACATGGAGACGATTATATGTGTTCGGGATGTCATCAAAGTAAACCAAATGTTATTTCTAACCACACTCATTCCACAACATTCACACATTTGAATCAAACTAGTAAAACGAACTATGCATGCTTGTATTCTACTTTTAAGCTTATTTTTTGAGTCTAAGCTTATTTTTGAATTCTAATGACATGGCGACGATTATATGTGTTAGGGTTGTCATAAAAGTAAACTAAATGTCATTTCTAACCACACTCATTCCACAACATTCACACATTTGAATCAAACTAGTAAAACGAACTATGCATGCTTGTATTTTACTTTTAAGCTTATTCTTTGATTGTAAGCTTATTTTTGAATTCTAATGACATGGAGACGATTATATGTGTTAGGGTTGTCATAAAAGTAAACCAAATGTTATTTCTAACCACACTCATTCCACAACATTCACACATTTGAATCAAACTAGTAAAACGAACTATGCATGCTTGTATTCTACTTTTAAGCTTATTCTTAGATTGTAAGCTTATTTTTGAATTCTAATGACATGGAGACGATTATATGTGTTAGGGTTGTCATAAAAGTAAACTAAATGTCATTTCTTACCACACTCGTTCCACAATATTCACACATTTGAATCAAACTTGTAAAACGAACTATGGAGGCTTGTATTCTACTTTAAAGCTTATTCTTTAATTCTAAGCTTATTTTTGTATTTTAATAGCATCGAGACGATTATATGTGTTAAGGTTGTCATAAAAGTAAACCAAATGTCATTTTTAACCACACTCATTCCACAACATTCGTACATTTGAATCAAACTCGTAAAACGAACTGTGCATGCTAGTATTGTACTTTTAAGCTTATTCATTGATTCAAAGCTTATTTTTGAATTCTAATGACATGAAGATGATTATATGCGTTAGGGTTGTCATAAAAGTAAACGAAATGTCATTTCTAACCACACTCATTCCACAACATTCACACATTTGAATCAAACTAGTAAAACGAACTATGCAGGCTTGTATTCTACTTTTAAGCTTATTTTTTTATTCTAAGCTTATTTTTGAATTCTAATGACATGGAGACGATTATATGTGTTAGGGTTGTCATAAAAGTAAACCAAATATTATTTCTAACCACACTCATTCCACAACATTCACACATTTGAATCAAACTAGTAAAACGAACTATGCAGGCTTGTATTCTACTTTTAAGCTTATTCTTTGATTCTAAGCTTATTTTTGCTTTCTAATGACATAGAGACTATTATATGCGTTAGAGTTGTTGTAAAAAAGAACCAAATGTCATTTCTACCCACACTCATTCCACAACATTCACACGTTTGAATCAAACTTGTAAAACGAACTGTGCAGGCTTGTATTCTACTTTTAAACTTATTCTTTGATTCTAAGCTTATTTTTGCATTCTAATGACATAGAGACGATTATATGCGTTAGGGTTGTTGTCAAAGTGAACCAAATGTCATTTCTAACCACACTCATTCGACAACATTCACACATTTGAATCAAACTATTAAAACGAACTATACATGCTTGTATTCTACTTTTAAGCTTATTCTTTGATTCTAAGCTTATTTTTGCATTCTAATGACATAGAGACGATTATATGCGTTAGGGTTGTTGTAAAAGTGAACCAAATCTCATTTCTAACCACACTCATTCGACAACATTCACACATTTGAATCAAACTTGTAAAACAAACAGTGCAGGCTTGTATTCTACTTTTAAGCTTATTTTTTTTTGTTCTAAGCTTGTTTTTGAATTGAAATGACATGGAGACGATTATATGTGTTCGGGATGTCATCAAAGTAAACCAAATGTTATTTCTAACCACACTCATTCCACAACATTCACACATTTGAATCAAACTAGTAAAACGAACTATGCATGCTTGTATTCTACTTTTAAGCTTATTCTTTGATTGTAAGCTTATTTTTGAATTCTAATGACATGGAGACGATTATATGTGTTAGGGTTGTCATAAAAGTAAACTAAATGTCATTTCTTACCACACTCGTTCCACAATATTCACACATTTGAATCAAACTTGTAAAACGAACTATGGAGGCTTGTATTCTACTTTAAAGCTTATTCTTTGATTCTAAGCTTATTTTTGTATTTTAATAGCATCGAGACGATTATATGTGTTAAGGTTGTCATAAAAGTAAACCAAATGTCATTTTTAACCACACTCATTCCACAACATTCGTACATTTGAATCAAACTCGTAAAACGAACTGTGCATGCTAGTATTGTACTTTTAAGCTTATTCATTGATTCAAAGCTTATTTTTGAATTCTAATGACATGAAGACGATTATATGCGTTATGGTTGTCATAAAAGTAAACGAAATGTCATTTCTAACCACACTCATTCCACAACATTCACACATTTGAATCAAACTAGTAAAACGAACTATGCAGGCTTGTATTCTACTTTTAAGCTTATTTTTTTATTCTAAGCTTATTTTTGAATTCTAATGACATGGAGACGATTATATGTGTTAGGGTTGTCATAAAAGTAAACCAAATGTTATTTCTAACCACACTGATTCCACAACATTCACACATTTGAATCAAACTAGTAAAACGAACTGTGCAGGCTTGTATTCTACTTTTAAGCTTATTCTTTGATTCTAAGCTTATTTTTGCTTTCTAATGACATAGAGACTATTATATGCGTTAGGGTTGGTGTAAAAGTGAACCAAATGTCATTTCTACCCACACTCATTCCACAACATTCACACGTTTGAATCAAACTTGTAAAACGAACTGTGCAGGCTTGTATTCTACTTTTAAACTTATTCTTTGATTCTAAGCTTATTTTTGCATTCTAATGACATAGAGACGATTATATGCGTTAGGGTTGTTGTCAAAGTGAACCAAATGTCATTTCTAACCACACTCATTCGACAACATTCACACATTTGAATCAAACTATTAAAACGAACTATACATGCTTGTATTCTACTTTTAAGCTTATTCTTTGATTCTAAGCTTATTTTTGCATTCTAATGACATAGAGACGATTATATGCGTTAGGGTTGTTGTAAAAGTGAACCAAATCTCATTTCTAACCACACTCATTCGACAACATTCACACATTTGAATCAAACTTGTAAAACAAACAGTGCAGGCTTGTATTCTACTTTTAAGCTTATTTTTTTTGTTCTAAGCTTATTTTTGAATTGAAATGACATGGAGACGATTATATGTGTTCGGGATGTCATCAAAGTAAACCAAATGTTATTTCTAACCACACTCATTCCACAACATTCACACATTTGAATCAAACTAGTAAAACGAACTGTGCAGGCTTGTATTCTACTTTAAAGCTTATTCTTTGATTCTAAGCTTATTTTTGCATTCTAATGACATGGAGACGATTATATGCGTTAGGGTTGTCATAAAATTAAGCCAAATGTCATTTCTAACCACACTGATTCGACAACATTCACACATTTGAATCAAACTTGTAAAACGAACAGTGCAGGCTTGTATTCTACTTTTAAACTTATTATTTGATTCTAAGCTTATTTTTGAATTCTAATGACATGGAGACGATTATATCTGTTAGGGTTGTCATAAAAGTAAACCAAATGTTATTTCTAACCCCACTCATTCCACAACATTCACACATTTGAATCAAACTAGTAAAACGAACTATGCATGCTTGTATTCTACTTTTAAGCTTATTCTTAGATTGTAAGCTTATTTTTGAATTCTAATGACATGGAGACGATTATATGTGTTAGGGTTGTCATAAAAGTAAACTAAATGTCATTTCTTACCACACTCGTTCCACAATATTCACACATTTGAATCAAACTTGTAAAACGAACTATGGAGGCTTGTATTCTACTTTAAAGCTTATTCTTTAATTCTAAGCTTATTTTTGTATTTTAATAGCATCGAGACGATTATATGTGTTAAGGTTGTCATAAAAGTAAACCAAATGTCATTTTTAACCACACTCATTCCACAACATTCGTACATTTGAATCAAACTCGTAAAACGAACTGTGCATGCTAGTATTGTACTTTTAAGCTTATTCATTGATTCAAAGCTTATTTTTGAATTCTAATGACATGAAGATGATTATATGCGTTAGGGTTGTCATAAAAGTAAACGAAATGTCATTTCTAACCACACTCATTCCACAACATTCACACATTTGAATAAAACTAGTAAAACGAACTATGCAGGCTTGTATTCTACTTTTAAGCTTATTTTTTTATTCTAAGCTTATTTTTGAATTCTAATGACATGGAGACGATTATATGTGTTAGGGTTGTCATAAAAGTAAACCAAATATTATTTCTAACCACACTCATTCCACAACATTCACACATTTGAATCAAACTAGTAAAACGAACTATGCAGGCTTGTATTCTACTTTTAAGCTTATTCTTTGATTCTAAGCTTATTTTTGCTTTCTAATGACATAGAGACTATTATATGCGTTAGAGTTGGTGTAAAAGTGAACCAAATGTCATTTCTACCCACACTCATTCCACAACATTCACACGTTTGAATCAAACTTGTAAAACGAACTGTGCAGGCTTGTATTCTACTTTTAAACTTATTCTTTGATTCTAAGCTTATTTTTGCATTCTAATGACATAGAGACGATTATATGCGTTAGGGTTGTTGTCAAAGTGAACCAAATGTCATTTCTAACCACACTCATTCGACAACATTCACACATTTGAATCAAACTATTAAAACGAACTATACATGCTTGTATTCTACTTTTAAGCTTATTCTTTGATTCTAAGCTTATTTTTGCATTCTAATGACATAGAGACGATTATATGCGTTAGGGTTGTTGTAAAAGTGAACCAAATCTCATTTCTAACCACACTCATTCGACAACATTCACACATTTGAATCAAACTTGTAAAACAAACAGTGCAGGCTTGTATTCTACTTTTAAGCTTATTTTTTTTTGTTCTAAGCTTGTTTTTGAATTGAAATGACATGGAGACGATTATATGTGTTCGGGATGTCATCAAAGTAAACCAAATGTTATTTCTAACCACACTCATTCCACAACATTCACACATTTGAATCAAACTAGTAAAACGAACTATGCATGCTTGTATTCTACTTTTAAGCTTATTCTTTGATTGTAAGCTTATTTTTGAATTCTAATGACATGGAGACGATTATATGTGTTAGGGTTGTCATAAAAGTAAACTAAATGTCATTTCTTACCACACTCGTTCCACAATATTCACACATTTGAATCAAACTTGTAAAACGAACTATGGAGGCTTGTATTCTACTTTAAAGCTTATTCTTTAATTCTAAGCTTATTTTTGTATTTTAATAGCATCGAGACGATTATATGTGTTAAGGTTGTCATAAAAGTAAACCAAATGTCATTTTTAACCACACTCATTCCACAACATTCGTACATTTGAATCAAACTCGTAAAACGAACTGTGCATGCTAGTATTGTACTTTTAAGCTTATTCATTGATTCAAAGCTTATTTTTGAATTCTAATGACATGAAGATGATTATATGCGTTAGGGTTGTCATAAAAGTAAACGAAATGTCATTTCTAACCACACTCATTCCACAACATTCACACATTTGAATCAAACTAGTAAAACGAACTATGCAGGCTTGTATTCTACTTTTAAGCTTATTTTTTTATTCTAAGCTTATTTTTGAATTCTAATGACATGGAGACGATTATATGTGTTAGGGTTGTCATAAAAGTAAACCAAATATTATTTCTAACCACACTCATTCCACAACATTCACACATTTGAATCAAACTAGTAAAACGAACTATGCAGGCTTGTATTCTACTTTTAAGCTTATTCTTTGATTCTAAGCTTATTTTTGCTTTCTAATGACATAGAGACTATTATATGCGTTAGAGTTGTTGTAAAAAAGAACCAAATGTCATTTCTACCCACACTCATTCCACAACATTCACACGTTTGAATCAAACTTGTAAAACGAACTGTGCAGGCTTGTATTCTACTTTTAAACTTATTCTTTGATTCTAAGCTTATTTTTGCATTCTAATGACATAGAGACGATTATATGCGTTAGGGTTGTTGTCAAAGTGAACCAAATGTCATTTCTAACCACACTCATTCGACAACATTCACACATTTGAATCAAACTATTAAAACGAACTATACATGCTTGTATTCTACTTTTAAGCTTATTCTTTGATTCTAAGCTTATTTTTGCATTCTAATGACATAGAGACGATTATATGCGTTAGGGTTGTTGTAAAAGTGAACCAAATCTCATTTCTAACCACACTCATTCGACAACATTCACACATTTGAATCAAACTTGTAAAACAAACAGTGCAGGCTTGTATTCTACTTTTAAGCTTATTTTTTTTTGTTCTAAGCTTGTTTTTGAATTGAAATGACATGGAGACGATTATATGTGTTCGGGATGTCATCAAAGTAAACCAAATGTTATTTCTAACCACACTCATTCCACAACATTCACACATTTGAATCAAACTAGTAAAACGAACTATGCATGCTTGTATTCTACTTTTAAGCTTATTCTTTGATTGTAAGCTTATTTTTGAATTCTAATGACATGGAGACGATTATATGTGTTAGGGTTGTCATAAAAGTAAACTAAATGTCATTTCTTACCACACTCGTTCCACAATATTCACACATTTGAATCAAACTTGTAAAACGAACTATGGAGGCTTGTATTCTACTTTAAAGCTTATTCTTTGATTCTAAGCTTATTTTTGTATTTTAATAGCATCGAGACGATTATATGTGTTAAGGTTGTCATAAAAGTAAACCAAATGTCATTTTTAACCACACTCATTCCACAACATTCGTACATTTGAATCAAACTCGTAAAACGAACTGTGCATGCTAGTATTGTACTTTTAAGCTTATTCATTGATTCAAAGCTTATTTTTGAATTCTAATGACATGAAGACGATTATATGCGTTATGGTTGTCATAAAAGTAAACGAAATGTCATTTCTAACCACACTCATTCCACAACATTCACACATTTGAATCAAACTAGTAAAACGAACTATGCAGGCTTGTATTCTACTTTTAAGCTTATTTTTTTATTCTAAGCTTATTTTTGAATTCTAATGACATGGAGACGATTATATGTGTTAGGGTTGTCATAAAAGTAAACCAAATGTTATTTCTAACCACACTGATTCCACAACATTCACACATTTGAATCAAACTAGTAAAACGAACTGTGCAGGCTTGTATTCTACTTTTAAGCTTATTCTTTGATTCTAAGCTTATTTTTGCTTTCTAATGACATAGAGACTATTATATGCGTTAGGGTTGGTGTAAAAGTGAACCAAATGTCATTTCTACCCACACTCATTCCACAACATTCACACGTTTGAATCAAACTTGTAAAACGAACTGTGCAGGCTTGTATTCTACTTTTAAACTTATTCTTTGATTCTAAGCTTATTTTTGCATTCTAATGACATAGAGACGATTATATGCGTTAGGGTTGTTGTCAAAGTGAACCAAATGTCATTTCTAACCACACTCATTCGACAACATTCACACATTTGAATCAAACTATTAAAACGAACTATACATGCTTGTATTCTACTTTTAAGCTTATTCTTTGATTCTAAGCTTATTTTTGCATTCTAATGACATAGAGACGATTATATGCGTTAGGGTTGTTGTAAAAGTGAACCAAATCTCATTTCTAACCACACTCATTCGACAACATTCACACATTTGAATCAAACTTGTAAAACAAACAGTGCAGGCTTGTATTCTACTTTTAAGCTTATTTTTTTTGTTCTAAGCTTATTTTTGAATTGAAATGACATGGAGACGATTATATGTGTTCGGGATGTCATCAAAGTAAACCAAATGTTATTTCTAACCACACTCATTCCACAACATTCACACATTTGAATCAAACTAGTAAAACGAACTGTGCAGGCTTGTATTCTACTTTAAAGCTTATTCTTTGATTCTAAGCTTATTTTTGCATTCTAATGACATGGAGACGATTATATGCGTTAGGGTTGTCATAAAATTAAGCCAAATGTCATTTCTAACCACACTGATTCGACAACATTCACACATTTGAATCAAACTTGTAAAACGAACAGTGCAGGCTTGTATTCTACTTTTAAACTTATTATTTGATTCTAAGCTTATTTTTGAATTCTAATGACATGGAGACGATTATATCTGTTAGGGTTGTCATAAAAGTAAACCAAATGTTATTTCTAACCCCACTCATTCCACAACATTCACACATTTGAATCAAACTAGTAAAACGAACTATGCATGCTTGTATTCTACTTTTAAGCTTATTCTTAGATTGTAAGCTTATTTTTGAATTCTAATGACATGGAGACGATTATATGTGTTAGGGTTGTCATAAAAGTAAACTAAATGTCATTTCTTACCACACTCGTTCCACAATATTCACACATTTGAATCAAACTTGTAAAACGAACTATGGAGGCTTGTATTCTACTTTAAAGCTTATTCTTTAATTCTAAGCTTATTTTTGTATTTTAATAGCATCGAGACGATTATATGTGTTAAGGTTGTCATAAAAGTAAACCAAATGTCATTTTTAACCACACTCATTCCACAACATTCGTACATTTGAATCAAACTCGTAAAACGAACTGTGCATGCTAGTATTGTACTTTTAAGCTTATTCATTGATTCAAAGCTTATTTTTGAATTCTAATGACATGAAGATGATTATATGCGTTAGGGTTGTCATAAAAGTAAACGAAATGTCATTTCTAACCACACTCATTCCACAACATTCACACATTTGAATCAAACTAGTAAAACGAACTATGCAGGCTTGTATTCTACTTTTAAGCTTATTTTTTTATTCTAAGCTTATTTTTGAATTCTAATGACATGGAGACGATTATATGTGTTAGGGTTGTCATAAAAGTAAACCAAATATTATTTCTAACCACACTCATTCCACAACATTCACACATTTGAATCAAACTAGTAAAACGAACTATGCAGGCTTGTATTCTACTTTTAAGCTTATTCTTTGATTCTAAGCTTATTTTTGCTTTCTAATGACATAGAGACTATTATATGCGTTAGAGTTGGTGTAAAAGTGAACCAAATGTCATTTCTACCCACACTCATTCCACAACATTCACACGTTTGAATCAAACTTGTAAAACGAACTGTGCAGGCTTGTATTCTACTTTTAAACTTATTCTTTGATTCTAAGCTTATTTTTGCATTCTAATGACATAGAGACGATTATATGCGTTAGGGTTGTTGTCAAAGTGAACCAAATGTCATTTCTAACCACACTCATTCGACAACATTCACACATTTGAATCAAACTATTAAAACGAACTATACATGCTTGTATTCTACTTTTAAGCTTATTCTTTGATTCTAAGCTTATTTTTGCATTCTAATGACATAGAGACGATTATATGCGTTAGGGTTGTTGTAAAAGTGAACCAAATCTCATTTCTAACCACACTCATTCGACAACATTCACACATTTGAATCAAACTTGTAAAACAAACAGTGCAGGCTTGTATTCTACTTTTAAGCTTATTTTTTTTTGTTCTAAGCTTGTTTTTGAATTGAAATGACATGGAGACGATTATATGTGTTCGGGATGTCATCAAAGTAAACCAAATGTTATTTCTAACCACACTCATTCCACAACATTCACACATTTGAATCAAACTAGTAAAACGAACTATGCATGCTTGTATTCTACTTTTAAGCTTATTCTTTGATTGTAAGCTTATTTTTGAATTCTAATGACATGGAGACGATTATATGTGTTAGGGTTGTCATAAAAGTAAACTAAATGTCATTTCTTACCACACTCGTTCCACAATATTCACACATTTGAATCAAACTTGTAAAACGAACTATGGAGGCTTGTATTCTACTTTAAAGCTTATTCTTTGATTCTAAGCTTATTTTTGTATTTTAATAGCATCGAGACGATTATATGTGTTAAGGTTGTCATAAAAGTAAACCAAATGTCATTTTTAACCACACTCATTCCACAACATTCGTACATTTGAATCAAACTCGTAAAACGAACTGTGCATGCTAGTATTGTACTTTTAAGCTTATTCATTGATTCAAAGCTTATTTTTGAATTCTAATGACATGAAGACGATTATATGCGTTAGGGTTGTCATAAAAGTAAACGAAATGTCATTTCTAACCACACTCATTCCACAACATTCACACATTTGAATCAAACTAGTAAAACGAACTATGCAGGCTTGTATTCTACTTTTAAGCTTATTTTTTTATTCTAAGCTTATTTTTGAATTCTAATGACATGGAGACGATTATATGTGTTAGGGTTGTCATAAAAGTAAACCAAATGTTATTTCTAACCACACTGATTCCACAACATTCACACATTTGAATCAAACTAGTAAAACGAACTGTGCAGGCTTGTATTCTACTTTTAAGCTTATTCTTTGATTCTAAGCTTATTTTTGCTTTCTAATGACATAGAGACTATTATATGCGTTAGGGTTGGTGTAAAAGTGAACCAAATGTCATTTCTACCCACACTCATTCCACAACATTCACACGTTTGAATCAAACTTGTAAAACGAACTGTGCAGGCTTGTATTCTACTTTTAAACTTATTCTTTGATTCTAAGCTTATTTTTGCATTCTAATGACATAGAGACGATTATATGCGTTAGGGTTGTTGTCAAAGTGAACCAAATGTCATTTCTAACCACACTCATTCGACAACATTCACACATTTGAATCAAACTATTAAAACGAACTATACATGCTTGTATTCTACTTTTAAGCTTATTCTTTGATTCTAAGCTTATTTTTGCATTCTAATGACATAGAGACGATTATATGCGTTAGGGTTGTTGTAAAAGTGAACCAAATCTCATTTCTAACCACACTCATTCGACAACATTCACACATTTGAATCAAACTTGTAAAACAAACAGTGCAGGCTTGTATTCTACTTTTAAGCTTATTTTTTTTGTTCTAAGCTTATTTTTGAATTGAAATGACATGGAGACGATTATATGTGTTCGGGATGTCATCAAAGTAAACCAAATGTTATTTCTAACCACACTCATTCCACAACATTCACACATTTGAATCAAACTAGTAAAACGAACTGTGCAGGCTTGTATTCTACTTTAAAGCTTATTCTTTGATTCTAAGCTTATTTTTGCATTCTAATGACATGGAGACGATTATATGCGTTAGGGTTGTCATAAAATTAAGCCAAATGTCATTTCTAACCACACTGATTCGACAACATTCACACATTTGAATCAAACTTGTAAAACGAACAGTGCAGGCTTGTATTCTACTTTTAAACTTATTATTTGATTCTAAGCTTATTTTTGAATTCTAATGACATGGAGACGATTATATCTGTTAGGGTTGTCATAAAAGTAAACCAAATGTTATTTCTAACCACACTCATTCCACAACATTCACACATTTGAATCAAACTAGTAAAACGAACTATGCATGCTTGTATTCTACTTTTAAGCTTATTCTTAGATTGTAAGCTTATTTTTGAATTCTAATGACATGGAGACGATTATATGTGTTAGGGTTGTCATAAAAGTAAACTAAATGTCATTTCTTACCACACTCGTTCCACAATATTCACACATTTGAATCAAACTTGTAAAACGAACTATGCAGGCTTGTATTCTACTTTAAAGCTTATTCTTTGATTCTAAGCTTATTTTTGTATTTTAATAGCATCGAGACGATTATATGTGTTAAGGTTGTCATAAAACTAAACCAAATGTCATTTTTAACCACACTCATTCCACAACATTCGTACATTTGAATCAAACTCGTAAAACAAACTGTGCATGCTAGTATTCTTCTTTTAAGCTTATTATTTGATTCTAAGCTTATTTTTGAATTCTAATGACATGGAGACGATTATATGTGTTAGGGTTGTCATAAAAGTAAACCAAATGTTATTTCTAACCACACTCATTCCACAACATTCACACATTTGAATCAAACTAGTAAAACGAACTATGCATGCTTGTATTCTACTTTTAAGCTTATTCTTTGATTCTAAGCTTATTTTTGAATTCTAATGACATGGAGACGATTATATGTGTTAGGGTTGTCATAAAATTAAACCAAATGTCATTTCTAACCACACTCATTCCACAACATTCACACATTTGAATAAAACAAGTAAAACGAACTGTGCATGCTAGTATTCTTCTTTTAAGCTTATTATTTGATTCTAATCTTATTTTTTAATTCTAATGACATGGAGACGATTATATGTGTTAGGGTTGTCATAAAAGTAAACCAAACGTTATTTCTAACCACACTCATTGCACAACATTCACACATTTGAATCAAACTAGTAAAACGAACTGTGCACGCTTGTATTCTACTTTTAAGCTTATTCTTTGATTCTAAGCTTATTTTTGCATTCTAATGACATAGAGACGATTATATGCGTTAGGGTTGTTGTAAAAGTGAACCAAATGTCATTTCTAACCACACTCATTCGACAACATTCACACATTTGAATCAAACTTGTAAAACGAACAGTGCAGGCTTGTATTCTACTTTTAAGCTTATTTTTTTATTCTAAGCTTATTTTTGAATTCGAATGACATGGAGACGATTATATGTGTTAGGGTTGACATAAAAGTAAACCAAATGTTATTTCTAACCACACTCATTCCACAACATTCACACATTTGAATCAAACTAGTAAAACGAACTATGCATGCTTGTATTCTACTTTTAAGCTTATTCTTTGATTCTAAGCTTATTTTTGCTTTCTAATGACATGGAGACGATTATATGTGTTAGGGTTGTCATAAAAGTAAACCAAACATCATTTCTTACCACACTCATTCCACAATATTCACACATTTGAATCCAACTTCTAAAACGAACTGTGCAGGCTTGTATTCTACTTTTAAGCTTATTCATTGATTCAAAGCTTATTTTTGAATTCTAATGACATGGAGACGATTATATGTGTTAGGGTTGTCATAAAAGTAAACAAAACGTTATTTCTAACCACACTCATTGCACAACATTCACACATTTGAATCAAACTAGTAAAACGAACTGTGCAGGCTTGTATTCTACTTTAAAGCTTATTCTTTGATTCTAAGCTTATTTTTGCATTCTAATGACATGGAGACGATTATATGCGTTAGGGTTGTCATAAAATTAAACCAAATGTCATTTCTAACCACACTGATTCGACAACATTCACACATTTGAATCAAACTTGTAAAACGAACAGTGCAGGCTTGTATTCTACTTTTAAACTTATTATTTGATTCTAAGCTTATTTTTGAATTCTAATGACATGGAGACGATTATATGTGTTAGGGTTGTCATAAAAGTAAACCAAATGTTATTTCTAACCACACTCATTCCACAACATTCACACATTTGAATCAAACTAGTAAAACGACTTATGCATGCTTGTATTCTACTTTTAAGCTTATTCTTTGATTGTAAGCTTATTTTTGAATTCTAATGACATGGAGACGATTATATGTGTTAGGGTTGTCATAAAAGTAAACTAAATGTCATTTCTTACCACACTCGTTCCACAATATTCACACATTTGAATCAAACTTGTAAAACGAACTATGGAGGCTTGTATTCTACTTTAAAGCTTATTCTTTGATTCTAAGCTTATTTTTGTATTTTAATAGCATCGAGACGATTATATGTGTTAAGGTTGTCATAAAAGTAAACCAAATGTCATTTTTAACCACACTCATTCCACAACATTCGTACATTTGAATCAAACTCGTAAAACGAACTGTGCATGCTAGTATTGTACTTTTAAGCTTATTCATTGATTCAAAGCTTATTTTTGAATTCTAATGACATGAAGACGATTATATGCGTTAGGGTTGTCATAAAAGTAAACGAAATGTCATTTCTAACCACACTCATTCCACAACATTCACACATTTGAATCAAACTAGTAAAACGAACTATGCAGGCTTGTATTCTACTTTTAAGCTTATTTTTTTATTCTAAGCTTATTTTTGAATTCTAATGACATGGAGACGATTATATGTGTTAGGGTTGTCATAAAAGTAAACCAAATGTTATGTCTAACCACACTCATTCCACAACATTCACACATTTGAATCAAACTAGTAAAACGAACTGTGCAGGCTTGTATTCTACTTTTAAGCTTATTCTTTGATTCTAAGCTTATTTTTGCTTTCTAATGACATAGAGACTATTATATGCGTTAGGGTTGGTGTAAAAGTGAACCAAATGTCATTTCTACCCACACTCATTCCACAACATTCACACGTTTGAATCAAACTTGTAAAACGAACTGTGCAGGCTTGTATTCTACTTTTAAACTTATTCTTTGATTCTAAGCTTATTTTTGCATTCTAATGACATAGAGACGATTATATGCGTTAGGGTTGTTGTCAAAGTGAACCAAATGTCATTTCTAACCACACTCATTCGACAACATTCACACATTTGAATCAAACTATTAAAACGAACTATACATGCTTGTATTCTACTTTTAAGCTTATTCTTTGATTCTAAGCTTATTTTTGCATTCTAATGACATAGAGACGATTATATGCGTTAGGGTTGTTGTAAAAGTGAACCAAATCTCATTTCTAACCACACTCATTCGACAACATTCACACATTTGAATCAAACTTGTAAAACAAACAGTGCAGGCTTGTATTCTACTTTTAAGCTTATTTTTTTTGTTCTAAGCTTATTTTTGAATTGAAATGACATGGAGACGATTATATGTGTTCGGGATGTCATCAAAGTAAACCAAATGTTATTTCTAACCACACTCATTCCACAACATTCACACATTTGAATAAAACAAGTAAAACGAACTGTGCATGCTAGTATTCTTCTTTTAAGCTTATTATTTGATTCTAATCTTATTTTTTAATTCTAATGACATGGAGACGATTATATGTGTTAGGGTTGTTATAAAAGTAAACCAAACGTTATTTCTAACCACACTCATTGCACAACATTCACACATTTGAATCAAACTAGTAAAACGAACTGTGCACGCTTGTATTCTACTTTTAAGCTTATTCTTTGATTCTAAGCTTATTTTTGCATTCTAATGACATAGAGACGATTATATGCGTTAGGGTTGTTGTAAAAGTGAACCAAATGTCATTTCTAACCACACTCATTCGACAACATTCACACATTTGAATCAAACTTGTAAAACGAACAGTGCAGGCTTGTATTCTACTTTTAAGCTTATTTTTTGATTCTAAGCTTATTTTTGAATTCGAATGACATGGAGACGATAATATGTGTTAGGGTTATCATAAAAGTAAACCAAATGTCATTTCTTACCACACTCATTCCACAACATTCACACATTTGAATCAAACTTGTAAAACGAACTGTGCAGGCTTGTATTGTACTCTTAAACTTATTCTTTGATTCAAAGCCTATTTTTGAATTCTAATGACATGGAGACGATTATATGCGTTAGGGTTGTCATAAAAGTAAACCAAATGTCATTTCTAACCACACTCATTCCACAACATTCACACATTTGAATAAAACAAGTAAAACGAACTGTGCATGCTAGTATTCTTCTTTTAAGCTTATTATTTGATTCTAATCTTATTTTTTAATTCTAATGACATGGAGACGATTATATGTGTTAGGGTTGTTATAAAAGTAAACCAAACGTTATTTCTAACCACACTCATTGCACAACATTCACACATTTGAATCAAACTAGTAAAACGAACTGTGCACGCTTGTATTCTACTTTTAAGCTTATTCTTTGATTCTAAGCTTATTTTTGCATTCTAATGACATAGAGACGATTATATGCGTTAGGGTTGTTGTAAAAGTGAACCAAATGTCATTTCTAACCACACTCATTCGACAACATTCACACATTTGAATCAAACTTGTAAAACAAACAGTGCAGGCTTGTATTCTACTTTTAAGCTTATTTTTTTTGTTCTAAGCTTATTTTTGAATTGAAATGACATGGAGACGATTATATGTGTTAGGGTTGTCATAAAAGTAAACTAAATGTCATTTCTAACCACACTCGTTCCACAATATTCACACATTTGAATAAAACAAGTAAAACGAACTGTGCATGCTAGTATTCTTCTTTTAAGCTTATTCTTTGATTCTAAGCTTATTTTTGTATTTTAATAGCATCGAGACGATTATATGTGTTAAGGTTGTCATAAAAGTAAACCAAATGTCATTTTTAACCACACTCATTCCACAACATTCGTACATTTGAATCAAACTCGTAAAACGAACTGTGCATGCTAGTATTGTACTTTTAAGCTTATTCATTGATTCAAAGCTTATTTTTGAATTCTAATGACATGAAGACGATTATATGCGTTAGGGTTGTCATAAAAGTAAACGAAATGTCATTTCTAACCACACTCATTCCACAACATTCACACATTTGAATCAAACTTGTAAAAGAAACAGTGCAGGCTTTTATTCTACTTTTAAGCTTATTTTTTTTGTTCTAAGCTTATTTTTGAATTGAAATGACATGGAGACGATTATATGTGTTAGGGTTGTCATAAAATTAAACCAAATGTCATTTCTAACCACACTCATTCCACAACATTCACACATTTGAATAAAACAAGTAAAACGAACTGTGCATGCTAGTATTCTTCTTTTAAGCTTATTCTTTGATTCTAAGCTTATTTTTGTATTTTAATAGCATCGAGACGATTATATGTGTTAAGGTTGTCATAAAAGTAAACCAAATGTCATTTTTAACCACACTCATTCCACAACATTCGTACATTTGAATCAAACTCGTAAAACGAACTGTGCACGCTTGTATTCTACTTTTAAGCTTATTCTTTGATTCTAAGCTTATTTTTGCATTCTAATGACATAGAGACGATTATATGCGTTAGGGTTGTTGTAAAAGTGAAACAAATCTCATTTCTAACCACACTCATTCGACAACATTCACACATTTGAATCAAACTTGTAAAACAAACAGTGCAGGTTTGTATTCTACTTTTAAGCTTATTTTTTTTGTTCTAAGCTTATTTTTGAATTGAAATGACATGGAGACGATTATATGTGTTCGGGATGTCATAAAAGTAAACCAAATGTCATTTCTTACCACACTCATTCCACAACATTCACACATTTGAATCAAACTTGTAAAACGAACTGTGCAGGCTTGTATTCTACTTTTAAACTTATTCTTTGATTCTAAGCTTATTTTTGTATTCTAATGACATGGAGTCGATTATATGTGTTAGGGTTGTCATAAAAGTAAACCAAACATCATTTCTACCCACACTCATTCCACAATATTCACACATTTGAATCAAACTTGTAAAACGAACTGTGCAGGCTTGTATTCTACTTTAAAGCTTATTCTTTGATTCTAAGCTTATTTTTGCAATCAAATGACATGGAGACGATTATATGCGTTAGGGTTGTCATAAAATTAAACCAAATGTCATTTCTAACCACACTGATTCGACAACATTCACACATTTGAATCAAACTTGTAAAACGAACAGTGCAGGCTTGTATTCTACTTTTAAACTTATTTTTTGATTCTAAGCTTATTTTTGAATTCTAATGACATGGAGACGATTATATGTGTTAGGGTTGTCATAAAAGTAAACCAAATGTCATTTCTTACCACACTCATTCCACAACATTCACACATTTGAATCAAACTTGTAAAACGAACTGTGCAGGCTTGTATTGTACTCTTAAACTTATTCTTTGATTCAAAGCTTATTTTTGAATTCTAATGACATGGAGACGATTATATGCGTTAGGGTTGTCATAAAAGTAAACCAAATGTCATTTCTAACCACACTCATTCCTCAACATTCCCACATTTGAATCAAACTTGTAAAACAAACTCTACAGGCTTCTATTCTACTTTAAAGCTTATTCTTTGATTCTAAGCTTATTTTTGCATTCTAATGACATGGAGACGATTCTATGCGTTAGGGTTGTTGTAAAAGTGAACCAAAAGTCATTTCTAACCATACTCATTCGACAACATTCACACATTTGAATCAAACTTGTAAAACGAACTGTGCAGGCTTCTATTCTACTTTTAAGCTTATTCTTTGATTCTCAGCTTATTTTTGCATTCTAATGACATGGAGACGATTATATGCGTTCGGTTTGTTGTAAAAGTGAACCAAATGTCATTTCTAACCACACTCATTCCACAACATTCACACATTTGAATCAAACTCGTAAAACAAACTGTGCATGCTAGTATTCTTCTTTTAAGCTTATTCTTTCATTCTAAGCTTATTTTTGCATTCTAATGACATGGAGACGATTATATGTGTTAGGGTTGTCATAAAAGTAAACCAAATGTTATTTCTAACCACACTCATTGCACAACATTCACACATTTGAATCTTACTAGTAAAACGAACTGTGCAGGCTTGTATTCTACTTTTAAGCTTATTTTTTTATTCTAAGCTTATTTTTGAATTCTAATGACATGGAGACGATTAAATGTGTTAGGGTTGTCATAAAAGTAAACCAAATGTCATTTCTAACCACACTCATTCCACAACATTCACACATTTAAATCAAACTTGTAAAATGAACTATGCATGCTTGTATTATACTTCTAAGCTTATTCTTTGATTCTAAGCTGATTTTTGAATTCTAATGACATGGAGACGATTATATGTGTTAGGGTTGTCATAAAAGTAAACCAAATGTTATTTCTAACCACACTCATTGCACAACATTCACACATTTGAATCAAACTAGTAAAACGAACTGTGCAGGCTTGTATTCTACTTTTAAGCTTATTTTTTTATTCTAAGCTTATTTTTGAATTCTAATGACATGGAGACGATTATATGTGTTAGGGTTGTCATAAAAGTAAACCAAATCTTATTTCTAACCACACTCATTCCACAACATTCACACATTTGAATCAAACTAGTAAAACGAACTATCCAGGCTTGTATTCTACTTTTAAGCTTATTTTTTTATTCTAAGCTTATTTTTGAATTCTAATGACATGGAGACGATTATATGTGTTAGGGTTGTCATAAAAGTAAACCAAATGTTATTTCCAACCACACTCATTCCACAACATTCACACATTTGAATCAAACTTGTAAAACGAACTGTACAGGCTTGTATTCTACTTTTAAGCTTATTCTTTGATTCTAAGCTTATTTTGGCATTCTAATGACATAGAAACGATTATATGAGTTAGGGTTGGTGTAAAAGTGAACCAAATGTCATTTCTAACCACACTCATTCCACAACATTCACGCATTTGAATCAAACTTGTAAAACGAACTGTGGAGGCTTGTATTCTACTTTTAAACTTATTCTTTGATTCTAAGCTTATTTTTGAATTCTAATGACATGGAGACGATTATATGCGTTAGGGTTGTTGTAAAAGTGAACCAAATGTCATCTCTAACCACACTCATTCGACAACATTCACACATTTGAATCAAACTTGTAAAACGAACAGTCCATGCTTGTATTCTACTTTTAAGCTTATTTTTTTTATTCTAATCTTATTTTTGAATTCTAATGACATAGAGACGATTATATGTGTTAGGGTTGTCATAAAAGTAAACCAAATGTTATTTCCAACCACACTCATTCCACAACATTCACACATTTGAATCAAACTTGTAAAACGAACTGTGCAGGCTTGTATTCTACTTTTAAGCTTATTCTTTGATTCTAAGCTTATTTTGGCATTCTAATGACATAGAAACGATTATATGCGTTAGGGTTGTTGTAAAGTGAACCAAAAGTCATTTCAAACCACACTCATTCCACAACATTCACACATTTAAATCAAACTTGTAAAACGAACTCTACATGCTTCTATTCTACTTTTAAGCTTATTCTTTGATTCTAAGCTTATTTTTGAATTCTAATGACATGGAGACGATTATATGTGTTAGGGTTGTCATAAAATTAAACAAAATATCATTTCTAACCACACTCATTCGACAACATTCACACATTTGAATCAAACTTGAAAAACGAACTGTGCATGCTTGTATTCTACTTTTAAGCTTATTCTTTGATTCTAAGCTTATTTTTGAATTCTAATGACATGGAGACGATTATATGTGTTAGGGTTGTCATAAAAGTAAACCAAATATCATTTCTAACCACACTCATTGCACAACATTCACACATTTGAATCAAACTTGTAAAACAAACTGTGCAGGCTTGTATTGTACTTTTAAGGTTATTCTTTAATTTTAAGCTTATTTTTGAATTCTAATGACATGGAGACGATTATATGTGTTAGGGTTGTCATAAAAGTAAACCAAATGTCATTTCTTACCACACTCATTCCACAATATTCCCACATTTGAATCAAACTTGTAAAACAAACTGTGCAGGCTTGTATTCTACTTTTAAGCTTATTGTTTGATTCTAAGCTTATTTTTGCATTCTAATGACATGGAGACGATTATATGCGTTAGGGTTGTCATAAAAGTAAACCAAATGTTATTTCTAACCACACTCATTGCACAACATTCACACATTTGAATCAAACTAGTAAAACGAACTGTGCAGGCTTGTATTCTACTTTTAAGCTTATTTTTTTATTCTAAGCTTATTTTTGAATTCTAATGACATGGAGACGATTATATGTGTTAGGGTTGTCATAAAAGTAAACCAAATGTTATTTATAACCACACTAATTCCACAACATTCACACATTTGAATCAAACTAGTAAAACGAACTCTGCAGGCTTGTATTCTACTTTTAAGCTTATTTTTTGATTCTAAGCTTATTTTTGAATTCTAATGACATGGAGACGATTATATGTGTTAGGGTTGTCATAAAAGTAAACCAAATGTTATTTCCAACCACACTCATTCCACAACATTCACACATTTAAATCAAACTTGTAAAACGAACTGTGCAGGCTTGTATTCTACTTTTAAGCTTATTCTTTGATTCTAAGCTTATTTTTGTATTCTAATGACATGGAGACGATTATATGTGTTAGGGTTTTCATAAAAGTAAACGAAATGTCATTTCTTACCACACTCATTCCACAACATTCACACATTTAAATCAAACTTGTAAAACGAACTGTGCAGGCTTGTATTGTACTCTTAAACTTATTATTTGATTCAAATCTTATTTTTGAATTCTAATGACATAGAGACGATTATATGCGTTAGGGTTGTCATAAAAGTAAACCAAATGTCATTTCTAACCACACTCATTCCTCAACATTCCCACATTTGAATCAAACTTGTAAAACGAACTCTACATGCTTCTATTCTACTTTTAAGCTTATTCTTTGATTCTAAGCTTATTTTTGCATTCTAATGACATGGAGACGATTATATGCGTTCGGTTTGTTGTAAAAGTGAACCAAATGTCATTTCTAACCACACTCATTCGACAACATTCACACATTTGAATCAAACTTGTAAAACGAACTGTGCAGGCTTGTATTCTACTTTTAAGCTTATTCTTTGATTCTAAGCTTATTTTTGAATTCGAATGACATGGAGACGATAATATGTGTTAGGGTTGTCATAAAAGTAAACCAAATTTCATTTCTAACCACACTCATTCCACAACATTCACACATTTGAATCAAACTCGTAAAACAAACTGTGCATGCTAGTATTCTTCTTTTAAGCTTATTATTTGATTCTAAGCTAATTTTTGAATTCTATTGACATGGAGACGATTCTATGTGTTAGGGTTGTCATAAAAGTAAACCAAATGTTATTTCTAACCACACTCATTGCACAACATTCACACATTTGAATCAAACTAGTAAAACGAACTGTGCAGGCTTGTATTCTACTTTTAAGCTTATTTTTTTATTCTAAGCTTATTTTTGAATTCTAATGACATGGAGACGATTATATGTGTTAGGGTTGTCATAAAAGTAAACCAAATGTTATTTCTAACCACACTCATTCCACAACATTCACACATTTGAATCAAACTAGTAAAACGAACTATGCAGGCTTGTATTCTACTTTTAAGCTTATTTTTTGAGTCTAAGCTTATTTTTGAATTCTAATGACATGGAGACGATTATATGTGTTAGGGTTGTCATAAAAGTAAACCAAATGTTATTTCCAACCACACTCATTCCACAACATTCACACATTTGAATCAAACTTGTAAAACGAACTGTGCAGGCTTGTATTCTACTTTTAAGCTTATTCTTTGATTCTAAGCTTATTTTTGCATTCTAATGACATGGAGACGATTATATGTGTTAGGGTTGTCATAAAAGTAAACCAAATGTCATTTCTTACCACACTCATTCCACAACATTCACACATTTGAATCAAACTTGTAAAACGAACTGTGCAGGCTTGTATTGTACTCTTAAACTTATTCTTTGATTCAAAGCTTATTTTTGAATTCTAATAACATGGAGACGATTATATGCGTTAGGGTTGTCATAAAAGTAAACCAAATGTCATTTCTAACCACACTCATTCCTCAACATTCCCACATTTGAATCAAACTTGTAAAACGAACTCTACATGCTTCTATTCTACTTTTAAGCTTATTCTTTGATTCTAAGCTTATTTTTGCATTCTAATGACATGGAGACGATTATATGCGTTAGGTTTGTTGTAAAAGTGAACCAAATGTCATTTCTAACCACACTCATTCGACACCATTCACACATTTGAATCAAACTTGTAAAACGAACTGTGCAGGCTTGTATTCTACTTTTAAGCTTATTCTTTGATTCTAAGCTTATTTTTGAATTCGAATGACATGGAGAAGATAATATGTGTTAGGGTTGTCATAAAAGTAAACCAAATTTCATTTCTAACCACACTCATTCCACAACATTCACACATTTGAATTAAACTCGTAAAACAAACTGTGCATGCTAGTATTCTTCTTTTAAGCTTATTATTTGATTCTAAGCTTATTTTTGAATTCTATTGACATGGAGACGATTCTATGTGTTAGGGTTGTCATAAAAGTAAACCAAATGTTATTTCTAACCACACTCATTGCACAACATTCACACATTTGAATCAAACTAGTAAAACGAACTATGCAGGCTTGTATTCTACTTTTAAGCTTATTTTTTGATTCTAAGCTTATTTTTGAATTCTAATGACATGGAGACGATTATATGTGTTAGGGTTGTCATAAAAGTAAACCAAATGTTATTTCCAACCACACTCATTCCACAACATTCACACATTTGAATCAAACTTGTAAAACGAACTGTGCAGGCTTGTATTCTACTTTTAAGCTTATTCTTTGATTCTAAGCTTATTTTTGCATTCTAATGACATAGAGACGATTATATGCGTTAGGGTTGGTGTAAAAGTGAACCAAATGTCATTTCTAACCACACTCATTCCACAACATTCACACATTTGAATCAAACTTGTAAAACGAACTGTGCAGGCTTGTATTCTACTTTTAAACTTATTATTTGATTCTAAGCTAATTTTTGAATTCTATTGACATGGAGACGATTCTATGTGTTAGGGTTGTCATAAAAGTAAACCAAATGTTATTTCTAACCACACTCATTGCACAACATTCACACATTTGAATCAAACTAGTAAAACGAACTGTGCAGGCTTGTATTCTACTTTTAAGCTTATTTTTTTATTCTAAGCTTATTTTTGAATTCTAATGACATGGAGACGATTATATGTGTTAGGGTTGTCATAAAAGTAAACCAAATGTTATTTCTAACCACACTCATTCCACAACATTCACACATTTAAATCAAACTAGTAAAACGAACTATGCAGGCTTGTATTCTACTTTTAAGCTTATTTTTTGATTCTAAGCTTATTTTTGAATTCTAATGACATGGAGACGATTATATGTGTTAGGGTTGTCATAAAAGTAAACCAAATGTTATTTCCAACCACACTCATTCCACAACATTCACACATTTGAATCAAACTTGTAAAACGAACTGTGCAGGCTTGTATTCTACTTTTAAGCTTATTTTTTTATTCTAAGCTTATTTTTGAATTCTAATGACATGGAGACGATTATATGTGTTAGGGTTGTCATAATAGTAAACCAAATGTTATTTCTAACCACACTCATTCCACAACATTCACACATTTGAATCAAACTAGTAAAACGAACTATGCAGGCTTGTATTCTACTTTTAAGCTTATTTTTTGAGTCTAAGCTTATTTTTGAATTCTAATGACATGGAGACGATTATATGTGTTAGGGTTGTCATAAAAGTAAACCAAATGTTATTTCCAACCACACTCATTCCACAACATTCACACATTTGAATCAAACTTGTAAAACGAACTGTGCAGGCTTGTATTCTACTTTTAAGCTTATTCTTTGATTCTAAGCTTATTTTTGCATTCTAATGACATGGAGACGATTATATGTGTTAGGGTTGTCATAAAAGTAAACCAAATGTCATTTCTTACCACACTCATTCCACAACATTCACACATTTGAATCAAACTTGTAAAACGAACTGTGCAGGCTTGTATTGTACTCTTAAACTTATTCTTTGATTCAAAGCTTATTTTTGAATTCTAATAACATGGAGACGATTATATGCGTTAGGGTTGTCATAAAAGTAAACCAAATGTCATTTCTAACCACACTCATTCCTCAACATTCCCACATTTGAATCAAACTTGTAAAACGAACTCTACATGCTTCTATTCTACTTTTAAGCTTATTCTTTGATTCTAAGCTTATTTTTGCATTCTAATGACATGGAGACGATTATATGCGTTAGGTTTGTTGTAAAAGTGAACCAAATGTCATTTCTAACCACACTCATTCGACACCATTCACACATTTGAATCAAACTTGTAAAACGAACTGTGCAGGCTTGTATTCTACTTTTAAGCTTATTCTTTGATTCTAAGCTTATTTTTGAATTCGAATGACATGGAGAAGATAATATGTGTTAGGGTTGTCATAAAAGTAAACCAAATTTCATTTCTAACCACACTCATTCCACAACATTCACACATTTGAATTAAACTCGTAAAACAAACTGTGCATGCTAGTATTCTTCTTTTAAGCTTATTATTTGATTCTAAGCTTATTTTTGAATTCTATTGACATGGAGACGATTCTATGTGTTAGGGTTGTCATAAAAGTAAACCAAATGTTATTTCTAACCACACTCATTGCACAACATTCACACATTTGAATCAAACTAGTAAAACGAACTATGCAGGCTTGTATTCTACTTTTAAGCTTATTTTTTGATTCTAAGCTTATTTTTGAATTCTAATGACATGGAGACGATTATATGTGTTAGGGTTGTCATAAAAGTAAACCAAATGTTATTTCCAACCACACTCATGCCACAACATTCACACATTTGAATCAAACTTGTAAAACGAACTGTGCAGGCTTGTATTCTACTTTTAAGCTTATTCTTTGATTCTAAGCTTATTTTTGCATTCTAATGACATAGAGACGATTATATGCGTTAGGGTTGGTGTAAAAGTGAACCAAATGTCATTTCTAACCACACTCATTCCACAACATTCACACATTTGAATCAAACTTGTAAAACGAACTGTGCAGGCTTGTATTCTACTTTTAAACTTATTATTTGATTCTAAGCTAATTTTTGAATTCTATTGACATGGAGACGATTCTATGTGTTAGGGTTGTCATAAAAGTAAACCAAATGTTATTTCTAACCACACTCATTGCACAACATTCACACATTTGAATCAAACTAGTAAAACGAACTGTGCAGGCTTGTATTCTACTTTTAAGCTTATTTTTTTATTCTAAGCTTATTTTTGAATTCTAATGACATGGAGACGATTATATGTGTTAGGGTTGTCATAAAAGTAACCCAAATGTTATTTCTAACCACACTCATTCCACAACATTCACACATTTAAATCAAACTAGTAAAACGAACTATGCAGGCTTGTATTCTACTTTTAAGCTTATTTTTTGATTCTAAGCTTATTTTTGAATTCTAATGACATGGAGACGATTATATGTGTTAGGGTTGTCATAAAAGTAAACCAAATGTTATTTCCAACCACACTCATTCCACAACATTCACACATTTGAATCAAACTTGTAAAACGAACTGTGCAGGCTTGTATTCTACTTTTAAGCTTATTCTTTGATTCTAAGCTTATTTTTGCATTCTAATGACATGGAGACGATTATATGTGTTAGGGTTGTCATAAAAGTAAACCAAATGTCATTTCTTACCACACTCATTCCACAACATTCACACATTTGAATCAAACTTGTAAAACGAACTGTGCAGGCTTGTATTCTACTTTTAAGCTTATTCTTTGATTCTAAGCTTATTTTTGAATTCGAATGACATGGAGACGATAATATGTGTTAGGGTTGTCATAAAAGTAAACCAAATTTCATTTCTAACCACACTCATTCCACAACATTCACACATTTGAATTAAACTCGTAAAACAAACTGTGCATGCTAGTATTCTTCTTTTAAGCTTATTATTTGATTCTAAGCTTATTTTTGAATTCTATTGACATGGAGACGATTCTATGTGTTAGGGTTGTCATAAAAGTAAACCAAATGTTATTTCTAACCACACTCATTGCACAACATTCACACATTTGAATCAAACTAGTAAAACGAACTGTGCTGGCTTGTATTCTACTTTTAAGCTTATTTTTTTATTCTAAGCTTATTTTTGAATTCTAATGACATGGAGACGATTATATGTGTTAGGGTTGTCATAAAATTAAACCAAATGTTATTTCTAACCACACTCATTCCACAATATTCACACATTTGAATCAAACTAGTAAAACGAACTATGCAGGCTTGTATTCTACTTTTAAGCTTATTTTTTGATTCTAAGCTTATTTTTGAATTCTAATGACATGGAGACGATTATATGTGTTAGGGTTGTCATAAAAGTAAACCAAATGTTATTTCCAACCACACTCATTCCACAACATTCACACATTTGAATCAAACTTGTAAAACGAACTGTGCAGGCTTGTATTCTACTTTTAAGCTTATTCTTTGATTCTAAGCTTATTTTTGCATTCTAATGACATAGAGACGATTATATGCGTTAGGGTTGGTGTAAAAGTGAACAAAATGTCATTTCTAACCACACTCATTCCACAACATTCACACATTTGAATCAAACTTGTAAAACGAACTGTGCAGGCTTGTATTCTACTTTTAAACTTATTCTTTGACTCTAAGCTTATTTTTGAATTCTAATGACATGGAGACGATTATATGCGTTAGGGTTGTTGTAAAAGTGAACCAAATGTCATTTCTAACCACACTCATTCGACAACATTCACACATTTGAATCAAACTTGTAAAACGAACAGTGCATGCTTGTATTCTACTTTTAAGCTTATTTTTTTTATTCTAATCTTATTTTTGAATTCTAATGACATAGAGACGATTATATGTGTTAGGGTTGTCATAAAAGTAAACCAAATATCATTTCTAACCACACTCATTCCACAACATTCACACATTTGAATAAAACTCGTAAAACGAACTATGCATGCTAGTATTATTCTTTTAAGCTTATTCTTTGATTCTAAGCTTATTTTTGCATTCTAATGACATGGAGACGATTATATGCGTTAGGGTTGTTGTAAAAGTGAACCAAATGTCATTTCAAACCACACTCATTCCACAACATTCACACATTTAAATCGAACTTGTAAAACGAACTGTGCATGCTTGTATTCTACTTTTAAGCTTATTCTTTGATTCTAAGCTTATTTTTGAATTCTAATGACATGGAGACGATTATATGTGTTAGGGTTGTCATAAAATTAAACAAAATATCATTTCTAACCACACTCATTCGACAACATTCAGACATTTGAATCAAACTTGTAAAACGAACTGTGCAGGCTTGTATTCTACTTTTAAACTTATTCTTTGATTCTAAGCTTATTTTTGAATTCTAATGACATTGAGACGATTATATGTGTTAGGGTTGTCATAAAAGTAAACCAAATGTTATTTCTAACCACACTCATTCCACAACATTCACACATTTGAATCAAACTAGTAAAACGAACTGTGCAGGCTTGTATTCTACTTTTAAGCTTATTCTTTGATTCTAAGCTTATTTTTGCATTCTAATGACATAGAGACGATTACATGCGTTAGGGTTGGTGTAAAAGTGAACCAAACGTCATTTCTAACCACACTTATTCCACAACATTCACACATTTGAATCAAACTTGTAAAACGAATTGTGTAGGCTTGTATTCTACTTTGAGACTTATTCTTTGATTCTAAGCTTATTTTTGCATTCTATTGTCATGGAGACGATTATATGCGTTAGGGTTGTTGTAAAAGTGAACCAAATGTCATTTCTAAGCACACTCATTCCACAACATTCACACATTTGACTCAAACTTGTAAAATGAACTGTGCAGGCTTGTATTCTACTTTTAAACTTATTCTTTGATTCAAAGCTTATTTTTGAATTCTAATGACATGGAGACGATTATATGCGTTAGGGTTGTCATAAAAGTAAACCAAATGTCATTTCTAACCACACTCATTCCTCAACATTCCCACATTTGAATCAAACTTGTAAAACGAACAGTGCAGGCTTGTATTCTACTTTTAAGCTTATTTTTTGATTCTAAGCTTATTTTTGAATTCTAATGACCTGGAGACGATTATATGTGTTAGGGTTGTCATAAAAATAAACCAAATGTTATTTCTAACCACACTCATTCCACAACATTCACACATTTGAATCAAACTAGTAAAACGAACTATGCAGGCTTGTATTCTACTTTTAAGCTTATTTTTTGATTCTAAGCTTATTTTTGAATTCTAATGACATGGAGACGATTATATGTGTTAGGGTTGTCATAAAAGTAAACCAAATGTTATTTCCAACCACACTCATTCCACAACATTCACACATTTGAATCAAACTTGTAAAACGAACTGTGCAGGCTTGTATTCTACTTTTAAGCTTATTCTTTGATTCTAAGCTTATTTTTGCATTCTAATGACATGGAGACGATTATATGTGTTAGGGTTGTCATAAAAGTAAACCAAATGTCATTTCTTACCACACTCATTCCACAACATTCACACATTTGAATCAAACTTGTAAAACGAACTGTGCAGGCTTGTATTGTACTCTTAAACTTATTCTTTGATTCAAAGCTTATTTTTGAATTCTAATGACATGGAGACGATTATATGCGTTAGGGTTGTCATAAAAGTAAACCAAATGTCATTTCTAACCACACTCATTCCTCAACATTCCCACATTTGAATCAAACTTGTAAAACGAACTCTACATGCTTCTATTCTACTTTTAAGCTTATTCTTTGATTCTAAGCTTATTTTTGCATTCTAATGACATGGAGACGATTATATGCGTTAGGTTTGTTGTAAAAGTGAACCAAATGTCATTTCTAACCACACTCATTCGACAACATTCACACATTTGAATCAAACTTGTAAAACGAACTGTGCAGGCTTGTATTCTACTTTTAAGCTTATTCTTTGATTCTAAGCTTATTTTTGAATTCGAATGACATGGAGACGATAATATGTGTTAGGGTTGTCATAAAAGTAAACCAAATTTCATTTCTAACCACACTCATTCCACAACATTCACACATTTGAATTAAACTCGTAAAACAAACTGTGCATGCTAGTATTCTTCTTTTAAGCTTATTATTTGATTCTAAGCTTATTTTTGAATTCTATTGACATGGAGACGATTCTATGTGTTAGGGTTGTCATAAAAGTAAACCAAATGTTATTTCTAACCACACTCATTGCACAACATTCACACATTTGAATCAAACTAGTAAAACGAACTGTGCAGGCTTGTATTGTACTCTTAAACTTATTTTTTAATTCTAAGCTTATTTTTGAATTCTAATGACATTGAGACGATTATATGTGTTAGGGTTGTCATAAAAGTAAACCAAATGTTATTTCTAACCACACTCATTGCACAACATTCACACATTTGAATCAAACTAGTAAAACGAACTGTGCTGGCTTGTATTCTACTTTTAAGCTTATTTTTTTATTCTAAGCTTATTTTTGAATTCTAATGACATGGAGACGATTATATGTGTTAGGGTTGTCATAAAATTAAACCAAATGTTATTTCTAACCACACTCATTCCACAATATTCACACATTTGAATCAAACTAGTAAAACGAACTATGCAGGCTTGTATTCTACATTTAAGCTTATTTTTTGATTCTAAGCTTATTTTTGAATTCTAATGACATGGAGACGATTATATGTGTTAGGGTTGTCATAAAAGTAAACCAAATGTTATTTCCAACCACACTCATTCCACAACATTCACACATTTGAATCAAACTTGTAAAACGAACTGTGCAGGCTTGTATTCTACTTTTAAGCTTATTCTTTGATTCTAAGCTTATTTTTGCATTCTAATGACATAGAGACGATTATATGCGTTAGGGTTGGTGTAAAAGTGAACCAAATGTCATTTCTAACCACACTCATTCCACAACATTCACACATTTGAATCAAACTTGTAAAACGAACTGTGCAGGCTTGTATTCTACTTTTAAACTTATTCTTTGATTCTAAGCTTATTTTTGAATTCTAATGACATGGAGACGATTATATGCGTTAGGGTTGTTGTAAAAGTGAACCAAATGTCATTTCTAACCACACTCATTCGACAACATTCACACATTTGAATCAAACTTGTAAAACGAACAGTGCATGCTTGTATTCTACTTTTAAGCTTATTTTTTTTATTCTAATCTTATTTTTGAATTCTAATGACATAGAGACGATTATATGTGTTAGGGTTGTCATAAAAGTAAACCAAATATCATTTCTAACCACACTCATTCCACAACATTCACACATTTGAATAAAACTCGTAAAACGAACTATGCATGCTAGTATTATTCTTTTAAGCTTATTCTTTGATTCTAAGCTTATTTTTGCATTCTAATGACATGGAGACGATTATATGCGTTAGGGTTGTTGTAAAAGTGAACCAAATGTCATTTCAAACCACACTCATTCCACAACATTCACACATTTAAATCAAACTTGTAAAACGAACTGTGCATGCTTGTATTCTACTTTTAAGCTTATTCTTTGATTCTAAGCTTATTTTTGAATTCTAATGACATGGAGACGATTATATGTGTTAGGGTTGTCATAAAATTAAACAAAATATCATTTCTAACCACACTCATTCGACAACATTCACACATTTGAATCAAACTTGTAAAACGAACAGTGCAGGCTTGTATTCTACTTTTAAGATTATTTTTTGATTCTAAGCTTATTTTTGAATTCTAATGACATTGAGACGATTATATGTGTTAGGGTTGTCATAAAAGTAAACCAAATGTTATTTCTAACCACACTCATTCCACAACATTCACACATTTGAATCAAACTAGTAAAACGAACTGTGCAGGCTTGTATTGTACTTTTAAGCTTATTCTGTGATTCTAAGCTTATTTTTGCATTCTAATGACATAGAGACAATTATATGCGTTAGGGTTGGTGTAAAAGTGAACCAAACGTCATTTCTAACCACACTTATTCCACAACATTCACACATTTGAATCAAACTTGTAAAACGAACTGTGTAGGCTTGTATTCTACTTTTAGACTTATTCTTTGATTCTAAGCTTATTTTTGCATTCTAATGACATGGAGACGATTATATGCGTTAGGGTTGTTGTAAAAGTGAACCAAATGTCATTTCTAAGCACACTCATTCCACAACATTCACACATTTGACTCAAACTTGTAAAATGAACTGTGAAGGGTTGTATTCTACTTTTAAACTTATTCTTTGATTCAAAGCTTATTTTTGAATTCTAATGACATGGAGACGATTATATGCGTTAGGGTTGTCATAAAAGTAAACTAAATGTCATTTCTAACCACACTCATTCCTCAACATTCCCACATTTGAATCAAACTTGTAAAACGAACTGTGCATGCTTCTATTCTACTTTTTAGCTTATTCTTTGATTCTAAGCTTATTTTTGCATTCTAATGACATGGAGACGATTATATGCGTTAGGGTTGTTGTAAAAGTGCACCAAATGTCATTTCTAAGCACACTCATTCGACAACATTCACACATTTTAATCAAACTTGTAAAACGAACAGTGCAGGCTTGTATTCTACTTTTAAGCTTATTTTTTTTATTCTAAGCTTATTTTTGAATTCTCATGACATGGAGACGATTATATGTGTTAGGGTTGTCATAAAAGTAAACCAAATGTCATTTCTAACCACAATCATTCCACAACATTCACACATTTGAATAAAACTCGTAAAACGAACTGTGCAGGCTTGTATTCTACTTTTAAACTTATTCTTTGATTCAAAGCTTATTTTTGAATTCTAATGACATGGAGACGATTATATGCGTTAGGGTTTTCATAAAAGTAAACCAAATGTCATTTCTAAGCACACTCATTCGACAACATTCACACATTTGAATCAAACTTGTAAAACGAACAGTGCATGCTTGTATTCTACTTTTAAGCTTATTCTTTGATTCTAAGCTTATTTTTGCATTCTAATGACATAGAGACGTTTATATGCGTTAGGGTTGGTGTAAAAGTGAACCAAATTTCATTTCGAACCACACTCATTCCACAACATTCACACATTTGAATCAAACTTGTAAAACGAACAGTGCAGGCTTGTATTCTACTTTTAAGCTTATTTTTTGATTCTAAGCTTATTTTTGAATTCTAATGACATTGAGACGATTATATGTGTTAGGGTTGTCATAAAAGTAAACCAAATGTTATTTCTAACCACACTCATTCCACAACATTCACACATTTGAATCAAACTAGTAAAACGAACTGTGCAGGCTTGTATTGTACTTTTAAGCTTATTCTTTGATTCTAAGCTTATTTTTGCATTCTAATGACATAGAGACAATTATATGCGTTAGGGTTGGTGTAAAAGTGAACCAAACGTCATTTCTAACCACACTTGTTCCACAACATTCACACATTTGAATCAAACTTGTAAAACGAACTGTGTAGGCTTGTATTCTACTTTTAGACTTATTCTTTGATTCTAAGCTTATTTTTGCATTCTAATGACATGGAGACGATTATATGCGTTAGGGTTGTTGTAAAAGTGAACCAAATGTCATTTCTAAGCACACTCATTCCACAACATTCACACATTTGACTCAAACTTGTAAAATGAACTGTGAAGGGTTGTATTCTACTTTTAAACTTATTCTTTGATTCAAAGCTTATTTTTGAATTCTTATGACATGGAGACGATTATATGCGTTAGGGTTGTCATAAAAGTAAACCAAATGTCATTTCTAACCACACTCATTCCTCAACATTCCCACATTTGAATCAAACTTGTAAAACGAACTGTGCATGCTTCTATTCTACTTTTTAGCTTATTCTTTGATTCTAAGCTTATTTTTGCATTCTAATGACATGGAGACGATTATATGCGTTAGGGTTGTTGTAAAAGTGCACCAAATGTCATTTCTAAGCACACTCATTCGACAACATTCACACATTTTAATCAAACTTGTAAAACGAACAGTGCAGGCTTGTATTCTACTTTTAAGCTTATTTTTTTTATTCTAAGCTTATTTTTGAATTCTCATGACATGGAGACGATTATATGTGTTAGGGTTGTCATAAAAGTAAACCAAATGTCATTTCTAACCACAATCATTCCACAACATTCACACATTTGAATAAAACTCGTAAAACGAACTGTGCAGGCTTGTATTCTACTTTTAAACTTATTCTTTGATTCAAAGCTTATTTTTGAATTCTAATGACATGGAGACGATTATATGCGTTAGGGTTTTCATAAAAGTAAACCAAATGTCATTTCTAAGCACACTCATTCGACAACATTCACACATTTGAATCAAACTTGTAAAACGAACAGTGCATGCTTGTATTCTACTTTTAAGCTTATTCTTTGATTCTAAGCTTATTTTTGCATTCTAATGACATAGAGACGTTTATATGCGTTAGGGTTGTCATAAAAGTAAACCAAATGTTATTTCTAACCACACTCATTGCACAACATTCACACATTTGAATCAAACTAGTAAAACGAACTGTGCTGGCTTGTATTCTACTTTTAAGCTTATTTTTTTATTCTAAGCTTATTTTTGAATTCTAATGACATGGAGACGATTATATGTGTTAGGGTTGTCATAAAATTAAACCAAATGTTATTTCTAACCACACTCATTCCACAATATTCACACATTTGAATCAAACTAGTAAAACGAACTATGCAGGCTTGTATTCTACTTTTAAGCTTATTTTTTGATTCTAAGCTTATTTTTGAATTCTAATGACATGGAGACGATTATATGTGTTAGGGTTGTCATAAAAGTAAACCAAATGTTATTTCCAACCACACTCATTCCACAACATTCACACATTTGAATCAAACTTGTAAAACGAACTGTGCAGGCTTGTATTCTACTTTTAAGCTTATTCTTTGATTCTAAGCTTATTTTTGCATTCTAATGACATAGAGACGATTATATGCGTTAGGGTTGGTGTAAAAGTGAACAAAATGTCATTTCTAACCACACTCATTCCACAACATTCACACATTTGAATCAAACTTGTAAAACGAACTGTGCAGGCTTGTATTCTACTTTTAAACTTATTCTTTGACTCTAAGCTTATTTTTGAATTCTAATGACATGGAGACGATTATATGCGTTAGGGTTGTTGTAAAAGTGAACCAAATGTCATTTCTAACCACACTCATTCGACAACATTCACACATTTGAATCAAACTTGTAAAACGAACAGTGCATGCTTGTATTCTACTTTTAAGCTTATTTTTTTTATTCTAATCTTATTTTTGAATTCTAATGACATAGAGACGATTATATGTGTTAGGGTTGTCATAAAAGTAAACCAAATATCATTTCTAACCACACTCATTCCACAACATTCACACATTTGAATAAAACTCGTAAAACGAACTATGCATGCTAGTATTATTCTTTTAAGCTTATTCTTTGATTCTAAGCTTATTTTTGCATTCTAATGACATGGAGACGATTATATGCGTTAGGGTTGTTGTAAAAGTGAACCAAATGTCATTTCAAACCACACTCATTCCACAACATTCACACATTTAAATCGAACTTGTAAAACGAACTGTGCATGCTTGTATTCTACTTTTAAGCTTATTCTTTGATTCTAAGCTTATTTTTGAATTCTAATGACATGGAGACGATTATATGTGTTAGGGTTGTCATAAAATTAAACAAAATATCATTTCTAACCACACTCATTCGACAACATTCAGACATTTGAATCAAACTTGTAAAACGAACTGTGCAGGCTTGTATTCTACTTTTAAACTTATTCTTTGATTCTAAGCTTATTTTTGAATTCTAATGACATTGAGACGATTATATGTGTTAGGGTTGTCATAAAAGTAAACCAAATGTTATTTCTAACCACACTCATTCCACAACATTCACACATTTGAATCAAACTAGTAAAACGAACTGTGCAGGCTTGTATTCTACTTTTAAGCTTATTCTTTGATTCTAAGCTTATTTTTGCATTCTAATGACATAGAGACGATTACATGCGTTAGGGTTGGTGTAAAAGTGAACCAAACGTCATTTCTAACCACACTTATTCCACAACATTCACACATTTGAATCAAACTTGTAAAACGAATTGTGTAGGCTTGTATTCTACTTTGAGACTTATTCTTTGATTCTAAGCTTATTTTTGCATTCTATTGTCATGGAGACGATTATATGCGTTAGGGTTGTTGTAAAAGTGAACCAAATGTCATTTCTAAGCACACTCATTCCACAACATTCACACATTTGACTCAAACTTGTAAAATGAACTGTGCAGGCTTGTATTCTACTTTTAAACTTATTCTTTGATTCAAAGCTTATTTTTGAATTCTAATGACATGGAGACGATTATATGCGTTAGGGTTGTCATAAAAGTAAACCAAATGTCATTTCTAACCACACTCATTCCTCAACATTCCCACATTTGAATCAAACTTGTAAAACGAACAGTGCAGGCTTGTATTCTACTTTTAAGCTTATTTTTTGATTCTAAGCTTATTTTTGAATTCTAATGACCTGGAGACGATTATATGTGTTAGGGTTGTCATAAAAATAAACCAAATGTTATTTCTAACCACACTCATTCCACAACATTCACACATTTGAATCAAACTAGTAAAACGAACTATGCAGGCTTGTATTCTACTTTTAAGCTTATTTTTTGATTCTAAGCTTATTTTTGAATTCTAATGACATGGAGACGATTATATGTGTTAGGGTTGTCATAAAAGTAAACCAAATGTTATTTCCAACCACACTCATTCCACAACATTCACACATTTGAATCAAACTTGTAAAACGAACTGTGCAGGCTTGTATTCTACTTTTAAGCTTATTCTTTGATTCTAAGCTTATTTTTGCATTCTAATGACATGGAGACGATTATATGTGTTAGGGTTGTCATAAAAGTAAACCAAATGTCATTTCTTACCACACTCATTCCACAACATTCACACATTTGAATCAAACTTGTAAAACGAACTGTGCAGGCTTGTATTGTACTCTTAAACTTATTCTTTGATTCAAAGCTTATTTTTGAATTCTAATGACATGGAGACGATTATATGCGTTAGGGTTGTCATAAAAGTAAACCAAATGTCATTTCTAACCACACTCATTCCTCAACATTCCCACATTTGAATCAAACTTGTAAAACGAACTCTACATGCTTCTATTCTACTTTTAAGCTTATTCTTTGATTCTAAGCTTATTTTTGCATTCTAATGACATGGAGACGATTATATGCGTTAGGTTTGTTGTAAAAGTGAACCAAATGTCATTTCTAACCACACTCATTCGACAACATTCACACATTTGAATCAAACTTGTAAAACGAACTGTGCAGGCTTGTATTCTACTTTTAAGCTTATTCTTTGATTCTAAGCTTATTTTTGAATTCGAATGACATGGAGACGATAATATGTGTTAGGGTTGTCATAAAAGTAAACCAAATTTCATTTCTAACCACACTCATTCCACAACATTCACACATTTGAATTAAACTCGTAAAACAAACTGTGCATGCTAGTATTCTTCTTTTAAGCTTATTATTTGATTCTAAGCTTATTTTTGAATTCTATTGACATGGAGACGATTCTATGTGTTAGGGTTGTCATAAAAGTAAACCAAATGTTATTTCTAACCACACTCATTGCACAACATTCACACATTTGAATCAAACTAGTAAAACGAACTGTGCAGGCTTGTATTGTACTCTTAAACTTATTTTTTAATTCTAAGCTTATTTTTGAATTCTAATGACATTGAGACGATTATATGTGTTAGGGTTGTCATAAAAGTAAACCAAATGTTATTTCTAACCACACTCATTGCACAACATTCACACATTTGAATCAAACTAGTAAAACGAACTGTGCTGGCTTGTATTCTACTTTTAAGCTTATTTTTTTATTCTAAGCTTATTTTTGAATTCTAATGACATGGAGACGATTATATGTGTTAGGGTTGTCATAAAATTAAACCAAATGTTATTTCTAACCACACTCATTCCACAATATTCACACATTTGAATCAAACTAGTAAAACGAACTATGCAGGCTTGTATTCTACATTTAAGCTTATTTTTTGATTCTAAGCTTATTTTTGAATTCTAATGACATGGAGACGATTATATGTGTTAGGGTTGTCATAAAAGTAAACCAAATGTTATTTCCAACCACACTCATTCCACAACATTCACACATTTGAATCAAACTTGTAAAACGAACTGTGCAGGCTTGTATTCTACTTTTAAGCTTATTCTTTGATTCTAAGCTTATTTTTGCATTCTAATGACATAGAGACGATTATATGCGTTAGGGTTGGTGTAAAAGTGAACCAAATGTCATTTCTAACCACACTCATTCCACAACATTCACACATTTGAATCAAACTTGTAAAACGAACTGTGCAGGCTTGTATTCTACTTTTAAACTTATTCTTTGATTCTAAGCTTATTTTTGAATTCTAATGACATGGAGACGATTATATGCGTTAGGGTTGTTGTAAAAGTGAACCAAATGTCATTTCTAACCACACTCATTCGACAACATTCACACATTTGAATCAAACTTGTAAAACGAACAGTGCATGCTTGTATTCTACTTTTAAGCTTATTTTTTTTATTCTAATCTTATTTTTGAATTCTAATGACATAGAGACGATTATATGTGTTAGGGTTGTCATAAAAGTAAACCAAATATCATTTCTAACCACACTCATTCCACAACATTCACACATTTGAATAAAACTCGTAAAACGAACTATGCATGCTAGTATTATTCTTTTAAGCTTATTCTTTGATTCTAAGCTTATTTTTGCATTCTAATGACATGGAGACGATTATATGCGTTAGGGTTGTTGTAAAAGTGAACCAAATGTCATTTCAAACCACACTCATTCCACAACATTCACACATTTAAATCAAACTTGTAAAACGAACTGTGCATGCTTGTATTCTACTTTTAAGCTTATTCTTTGATTCTAAGCTTATTTTTGAATTCTAATGACATGGAGACGATTATATGTGTTAGGGTTGTCATAAAATTAAACAAAATATCATTTCTAACCACACTCATTCGACAACATTCACACATTTGAATCAAACTTGTAAAACGAACAGTGCAGGCTTGTATTCTACTTTTAAGATTATTTTTTGATTCTAAGCTTATTTTTGAATTCTAATGACATTGAGACGATTATATGTGTTAGGGTTGTCATAAAAGTAAACCAAATGTTATTTCTAACCACACTCATTCCACAACATTCACACATTTGAATCAAACTAGTAAAACGAACTGTGCAGGCTTGTATTGTACTTTTAAGCTTATTCTGTGATTCTAAGCTTATTTTTGCATTCTAATGACATAGAGACAATTATATGCGTTAGGGTTGGTGTAAAAGTGAACCAAACGTCATTTCTAACCACACTTATTCCACAACATTCACACATTTGAATCAAACTTGTAAAACGAACTGTGTAGGCTTGTATTCTACTTTTAGACTTATTCTTTGATTCTAAGCTTATTTTTGCATTCTAATGACATGGAGACGATTATATGCGTTAGGGTTGTTGTAAAAGTGAACCAAATGTCATTTCTAAGCACACTCATTCCACAACATTCACACATTTGACTCAAACTTGTAAAATGAACTGTGAAGGGTTGTATTCTACTTTTAAACTTATTCTTTGATTCAAAGCTTATTTTTGAATTCTAATGACATGGAGACGATTATATGCGTTAGGGTTGTCATAAAAGTAAACTAAATGTCATTTCTAACCACACTCATTCCTCAACATTCCCACATTTGAATCAAACTTGTAAAACGAACTGTGCATGCTTCTATTCTACTTTTTAGCTTATTCTTTGATTCTAAGCTTATTTTTGCATTCTAATGACATGGAGACGATTATATGCGTTAGGGTTGTTGTAAAAGTGCACCAAATGTCATTTCTAAGCACACTCATTCGACAACATTCACACATTTTAATCAAACTTGTAAAACGAACAGTGCAGGCTTGTATTCTACTTTTAAGCTTATTTTTTTTATTCTAAGCTTATTTTTGAATTCTCATGACATGGAGACGATTATATGTGTTAGGGTTGTCATAAAAGTAAACCAAATGTCATTTCTAACCACAATCATTCCACAACATTCACACATTTGAATAAAACTCGTAAAACGAACTGTGCAGGCTTGTATTCTACTTTTAAACTTATTCTTTGATTCAAAGCTTATTTTTGAATTCTAATGACATGGAGACGATTATATGCGTTAGGGTTTTCATAAAAGTAAACCAAATGTCATTTCTAAGCACACTCATTCGACAACATTCACACATTTGAATCAAACTTGTAAAACGAACAGTGCATGCTTGTATTCTACTTTTAAGCTTATTCTTTGATTCTAAGCTTATTTTTGCATTCTAATGACATAGAGACGTTTATATGCGTTAGGGTTGGTGTAAAAGTGAACCAAATTTCATTTCGAACCACACTCATTCCACAACATTCACACATTTGAATCAAACTTGTAAAACGAACAGTGCAGGCTTGTATTCTACTTTTAAGCTTATTTTTTGATTCTAAGCTTATTTTTGAATTCTAATGACATTGAGACGATTATATGTGTTAGGGTTGTCATAAAAGTAAACCAAATGTTATTTCTAACCACACTCATTCCACAACATTCACACATTTGAATCAAACTAGTAAAACGAACTGTGCAGGCTTGTATTGTACTTTTAAGCTTATTCTTTGATTCTAAGCTTATTTTTGCATTCTAATGACATAGAGACAATTATATGCGTTAGGGTTGGTGTAAAAGTGAACCAAACGTCATTTCTAACCACACTTGTTCCACAACATTCACACATTTGAATCAAACTTGTAAAACGAACTGTGTAGGCTTGTATTCTACTTTTAGACTTATTCTTTGATTCTAAGCTTATTTTTGCATTCTAATGACATGGAGACGATTATATGCGTTAGGGTTGTTGTAAAAGTGAACCAAATGTCATTTCTAAGCACACTCATTCCACAACATTCACACATTTGACTCAAACTTGTAAAATGAACTGTGAAGGGTTGTATTCTACTTTTAAACTTATTCTTTGATTCAAAGCTTATTTTTGAATTCTTATGACATGGAGACGATTATATGCGTTAGGGTTGTCATAAAAGTAAACCAAATGTCATTTCTAACCACACTCATTCCTCAACATTCCCACATTTGAATCAAACTTGTAAAACGAACTGTGCATGCTTCTATTCTACTTTTTAGCTTATTCTTTGATTCTAAGCTTATTTTTGCATTCTAATGACATGGAGACGATTATATGCGTTAGGGTTGTTGTAAAAGTGCACCAAATGTCATTTCTAAGCACACTCATTCGACAACATTCACACATTTTAATCAAACTTGTAAAACGAACAGTGCAGGCTTGTATTCTACTTTTAAGCTTATTTTTTTTATTCTAAGCTTATTTTTGAATTCTCATGACATGGAGACGATTATATGTGTTAGGGTTGTCATAAAAGTAAACCAAATGTCATTTCTAACCACAATCATTCCACAACATTCACACATTTGAATAAAACTCGTAAAACGAACTGTGCAGGCTTGTATTCTACTTTTAAACTTATTCTTTGATTCAAAGCTTATTTTTGAATTCTAATGACATGGAGACGATTATATGCGTTAGGGTTTTCATAAAAGTAAACCAAATGTCATTTCTAAGCACACTCATTCGACAACATTCACACATTTGAATCAAACTTGTAAAACGAACAGTGCATGCTTGTATTCTACTTTTAAGCTTATTCTTTGATTCTAAGCTTATTTTTGCATTCTAATGACATAGAGACGTTTATATGCGTTAGGGTTGGTGTAAAAGTGAACCAAATTTCATTTCGAACCACACTCATTCCACAACATTCACACATTTGAATCAAACTTGTAAAACGAACAGTGCAGGCTTGTATTCTACTTTTAAGCTTATTTTTTGATTCTAAGCTTATTTTTGAATTCTAATGACATTGAGACGATTATATGTGTTAGGGTTGTCATAAAAGTAAACCAAATGTTATTTCTAACCACACTCATTCCACAACATTCACACATTTGAATCAAACTAGTAAAACGAACTGTGCAAGCTTGTATTCTACTTTTAAGCTTATTCTTTGATTCTAAGCTTATTTTTGCATTCTAATGACATAGAGACGATTATATGCGTTAGGGTTGGTGTAAAAGTGAACCAAACGTCATTTCTAACCACACTTATTCCACAACATTCACACATTTGAATCAAACTTGTAAAACGAACTGTGTAGGCTTGTATTCTACTTTTAGACTTATTCTTTGATTCTAAGCTTATTTTTGCATTCTAATGACATGGAGACGATTATATGCGTTAGGGTTGTTGTAAAAGTGAACCAAATGTCATTTCTAAGCACACTCATTCCACAACATTCACACATTTGAATCAAACTTGTAAAATGAACTGTGCAGGCTTGTATTCTACTTTTAAACTTATTCTTTGATTCAAAGCTTATTTTTGAATTCTAATGACATGGAGACGATTATATGCGTTAGGGTTGTCATAAAAGTAAACCAAATGTCATTTCTAACCACACTCATTCCTCAACATTCCCACATTTGAATCAAACTTGTAAAACGAACTGTGCATGCTTCTATTCTACTTTTTAGCTTATTCTTTGATTCTAAGCTTATTTTTGCATTCTAATGACATGGAGACGATTATATGCGTTAGGGTTGTTGTAAAAGTGCACCAAATGTCATTTCTAAGCACACTCATTCGACAACATTCACACATTTTAATCAAACTTGTAAAACGAACAGTGCAGGCTTGTATTCTACTTTTAAGCTTATTTTTTTTATTCTAAGCTTATTTTTGAATTCTCATGACATGGAGACGATTATATGTGTTAGGGTTGTCATAAAAGTAAACCAAATGTCATTTCTAACCACAATCATTCCACAACATTCACACATTTGAATAAAACTCGTAAAACGAACTGTGCAGGCTTGTATTCTACTTTTAAACTTATTCTTTGATTCAAAGCTTATTTTTGAATTCTAATGACATGGAGACGATTATATGCGTTAGGGTTTTCATAAAAGTAAACCAAATGTCATTTCTAAGCACACTCATTCGACAACATTCACACATTTGAATCAAACTTGTAAAACGAACAGTGCATGCTTGTATTCTACTTTTAAGCTTATTCTTTGATTCTAAACTTATTTTTCCATTCTAATGACATAGAGACGTTTATATGCGTTAGGGTTGGTGTAAAAGTGAACCAAATTTCATTTCTAACCACACTCATTCCACAACATTCACACATTTGAATCAAACTTGTAAAACGAACAGTGCAGGCTTGTATTCTACTTTTAAGCTTATTTTTTGATTCTAAGCTTATTTTTGAATTCTAATGACATTGAGACGATTATATGTGTTAGGGTTGTCATAAAAGTAAACCAAATGTTATTTCTAACCACACTCATTCCACAACATTCACACATTTGAATCAAACTAGTAAAACGAACTGTGCAAGCTTGTATTCTACTTTTAAGCTTATTCTTTGATTCTAAGCTTATTTTTGCATTCTAATGACATAGAGACGATTATATGCGTTAGGGTTGGTGTAAAAGTGAACCAAACGTCATTTCTAACCACACTTATTCCACAACATTCACACATTTGAATCAAACTTGTAAAACGAACTGTGTAGGCTTGTATTCTACTTTTAGACTTATTCTATGATTCTAAGCTTATTTTTGCATTCTAATGACATGGAGCCGATTATATGCGTTAGGGTTGTTGTAAAAGTGAACCAAATGTCATTTCTAAGCACACTCATTCCACAACATTCACACATTTGAATCAAACTTGTAAAATGAACTGTGCAGGCTTGTATTCTACTTTTAAACTTATTCTTTGATTCAAAGCTTATTTTTGAATTCTAATGACATGGAGACGATTATATGCGTTAGGGTTGTCATAAAAGTAAACCAAATGTCATTTCTAACCACACTCATTCCTCAACATTCCCACATTTGAATCAAACTTGTAAAACGAACTGTGCATGCTTCTATTCTACTTTTTAGCTTATTCTTTGATTCTAAGCTTATTTTTGCATTCTAATGACATGGAGACGATTATATGCGTTAGGGTTGTTGTAAAAGTGCACCATATGTCATTTCTAAGCACACTCATTCGACAACATTCACACATTTTAATCAAACTTGTAAAACGAACAGTGCAGGCTTGTTTTCTACTTTTAAGCTTATTTTTTTTATTCTAAGCTTATTTTTGAATTCTCATGACATGGAGACGATTATATGTGTTAGGGTTGTCATAAAAGTAAACCAAATGTCATTTCTAACCACAATAATTCCACAACATTCACACATTTGAATAAAACTCGTAAAACGAACTGTGCAGGCTTGTATTCTACTTTTAAACTTATTCTTTGATTCAAAGCTTATTTTTGAATTCTAATGACATGGAGACGATTATATGCGTTAGGGTTTTCATAAAAGTAAACCAAATGTCATTTCTAAGCACACTCATTCGACAACATTCACACATTTGAATCAAACTTGTAAAACGAACAGTGCATGCTTGTATTCTACTTTTAAGCTTATTCTTTGATTCTAAGCTTATTTTTGCATTCTAATGACATAGAGACGTTTATATGCGTTAGGGTTGGTGTAAAAGTGAACCAAATTTCATTTCTAACCACACTCATTCCACAACATTCACACATTTGAATCAAACTTGTAAAACGAACAGTGCAGGCTTGTATTCTACTTTTAAGCTTATTTTTTTTATTCTAAGCTTATTTTTGAATTCTAATGACATTGAGACGATTATATGTGTTAGGGTTGTCATAAAAGTAAACCAAATGTTATTTCTAACCACACTCATTCCACAACATTCACACATTTGAATCAAACTAGTAAAACGAACTGTGGAAGCTTGTATTCTACTTTTAAGCTTATTCTTTGATTCTAAGCTTATTTTTGCATTCTAATGACATAGAGACGATTATATGCGTTAGGGTTGGTGTAAAAGTGAACCAAACGTCATTTCTAACCACACTTATTCCACAACATTCACACATTTGAATCAAACTTGTAAAACGAACTGTGTAGGCTTGTATTCTACTTTTAGACTTATTCTTTGATTCTAAGCTTATTTTTGCATTCTAATGACATGGAGACGATTATATGCGTTAGGGTTGTTGTAAAAGTGAACCAAATGTCATTTCTAAGCACACTCATTCCACAACATTCACACATTTGAATCAAACTTGTAAAATGAACTGTGCAGGCTTGTATTCTACTTTTAAACTTATTCTTTGATTCAAAGCTTATTTTTGAATTCTAATGACATGGAGACGATTATATGCGTTAGGGTTGTCATAAAAGTAAACCAAATGTCATTTCTAACCACACTCATTCCTCAACATTCCCACATTTGAATCAAACTTGTAAAACGAACTGTGCATGCTTCTATTCTACTTTTTAGCTTATTCTTTGATTCTAAGCTTATTTTTGCATTCTAATGACATGGAGACGATTATATGCGTTAGGGTTGTTGTAAAAGTGCACCAAATGTCATTTCTAAGCACACTCATTCGACAACATTCACACATTTTAATCAAACTTGTAAAACGAACAGTGCAGGCTTGTATTCTACTTTTAAGCTTATTTTTTTTATTCTAAGCTTATTTTTGAATTCTCATGACATGGAGACGATTATATGTGTTAGGGTTGTCATAAAAGTAAACCAAATGTCATTTCTAACCACAATCATTCCACAACATTCACACATTTGAATAAAACTCGTAAAACGAACTGTGCAGGCTTGTATTCTACTTTTAAACTTATTCTTTGATTCAAAGCTTATTTTTGAATTCTAATGACATGGAGACGGTTATATGCGTTAGGGTTTTCATAAAAGTAAACCAAATGTCATTTCTAAGCACACTCATTCGACAACATTCACACATTTGAATCAAACTTGTAAAACGAACAGTGCATGCTTGTATTCTACTTTTAAGCTTATTCTTTGATTCTAAACTTATTTTTCCATTCTAATGACATAGAGACGTTTATATGCGTTAGGGTTGGTGTAAAAGTGAACCAAATTTCATTTCTAACCACACTCATTCCACAACATTCACACATTTGAATCAAACTTGTAAAACGAACAGTGCAGGCTTGTATTCTACTTTTAAGCTTATTTTTTGATTCTAAGCTTATTTTTGAATTCTAATGACATTGAGACGATTATATGTGTTAGGGTTGTCATAAAAGTAAACCAAATGTTATTTCTAACCACACTCATTCCACAACATTCACACATTTGAATCAAACTAGTAAAACGAACTGTGCAAGCTTGTATTCTACTTTTAAGCTTATTCTTTGATTCTAAGCTTATTTTTGCATTCTAATGACATAGAGACGATTATATGCGTTAGGGTTGGTGTAAAAGTGAACCAAACGTCATTTCTAACCACACTTATTCCACAACATTCACACATTTGAATCAAACTTGTAAAACGAACTGTGTAGGCTTGTATTCTACTTTTAGACTTATTCTATGATTCTAAGCTTATTTTTGCATTCTAATGACATGGAGCCGATTATATGCGTTAGGGTTGTTGTAAAAGTGAACCAAATGTCATTTCTAAGCACACTCATTCCACAACATTCACACATTTGAATCAAACTTGTAAAATGAACTGTGCAGGCTTGTATTCTACTTTTAAACTTATTCTTTGATTCAAAGCTTATTTTTGAATTCTAATGACATGGAGACGATTATATGCGTTAGGGTTGTCATAAAAGTAAACCAAATGTCATTTCTAACCACACTCATTCCTCAACATTCCCACATTTGAATCAAACTTGTAAAACGAACTGTGCATGCTTCTATTCTACTTTTTAGCTTATTCTTTGATTCTAAGCTTATTTTTGCATTCTAATGACATGGAGACGATTATATGCGTTAGGGTTGTTGTAAAAGTGCACCAAATGTCATTTCTAAGCACACTCATTCGACAACATTCACACATTTTAATCAAACTTGTAAAACGAACAGTGCAGGCTTGTTTTCTACTTTTAAGCTTATTTTTTTTATTCTAAGCTTATTTTTGAATTCTCATGACATGGAGACGATTATATGTGTTAGGGTTGTCATAAAAGTAAACCAAATGTCATTTCTAACCACAATCATTCCACAACATTCACACATTTGAATAAAACTCGTAAAACGAACTGTGCAGGCTTGTATTCTACTTTTAAACTTATTCTTTGATTCAAAGCTTATTTTTGAATTCTAATGACATGGAGACGATTATATGCGTTAGGGTTTTCATAAAAGTAAACCAAATGTCATTTCTAAGCACACTCATTCGACAACATTCACACATTTGAATCAAACTTGTAAAACGAACAGTGCACGCTTGTATTCTACTTTTAAGCTTATTCTTTGATTCTAAGCTTATTTTTGCATTCTAATGACATAGAGACGTTTATATGCGTTAGGGTTGGTGTAAAAGTGAACCAAATTTCATTTCTAACCACACTCATTCCACAACATTCACACATTTGAATCAAACTTGTAAAACGAACAGTGCAGGCTTGTATTCTACTTTTAAGCTTATTTTTTTATTCTAAGCTTATTTTTGAATTCTAATGACATTGAGACGATTATATGTGTTAGGGTTGTCATAAAAGTAAACCAAATGTTATTTCTAACCACACTCATTCCACAACATTCACACATTTGAATCAAACTAGTAAAACGAACTGTGCAAGCTTGTATTCTACTTTTAAGCTTATTCTTTGATTCTAAGCTTATTTTTGCATTCTAATGACATAGAGACGATTATATGCGTTAGGGTTGGTGTAAAAGTGAACCAAACGTCATTTCTAACCACACTTATTCCACAACATTCACACATTTGAATCAAACTTGTAAAACGAACTGTGTAGGCTTGTATTCTACTTTTAGACTTATTCTTTGATTCTAAGCTTATTTTTGCATTCTAATGACATGGAGACGATTATATGCGTTAGGGTTGTTGTAAAAGTGAACCAAATGTCATTTCTAAGCACACTCATTCCACAACAGTCACACATTTGAATCAAACTTGTAAAATGAACTGTGCAGGCTTGTATTCTACTTTTAAACTTATTCTTTGATTCAAAGCTTATTTTTGAATTCTAATGACATGGAGACGATTATATGCGTTAGGGTTGTCATAAAAGTAAACCAAATGTCATTTCTAACCACACTCATTCCTCAACATTCCCACATTTGAATCAAACTTGTAAAACGAACTGTGCATGCTTCTATTCTACTTTTTAGCTTATTCTTTGATTCTAAGCTTATTTTTGCATTCTAATGACATGGAGACGATTATATGCGTTAGGGTTGTTGTAAAAGTGCACCAAATGTCATTTCTAAGCACACTCATTCGACAACATTCACACATTTTAATCAAACTTGTAAAACGAACAGTGCAGGCTTGTATTCTACTTTTAAGCTTATTTTTTTTATTCTAAGCTTATTTTTGAATTCTCATGACATGGAGACGATTATATGTGTTAGGGTTGTCATAAAAGTAAACCAAATGTCATTTCTAACCACAATCATTCCACAACATTCACACATTTGAATAAAACTCGTAAAACGAACTGTGCAGGCTTGTATTCTACTATTAAACTTATTCTTTGATTCAAAGCTTATTTTTGAATTCTAATGACATGGAGACGATTATATGCGTTAGGGTTTTCATAAAAGTAAACCAAATGTCATTTCTAAGCACACTCATTCGACAACATTCACACATTTGAATCAAACTTGTAAAACGAACAGTGCATTCTTGTATTCTACTTTTAAGCTTATTCTTTGATTCTAAACTTATTTTTTCCATTCTAATGACATAGAGACGTTTATATGCGTTAGGGTTGGTGTAAAAGTGAACCAAATTTCATTTCTAACCACACTCATTCCACAACATTCACACATTTGAATCAAACTTGTAAAACGAACAGTGCAGGCTTGTATTCTACTTTTAAGCTTATTTTTTGATTCTAAGCTTATTTTTGAATTCTAATGACATTGAGACGATTATATGTGTTAGGGTTGTCATAAAAGTAAACCAAATGTTATTTCTAACCACACTCATTCCACAACATTCACACATTTGAATCAAACTAGTAAAACGAACTGTGCAAGCTTGTATTCTACTTTTAAGCTTATTCTTTGATTCTAAGCTTATTTTTGCATTCTAATGACATAGAGACGATTATATGCGTTAGGGTTGGTGTAAAAGTGAACCAAACGTCATTTCTAACCACACTTATTCCACAACATTCACACATTTGAATCAAACTTGTAAAACGAACTGTGTAGGCTTGTATTCTACTTTTAGACTTATTCTATGATTCTAAGCTTATTTTTGCATTCTAATGACATGGAGCCGATTATATGCGTTAAGGTTGTTGTAAAAGTGAACCAAATGTCATTTCTAAGCACACTCATTCCACAACATTCACACATTTGAATCAAACTTGTAAAATGAACTGTGCAGGCTTGTATTCTACTTTTAAACTTATTCTTTGATTCAAAGCTTATTTTTGAATTCTAATGACATGGAGACGATTATATGCGTTAGGGTTGTCATAAAAGTAAACCAAATGTCATTTCTAACCACACTCATTCCTCAACATTCCCACATTTGAATCAAACTTGTAAAACGAACTGTGCATGCTTCTATTCTACTTTTTAGCTTATTCTTTGATTCTAAGCTTATTTTTGCATTCTAATGACATGGAGACGATTATATGCGTTAGGGTTGTTGTAAAAGTGCACCAAATGTCATTTCTAAGCACACTCATTCGACAACATTCACACATTTTAATCAAACTTGTAAAACGAACAGTGCAGGCTTGTTTTCTACTTTTAAGCTTATTTTTTTTATTCTAAGCTTATTTTTGAATTCTCATGACATGGAGACGATTATATGTGTTAGGGTTGTCATAAAAGTAAACCAAATGTCATTTCTAACCACAATCATTCCACAACATTCACACATTTGAATAAAACTCGTAAAACGAACTGTGCAGGCTTGTATTCTACTTTTAAACTTATTCTTTGATTCAAAGCTTATTTTTGAATTCTAATGACATGGAGACGATTATATGCGTTAGGGTTTTCATAAAAGTAAACCAAATGTCATTTCTAAGCACACTCATTCGACAACATTCACACATTTGAATCAAACTTGTAAAACGAACAGTGCATGCTTGTATTCTACTTTTAAGCTTATTCTTTGATTCTAAGCTTATTTTTGCATTCTAATGACATAGAGACGTTTATATGCGTTAGGGTTGGTGTAAAAGTGAACCAAATTTCATTTCTAAGCACACTCATTCGACAACATTCACACATTTGAATCAAACTTGTAAAACGAACAGTGCAGGCTTGTATTCTACTTTTAAGCTTATTTTTTTATTCTAAGCTTATTTTTGAATTCTAATGACATTGAGACGATTATATGTGTTAGGGTTGTCATAAAAGTAAACCAAATGTTATTTCTAACCACACTCATTCCACAACATTCACACATTTGAATCAAACTAGTAAAACGAACTGTGCAAGCTTGTATTCTACTTTTAAGCTTATTCTTTGATTCTAAGCTTATTTTTGCATTCTAATGACATAGAGACGATTATATGCGTTAGGGTTGGTGTAAAAGTGAACCAAACGTCATTTCTAACCACACTTATTCCACAACATTCACACATTTGAATCAAACTTGTAAAACGAACTGTGTAGGCTTGTATTCTACTTTTAGACTTATTCTTTGATTCTAAGCTTATTTTTGCATTCTAATGACATGGAGACGATTATATGCGTTAGGGTTGTTGTAAAAGTGAACCAAATGTCATTTCTAAGCACACTCATTCCACAACATTCACACATTTGAATCAAACTTGTAAAATGAACTGTGCAGGCTTGTATTCTACTTTTAAACTTATTCTTTGATTCAAAGCTTATTTTTGAATTCTAATGACATGGAGACGATTATATGCGTTAGGGTTGTCATAAAAGTAAACCAAATGTCATTTCTAACCACACTCATTCCTCAACATTCCCACATTTGAATCAAACTTGTAAAACGAACTGTGCATGCTTCTATTCTACTTTTTAGCTTATTCTTTGATTCTAAGCTTATTTTTGCATTCTAATGACATGGAGACGATTATATGCGTTAGGGTTGTTGTAAAAGTGCACCAAATGTCATTTCTAAGCACACTCATTCGACAACATTCACACATTTTAATCAAACTTGTAAAACGAACAGTGCAGGCTTGTATTCTACTTTTAAGCTTATTTTTTTTATTCTAAGCTTATTTTTGAATTCTCATGACATGGAGACGATTATATGTGTTAGGGTTGTCATAAAAGTAAACCAAATGTCATTTCTAACCACAATCATTCCACAACATTCACACATTTGAATAAAACTCGTAAAACGAACTGTGCAGGCTTGTATTCTACTATTAAACTTATTCTTTGATTCAAAGCTTATTTTTGAATTCTAATGACATGGAGACGATTATATGCGTTAGGGTTTTCATAAAAGTAAACCAAATGTCATTTCTAAGCACACTCATTCGACAACATTCACACATTTGAATCAAACTTGTAAAACGAACAGTGCATTCTTGTATTCTACTTTTAAGCTTATTCTTTGATTCTAAACTTATTTTTTCCATTCTAATGACATAGAGACGTTTATATGCGTTAGGGTTGGTGTAAAAGTGAACCAAATTTCATTTCTAACCACACTCATTCCACAACATTCACACATTTGAATCAAACTTGTAAAACGAACAGTGCAGGCTTGTATTCTACTTTTAAGCTTATTTTTTGATTCTAAGCTTATTTTTGAATTCTAATGACATTGAGACGATTATATGTGTTAGGGTTGTCATAAAAGTAAACCAAATGTTATTTCTAACCACACTCATTCCACAACATTCACACATTTGAATCAAACTAGTAAAACGAGCTGTGGAAGCTTGTATTCTCTTTTTAAGCTTATTCTTTGATTCTAAGCTTATTTTTGCATTCTAATGACATAGAGACGATTATATGCGTTAGGGTTGGTGTAAAAGTGAACCAAACGTCATTTCTAACCACACTTATTCCACAACATTCACACATTTGAATCAAACTTGTAAAACGAACTGTGTAGGCTTGTATTCTACTTTTAGACTTATTCTTTGATTCTAAGCTTATTTTTGCATTCTAATGACATGGAGACGATTATATGCGTTAGGGTTGTTGTAAAAGTGAACCAAATGTCATTTCTAAGCACACTCATTCCACAACATTCACACATTTGAATCAAACTTGTAAAATGAACTGTGCAGGCTTGTATTCTACTTTTAAACTTATTCTTTGATTCAAAGCTTATTTTTGAATTCTAATGACATGGAGACGATTATATGCGTTAGGGTTGTCATAAAAGTAAACCAAATGTCATTTCTAACCACACTCATTCCTCAACATTCCCACATTTGAATCAAACTTGTAAAACGAACTGTGCATGCTTCTATTCTACTTTTTAGCTTATTCTTTGATTCTAAGCTTATTTTTGCATTCTAATGACATGGAGACGATTATATGCGTTAGGGTTGTTGTAAAAGTGCACCAAATGTCATTTCTAAGCACACTCATTCGACAACATTCACACATTTTAATCAAACTTGTAAAACGAACAGTGCAGGCTTGTATTCTACTTTTAAGCTAATTTTTTTTATTCTAAGCTTATTTTTGAATTCTCATGACATGGAGACGATTATATGTGTTAGGGTTGTCATAAAAGTAAACCAAATGTCATTTCTAACCACAATCATTCCACAACATTCACACATTTGAATAAAACTCGTAAAACGAACTGTGCAGGCTTGTATTATACTTTTAAACTTATTCTTTGATTCAAAGCTTATTTTTGAATTCTAATGACATGGAGACGATTATATGCGTTAGGGTTTTCATAAAAGTAAACCAAATGTCATTTCTAAGCACACTCATTCGACAACATTCACACATTTGAATCAAACTTGTAAAACGAACAGTGCATGCTTGTATTCTACTTTTAAGCTTATTCTTTGATTCTAAGCTTATTTTTCCATTCGAATGACATAGAGACGTTTATATGCGTTAGGGTTGGTGTAAAAGTGAACCAAATTTCATTTCTAACCACACTCATTCCACAACATTCACACATTTGAATCAAACTTGTAAAACGAACAGTGCAGGCTTGTATTCTACTTTTAAGCTTATTTTTTGATTCTAAGCTTATTTTTGAATTCTAATGACATTGAGACGATTATATGTGTTAGGGTTGTCATAAAAGTAAACCAAATGTTATTTCTAACCACACTCATTCCACAACATTCACACATTTGAATCAAACTAGTAAAAGAAACTGTGCAAGCTTGTATTCTACTTTTAAGCTTATTCTTTGATTCTAAGCTTATTTTTGCATTCTAATGACATAGAGACGATTATATGCGTTAGGGTTGGTGTAAAAGTGAACCAAACGTCATTTCTAACCACACTTATTCCACAACATTCACACATTTGAATCAAACTCGTAAAACAAACTGTGCATGCTAGTATTCTTCTTTTAAGCTTATTATTTGATTCTAAGCTTATTTTTGAATTCTAATGATATGGTGACGATTATATGTGTTAGGGTTATCATAAAAGTGAACCAAATGGTATTTCTAACCACACTCATTCGACAACATTCACACATTTGAATCAAACTTGTAAAACGAACAGTGCATGCTTGTATTCTACTTTTAAGCAAATTTTTTGATTCTAAGCTTATTTTTGCATTCTAATGACATGGAGACGATTATATGCGTTAGGGTTGTTGTAAAAGTAAACCAAATGTCATTTCTAACCACACTCATTCGACAACATTCAGACATTTGAATCAAACTTGTAAAACGAACAGTGCATGCTTGTATTCTACTTTTAAACTTATTCTTTGATTCTAAGCTTAATTTTGCATTCTAATGACATGGAGACGATTATATGCGTTAGGGTTGTTTTAAAAGTGCACCAAATGTCATTTCTAAGCACACTCATTCGACAACATTCACACATTTGAATCAAACTTGTAAAACGAACAGTGCAGGCTTGTATTCTACTTTTAAGCTTATTTTTTTTATCCTAAGCTTACTTTTGAATTCTAATGACATGGAGACGATTATATGCGTTAGGGTTGTTTTAAAAGTGCACCAAATGTCATTTCTAAGCACACTCATTCGACAACATTCACACATTTGAATCAAACTTGTAAAACGAACAGTGCATGCTTGTATTCTACTTGTAAGCTTATTCTTTGATTCTAAGCTTATTTTTCCATTCTAATGACATAGAGACGATTATATGTGTTAGGGTTGTCATAAAAGTAAACCAAATGTCATTTCTTACCACACTTATTCCACAACATTCAGACATTTGAATCAAACTTGTAAAACGAACAGTGCATGCTTGTATTCTAGTTTTAAGCTTATTCTTTGATTCTAAGCTTATTTTTGCATTCTAATGACATAGAGACGATTATATGCATTAGGGTTGGTGTAAAAGTGAACCAAATGTCATTTCTAACCACACTCATTCCACAACATTCACACATTTGAATCAAACTTGTAAAACGAACTTGTAGGCTTGTATTCTACTTTTAAACTTATTCTTTGATTCTAAGCTTATTTTTGCATTCTAATGACATGGAGACGATTATATGCGTTAGGGTTGTTGTAAAAGTAAACCAAATGTCATTTCTAACCACACTCATTCGACAACATTCAGACATTTGAATCAAACTTGTAAAACGAACAGTGCATGCTTGTATTCTACTTTTAAACTTATTCTTTGATTCTAAGCTTAATTTTGCATTCTAATGACATGGAGACGATTATATGCGTTAGGGTTGTTTTAAAAGTGCACCAAATGTCATTTCTAAGCACACTCATTCGACAACATTCACACATTTGAATCAAACTTGTAAAACGAACAGTGCAGGCTTGTATTCTACTTTTAAGCTTATTTTTTTTATCCTAAGCTTACTTTTGAATTCTAATGACATGGAGACGATTATATGCGTTAGGGTTGTTTTAAAAGTGCACCAAATGTCATTTCTAAGCACACTCATTCGACAACATTCACACATTTGAATCAAACTTGTAAAACGAACAGTGCATGCTTGTATTCTACTTGTAAGCTTATTCTTTGATTCTAAGCTTATTTTTCCATTCTAATGACATAGAGACGATTATATGTGTTAGGGTTGTCATAAAAGTAAACCAAATGTCATTTCTTACCACACTTATTCCACAACATTCAGACATTTGAATCAAACTTGTAAAACGAACAGTGCATGCTTGTATTCTAGTTTTAAGCTTATTCTTTGATTCTAAGCTTATTTTTGCATTCTAATGACATAGAGACGATTATATGCGTTAGGGTTGGTGTAAAACTGAACCAAATTTAATTTCTAACCACACTCATTCCACAACATTCACACATTTGAATCAAACTTGTAAAACGAACAGTGCAGGCTTGTATTATACTTTTAAGCTTATTTTTTGATTCTAAGCTTATTTTTGAATTCTAATGACATTGAGACGATTATATGTGTTAGGGTTGTCATAAAAGTAAACCAAATGTTATTTCTATCCACACTCATTCCACAACATTCACACATTTGAATCAAACTAGTAAAACGAACTGTGCAGGCTTGTATTCTACTTTTAAGCTTATTCTTTGATTCTAAGCTTATTTTTGCATTCTAATGACATAGAGACGATTATATGCATTAGGGTTGGTGTAAAAGTGAACCAAATGTCATTTCTAACCACACTCATTCCACAACATTCACACATTTGAATCAAACTTGTAAAACGAACTTGTAGGCTTGTATTCTACTTGTAAGCTTATTCTTTGATTCTAAGCTTATTTTTCCATTCTAATGACATAGAGACGATTATATGTGTTAGGGTTGTCATAAAAGTAAACCAAATGTCATTTCTTACCACACTTATTCCACAACATTCAGACATTTGAATCAAACTTGTAAAACGAACAGTGCATGCTTGTATTCTAGTTTTAAGCTTATTCTTTGATTCTAAGCTTATTTTTGCATTCTAATGACATAGAGACGATTATATGCGTTAGGGTTGGTGTAAAACTGAACCAAATTTAATTTCTAACCACACTCATTCCACAACATTCACACATTTGAATCAAACTTGTAAAACGAACAGTGCAGGCTTGTATTATACTTTTAAGCTTATTTTTTGATTCTAAGCTTATTTTTGAATTCTAATGACATTGAGACGATTATATGTGTTAGGGTTGTCATAAAAGTAAACCAAATGTTATTTCTATCCACACTCATTCCACAACATTCACACATTTGAATCAAACTAGTAAAACGAACTGTGCAGGCTTGTATTCTACTTTTAAGCTTATTCTTTGATTCTAAGCTTATTTTTGCATTCTAATGACATAGAGACGATTATATGCATTAGGGTTGGTGTAAAAGTGAACCAAATGTCATTTCTAACCACACTCATTCCACAACATTCACACATTTGAATCAAACTTGTAAAACGAACTTGTAGGCTTGTATTCTACTTTTAAACTTATTCTTTGATTCTAAGCTTAATTTTGCATTCTAATGACATGGAGACGATTATATGCGTTAGGGTTGTTTTAAAAGTGCACCAAATGTCATTTCTAAGCACACTCATTCGACAACATTCACACATTTGAATCAAACTTGTAAAACGAACAGTGCAGGCTTGTATTCTACTTTTAAGCTTATTTTTTTTATCCTAAGCTTACTTTTGAATTCTAATGACATGGAGACGATTATATGCGTTAGGGTTGTTTTAAAAGTGCACCAAATGTCATTTCTAAGCACACTCATTCGACAACATTCACACATTTGAATCAAACTTGTAAAACGAACAGTGCATGCTTGTATTCTACTTGTAAGCTTATTCTTTGATTCTAAGCTTATTTTTCCATTCTAATGACATAGAGACGATTATATGTGTTAGGGTTGTCATAAAAGTAAACCAAATGTCATTTCTTACCACACTTATTCCACAATATTCACACATTTGAATCAAACTTCTAAAACGAACTGTGCAGGCTTGTATTCTACTTTTAAGCTTATTCTTTGATTCTACGCTTATTTTTGAATTCTAATGACATGAAGACGATTATATGTGTTAGGGTTGTCATAAAAGTGAACCAAATGTCATTTCTAACCACACTCATTCCTCAACATTCCCACATTTGAATCAAACTTGTAAAACGAACTGTGCATGCTTCTATTCTACGTTTAAGCTTATTCTTTGATTCTAAGCTTATTTTTGCATTCTAATGACATGGAGACGATTATATGCGTTAGGGTTGTTGTAAAAGTGAACCAAATGTCATTTCTAACCACACTCATTCGACAACATTCAGACATTTGAATCAATCTTGTAAAACGAACAGTGCATGCTTGTATTCTAGTTTTAAGCTTATTCTTTGATTCTAAGCTTATTTTTGCATTCTAATGACATAGAGACGATTATATGCGTTAGGGTTGGTGTAAAACTGAACCAAATTTAATTTCTAACCACACTCATTCCACAACATTCACACATTTGAATCAAACTTGTAAAACGAACAGTGCAGGCTTGTATTATACTTTTAAGCTTATTTTTTGATTCTAAGCTTATTTTTGAATTCTAATGACATTGAGACGATTATATGTGTTAGGGTTGTCATAAAAGTAAACCAAATGTTATTTCTATCCACACTCATTCCACAACATTCACACATTTGAATCAAACTAGTAAAACGAACTATGCAGGCTTGTATTCTACTTTTAAGCTTATTCTTTGATTCTAAGCTTATTTTTGCATTCTAATGACATAGAGACGATTATATGCATTAGGGTTGGTGTAAAAGTGAACCAAATGTCATTTCTAACCACACTCATTCCACAACATTCACACATTTGAATCAAACTTGTAAAACGAACTTGTAGGCTTGTATTCTACTTTTAAACTTATTCTTTGATTCTAAGGTTAATTTTGCATTCTAATGACATGGAGACGATTATATGCGTTAGGGTTGTTTTAAAAGTGCACCAAATGTCATTTCTAAGCACACTCATTCGACAACATTCACACATTTGAATCAAACTTGTAAAACGAACAGTGCAGGCTTGTATTCTACTTTTAAGCTTATTTTTTTTATCCTAAGCTTACTTTTGAATTCTAATGACATAGAGACGATTATATGCGTTAGGGTTGTTTTAAAAGTGCACCAAATGTCATTTCTAAGCACACTCATTCGACAACATTCACACATTTGAATCAAACTTGTAAAACGAACAGTGCATGCTTGTATTCTACTTGTAAGCTTATTCTTTGATTCTAAGCTTATTTTTCCATTCTAATGACATAGAGACGATTATATGTGTTAGGGTTGTCATAAAAGTAAACCAAATGTCATTTCTTACCACACTTATTCCACAATATTCACACATTTGAATCAAACTTCTAAAACGAACTGTGCAGGCTTGTATTCTACTTTTAAGCTTATTCTTTGATTCTACGCTTATTTTTGAATTCTAATGACATGAAGACGATTATATGTGTTAGGGTTGTCATAAAAGTGAACCAAATGTCATTTCTAACCACACTCATTCCTCAACATTCCCACATTTGAATCAAACTTGTAAAACGAACTGTGCATGCTTCTATTCTACGTTTAAGCTTATTCTTTGATTCTAAGCTTATTTTTGCATTCTAATGACATGGAGACGATTATATGCGTTAGGGTTGTTGTAAAAGTGAACCAAATGTCATTTCTAACCACACTCATTCGACAACATTCAGACATTTGAATCAATCTTGTAAAACGAACAGTGCATGCTTGTATTCTAGTTTTAAGCTTATTCTTTGATTCTAAGCTTATTTTTGCATTCTAATGACATAGAGACGATTATATGCGTTAGGGTTGGTGTAAAACTGAACCAAATTTAATTTCTAACCACACTCATTCCACAACATTCACACATTTGAATCAAACTTGTAAAACGAACAGTGCAGGCTTGTATTATACTTTTAAGCTTATTTTTTGATTCTAAGCTTATTTTTGAATTCTAATGACATTGAGACGATTATATGTGTTAGGGTTGTCATAAAAGTAAACCAAATGTTATTTCTATCCACACTCATTCCACAACATTCACACATTTGAATCAAACTAGTAAAACGAACTATGCAGGCTTGTATTCTACTTTTAAGCTTATTCTTTGATTCTAAGCTTATTTTTGCATTCTAATGACATAGAGACGATTATATGCATTAGGGTTGGTGTAAAAGTGAACCAAATGTCATTTCTAACCACACTCATTCCACAACATTCACACATTTGAATCAAACTTGTAAAACGAACTTGTAGGCTTGTATTCTACTTTTAAACTTATTCTTTGATTCTAAGGTTAATTTTGCATTCTAATGACATGGAGACGATTATATGCGTTAGGGTTGTTTTAAAAGTGCACCAAATGTCATTTCTAAGCACACTCATTCGACAACATTCACACATTTGAATCAAACTTGTAAAACGAACAGTGCAGGCTTGTATTCTACTTTTAAGCTTATTTTTTTTATCCTAAGCTTACTTTTGAATTCTAATGACATAGAGACGATTATATGCGTTAGGGTTGTTTTAAAAGTGCACCAAATGTCATTTCTAAGCACACTCATTCGACAACATTCACACATTTGAATCAAACTTGTAAAACGAACAGTGCATGCTTGTATTCTACTTGTAAGCTTATTCTTTGATTCTAAGCTTATTTTTCCATTCTAATGACATAGAGACGATTATATGTGTTAGGGTTGTCATAAAAGTAAACCAAATGTCATTTCTTACCACACTTATTCCACAATATTCACACATTTGAATCAAACTTCTAAAACGAACTGTGCAGGCTTGTATTCTACTTTTAAGCTTATTCTTTGATTCTACGCTTATTTTTGAATTCTAATGACATGAAGACGATTATATGTGTTAGGGTTGTCATAAAAGTGAACCAAATGTCATTTCTAACCACACTCATTCCTCAACATTCCCACATTTGAATCAAACTTGTAAAACGAACTGTGCATGCTTCTATTCTACGTTTAAGCTTATTCTTTGATTCTAAGCTTATTTTTGCATTCTAATGACATGGAGACGATTATATGCGTTAGGGTTGTTGTAAAAGTGAACCAAATGTCATTTCTAACCACACTCATTCGACAACATTCAGACATTTGAATCAATCTTGTAAAACGAACAGTGCATGCTTGTATTCTAGTTTTAAGCTTATTCTTTGATTCTAAGCTTATTTTTGCATTCTAATGACATAGAGACGATTATATGCGTTAGGGTTGGTGTAAAACTGAACCAAATTTAATTTCTAACCACACTCATTCCACAACATTCACACATTTGAATCAAACTTGTAAAACGAACAGTGCAGGCTTGTATTATACTTTTAAGCTTATTTTTTGATTCTAAGCTTATTTTTGAATTCTAATGACATTGAGACGATTATATGTGTTAGGGTTGTCATAAAAGTAAACCAAATGTTATTTCTATCCACACTCATTCCACAACATTCACACATTTGAATCAAACTAGTAAAACGAACTGTGCGGGCTTGTATTCTACTTTTAAGCTTATTCTTTGATTCTAAGCTTATTTTTGCATTCTAATGACATAGAGACGATTATATGCATTAGGGTTGGTGTAAAAGTGAACCAAATGTCATTTCTAACCACACTCATTCCACAACATTCACACATTTGAATCAAACTTGTAAAACGAACTTGTAGGCTTGTATTCTACTTTTAAACTTATTCTTTGATTCTAAGCTTATTTTTGCATTCTAATGACATGGAGACGATTATATGCGTTAGGGTTGTTGTAAAAGTGAACCAAATGTCATTTCTAAGCACACTCATTCGACAACATTCACACATTTGAATCAAACTTGTAAAACGAACAGTGCAGGCTTGTATTCTACTTTTAAGCTTATTTTTTTTATTCTAAGCTTATTTTTGAATTCTAATGACATGGAGACGATTATATGTGTTAGGGTTGTCATAAAAGTAAACCAAATGTCATTTCTTACCACACTCATTCCACAACATTCACACATTTGAATCAAACTTGTAAAACGAACTGTGCAGGCTTGTATTCTACTTTTAAACTTATTCTTTGATTCTAAGCTTATTTTTGCATTCTAATGACATGGAGACGATTATATGCGTTAGGGTTGTTGTAAAAGTGAACCAAATGTCATTTCTAAGCACACTCATTCGACAACATGCACACATTTGAATCAAACTTGTAAAACGAACAGTGCAGGCTTGTATTCTACTTTTAAGCTTATTTTTTTTATACTAAGCTTATTTTTGAATTCTAATGACATAGAGACGATTATATGTGTTAGGGTTGTCATAAAAGTAAACCAAATGTCATTTCTTACCACACTCATTCCACAACATTCACACATTTGAATCAAACTTGTAAAACGAACTGTGCAGGCTTCTATTCTACTTTTAAGCTTATTCTTTGATTCTAAGCTTATTTTTGAATTCTAATGACATGGAGACGATAATATGTGTTAGGGTTGTCATAAAACTGAACCAAATGTCATTTCTAACCACACTCATTCCACAACATTCACACATTTGAATCAAACTCGTAAAACAAACTGTGCATGCTAGTATTCTTCGTTTAAGCTTATTATTTGATTCTAAGCTTATTTTTGAATTCTAATGACATGGTGACGATTATATGTGTTAGGGTTATCATAAAAGTGAACCAAATGTCATTTCTAACCACACTCATTCGACTACATTCACACATTTGAATCAAACTTGTAAAACGAACAGTGCATGCTTGTATTCTACTTTTAAGCTTATTTTTTGATTCTAAGCTTATTTTTGAATTCTAATGACATGGAGACGATTATATGTGTTAGGGTTGTCATAAAAGTAAACCAAATGTTATTTCTAACCACACTCATTCCACAACATTCACACATTTGAATCAAACTAGTAAAACGAACTGTGCAGGCTTGTATTCTACTTTTAAGCTTATTCTTTGTTTCTAAGCTTATTTTTGAATTCTAATGACATGGAGACGATAATATGTGTTAGGGTTGGTGTAAAAGTGAACCAAATGTCATTTCTAAGCACACTCATTCGACAACATTCACACATTTGAATCAAACTTGTAAAACGAACTGTGCAGGCTTGTATTCTACTTTTAAACTTATTCTTTGATTCAAAGCTTATTTTTGAATTCTAATTACATGGGGACGATTATATGCGTTAGGGTTGTCATAAAAGTAAACCAAATGTCATTTCTAACCACACTCATTCCTCAAAATTCCCACATTTGAATCAAACTTGTAAAACGAACTGTGCATGCTTCTATTCTACTTTTAAGCTTATTCTTTGATTCTAAGCTTATTTTTGCATTCTAATGACATGGAGACGATTATATGCGTTAGGTTTGTTGTAAAAGTGAACCAAATGTCATTTCTAACCACACACATTCGACAACATTCAGACATTTGAATCAAACTTGTAAAACGAACAGTGCATGCTTGTATTCTACTTTTAAACTTATTCTTTGATTCTAAGCTTAATTTTGCATTCTAATGACATGGGGACGATTATATGCGTTAGGGTTGTTTTAAAAGTGCACCAAATGTCATTTCTAAGCACACTCATTCGACAACATTCACACACTTGAATCAAACTTGTAAAACGAACAGTGCAGGCTTGTATTCTACTTTTAAGCTTATTTTTTTTATTCTAAGCTTATTTTTGAATTCTAATGACATGGAGACGATTATATGCGTTAGGGTTGTTTTAAAAGTGCACCAAATGTCATTTCTAAGCACACTCATTCGACAACATTCACACATTTGAATCAAACTTGTAAAACGAACAGTGCATGCTTGTATTCTACTTGTAAGCTTATTCTTTGATTCTAAGCTTATTTTTCCATTCTAATGACATAGAGACGATTATATGTGTTAGGGTTGTCATAAAAGTAAACCAAATGTCATTTCTTACCACACTTATTCCACAATATTCACACATTTGAATCAAACTTCTAAAACGAACTGTGCAGGCTTGTATTCTACTTTTAAGCTTATTCTTTGATTCTACGCTTATTTTTGAATTCTAATGACATGAAGACGATTATATGTGTTAGGGTTGTCATAAAAGTGAACCAAATGTCATTTCTAACCACACTCATTCCTCAACATTCCCACATTTGAATCAAACTTGTAAAACGAACTGTGCATGCTTCTATTCTACGTTTAAGCTTATTCTTTGATTCTAAGCTTATTTTTGCATTCTAATGACATGGAGACGATTATATGCGTTAGGGTTGTTGTAAAAGTGAACCAAATGTCATTTCTAACCACACTCATTCGACAACATTCAGACATTTGAATCAATCTTGTAAAACGAACAGTGCATGCTTGTATTCTAGTTTTAAGCTTATTCTTTGATTCTAAGCTTATTTTTGCATTCTAATGACATAGAGACGATTATATGCGTTAGGGTTGGTGTAAAACTGAACCAAATTTAATTTCTAACCACACTCATTCCACAACATTCACACATTTGAATCAAACTTGTAAAACGAACAGTGCAGGCTTGTATTATACTTTTAAGCTTATTTTTTGATTCTAATCTTATTTTTGAATTCTAATGACATTGAGACGATTATATGTGTTAGGGTTGTCATAAAAGTAAACCAAATGTTATTTCTATCCACACTCATTCCACAACATTCACACATTTGAATCAAACTAGTAAAACGAACTGTGCAGGCTTGTATTCTACTTTTAAGCTTATTCTTTGATTCTAAGCTTATTTTTGCATTCTAATGACATAGAGACGATTATATGCATTAGGGTTGGTGTAAAAGTGAACCAAATGTCATTTCTAACCACACTCATTCCACAACATTCACACATTTGAATCAAACTTGTAAAACGAACTTGTAGGCTTGTATTCTACTTTTAAACTTATTCTTTGATTCTAAGCTTATTTTTGCATTCTAATGACATGGAGACGATTATATGCGTTAGGGTTGTTGTAAAAGTGAACCAAATGTCATTTCTAAGCACACTCATTCGACAACATTCACACATTTGAATCAAACTTGTAAAACGAACAGTGCAGGCTTGTATTCTACTTTTAAGCTTATTTTTTTTATTCTAAGCTTATTTTTGAATTCTAATGACATGGAGACGATTATATGTGTTAGGGTTGTCATAAAAGTAAACCAAATGTCATTTCTTACCACACTCATTCCACAACATTCACACATTTGAATCAAACTTGTAAAACGAACTGTGCAGGCTTGTATTCTACTTTTAAGCTTATTATTTGATTCTAAGCTTATTTTTGCATTCTAATGACATAGAGACGATTATATGCATTAGGGTTGGTGTAAAAGTGAACCAAATGTCATTTCTAACCACACTCATTCCACAACATTCACACATTTGAATCAAACTTGTAAAACGAACTTGTAGGCTTGTATTCTACTTTTAAACTTATTCTTTGATTCTAAGCTTATTTTTGCATTCTAATGACATGGAGACGATTATATGCGTTAGGGTTGTTGTAAAAGTGAACCAAATGTCATTTCTAAGCACACTCATTCGACAACATTCACACATTTGAATCAAACTTGTAAAACGAACAGTGCAGGCTTGTATTCTACTTTTAAGCTTATTTTTTTTATTCTAAGCTTATTTTTGAATTCTAATGACATGGAGACGATTATATGTGTTAGGGTTGTCATAAAAGTAAACCAAATGTCATTTCTTACCACACTCATTCCACAACATTCACACATTTGAATCAAACTTGTAAAACGAACTGTGCAGGCTTGTATTCTACTTTTAAACTTATTCTTTGATTCTAAGCTTATTTTTGCATTCTAATGACATGGAGACGATTATATGCGTTAGGGTTGTTGTAAAAGTGAACCAAATGTCATTTCTAAGCACACTCATTCGACAACATGCACACATTTGAATCAAACTTGTAAAACGAACAGTGCAGGCTTGTATTCTACTTTTAAGCTTATTTTTTTTATACTAAGCTTATTTTTGAATTCTAATGACATGGAGACGATTATATGTGTTAGGGTTGTCATAAAAGTAAACCAAATGTCATTTCTTACCACACTCATTCCACAACATTCACACATTTGAATCAAACTTGTAAAACGAACTGTGCAGGCTTCTATTCTACTTTTAAGCTTATTCTTTGATTCTAAGCTTATTTTTGAATTCTAATGACATGGAGACGATAATATGTGTTAGGGTTGTCATAAAAGTGAACCAAATGTCATTTCTAACCACACTCATTCCACAACATTCACACATTTGAATCAAACTCGTAAAACAAACTGTGCATGCTAGTATTCTTCGTTTAAGCTTATTATTTGATTCTAAGCTTATTTTTGAATTCTAATGACATGGTGACGATTATATGTGTTAGGGTTATCATAAAAGTGAACCAAATGTCATTTCTAACCACACTCATTCGACTACATTCACACATTTGAATCAAACTTGTAAAACGAACAGTGCATGCTTGTATTCTACTTGTAAGCTTATTCTTTGATTCTAAGCTTATTTTTCCATTCTAATGACATAGAGACGATTATATGTGTTAGGGTTGTCATAAAAGTAAACCAAATGTCATTTCTTACCACACTTATTCCACAATATTCACACATTTGAATCAAACTTCTAAAACGAACTGTGCAGGCTTGTATTCTACTTTTAAGCTTATTCTTTGATTCTACGATTATTTTTGAATTCTAATGACATGAAGACGATTATATGTGTTAGGGTTGTCATAAAAGTGAACCAAATGTCATTTCTAACCACACTCATTCCTCAACATTCCCACATTTGAATCAAACTTGTAAAACGAACTGTGCATGCTTCTATTCTACTTTTAAGCTTATTCTTTGATTCTAAGCTTATTTTTGCATTCTAATGACATGGAGACGATTATATGCGTTAGGGTTGTTGTAAAAGTGAACCAAATGTCATTTCTAACCACACTCATTCGACAACATTCAGACATTTGAATCAAACTTGTAAAACGAACAGTGCATGCTTGTATTCTAGTTTTAAGCTTATTCTTTGATTCTAAGCTTATATTTGCATTCTAATGACATAGAGACGATTATATGCGTTAGGGTTGGTGTAAAACTAAACCAAATTTCATTTCTAACCACACTCATTCCACAACATTCACACATTTGAATCAAACTTGTAAAACGAACTGTGCAGGCTTGTATTCTACTTTTAAACTTATTCTTTGATTCTAAGCTTATTTTTGCATTCTAATGACATGGAGACGATTATATGCGTTAGGGTTGTTGTAAAAGTGAACCAAATGTCATTTCTAAGCACACTCATTCGACAACATTCACACATTTGAATCAAACCTGTAAAACGAACAGTGCAGGCTTGTATTCTACTTTTAAGCTTATTTTTTTTATTCTAAGCTTATTTTTGAATTCTAATGACATGGAGACGATTATATGTGTTAGGGTTGTCATAAAAGTAAACCAAATGTCATTTCTTACCACACTCATTCCACAACATTCACACATTTGAATCAAACTTGTAAAACGAACTGTGCAGGCTTCTATTCTACTTTTAACCTTATTCTTTGATTCTAAGCTTAATTTTGAATTCTAATGACATGGAGACGATAATATGTGTTAGGGTTGTCATAAAAGTAAACCAAATTTCATTTCTAACCACACTCATTCCACAACATTCACACATTTGAATCAAACTCGTAAAACAAACTGTGCATGCTAGTATTCTTCGTTTAAGCTTATTATTTGATTCTAAGCTTATTTTTGAATTCTAATGACATGGTGACGATTATATGTGTTAGGGTTATCATAAAAGTGAACCAAATGTCATTTCTAACCACACTCATTCGACAACATTCACACATTTGAATCAAACTTGTAAAACGAACAGTGCATGCTTGTATTTTACTTTTAAGCTTATTTTTTTATTCTAAGCTTATTTTTGAATTCTAATGACATGGAGACGATTATATGTGTTAGGGTTGTCATAAAAGTAAACCAAATGTTATTTCTAACCACACTCATTCCACAACATTCACACATTTGAATCAAACTAGTAAAACGAACTGTGCAGGCTTGTATTCTACTTTTAAGCTTATTCTTTGTTTCTAAGCTTATTTTTGAATTCTAATGACATGGAGACGATAATATGTGTTAGGGTTGGTGTAAAAGTGAACCAAATGTCATTTCTAAGCACACTCATTCGACAACATTCACACATTTGAATCAAACTTGTAAAACGAACTGTGCAGGCTTGTATTCTACTTTTAAACTTATTCTTTGATTCAAAGCTTATTTTTGAATTCTAATTACATGGGGACGATTATATGCGTTAGGGTTGTCATAAAAGTAAACCAAATGTCATTTCTAACCACACTCATTCCTCAAAATTCCCACATTTGAATCAAACTTGTAAAACGAACTGTGCATGCTTCTATTCTACTTTTAAGCTTATTCTTTGATTCTAAGCTTATTTTTGCATTCTAATGACATGGAGACGATTATATGCGTTAGGGTTGTTGTAAAAGTGAACCAAATGTCATTTCTAACCACACACATTCGACAACATTCAGACATTTGAATCAAACTTGTAAAACGAACAGTGCATGCTTGTATTCTACTTTTAAACTTATTCTTTGATTCTAAGCTTAATTTTGCATTCTAATGACATGGGGACGATTATATGCGTTAGGGTTGTTTTAAAAGTGCACCAAATGTCATTTCTAAGATCACTCATTCGACAACATTCACACATTTGAATCAAACTTGTAAAACGAACAGTGCAGGCTTGTATTCTACTTTTAAGTTTATTTTTTTTATTCTAAGCTTATTTTTGAATTCTAATGACATGGAGACGATTATATGTGTTAGGGTTGTCATAAAAGTAAACCAAATGTTATTTCTAACCACACTCATTCCACAACATTCACACATTTGAATTAAACTTGTAAAACGAACAGTGCAGGCTTGTATTCTACTTTTAAGCTTATTTTTTTTATTCTAAGCTTATTTATGAATTCTAATGACATGGAGACGATTATATGCGTTAGGGTTGTTTTAAAAGTGCACCAAATGTCATTTCTAAGCACACTCATTCGACAAGATTCACACATTTGAATCAGACTTGTAAAACGAACAGTGCATGCTTGTATTCTACTTGTAAGCTTATTCTTTGATTCTAAGCTTATTTTTCCATTCTAATGACATAGAGACGATTATATGTGTTAGGGTTGTCATAAAAGTAAACCAAATGTCATTTCTTACCACACTTATTCCACAATATTCACACATTTGAATCAAACTTCTAAAACGAACTGTGCAGGCTTGTATTCTACTTTTAAGCTTATTCTTTGATTCTACGATTATTTTTGAATTCTAATGACATGAAGACGATTATATGTGTTAGGGTTGTCATAAAAGTGAACCAAATGTCATTTCTAACCACACTCATTCCTCAACATTCCCACATTTGAATCAAACTTGTAAAACGAACTGTGCATGCTTCTATTCTACTTTTAAGCTTATTCTTTGATTGTAAGCTTATTTTTGCATTCTAATGACATGGAGACGATTATATGCGTTAGGGTTGTTGTAAAAGTGAACCAAATGTCATTTCTAACCACACTCATTCGACAACATTCAGACATTTGAATCAAACTTGTAAAACGAACAGTGCATGCTTGTATTCTAGTTTTAAGCTTATTCTTTGATTCTAAGCTTATATTTGCATTCTAATGACATAGAGACGATTATATGCATTAGGGTTGGTGTAAAACTAAACCAAATTTCATTTCTAACCACACTCATTCCACAACATTCACACATTTGAATCAAACTCGTAAAACAAACTGTGCATGCTAGTATTCTTCGTTTAAGCTTATTATTTGATTCTAAGCTTATTTTTGAATTCTAATGACATGGTGACGATTATATGTGTTAGGGTTATCATAAAAGTGAACCAAATGTCATTTCTAACCACACTCATTCGACAACATTCACACATTTGAATCAAACTTGTAAAACGAACAGTGCATGCTTGTATTTTACTTTTAAGCTTATTTTTTTATTCTAAGCTTATTTTTGAATTCTAATGACATGGAGACGATTATATGTGTTAGGGTTGTCATAAAAGTAAACCAAATGTTATTTCTAACCACACTCATTCCACAACATTCACACATTTGAATCAAACTAGTAAAACGAACTGTGCAGGCTTGTATTCTACTTTTAAGCTTATTCTTTGTTTCTAAGCTTATTTTTGAATTCTAATGACATGGAGACGATAATATGTGTTAGGGTTGTCATAAAAGTAAACCAAATTTCATTTCTAACCACACTCATTCCACAACATTCACACATTTGAATCAAACTCGTAAAACAAACTGTGCATGCTAGTATTCTTCGTTTAAGCTTATTATTTGATTCTAAGCTTATTTTTGAATTCTAATGACATGGTGACAATTATATGTGTTAGTGTTGTCATAAAAGTAAACCAAATGTCATTTCTAACCACACCCATTCCACAACATTCACCCATTTGAATCAAACTTGTAAAACGAACTCTGCATGCTTCTATTCTACTTTTAAGCTTATTCTTTGATTCTAAGCTTATTTTTGAATTCTAATGACATGGAGACGATTATATGTGTTAGGGTTGTCATAAAAGTAAACCAAATGTTATTTCTAACCACACTCATTCCACAACATTCACACATTTGAATCAAACTTGTAAAACGAACTGTGCAGGCTTGTATTCTACTTTTAAACTTATTCTTTGATTCAAAGCTTATTTTTGAATTCTAATTACATGGGGACGATTATATGCGTTAGGGTTGTCATAAAAGTAAACCAAATGTCATTTCTAACCACACTCATTCCTCAAAATTCCCACATTTGAATCAAACTTGTAAAACGAACTGTGCATGCTTCTATTCTACTTTTAAGCTTATTCTTTGATTCTAAGCTTATTTTTGCATTCTAATGACATGGAGACGATTATATGCGTTAGGGTTGTTGTAAAAGTGAACCAAATGTCATTTCTAACCACACACATTCGACAACATTCAGACATTTGAATCAAACTTGTAAAACGAACAGTGCATGCTTGTATTCTACTTTTAAACTTATTCTTTGATTCTAAGCTTAATTTTGCATTCTAATGACATGGGGACGATTATATGCGTTAGGGTTGTTTTAAAAGTGCACCAAATGTCATTTCTAAGATCACTCATTCGACAACATTCACACATTTGAATCAAACTTGTAAAACGAACAGTGCAGGCTTGTATTCTACTTTTAAGTTTATTTTTTTTATTCTAAGCTTATTTTTGAATTCTAATGACATGGAGACGATTATATGTGTTAGGGTTGTCATAAAAGTAAACCAAATGTTATTTCTAACCACACTCATTCCACAACATTCACACATTTGAATTAAACTTGTAAAACGAACAGTGCAGGCTTGTATTCTACTTTTAAGCTTATTTTTTTTATTCTAAGCTTATTTTTGAATTCTAATGACATGGAGACGATTATATGCGTTAGGGTTGTTTTAAAAGTGCACCAAATGTCATTTCTAAGCACACTCATTCGACAAGATTCACACATTTGAATCAGACTTGTAAAACGAACAGTGCATGCTTGTATTCTACTTGTAAGCTTATTCTTTGATTCTAAGCTTATTTTTCCATTCTAATGACATAGAGACGATTATATGTGTTAGGGTTGTCATAAAAGTAAACCAAATGTCATTTCTTACCACACTTATTCCACAATATTCACACATTTGAATCAAACTTCTAAAACGAACTGTGCAGGCTTGTATTCTACTTTTAAGCTTATTCTTTGATTCTACGATTATTTTTGAATTCTAATGACATGAAGACGATTATATGTGTTAGGGTTGTCATAAAAGTGAACCAAATGTCATTTCTAACCACACTCATTCCTCAACATTCCCACATTTGAATCAAACTTGTAAAACGAACTGTGCATGCTTCTATTCTACTTTTAAGCTTATTCTTTGATTGTAAGCTTATTTTTGCATTCTAATGACATGGAGACGATTATATGCGTTAGGGTTGTTGTAAAAGTGAACCAAATGTCATTTCTAACCACACTCATTCGACAACATTCAGACATTTGAATCAAACTTGTAAAACGAACAGTGCATGCTTGTATTCTAGTTTTAAGCTTATTCTTTGATTCTAAGCTTATATTTGCATTCTAATGACATAGAGACGATTATATGCATTAGGGTTGGTGTAAAACTAAACCAAATTTCATTTCTAACCACACTCATTCCACAACATTCACACATTTGAATCAAACTTGTAAAACGAAAAGTGCAGGCTTCTATTCTACTTTTAAGCTTATTTTTTGATTCTAAGCTTATTTTTGAATTCTAATGACATTGAGACGATTATATGTGTTAGGGTTGTCATAAAAGTAAACCAAATGTTATTTCTATCCACACTCATTCCACAACATTCACACATTTGAATCAAACTAGTAAAACGAACTGTGCAGGCTTGTATTCTACTTTTAAGCTTATTATTTGATTCTAAGCTTATTTTTGCATTCTAATGACATAGAGACGATTATATGCATTAGGGTTGGTGTAAAAGTGAACCAAATGTCATTTCTAACCACACTCATTCCACAACATTCACACATTTGAATCAAACTTGTAAAACGAACTTGTAGGCTTGTATTCTACTTTTAAACTTATTCTTTGATTCTAAGCTTATTTTTGCATTCTAATGACATGGAGACGATTATATGCGTTAGGGTTGTTGTAAAAGTGAACCAAATGTCATTTCTAAGCACACTCATTCGACAACATTCACACATTTGAATCAAACTTGTAAAACGAACAGTGCAGGCTTGTATTCTACTTTTAAGCTTATTTTTTTTATTCTAAGCTTATTTTTGAATTCTAATGACATGGAGACGATTATATGTGTTAGGGTTGTCATAAAAGTAAACCAAATGTCATTTCTTACCACACTCATTCCACAACATTCACACATTTGAATCAAACTTGTAAAACGAACTGTGCAGGCTTTTATTCTACTTTTAAGCTTATTCTTTGTTTCTAAGCTTATTTTTGAATTCTAATGACATGGAGACGATAATATGTGTTAGGGTTGGTGTAAAAGTGAACCAAATGTCATTTCTAAGCACACTCATTCGACAACATTCACACATTTGAATCAAACTTGTAAAACGAACAGTGCAGGCTTGTATTCTACTTTTAAGCTTATTTTTTTTATTCTAAGCTTATTTTTGAATTCTAATGACATGGAGACGATTATATGTGTTAGGGTTGTCATAAAAGTAAACCAAATGTCATTTCTTACCACACTCATTCCACAACATTCACACATTTGAATCAAACTTGTAAAACGAACTGTGCAGGCTTTTATTCTACTTTTAAGCTTATTCTTTGTTTCTAAGCTTATTTTTGAATTCTAATGACATGGAGACGATTATATGTGTTAGGGTTGTCATAAAAGTAAACCAAATGTTATTTCTAACCACACTCATTCCACAACATTCACACATTTGAATTAAACTTGTAAAACGAACAGTGCAGGCTTGTATTCTACTTTTAAGCTTATTTTTTTTATTCTAAGCTTATTTTTGAATTCTAATGACATGGAGACGATTATATGCGTTAGGGTTGTTTTAAAAGTGCACCAAATGTCATTTCTAAGCACACTCATTCGACAAGATTCACACATTTGAATCAGACTTGTAAAACGAACAGTGCATGCTTGTATTCTACTTGTAAGCTTATTCTTTGATTCTAAGCTTATTTTTCCATTCTAATGACATAGAGACGATTATATGTGTTAGGGTTGTCATAAAAGTAAACCAAATGTAATTTCTTACCACACTTATTCCACAATATTCACACATTTGAATCAAACTTCTAAAACGAACTGTGCAGGCTTGTATTCTACTTTTAAGCTTATTCTTTGATTCTACGATTATTTTTGAATTCTAATGACATGAAGACGATTATATGTGTTAGGGTTGTCATAAAAGTGAACCAAATGTCATTTCTAACCACACTCATTCCTCAACATTCCCACATTTGAATCAAACTTGTAAAACGAACTGTGCATGCTTCTATTCTACTTTTAAGCTTATTCTTTGATTGTAAGCTTATTTTTGCATTCTAATGACATGGAGACGATTATATGCGTTAGGGTTGTTGTAAAAGTGAACCAAATGTCATTTCTAACCACACTCATTCGACAACATTCAGACATTTGAATCAAACTTGTAAAACGAACAGTGCATGCTTGTATTCTAGTTTTAAGCTTATTCTTTGATTCTAAGCTTATATTTGCATTCTAATGACATAGAGACGATTATATGCATTAGGGTTGGTGTAAAACTAAACCAAATTTCATTTCTAACCACACTCATTCCACAACATTCACACATTTGAATCAAACTTGTAAAACGAAAAGTGCAGGCTTCTATTCTACTTTTAAGCTTATTTTTTGATTCTAAGCTTATTTTTGAATTCTAATGACATTGAGACGATTATATGTGTTAGGGTTGTCATAAAAGTAAACCAAATGTTATTTCTATCCACACTCATTCCACAACATTCACACATTTGAATCAAACTAGTAAAACGAACTGTGCAGGCTTGTATTCTACTTTTAAGCTTATTATTTGATTCTAAGCTTATTTTTGCATTCTAATGACATAGAGACGATTATATGCATTAGGGTTGGTGTAAAAGTGAACCAAATGTCATTTCTAACCACACTCATTCCACAACATTCACACATTTGAATCAAACTTGTAAAACGAACTTGTAGGCTTGTATTCTACTTTTAAACTTATTCTTTGATTCTAAGCTTATTTTTGCATTCTAATGACATGGAGACGATTATATGCGTTAGGGTTGTTGTAAAAGTGAACCAAATGTCATTTCTAAGCACACTCATTCGACAACATTCACACATTTGAATCAAACTTGTAAAACGAACAGTGCAGGCTTGTATTCTACTTTTAAGCTTATTTTTTTTATTCTAAGCTTATTTTTGAATTCTAATGACATGGAGACGATTATATGTGTTAGGGTTGTCATAAAAGTAAACCAAATGTCATTTCTTACCACACTCATTCCACAACATTCACACATTTGAATCAAACTTGTAAAACGAACTGTGCAGGCTTTTATTCTACTTTTAAGCTTATTCTTTGTTTCTAAGCTTATTTTTGAATTCTAATGACATGGAGACGATAATATGTGTTAGGGTTGGTGTAAAAGTGAACCAAATGTCATTTCTAAGCACACTCATTCGACAACATTCACACATTTGAATCAAACTTGTAAAACGAACTGTGCAGGCTTGTATTCTACTTTTAAGCTTATTTTTTTTATTCTAAGCTTATTTTTGAATTCTAATGACATGGAGACGATTATATGTGTTAGGGTTGTCATAAAAGTGAACCAAATGTCATTTCTTACCACACTCATTCCACAACATTCACACATTTGAATCAAACTTGTAAAACGAACTTGTAGGCTTGTATTCTACTTTTAAACTTATTCTTTGATTCTAAGCTTATTTGCATTCTAATGACATGGAGACGATTATATGCGTTAGGGTTGTTGTAAAAGTGAACCAAATGTCATTTCTAACCACACACATTCGACAACATTCAGACATTTGAATCAAACATGTAAAACGAACAGTGCATGCTTGTATTCTACTTTTAAACTTATTCTTTGATTCTAAGCTTAATTTTGCATTCTAATGACATGGGGACGATTATATGCGTTAGGGTTGTTTTAAAAGTGCACCAAATGTCATTTCTAAGCACACTCATTCGACAACATTCACACATTTGAATCAAACTTGTAAAACGAACAGTGCAGGCTTGTATTCTACTTTTAAGTTTATTTTTTTTATTCTAAGCTTATTTTTGAATTCTAATGACATGGAGACGATTATATGCGTTAGGGTTGTTTTAAAAGTGCACCAAATGTCATTTCTAAGCACACTCATTCGACAACATTCACACATTTGAATCAAACTTGTAAAACGAACAGTGCATGCTTGTATTCTACTTGTAAGCTTATTCTTTGATTCTAAGCTTATTTTTCCATTCTAATGACATAGAGACGATTATATGTGTTAGGGTTGTCATAAAAGTAAACCAAATGTCATTTCTTACCACACTTATTCCACAATATTCACACATTTGAATCAAACTTCTAAAACGAACTGTGCAGGCTTGTATTCTACTTTTAAGCTTATTCTTTGATTCTACGATTATTTTTGAATTCTAATGACATGAAGACGATTATATGTGTTAGGGTTGTCATAAAAGTGAACCAAATGTCATTTCTAACCACTCTCATTCCTCAACATTCCCACATTTGAATCAAACTTGTAAAACGAACTGTGCATGCTTCTATTCTACTTTTAAGCTTATTGTTTGATTCTAAGCTTATTTTTGCATTCTAATGACATGGAGACGATTATATGCGTTAGGGTTGTTGTAAAAGTGAACCAAATGTCATTTCTAACCACACTCATTCGACAACATTCAGACATTTGAATCAAACTTGTAAAACGAACAGTGCATGCTTGTATTCTAGTTTTAAGCTTATTCTTTGATTCTAAGCTTATATTTGCATTCTAATGACATAGAGACGATTATATGCGTTAGGGTTGGTGTAAAACTAAACCAAATTTCATTTCTAACCACACTCATTCCACAACATTCACACATTTGAATCAAACTTGTAAAACGAACAGTGCAGGCTTGTATTCTACTTTTAAGCTTATTTTTTGATTCTAAGCTTATTTTTGAATTCTAATGACATTGAGACGATTATATGTGTTAGGGTTGTCATAAAAGTAAACCAAATGTTATTTCTATCCACACTCATTCCACAACATTCACACATTTGAATCAAACTAGTCAAACGAACTGTGCAGGCTTGTATTCTACTTTTAAGCTTATTATTTGATTCTAAGCTTATTTTTGCATTCTAATGACATAGAGACAATTATATGCATTAGGGTTGGTGTAAAAGTGAACCAAATGTCATTTCTAACCACACTCATTCCACAACATTCACACATTTGAATCAAACTTGTAAAACGAACTTGTAGGCTTGTATTCTACTTTTAAACTTATTCTTTGATTCTAAGCTTATTTTTGCATTCTAATGACATGGAGACGATTATATGCGTTAGGGTTGTTGTAAAAGTGAACCAAATGTCATTTCTAAGCACACTCATTCGACAACATTCACACATTTGAATCAAACTTGTAAAACGAACAGTGCAGGCTTGTATTCTACTTTTAAGCTTATTTTTTTTATTCTAAGCTTATTTTTGAATTCTAATGACATGGAGACGATTATATGTGTTAGGGTTGTCATAAAAGTAAACCAAATGTCATTTCTTACCACACTCATTCCACAACATTCACACATTTGAATCAAACTTGTAAAACGAACTTTGCAGGCTTGTATTCTACTTTTAAACTTATTCTTTGATTCAAAGCTTATTTTTGAATTCTAATTACATGGGGACGATTATATGCGTTAGGGTTGTCATAAAAGTAAACCAAATGTCATTTCTAACCACACTCATTCCTCAACATTCCCACATTTGAATCAAACTTGTAAAACGAACTGTGCAGGCTTGTATTCTACTTTTAAACTTATTCTTTGATTCAAAGCTTATTTTTGAATTCTAATTACATGGGGACGATTATATGCGTTAGGGTTGTCATAAAAGTAAACCAAATGTCATTTTTAACCACACTCATTCCTCAACATTCCCACATTTGAATCAAACTTGTAAAACGAACTTGTAGGCTTGTATTCTACTTTTAAACTTATTCTTTGATTCTAAGCTTATTTTTGCATTCTAATGACATGGAGACGATTATATGCGTTAGGGTTGTTGTAAAAGTGAACCAAATGTCATTTCTAAGCACACTCATTCGACAACATTCACACATTTGAATCAAACTTGTAAAACGAACAGTGCAGGCTTGTATTCTACTTTTAAGCTTATTTTTTTTATTCTAAGCTTATTTTTGAATTCTAATGACATGGAGACGATTATATGTGTTAGGGTTGTCATAAAAGTAAACCAAATGTCATTTCTTACCACACTCATTCCACAACATTCACACATTTGAATCAAACTTGTAAAACGAACTGTGCAGGCTTGTATTCTACTTTTAAACTTATTCTTTGATTCTAAGCTTATTTTTGCATTCTAATGACATGGAGACGATTATATGCGTTAGGGTTGTTGTAAAAGTGAACCAAATGTCATTTCTAAGCGCACTCATTCGACAACATTCACACATTTGAATCAAACTTGTAAAACGAACAGTGCAGGCTTGTATTCTACTTTTAAGCTTATTTTTTTTATTCTAAGCTTATTTTTGAATTCTAATGACATGGAGACGATTATATGTGTTAGGGTTGTCATAAAAGTAAACCAAATGTCATTTCTTACCACACTCATTCCACAACATTCACACATTTGAATCAAACTTGTAAAACGAACTGTGCAGGCTTGTATTCTACTTTTAAGCTTATTCTTTGATTCTAAGCTTATTTTTGAATTCTAATGACATGGAGACGATTATATGTGTTAGGGTTGTCATAAAAGTAAACCAAATGTCATTTCTTACCACACTCATTCCACAACATTCACACATTTGAATTAAACTCGTAAAACAAACTGTGCATGCTAGTATTCTTCGTTTAAGCTTATTATTTGATTCTAAGCTTATTTTTGAATTCTAATGACATGGTGACGATTATATGTGTTAGGGTTATCATAAAAGTGAACCAAATGTCATTTCTAACCACACTCATTCGACAACATTCACACATTTGAATCAAACTTGTAAAACGAACAGTGCATGCTTGTATTCTACTTTTAAGCTTATTTTTTGATTCTAAGCTTATTTTTGAATTCTAATGACATGGAGACGATTATATGTGTTAGGGTTGTCATAAAAGTAAACCAAATGTCATTTCTTACCACACTCATTCCACAACATTCACACATTTGAATCAAACTTTTAAAACGAACAGTGCAGGCTTGTATTCTACTTTTAAGCTTATTTTTTTTATTCTAAGCTTATTTTTGAATTCTAATGACATGGAGACGATTATATGTGTTAGGGTTATCATAAAAGTGAACCAAATGTCATTTCTAACCACACTCATTCGACAACATTCACACATTTGAATCAAACTTGTAAAACGAACTGTGCAGGCTTGTATTCTACTTTTAAGCTTATTCTTTGTTTCTAAGCTTATTTTTGAATTCTAATGACATGGAGACGATAATATGTGTTAGGGTTGGTGTAAAAGTGAACCAAATGTCATTTCTAAGCACACTCATTCGACAACATTCACACATTTGAATCAAACTTGTAAAACGAACTGTGCAGGCTTGTATTCTACTTTTAAACTTATTCTTTGATTCAAAGCTTATTTTTGAATTCTAATTACATGGGGACGATTATATGCGTTAGGGTTGTCATAAAAGTAAACCAAATGTCATTTCTAACCACACTCATTCCTCAAAATTCCCACATTTGAATCAAACTTGTAAAACGAACTGTGCATGCTTCTATTCTACTTTTAAGCTTATTCTTTGATTCTAAGCTTATTTTTGCATTCTAATGACATGGAGACGATTATATGCGTTAGGGTTGTTGTAAAAGTGAACCAAATGTCATTTCTAACCACACACATTCGACAACATTCAGACATTTGAATCAAACTTGTAAAACGAACAGTGCATGCTTGTATTCTACTTTTAAACTTATTCTTTGATTCTAAGCTTAATTTTGCATTCTAATGACATGGGGACGATTATATGCGTTAGGGTTGTTTTAAAAGTGCACCAAATGTCATTTCTAAGCACACTTATTCGACAACATTCACACATTTGAATCAAACTTGTAAAACGAACAGTGCAGGCTTGTATTCTACTTTTAAGCTTATTTTTTTTATTCTAAGCTTATTTTTGAATTCTAATGACATGGAGACGATTATATGCGTTAGGGTTGTTTTAAAAGTGCACCAAATGTCATTTCTAAGCACACTCATTCGACAACATTCACACATTTGAATCAAACTTGTAAAACGAACAGTGCATGCTTGTATTCTACTTGTAAGCTTATTCTTTGATTCTAAGCTTATTTTTCCATTCTAATGACATAGAGACGATTATATGTGTTAGGGTTGTCATAAAAGTAAACCAAATGTCATTTCTTACCACACTTATTCCACAATATTCACACATTTGAATCAAACTTCTAAAACGAACTGTACAGGCTTGTATTCTACTTTTAAGCTTATTCTTTGATTCTACGCTTATTTTTGAATTCTAATGACATGAAGACGATTATATGTGTTAAGGTTGTCATAAAAGTGAACCAAATGTCATTTCTAACCACACTCATTCCTCAACATTCCCACATTTGAATCAAACTTGTAAAACGAACTGTGCATGCTTCTATTCTACTTTTAAGCTTATTCTTTGATTCTAAGCTTATTTTTGCATTCTAATGACATGGAGACGATTATATGCGTTAGGGTTGTTGTAAAAGTGAACCAAATGTCATTTCTAACCACACTCATTCGACAACATTCAGACATTTGAATCAAACTTGTAAAACGAACAGTGCATGCTTGTATTCTAGTTTTAAGCTTATTCTTTGATTCTAAGCTTATATTTGCATTCTAATGACATAGAGACGATTATATGCGTTAGGGTTGGTGTAAAACTAAACCAAATTTCATTTCTAACCACACTCATTCCACAACATTCACACATTTGAATCACACTTGTAAAACGAACAGTGCAGGCTTGTATTCTACTTTTAAGCTTATTTTTTGATTCTAAGCTTATTTTTGAATTCTAATGACATTGAGACGATTATATGTGTTAGGGTTGTCATAAAAGTAAACCAAATGTTATTTCTATCCACACTCATTCCACAACATTCACACATTTGAATCAAACTAGTAAAACGAACTGTGCAGGCTTGTATTCTACTTTTAAGCTTATTCTTTGATTCTAAGCTTATTTTTGCATTCTAATGACATAGAGACGATTATATGCATTAGGGTTGGTGTAAAAGTGAACCAAATGTCATTTCTAACCACACTCATTCCACAACATTCACACATTTGAATCAAACTTGTAAAACGAACTTGTAGGCTTGTATTCTACTTTTAAACTTATTCTTTGATTCTAAGCTTATTTTTGCATTCTAATGACATGGAGACGATTATATGCGTTAGGGTTGTTGTAAAAGTGAACCAAATGTCATTTCTAAGCACACTCATTCGACAACATTCACACATTTGAATCAAACTTGTAAAACGAACAGTGCAGGCTTGTATTCTACTTTTAAGCTTATTTTTTTTATTCTAAGCTTATTTTTGAATTCTAATGACATGGAGACGATTATATGTGTTAGGGTTGTCATAAAAGTAAACCAAATGTCATTTCTTACCACACTCATTCCACAACATTCACACATTTGAATCAAACTTGTAAAACGAACTGTGCAGGCTTGTATTCTACTTTTAAACATATTCTTTGATTCTAAGCTTATTTTTGAATTCTAATGACATGGAGACGATTATATGTGTTAGGGTTGTCATAAAAGTAAACCAAATGTTATTTCTAACCACACTCATTCCACAACATTCACACATTTGAATCAAACTAGTAAAACGAACTGTGCAGGCTTGTATTCTACTTTTAAGCTTATTCTTTGTTTCTAAGCTTATTTTTGAATTCTAATGACATGGAGACGATAATATGTGTTAGGGTTGGTGTAAAAGTGAACCAAATGTCATTTCTAAGCACACTCATTCGACAACATTCACACATTTGAATCAAACTTGTAAAACGAACTGTGCAGGCTTGTATTGTACTTTTAAACTTATTCTTTGATTCAAAGCTTATTTTTGAATTCTAATTACATGGGGACGATTATATGCGTTAGGGTTGTCATAAAAGTAAACCAAATGTCATTTCTAACCACACTCATTCCTCAACATTCCCACATTTGAATCAAACTTGTAAAACGAACTTGTAGGCTTGTATTCTACTTTTAAACTTATTCTTTGATTCTAAGCTTATTTTTGCATTCTAATGACATGGAGACGATTATATGCGTTAGGGTTGTTGTAAAAGTGAACCAAATGTCATTTCTAAGCACACTCATTCGACAACATTCACACATTTGAATCAAACTTGTAAAACGAACAGTGCAGGCTTGTATTCTACTTTTAAGCTTATTTTTTTTATTCTAAGCTTATTTTTGAATTCTAATCACATGGAGACGATTATATGTGTTAGGGTTGTCATAAAAGTAAACCAAATGTCATTTCTTACCACACTCATTCCACAACATTCACACATTTGAATCAAACTTTTAAAACGAACAGTGCAGGCTTGTATTCTACTTTTAAGCTTATTTTTTTTATTCTAAGCTTATTTTTGAATTCTAATGACATGGAGACGATTATATGTGTTAGGGTTATCATAAAAGTGAACCAAATGTCATTTCTAACCACACTCATTAGACAACATTCACACATTTGAATCAAACTTGTAAAACGAACAGTGCATGCTTGTATTCTACTTTTAAGCTTATTTTTTGATTCTAAGCTTATTTTTGAATTCTAATGACATGGAGACGATTATATGTGTTAGGGTTGTCATAAAAGTAAACCTAATGTTATTTCTAACCACACTCATTCCACAACATTCACACATTTGAATCAAACTAGTAAAACGAACTGTGCAGGCTTGTATTCTACTTTTAAGCATATTCTTTGTTTCTAAGCTTATTTTTGAATTCTAATGACATGGAGACGATAATATGTGTTAGGGTTGGTGTAAAAGTGAACCAAATGTCATTTCTAAGCACAGTCATTCGACAACATTCACACATTTGAATCAAACTTGTAAAACGAACTGTGCAGGCTTGTATTCTACTTTTAAACTTATTCTTTGATTCAAAGCTTATTTTTGAATTCTAATTACATGGGGACGATTATATGCGTTAGGGTTGTCATAAAAGTAAACCAAATGTCATTTCTAACCACACTCATTCCTCAAAATTCCCACATTTGAATCAAACTTGTAAAACGAACTGTGCATGCTTCTATTCTACTTTTAAGCTTATTCTTTGATTCTAAGCTTATTTTTGCATTCTAATGACATGGAGACGATTATATGCGTTAGGGTTGTTGTAAAAGTGAACCAAATGTCATTTCTAACCACACACATTCGACAACATTCAGACATTTGAATCAAACTTGTAAAACGAACAGTGCATGCTTGTATTCTACTTTTAAACTTATTCTTTGATTCTAAGCTTAATTTTGCATTCTAATGACATGGGGACGATTATATGCGTTAGGGTTGTTTTAAAAGTGCACCAAATGTCATTTCTAAGCACACTTATTCGACAACATTCACACATTTGAATCAAACTTGTAAAACGAACAGTGCAGGCTTGTATTCTACTTTTAAGCTTATTTTTTTTATTCTAAGCTTATTTTTGAATTCTAATGACATGGAGACGATTATATGCGTTAGGGTTGTTTTAAAAGTGCACCAAATGTCATTTCTAAGCACACTCATTCGACAACATTCACACATTTGAATCAAACTTGTAAAACGAACAGTGCATGCTTGTATTCTACTTGTAAGCTTATTCTTTGATTCTAAGCTTATTTTTCCATTCTAATGACATAGAGACGATTATATGTGTTAGGGTTGTCATAAAAGTAAACCAAATGTCATTTCTTACCACACTTATTCCACAATATTCACACATTTGAATCAAACTTCTAAAACGAACTGTACAAGCTTGTATTCTACTTTTAAGCTTATTCTTTGATTCTACGCTTATTTTTGAATTCTAATGACATGAAGACGATTATATGTGTTAGGGTTGTCATAAAAGTGAACCAAATGTCATTTCTAACCACACTCATTCCTCAACATTCCCACATTTGAATCAAACTTGTAAAACGAACTGTGCATGCTTCTATTCTACTTTTAAGCTTATTCTTTGATTCTAAGCTTATTTTTGCATTCTAATGACATGGAGACGATTATATGCGTTAGGGTTGTTGTAAAAGTGAACCAAATGTCATTTCTAACCACACTCATTCGACAACATTCAGACATTTGAATCAAACTTGTAAAACGAACAGTGCATGCTTGTATTCTAGTTTTAAGCTTATTCTTTGATTCTAAGCTTATATTTGCATTCTAATGACATAGAGACGATTATATGCGTTAGGGTTGGTGTAAAACTAAACCAAATTTCATTTCTAACCACACTCATTCCACAACATTCACACATTTGAATCACACTTGTAAAACGAACAGTGCAGGCTTGTATTCTACTTTTAAGCTTATTTTTTGATTCTAAGCTTATTTTTGAATTCTAATGACATTGAGACGATTATATGTGTTAGGGTTGTCATAAAAGTAAACCAAATGTTATTTCTATCCACACTCATTCCACAACATTCACACATTTGAATCAAACTAGTAAAACGAACTGTGCAGGCTTGTATTCTACTTTTAAGCTTATTCTTTGATTCTAAGCTTATTTTTGCATTCTAATGACATAGAGACGATTATATGCATTAGGGTTGGTGTAAAAGTGAACCAAATGTCATTTCTAACCACACTCATTCCACAACATTCACACATTTGAATCAAACTTGTAAAACGAACTTGTAGGCTTGTATTCTACTTTTAAACTTATTCTTTGATTCTAAGCTTATTTTTGCATTCTAATGACATGGATACGATTATATGCGTTAGGGTTGTTGTAAAAGTGAACCAAATGTCATTTCTAAGCACACTCATTCGACAACATTCACACATTTGAATCAAACTTGTAAAACGAACAGTGCAGGCTTGTATTCTACTTTTAAGCTTATTTTTTTTATTCTAAGCTTATTTTTGAATTCTAATGACATGGAGACGATTATATGTGTTAGGGTTGTCATAAAAGTAAACCAAATGTCATTTCTTACCACACTCATTCCACAACATTCACACATTTGAATCAAACTTGTAAAACGAACTGTGCAGGCTTGTATTCTACTTTTAAACTTATTCTTTGATTCTAAGCTTATTTTTGAATTCTAATGACATGGAGACGATTATATGTGTTAGGGTTGTCATAAAAGTAAACCAAATGTTATTTCTAACCACACTCATTCCACAACATTCACACATTTGAATCAAACTAGTAAAACGAACTGTGCAGGCTTGTATTCTACTTTTAAGCTTATTCTTTGTTTCTAAGCTTATTTTTGAATTCTAATGACATGGAGACGATAATATGTGTTAGGGTTGGTGTAAAAGTGAACCAAATGTCATTTCTAAGCACACTCATTCGACAACATTCACACATTTGAATCAAACTTGTAAAACGAACTGTGCAGGCTTGTATTCTACTTTTAAACTTATTCTTTGAGTCAAAGCTTATTTTTGAATTCTAATTACATGGGGACGATTATATGCGTTAGGGTTGTCATAAAAGTAAACCAAATGTCATTTCTAACCACACTCATTCCTCAACATTCCCACATTTGAATCAAACTTGTAAAACGAACTTGTAGGCTTGTATTCTACTTTTAAACTTATTCTTTGATTCTAAGCTTATTTTTGCATTCTAATGACATGGAGACGATTATATGCGTTAGGGTTGTTGTAAAAGTGAACCAAATGTCATTTCTAAGCACACTCATTCGACAACATTCACACATTTGAATCAAACTTGTAAAACGAACAATGCAGGCTTGTATTCTACTTTTAAGCTTATTTTTTTTATTCTAAGCTTATTTTGGAATTCTAATGACATGGAGACGATTATATGTGTTAGGGTTGTCATAAAAGTAAACCAAATGTCATTTCTTACCACACTCATTCCACAACATTCACACATTTGAATCAAACTTTTAAAACGAACAGTGCAGGCTTGTATTCTACTTTTAAGCTTATTTTTTTTATTCTAAGCTTATTTTTGAATTCTAATGACATGGAGACGATTATATGCGTTAGGGTTGTTGTAAAAGTGAACCAAATGTCATTTCTAACCACACACATTCGACAACATTCAGACATTTGAATCAAACTTGTAAAACGAACAGTGCATGCTTGTATTCTACTTTTAAACTTATTCTTTGATTCTAAGCTTAATTTTGCATTCTAATGACATGGGGACGATTATATGCGTTAGGGTTGTTTTAAAAGTGCACCAAATGTCATTTCTAAGCACACTCATTCGACAACATTCACACATTTGAATCAAACTTGTAAAACGAACAGTGCAGGCTTGTATTCTACTTTTAAGCTTATTTTTTTTATTCTAAGCTTATTTTTGAATTCTAATGACATGGAGACGATTATATGCGTTAGGGTTGTTTTAAAAGTGCACCAAATGTCATTTCTAAGCACACTCATTCGACAACATTCACACATTTGAATCAAACTTGTAAAACGAACAGTGCATGCTTGTATTCTACTTGTAAGCTTATTCTTTGATTCTAAGCTTATTTTTCCATTCTAATGACATAGAGACGATTATATGTGTTAGGGTTGTCATAAAAGTAAACCAAATGTCATTTCTTACCACACTTATTCCACAATATTCACACATTTGAATCAAACTTCTAAAACGAACTGTACAGGCTTGTATTCTACTTTTAAGCTTATTCTTTGATTCTACGCTTATTTTTGAATTCTAATGACATGAAGACGATTATATGTGTTAGGGTTGTCATAAAAGTGAACCAAATGTCATTTCTAACCACACTCATTCCTCAACATTCCCACATTTGAATCAAACTTGTAAAACGAACTGTGCATGCTTCTATTCTACTTTTAAGCTTATTCTTTGATTCTAAGCTTATTTTTGCATTCTAATGACATGGAGACGATTATATGCGTTAGGGTTTTTGTAAAAGTGAACCAAATGTCATTTCTAACCACACACATTCGACAACATTCAGACATTTGAATCAAACTTGTAAAACGAACAGTGCATGCTTGTATTCTACTTTTAAACTTATTCTTTGATTCTAAGCTTAATTTTGCATTCTAATGACATGGGGACGATTATATGCGTTAGGGTTGTTTTAAAAGTGCACCAAATGTCATTTCTAAGCACACTTATTCGACAACATTCACACATTTGAATCAAACTTGTAAAACGAACAGTGCAGGCTTGTATTCTACTTTTAAGCTTATTTTTTTTATTCTAAGCTTATTTTTGAATTCTAATGACATGGAGACGATTATATGCGTTAGGGTTGTTTTAAAAGTGCACCAAATGTCATTTCTAAGCACACTCATTCGACAACATTCACACATTTGAATCAAACTTGTAAAACGAACAGTGCATGCTTGTATTCTACTTGTAAGCTTATTCTTTGATTCTAAGCTTATTTTTCCATTCTAATGACATAGAGACGATTATATGTGTTAGGGTTGTCATAAAAGTAAACCAAATGTCATTTCTTACCACACTTATTCCACAATATTCACACATTTGAATCAAACTTCTAAAACGAACTGTACAGGCTTGTATTCTACTTTTAAGCTTATTCTTTGATTCTACGCTTATTTTTGAATTCTAATGACATGAAGGCGATTATATGTGTTAGGGTTGTTATAAAAGTGAACCAAATGTCATTTCTAACCACACTCATTCCTCAACATTCCCACATTTGAATCAAACTTGTAAAACGAACTGTGCATGCTTCTATTCTACTTTTAAGCTTATTCTTTGATTCTAAGCTTATTTTTGCATTCTAATGACGTGGAGACGATTATATGCGTTAGGGTTGTTGTAAAAGTGAACCAAATGTCATTTCTAACCACACTCATTCGACAACATTCAGACATTTGAATCAAACTTGTAAAACGAACAGTGCATGCTTGTATTCTAGTTTTAAGCTTATTCTTTGATTCTAAGCTTATATTTGCATTCTAATGACATAGAGACGATTATATGCGTTAGGGTTGGTGTAAAACTAAACCAAATTTCATTTCTAACCACACTCATTCCACAACATTCACACATTTGAATCACACTTGTAAAACGAACAGTGCAGGCTTGTATTCTACTTTTAAGCTTATTTTTTGATTCTAAGCTTATTTTTGAATTCTAATGACATTGAGACGATTATATGTGTTAGGGTTGTCATAAAAGTAAACCAAATGTTATTTCTATCCACACTCATTCCACAACATTCACACATTTGAATCAAACTAGTAAAACGAACTGTGCAGGCTTGTATTCTACTTTTAAGCTTATTCTTTGATTCTAAGCTTATTTTTGCATTCTAATGACATAGAGACGATTATATGCATTAGGGTTGGTGTAAAAGTGAACCAAATGTCATTTCTAACCACACTCATTCCACAACATTCACACATTTGAATCAAACTTGTAAAACGAACTTGTAGGCTTGTATTCTACTTTTAAACTTATTCTTTGATTCTAAGCTTATTTTTGCATTCTAATGACATGGAGACGATTATATGCGTTAGGGTTGTTGTAAAAGTGAACCAAATGTCATTTCTAAGCACACTCATTCGACAACATTCACACATTTGAATCAAACTTGTAAAACGAACAGTGAGGCTTGTATTCTACTTTTAAGCTTATTCTTTGATTCTAAGCTTATTTTTGAATTCTAATGACATGGAGACGATAATATGTGTTAGGGTTGTCATAAAAGTAAACCAAATTTCATTTCTAACCACACTCATTCCACAACATTCACACATTTGAATCAAACTCGTAAAACAAACTGTGCATGCTAGTATTCTTCGTTTAAGCTTATTATTTGATTCTAAGCTTATTTTTGAATTCTAATGACATGGTGACGATTATATGTGTTAGGGTTATCATAAAAGTGAACCAAATGTCATTTCTAACCACACTCATTCGACAACATTCACACATTTGAATCAAACTTGTAAAACGAACTGTGCAGGCTTGTATTCTACTTTTAAACTTATTCTTTGATTCAAAGCTTATTTTTGAATTCTAATTACATGGGGACGATTATATGCGTTAGGGTTGTCATAAAAGTAAACCAAATGTCATTTCTAACCACACTCATTCCTCAACATTCCCACATTTGAATCAAACTTGTAAAACGAACTTGTAGGCTTGTATTCTACTTTTAAACTTATTCTTTGATTCTAAGCTTATTTTTGCATTCTAATGACATGGAGACGATTATATGCGTTAGGGTTGTTGTAAAAGTGAACCAAATGTCATTTCTAACCACACTCATTCGACAACATTCACACATTTGAATCAAACTTGTAAAACGAACAGTGCAGGCTTGTATTCTACTTTTAAGCTTATTTTTTGATTCTAAGCTTATTTTTGAATTCTAATGACATTGAGACGATTATATGTGTTAGGGTTGTCATAAAAGTAAACCAAATGTTATTTCTATCCACACTCATTCCACAACATTCACACATTTGAATCAAACTAGTAAAACGAACTGTGTAGGCTTGTATTCTACTTTTAAGCTTATTCTTTGATTCTAAGCTTATTTTTGCATTCTAATGACATAGAGACGATTATATGCATTAGGGTTGGTGTAAAAGTGAACCAAATGTCATTTCTAACCACACTCATTCCACAACATTCACACATTTGAATCAAACTTGTAAAACGAACTTGTAGGCTTGTATTCTACTTTTAAACTTATTCTTTGATTCTAAGCTTATTTTTGCATTCTAATGACATGGAGACGATTATATGCGTTAGGGTTGTTGTAAAAGTGAACCAAATGTCATTTCTAAGCACACTCATTCGACAACATTCACACATTTGAATCAAACTTGTAAAACGAACAGTGCAGGCTTGTATTCTACTTTTAAGCTTATTTTTTTTATTCTAAGCTTATTTTTGAATTCTAATGACATGGAGACGATTATATGTGTTAGGGTTGTCATAAAAGTAAACCAAATGTCATTTCTTACCACACTCATTCCACAACATTCACACATTTGAATCAAACTTGTAAAACAAACTGTGCAGGCTTGTATTCTACTTTTAAACTTATTCTTTGATTCTAAGCTTATTTTTGCATTCTAATGACATGGAGACGATTATATGCGTTAGGGTTGTTGTAAAAGTGAACCAAATGTCATTTCTAAGCGCACTCATTCGACAACATTCACACATTTGAATCAAACTTGTAAAACGAACAGTGCAGGCTTGTATTCTACTTTTAAGCTTATTTTTTTTATTCTAAGCTTATTTTTGAATTCTAATGACATGGAGACGATTATATGTGTTAGGGTTGTCATAAAAGTAAACCAAATGTCATTTCTTACCACACTCATTCCACAACATTCACACATTTGAATCAAACTTGTAAAACGAACTGTGTAGGCTTGTATTCTACTTTTAAACTTATTCTTTGATTCTAAGCTTATTTTTGCATTCTAATGACATGGAGACGATTATATGCGTTAGGGTTGTTGTAAAAGTGAACCAAATGTCATTTCTAAGCACACTCATTCGACAACATTCACACATTTGAATCAAACTTGTAAAACGAACAGTGCAGGCTTGTATTCTACTTTTAAGCTTATTTTTTTTATTCTAAGCTTATTGTTGAATTCTAATGACATGGAGACGATTATATGTGTTAGGTTGTCATAAAAGTAAACCAAATGTCATTTCTTACCACACTCATTCCACAACATTCACACATTTGAATCAAACTTGTAAAACGAACTGTGCAGGCTTGTATTCTACTTTTAAGCTTATTCTTTGATTCTAAGCTTATTTTTGAATTCTAATGACATGGAGACGATAATATGTGTTAGGGTTGTCATAAAAGTAAACCAAATTTCATTTCTAACCACACTCATTCCACAACATTCACACATTTGAATCAAACTCGTAAAACAAACTGTGCATGCTAGTATTCTTCGTTTAAGCTTATTATTTGATTCTAAGCTTATTTTTGAATTCTAATGACATGGTGACGATTATATGTGTTAGGGTTATCATAAAAGTGAACCAAATGTCATTTCTAACCACACTCATTCGACAACATTCACACATTTGAATCAAACTTGTAAAACGAACTGTGCAGGCTTGTATTCTACTTTTAAACTTATTCTTTGATTCAAAGCTTATTTTTGAATTCTAATTACATGGGGACGATTATATGCGTTAGGGTTGTCATAAAAGTAAACCAAATGTCATTTCTAACCACACTCATTCCTCAACATTCCCACATTTGAATCAAACTTGTAAAACGAACTTGTAGGCTTGTATTCTACTTTTAAACTTATTCTTTGATTCTAAGCTTATTTTTGCATTCTAATGACATGGAGACGATTATATGCGTTAGGGTTGTTGTAAAAGTGAACCAAATGTCATTTCTAACCACACTCATTCGACAACATTCACACATTTGAATCAAACTTGTAAAACGAACAGTGCAGGCTTGTATTCTACTTTTAAGCTTATTTTTTGATTCTAAGCTTATTTTTGAATTCTAATGACATTGAGACGATTATATGTGTTAGGGTTGTCATAAAAGTAAACCAAATGTTATTTCTATCCACACTCATTCCACAACATTCACACATTTGAATCAAACTAGTAAAACGAACTGTGCAGGCTTGTATTCTACTTTTAAGCTTATTCTTTGATTCTAAGCTTATTTTTGCATTCTAATGACATAGAGACGATTATATGCATTAGGGTTGGTGTAAAAGTGAACCAAATGTCATTTCTAACCACACTCATTCCACAACATTCACACATTTGAATCAAACTTGTAAAACGAACTTGTAGGCTTGTATTCTACTTTTAAACTTATTCTTTGATTCTAAGCTTATTTTTGCATTATAATGACATGGAGACGATTATATGCGTTAGGGTTGTTGTAAAAGTGAACCAAATGTCATTTCTAAGCACACTCATTCGACAACATTCACACATTTGAATCAAACTTGTAAAACGAACAGTGCAGGCTTGTATTCTACTTTTAAGCTTATTCTTTGATTCTAAGCTTATTTTTGAATTCTAATGACATGGAGACGATAATATGTGTTAGGGTTGTCATAAAAGTAAACCAAATGTCATTTCTAACCACACTCATTCCACAACATTCAAACATTTGAATCAAACTCGTAAAACAAACTGTGCATGCTAGTATTCTTCGTTTAAGCTTATTATTTGATTCTAAGCTTATTTTTGAATTCTAATGACATGGTGACGATTATATGTGTTAGGGTTATCATAAAAGTGAACCAAATGTCATTTCTAACCACACTCATTCGACAACATTCACACATTTGAATCAAACTTGTAAAACGAACTGTGCAGGCTTGTATTCTACTTTTAAACTTATTCTTTGATTCAAAGCTTATTTTTGAATTCTAATTACATGGGGACGATTATATGCGTTAGGGTTGTCATAAAAGTAAACCAAATGTCATTTCTAACCACACTCATTCCTCAACATTCCCACATTTGAATCAAACTTGTAAAACGAACTTGTAGGCTTGTATTCTACTTTTAAACTTATTCTTTGATTCTAAGCTTATTTTTGCATTCTAATGACATGGAGACGATTATATGCGTTAGGGTTGTTGTAAAAGTGAACCAAATGTCATTTCTAACCACACTCATTCGACAACATTCACACATTTGAATCAAACTTGTAAAACGAACAGTGCAGGCTTGTATTCTACTTTTAAGCTTATTTTTTGATTCTAAGCTTATTTTTGAATTCTAATGACATTGAGACGATTATATGTGTTAGGGTTGTCATAAAAGTAAACCAAATGTTATTTCTATCCACACTCATTCCACAACATTCACACATTTGAATCAAACTAGTAAAACGAACTGTGTAGGCTTGTATTCTACTTTTAAGCTTATTCTTTGATTCTAAGCTTATTTTTGCATTCTAATGACATAGAGACGATTATATGCATTAGGGTTGGTGTAAAAGTGAACCAAATGTCATTTCTAACCACACTCATTCCACAACATTCACACATTTGAATCAAACTTGTAAAACGAACTTGTAGGCTTGTATTCTACTTTTAAACTTATTCTTTGATTCTAAGCTTATTTTTGCATTCTAATGACATGGAGACGATTATATGCGTTAGGGTTGTTGTAAAAGTGAACCAAATGTCATTTCTAAGCGCACTCATTCGACAACATTCACACATTTGAATCAAACTTGTAAAACGAACAGTGCAGGCTTGTATTCTACTTTTAAGCTTATTTTTTTTATTCTAAGCTTATTTTTGAATTCTAATGACATGGAGACGATTATATGTGTTAGGGTTGTCATAAAAATAAACCAAATGTCATTTCTTACCACACTCATTCCACAACATTCACACATTTGAATCAAACTTGTAAAACGAACTGTGTAGGCTTGTATTCTACTTTTAAACTTATTCTTTGATTCTAAGCTTATTTTTGCATTCTAATGACATGGAGACGATTATATGCGTTAGGGTTGTTGTAAAAGTGAACCAAATGTCATTTCTAAGCACACTCATTCGACAACATTCACACATTTGAATCAAACTTGTAAAACGAACAGTGCAGGCTTGTATTCTACTTTTAAGCTTATTTTTTTTCTTCTAAGCTTATTGTTGAATTCTAATGACATGGAGACGATTATATGTGTTAGGGTTGTCATAAAAGTAAACCAAATGTCATTTCTTACCACACTCATTCCACAACATTCACACATTTGAATCAAACTTGTAAAACGAACTGTGCAGGCTTGTATTCTACTTTTAAGCTTATTCTTTGATTCTAAGCTTATTTTTGAATTCTAATGACATGGAGACGATAATATGTGTTAGGGTTGTCATAAAAGTAAACCAAATTTCATTTCTAACCACACTCATTCCACAACATTCACACATTTGAATCAAACTCGTAAAACAAACTGTGCATGCTAGTATTCTTCGTTTAAGCTTATTATTTGATTCTAAGCTTATTTTTGAATTCTAATGACATGGTGACGATTATATGTGTTAGGGTTATCATAAAAGTGAACCAAATGTCATTTCTAACCACACTCATTCGACAACATTCACACATTTGAATCAAACTTGTAAAACGAACTGTGCAGGCTTGTATTCTACTTTTAAACTTATTCTTTGATTCTAAGCTTATTTTTGCATTCTAATGACATGGAGACGATTATATGCGTTAGGGTTGTTGTAAAAGTGAACCAAATGTCATTTCTAAGCGCACTCATTCGACAACATTCACACATTTGAATCAAACTTGTAAAACGAACAGTGCAGGCTTGTATTCTACTTTTAAGCTTATTTTTTTTATTCTAAGCTTATTTTTGAATTCTAATGACATGGAGACGATTATATGTGTTAGGGTTGTCATAAAAGTAAACCAAATGTCATTTCTTACCACACTCATTCCACAACATTCACACATTTGAATCAAACTTGTAAAACGAACTGTGTAGGCTTGTATTCTACTTTTAAACTTATTCTTTGATTCTAAGCTTATTTTTGCATTCTAATGACATGGAGACGATTATATGCGTTAGGGTTGTTGTAAAAGTGAACCAAATGTCATTTCTAAGCACACTCATTCGACAACATTCACACATTTGAATCAAACTTGTAAAACGAACAGTGCAGGCTTGTATTCTACTTTTAAGCTTATTTTTTTTATTCTAAGCTTATTGTTGAATTCTAATGACATGGAGACGATTATATGTGTTAGGGTTGTCATAAAAGTAAACCAAATGTCATTTCTTACCACACTCATTCCACAACATTCACACATTTGAATCAAACTTGTAAAACGAACTGTGCAGGCTTGTATTCTACTTTTAAGCTTATTCTTTGATTCTAAGCTTATTTTTGAATTCTAATGACATGGAGACGATAATATGTGTTAGGGTTGTCATAAAAGTAAACCAAATTTCATTTCTAACCACACTCATTCCACAACATTCACACATTTGAATCAAACTCGTAAAACAAACTGTGCATGCTAGTATTCTTCGTTTAAGCTTATTATTTGATTCTAAGCTTATTTTTGAATTCTAATGACATTGAGACGATAATATGTGTTAGGGTTATCATAAAAGTGAACCAAATGTCATTTCTAACCACACTCATTCCACAACATTCACACATTTGAATCAAACTAGTAAAACGAACTGTGCAGGCTTGTATTCTACTTTTAAGCTTATTCTTTGATTCTAAGCTTATTTTTGCATTCTAATGACATAGAGACGATTATATGCATTAGGGTTGGTGTAAAAGTGAACCAAATGTCATTTCTAACCACACTCATTCCACAACATTCACACATTTGAATCAAACTTGTAAAACGAACTTGTAGGCTTGTATTCTACTTTTAAACTTATTCTTTGATTCTAAGCTTATTTTTGCATTCTAATGACATGGAGACGATTATATGCGTTAGGGTTGTTGTAAAAGTGAACCAAATGTCATTTCTAAGCACACTCATTCGACAACATTCACACATTTGAATCAAACTTGTAAAACGAACAGTGCAGGCTTGTATTCTACTTTTAAGCTTATTTTTTTTATTCTAAGCTTATTTTTGAATTCTAATGACATGGAGACGATTATATGTGTTAGGGTTGTCATAAAAGTAAACCAAATGTCATTTCTTACCACACTCATTCCACAACATTCACACATTTGAATCAAACTTGTAAAACAAACTGTGTAGGCTTGTATTCTACTTTTAAACTTATTCTTTGATTCTAAGCTTATTTTTGCATTCTAATGACATGGAGACGATTATATGCGTTAGTGTTGTTGTAAAAGTGAACCAAATGTCATTTCTAAGCGCACTCATTCGACAACATTCACACATTTGAATCAAACTTGTAAAACGAACAGTGCAGGCTTGTATTCTACTTTTAAGCTTATTTTTTTTATTCTAAGCTTATTGTTGAATTCTAATGACATGGAGACGATTATATGTGTTAGGGTTGTCATAAAAGTAAACCAAATGTCATTTCTTACCACACTCATTCCACAACATTCACACATTTGAATCAAACTTGTAAAACGAACTGTGCAGGCTTGTATTCTACTTTTAAACTTATTCTTTGATTCTAAGCTTATTTTTGAATTCTAATGACATGGAGACGATTATATGTGTTAGGGTTGTCATAAAAGTAAACCAAATGTTATTTCTAACCACACTCATTCCACAACATTCACACATTTGAATCAAACTAGTAAAACGAACTGTGCAGGCTTGTATTCTACTTTTAAGCTTATTCTTTGTTTCTAAGCTTATTTTTGAATTCTAATGACATGGAGACGATAATATGTGTTAGGGTTGGTGTAAAAGTGAACCAAATGTCATTTCTAAGCACACTCATTCGACAACATTCACACATTTGAATCAAACTTGTAAAACGAACTGTGCAGGCTTGTATTCTACTTTTAAACTTATTCTTTGATTCAAAGCTTATTTTTGAATTCTAATTACATGGGGACGATTATATGCGTTAGGGTTGTCATAAAAGTAAACCAAATGTCATTTCTAACCACACTCATTCCTCAACATTCCCACATTTGAATCAAACTTGTAAAACGAACTTGTAGGCTTGTATTCTACTTTTAAACTTATTCTTTGATTCTAAGCTTATTTTTGCATTCTAATGACATGGAGACGATTATATGCGTTAGGGTTGTTGTAAAAGTGAACCAAATGTCATTTCTAAGCACACTCATTCGACAACATTCACACATTTGAATCAAACTTGTAAAACGAACAGTGCAGGCTTGTATTCTACTTTTAAGCTTATTTTTTTTATTCTAAGCTTATTTTTGAATTCTAATGACATGGAGACGATTATATGTGTTAGGGTTGTCATAAAAGTAAACCAAATGTCATTTCTTACCACACTCATTCCACAACATTCACACATTTGAATCAAACTTGTAAAACGAACTGTGCAGGCTTGTATTCTACTTTTAAACTTATTCTTTGATTCTAAGCTTATTTTTGCATTCTAATGACATGGAGACGATTATATGCGTTAGGGTTGTTGTAAAAGTGAACCAAATGTCATTTCTAAGCACACTCATTCGACAACATTCACACATTTGAATCAAACTTGTAAAACGAACAGTGCAGGCTTGTATTGTACTTTTAAGCTTATTTTTTTTATTCTAAGCTTATTTTTGAATTCTAATGACATGGAGACGATTATATGTGTTAGGGTTGTCATAAAAGTAAACCAAATGTCATTTCTTACCACACTCATTCCACAACATTCACACATTTGAATCAAACTTGTAAAACGAACTGTGCAGGCTTGTATTCTACTTTTAAGCTTATTCTTTGATTCTAAGCTTATTTTTGAATTCTAATGACATGGAGACGATAATATGTGTTAGGGTTGTCATAAAAGTAAACCAAATTTCATTTCTAACCACACTCATTCCACAACATTCACACATTTGAATCAAACTCGTAAAACAAACTGTGCATGCTAGTATTCTTCGTTTAAGCTTATTATTTGATTCTAAGCTTATTTTTGAATTCTAATGACATGGTGACGATTATATGTGTTAGGGTTATCATAAAAGTGAACCAAATGTCATTTCTAACCACACTCATTCGACAACATTCACACATTTGAATCAAACTTGTAAAACGAACAGTGCATGCTTGTATTCTACTTTTAAGCTTATTTTTTGATTCTAAGCTTATTTTTGAATTCTAATGACATGGAGACGATTATATGTGTTAGGGTTGTCATAAAAGTAAACCAAATGTCATTTCTTACCACACTCATTCCACAACATTCACACATTTGAATCAAACTTGTAAAACGAACAGTGCAGGCTTGTATTCTACTTTTAAGCTTATTTTTTTTATTCTAAGCTTATTTTTGAATTCTAATGACATGGAGACGATTATATGCGTTAGGGTTGTCATAAAAGTGAACCAAATGTCATTTCTAACCACACTCATTCCTCAAAATTCCCACATTTGAATCAAACTTGTAAAACGAACTGTGCATGCTTCTATTCTACTTTTAAGCTTATTCTTTGATTCTAAGCTTATTTTTGCATTCTAATGACATGGAGACGATTATATGCGTTAGGGTTGTTGTAAAAGTGAACCAAATGTCATTTCTAACCACACACATTCGACAACATTCACACATTTGAATCAAACTTGTAAAACGAACAGTGCAGGCTTGTATTCTACTTTTAAGCTTATTTTTTTTATTCTAAGCTTATTTTTGAATTCTAATGACATGGAGACGATTATATGCGTTAGGGTTGTTTTAAAAGTGCACCAAATGTCATTTTTAAGCACACTCATTCGACAACATTCACACATTTGAATCAAACTTGTAAAACGAACAGTGCATGCTTGTATTCTACTTGTAAGCTTATTCTTTGATTCTAAGCTTATTTTTCCATTCTAATGACATAGAGACGATTATATGTGTTAGGGTTGTCATAAAAGTAAACCAAATGTCATTTCTTACCACACTTATTCCACAATATTCACACATTTGAATCAAACTTCTAAAACGAACTGTACAGGCTTGTATTCTACTTTTAAGCTTATTCTTTGATTCTACGCTTATTTTTGAATTCTAATGACATGAAGACGATTATATGTGTTAGGGTTGTCATAAAAGTGAACCAAATGTCATTTCTAACCACACTCATTCCTCAACATTCCCACATTTGAATCAAACTTGTAAAACGAACTGTGCATGCTTCTATTCTACTTTTAAGCTTATTCTTTTATTCTAAGCTTATTTTTGCATTCTAATGACATGGAGACGATTATATGCGTTAGGGTTGTTGTAAAAGTGAACCAAATGTCATTTCTAACCACACTCATTCGACAACATTCAGACATTTGAATCAAACTTGTAAAACGAACAGTGCATGCTTGTATTCTAGTTTTAAGCTTATTCTTTGATTCTAAGCTTATATTTGCATTCTAATGACATAGAGACGATTATATGCGTTAGGGTTGGTGTAAAACTAAACCAAATTTCATTTCTAACCACACTCATTCCACAACATTCACACATTTGAATCACACTTGTAAAACGAACAGTGCAGGCTTGTATTCTACTTTTAAGCTTATTTTTTGATTCTAAGCTTATTTTTGAATTCTAATGACATTGAGACGATTATATGTGTTAGGGTTGTCATAAAAGTAAACCAAATGTTATTTCTATCCACACTCATTCCACAACATTCACACATTTGAATCAAACTAGTAAAACGAACTGTGCAGGCTTGTATTCTACTTTTAAGCTTATTCTTTGATTCTAAGCTTATTTTTGCATTCTAATGACATAGAGACGATTATATGCATTAGGGTTGGTGTAAAAGTGAACCAAATGTCATTTCTAACCACACTCATTCCACAACATTCACACATTTGAATCAAACTTGTAAAACGAACTTGTAGGCTTGTATTCTACTTTTAAGCTTATTCTTTGATTCTACGCTTATTTTTGAATTCTAATGACATGAAGACGATTATATGTGTTAGGGTTGTCATAAAAGTGAACCAAATGTCATTTCTAACCACACTCATTCCTCAACATTCCCACATTTGAATCAAACTTGTAAAACGAACTGTGCATGCTTCTATTCTACTTTTAAGCTTATTCTTTGATTCTAAGCTTATTTTTGCATTCTAATGACATGGAGACGATTATATGCGTTAGGGTTGTTGTAAAAGTGAACCAAATGTCATTTCTAACCACACTCATTCGACAACATTCAGACATTTGAATCAAACTTGTAAAACGAACAGTGCATGCTTGTATTCTAGTTTTAAGCTTATTCTTTGATTCTAAGCTTATATTTGCATTCTAATGACATAGAGACGATTATATGCGTTAGGGTTGGTGTAAAACTAAACCAAATTTCATTTCTAACCACACTCATTCCACAACATTCACACATTTGAATCAAACTTGTAAAACGAACAGTGCATGCTTGTATTCTACTTGTAAGCTTATTCTTTGATTCTAAGCTTATTTTTCCATTCTAATGGACATAGAGACGATTATATGTGTTAGGGTTGTCATAAAAGTAAACCAAATGTCATTTCTTACCACACTTATTCCACAATATTCACACATTTGAATCAAACTTCTAAAACGAACTGTACAGGCTTGTATTCTACTTTTAAGCTTATTCTTTGATTCTACGCTTATTTTTGAATTCTAATGACATGAAGACGATTATATGTGTTAGGGTTGTCATAAAAGTGAACCAAATGTCATTTCTAACCACACTCATTCCTCAACATTCCCACATTTGAATCAAACTTGTAAAACGAACTATGCATGCTTCTATTCTACTTTTAAGCTTATTCTTTTATTCTAAGCTTATTTTTGCATTCTAATGACATGGAGACGATTATATGCGTTAGGGTTGTTGTAAAAGTGAACCAAATGTCATTTCTAACCACACTCATTCGACAACATTCAGACATTTGAATCAAACTTGTAAAACGAACAGTGCATGCTTGTATTCTAGTTTTAAGCTTATTCTTTGATTCTAAGCTTATATTTGCATTCTAATGACATAGAGACGATTATATGCGTTAGGGTTGGTGTAAAACTAAACCAAATTTCATTTCTAACCACACTCATTCCACAACATTCACACATTTGAATCACACTTGTAAAACGAACAGTGCAGGCTTGTATTCTACTTTTAAGCTTATTTTTTGATTCTAAGCTTATTTTTGAATTCTAATGACATTGAGACGATTATATGTGTTAGGGTTGTCATAAAAGTAAACCAAATGTTATTTCTATCCACACTCATTCCACAACATTCACACATTTGAATCAAACTAGTAAAACGAACTGTGTAGGCTTGTATTCTACTTTTAAGCTTATTCTTTGATTTTAAGCTTATTTTTGCATTCTAATGACATAGAGACGATTATATGCATTAGGGTTGGTGTAAAAGTGAACCAAATGTCATTTCTAACAACACTCATTCCACAACATTCACACATTTGAATCAAACTTGTAAAACGAACTTGTAGGCTTGTATTCTACTTTTAAGCTTATTCTTTGATTCTACGCTTATTTTTGAATTCTAATGACATGAAGACGATTATATGTGTTAGGGTTGTCATAAAAGTGAACCAAATGTCATTTCTAACCACACTCATTCCTCAACATTCCCACATTTGAATCAAACTTGTAAAACGAACTGTGCATGCTTCTATTCTACTTTTAAGCTTATTCTTTGATTCTAAGCTTATTTTTGCATTCTAATGACATGGAGACGATTATATGCGTTAGGGTTGTTGTAAAAGTGAACCAAATGTCATTTCTAACCACACTCATTCGACAACATTCAGACATTTGAATCAAACTTGTAAAACGAACAGTGCATGCTTGTATTCTAGTTTTAAGCTTATTCTTTGATTCTAAGCTTATATTTGCATTCTAATGACATAGAGACGATTATATGCGTTAGGGTTGGTGTAAAACTAAACCAAATTTCATTTCTAACCACACTCATTCCACAACATTCACACATTTGAATCAAACTTGTAAAACGAACAGTGCATGCTTGTATTCTACTTGTAAGCTTATTCTTTGATTCTAAGCTTATTTTTCCATTCTAATGACATAGAGACGATTATATGTGTTAGGGTTGTCATAAAAGTAAACCAAATGTCATTTCTTACCACACTTATTCCACAATATTCACACATTTGAATCAAACTTCTAAAACGAACTGTACAGGCTTGTATTCTACTTTTAAGCTTATTCTTTGATTCTACGCTTATTTTTGAATTCTAATGACATGAAGACGATTATATGTGTTAGGGTTGTCATAAAAGTGAACCAAATGTCATTTCTAACCACACTCATTCCTCAACATTCCCACATTTGAATCAAACTTGTAAAACGAACTGTGCATGCTTCTATTCTACTTTTAAGCTTATTCTTTTATTCTAAGCTTATTTTTGCATTCTAATGACATGGAGACGATTATATGCGTTAGGGTTGTTGTAAAAGTGAACCAAATGTCATTTCTAACCACACTCATTCGACAACATTCAGACATTTGAATCAAACTTGTAAAACGAACAGTGCATGCTTGTATTCTAGTTTTAAGCTTATTCTTTGATTCTAAGCTTATATTTGCATTCTAATGACATAGAGACGATTATATGCGTTAGGGTTGGTGTAAAACTAAACCAAATTTCATTTCTAACCACACTCATTCCACAACATTCACACATTTGAATCACACTTGTAAAACGAACAGTGCAGGCTTGTATTCTACTTTTAAGCTTATTTTTTGATTCTAAGCTTATTTTTGAATTCTAATGACATTGAGACGATTATATGTGTTAGGGTTGTCATAAAAGTAAACCAAATGTTATTTCTATCCACACTCATTCCACAACATTCACACATTTGAATCAAACTAGTAAAACGAACTGTGCAGGCTTGTATTCTACTTTTAAGCTTATTCTTTGATTCTAAGCTTATTTCTGCATTCTAATGACATAGAGACGATTATATGCATTAGGGTTGGTGTAAAAGTGAACCAAATGTCATTTCTAACCACACTCATTCCACAACATTCACACATTTGAATCAAACTTGTAAAACGAACTTGTAGGCTTGTATTCTACTTTTAAGCTTATTCTTTGATTCTACGCTTATTTTTGACTTCTAATGACATGAAGACGATTATATGTGTTAGGGTTGTCATAAAAGTGAACCAAATGTCATTTCTAACCACACTCATTCCTCAACATTCCCACATTTGAATCAAACTTGTAAAACGAACTGTGCATGCTTCTATTCTACTTTTAAGCTTATTCTTTGATTCTAAGCTTATTTTTGCATTCTAATGACATGGAGACGATTATATGCGTTAGGGTTGTTGTAAAAGTGAACCAAATGTCATTTCTAACCACACTCATTCGACAACATTCAGACATTTGAATCAAACTTGTAAAACGAACAGTGCATGCTTGTATTCTAGTTTTAAGCTTATTCTTTGATTCTAAGCTTATATTTGCATTCTAATGACATAGAGACGATTATATGCGTTAGGGTTGGTGTAAAACTAAACCAAATTTCATTTCTAACCACACTCATTCCACAACATTCACACATTTGAATCAAACTTGTAAAACGAACAGTGCAGGCTTGTATTCTACTTTTAAGCTTATTTTTTGATTCTAAGCTTATTTTTGAATTCTAATGACATTGAGACGATTATATGTGTTAGGGTTGTCATAAAAGTAAACCAAATGTTATTTCTATCCACACTCATTCCACAACATTCACACATTTGAATCAAACTAGTAAAACGAACTGTGCAGGCTTGTATTCTACTTTTAAGCTTATTCTTTGATTCTAAGCTTATTTTTGCATTCTAATGACATAGAGACGATTATATGCATTAGGGTTGGTGTAAAAGTGAACCAAATGTCATTTCTAACCACACTCATTCCACAACATTCACACATTTGAATCAAACTTGTAAAACGAACTTGTAGGCTTGTATTCTACTTTTAAACTTATTCTTTGATTCTAAGCTTATTTTTGCATTCTAATGACATGGAGACGATTATATGCGTTAGGGTTGTTGTAAAAGTGAACCAAATGTCATTTCTAAGCACACTCATTCGACAACATTCACACATTTGAATCAAACTTGTAAAACGAACAGTGCAGGCTTGTATTCTACTTTTAAGCTTATTTTTTTTATTCTAAGCTTATTTTTGAATTCTAATGACATGGAGACGATTATATGTGTTAGGGTTGTCATAAAAGTAAACCAAATGTTATTTCTAACCACACTCATTCCACAACATTCACACATTTGAATCAAACTAGTAAAACGAACTGTGCAGGCTTGTATTCTACTTTTAAGCTTATTCTTTGTTTCTAAGCTTATTTTTGAATTCTAATGACATGGAGACGATAATATGTGTTAGGGTTGGTGTAAAAGTGAACCAAATGTCATTTCTAAGCACACTCATTCGACAACATTCACACATTTGAATCAAACTTGTAAAACGAACTGTGCAGGCTTGTATTGTACTTTTAAACTTATTCTTTGATTCAAAGCTTATTTTTGAATTCTAATTACATGGGGACGATTATATGCGTTAGGGTTGTCATAAAAGTAAACCAAATGTCATTTCTAACCACACTCATTCCTCAACATTCCCACATTTGAATCAAACTTGTAAAACGAACTTGTAGGCTTGTATTCTACTTTTAAACTTATTCTTTGATTCTAAGCTTATTTTTGCATTCTAATGACATGGAGACGATTATATGCGTTAGGGTTGTTGTAAAAGTGAACCAAATGTCATTTCTAACCACACTCATTCCACAACATTCACACATTTGAATCAAACTCGTAAAACAAACTGTGCATGCTAGTATTCTTCGTTTAAGCTTATTATTTGATTCTAAGCTTATTTTTGAATTCTAATGACATGGTGGCGATTATATGTGTTAGGGTTATCATAAAAGTGAACCAAATGTCATTTCTAACCACACTCATTCGACAACATTCACACATTTGAATCAAACTTGTAAAACGAACAGTGCATGCTTGTATTCTACTTTTAAGCTTATTTTTTGATTCTAAGCTTATTTTTGAATTCTAATGACATGGAGACGATTATATGTGTTAGGGTTGTCATAAAAGTAAACCAAATGTTATTTCTAACCACACTCATTCCACAACATTCACACATTTGAATCAAACTAGTAAAACGAACTGTGCAGGCTTGTATTCTACTTTTAAGCTTATTCTTTGTTTCTAAGCTTATTTTTGAATTCTAATGACATGGAGACGATAATATGTGTTAGGGTTGGTGTAAAAGTGAACCAAATGTCATTTCTAAGCACACTCATTCGACAACATTCACACATTTGAATCAAACTTGTAAAACGAACTGTGCAGGCTTGTATTCTACTTTTAAACTTATTCTTTGATTCAAAGCTTATTTTTGAATTCTAATTACATGGGGACGATTATATGCGTTAGGGTTGTCATAAAAGTAAACCAAATGTCATTTCTAACCACACTCATTCCTCAAAATTCCCACATTTGAATCAAACTTGTAAAACGAACTGTGCATGCTTCTATTCTACTTTTAAGCTTATTCTTTGATTCTAAGCTTATTTTTGCATTCTAATGACATGGAGACGATTATATGCGTTAGGGTTGTTGTAAAAGTGAACCAAATGTCATTTCTAACCACACACATTCGACAACATTCAGACATTTGAATCAAACTTGTAAAACGAACAATGCATGCTTGTATTCTACTTTTAAACTTATTCTTTGATTCTAAGCTTAATTTTGCATTCTAATGACATGGGGACGATTATATGCGTTAGGGTTGTTTTAAACGTGCACCAAATGTCATTTCTAAGCACACTCATTCGACAACATTCACACATTTGAATCAAACTTGTAAAACGAACAGTGCAGGCTTGTATTCTACTTTTAAGCTTATTTTTTTTATTCTAAGCTTATTTTTGAATTCTAATGACATGGAGACGATTATATGCGTTAGGGTTGTTTTAAAAGTGCACCAAATGTCATTTCTAAGCACACTCATTCGACAACATTCACACATTTGAATCAAACTTGTAAAACGAACAGTGCATGCTTGTATTCTACTTGTAAGCTTATTCTTTGATTCTAAGCTTATTTTTCCATTCTAATGACATAGAGACGATTATATGTGTTAGGGTTGTCATAAAAGTAAACCAAATGTCATTTCTTACCACACTTATTCCACAATATTCACACATTTGAATCAAACTTCTAAAACGAACTGTACAGGCTTGTATTCTACTTTTAAGCTTATTCTTTGATTCTACGCTTATTTTTGAATTCTAATGAGATGAAGACGATTATATGTGTTAGGGTTGTCATAAAAGTGAACCAAATGTCATTTCTAACCACACTCATTCCTCAACATTCCCACATTTGAATCAAACTTGTAAAACGAATTGTGCATGCTTCTATTCTACTTTTAAGCTTATTCTTTGATTCTAAGCTTATTTTTGCATTCTAATGACATGGAGACGATTATATGCGTTAGGGTTGTTGTAAAAGTGAACCAAATGTCATTTCTAACCACACTCATTCGACAACATTCAGACATTTGAATCAAACTTGTAAAACGAACAGTGCATGCTTGTATTCTAGTTTTAAGCTTATTCTTTGATTCTAAGCTTATATTTGCATTCTAATGACATAGAGACGATTATATGCGTTAGGGTTGGTGTAAAACTAAACCAAATTTCATTTCTAACCACACTCATTCCACAACATTCACACATTTGAATCAAACTTGTAAAACGAACAGTGCATGCTTGTATTCTACTTGTAAGCTTATTCTTTGATTCTAAGCTTATTTTTCCATTCTAATGACATAGAGACGATTATATGTGTTAGGGTTGTCATAAAAGTAAACCAAATGTCATTTCTTACCACACTTATTCCACAATATTCACACATTTGAATCAAACTTCTAAAACGAACTGTACAGGCTTGTATTCTACTTTTAAGCTTATTCTTTGATTCTACGCTTATTTTTGAATTCTAATGACATGAAGACGATTATATGTGTTAGGGTTGTCATAAAAGTGAACCAAATGTCATTTCTAACCACACTCATTCCTCAACATTCCCACATTTGAATCAAACTTGTAAAACGAACTGTGCATGCTTCTATTCTACTTTTAAGCTTATTCTTTTATTCTAAGCTTATTTTTGCATTCTAATGACATGGAGACGATTATATGCGTTAGGGTTGTTGTAAAAGTGAACCAAATGTCATTTCTAACCACACTCATTCGACAACATTCAGACATTTGAATCAAACTTGTAAAACGAACAGTGCATGCTTGTATTCTAGTTTTAAGCTTATTCTTTGATTCTAAGCTTATATTTGCATTCTAATGACATAGAGACGATTATATGCGTTAGGGTTGGTGTAAAACTAAACCAAATTTCATTTCTAACCACACTCATTCCACAACATTCACACATTTGAATCACACTTGTAAAACGAACAGTGCAGGCTTGTATTCTACTTTTAAGCTTATTTTTTGATTCTAAGCTTATTTTTGAATTCTAATGACATTGAGACGATTATATGTGTTAGGGTTGTCATAAAAGTAAACCAAATGTTATTTCTATCCACACTCATTCCACAACATTCACACATTTGAATCAAACTAGTAAAACGAACTGTGCAGGCTTGTATTCTACTTTTAAGCTTATTCTTTGATTCTAAGCTTATTTTTGCATTCTAATGACATAGAGACGATTATATGCATTAGGGTTGGTGTAAAAGTGAACCAAATGTCATTTCTAACCACACTCATTCCACAACATTCACACATTTGAATCAAACTTGTAAAACGAACTTGTAGGCTTGTATTCTACTTTTAAGCTTATTCTTTGATTCTACGCTTATTTTTGAATTCTAATGACATGAAGACGATTATATGTGTTAGGGTTGTCATAAAAGTGAACCAAATGTCATTTCTAACCACACTCATTCCTCAACATTCCCACATTTGAATCAAACTTGTAAAACGAACTGTGCATGCTTCTATTCTACTTTTAAGCTTATTCTTTGATTCTAAGCTTATTTTTGCATTCTAATGACATGGAGACGATTATATGCGTTAGGGTTGTTGTAAAAGTGAACCAAATGTCATTTCTAACCACACTCATTCGACAACATTCAGACATTTGAATCAAACTTGTAAAACGAACAGTGCATGCTTGTATTCTAGTTTTAAGGTTATTCTTTGATTCTAAGCTTATATTTGCATTCTAATGACATAGAGACGATTATATGCGTTAGGGTTGGTGTAAAACTAAACCAAATTTCATTTCTAACCACACTCATTCCACAACATTCACACATTTGAATCAAACTTGTAAAACGAACAGTGCAGGCTTGTATTCTACTTTTAAGCTTATTTTTTGATTCTAAGCTTATTTTTGAATTCTAATGACATTGAGACGATTATATGTGTTAGGGTTGTCATAAAAGTAAACCAAATGTTATTTCTATCCACACTCATTCCACAACATTCACACATTTGAATCAAACTAGTAAAACGAACTGTGCAGGCTTGTATTCTACTTTTAAGCTTATTCTTTGATTCTAAGCTTATTTTTGCATTCTAATGACATAGAGACGATTATATGCATTAGGGTTGGTGTAAAAGTGAACCAAATGTCATTTCTAACCACACTCATTCCACAACATTCACACATTTGAATCAAACTTGTAAAACGAACTTGTAGGCTTGTATTCTACTTTTAAACTTATTCTTTGATTCTAAGCTTATTTTTGCATTCTAATGACATGGAGACGATTATATGCGTTAGGGTTGTTGTAAAAGTGAACCAAATGTCATTTCTAAGCACACTCATTCGACAACATTCACACATTTGAATCAAACTTGTAAAACGAACAGTGCAGGCTTGTATTCTACTTTTAAGCTTATTTTTTTTATTCTAAGCTTATTTTTGAATTCTAATGACATGGAGACGATTATATGTGTTAGGGTTGTCATAAAAGTAAACCAAATGTTATTTCTAACCACACTCATTCCACAACATTCACACATTTGAATCAAACTAGTAAAACGAACTGTGCAGGCTTGTATTCTACTTTTAAGCTTATTCTTTGTTTCTAAGCTTATTTTTGAATTCTAATGACATGGAGACGATAATATGTGTTAGGGTTGGTGTAAAAGTGAACCAAATGTCATTTCTAAGCACACTCATTCGACAACATTCACACATTTGAATCAAACTTGTAAAACGAACTGTGCAGGCTTGTATTGTACTTTTAAACTTATTCTTTGATTCAAAGCTTATTTTTGAATTCTAATTACATGGGGACGATTATATGCGTTAGGGTTGTCATAAAAGTAAACCAAATGTCATTTCTAACCACACTCATTCCTCAACATTCCCACATTTGAATCAAACTTGTAAAACGAACTTGTAGGCTTGTATTCTACTTTTAAACTTATTCTTTGATTCTAAGCTTATTTTTGCATTCTAATGACATGGAGACGATTATATGCGTTAGGGTTGTTGTAAAAGTGAACCAAATGTCATTTCTAACCACACTCATTCCACAACATTCACACATTTGAATCAAACTCGTAAAACAAACTGTGCATGCTAGTATTCTTCGTTTAAGCTTATTATTTGATTCTAAGCTTATTTTTGAATTCTAATGACATGGTGGCGATTATATGTGTTAGGGTTATCATAAAAGTGAACCAAATGTCATTTCTAACCACACTCATTCGACAACATTCACACATTTGAATCAAACTTGTAAAACGAACAGTGCATGCTTGTATTCTACTTTTAAGCTTATTTTTTGATTCTAAGCTTATTTTTGAATTCTAATGACATGGAGACGATTATATGTGTTAGGGTTGTCATAAAAGTAAACCAAATGTTATTTCTAACCACACTCATTCCACAACATTCACACATTTGAATCAAACTAGTAAAACGAACTGTGCAGGCTTGTATTCTACTTTTAAGCTTATTCTTTGATTCTAAGCTTATTTTTGCATTCTAATGACATAGAGACGATTATATGCATTAGGGTTGGTGTAAAAGTGAACCAAATGTCATTTCTAACCACACTCATTCCACAACATTCACACATTTGAATCAAACTTGTAAAACGAACTTGTAGGCTTGTATTCTACTTTTAAGCTTATTCTTTGATTCTACGCTTATTTTTGAATTCTAATGACATGAAGACGATTATATGTGTTAGGGTTGTCATAAAAGTGAACCAAATGTCATTTCTAACCACACTCATTCCTCAACATTCCCACATTTGAATCAAACTTGTAAAACGAACTGTGCATGCTTCTATTCTACTTTTAAGCTTATTCTTTGATTCTAAGCTTATTTTTGCATTCTAATGACATGGAGACGATTATATGCGTTAGGGTTGTTGTAAAAGTGAACCAAATGTCATTTCTAACCACACTCATTCGACAACATTCAGACATTTGAATCAAACTTGTAAAACGAACAGTGCATGCTTGTATTCTAGTTTTAAGCTTATTCTTTGATTCTAAGCTTATATTTGCATTCTAATGACATAGAGACGATTATATGCGTTAGGGTTGGTGTAAAACTAAACCAAATTTCATTTCTAACCACACTCATTCCACAACATTCACACATTTGAATCAAACTTGTAAAACGAACAGTGCAGGCTTGTATTCTACTTTTAAGCTTATTTTTTGATTCTAAGCTTATTTTTGAATTCTAATGACATTGAGACGATTATATGTGTTAGGGTTGTCATAAAAGTAAACCAAATGTTATTTCTATCCACACTCATTCCACAACATTCACACATTTGAATCAAACTAGTAAAACGAACTGTGCAGGCTTGTATTCTACTTTTAAGCTTATTCTTTGATTCTAAGCTTATTTTTGCATTCTAATGACATAGAGACGATTATATGCATTAGGGTTGGTGTAAAAGTGAACCAAATGTCATTTCTAACCACACTCATTCCACAACATTCACACATTTGAATCAAACTTGTAAAACGAACTTGTAGGCTTGTATTCTACTTTTAAACTTATTCTTTGATTCTAAGCTTATTTTTGCATTCTAATGACATGGAGACGATTATATGCGTTAGGGTTGTTGTAAAAGTGAACCAAATGTCATTTCTAAGCACACTCATTCGACAACATTCACACATTTGAATCAAACTTGTAAAACGAACAGTGCAGGCTTGTATTCTACTTTTAAGCTTATTTTTTTTATTCTAAGCTTATTTTTGAATTCTAATGACATGGAGACGATTATATGTGTTAGGGTTGTCATAAAAGTAAACCAAATGTTATTTCTAACCACACTCATTCCACAACATTCACACATTTGAATCAAACTAGTAAAACGAACTGTGCAGGCTTGTATTCTACTTTTAAGCTTATTCTTTGTTTCTAAGCTTATTTTTGAATTCTAATGACATGGAGACGATAATATGTGTTAGGGTTGGTGTAAAAGTGAACCAAATGTCATTTCTAAGCACACTCATTCGACAACATTCACACATTTGAATCAAACTTGTAAAACGAACTGTGCAGGCTTGTATTGTACTTTTAAACTTATTCTTTGATTCAAAGCTTATTTTTGAATTCTAATTACATGGGGACGATTATATGCGTTAGGGTTGTCATAAAAGTAAACCAAATGTCATTTCTAACCACACTCATTCCTCAACATTCCCACATTTGAATCAAACTTGTAAAACGAACTTGTAGGCTTGTATTCTACTTTTAAACTTATTCTTTGATTCTAAGCTTATTTTTGCATTCTAATGACATGGAGACGATTATATGCGTTAGGGTTGTTGTAAAAGTGAACCAAATGTCATTTCTAACCACACTCATTCCACAACATTCACACATTTGAATCAAACTCGTAAAACAAACTGTGCATGCTAGTATTCTTCGTTTAAGCTTATTATTTGATTCTAAGCTTATTTTTGAATTCTAATGACATGGTGGCGATTATATGTGTTAGGGTTATCATAAAAGTGAACCAAATGTCATTTCTAACCACACTCATTCGACAACATTCACACATTTGAATCAAACTTGTAAAACGAACAGTGCATGCTTGTATTCTACTTTTAAGCTTATTTTTTGATTCTAAGCTTATTTTTGAATTCTAATGACATGGAGACGATTATATGTGTTAGGGTTGTCATAAAAGTAAACCAAATGTTATTTCTAACCACACTCATTCCACAACATTCACACATTTGAATCAAACTAGTAAAACGAACTGTGCAGGCTTGTATTCTACTTTTAAGCTTATTCTTTGTTTCTAAGCTTATTTTTGAATTCTAATGACATGGAGACGATAATATGTGTTAGGGTTGGTGTAAAAGTGAACCAAATGTCATTTCTAAGCACACTCATTCGACAACATTCACACATTTGAATCAAACTTGTAAAACGAACTGTGCAGGCTTGTATTCTACTTTTAAACTTATTCTTTGATTCAAAGCTTATTTTTGAATTCTAATTACATGGGGACGATTATATGCGTTAGGGTTGTCATAAAAGTAAACCAAATGTCATTTCTAACCACACTCATTCCTCAAAATTCCCACATTTGAATCAAACTTGTAAAACGAACTGTGCATGCTTCTATTCTACTTTTAAGCTTATTCTTTGATTCTAAGCTTATTTTTGCATTCTAATGACATGGAGACGATTATATGCGTTAGGGTTGTTGTAAAAGTGAACCAAATGTCATTTCTAACCACACACATTCGACAACATTCAGACATTTGAATCAAACTTGTAAAACGAACAGTGCATGCTTGTATTCTACTTTTAAACTTATTCTTTGATTCTAAGCTTAATTTTGCATTCTAATGACATGGGGACGATTATATGCGTTAGGGTTGTTTTAAACGTGCACCAAATGTCATTTCTAAGCACACTCATTCGACAACATTCACACATTTGAATCAAACTTGTAAAACGAACAGTGCAGGCTTGTATTCTACTTTTAAGCTTATTTTTTTTATTCTAAGCTTATTTTTGAATTCTAATGACATGGAGACGATTATATGCGTTAGGGTTGTTTTAAAAGTGCACCAAATGTCATTTCTAAGCACACTCATTCGACAACATTCACACATTTGAATCAAACTTGTAAAACGAACAGTGCATGCTTGTATTCTACTTGTAAGCTTATTCTTTGATTCTAAGCTTATTTTTCCATTCTAATGACATAGAGACGATTATATGTGTTAGGGTTGTCATAAAAGTAAACCAAATGTCATTTCTTACCACACTTATTCCACAATATTCACACATTTGAATCAAACTTCTAAAACGAACTGTACAGGCTTGTATTCTACTTTTAAGCTTATTCTTTGATTCTACGCTTATTTTTGAATTCTAATGACATGAAGACGATTATATGTGTTAGGGTTGTCATAAAAGTGAACCAAATGTCATTTCTAACCACACTCATTCCTCAACATTCCCACATTTGAATCAAACTTGTAAAACGAATTGTGCATGCTTCTATTCTACTTTTAAGCTTATTCTTTGATTCTAAGCTTATTTTTGCATTCTAATGACATGGAGACGATTATATGCGTTAGGGTTGTTGTAAAAGTGAACCAAATGTCATTTCTAACCACACTCATTCGACAACATTCAGACATTTGAATCAAACTTGTAAAACGAACAGTGCATGCTTGTATTCTAGTTTTAAGCTTATTCTTTGATTCTAAGCTTATATTTGCATTCTAATGACATAGAGACGATTATATGCGTTAGGGTTGGTGTAAAACTAAACCAAATTTCATTTCTAACCACACTCATTCCACAACATTCACACATTTGAATCAAACTTGTAAAACGAACAGTGCAGGCTTGTATTCTACTTTTAAGCTTATTTTTTGATTCTAAGCTTATTTTTGAATTCTAATGACATTGAGACGATTATATGTGTTAGGGTTGTCATAAAAGTAAACCAAATGTTATTTCTATCCACACTCATTCCACAACATTCACACATTTGAATCAAACTAGTAAAACGAACTGTGCAGGCTTGTATTCTACTTTTAAGCTTATTCTTTGATTCTAAGCTTATTTTTGCATTCTAATGACATAGAGACGATTATATGCATTAGGGTTGGTGTAAAAGTGAACCAAATGTCATTTCTAACCACACTCATTCCACAACATTCACACATTTGAATCAAACTTGTAAAACGAACTTGTAGGCTTGTATTCTACTTTTAAACTTATTCTTTGATTCTAAGCTTATTTTTGCATTCTAATGACATGGAGACGATTATATGCGTTAGGGTTGTTGTAAAAGTGAACCAAATGTCATTTCTAAGCACACTCATTCGACAACATTCACACATTTGAATCAAACTTGTAAAACGAACAGTGCAGGCTTGTATTCTACTTTTAAGCTTATTTTTTTTATTCTAAGCTTATTTTTGAATTCTAATGACATGGAGACGATTATATGTGTTAGGGTTGTCATAAAAGTAAACCAAATGTTATTTCTAACCACACTCATTCCACAACATTCACACATTTGAATCAAACTAGTAAAACGAACTGTGCAGGCTTGTATTCTACTTTTAAGCTTATTCTTTGTTTCTAAGCTTATTTTTGAATTCTAATGACATGGAGACGATAATATGTGTTAGGGTTGGTGTAAAAGTGAACCAAATGTCATTTCTAAGCACACTCATTCGATAACATTCACACATTTGAATCAAACTTGTAAAACGAACTGTGCAGGCTTGTATTGTACTTTTAAACTTATTCTTTGATTCAAAGCTTATTTTTGAATTCTAATTACATGGGGACGATTATATGCGTTAGGGTTGTCATAAAAGTAAACCAAATGTCATTTCTAACCACACTCATTCCTCAACATTCCCACATTTGAATCAAACTTGTAAAACGAACTTGTAGGCTTGTATTCTACTTTTAAACTTATTCTTTGATTCTAAGCTTATTTTTGCATTCTAATGACATGGAGACGATTATATGCGTTAGGGTTGTTGTAAAAGTGAACCAAATGTCATTTCTAACCACACTCATTCCACAACATTCACACATTTGAATCAAACTCGTAAAACAAACTGTGCATGCTAGTATTCTTCGTTTAAGCTTATTATTTGATTCTAAGCTTATTTTTGAATTCTAATGACATGGTGACGATTATATGTGTTAGGGTTATCATAAAAGTGAACCAAATGTCATTTCTAACCACACTCATTCGACAACATTCACACATTTGAATCAAACTTGTAAAACGAACAGTGCATGCTTGTATTCTACTTTTAAGCTTATTTTTTGATTCTAAGCTTATTTTTGAATTGTAATGACATGGAGACGATTATATGTGTTAGGGTTGTCATAAAAGTAAACCAAATGTTATTTCTAACCACACTCATTCCACAACATTCACACATTTGAATCAAACTAGTAAAACGAACTGTGCAGGCTTGTATTCTACTTTTAAGCTTATTCTTTGTTTCTAAGCTTATTTTTGAATTCTAATGACATGGAGACGATAATATGTGTTAGGGTTGGTGTAAAAGTGAACGAAATGTCATTTCTAAGCACACTCATTCGACAACATTCACACATTTGAATCAAACTTGTAAAACGAACTGTGCAGGCTTGTATTCTACTTTTAAACTTATTCTTTGATTCAAAGCTTATTTTTGAATTCTAATTACATGGGGACGATTATATGCGTTAGGGTTGTCATAAAAGTAAACCAAATGTCATTTCTAACCACACTCATTCCTCAACATTCCCACATTTGAATCAAACTTGTAAAACGAACTTGTAGGCTTGTATTCTACTTTTAAACTTATTCTTTGATTCTAAGCTTATTTTTGCATTCTAATGACATGGAGACGATTATATGCGTTAGGGTTGTTGTAAAAGTGAACCAAATGTCATTTCTAGCCACACTCATTCCACAACATTCACACATTTGAATCAAACTCGTAAAACAAACTGTGCATGCTAGTATTCTTCGTTTAAGCTTATTATTTGATTCTAAGCTTATTTTTGAATTCTAATGACATGGTGACGATTATATGTGTTAGGGTTATCATAAAAGTGAACCAAATGTCATTTCTAACCACACTCATTCGACAACATTCACACATTTGAATCAAACTTGTAAAACGAACAGTGCATGCTTGTATTCTACTTTTAAGCTTATTTTTTGATTCTAAGCTTATTTTTGAATTCTAATGACATGGAGACGATTATATGTGTTAGGGTTGTCATAAAAGTAAACCAAATGTTATTTCTAACCACACTCATTCCACAACATTCACACATTTGAATCAAACTAGTAAAACGAACTGTGCAGGCTTGTATTCTACTTTTAAGCTTATTCTTTGTTTCTAAGCTTATTTTTGAATTCTAATGACATGGAGACGATAATATGTGTTAGGGTTGGTGTAAAAGTGAACCAAATGTCATTTCTAAGCACACTCATTCGACAACATTCACACATTTGAATCAAACTTGTAAAACGAACTGTGCAGGCTTGTATTGTACTTTTAAACTTATTCTTTGATTCAAAGCTTATTTTTGAATTCTAATTACATGGGGACGATTATATGCGTTAGGGTTGTCATAAAAGTAAACCAAATGTCATTTCTAACCACACTCATTCCTCAACATTCCCACATTTGAATCAAACTTGTAAAACGAACTTGTAGGCTTGTATTCTACTTTTAAACTTATTCTTTGATTCTAAGCTTATTTTTGCATTCTAATGACATGGAGACGATTATATGCGTTAGGGTTGTTGTAAAAGTGAACCAAATGTCATTTCTAACCACACTCATTCCACAACATTCACACATTTGAATCAAACTCGTAAAACAAACTGTGCATGCTAGTATTCTTCGTTTAAGCTTATTATTTGATTCTAAGCTTATTTTTGAATTCTAATGACATGGTGACGATTATATGTGTTAGGGTTATCATAAAAGTGAACCAAATGTCATTTCTAACCACACTCATTCGACAACATTCACACATTTGAATCAAATTTGTAAAACGAACAGTGCATGCTTGTATTCTACTTTTAAGCTTATTTTTTAATTCAAAGCTTATTCTTGAATTCTAATGACATGGAGACGATTATATGTGTTAGGGTTGTCATAAAAGTAAACCAAATGTTATTTCTAACCACACTCATTCCACAACATTCACACATTTGAATCAAACTAGTAAAACGAACTGTGGAGGCTTGTATTCTACTTTTAAGCTTATTCTTTGATTCTAAGCTTATTTTTGCATTCTAATGACATGGAGACGATTATATGCGTTAGGGTTGTTGTAAAAGTGAACCAAATGTCATTTCTAAGAACACTCATTCGACAACATTCACACATTTGAATCAAACTTGTAAAACGAACTGTGCAGGCTTGTATTCTACTTTTAAACTTATTCTTTGATTCAAAGCTTATTTTTGAATTCTAATGACATGGAGACGATTATATGCGTTAGGGTTGTCATAAAAGTAAACCAAATGTCATTTCTAACCACACTCATTCCTCAACATTCCCACATTTGAATCAAACTTGTAAAACGAACTATGCAGGCTTGTATTCTACTTTTAAACTTATTCTTTGATTCTAAGCTTATTTTTGAATTCTAATGACATGGAGACGATTATATGTGTTAGGGTTGTCATAAAAGTAAACTAAATGTCATTTCCTACCACACTCATTCAACAATATTCACACATTTGAATCAAACTTGTAAAACGAACTCTGCAGGCTTGTATTCTACTTTTAAGCTTATTCTTTGTTTCTAAGCTTATTTTTGAATTCTAATGATATGGAGACGATTATATGTGTTAGGGTTGTCATAAAAGTAAACCAAATGTTATTTCTAACCACACTCATTGCACAACATTCACACATTTGAATCAAACTAGTAAAACGAACAGTGCAGGCTTGTATTCTACTTTTAAGCTTATTCTTTGATTCTAAGCTTATTTTTGCATTCTAATGACATAGAGACGATTATATGCATTAGGGTTGGTGTAAAAGTGAACCAAATGTCATTTCTAACCACACTCATTCCACAACATTCACACATTTTAATCAAACTTGTAAAACGAACTGTGTTGGCTCGTATTCTACTTTTAAACTTATTCTTTGATTCTAAGCTTATTTTTGCATTCTAATGACATGGAGACGATTATATGCGTTAGGGTTGTTGTAGAAGTGCACCATATGTCATTTCTAAGCACACTCATTCGACAACATTCACACATTTGAATCAAACTTGTAAAACGAACAGTGCAGGCTTGTATTCTACTATTAAGCTTATTTTTTTTATTCTAAGCTTATTTTTGAATTCTAATGACATGGAGACGATTATATGTGTTAGGGCTGTCATAAAAGTAAACCAAATGTCATTTCTTACCACACTCATTCCACAACATTCACACATTTGAATCAAACTTGTAAAACGAACTGTGCAGGCTTGTATTCTACTTTTAAACTTATTCTTTGATTCTAAGCTTATTTTTGAATTCTAATGACATGGAAACGATTATATGCGTTAGGGTTGTCATAAAAGTAAACCAAATGTCATTTCTAACCACACTCATTCCTCAACATTCCCACATTTGAATCAAACTTGTAAAACGAACTATGCAGGCTTGTATTCTACTTTTAAACTTATTCTTTGATTCTAAGCTTATTTTTGAATTCTAATGACATGGAGACGATTATATGTGTTAGGGTTGTCATAAAAGTAAACTAAATGTCATTTCCTACCACACTCATTCCACAATATTCACACATTTGAATCAAACTTGTAAAACGAACTCTGCAGGCTTGTATTCTACTTTTAAGCTTATTCTTTGTTTCTAAGCTTATTTTTGAATTCTAATGATATGGAGACGATTATATGTGTTAGGGTTGTCATAAAAGTAAACCAAATGTTATTTCTAACCACACTCATTGCACAACATTCACACATTTGAATCAAACTAGTAAAACGAACAGTGCAGGCTTGTATTCTACTTTTAAGCTTATTCTTTGATTCTAAGCTTATTTTTGCATTCTAATGACATAGAGACGATTATATGCATTAGGGTTGGTGTAAAAGTGAACCAAATGTCATTTCTAACCACACTCATTCCACAACATTCACACATTTTAATCAAACTTGTAAAACGAACTGTGTTGGCTCGTATTCTACTTTTAAACTTATTCTTTGATTCTAAGCTTATTTTTGCATTCTAATGACATGGAGACGATTATATGCGTTAGGGTTGTTGTAGAAGTGCACCATATGTCGTTTCTAAGCACACTCATTCGACAACATTCACACATTTGAATCAAACTTGTAAAACGAACAGTGCAGGCTTGTATTCTACTATTAAGCTTATTTTTTTTATTCTAAGCTTATTTTTGAATTCTAATGACATGGAGACGATTATATGTGTTAGGGCTGTCATAAAAGTAAACCAAATGTCATTTCTTACCACACTCATTCCACAACATTCACACATTTGAATCAAACTTGTAAAACGAACTATGCAGGCTTGTATTCTACTTTTAAACTTATTCTTTGATTCTAAGCTTATTTTTGAATTCTAATGACATGGAGACGATAATATGTGTTAGGGTTGTCATAAAAGTAAACCTAATGTCATTTCTAACCACACTCATTCCACAACATTCACACATTTGAATAAAACTTGTAAAACGAACTGTGCAGGCTTGTATTCTACTTTTAAACTGATTCTTTGATTCAAAGCTTATTTTTGAATTCTAATTACATGGAGACGATTATATGTGTTAGGGTTGTCATAAAAGTAAACCAAATGTTATTTCTAACCACACTCATTCCACAACATTCACACATTTGAATCAAACTAGTAAAACGAACTGTGCAGGCTTGTATTCTACTTTTAAGCTTATTCTTTGTTTCTAAGCTTATTTTTGAATTCTAATGACATGTAGACGATAATATGTGTTAGGGTTGGTGTAAAAGTGAACCAAATGTCATTTCTAAGCATACTCATTCGACAACATTCACACATTTGTATCAAACTTGTAAAACGAACTATGCAGGCTTGTATTCTACTTTTAAACTTATTCTTTGATTCAAAGCTTATTTTTGAATTCTAATTACATGGGGACGATTATATGCGTTAGGGTTGTTGTAGAAGTGCACCATATGTCGTTTCTAAGCACACTCATTCGACAACATTCACACATTTGAATCAAACTTGTAAAACGAACAGTGCAGGCTTGTATTCTACTATTAAGCTTATTTTTTTTTATTCTAAGCTTATTTTTGAATTCTAATGACATGGAGACGATTATATGTGTTAGGGCTGTCATAAAAGTAAACCAAATGTCATTTCTTACCACACTCATTCCACAACATTCACACATTTGAATCAAACTTGTAAAACGAACTATGCAGGCTTGTATTCTACTTTTAAACTTATTCTTTGATTCTAAGCTTATTTTTGAATTCTAATGACATGGAGACGATAATATGTGTTAGGGTTGTCATAAAAGTAAACCTAATGTCATTTCTAACCACACTCATTCCACAACATTCACACATTTGAATAAAACTTGTAAAACGAACTGTGCAGGCTTGTATTCTACTTTTAAACTGATTCTTTGATTCAAAGCTTATTTTTGAATTCTAATTACATGGAGACGATTATATGTGTTAGGGTTGTCATAAAAGTAAACCAAATGTTATTTCTAACCACACTCATTCCACAACATTCACACATTTGAATCAAACTAGTAAAACGAACTGTGCAGGCTTGTATTCTACTTTTAAGCTTATTCTTTGTTTCTAAGCTTATTTTTGAATTCTAATGACATGTAGACGATAATATGTGTTAGGGTTGGTGTAAAAGTGAACCAAATGTCATTTCTAAGCATACTCATTCGACAACATTCACACATTTGTATCAAACTTGTAAAACGAACTATGCAGGCTTGTATTCTACTTTTAAACTTATTCTTTGATTCAAAGCTTATTTTTGAATTCTAATTACATGGGGACGATTATATGCGTTAGGGTTGTCATAAAAGTAAACCAAATGTCATTTCTAACCACACTCATTCCTCAACATTCCCACATTTGAATCAAACTTGTAAAACGAACTGTGCATGCTTCTATTCTACTTTTAAGCTTGTTCTTTGATTCTAAGCTTATTTTTGCATTCTAATGACATGGAGACGATTATATGCGTTAGGGTTGTTGTAAAAGTGAACCAAATGTCATTTCTAACCTCACTCATTCGACAACATTCAGACATTTGAATCAAACTTGTAAAACGAACAGTGCATGCTTGTTTTCTACTTTTAAGCTTATTCTTTGATTCTAAGCTTATTTTTCCATTCTAATGACATAGAGACGATTATATGTGTTAGGGTTGTCATAAAAGTAAACCAAATGTCATTTCTTACCACACTTATTCCACAATATTCACACATTTGAATCAAACTTCTAAAACGAACTGTACAGGCTTGTATTCTACTTTTAAGCTTATTCTTTGATTCTACGCTTATTTTTGAATTCTAATGACATGAAGACGATTATATGTGTTAGGGTTGTCATAAAAGTGAACCAAATGTCATTTCTAACCACACTCATTCCTCAACATTCCCACATTTGAATCAAACTTGTAAACCGAACTATGCATGCTTCTATTTTACTTTTAAGCTTATTCTTTGATTCTAAGCTTATTTTTGCATTCTAATGACATGGAGACGATTATATGCGTTAGGGTTGTTGTAAAAGTGAACCAAATGTCATTTCTAACCACACTCATTCGACAACATTCAGACATTTGAATCAAACTTGTAAAACGAACAGTGCATGCTTGTATTCTACTTTTAAGCTTATTCTTTGATTCTAAGCTTATTTTTGCATTCTAATGACATAGAGACGATTATATGCGTTAGGGTTGGTGTAAAAGTGAACTAAATTTCATTTCTAACCACACTCATTCCACAACATTCACACATTTGAATCAAACTTGTAAAACGAACAGTGCAGGCTTGTATTCTACTTTTAAGCTTATTTTTTTGATTCTAAGCTTATTTTTCAATTCTAATGACATTGAGACGATTATATGTGTTAGGGTTGTCATAAAAGTAAACCAAATGTTATTTCTATCCACACTCATTCCACAACGATCACACATTTGAATCAAACTAGTAAAACGAACTGTGGAGGCTTGTATTCTACTTTTAAGCTTATTCTTTGATTCTAAGCTTATTTTTGCATTCTAATGACATGGAGACGATTATATGCGTTAGGGTTGTTGTAAAAGTGAACCAAATGTCATTTCTAAGAACACTCATTCGACAACATTCACACATTTGAATCAAACTTGTAAAACGAACTGTGCAGGCTTGTATTCTACTTTTAAACTTATTCTTTGATTCAAAGCTTATTTTTGAATTCTAATGACATGGAGACGATTATATGCGTTAGGGTTGTCATAAAAGTAAACCAAATGTCATTTCTAACCACACTCATTCCTCAACATTCCCACATTTGAATCAAACTTGTAAAACGAACTATGCAGGCTTGTATTCTACTTTTAAACTTATTCTTTGATTCTAAGCTTATTTTTGAATTCTAATGACATGGAGACGATTATATGTGTTAGGGTTGTCATAAAAGTAACCTAAATGTCATTTCCTACCACACTCATTCCACAATATTCACACATTTGAATCAAACTTGTAAAACGAACTCTGCAGGCTTGTATTCTACTTTTAAGCTTATTCTTTGTTTCTAAGCTTATTTTTGAATTCTAATGACATGGAGACGATAATATGTGTTAGGGTTGTCATAAAAGTAAACCAAATGTCATTTCTAACCACACTCATTCCACAACATTCACACATTTGAATAAAACTCGTAAAACGAACTGTGCATGCTAGTATTCTTCTTTTAAGCTTATTATTTGATTCTAAGCTTATTTTTGAATTCTAATGATATGGAGACGATTATATGTGTTAGGGTTGTCATAAAAGTAAACCAAATATTATTTCTAACCACACTCATTGCACAACATTCACACATTTGAATCAAACTAGTAAAACGAACAGTGCAGGCTTGTATTCTACTTTTAAGCTTATTCTTTGATTCTAAGCTTATTTTTGCATTCTAATGACATAGAGACGATTATATGCGTTAGGGTTGGTGTAAAAGTGAACCAAATGTCATTTCTAACCACACTCATTCCACAACATTCACACTTTTTAATCAAACTTGTAAAACGAACTGTGTTGGCTCGTATTCTACTTTTAAACTTATTCTTTGATTCTAAGCTTACTTTTGCATTCTAATGACATGGAGACGATTATATGCGTTAGGGTTGTTGTAGAAGTGCACCAAATGTCATTTCTAAGCACACTCATTCGACAACATTCACACATTTGAATCAAACTTGTAAAACGAACAGTGCAGGCTTGTATTCTACTACTAAGCTTATTTTTTTTATTCTAAGCTTATTTTTGAATTCTAATGACATGGAGACGATTATATGTGTTAGGGCTGTCATAAAAGTAAACCAAATGTCATTTCTTACCACACTCATTCCACAACATTCACACATTTGAATCAAACTTGTAAAACGAACTATGCAGGCTTGTATTCTACTTTTAAACTTATTCTTTGATTCTAAGCTTATTTTTGAATTCTAATGACATGGAGACGATAATATGTGTTAGGGTTGTCATAAAAGTAAACCTAATGTCATTTCTAACCACACTCATTCCACAACATTCACACATTTGAATAAAACTTGTAAAACGAACAGGGCAGGCTTGTATTCTACTTTTAAGCTTATTTTTTGATTCTAAGCTTATTTTTGAATTCTAATGACATGGAGACGATTATATGTGTTAGGGTTGTCATAAAAGTAAACCAAATGTTATTTCTAACCACACTCATTGCACAACATTCACACATTTGAATCAAACTAGTAAAACGAACTGTGCAGGCTTGTATTCTACTTTTAAGCTTATTTTTTGATTCTAAGCTTATTTTTGCATTCTAATGACATTGAGACGATTATATGCGTTAGGGTTGGTGTAAAAGTGAACCAAATGTCAATTCTAACCACACTCATTCCACAACATTCACACATTTGAATCAAACTTGTAAAACGAACAGTGCACGCTTGTATTCTACTTTTAAGCTTATTTTTTGATTCTAAACTTATTTTTGAATTCTAATGACATGGAGACGATTATATGTGTTAGGGTTGTCATATAAGTAAACCAAATGTTATTTCTAACCACACTCATTCCACAACATTCACACATTTGAATCAAACTAGTAAAATGAACTATGCATGCTTGTGTTATACTTTTAAGCTTATTCTTTGATTCTAAGCTTATTTTTGAATTCTAATGACATGGAGACGATTATAAGTGTTACGGTTGTCATAAAAGTAAACCAAATGTCATTTCTTACCACACTCATTCCACAACATTCACACATTTGAATCAAACTTGTAAAACGAACTGTGTAGGCTTGCATTCTACTTTTAAACTTATTCTTTGATTCAAAGCTTTATTTTGCATTCTAATGACATGGAGACGATTATATGCGTTAGGGTTGTGGTAAAAGTGCACCAAATGTCATTTCTAAGCACACTCATTCGACAACATTCACACATTTGAATCAAACTTGTAAAACGAACAGTGCAGGCTTGTATTCTACTTTTAAGCTTATTCTTTGATTCTTAGCTTATTTTTCCATTCTAATGACATAGAGACGATTATATGTGTTAGGGTTGTCATAAAAGTAAACCAAATGTCATTTCTTACCACACTTATTCCACAATATTCACACATTTGAATCAAACTTCTAAAACGAACTGTGCAGGCTTGTATTCTACTTTTAAACTTATTCTTTGATTCTACGCTTATTTTTGAATTCTAATGACATGAAGACGATTATATGTGTTAGGGTTGTCATAAAAGTGAACCAAATGTCATTTCTAACCACACTCATTCCTCAACATTCCCACATTTGAATCAAACTTGTAAAACGAACTGTGCATGCTTCTATTCTACTTTTAAGCTTATTCTTTGATTCTAAGCTTTTTTTTGCATTCTAATGACATGGAGACGATTATATGCGTTAGGGTTGTTGTAAAAGTGAACCAAATGTCATTTCTAAGCACACTCATTCCACAACATTCACACATTTGAATCAAACTAGTAAAACGAACTGTGCAGGCTTGTATTCTACTTTTAAGCTTATTTTTTGATTCTAAGCTTATTTTTGCATTCTACTGACATAGAGACGATTATATGCGTTAGGGTTGGTGTAAAAGTGAACCAAATGTCAATTCTAACCACACTCATTCCACAACATTCACACATTTGAATCAAACTTGTAAAACGAACAGTGCACGCTTGTATTCTACTTTTAAGCTTATTTTTTGATTCTAAACTTATTTTTGAATTCTAATGACATGGAGACGATTATATGTGTTAGGGTTGTCATAAAAGTAAACCAAATGTTATTTCTAACCACACTCATTCCACAACATTCACACATTTGAATCAAACTAGTAAAATGAACTATGCATGCTTGTGTTATACTTTTAAGCTTATTCTTTGATTCTAAGCTTATTTTTGAATTCTAATGACATGGAGACGATTATAAGTGTTACGGTTGTCATAAAAGTAAACCAAATGTCATTTCTTACCACACTCATTCCACAACATTCACACATTTGAATCAAACTTGTAAAACGAACTGTGTAGGCTTGTATTCTACTTTTAAACTTATTCTTTGATTCAAAGCTTAATTTTGCATTCTAATGACATGGAGACGATTATATGCGTTAGGGTTGTGGTAAAAGTGCACCAAATGTCATTTCTAAGCACACTCATTCGACAACATTCACACATTTGAATCAAACTTGTAAAACGAACTGTGCATGCTTGTATTCTACTTTTAAGCTTATTCTTTGATTCTAAGCTTATTTTTCCATTCTAATGACATAGAGACGATTATAAGTGTCAGGGTTGTCATAAAAGTAAACCAAATGTCATTTCTTACCACACTAATTCCACACCATTCACACATTTGAATCAAACTTGTAAAACGAACAGTGCATGCTTGTATTCTACTTTTAAGCTTATTCTTTGATTCTAAGCTTTTTTTTCCATTCTAATGACATAGAGACGATTATATGTGTTATGGTTGTCATAAAAGTAAACCAAATGTCATTTCTTACCACACTTATTCCACAATATTCACACATTTGAATCAAACTTCTAAAACGAACTGTGCAGGCTTGTATTCTACTTTTAAGCTTATTCTTTGATTCTACGCTTATTTTTGAATTCTAATGACATGAAGACGGTTATATGTGTTAGGGTTGTCATAAAAGTGAACCAAATGTCATTTCTAACCACACTCATTCCACAACATTCACACATTTTAATCAAACTAGTAAAACGAACTGTGCAGGCTTGTATTCTACTTTTAAGCTTATTCTTTGATTCTACGCTTATTTTTGAATTCTAATGACATGAAGACGATTATATGTGTTAGGGTTGTCATAAAAGTGAACCAAATGTCATTTCTAACCACACTCATTCCACAACATTCACACATTTGAATCAAACTAGTAAAACGAACTGTGCAGGCTTGTATTCTACTTTTAAGCTTATTCTTTGATTCTAAGCTTATTTTTGCATTCTAATGACATGGAGATGATTATATGCGTTAGGGTTGTTGTAAAAGTGAACCAAATGTCATTTCTAACCACACTCATTCGACAACATTCAGACATTTGAATCAAACTTGTAAAACGAACAGTGCATGCTTGTATTCTACTTTTAAGCTTATTCTTTGATTCTAAGCTTATTTTTCCATTCTAATGACATAGAGACGATTATATGTGTTAGGGTTGTCATAAAAGTAAACCAAATGTCATTTCTTACCACACTTATTCCACAATATTCACACATTTGAATCAAACTTCTAAAACGAACTGTGCAGGCTTGTATTCTACTTTTAAACTTATTCTTTGATTCTACGCTTATTTTTGAATTCTAATGACATGAAGACGATTATATGTGTTAGGGTTGTCATAAAAGTGAACCAAATGTCATTTCTAACCACACTCATTCCTCAACATTCCCACATTTGAATCAAACTTGTAAAACGAACTGTGCATGCTTCTATTCTACTTTTAAGCTTATTCTTTGATTCTAAGCTTATTTTTGCATTCTAATGACATGGAGACGATTATATGCGTTAGGGTTGTTGTAAAAGTGAACCAAATGTCATTTCTAAGCACACTCATTCGACAACATTCAGACATTTGAATCAAACTTGTAAAACGAACAGTGCATGCTTGTATTCTACTTTTAAGCTTATTCTTTGATTCTAAGCTTATTTTTGAATTCTAATTACATGGGGACGATTATATGCGTTAGGGTTGTCATAAAAGTAAACCAAATGTCATTTCTAACCACACTCATTCCTCAACATTCCCACATTTGAATCAAACTTGTAAAACGAACTATGCATGCTTCTATTCTACTTTTAAGCTTATTCTTTGATTCTAAGCTTATTTTTGCATTCTAATGACATGGAGACGATTATATGCGTTATGGTTGTTGTAAAAGTGAACCAAATTTCATTTCTAACCACACTCATTCGACAACATTCAGACATTTGAATCAAACTTGTAAAACGAACAGTGCATGCTTGTATTCTACTTTTAAACTTATTCTTTGATTCTAAGCTTAATTTTGCATTCTAATGACATGGAGACGATTATATGCGTTAGGGTTGTTTTAAAAGTGCACCAAATGTCATTTCTAAGCACACTCATTCGACAACATTCACACATTTGAATCAAACTTGTAAAACGAACAGTGCAGGCTTGTATTCTACTTTTAAGCTTATTTTTTTTATTCTAAGCTTATTTTTGAATTCTAATGACATGGAGACGATTATATGTGTTAGGGTTGTCATAAAAGTAAACCAAATGTCATTTCTTACCACACTCATTCCACAACATTCACACATTTGAATCAAACTTGTAAAACGAACTATGCAGGCTTGTATTCTACTTTTAAACTTATTCTTTGATTCAAAGCTTATTTTTGAATTCTAATTACATGGGGACGATTATATGTGTTAGAGTTGTCATAAAAGTAAACCAAATGTCATTTCTAACCACACTCATTCCTCAACATTCCCACATTTGAATCAAACATGTAAAACGAACTGTGCATGCTTGTATTCTACTTTTAAGCTTATTCTTTGATTCTAAGCCACATTTGAATCAAACTTGTAAAACGAATAGTGCAGGCTTGTATTCTACTTTTTAAGCTTATTCTTTGTTTCTAAGCTTATTTTTGAATTTCAATGACATGGAGACGATAATATGTGTTAGGGTTGGTGTAAAAGTGAACCAAATGTCATTTCTAAGCACACTCATTCGACAACATTCAGACATTTGAATCAAACTTGTAAAACGAACAGTGCATGCTTGTATTCTACTTTTAAGCTTATTCTTTGATTCTAAGCTTATTTTTCCATTCTAATGACATTGAGACGATTATAAGTGTCAGGGTTGTCATAAAAGTAAACCAAATGTCATTTCTTACCACACTCATTCCACAACATTCACACATTTGAATCAAACTTGTAAAACGAACTGTGCAGGCTTGTATTCTACTTTTAAACTTATTCTTTGATTCAAAGCTTATTTTTGAATTCTAATTACATGGAGACGATTATATGTGTTAGGGTTGTCATAAAAGTAAACCAAATGTTATTTCTAACCACACTCATTCCACAACATTCACACATTTGAATCAAACTAGTAAAACGAACTGTGCAGGCTTGTATTCTACTTTTAAGCTTATTCTTTGTTTCTAAGCTTATTTTTGAATTCTAATGACATGTAGACGATAATATGTGTTAGGGTTGGTGTAAAAGTGAACCAAATGTCATTTCTAAGCACACTCATTTGACAACATTCACACATTTGAATCAAACTTGTAAAACGAACTATGCAGGCTTGTATTCTACTTTTAAACTTATTCTTTGATTCAAAGCTTATTTTTGAATTCTAATTACATGGGGACGATTATATGCGTTAGGGTTGTTGTAAAAGTGAACCAAATGTCATTTCTAACCACACTCATTCCTCAACATTCCCACATTTGAATCAAACTTGTAAAACGAACTGTGCATGCTTCTATTCTACTTTTAAGCTTGTTCTTTGATTCTAAGCTTATTTTTGCATTCTAATGACATGGAGACGATTATATGCGTTAGGGTTGTTGTAAAAGTGAACCAAATGTCATTTCTAACCTCACTCATTCGACAACATTCAGACATTTGAATCAAACTTGTAAAACGAATAGTGCATGCTTGTATTCTACTTTTAAGCTTATTCTTTGATTCTAAGCTTATTTTTCCATTCTAATGACATAGAGACGATTATATGTGTTAGGGTTGTCATAAAAGTAAACCAAATGTCATTTCTTACCACACTTATTCCACAATATTCACACATTTGAATCAAACTTCTAAAACGAACTGTGCAGGCTTGTATTCTACTTTTAAGCTTATTCTTTGATTCTACGCTTATTTTTGAATTCTAATGACATGAAGACGATTATATGTGTTAGGGTTGTCATAAAAGTGAACCAAATGTCATTTCTAACCACACTCATTCGACAACATTCAGACATTTGAATCAAACTTGTAAAACGAACAGTGCATGCTTGTATTCTACTTTTAAGCTTATTCTTTGATTCTAAGCTTATTTTTGCATTCTAATGACATAGAGACGATTATATGCGTTAGGGTTGGTGTAAAAGTGAACTAAATTTCATTTCTAACCACACTCATTCCACAACATTCACACATTTGAATCAAACTTGTAAAACGAACAGTGCAGGCTTGTATTCTACTTTTAAGCTTATTTTTTTATTCTAAGCTTATTTTTCAATTCTAATGACATTGAGACGATTATATGTGTTAGGGTTGTCATAAAAGTAAACCAAATGTTATTTCTATCCACACTCATTCCACAACATTCACACATTTGAATCAAACTAGTAAAACGAACTGTGGAGGCTTGTATTCTACTTTTAAGGTTATTGTTTGATTCTAAGCTTATTTTTGCATTCTAATGACATAGAGACGATTATATGCATTAGGGTTGGTGTAAAAGTGAACCAAATGTCATTTCTAACCACACTCATTCACCAACATTCACACATTTGAATCAAACTTGTAAAACGAACTGTGTAGGCTTGTATTCTACTTTTAAACTTATTCTTTGATTCTAAGCTTATTTTTGCATTCTAATGACATGGAGACGATTATATGCGTTAGGGTTGTTGTAAAAGTGAACCAAATGTCATTTCTAAGCACACTCATTCGACAACATTCACACATTTGAATCAAACTTGTAGAACGAACTGTGCAGGCTTGTATTCTACTTTTAAACTTATTCTTTGATTCAAAGCTAATTTTTGAATTCTAATGACATGGAGACGATTATATGCGTTAGGGTTGTCATAAAAGTAAACCAAATGTCATTTCTAACCACACTCATTCCTCAACATTCCCACATTTGAATCAAACTTGTAAAACGAACTATGCAGGCTTGTATTCTACTTTTAAACTTATTCTTTGATTCTAAGCTTATTTTTGAATTCTAATGACATGGAGACGATTATATGTGTTAGGGTTGTCATAAAAGTAAACTAAATGTCATTTCCTACCACACTCATTCCACAATATTCACACATTTGAATCAAACTTGTAAAACGAACTCTGCAGGCTTGTATTCTACTTTTAAGCTTATTCTTTGTTTCTAAGCTTATTTTTGAATTCTAATGACATGGAGACGATAATATGTGTTAGGGTTGTCATAAAAGTAAACCAAATGTCATTTCTAACCACACTCATTCCACAACATTCACACATTTGAATAAAACTCGTAAAACGAACTGTGCATGCTAGTATTCTTCTTTTAAGCTTATTATTTGATTCTAAGCTTATTTTTGAATTCTAATGATATGGAGACGATTATATGTGTTAGGGTTGTCATAAAAGTAAACCAAATGTTATTTCTAACCACACTCATTGCACAACATTCACACATTTGAATCAAACTAGTAAAACGAACAGTGCAGGCTTGTATTCTACTTTTAAGCTTATTCTTTGATTCTAAGCTTATTTTTGCATTCTAATGACATAGAGACGATTATATGCGTTAGGGTTGGTGTAAAAGTGAACCAAATGTCATTTCTAACCACACTCATTCCACAACATTCACACATTTTAATCAAACTTGTAAAACGAACTGTGTTGGCTCGTATTCTACTTTTAAACTTATTCTTTGATTCTAAGCTTATTTTTGCATTCTAATGACATGGAGACGATTATATGCGTTAGGGTTGTTGTAGAAGTGCACCAAATGTCATTTCTAAGCACACTCATTCCACAACATTCACACATTTGAATCAAACTTGTAAAACGAACAGTGCAGGCTTGTATTCTACTTTTAAGCTTATTTTTTTTATTCTAAGCTTATTTTTGAATTCTAATGACATGGAGACGATTATATGTGTTAGGGCTGTCATAAAAGTAAACCAAATGTCATTTCTAACCACACTCATTCCTCAACATTCACACATTTGAATCAAACTTGTAAAACGAACTATGCAGGCTTGTATTCTACTTTTAAACTTATTCTTTGATTCTAAGCTTATTTTTGAATTCTAATGACATGGAGACGATAATATGTGTTAGGGTTGTCATAAAAGTAAACCTAATGTCATTTCTAACCACACTCATTCCACAACATTCACACATTTGAATAAAACTTGTAAAACGAACAGGGCAGGCTTGTATTCTACTTTTAAGCTTATTTTCGAATTCTAATGACATGGAGACGATTATATGTCTTAGGGTTGTCATAAAAGTAAAGCAAATGTTATTTCTAACCACACTCATTGCACAACATTCACACATTTGAATCAAACTAGTAAAACGAACTGTGCAGGCTTGTATTCTACTTTTAAGCTTATTTTTTGAATCTAAGCTTATTTTTGCATTCTAATGACATAGAGACGATTATATGCGTTAGGGTTGGTGTAAAAGTGAACCAAATGTCAATTCTAACCACACTCATTCCACAACATTCACACATTTGAATCAAACTTGTAAAACGAACAGTGCACGCTTGTATTCTACTTTTAAGCTTATTTTTTTTATTCTAAGCTTATTTTTGAATTCTAATGACATGGAGACGATTATATGTGTTAGGGTTGTCATAAAAGTAAACCAAATGTCATTTCTTACCACACTCATTCCACAACATTCACACATTTGAATCAAACTTGTAAAACGAACTGTGCAGGCTTGTATTCTACTTTTAAACTTATTCTTTGATTCAAAGCTTATTTTTGAATTCTAATTACATGGAGACGATTATATGTGTTAGGGTTGTCATAAAAGTAAACCAAATGTTATTTCTAACCACACTCATTCCACAACATTCACACATTTGAATCAAACTAGTAAAACGAACTGTGCAGGCTTGTATTCTACTTTTAAGCTTATTCTTTGTTTCTAAGCTTATTTTTGAATTCTAATGACATGTAGACGATAATATGTGTTAGGGTTGGTGTAAAAGTGAACCAAATGTCATTTCTAAGCACACTCATTCGACAACATTCACACATTTGAATCAAACTTGTAAAACGAACTATGCAGGCTTGTATTCTACTTTTAAACTTATTCTTTGATTCAAAGCTTATTTTTGAATTCTAATTACATGGGGACGATTATATGCGTTAGGGTTGTTGTAAAAGTGAACCAAATGTCATTTCTAACCACACTCATTCCTCAACATTCCCACATTTGAATCAAACTTGTAAAACGAACTGTGCATGCTTCTATTCTACTTTTAAGCTTGTTCTTTGATTCTAAGCTTATTTTTGCATTCTAATGACATGGAGACGATTATATGCGTTAGGGTTGTTGTAAAAGTGAACCAAATGTCATTTCTAACCTCACTCATTCGACAACATTCAGACATTTGAATCAAACTTGTAAAACGAACAGTGCATGCTTGTATTCTACTTTTAAGCTTATTCTTTGATTCTAAGCTTATTTTTCCATTCTAATGACATAGAGACGATTATATGTGTTAGGGTTGTCATAAAAGTAAACCAAATGTCATTTCTTACCACACTTATTCCACAATATTCACACATTTGAATCAAACTTCTAAAACGAACTGTGCAGGCTTGTATTCTACTTTTAAGCTTATTATTTGATTCTACGCTTATTTTTGAATTCTAATGACATGAAGACGATTATATGTGTTAGGGTTGTCATAAAAGTGAACCAAATGTCATTTCTAACCACACTCATTCCTCAACATTCCCACATTTGAATCAAACTTGTAAACCGAACTGTGCATGCTTCTATTCTACTTTTAAGCTTATTCTTTGATTCTAAGCTTATTTTTGCATTCTAATGACATGGAGACGATTATATGCGTTAGGGTTGTTGTAAAAGTGAACCAAATGTCATTTCTAACCACACTCATTCGACAACATTCAGACATTTGAATCAAACTTGTAAAACGAACAGTGCATGCTTGTATTCTACTTTTAAGCTTATTCTTTGATTCTAAGCTTATTTTTGCATTCTAATGACATAGAGACGATTATATGCGTTAGGGTTGGTGTAAAAGTGAACTAAATTTCATTTCTAACCACACTCATTCCACAACATTCACACATTTGAATCAAACTTGTAAAACGAACAGTGCAGGCTTGTATTCTACTTTTAAGCTTATTTTTTGATTCTAAGCTTATTTTTCAATTCTAATGACATTGAGACGATTATATGTGTTAGGGTTGTCATAAAAGTAAACCAAATGTTATTTCTATCCACACTCATTCCACAACATTCACACATTTGAATCAAACTAGTAAAACGAACTATGGAGGCTTGTATTCTACTTTTAAGCTTTTTCTTTGATTCTAAGCTTATTTTTGCATTCTAATGACATAGAGACGATTATATGCATTAGGGTTGGTGTAAAAGTGAACCAAATGTCATTTCTAACCACACTCATTCACCAACATTCACACATTTGAATCAAACTTGTAAAACGAACTGTGTAGGCTTGTATTCTACTTTTAAACTTATTCTTTGATTCTAAGCTTATTTTTGCATTCTAATGACATGGAGACGATTATATGCGTTAGGGTTGTTGTAAAAGTGAACCAAATGTCATTTCTAAGCACACTCATTCGATAACATTCACACATTTGAATCAAACTTGTAGAACGAACTGTGCAGGCTTGTATTCTACTTTTAAACTTATTCTTTGATTCTAAGCTTATTTTTGAATTCTAATGACATGGAGACGATTATATGTGTTAGGGTTGTCATAAAAGTAAACTAAATGTCATTTCCTACCACACTCATTCCACAATATTCACACAGTTGAATCAAACTTGTAAAACGAACTCTGCAGGCTTGTATTCTACTTTTAAACTTATTCTTTGATTCAAAGCTAATTTTTGAATTCTAATGACATGGAGACGATTATATGCGTTAGGGTTGTCATAAAAGTAAACCAAATGTCATTTCTAACCACACTCATTCCTCAACATTCCCACATTTGAATCAAACTTGTAAAACGAACTATGCAGGCTTGTATTCTACTTTTAAACTTATTCTTTGATTCTAAGCTTATTTTTGAATTCTAATGACATGGAGACGATAATATGTGTTAGGGTTGTCATAAAAGTAAACCAAATGTCATTTCTAACCACACTCATTCCACAACATTCACACATTTGAATAAAACTCGTAAAAACGAACTGTGCATGCTAGTATTCTTCTTTTAAGCTTATTATTTGATTCTAAGCTTATTTTTGAATTCTAATGATATGGAGACGATTATATGTGTTAGGGTTGTCATAAAAGTAAACCAAATGTTATTTCTAACCACACTCATTGCACAACATTCGCACATTTGAATCAAACTAGTAAAACGAACAGTGCACGCTTGTATTCTACTTTTAAGCTTATTCTTTGATTCAAAGCTTATTTTTGAATTCTAATGACATGGAGACGATTATATGCGTTAGGGTTGTCATAAAAGTAAACCAAATGTCATTTCTAACCACACTCATTCCTCAACATTCCCACATTTGAATCAAACTTGTAAAACGAACTATGCAGGCTTGTATTCTACTTTTAAACTTATTCTTTGATTCTAAGCTTATTTTTGAATTCTAATGACATGGAGACGATTATATGTGTTAGGGTTGTCATAAAAGTAAACTAAATGTCATTTCCTACCACACTCATTCCACAATATTCACACATTTGAATCAAACTTGTAAAACGAACTCTGCAGGCTTGTATTCTACTTTTAAGCTTATTCTTTGTTTCTAAGCTTATTTTTGAATTCTAATGACATGGAGACGATAATATGTGTTAGGGTTGTCATAAAAGTAAACCAAATGTCATTTCTAACCACACTCATTCCACAACATTCACACATTTGAATAAAACTCGTAAAACGAACTGTGCATGCTAGTATTCTTCTTTTAAGCTTATTATTTGATTCTAAGCTTATTTTTGAATTCTAATGATATGGAGACGATTATATGTGTTAGGGTTGTCATAAAAGTAAACCAAATGTTATTTCTAACCACACTCATTGCACCTCATTCACACATTTGAATCAAACTAGTAAAACGAACAGTGCAGGCTTGTATTCTACTTTTAAGCTTATTCTTTGATTCTAAGCTTATTTTTGCATTCTAATGACATAGAGACGATTATATGCGTTAGGGTTGGTGTAAAAGTGAACCAAATGTCATTTCTAACCACACTCATTCCACAACATTCACACATTTTAATCAAACTTGTAAAACGAACTGTGTTGGCTCGTATTCTACTTTTAAACTTATTCTTTGATTCTAAGCTTATTTTTGCATTCTAATGACATGGAGACGATTATATGCGTTAGTGTTGTTGTAGAAGTGCACCAAATGTCATTTCTAAGCACACTCATTCGACAACATTCACACATTTGAATCAAACTTGTAAAACGAACAGTGCAGGCTTCTATTCTACTTTTAAGCTTATTTTTTTTATTCTAAGCTTATTTTTGAATTCAAATGACATGGAGACGATTATATGTGTTAGGGCTGTCATAAAAGTAAACCAAATGTCATTTCTAACCACACTCATTCCTCAACATTCACACATTTGAATCAAACTTGTAAAACGAACTATGCAGGCTTGTATTCTACTTTTAAACTTATTCTTTGATTCTAAGCTTATTTTTGAATTCTAATGACATGGAGACGATAATATGTGTTAGGGTTGTCATAAAAGTAAACCTAATGTCATTTCTAACCACACTCATTCCACAACATTCACACATTTGAATAAAACTTGTAAAACGAACAGGGCAGGCTTGTATTCTACTTTTAAGCTTATTTTTTGATTCTAAGCTTATTTTTGAATTCTAATGACATGGAGACGATTATATGTGTTAGGGTTGTCATAAAAGTAAAGCAAATGTTATTTCTAACCACACTCATTGCACAACATTCACACATTTGAATCAAACTAGTAAAACGAACTGTGCAGGCTTGTATTCTACTTTTAAGCTTATTTTTTGAATCTAAGCTTATTTTTGCATTCTAATGACATAGAGACGATTATATGCGTTAGGGTTGGTGTAAAAGTGAACTAAATTTCATTTCTAACCACACTCATTCCACAACATTCACACATTTGAATCAAACTTGTAAAACGAACAGTGCAGGCTTGTATTCTACTTTTAAGCTTATTTTTTTATTCTAAGCTTATTTTTCAATTCTAATGACATTGAGACGATTATATGTGTTAGGGTTGTCATAAAAGTAAACCAAATGTTATTTCTATCCACACTCATTCCACAACATTCACACATTTGAATCAAACTAGTAAAACGAACTGTGGAGGCTTGTATTCTACTTTTAAGGTTATTGTTTGATTCTAAGCTTATTTTTGCATTCTAATGACATAGAGACGATTATATGCATTAGGGTTGGTGTAAAAGTGAACCAAATGTCATTTCTAACCACACTCATTCACCAACATTCACACATTTGAATCAAACTTGTAAAACGAACTGTGTAGGCTTGTATTCTACTTTTAAACTTATTCTTTGATTCTAAGCTTATTTTTGCATTCTAATGACATGGAGACGATTATATGCGTTAGGGTTGTTGTAAAAGTGAACCAAATGTCATTTCTAAGCACACTCATTCGACAACATTCACACATTTGAATCAAACTTGTAGAACGAACTGTGCAGGCTTGTATTCTACTTTTAAACTTATTCTTTGATTCAAAGCTAATTTTTGAATTCTAATGACATGGAGACGATTATATGCGTTAGGGTTGTCATAAAAGTAAACCAAATGTCATTTCTAACCACACTCATTCCTCAACATTCCCACATTTGAATCAAACTTGTAAAACGAACTATGCAGGCTTGTATTCTACTTTTAAACTTATTCTTTGATTCTAAGCTTATTTTTGAATTCTAATGACATGGAGACGATTATATGTGTTAGGGTTGTCATAAAAGTAAACTAAATGTCATTTCCTACCACACTCATTCCACAATATTCACACATTTGAATCAAACTTGTAAAACGAACTCTGCAGGCTTGTATTCTACTTTTAAGCTTATTCTTTGTTTCTAAGCTTATTTTTGAATTCTAATGACATGGAGACGATAATATGTGTTAGGGTTGTCATAAAAGTAAACCAAATGTCATTTCTAACCACACTCATTCCACAACATTCACACATTTGAATAAAACTCGTAAAACGAACTGTGCATGCTAGTATTCTTCTTTTAAGCTTATTATTTGATTCTAAGCTTATTTTTGAATTCTAATGATATGGAGACGATTATATGTGTTAGGGTTGTCATAAAAGTAAACCAAATGTTATTTCTAACCACACTCATTGCACAACATTCACACATTTGAATCAAACTAGTAAAACGAACAGTGCAGGCTTGTATTCTACTTTTAAGCTTATTCTTTGATTCTAAGCTTATTTTTGCATTCTAATGACATAGAGACGATTATATGCGTTAGGGTTGGTGTAAAAGTGAACCAAATGTCATTTCTAACCACACTCATTCCACAACATTCACACATTTTAATCAAACTTGTAAAACGAACTGTGTTGGCTCGTATTCTACTTTTAAACTTATTCTTTGATTCTAAGCTTATTTTTGCATTCTAATGACATGGAGACGATTATATGCGTTAGGGTTGTTGTAGAAGTGCACCAAATGTCATTTCTAAGCACACTCATTCCACAACATTCACACATTTGAATCAAACTTGTAAAACGAACAGTGCAGGCTTGTATTCTACTTTTAAGCTTATTTTTTTTATTCTAAGCTTATTTTTGAATTCTAATGACATGGAGACGATTATATGTGTTAGGGTTGTCATAAAAGTAAACCAAATGTCATTTCTAACCACACTCATTCCTCAACATTCACACATTTGAATCAAACTTGTAAAACGAACTATGCAGGCTTGTATTCTACTTTTAAACTTATTCTTTGATTCTAAGCTTATTTTTGAATTCTAATGACATGGAGACGATAATATGTGTTAGGGTTGTCATAAAAGTAAACCTAATGTCATTTCTAACCACACTCATTCCACAACATTCACACATTTGAATAAAACTTGTAAAACGAACAGGGCAGGCTTGTATTCTACTTTTAAGCTTATTTTTTTATTCTAAGCTTATTTTCGAATTCTAATGACATGGAGACGATTATATGTCTTAGGGTTGTCATAAAAGTAAAGCAAATGTTATTTCTAACCACACTCATTGCACAACATTCACACATTTGAATCAAACTAGTAAAACGAACTGTGCAGGCTTGTATTCTACTTTTAAGCTTATTTTTTGAATCTAAGCTTATTTTTGCATTCTAATGACATAGAGACGATTATATGCGTTAGGGTTGGTGTAAAAGTGAACCAAATGTCAATTCTAACCACACTCATTCCACAACATTCACACATTTGAATCAAACTTGTAAAACGAACAGTGCACGCTTGTATTCTACTTTTAAGCTTATTTTTTTTATTCTAAGCTTATTTTTGAATTCTAATGACATGGAGACGATTATATGTGTTAGGGTTGTCATAAAAGTAAACCAAATGTCATTTCTTACCACACTCATTCCACAACATTCACACATTTGAATCAAACTTGTAAAACGAACTGTGCAGGCTTGTATTCTACTTTTAAACTTATTCTTTGATTCAAAGCTTATTTTTGAATTCTAATTACATGGAGACGATTATATGTGTTAGGGTTGTCATAAAAGTAAACCAAATGTTATTTCTAACCACACTCATTCCACAACATTCACACATTTGAATCAAACTAGTAAAACGAACTGTGCAGGCTTGTATTCTACTTTTAAGCTTATTCTTTGTTTCTAAGCTTATTTTTGAATTCTAATGACATGTAGACGATAATATGTGTTAGGGTTGGTGTAAAAGTGAACCAAATGTCATTTCTAAGCACACTCATTCGACAACATTCACACATTTGAATCAAACTTGTAAAACGAACTATGCAGGCTTGTATTCTACTTTTAAACTTATTCTTTGATTCAAAGCTTATTTTTGAATTCTAATTACATGGGGACGATTATATGCGTTAGGGTTGTTGTAAAAGTGAACCAAATGTCATTTCTAACCACACTCATTCCTCAACATTCCCACATTTGAATCAAACTTGTAAAACGAACTGTGCATGCTTCTATTCTACTTTTAAGCTTGTTCTTTGATTCTAAGCTTATTTTTGCATTCTAATGACATGGAGACGATTATATGCGTTAGGGTTGTTGTAAAAGTGAACCAAATGTCATTTCTAACCTCACTCATTCGACAACATTCAGACATTTGAATCAAACTTGTAAAACGAACAGTGCATGCTTGTATTCTACTTTTAAGCTTATTCTTTGATTCTAAGCTTATTTTTCCATTCTAATGACATAGAGACGATTATATGTGTTAGGGTTGTCATAAAAGTAAACCAAATGTCATTTCTTACCACACTTATTCCACAATATTCACACATTTGAATCAAACTTCTAAAACGAACTGTGCAGGCTTGTATTCTACTTTTAAGCTTATTATTTGATTCTACGCTTATTTTTGAATTCTAATGACATGAAGACGATTATATGTGTTAGGGTTGTCATAAAAGTGAACCAAATGTCATTTCTAACCACACTCATTCCTCAACATTCCCACATTTGAATCAAACTTGTAAACCGAACTGTGCATGCTTCTATTCTACTTTTAAGCTTATTCTTTGATTCTAAGCTTATTTTTGCATTCTAATGACATGGAGACGATTATATGCGTTAGGGTTGTTGTAAAAGTGAACCAAATGTCATTTCTAACCACACTCATTCGACAACATTCAGACATTTGAATCAAACTTGTAAAACGAACAGTGCATGCTTGTATTCTACTTTTAAGCTTATTCTTTGATTCTAAGCTTATTTTTGCATTCTAATGACATAGAGACGATTATATGCGTTAGGGTTGGTGTAAAAGTGAACTAAATTTCATTTCTAACCACACTCATTCCACAACATTCACACATTTGAATCAAACTTGTAAAACGAACAGTGCAGGCTTGTATTCTACTTTTAAGCTTATTTTTTGATTCTAAGCTTATTTTTCAATTCTAATGACATTGAGACGATTATATGTGTTAGGGTTGTCATAAAAGTAAACCAAATGTTATTTCTATCCACACTCATTCCACAACATTCACACATTTGAATCAAACTAGTAAAACGAACTATGGAGGCTTGTATTCTACTTTTAAGCTTTTTCTTTGATTCTAAGCTTATTTTTGCATTCTAATGACATAGAGACGATTATATGCATTAGGGTTGGTGTAAAAGTGAACCAAATGTCATTTCTAACCACACTCATTCACCAACATTCACACATTTGAATCAAACTTGTAAAACGAACTGTGTAGGCTTGTATTCTACTTTTAAACTTATTCTTTGATTCTAAGCTTATTTTTGCATTCTAATGACATGGAGACGATTATATGCGTTAGGGTTGTTGTAAAAGTGAACCAAATGTCATTTCTAAGCACACTCATTCGATAACATTCACACATTTGAATCAAACTTGTAGAACGAACTGTGCAGGCTTGTATTCTACTTTTAAACTTATTCTTTGATTCTAAGCTTATTTTTGAATTCTAATGACATGGAGACGATTATATGTGTTAGGGTTGTCATAAAAGTAAACTAAATGTCATTTCCTACCACACTCATTCCACAATATTCACACAGTTGAATCAAACTTGTAAAACGAACTCTGCAGGCTTGTATTCTACTTTTAAGCTTATTCTTTGTTTCTAAGCTTATTTTTGAATTCTAATGACATGGAGACGATAATATGTGTTGGGGTTGTCATAAAAGTAAACCAAATGTCATTTCTAACCACACTCATTCCACAACATTCACACATTTGAATAAAACTCGTAAAAACGAACTGTGCATGCTAGTATTCTTCTTTTAAGCTTATTATTTGATTCTAAGCTTATTTTTGAATTCTAATGATATGGAGACGATTATATGTGTTAGGGTTGTCATAAAAGTAAACCAAATGTTATTTCTAACCACACTCATTGCACAACATTCACACATTTGAATCAAACTAGTAAAACGAACAGTGCACGCTTGTATTCTACTTTTAAGCTTATTCTTTGATTCAAAGCTTATTTTTGAATTCTAATGACATGGAGACGATTATATGCGTTAGGGTTGTCATAAAAGTAAACCAAATGTCATTTCTAACCACACTCATTCCTCAACATTCCCACATTTGAATCAAACTTGTAAAACGAACTATGCAGGCTTGTATTCTACTTTTAAACTTATTCTTTGATTCTAAGCTTATTTTTGAATTCTAATGACATGGAGACGATTATATGTGTTAGGGTTGTCATAAAAGTAAACTAAATGTCATTTCCTACCACACTCATTCCACAATATTCACACATTTGAATCAAACTTGTAAAACGAACTCTGCAGGCTTGTATTCTACTTTTAAGCTTATTCTTTGTTTCTAAGCTTATTTTTGAATTCTAATGACATGGAGACGATAATATGTGTTAGGGTTGTCATAAAAGTAAACCAAATGTCATTTCTAACCACACTCATTCCACAACATTCACACATTTGAATAAAACTCGTAAAACGAACTGTGCATGCTAGTATTCTTCTTTTAAGCTTATTATTTGATTCTAAGCTTATTTTTGAATTCTAATGATATGGAGACGATTATATGTGTTAGGGTTGTCATAAAAGTAAACCAAATGTTATTTCTAACCACACTCATTGCACCTCATTCACACATTTGAATCAAACTAGTAAAACGAACAGTGCAGGCTTGTATTCTACTTTTAAGCTTATTCTTTGATTCTAAGCTTATTTTTGCATTCTAATGACATAGAGACGATTATATGCGTTAGGGTTGGTGTAAAAGTGAACCAAATGTCATTTCTAACCACACTCATTCCACAACATTCACACATTTTAATCAAACTTGTAAAACGAACTGTGTTGGCTCGTATTCTACTTTTAAACTTATTCTTTGATTCTAAGCTTATTTTTGCATTCTAATGACATGGAGACGATTATATGCGTTAGTGTTGTTGTAGAAGTGCACCAAATGTCATTTCTAAGCACACTCATTCGACAACATTCACACATTTGAATCAAACTTGTAAAACGAACAGTGCAGGCTTCTATTCTACTTTTAAGCTTATTTTTTTTATTCTAAGCTTATTTTTGAATTCAAATGACATGGAGACGATTATATGTGTTAGGGCTGTCATAAAAGTAAACCAAATGTCATTTCTAACCACACTCATTCCTCAACATTCACACATTTGAATCAAACTTGTAAAACGAACTATGCAGGCTTGTATTCTACTTTTAAACTTATTCTTTGATTCTAAGCTTATTTTTGAATTCTAATGACATGGAGACGATAATATGTGTTAGGGTTGTCATAAAAGTAAACCTAATGTCATTTCTAACCACACTCATTCCACAACATTCACACATTTGAATAAAACTTGTAAAACGAACAGGGCAGGCTTGTATTCTACTTTTAAGCTTATTTTTTGATTCTAAGCTTATTTTTGAATTCTAATGACATGGAGACGATTATATGTGTTAGGGTTGTCATAAAAGTAAAGCAAATGTTATTTCTAACCACACTCATTGCACAACATTCACACATTTGAATCAAACTAGTAAAACGAACTGTGCAGGCTTGTATTCTACTTTTAAGCTTATTTTTTGAATCTAAGCTTATTTTTGCATTCTAATGACATAGAGACGATTATATGCGTTAGGGTTGGTGTAAAAGTGAACTAAATTTCATTTCTAACCACACTCATTCCACAACATTCACACATTTGAATCAAACTTGTAAAACGAACAGTGCAGGCTTGTATTCTACTTTTAAGCTTATTTTTTTATTCTAAGCTTATTTTTCAATTCTAATGACATTGAGACGATTATATGTGTTAGGGTTGTCATAAAAGTAAACCAAATGTTATTTCTATCCACACTCATTCCACAACATTCACACATTTGAATCAAACTAGTAAAACGAACTGTGGAGGCTTGTATTCTACTTTTAAGGTTATTGTTTGATTCTAAGCTTATTTTTGCATTCTAATGACATAGAGACGATTATATGCATTAGGGTTGGTGTAAAAGTGAACCAAATGTCATTTCTAACCACACTCATTCACCAACATTCACACATTTGAATCAAACTTGTAAAACGAACTGTGTAGGCTTGTATTCTACTTTTAAACTTATTCTTTGATTCTAAGCTTATTTTTGAATTCTAATGACATGGAGACGATTATATGCGTTAGGGTTGTTGTAAAAGTGAACCAAATGTCATTTCTAAGCACACTCATTCGACAACATTCACACATTTGAATCAAACTTGTAGAACGAACTGTGCAGGCTTGTATTCTACTTTTAAACTTATTCTTTGATTCAAAGCTAATTTTTGAATTCTAATGACATGGAGACGATTATATGCGTTAGGGTTGTCATAAAAGTAAACCAAATGTCATTTCTAACCACACTCATTCCTCAACATTCCCACATTTGAATCAAACTTGTAAAACGAACTATGCAGGCTTGTATTCTACTTTTAAACTTATTCTTTGATTCTAAGCTTATTTTTGAATTCTAATGACATGGAGACGATTATATGTGTTAGGGTTGTCATAAAAGTAAACTAAATGTCATTTCCTACCACACTCATTCCACAATATTCACACATTTGAATCAAACTTGTAAAACGAACTCTGCAGGCTTGTATTCTACTTTTAAGCTTATTCTTTGTTTCTAAGCTTATTTTTGAATTCTAATGACATGGAGACGATAATATGTGTTAGGGTTGTCATAAAAGTAAACCAAATGTCATTTCTAACCACACTCATTCCACAACATTCACACATTTGAATAAAACTCGTAAAACGAACTGTGCATGCTAGTATTCTTCTTTTAAGCTTATTATTTGATTCTAAGCTTATTTTTGAATTCTAATGATATGGAGACGATTATATGTGTTAGGGTTGTCATAAAAGTAAACCAAATGTTATTTCTAACCACACTCATTGCACAACATTCACACATTTGAATCAAACTAGTAAAACGAACAGTGCATGCTTGTATTCTACTTTTAAGCTTATTCTTTGATTCTAAGCTTATTTTTGCATTCTAATGACATAGAGACGATTATATGCGTTAGGGTTGGTGTAAAAGTGAACTAAATTTCATTTCTAACCACACTCATTCCACAACATTCACACATTTGAATCAAACTTGTAAAACGAACAGTGCAGGCTTGTATTCTACTTTTAAGCTTATTTTTTGATTCTAAGCTTATTTTTCAATTCTAATGACATTGAGACGATTATATGTGTTAGGGTTGTCATAAAAGTAAACCAAATGTTATTTCTATCCACACTCATTCCACAACATTCACACATTTGAATCAAACTAGTAAAACGAACTATGGAGGCTTGTATTCTACTTTTAAGCTTTTTCTTTGATTCTAAGCTTATTTTTGCATTCTAATGACATAGAGACGATTATATGCATTAGGGTTGGTGTAAAAGTGAACCAAATGTCATTTCTAACCACACTCATTCACCAACATTCACACATTTGAATCAAACTTGTAAAACGAACTGTGTAGGCTTGTATTCTACTTTTAAACTTATTCTTTGATTCTAAGCTTATTTTTGCATTCTAATGACATGGAGACAATTATATGCGTTAGGGTTGTTGTAAAAGTGAACCAAATGTCATTTCTAAGCACACTCATTCGATAACATTCACACATTTGAATCAAACTTGTAGAACGAACTGTGCAGGCTTGTATTCTACTTTTAAACTTATTCTTTGATTCTAAGCTTATTTTTGAATTCTAATGATATGGAGACGATTATATGTGTTAGGGTTGTCATAAAAGTAAACCAAATGTTATTTCTAACCACACTCATTGCACAACATTCACACATTTGAATCAAACTAGTAAAACGAACAGTGCAGGCTTGTATTCTACTTTTAAGCTTATTCTTTGATTCTAAGCTTATTTTTGCATTCTAATGACATAGAGACGATTATATGCGTTAGGGTTGGTGTAAAAGTGAACCAAATGTCATTTCTAACCACACTCATTCCACAACATTCACACATTTTAATCAAACTTGTAAAACGAACTGTGTTGGCTCGTATTCTACTTTTAAACTTATTCTTTGATTCTAAGCTTATTTTTGCATTCTAATGACATGGAGACGATTATATGCGTTAGGGTTGTTGTAGAAGTGCACCAAATGTCATTTCTAAGCACACTCATTCCACAACATTCACACATTTGAATCAAACTTGTAAAACGAACAGTGCAGGCTTGTATTCTACTTTTAAGCTTATTTTTTTTATTCTAAGCTTATTTTTGAATTCTAATGACATGGAGACGATTATATGTGTTAGGGCTGTCATAAAAGTAAACCAAATGTCATTTCTAACCACACTCATTCCTCAACATTCACACATTTGAATCAAACTTGTAAAACGAACTATGCAGGCTTGTATTCTACTTTTAAACTTATTCTTTGATTCTAAGCTTATTTTTGAATTCTAATGACATGGAGACGATAATATGTGTTAGGGTTGTCATAAAAGTAAATCTAATGTCATTTCTAACCACACTCATTCCACAACATTCACACATTTGAATAAAACTTGTAAAACGAACAGGGCAGGCTTGTATTCTTCTTTTAAGCTTATTTTTTGATTCTAAGCTTATTTTCGAATTCTAATGACATGGAGACGATTATATGTCTTAGGGTTGTCATAAAAGTAAAGCAAATGTTATTTCTAACCACACTCATTGCACAACATTCACACATTTGAATCAAACTAGTAAAACGAACTGTGCAGGCTTGTATTCTACTTTTAAGCTTATTTTTTGAATCTAAGCTTATTTTTGCATTCTAATGACATAGAGACGATTATATGCGTTAGGGTTGGTGTAAAAGTGAACCAAATGTCAATTCTAACCACACTCATTCCACAACATTCACACATTTGAATCAAACTTGTAAAACGAACAGTGCACGCTTGTATTCTACTTTTAAGCTTATTTTTTTTATTCTAAGCTTATTTTTGAATTCTAATGACATGGAGACGATTATATGTGTTAGGGTTGTCATAAAAGTAAACCAAATGTCATTTCTTACCACACTCATTCCACAACATTCACACATTTGAATCAAACTTGTAAAACGAACTGTGCAGGCTTGTATTCTACTTTTAAACTTATTCTTTGATTCAAAGCTTATTTTTGAATTCTAATTACATGGAGACGATTATATGTGTTAGGGTTGTCATAAAAGTAAACCAAATGTTATTTCTAACCACACTCATTCCACAACATTCACACATTTGAATCAAACTAGTAAAACGAACTGTGCAGGCTTGTATTCTACTTTTAAGCTTATTCTTTGTTTCTAAGCTTATTTTTGAATTCTAATGACATGTAGACGATAATATGTGTTAGGGTTGGTGTAAAAGTGAACCAAATGTCATTTCTAAGCACACTCATTCGACAACATTCACACATTTGAATCAAACTTGTAAAACGAACTATGCAGGCTTGTATTCTACTTTTAAACTTATTCTTTGATTCAAAGCTTATTTTTGAATTCTAATTACATGGGGACGATTATATGCGTTAGGGTTGTTGTAAAAGTGAACCAAATGTCATTTCTAACCACACTCATTCCTCAACATTCCCACATTTGAATCAAACTTGTAAAACGAACTGTGCATGCTTCTATTCTACTTTTAAGCTTGTTCTTTGATTCTAAGCTTATTTTTGCATTCTAATGACATGGAGACGATTATATGCGTTAGGGTTGTTGTAAAAGTGAACCAAATGTCATTTCTAACCTCACTCATTCGACAACATTCAGACATTTGAATCAAACTTGTAAAACGAACAGTGCATGCTTGTATTCTACTTTTAAGCTTATTCTTTGATTCTAAGCTTATTTTTCCATTCTAATGACATAGAGACGATTATATGTGTTAGGGTTGTCATAAAAGTAAACCAAATGTCATTTCTTACCACACTTATTCCACAATATTCACACATTTGAATCAAACTTCTAAAACGAACTATGCAGGCTTGTATTCTACTTTTAAACTTATTCTTTGATTCAAAGCTTATTTTTGAATTCTAATTACATGGGGACGATTATATGCGTTAGGGTTGTTGTAAAAGTGAACCAAATGTCATTTCTAACCACACTCATTCCTCAACATTCCCACATTTGAATCAAACTTGTAAAACGAACTGTGCATGCTTCTATTCTACTTTTAAGCTTGTTCTTTGATTCTAAGCTTATTTTTGCATTCTAATGACATGGAGACGATTATATGCGTTAGGGTTGTTGTAAAAGTGAACCAAATGTCATTTCTAACCACACTCATTCGACAACATTCAGACATTTGAATCAAACTTGTAAAACGAACAGTGCATGCTTGTATTCTACTTTTAAGCTTATTCTTTGATTCTAAGCTTATTTTTGCATTCTAATGACATAGAGACGATTATATGCGTTAGGGTTGGTGTAAAAGTGAACTAAATTTCATTTCTAACCACACTCATTCCACAACATTCACACATTTGAATCAAACTTGTAAAACGAACAGTGCAGGCTTGTATTCTACTTTTAAGCTTATTTTTTGATTCTAAGCTTATTTTTCAATTCTAATGACATTGAGACGATTATATGTGTTAGGGTTGTCATAAAAGTAAACCAAATGTTATTTCTATCCACACTCATTCCACAACATTCACACATTTGAATCAAACTAGTAAAACGAACTATGGAGGCTTGTATTCTACTTTTAAGCTTTTTCTTTGATTCTAAGCTTATTTTTGCATTCTAATGACATAGAGACGATTATATGCATTAGGGTTGGTGTAAAAGTGAACCAAATGTCATTTCTAACCACACTCATTCACCAACATTCACACATTTGAATCAAACTTGTAAAACGAACTGTGTAGGCTTGTATTCTACTTTTAAACTTATTCTTTGATTCTAAGCTTATTTTTGCATTCTAATGACATGGAGACGATTATATGCGTTAGGGTTGTTGTAAAAGTGAACCAAATGTCATTTCTAAGCACACTCATTCGATAACATTCACACATTTGAATCAAACTTGTAGAACGAACTGTGCAGGCTTGTATTCTACTTTTAAACTTATTCTTTGATTCTAAGCTTATTTTTGAATTCTAATGACATGGAGACGATTATATGTGTTAGGGTTGTCATAAAAGTAAACTAAATGTCATTTCCTACCACACTCATTCCACAATATTCACACATTTGAATCAAACTTGTAAAACGAACTCTGCAGGCTTGTATTCTACTTTTAAGCTTATTCTTTGTTTCTAAGCTTATTTTTGAATTCTAATGACATGGAGACGATAATATGTGTTAGGGTTGTCATAAAAGTAAACCAAATGTCATTTCTAACCACACTCATTCCACAACATTCACACATTTGAATAAAACTCGTAAAAACGAACTGTGCATGCTAGTATTCTTCTTTTAAGCTTATTATTTGATTCTAAGCTTATTTTTGAATTCTAATGATATGGAGACGATTATATGTGTTAGGGTTGTCATAAAAGTAAACCAAATGTTATTTCTAACCACACTCATTGCACAACATTCACACATTTGAATCAAACTAGTAAAACGAACAGTGCACGCTTGTATTCTACTTTTAAGCTTATTCTTTGATTCAAAGCTTATTTTTGAATTCTAATGACATGGAGACGATTATATGCGTTAGGGTTGTCATAAAAGTAAACCAAATGTCATTTCTAACCACACTCATTCCTCAACATTCCCACATTTGAATCAAACTTGTAAAACGAACTATGCAGGCTTGTATTCTACTTTTAAACTTATTCTTTGATTCTAAGCTTATTTTTGAATTCTAATGACATGGAGACGATTATATGTGTTAGGGTTGTCATAAAAGTAAACTAAATGTCATTTCCTACCACACTCATTCCACAATATTCACACATTTGAATCAAACTTGTAAAACGAACTCTGCAGGCTTGTATTCTACTTTTAAGCTTATTCTTTGTTTCTAAGCTTATTTTTGAATTCTAATGACATGGAGACGATAATATGTGTTAGGGTTGTCATAAAAGTAAACCAAATGTCATTTCTAACCACACTCATTCCACAACATTCACACATTTGAATAAAACTCGTAAAACGAACTGTGCATGCTAGTATTCTTCTTTTAAGCTTATTATTTGATTCTAAGCTTATTTTTGAATTCTAATGATATGGAGACGATTATATGTGTTAGGGTTGTCATAAAAGTAAACCAAATGTTATTTCTAACCACACTCTTTGCACCTCATTCACACATTTGAATCAAACTAGTAAAACGAACAGTGCAGGCTTGTATTCTACTTTTAAGCTTATTCTTTGATTCTAAGCTTATTTTTGCATTCTAATGACATAGAGACGATTATATGCGTTAGGGTTGGTGTAAAAGTGAACCAAATGTCATTTCTAACCACACTCATTCCACAACATTCACACATTTTAATCAAACTTGTAAAACGAACTGTGTTGGCTCGTATTCTACTTTTAAACTTATTCTTTGATTCTAAGCTTATTTTTGCATTCTAATGACATGGAGACGATTATATGCGTTAGGGTTGTTGTAGAAGTGCACCAAATGTCATTTCTAAGCACACTCATTCGACAACATTCACACATTTGAATCAAACTTGTAAAACGAACAGTGCAGGCTTCTATTCTACTTTTAAGCTTATTTTTTTTATTCTAAGCTTATTTTTGAATTCAAATGACATGGAGACGATTATATGTGTTAGGGCTGTCATAAAAGTAAACCAAATGTCATTTCTAACCACACTCATTCCTCAACATTCACACATTTGAATCAAACTTGTAAAACGAACTATGCAGGCTTGTATTCTACTTTTAAACTTATTCTTTGATTCTAAGCTTATTTTTGAATTCTAATGACATGGAGACGATAATATGTGTTAGGGTTGTCATAAAAGTAAACCTAATGTCATTTCTAACCACACTCATTCCACAACATTCACACATTTGAATAAAACTTGTAAAACGAACAGGGCAGGCTTGTATTCTACTTTTAAGCTTATTTTTTGATTCTAAGCTTATTTTTGAATTCTAATGACATGGAGACGATTATATGTGTTAGGGTTGTCATAAAAGTAAAGCAAATGTTATTTCTAACCACACTCATTGCACAACATTCACACATTTGAATCAAACTAGTAAAACGAACTGTGCAGGCTTGTATTCTACTTTTAAGCTTATTTTTTGAATCTAAGCTTATTTTTGCATTCTAATGACATAGAGACGATTATATGCGTTAGGGTTGTTGTAAAAGTGAACCAAATGTCATTTCTAACCACACTCATTCGACAACATTCAGACATTTGAATCAAACTTGTAAAACGAACAGTGCATGCTTGTATTCTACTTTTAAGCTTATTCTTTGATTCTAAGCTTATTTTTGCATTCTAATGACATAGAGACGATTATATGCGTTAGGGTTGGTGTAAAAGTGAACTAAATTTCATTTCTAACCACACTCATTCCACAACATTCACACATTTGAATCAAACTTGTAAAACGAACAGTGCAGGCTTGTATTCTACTTTTAAGCTTATTTTTTGATTCTAAGCTTATTTTTCAATTCTAATGACATTGAGACGATTATATGTGTTAGGGTTGTCATAAAAGTAAACTAAATGTCATTTCTATCCACACTCATTCCACAACATTCACACATTTGAATCAAACTAGTGAAACGAACTGTGCAGGCTTGTATTCTACTTTTAAGCTTATTATTTGATTCAAAGCTTATTTTTGAATTCTAATGACATGGAGACGATTATATGCGTTAGGGTTGTCATAAAAGTAAACTAAATGTCATTTCCTACCACACTCATTCCTCAACATTCCCACATTTGAATCAAACTTGTAAAACGAACTCTGCAGGCTTGTATTCTACTTTTAAGCTTATTCTTTGTTTCTAAGCTTATTTTTGAATTCTAATGACATGGAGACGATAATATGTGTTAGGGTTGTCATAAAAGTAAACCAAATGTCATTTCTAACCACACTCATTCCACAACATTCACACATTTGAATAAAACTCGTAAAACGAACTGTGCATGCTAGTATTCTTCTTTTAAGCTTATTCTTTGATTCTAAGCTTATTTTTGCATTCTAATGACATGGAGACGATTATATGCGTTAGGGTTGTTGTAAAAGTGAACCAAATGTCATTTCTAAGCACACTCATTCGATAACATTCACACATTTGAATCAAACTTGTAGAACGAACTGTGCAGGCTTGTATTCTACTTTTAAACTTATTCTTTGATTCAAAGCTTATTTTTGAATTCTAATGACATGGAGACGATTATATGCGTTAGGGTTGTCATAAAAGTAAACTAAATGTCATTTCCTACCACACTCATTCCTCAACATTCCCACATTTGAATCAAACTTGTAAAACGAACTCTGCAGGCTTGTATTCTACTTTTAAACTTATTCTTTGATTCTAAGCTTATTTTTGAATTCTAATGACATGGAGACGATTATATGTGTTAGGGTTGTCATAAAAGTAAACTAAATGTCATTTCCTACCACACTCATTCCACAATATTCACACATTTGAATCAAACTTGTAAAACGAACTCTGCAGGCTTGTATTCTACTTTTAAGCTTATTCTTTGTTTCTAAGCTTATTTTTGAATTCTAATGACATGGAGACGATAATATGTGTTAGGGTTGTCATAAAAGTAAACCAAATGTCATTTCTAACCACACTCATTCCACAACATTCACACATTTGAATAAAACTCGTAAAACGAACTGTGCATGCTAGTATTCTTCTTTTAAGCTTATTATTTGATTCTAAGCTTATTTTTGAATTCTAATGATATGGAGACGATTATATGTGTTAGGGTTGTCATAAAAGTAAACCAAATGTTATTTCTAACCACACTCATTGCACAACATTCACACATTTGAATCAAACTAGTAAAACGAACAGTGCAGGCTTGTATTCTACTTTTAAGCTTATTCTTTGATTCTAAGCTTATTTTTGCATTCTAATGACATAGAGACGATTATATGCGTTAGGGTTGGTGTAAAAGTGAACCAAATGTCATTTCTAACCACACTCATTCCACAACATTCACACATTTTAATCAAACTTGTAAAACGAACTGTGTTGGCTCGTATTCTACTTTTAAACTTATTCTTTGATTCTAAGCTTATTTTTGCATTCTAATGACATGGAGACGATTATATGCGTTAGGGTTGTTGTAGAAGTGCACCAAATGTCATTTCTAAGCACACTCATTCGACAACATTCACACATTTGAATCAAACTTGTAAAACGAACAGTGCAGGCTTGTATTCTACTTTTAAGCTTATTTTTTTTATTCTAAGCTTATTTTTGAATTCTAATGACATGGAGACGATTATATGTGTTAGGGTTGTCATACAAGTAAACCAAATGTCATTTCTAACCACACTCATTCCACAATATTCACACATTTGAATCAAACTTGTAAAACGAACTATGCAGGCTTGTATTCTACTTTTAAGCTTATTCTTTGTTTCTAAGCTTATTTTTGAATTCTAATGACATGGAGACGATAATATGTGTTAGGGTTGTCATAAAAGTAAACCAAATGTCATTTCTAACCACACTCATTCCACAACATTCACACATTTGAATAAAACTCGTAAAACGAACTGTGCATGCTAGTATTCTTCTTTTAAGCTTATTCTTTGATTCTAAGCTTATTTTTGCATTCTAATGACATGGAGACGATTATATGCGTTTGGGTTGTTGTAAAAGTGAACCAAATGTCATTTCTAAGCACACTCATTCGATAACATTCACACATTTGAATCAAACTTGTAGAACGAACTGTGCAGGCTTGTATTCTACTTTTAAACTTATTCGTTGATTCAAAGCTTATTTTTGAATTCTAATGACATGGAGACGATTATATGCGTTAGGGTTGTCATAAAAGTAAACTAAATGTCATTTCCTACCACACTCATTCCTCAACATTCCCACATTTGAATCAAACTTGTAAAACGAACTATGCAGGCTTGTATTCTACTTTTAAACTTATTCTTTGATTCTAAGCTTATTTTTGAATTCTAATGACATGGAGACGATTATATGTGTTAGGGTTGTCATAAAAGTAAACTAAATGTCATTTCCTACCACACTCATTCCACAATATTCACACATTTGAATGAAACTTGTAAAACGAACTCTGCAGGCTTGTATTCTACTTTTAAGCTTATTCTTTGTTTCTAAGCTTATTTTTGAATTCTAATGACATGGAGACGATAATATGTGTTAGGGTTGTCATAAAAGTAAACCAAATGTCATTTCTAACCACACTCATTCCACAACATTCACACATTTGAATAAAACTCGTAAAACGAACTGTGCATGCTAGTATTCTTCTTTTAAGCTTATTATTTGATTCTAAGCTTATTTTTGAATTCTAATGATATGGAGACGATTATATGTGTTAGGGTTGTCATAAAAGTAAACCAAATGTTATTTCTAACCACACTCATTGCACAACATTCACACATTTGAATCAAACTAGTAAAACGAACAGTGCAGGCTTGTATTCTACTTTTAAGCTTATTCTTTGATTCTAAGCTTATTTTTGCATTCTAATGACATAGAGACGATTATATGCGTTAGGGTTGGTGTAAAAGTGAACCAAATGTCATTTCTAACCACACTCATTCCACAACATTCACACATTTTAATCAAACTTGTAAAACGAACTGTGTTGGCTCGTATTCTACTTTTAAACTTATTCTTTGATTCTAAGCTTATTTTTGCATTCTAATGACATGGAGACGATTATATGCGTTAGGGTTGTTGTAGAAGTGCACCAAATGTCATTTCTAAGCACACTCATTCGACAACATTCACACATTTGAATCAAACTTGTAAAACGAACAGTGCAGGCTTGTATTCTACTTTTAAGCTTATTTTTTTTATTCTAAGCTTATTTTTGAATTCTAATGACATGGAGACGATTATATGTGTTAGGGTTGTCATAAAAGTAAACCAAATGTCATTTCTAACCACACTCATTCCACAATATTCACACATTTGAATCAAACTTGTAAAACGAACTATGCAGGCTTGTATTCTACTTTTAAGCTTATTCTTTGATTCTAAGCTTATTTTTGAATTCTAATGACATGGAGACGATAATATGTGTTAGGGTTGTCATAAAAGTAAACCTAATGTCATTTCTAACCACACTCATTCCACAACATTCACACATTTGAATAAAACTTGTAAAACGAACAGGGCAGGCTTGTATTCTACTTTTAAGCTTATTTTTTTATTCTAAGCTTATTTTTGAATTCTAATGACATGGAGACGATTATATGTGTTAGGGTTGTCATAAAAGTAAACCAAATGTTATTTCTAACCACACTCATTGCACAACATTCACACATTTGAATCAAACTAGTAAAACGAACTGTGCAGGCTTGTATTCTACTTTTAAGCTTATTTTTTGATTCTAAGCTTATTTTTGCATTCTAATGACATAGAGACGATTATATGCGTTAGGGTTGGTGTAAAAGTGAACCAAATGTCAATTCTAACCACACTCATTCCACAACATTCACACATTTGAATCAAACTTGTAAAACGAACAGTGCACGCTTGTATTCTACTTTTAAGCTTATTTTTTTTATTCTAAGCTTATTTTTGAATTCTAATGACATGGAGACGATTATATGTGTTAGGGTTGTCATAAAAGTAAACCAAATGTCATTTCTTACCACACTCATTCCACAACATTCACACATTTGAATCAAACTTGTAAAACGAACTGTGCAGGCTTGTATTCTACTTTTAAACTTATTCTTTGATTCAAAGCTTATTTTTGAATTCTAATTACATGGAGACGATTATATGTGTTAGGGTTGTCATAAAAGTAAACCAAATGTTATTTCTAACCACACTCATTCCACAACATTCACACATTTGAATCAAACTAGTAAAACGAACTGTGCAGGCTTGTATTCTACTTTTAAGCTTATTCTTTGTTTCTAAGCTTATTTTTGAATTCTAATGACATGTAGACGATAATATGTGTTAGGGTTGGTGTAAAAGTGAACCAAATGTCATTTCTAAGCACACTCATTCGACAACATTCACACATTTGAATCAAACTTGTAAAACGAACTATGCAGGCTTGTATTCTACTTTTAAACTTATTCTTTGATTCAAAGCTTATTTTTGAATTCTAATTACATGGGGACGATTATATGCGTTAGGGTTGTTGTAAAAGTGAACCAAATGTCATTTCTAACCACACTCATTCCTCAACATTCCCACATTTGAATCAAACTTGTAAAACGAACTGTGCATGCTTCTATTCTACTTTTAAGCTTGTTCTTTGATTCTAAGCTTATTTTTGCATTCTAATGACATGGAGACGATTATATGCGTTAGGGTTGTTGTAAAAGTGAACCAAATGTCATTTCTAACCTCACTCATTCGACAACATTCAGACATTTGAATCAAACTTGTAAAACGAACAGTGCATGCTTGTATTCTACTTTTAAGCTTATTCTTTGATTCTAAGCTTATTTTTCCATTCTAATGACATAGAGACGATTATATGTGTTAGGGTTGTCATAAAAGTAAACCAAATGTCATTTCTTACCACACTTATTCCACAATATTCACACATTTGAATCAAACTTCTAAAACGAACTGTGCAGGCTTGTATTCTACTTTTAAGCTTATTATTTGATTCTACGCTTATTTTTGAATTCTAATGACATGAAGACGATTATATGTGTTAGGGTTGTCATAAAAGTGAACCAAATGTCATTTCTAACCACACTCATTCCTCAACATTCCCACATTTGAATCAAACTTGTAAACCGAACTGTGCATGCTTCTATTCTACTTTTAAGCTTATTCTTTGATTCTAAGCTTATTTTTGCATTCTAATGACATGGAGACGATTATATGCGTTAGGGTTGTTGTAAAAGTGAACCAAATGTCATTTCTAACCACACTCATTCGACAACATTCAGACATTTGAATCAAACTTGTAAAACGAACAGTGCATGCTTGTATTCTACTTTTTAGCTTATTCTTTGATTCTAAGCTTATTTTTGCATTCTAATGACATAGAGACGATTATATGCGTTAGGGTTGGTGTAAAAGTGAACTAAATTTCATTTCTAACCACACTCATTCCACAACATTCACACATTTGAATCAAACTTGTAAAACGAACAGTGCAGGCTTGTATTCTACTTTTAAGCTTATTTTTTGATTCTAAGCTTATTTTTCAATTCTAATGACATTGAGACGATTATATGTGTTAGGGTTGTCATAAAAGTAAACCAAATGTTATTTCTATCCACACTCATTCCACAACATTCACACATTTGAATCAAACTAGTAAAACGAACTATGGAGGCTTGTATTCTACTTTTAAGCTTTTTCTTTGATTCTAAGCTTATTTTGGCATTCTAATGACATAGAGACGATTATATGCATTAGGGTTGGTGTAAAAGTGAACCAAATGTCATTTCTAACCACACTCATTCACCAACATTCACACATTTGAATCAAACTTGTAAAACGAACTGTGTAGGCTTGTATTCTACTTTTAAACTTATTCTTTGATTCTAAGCTTATTTTTGCATTCTAATGACATGGAGACGATTATATGCGTTAGGGTTGTTGTAAAAGTGAACCAAATGTCATTTCTAAGCACACTCATTCGATAACATTCACACATTTGAATCAAACTTGTAGAACGAACTGTGCAGGCTTGTATTCTACTTTTAAACTTATTCTTTGATTCTAAGCTTATTTTTGAATTCTAATGACATGGAGACGATTATATGTGTTAGGGTTGTCATAAAAGTAAACTAAATGTCATTTCCTACCACACTCATTCCACAATATTCACACATTTGAATCAAACTTGTAAAACGAACTCTGCAGGCTTGTATTCTACTTTTAAGCTTATTCTTTGTTTCTAAGCTTATTTTTGAATTCTAATGACATGGAGACGATAATATGTGTTAGGGTTGTCATAAAAGTAAACCAAATGTCATTTCTAACCACACTCATTCCACAACATTCACACATTTGAATAAAACTCGTAAAAACGAACTGTGCATGCTAGTATTCTTCTTTTAAGCTTATTATTTGATTCTAAGCTTATTTTTGAATTCTAATGATATGGAGACGATTATATGTGTTAGGGTTGTCATAAAAGTAAACCAAATGTTATTTCTAACCACACTCATTGCACAACATTCACACATTTGAATCAAACTAGTAAAACGAACAGTGCACGCTTGTATTCTACTTTTAAGCTTATTCTTTGATTCAAAGCTTATTTTTGAATTCTAATGACATGGAGACGATTATATGCGTTAGGGTTGTCATAAAAGTAAACCAAATGTCATTTCTAACCACACTCATTCCTCAACATTCCCACATTTGAATCAAACTTGTAAAACGAACTATGCAGGCTTGTATTCTACTTTTAAACTTATTCTTTGATTCTAAGCTTATTTTTGAATTCTAATGACATGGAGACGATTATATGTGTTAGGGTTGTCATAAAAGTAAACTAAATGTCATTTCCTACCACACTCATTCCTCAATATTCACACATTTGAATCAAACTTGTAAAACGAACTCTGCAGGCTTGTATTCTACTTTTAAGCTTATTCTTTGTTTCTAAGCTTATTTTTGAATTCTAATGACATGGAGACGATAATATGTGTTAGGGTTGTCATAAAAGTAAACCAAATGTCATTTCTAACCACACTCATTCCACAACATTCACACATTTGAATAAAACTCGTAAAACGAACTGTGCATGCTAGTATTCTTCTTTTAAGCTTATTATTTGATTCTAAGCTTATTTTTGAATTCTAATGATATGGAGACGATTATATGTGTTAGGGTTGTCATAAAAGTAAACCAAATGTTATTTCTAACCACACTCATTGCACCTCATTCACACATTTGAATCAAACTAGTAAAACGAACAGTGCAGGCTTGTATTCTACTTTTAAGCTTATTCTTTGATTCTAAGCTTATTTTTGCATTCTAATGACATAGAGACGATTATATGCGTTAGGGTTGGTGTAAAAGTGAACCAAATGTCATTTCTAACCACACTCATTCCACAACATTCACACATTTTAATCAAACTTGTAAAACGAACTGTGTTGGCTCGTATTCTACTTTTAAACTTATTCTTTGATTCTAAGCTTATTTTTGCATTCTAATGACATGGAGACGATTATATGCGTTAGGGTTGTTGTAGAAGTGCACCAAATGTCATTTCTAAGCACACTCATTCGACAACATTCACACATTTGAATCAAACTTGTAAAACGAACAGTGCAGGCTTCTATTCTACTTTTAAGCTTATTTTTTTTATTCTAAGCTTATTTTTGAATTCAAATGACATGGAGACGATTATATGTGTTAGGGCTGTCATAAAAGTAAACCAAATGTCATTTCTAACCACACTCATTCCTCAACATTCACACATTTGAATCAAACTTGTAAAACGAACTATGCAGGCTTGTATTCTACTTTTAAACTTATTCTTTGATTCTAAGCTTATTTTTGAATTCTAATGACATGGAGACGATAATATGTGTTAGGGTTGTCATAAAAGTAAACCTAATGTCATTTCTAACCACACTCATTCCACAACATTCACACATTTGAATAAAACTTGTAAAACGAACAGGGCAGGCTTGTATTCTACTTTTAAGCTTATTTTTTGATTCTAAGCTTATTTTTGAATTCTAATGACATGGAGACGATTATATGTGTTAGGGTTGTCATAAAAGTAAAGCAAATGTTATTTCTAACCACACTCATTGCACAACATTCACACATTTGAATCAAACTAGTAAAACGAACTGTGCAGGCTTGTATTCTACTTTTAAGCTTATTTTTTGAATCTAAGCTTATTTTTGCATTCTAATGACATAGAGACGATTATATGCGTTAGGGTTGGTGTAAAAGTGAACTAAATTTCATTTCTATTCACACTCATTCCACAACATTCACACATTTGAATCAAACTTGTAAAACGAACAGTGCAGGCTTGTATTCTACTTTTAAGCTTATTTTTTTATTCTAAGCTTATTTTTCAATTCTAATGACATTGAGACGATTATATGTGTTAGGGTTGTCATAAAAGTAAACCAAATGTTATTTCTATCCACACTCATTCCACAACATTCACACATTTGAATCAAACTAGTAAAACGAACTGTGGAGGCTTGTATTCTACTTTTAAGGTTATTGTTTGATTCTAAGCTTATTTTTGCATTCTAATGACATAGAGACGATTATATGCATTAGGGTTGGTGTAAAAGTGAACCAAATGTCATTTCTAACCACACTCATTCACCAACATTCACACATTTGAATCAAACTTGTAAAACGAACTGTGTAGGCTTGTATTCTACTTTTAAACTTATTCTTTGATTCTAAGCTTATTTTTGCATTCTAATGACATGGAGACGATTATATGCGTTAGGGTTGTTGTAAAAGTGAACCAAATGTCATTTCTAAGCACACTCATTCGACAACATTCACACATTTGAATCAAACTTGTAGAACGAACTGTGCAGGCTTGTATTCTACTTTTAAACTTATTCTTTGATTCAAAGCTAATTTTTGAATTCTAATGACATGGAGACGATTATATGCGTTAGGGTTGTCATAAAAGTAAACCAAATGTCATTTCTAACCACACTCATTCCTCAACATTCCCACATTTGAATCAAACTTGTAAAACGAACTATGCAGGCTTGTATTCTACTTTTAAACTTATTCTTTGATTCTAAGCTTATTTTTGAATTCTAATGACATGGAGACGATTATATGTGTTAGGGTTGTCATAAAAGTAAACTAAATGTCATTTCCTACCACACTCATTCCACAATATTCACACATTTGAATCAAACTTGTAAAACGAACTCTGCAGGCTTGTATTCTACTTTTAAGCTTATTCTTTGTTTCTAAGCTTATTTTTGAATTCTAATGACATGGAGACGATAATATGTGTTAGGGTTGTCATAAAAGTAAACCAAATGTCATTTCTAACCACACTCATTCCACAACATTCACACATTTGAATAAAACTCGTAAAACGAACTGTGCATGCTAGTATTCTTCTTTTAAGCTTATTATTTGATTCTAAGCTTATTTTTGAATTCTAATGATATGGAGACGATTATATGTGTTAGGGTTGTCATAAAAGTAAACCAAATGTTATTTCTAACCACACTCATTGCACAACATTCACACATTTGAATCAAACTAGTAAAACGAACAGTGCAGGCTTGTATTCTACTTTTAAGCTTATTCTTTGATTCTAAGCTTATTTTTGCATTCTAATGACATAGAGACGATTATATGCGTTAGGGTTGGTGTAAAAGTGAACCAAATGTCATTTCTAACCACACTCATTCCACAACATTCACACATTTTAATCAAACTTGTAAAACGAACTGTGTTGGCTCGTATTCTACTTTTAAACTTATTCTTTGATTCTAAGCTTATTTTTGCATTCTAATGACATGGAGACGATTATATGCGTCAGGGTTGTTGTAGAAGTGCACCAAATGTCATTTCTAAGCACACTCATTCCACAACATTCACACATTTGAATCAAACTTGTAAAACGAACAGTGCAGGCTTGTATTCTACTTTTAAGCTTATTTTTTTTATTCTAAGCTTATTTTTGAATTCTAATGACATGGAGACGATTATATGTGTTAGGGCTGTCATAAAAGTAAACCAAATGTCATTTCTAACCACACTCATTCCTCAACATTCACACATTTGAATCAAACTTGTAAAACGAACTATGCAGGCTTGTATTCTACTTTTAAACTTAGTCTTTGATTCTAAGCTTATTTTTGAATTCTAATGACATGGAGACGATAATATGTGTTAGGGTTGTCATAAAAGTAAACCTAATGTCATTTCTAACCACACTCATTCCACAACATTCACACATTTGAATAAAACTTGTAAAACGAACAGGGCAGGCTTGTATTCTACTTTTAAGCTTATTTTTTGATTCTAAGCTTATTTTCGAATTCTAATGACATGGAGACGATTATATGTGTTAGGGTTGTCATAAAAGTAAAGCAAATGTTATTTCTAACCACACTCATTGCACAACATTCACACATTTGAATCAAACTAGTAAAACGAACTGTGCAGGCTTGTATTCTACTTTTAAGCTTATTTTTTGAATCTAAGCTTATTTTTGCATTCTAATGACATAGAGACGATTATATGCGTTAGGGTTGGTGTAAAAGTGAACCAAATGTCAATTCTAACCACACTCATTCCACAACATTCACACATTTGAATCAAACTTGTAAAACGAACAGTGCACGCTTGTATTCTACTTTTAAGCTTATTTTTTTTATTCTAAGCTTATTTTTGAATTCTAATGACATGGAGACGATTATATGTGTTAGGGTTGTCATAAAAGTAAACCAAATGTCATTTCTTACCACACTCATTCCACAACATTCACACATTTGAATCAAACTTGTAAAACGAACTGTGCAGGCTTGTATTCTACTTTTAAACTTATTCTTTGATTCAAAGCTTATTTTTGAATTCTAATTACATGGAGACGATTATATGTGTTAGGGTTGTCATAAAAGTAAACCAAATGTTATTTCTAACCACACTCATTCCACAACATTCACACATTTGAATCAAACTAGTAAAACGAACTGTGCAGGCTTGTATTCTACTTTTAAGCTTATTCTTTGTTTCTAAGCTTATTTTTGAATTCTAATGACATGTAGACGATAATATGTGTTAGGGTTGGTGTAAAAGTGAACCAAATGTCATTTCTAAGCACACTCATTCGACAACATTCACACATTTGAATCAAACTTGTAAAACGAACTATGCAGGCTTGTATTCTACTTTTAAACTTATTCTTTGATTCAAAGCTTATTTTTGAATTCTAATTACATGGGGACGATTATATGCGTTAGGGTTGTTGTAAAAGTGAACCAAATGTCATTTCTAACCACACTCATTCCTCAACATTCCCACATTTGAATCAAACTTGTAAAACGAACTGTGCATGCTTCTATTCTACTTTTAAGCTTGTTCTTTGATTCTAAGCTTATTTTTGCATTCTAATGACATGGAGACGATTATATGCGTTAGGGTTGTTGTAAAAGTGAACCAAATGTCATTTCTAACCTCACTCATTCGACAACATTCAGACATTTGAATCAAACTTGTAAAACGAACAGTGCATGCTTGTATTCTACTTTTAAGCTTATTCTTTGATTCTAAGCTTATTTTTCCATTCTAATGACATAGAGACGATTATATGTGTTAGGGTTGTCATAAAAGTAAACCAAATGTCATTTCTTACCACACTTATTCCACAATATTCACACATTTGAATCAAACTTCTAAAACGAACTGTGCAGGCTTGTATTCTACTTTTAAGCTTATTTTTTTTATTCTAAGCTTATTTTTGAATTCTAATGACATGGAGACGATTATATGTGTTAGGGCTGTCATAAAAGTAAACCAAATGTCATTTCTAACCACACTCATTCCTCAACATTCACACATTTGAATCAAACTTGTAAAACGAACTATGCAGGCTTGTATTCTACTTTTAAACTTATTCTTTGATTCTAAGCTTATTTTTGAATTCTAATGACATGGAGACGATAATATGTGTTAGGGTTGTCATAAAAGTAAACCTAATGTCATTTCTAACCACACTCATTCCACAACATTCACACATTTGAATAAAACTTGTAAAACGAACAGGGCAGGCTTGTATTCTACTTTTAAGCTTATTTTTTGATTCTAAGCTTATTTTCGAATTCTAATGACATGGAGACGATTATATGTGTTAGGGTTGTCATAAAAGTAAAGCAAATGTTATTTCTAACCACACTCATTGCACAACATTCACACATTTGAATCAAACTAGTAAAACGAACTGTGCAGGCTTGTATTCTACTTTTAAGCTTATTTTTTGAATCTAAGCTTATTTTTGCATTCTAATGACATAGAGACGATTATATGCGTTAGGGTTGGTGTAAAAGTGAACCAAATGTCAATTCTAACCACACTCATTCCACAACATTCACACATTTGAATCAAACTTGTAAAACGAACAGTGCACGCTTGTATTCTACTTTTAAGCTTATTTTTTTTATTCTAAGCTTATTTTTGAATTCTAATGACACGGAGACGATTATATGTGTTAGGGTTGTCATAAAAGTAAACCAAATGTCATTTCTTACCACACTCATTCCACAACATTCACACATTTGAATCAAACTTGTAAAACGAACTGTGCAGGCTTGTATTCTACTTTTAAACTTATTCTTTGATTCAAAGCTTATTTTTGAATTCTAATTACATGGAGACGATTATATGTGTTAGGGTTGTCATAAAAGTAAACCAAATGTTATTTCTAACCACACTCATTCCACAACATTCACACATTTGAATCAAACTAGTAAAACGAACTGTGCAGGCTTGTATTCTACTTTTAAGCTTATTCTTTGTTTCTAAGCTTATTTTTGAATTCTAATGACATGTAGACGATAATATGTGTTAGGGTTGGTGTAAAAGTGAACCAAATGTCATTTCTAAGCACACTCATTCGACAACATTCACACATTTGAATCAAACTTGTAAAACGAACTATGCAGGCTTGTATTCTACTTTTAAACTTATTCTTTGATTCAAAGCTTATTTTTGAATTCTAATTACATGGGGACGATTATATGCGTTAGGGTTGTTGTAAAAGTGAACCAAATGTCATTTCTAACCACACTCATTCCTCAACATTCCCACATTTGAATCAAACTTGTAAAACGAACTGTGCATGCTTCTATTCTACTTTTAAGCTTGTTCTTTGATTCTAAGCTTATTTTTGCATTCTAATGACATGGAGACGATTATATGCGTTAGGGTTGTTGTAAAAGTGAACCAAATGTCATTTCTAACCTCACTCATTCGACAACATTCAGACATTTGAATCAAACTTGTAAAACGAACAGTGCATGCTTGTATTCTACTTTTAAGCTTATTCTTTGATTCTAAGCTTATTTTTCCATTCTAATGACATAGAGACGATTATATGTGTTAGGGTTGTCATAAAAGTAAACCAAATGTCATTTCTTACCACACTTATTCCACAATATTCACACATTTGAATCAAACTTCTAAAACGAACTGTGCAGGCTTGTATTCTACTTTTAAGCTTATTATTTGATTCTACGCTTATTTTTGAATTCTAATGACATGAAGACGATTATATGTGTTAGGGTTGTCATAAAAGTGAACCAAATGTCATTTCTAACCACACTCATTCCTCAACATTCCCACATTTGAATCAAACTTGTAAACCGAACTGTGCATGCTTCTATTCTACTTTTAAGCTTATTCTTTGATTCTAAGCTTATTTTTGCATTCTAATGACATGGAGACGATTATATGCGTTAGGGTTGTTGTAAAAGTGAACCAAATGTCATTTCTAACCACACTCATTCGACAACATTCAGACATTTGAATCAAACTTGTAAAACGAACAGTGCATGCTTGTATTCTACTTTTAAGCTTATTCTTTGATTCTAAGCTTATTTTTGCATTCTAATGACATAGAGACGATTATATGCGTTAGGGTTGGTGTAAAAGTGAACTAAATTTCATTTCTAACCACACTCATTCCACAACATTCACACATTTGAATCAAACTTGTAAAACGAACAGTGCAGGCTTGTATTCTACTTTTAAGCTTATTTTTTGATTCTAAGCTTATTTTTCAATTCTAATGACATTGAGACGATTATATGTGTTAGGGTTGTCATAAAAGTAAACCAAATGTTATTTCTATCCACACTCATTCCACAACATTCACACATTTGAATCAAACTAGTAAAACGAACTATGGAGGCTTGTATTCTACTTTTAAGCTTTTTCTTTGATTCTAAGCTTATTTTTGCATTCTAATGACATAGAGACGATTATATGCATTAGGGTTGGTGTAAAAGTGAACCAAATGTCATTTCTAACCACACTCATTCACCAACATTCACACATTTGAATCAAACTTGTAAAACGAACTGTGTAGGCTTGTATTCTACTTTTAAACTTATTCTTTGATTCTAAGCTTATTTTTGCATTCTAATGACATGGAGACGATTATATGCGTTAGGGTTGTTGTAAAAGTGAACCAAATGTCATTTCTAAGCACACTCATTCGATAACATTCACACATTTGAATCAAACTTGTAGAACGAACTGTGCAGGCTTGTATTCTACTTTTAAACTTATTCTTTGATTCTAAGCTTATTTTTGAATTCTAATGACATGGAGACGATTATATGTGTTAGGGTTGTCATAAAAGTAAACTAAATGTCATTTCCTACCACACTCATTCCACAATATTCACACATTTGAATCAAACTTGTAAAACGAACTCTGCAGGCTTGTATTCTACTTTTAAGCTTATTCTTTGTTTCTAAGCTTATTTTTGAATTCTAATGACATGGAGACGATAATATGTGTTAGGGTTGTCATAAAAGTAAACCAAATGTCATTTCTAACCACACTCATTCCACAACATTCACACATTTGAATAAAACTCGTAAAAACGAACTGTGCATGCTAGTATTCTTCTTTTAAGCTTATTATTTGATTCTAAGCTTATTTTTGAATTCTAATGATATGGAGACGATTATATGTGTTAGGGTTGTCATAAAAGTAAACCAAATGTTATTTCTAACCACACTCATTGCACAACATTCACACATTTGAATCAAACTAGTAAAACGAACAGTGCACGCTTGTATTCTACTTTTAAGCTTATTCTTTGATTCAAAGCTTATTTTTGAATTCTAATGACATGGAGACGATTATATGCGTTAGGGTTGTCATAAAAGTAAACCAAATGTCATTTCTAACCACACTCATTCCTCAACATTCCCACATTTGAATCAAACTTGTAAAACGAACTATGCAGGCTTGTATTCTACTTTTAAACTTATTCTTTGATTCTAAGCTTATTTTTGAATTCTAATGACATGGAGACGATTATATGTGTTAGGGTTGTCATAAAAGTAAACTAAATGTCATTTCCTACCACACTCATTCCACAATATTCACACATTTGAATCAAACTTGTAAAACGAACTCTGCAGGCTTGTATTCTACTTTTAAGCTTATTCTTTGTTTCTAAGCTTATTTTTGAATTCTAATGACATGGAGACGATAATATGTGTTAGGGTTGTCATAAAAGTAAACCAAATGTCATTTCTAACCACACTCATTCCACAACATTCACACATTTGAATAAAACTCGTAAAACGAACTGTGCATGCTAGTATTCTTCTTTTAAGCTTATTATTTGATTCTAAGCTTATTTTTGAATTCTAATGATATGGAGACGATTATATGTGTTAGGGTTGTCATAAAAGTAAACCAAATGTTATTTCTAACCACACTCATTGCACCTCATTCACACATTTGAATCAAACTAGTAAAACGAACAGTGCAGGCTTGTATTCTACTTTTAAGCTTATTTTTGCATTCTAATGACATAGAGACGATTATATGCGTTAGGGTTGGTGTAAAAGTGAACCAAATGTCATTTCTAACCACACTCATTCCACAACATTCACACATTTTAATCAAACTTGTAAAACGAACTGTGTTGGCTCGTATTCTACTTTTAAACTTATTCTTTGATTCTAAGCTTATTTTTGCATTCTAATGACATGGAGACGATTATATGCGTTAGGGTTGTTGTAGAAGTGCACCAAATGTCATTTCTAAGCACACTCATTCGACAACATTCACACATTTGAATCAAACTTGTAAAACGAACAGTGCAGGCTTCTATTCTACTTTTAAGCTTATTTTTTTTATTCTAAGCTTATTTTTGAATTCAAATGACATGGAGACGATTATATGTGTTAGGGCTGTCATAAAAGTAAACCAAATGTCATTTCTAACCACACTCATTCCTCAACATTCACACATTTGAATCAAACTTGTAAAACGAACTATGCAGGCTTGTATTCTACTTTTAAACTTATTCTTTGATTCTAAGCTTATTTTTGAATTCTAATGACATGGAGACGATAATATGTGTTAGGGTTGTCATAAAAGTAAACCTAATGTCATTTCTAACCACACTCATTCCACAACATTCACACATTTGAATAAAACTTGTAAAACGAACAGGGCAGGCTTGTATTCTACTTTTAAGCTTATTTTTTGATTCTAAGCTTATTTTTGAATTCTAATGACATGGAGACGATTATATGTGTTAGGGTTGTCATAAAAGTAAAGCAAATGTTATTTCTAACCACACTCATTGCACAACATTCACACATTTGAATCAAACTAGTAAAACGAACTGTGCAGGCTTGTATTCTACTTTTAAGCTTATTTTTTGAATCTAAGCTTATTTTTGCATTCTAATGACATAGAGACGATTATATGCGTTAGGGTTGGTGTAAAAGTGAACCAATGTCAATTCTAACCACACTCATTCCACAACATTCACACATTTGAATCAAACTTGTAAAACGAACAGTGCACGCTTGTATTCTACTTTTAAGCTTATTTTTTTTATTCTAAGCTTATTTTTGAATTCTAATGACATGGAGACGATTATATGTGTTAGGGTTGTCATAAAAGTAAACCAAATGTCATTTCTTACCACACTCATTCTACAACATTCACACATTTGAATCAAACTTGTAAAACGAACTCTGCAGGCTTGTATTCTACTTTTAAACTTATTCTTTGATTCTAAGCTTATTTTTGAATTCTAATGACATGGAGACGATTATATGTGTTAGAGTTGTCATAAAAGTAAACTAAATGTCATTTCTTACCACACTTATTCCACAATATTCACACATTTGAATCAAACTTGTAAAACGAATAGTGCAGGCTTGTATTCTACTTTTAAGCTTATTCTTTGTTTCTAAGCTTATTTTTGAATTTCAATGACATGGAGACGATAATATGTGTTAGGGTTGGTGTAAAAGTGAACCAAATGTCATTTCTAAGCACACTCATTCGACAACATTCAGACATTTGAATCAAACTTGTAAAACGAACAGTGCATGCTTGTATTCTACTTTTAAGCTTATTCTTTGATTCTAAGCTTATTTTTCCATTCTAATGACATAGAGACGATTATAAGTGTCAGGGTTGTCATAAAACTAAACCAAATGTCATTTCTTACCACACTCATTCCACAACATTCACACATTTGAATCAAACTTGTAAAACGAACTGTGCAGGCTTGTATTCTACTTTTAAACTTATTCTTTGATTCAAAACTTATTTTTGAATTCTAATTACATGGAGACGATTATATGTGTTAGGGTTGTCATAAAAGTAAACCAAATGTTATTTCTAACCACACTCATTCCACAACATTCACACATTTGAATCAAACTAGTAAAACGAACTGTGCAGGCTTGTATTCTACTTTTAAGCTTATTCTTTGTTTCTAAGCTTATTTTTGAATTCTAATGACATGTAGACGATAATATGTGTTAGGGTTGGTGTAAAAGTGAACCAAATGTCATTTCTAAGCACACTCATTCGACAACATTCACACATTTGAATCAAACTTGTAAAACGAACTATGCAGGCTTGTATTCTACTTTTAAACTTATTCTTTGATTCAAAGCTTATTTTTGAATTCTAATTACATGGGGACGATTATATGCGTTAGGGTTGTCATAAAAGTAAACCAAATGTCATTTCTAACCACACTCATTCCTCAACATTCCCACATTTGAATCAAACTTGTAAAACGAACTGTGCATGCTTCTATTCTACTTTTAAGCTTGTTCTTTGATTCTAAGCTTATTTTTGCATTCTAATGACATGGAGACGATTATATGCGTTAGGGTTGTTGTAAAAGTGAACCAAATGTCATTTCTAACCTCACTCATTCGACAACATTCAGACATTTGAATCAAACTTGTAAAACGAACAGTGCATGCTTGTATTCTACTTTTAAGCTTATTCTTTGATTCTAAGCTTATTTTTCCATTCTAATGACATAGAGACGATTATATGTGTTAGGGTTGTCATAAAAGTAAACCAAATGTCATTTCTTACCACACTTATTCCACAATATTCACACATTTGAATCAAACTTCTAAAACGAACTGTGCAGGCTTGTATTCTACTTTTAAGCTTATTCTTTGATTCTACGCTTATTTTTGAATTCTAATGACATGAAGACGATTATATGTGTTAGGGTTGTCATAAAAGTGAACCAAATGTCATTTCTAACCACACTCATTCCTCAACATTCCCACATTTGAATCAAACTTGTAAACCGAACTCTGCATGCTTCTATTCTACTTTTAAGCTTATTCTTTGATTCTAAGCTTATTTTTGCATTCTAATGACATGGAGACGATTATATGCATTAGGGTTGTTGTAAAAGTGAACCAAATGTCATTTCTAACCACACTCATTCGACAACATTCAGACATTTGAATCAAACTTGTAAAACGAACAGTGCATGCTTGTATTCTACTTTTAAGCTTATTCTTTGATTCTAAGCTTATTTTTGCATTCTAATGACATAGAGACGATTATATGCGTTAGGGTTGGTGTAAAAGTGAACTAAATTTCATTTCTAACCACACTCATTCCACAACATTCACACATTTGAATCAAACTTGTAAAACGAACAGTGCAGGCTTGTATTCTACTTTTAAGCTTATTTTTTGATTCTAAGCTTATTTTTCAATTCTAATGACATTGAGACGATTATATGTGTTAGGGTTGTCATAAAAGTAAACTAAATGTCATTTCTATCCACACTCATTCCACAACATTCACACATTTGAATCAAACTAGTGAAACGAACTGTGCAGGCTTGTATTCTACTTTTAAGCTTATTCTTTGATTCAAAGCTTATTTTTTAATTCTAATGACATGGAGACGATTATATGCGTTAGGGTTGTCATAAAAGTAAACTAAATGTCATTTCCTACCACACTCATTCCTCAACATTCCCACATTTGAATCAAACTTGTAAAACGAACTATGCAGGCTTGTATTCTACTTTTAAACTTATTCTTTGATTCTAAGTTTATTTTTGAATTCTAATGACATGGAGACGATTATATGTGTTAGGGTTGTCATAAAAGTAAACTAAATGTCATTTCCTACCACACTCATTCCACAATATTCACACATTTGAATCAAACTTGTAAAACGAACTCTGCAGGCTTGTATTCTACTTTTAAGCTTATTCTTTGTTTCTAAGCTTATTTTTGAATTCTAATGACATGGAGACGATAATATGTGTTAGGGTTGTCATAAAAGTAAACCAAATGTCATTTCTAACCACACTCATTCCACAACATTCACACATTTGAATAAAACTCGTAAAACGAACTGTGCATGCTAGTATTCTTCTTTTAAGCTTATTCTTTGATTCTAAGCTTATTTTTGCATTCTAATGACATGGAGACGATTATATGCGTTAGGGTTGTTGTAAAAGTGAACCAAATGTCATTTCTAAGCACACTCATTCGATAACATTCACACATTTGAATCAAACTTGTAGAACGAACTGTGCAGGCTTGTATTCTACTTTTAAACTTATTCTTTGATTCAAAGCTTATTTTTGAATTCTAATGACATGGAGACGATTATATGCGTTAGGGTTGTCATAAAAGTAAACTAAATGTCATTTCCTACCACACTCATTCCTCAACATTCCCACATTTGAATCAAACTTGTAAAACGAACTATGCAGGCTTGTATTCTACTTTTAAACTTATTCTTTGATTCTAAGCTTATTTTTGAATTCTAATGACATGGAGACGATTATATGTGTTAGGGTTGTCATAAAAGTAAACTAAATGTCATTTCCTACCACACTCATTCCACAATATTCACACATTTGAATCAAACTTGTAAAACGAACTCTGCAGGCTTGTATTCTACTTTTAAGCTTATTCTTTGTTTCTAAGCTTATTTTTGAATTCTAATGACATGGAGACGATAATATGTGTTAGGGTTGTCATAAAAGTAAACCAAATGTCATTTCTAACCACACTCATTCCACAACATTCACACATTTGAATAAAACTCGTAAAACGAACTGTGCATGCTAGTATTCTTCTTTTAAGCTTATTATTTGATTCTAAGCTTATTTTTGAATTCTAATGATATGGAGACGATTATATGTGTTAGGGTTGTCATAAAAGTAAACCAAATGTTATTTCTAACCACACTCATTGCACAACATTCACACATTTGAATCAAACTAGTAAAACGAACAGTGCAGGCTTGTATTCTACTTTTAAGCTTATTCTTTGATTCTAAGCTTATTTTTGCATTCTAATGACATAGAGACGATTATATGCGTTAGGGTTGGTGTAAAAGTGAACCAAATGTCATTTCTAACCACACTCATTCCACAACATTCACACATTTTAATCAAACTTGTAAAACGAACTGTGTTGGCTCGTATTCTACTTTTAAACTTATTCTTTGATTCTAAGCTTATTTTTGCATTCTAATGACATGGAGACTATTATATGCGTTAGGGTTGTTGTAGAAGTGCACCAAATGTCATTTCTAAGCACACTCATTCGACAACATTCACACATTTGAATCAAACTTGTAAAACGAACAGTGCAGGCTTGTATTCTACTTTTAAGCTTATTTTTTTTATTCTAAGCTTATTTTTGAATTCTAATGACATGGAGACGATTATATGTGTTAGGGTTGTCATAAAAGTAAACCAAATGTCATTTCTAACCACACTCATTCCACAATATTCACACATTTGAATCAAACTTGTAAAACGAACTATGCAGGCTTGTATTCTACTTTTAAGCTTATTCTTTGTTTCTAAGCTTATTTTTGAATTCTAATGACATGGAGACGATAATATGTGTTAGGGTTGTCATAAAAGTAAACCAAATGTCATTTCTAACCACACTCATTCCACAACATTCACACATTTGAATAAAACTCGTAAAACGAACTGTGCATGCTAGTATTCTTCTTTTAAGCTTATTCTTTGATTCTAAGCTTATTTTTGCATTCTAATGACATGGAGACGATTATATGCGTTAGGGTTGTTGTAAAAGTGAACCAAATGTCATTTCTAAGCACACTCATTCGATAACATTCACACATTTGAATCAAACTTGTAGAACGAACTGTGCAGGCTTGTATTCTACTTTTAAACTTATTCTTTGATTCAAAGCTTATTTTTGAATTCTAATGACATGGAGACGATTATATGCGTTAGGGTTGTCATAAAAGTAAACTAAATGTCATTTCCTACCACACTCATTCCTCAACATTCCCACATTTGAATCAAACTTGTAAAACGAACTATGCAGGCTTGTATTCTACTTTTAAACTTATTCTTTGATTCTAAGCTTATTTTTGAATTCTAATGACATGGAGACGATTATATGTGTTAGGGTTGTCATAAAAGTAAACTAAATGTCATTTCCTACCACACTCATTCCACAATATTCACACATTTGAATCAAACTTGTAAAACGAACTCTGCAGGCTTGTATTCTACTTTTTAGCTTATTCTTTGTTTCTAAGCTTATTTTTGAATTCTAATGACATGGAGACGATAATATGTGTTAGGGTTGTCATAAAAGTAAACCAAATGTCATTTCTAACCACACTCATTCCACAACATTCACACATTTGAATAAAACTCGTAAAACGAACTGTGCATGCTAGTATTCTTCTTTTAAGCTTATTATTTGATTCTAAGCTTATTTTTGCATTCTAATGACATGGAGACGATTATATGCGTTAGGGTTGTTGTAAAAGTGAACCAAATGTCATTTCTAAGCACACTCATTCGATAACATTCACACATTTGAATCAAACTTGTAGAACGAACTGTGCAGGCTTGTATTCTACTTTTAAACTTATTCTTTGATTCAAAGCTTATTTTTGAATTCTAATGACATGGAGACGATTATATGCGTTAGGGTTGTCATAAAAGTAAACTAAATGTCATTTCCTACCACACTCATTCCTCAACATTCCCACATTTGAATCAAACTTGTAAAACGAACTATGCAGGCTTGTATTCTACTTTTAAACTTATTCTTTGATTCTAAGCTTATTTTTGAATTCTAATGACATGGAGACGATTATATGTGTTAGGGTTGTCATAAAAGTAAACTAAATGTCATTTCCTACCACACTCATTCCACAATATTCACACATTTGAATCAAACTTGTAAAACGAACTCTGCAGGCTTGTATTCTACTTTTAAGCTTATTCTTTGTTTCTAAGCTTATTTTTGAATTCTAATGACATGGAGACGATAATATGTGTTAGGGTTGTCATAAAAGTAAACCAAATGTCATTTCTAACCACACTCATTCCACAACATTCACACATTTGAATAAAACTCGTAAAACGAACTGTGCATGCTAGTATTCTTCTTTTAAGCTTATTATTTGATTCTAAGCTTATTTTTGAATTCTAATGATATGGAGACGATTATATGTGTTAGGGTTGTCATAAAAGTAAACCAAATGTTATTTCTAACCACACTCATTGCACAACATTCACACATTTGAATCAAACTAGTAAAACGAACAGTGCAGGCTTGTATTCTACTTTTAAGCTTATTCTTTGATTCTAAGCTTATTTTTGCATTCTAATGACATAGAGACGATTATATGCGTTAGGGTTGGTGTAAAAGTGAACCAAATGTCATTTCTAACCACACTCATTCCACAACATTCACACATTTTAATCAAACTTGTAAAACGAACTGTGTTGGCTCGTATTCTACTTTTAAACTTATTCTTTGATTCTAAGCTTATTTTTGCATTCTAATGACATGGAGACGATTATATGCGTTAGGGTTGTTGTAGAAGTGCACCAAATGTCATTTCTAAGCACACTCATTCGACAACATTCACACATTTGAATCAAACTTGTAAAACGAACAGTGCAGGCTTGTATTCTACTTTTAAGCTTATTTTTTTTATTCTAAGCTTATTTTTGAATTCTAATGACATGGAGACGATTATATGTGTTAGGGTTGTCATAAAAGTAAACCAAATGTCATTTCTAACCACACTCATTCCACAATATTCACACATTTGAATCAAACTTGTAAAACGAACTATGCAGGCTTGTATTCTACTTTTAAGCTTATTCTTTGTTTCTAAGCTTATTTTTGAATTCTAATGACATGGAGACGATAATATGTGTTAGGGTTGTCATAAAAGTAAACCAAATGTCATTTCTAACCACACTCATTCCACAACATTCACACATTTGAATAAAACTCGTAAAACGAACTGTGCATGCTAGTATTCTTCTTTTAAGCTTATTCTTTGATTCTAAGCTTATTTTTGCATTCTAATGACATGGAGACGATTATATGCGTTAGGGTTGTTGTAAAAGTGAACCAAATGTCATTTCTAAGCACACTCATTCGATAACATTCACACATTTGAATCAAACTTGTAGAACGAACTGTGCAGGCTTGTATTCTACTTTTAAACTTATTCTTTGATTCAAAGCTTATTTTTGAATTCTAATGACATGGAGACGATTATATGCGTTAGGGTTGTCATAAAAGTAAACTAAATGTCATTTCCTACCACACTCATTCCTCAACATTCCCACATTTGAATCAAACTTGTAAAACGAACTATGCAGGCTTGTATTCTACTTTTAAACTTATTCTTTGATTCTAAGCTTATTTTTGAATTCTAATGACATGGAGACGATTATATGTGTTAGGGTTGTCATAAAAGTAAACTAAATGTCATTTCCTACCACACTCATTCCACAATATTCACACATTTGAATCAAACTTGTAAAACGAACTCTGCAGGCTTGTATTCTACTTTTAAGCTTATTCTTTGTTTCTAAGCTTATTTTTGAATTCTAATGACATGGAGACGATAATATGTGTTAGGGTTGTCATAAAAGTAAACCAAATGTCATTTCTAACCACACTCATTCCACAACATTCACACATTTGAATAAAACTCGTAAAACGAACTGTGCATGCTAGTATTCTTCTTTTAAGCTTATTATTTGATTCTAAGCTTATTTTTGAATTCTAATGATATGGAGACGATTATATGTGTTAGGGTTGTCATAAAAGTAAACCAAATGTTATTTCTAACCACACTCATTGCACAACATTCACACATTTGAATCAAACTAGTAAAACGAACAGTGCAGGCTTGTATTCTACTTTTAAGCTTATTCTTTGATTCTAAGCTTATTTTTGCATTCTAATGACATAGAGACGATTATATGCGTTAGGGTTGGTGTAAAAGTGAACCAAATGTCATTTCTAACCACACTCATTCCACAACATTCACACATTTTAATCAAACTTGTAAAACGAACTGTGTTGGCTCGTATTCTACTTTTAAACTTATTCTTTGATTCTAAGCTTATTTTTGCATTCTAATGACATGGAGACGATTATATGCGTTAGGGTTGTTGTAGAAGTGCACCAAATGTCATTTCTAAGCACACTCATTCGACAACATTCACACATTTGAATCAAACTTGTAAAACGAACAGTGCAGGCTTGTATTCTACTTTTAAGCTTATTTTTTTTATTCTAAGCTTATTTTTGAATTCTAATGACATGGAGACGATTATATGTGTTAGGGTTGTCATAAAAGTAAACCAAATGTCATTTCTAACCACACTCATTCCACAATATTCACACATTTGAATCAAACTTGTAAAACGAACTATGCAGGCTTGTATTCTACTTTTAAGCTTATTCTTTGATTCTAAGCTTATTTTTGAATTCTAATGACATGGAGACGATAATATGTGTTAGGGTTGTCATAAAAGTAAACCTAATGTCATTTCTAACCACACTCATTCCACAACATTCACACATTTGAATAAAACTTGTAAAACGAACAGGGCAGGCTTGTATTCTACTTTTAAGCTTATTTTTTTATTCTAAGCTTATTTTTGAATTCTAATGACATGGAGACGATTATATGTGTTAGGGTTGTCATAAAAGTAAACCAAATGTTATTTCTAACCACACTCATTGCACAACATTCACACATTTGAATCAAACTAGTAAAACGAACTGTGCAGGCTTGTATTCTACTTTTAAGCTTATTTTTTGATTCTAAGCTTATTTTTGCATTCTAATGACATAGAGACGATTATATGCGTTAGGGTTGGTGTAAAAGTGAACCAAATGTCAATTCTAACCACACTTATTCCACAACATTCACACATTTGAATCAGACTTGTAAAACGAACAGTGCACGCTTGTATTCTACTTTTAAGCTTATTTTTTGATTCTAAACTTATTTTTGAATTCTAATGACATGGAGACGATTATATGTGTTAGGGTTGTCATAAAAGTAAACCAAATGTTATTTCTAACCACACTCATTCCACAACATTCACACATTTGAATCAAACTAGTAAAACGAACTGTGTAGGCTTGTATTCTACTTTTAAGCTTATTCTTTTATTCTAAGCTTATTTTTGCATTCTAATGACATAGAGACGATTATATGCCTAAGGGTTAGTGTAAAAGTGAACCAAATGTCATTTCTAACCACACTCATTCCACAACATTCACACATTTGAATAAAACTCGTAAAACGAACTGTGCATGCTAGTATTCTTCTTTTAAGCTTATTATTTGATTCTAAGCTTATTTTTGAATTCTAATGATATGGAGACGATTATATGTGTTAGGGTTGTCATAAAAGTAAACCAAATGTTATTTCTAACCACACTCATTGCACCTCATTCACACATTTGAATCAAACTAGTAAAACGAACAGTGCAGGCTTGTATTCTACTTTTAAGCTTATTCTTTGATTCTAAGCTTATTTTTGCATTCTAATGACATAGAGACGATTATATGCGTTAGGGTTGGTGTAAAAGTGAACCAAATGTCATTTCTAACCACACTCATTCCACAACATTCACACATTTTAATCAAACTTGTAAAACGAACTGTGTTGGCTCGTATTCTACTTTTAAACTTATTCTTTGATTCTAAGCTTATTTTTGCATTCTAATGACATGGAGACGATTATATGCGTTAGGGTTGTTGTAGAAGTGCACCAAATGTCATTTCTAAGCACACTCATTCGACAACATTCACACATTTGAATCAAACTTGTAAAACGAACAGTGCAGGCTTGTATTCTACTTTTAAGCTTATTTTTTTTATTCTAAGCTTATTTTTGAATTCTAATGACATGGAGACGATTATATGTGTTAGGGTTGTCATAAAAGTAAACCAAATGTCATTTCTAACCACACTCATTCCACAATATTCACACATTTGAATCAAACTTGTAAAACGAACTATGCAGGCTTGTATTCTACTTTTAAGCTTATTCTTTGTTTCTAAGCTTATTTTTGAATTCTAATGACATGGAGACGATAATATGTGTTAGGGTTGTCATAAAAGTAAACCAAATGTCATTTCTAACCACACTCATTCCACAACATTCACACATTTGAATAAAACTCGTAAAACGAACTGTGCATGCTAGTATTCTTCTTTTAAGCTTATTCTTTGATTCTAAGCTTATTTTTGCATTCTAATGACATGGAGACGATTATATGCGTTAGGGTTGTTGTAAAAGTGAACCAAATGTCATTTCTAAGCACACTCATTCGATAACATTCACACATTTGAATCAAACTTGTAGAACGAACTGTGCAGGCTTGTATTCTACTTTTAAACTTATTCTTTGATTCAAAGCTTATTTTTGAATTCTAATGACATGGAGACGATTATATGCGTTAGGGTTGTCATAAAAGTAAACTAAATGTCATTTCCTACCACACTCATTCCTCAACATTCCCACATTTGAATCAAACTTGTAAAACGAACTATGCAGGCTTGTATTCTACTTTTAAACTTATTCTTTGATTCTAAGCTTATTTTTGAATTCTAATGACATGGAGACGATTATATGTGTTAGGGTTGTCATAAAAGTAAACTAAATGTCATTTCCTACCACACTCATTCCACAATATTCACACATTTGAATCAAACTTGTAAAACGAACTCTGCAGGCTTGTATTCTACTTTTAAGCTTATTCTTTGTTTCTAAGCTTATTTTTGAATTCTAATGACATGGAGACGATAATATGTGTTAGGGTTGTCATAAAAGTAAACCAAATGTCATTTCTAACCACACTCATTCCACAACATTCACACATTTGAATAAAACTCGTAAAACGAACTGTGCATGCTAGTATTCTTCTTTTAAGCTTATTATTTGATTCTAAGCTTATTTTTGAATTCTAATGATATGGAGACGATTATATGTGTTAGGGTTGTCATAAAAGTAAACCAAATGTTATTTCTAACCACACTCATTGCACAACATTCACACATTTGAATCAAACTAGTAAAACGAACAGTGCAGGCTTGTATTCTACTTTTAAGCTTATTCTTTGATTCTAAGCTTATTTTTGCATTCTAATGACATAGAGACGATTATATGCGTTAGGGTTGGTGTAAAAGTGAACCAAATGTCATTTCTAACCACACTCATTCCACAACATTCACACATTTTAATCAAACTTGTAAAACGAACTGTGTTGGCTCGTATTCTACTTTTAAACTTATTCTTTGATTCTAAGCTTATTTTTGCATTCTAATGACATGGAGACGATTATATGCGTTAGGGTTGTTGTAGAAGTGCACCAAATGTCATTTCTAAGCACACTCATTCGACAACATTCACACATTTGAATCAAACTTGTAAAACGAACAGTGCAGGCTTGTATTCTACTTTTAAGCTTATTTTTTTTATTCTAAGCTTATTTTTGAATTCTAATGACATGGAGACGATTATATGTGTTAGGGTTGTCATAAAAGTAAACCAAATGTCATTTCTAACCACACTCATTCCACAATATTCACACATTTGAATCAAACTTGTAAAACGAACTATGCAGGCTTGTATTCTACTTTTAAGCTTATTCTTTGATTCTAAGCTTATTTTTGAATTCTAATGACATGGAGACGATAATATGTGTTAGGGTTGTCATAAAAGTAAACCTAATGTCATTTCTAACCACACTCATTCCACAACATTCACACATTTGAATAAAACTTGTAAAACGAACAGGGCAGGCTTGTATTCTACTTTTAAGCTTATTTTTTTATTCTAAGCTTATTTTTGAATTCTAATGACATGGAGACGATTATATGTGTTAGGGTTGTCATAAAAGTAAACCAAATGTTATTTCTAACCACACTCATTGCACAACATTCACACATTTGAATCAAACTAGTAAAACGAACTGTGCAGGCTTGTATTCTACTTTTAAGCTTATTTTTTGATTCTAAGCTTATTTTTGCATTCTAATGACATAGAGACGATTATATGCGTTAGGGTTGGTGTAAAAGTGAACCAAATGTCAATTCTAACCACACTCATTCCACAACATTCACACATTTGAATCAGACTTGTAAAACGAACAGTGCACGCTTGTATTCTACTTTTAAGCTTATTTTTTGATTCTAAACTTATTTTTGAATTCTAATGACATGGAGACGATTATATGTGTTAGGGTTGTCATAAAAGTAAACCAAATGTTATTTCTAACCACACTCATTCCACAACATTCACACATTTGAATCAAACTAGTAAAACGAACTGTGTAGGCTTGTATTCTACTTTTAAGCTTATTCTTTTATTCTAAGCTTATTTTTGCATTCTAATGACATAGAGACGATTATATGCCTAAGGGTTAGTGTAAAAGTGAACCAAATGTCATTTCTAACCACACTCATTCCACAACATTCACACATTTGAATAAAACTCGTAAAACGAACTGTGCATGCTAGTATTCTTCTTTTAAGCTTATTATTTGATTCTAAGCTTATTTTTGAATTCTAATGATATGGAGACGATTATATGTGTTAGGGTTGTCATAAAAGTAAACCAAATGTTATTTCTAACCACACTCATTGCACCTCATTCACACATTTGAATCAAACTAGTAAAACGAACAGTGCAGGCTTGTATTCTACTTTTAAGCTTATTCTTTGATTCTAAGCTTATTTTTGCATTCTAATGACATAGAGACGATTATATGCGTTAGGGTTGGTGTAAAAGTGAACCAAATGTCATTTCTAACCACACTCATTCCACAACATTCACACATTTTAATCAAACTTGTAAAACGAACTGTGTTGGCTCGTATTCTACTTTTAAACTTATTCTTTGATTCTAAGCTTATTTTTGCATTCTAATGACATGGAGACGATTATATGCGTTAGGGTTGTTGTAGAAGTGCACCAAATGTCATTTCTAAGCACACTCATTCGACAACATTCACACATTTGAATCAAACTTGTAAAACGAACAGTGCAGGCTTGTATTCTACTTTTAAGCTTATTTTTTTTATTCTAAGCTTATTTTTGAATTCTAATGACATGGAGACGATTATATGTGTTAGGGTTGTCATAAAAGTAAACCAAATGTCATTTCTAACCACACTCATTCCACAATATTCACACATTTGAATCAAACTTGTAAAACGAACTATGCAGGCTTGTATTCTACTTTTAAGCTTATTCTTTGTTTCTAAGCTTATTTTTGAATTCTAATGACATGGAGACGATAATATGTGTTAGGGTTGTCATAAAAGTAAACCAAATGTCATTTCTAACCACACTCATTCCACAACATTCACACATTTGAATAAAACTCGTAAAACGAACTGTGCATGCTAGTATTCTTCTTTTAAGCTTATTCTTTGATTCTAAGCTTATTTTTGCATTCTAATGACATGGAGACGATTATATGCGTTAGGGTTGTTGTAAAAGTGAACCAAATGTCATTTCTAAGCACACTCATTCGATAACATTCACACATTTGAATCAAACTTGTAGAACGAACTGTGCAGGCTTGTATTCTACTTTTAAACTTATTCTTTGATTCAAAGCTTATTTTTGAATTCTAATGACATGGAGACGATTATATGCGTTAGGGTTGTCATAAAAGTAAACTAAATGTCATTTCCTACCACACTCATTCCTCAACATTCCCACATTTGAATCAAACTTGTAAAACGAACTATGCAGGCTTGTATTCTACTTTTAAACTTATTCTTTGATTCTAAGCTTATTTTTGAATTCTAATGACATGGAGACGATTATATGTGTTAGGGTTGTCATAAAAGTAAACTAAATGTCATTTCCTACCACACTCATTCCACAATATTCACACATTTGAATCAAACTTGTAAAACGAACTCTGCAGGCTTGTATTCTACTTTTAAGCTTATTCTTTGTTTCTAAGCTTATTTTTGAATTCTAATGACATGGAGACGATAATATGTGTTAGGGTTGTCATAAAAGTAAACCAAATGTCATTTCTAACCACACTCATTCCACAACATTCACACATTTGAATAAAACTCGTAAAACGAACTGTGCATGCTAGTATTCTTCTTTTAAGCTTATTATTTGATTCTAAGCTTATTTTTGAATTCTAATGATATGGAGACGATTATATGTGTTAGGGTTGTCATAAAAGTAAACCAAATGTTATTTCTAACCACACTCATTGCACAACATTCACACATTTGAATCAAACTAGTAAAACGAACAGTGCAGGCTTGTATTCTACTTTTAAGCTTATTCTTTGATTCTAAGCTTATTTTTGCATTCTAATGACATAGAGACGATTATATGCGTTAGGGTTGGTGTAAAAGTGAACCAAATGTCATTTCTAACCACACTCATTCCACAACATTCACACATTTTAATCAAACTTGTAAAACGAACTGTGTTGGCTCGTATTCTACTTTTAAACTTATTCTTTGATTCTAAGCTTATTTTTGCATTCTAATGACATGGAGACGATTATATGCGTTAGGGTTGTTGTAGAAGTGCACCAAATGTCATTTCTAAGCACACTCATTCGACAACATTCACACATTTGAATCAAACTTGTAAAACGAACAGTGCAGGCTTGTATTCTACTTTTAAGCTTATTTTTTTTATTCTAAGCTTATTTTTGAATTCTAATGACATGGAGACGATTATATGTGTTAGGGTTGTCATAAAAGTAAACCAAATGTCATTTCTAACCACACTCATTCCACAATATTCACACATTTGAATCAAACTTGTAAAACGAACTATGCAGGCTTGTATTCTACTTTTAAGCTTATTCTTTGATTCTAAGCTTATTTTTGAATTCTAATGACATGGAGACGATAATATGTGTTAGGGTTGTCATAAAAGTAAACCTAATGTCATTTCTAACCACACTCATTCCACAACATTCACACATTTGAATAAAACTTGTAAAACGAACAGGGCAGGCTTGTATTCTACTTTTAAGCTTATTTTTTTATTCTAAGCTTATTTTTGAATTCTAATGACATGGAGACGATTATATGTGTTAGGGTTGTCATAAAAGTAAACCAAATGTTATTTCTAACCACACTCATTGCACAACATTCACACATTTGAATCAAACTAGTAAAACGAACTGTGCAGGCTTGTATTCTACTTTTAAGCTTATTTTTTGATTCTAAGCTTATTTTTGCATTCTAATGACATAGAGACGATTATATGCGTTAGGGTTGGTGTAAAAGTGAACCAAATGTCAATTCTAACCACACTCATTCCACAACATTCACACATTTGAATCAGACTTGTAAAACGAACAGTGCACGCTTGTATTCTACTTTTAAGCTTATTTTTTGATTCTAAACTTATTTTTGAATTCTAATGACATGGAGACGATTATATGTGTTAGGGTTGTCATAAAAGTAAACCAAATGTTATTTCTAACCACACTCATTCCACAACATTCACACATTTGAATCAAACTAGTAAAACGAACTGTGTAGGCTTGTATTCTACTTTTAAGCTTATTCTTTTATTCTAAGCTTATTTTTGCATTCTAATGACATAGAGACGATTATATGCCTAAGGGTTAGTGTAAAAGTGAACCAAATGTCATTTCTAACCACACTCATTCCACAACATTCACACATTTGAATAAAACTCGTAAAACGAACTGTGCATGCTAGTATTCTTCTTTTAAGCTTATTATTTGATTCTAAGCTTATTTTTGAATTCTAATGATATGGAGACGATTATATGTGTTAGGGTTGTCATAAAAGTAAACCAAATGTTATTTCTAACCACACTCATTGCACCTCATTCACACATTTGAATCAAACTAGTAAAACGAACAGTGCAGGCTTGTATTCTACTTTTAAGCTTATTCTTTGATTCTAAGCTTATTTTTGCATTCTAATGACATAGAGACGATTATATGCGTTAGGGTTGGTGTAAAAGTGAACCAAATGTCATTTCTAACCACACTCATTCCACAACATTCACACATTTTAATCAAACTTGTAAAACGAACTGTGTTGGCTCGTATTCTACTTTTAAACTTATTCTTTGATTCTAAGCTTATTTTTGCATTCTAATGACATGGAGACGATTATATGCGTTAGGGTTGTTGTAGAAGTGCACCAAATGTCATTTCTAAGCACACTCATTCGACAACATTCACACATTTGAATCAAACTTGTAAAACGAACAGTGCAGGCTTGTATTCTACTTTTAAGCTTATTTTTTTTATTCTAAGCTTATTTTTGAATTCTAATGACATGGAGACGATTATATGTGTTAGGGTTGTCATAAAAGTAAACCAAATGTCATTTCTAACCACACTCATTCCACAATATTCACACATTTGAATCAAACTTGTAAAACGAACTATGCAGGCTTGTATTCTACTTTTAAGCTTATTCTTTGTTTCTAAGCTTATTTTTGAATTCTAATGACATGGAGACGATAATATGTGTTAGGGTTGTCATAAAAGTAAACCAAATGTCATTTCTAACCACACTCATTCCACAACATTCACACATTTGAATAAAACTCGTAAAACGAACTGTGCATGCTAGTATTCTTCTTTTAAGCTTATTCTTTGATTCTAAGCTTATTTTTGCATTCTAATGACATGGAGACGATTATATGCGTTAGGGTTGTTGTAAAAGTGAACCAAATGTCATTTCTAAGCACACTCATTCGATAACATTCACACATTTGAATCAAACTTGTAGAACGAACTGTGCAGGCTTGTATTCTACTTTTAAACTTATTCTTTGATTCAAAGCTTATTTTTGAATTCTAATGACATGGAGACGATTATATGCGTTAGGGTTGTCATAAAAGTAAACTAAATGTCATTTCCTACCACACTCATTCCTCAACATTCCCACATTTGAATCAAACTTGTAAAACGAACTATGCAGGCTTGTATTCTACTTTTAAACTTATTCTTTGATTCTAAGCTTATTTTTGAATTCTAATGACATGGAGACGATTATATGTGTTAGGGTTGTCATAAAAGTAAACTAAATGTCATTTCCTACCACACTCATTCCACAATATTCACACATTTGAATCAAACTTGTAAAACGAACTCTGCAGGCTTGTATTCTACTTTTAAGCTTATTCTTTGTTTCTAAGCTTATTTTTGAATTCTAATGACATGGAGACGATAATATGTGTTAGGGTTGTCATAAAAGTAAACCAAATGTCATATCTAACCACACTCATTCCACAACATTCACACATTTGAATAAAACTCGTAAAACGAACTGTGCATGCTAGTATTCTTCTTTTAAGCTTATTATTTGATTCTAAGCTTATTTTTGAATTCTAATGATATGGAGACGATTATATGTGTTAGGGTTGTCATAAAAGTAAACCAAATGTTATTTCTAACCACACTCATTGCACAACATTCACACATTTGAATCAAACTAGTAAAACGAACAGTGCAGGCTTGTATTCTACTTTTAAGCTTATTCTTTGATTCTAAGCTTATTTTTGCATTCTAATGACATAGAGACGATTATATGCGTTAGGGTTGGTGTAAAAGTGAACCAAATGTCATTTCTAACCACACTCATTCCACAACATTCACACATTTTAATCAAACTTGTAAAACGAACTGTGTTGGCTCGTATTCTACTTTTAAACTTATTCTTTGATTCTAAGCTTATTTTTGCATTCTAATGACATGGAGACGATTATATGCGTTAGGGTTGTTGTAGAAGTGCACCAAATGTCATTTCTAAGCACACTCATTCGACAACATTCACACATTTGAATCAAACTTGTAAAACGAACAGTGCAGGCTTGTATTCTACTTTTAAGCTTATTTTTTTTATTCTAAGCTTATTTTTGAATTCTAAAGACATGGAGACGATTATATGTGTTAGGGTTGTCATAAAAGTAAACCAAATGTCATTTCTAACCACACTCATTCCACAATATTCACACATTTGAATCAAACTTGTAAAACGAACTATGCAGGCTTGTATTCTACTTTTAAGCTTATTCTTTGATTCTAAGCTTATTTTTGAATTCTAATGACATGGAGACGATAATATGTGTTAGGGTTGTCATAAAAGTAAACCTAATGTCATTTCTAACCACACTCATTCCACAACATTCACACATTTGAATAAAACTTGTAAAACGAACAGGGCAGGCTTGTATTCTACTTTTAAGCTTATTTTTTTATTCTAAGCTTATTTTTGAATTCTAATGACATGGAGACGATTATATGTGTTAGGGTTGTCATAAAAGTAAACCAAATGTTATTTCTAACCACACTCATTGCACAACATTCACACATTTGAATCAAACTAGTAAAACGAACTGTGCAGGCTTGTATTCTACTTTTAAGCTTATTTTTTGATTCTAAGCTTATTTTTGCATTCTAATGACATAGAGACGATTATATGCGTTAGGGTTGGTGTAAAAGTGAACCAAATGTCAATTCTAACCACACTCATTCCACAACATTCACACATTTGAATCAAACTTGTAAAACGAACAGTGCACGCTTGTATTCTACTTTTAAGCTTATTTTTTGATTCTAAACTTATTTTTGAATTCTAATGACATGGAGACGATTATATGTGTTAGGGTTGTCATAAAAGTAAACCAAATGTTATTTCTAACCACACTCATTCCACAACATTCACACATTTGAATCAAACTAGTAAAACGAACTGTGTAGGCTTGTATTCTACTTTTAAGCTTATTCTTTTATTCTAAGCTTATTTTTGCATTCTAATGACATAGAGACGATTATATGCCTAAGGGTTAGTGTAAAAGTGAACCAAATGTCATTTCTAACCACACTCATTCCACAACATTCACACATTTGAATCAAACTTGTAAAACGAACTGTGTAGGCTTGTATTCTACTTTTAAACTTATTCTTTGATTCTAAGCTTATTTTTGAATTCTAATGACATGGAGACGATTATATGCGTTAGGGTTGTCATAAAAGTAAACCAAATGTCATTTCTAACCACACTCATTCCTCAACATTCCCACATTTGAATCAAACTTGTAAAACGAACAGTGCAGGCTTGTATTCTACTTTTAAGCTTATTCTTTGTTTCTAAGCTTATTTTTGAATTCTAATGACATGGAGACGATAATATGTGTTAGGGTTGTCATAAAAGTAAACCAAATGTCATTTCTAACCACACTCATTCCACAACATTCACACATTTGAATAAAACTCGTAAAACGAACTGTGCATGCTAGTATTCTTCTTTTAAGCTTATTATTTGATTCTAAGCTTATTTTTGAATTCTAATGATATGCAGACGATTATATGTGTTAGGGTTGTCATAAAAGTAAACCAAATGATATTTCTAACCACACTCATTGCACCTCATTCACACATTTGAATCAAACTAGTAAAACGAACAGTGCAGGCTTGTATTCTACTTTTAAGCTTATTTTTTTTATTCTAAGCTTATTTTTGCATTCTAATGACATAGAGACGATTATATGCGTTAGGGTTGGTGTAAAAGTGAACCAAATGTCAATTCTAACCACACTCATTCCACAACATTCACACATTTGAATCAAACTTGTAAAACGAACAGTGCACGCTTGTATTCTACTTTTAAGCTTATTTTTTTTATTCTAAGCTTATTTTTGAATTCTAATGACATGGAGACGATTATATGTGTTAGGGTTGTCATAAAAGTAAACCAAATGTCATTTCTTACCACACTCATTCCACAACATTCACACATTTGAATCAAACTTGTAAAACGAACTCTGCAGGCTTGTATTCTACTTTTAAACTTATTCTTTGATTCTAAGCTTATTTTTGAATTTTAATGACATGGAGACGATTATATGTGTTAGAGTTGTCATAAAAGTAAACTAAATGTCATTTCTTACCACACTCATTCCACAATATTCACACATTTGAATCAAACTTGTAAAACGAATAATGCAGGCTTGTATTCTACTTTTAAGCTTATTCTTTGTTTCTAAGCTTATTTTTGAATTTCAATGACATGGAGACGATAATATGTGTTAGGGTTGGTGTAAAAGTGAACCAAATGTCATTTCTAAGCACACTCATTCGAAAACATTCAGACATTTGAATCAAACTTGTAAAACGAACAGTCCATGCTTGTATTCTACTTTTAAGCTTATTCTTTGATTCTAAGCTTATTTTTCCATTCTAATGACATAGAGACGATTATAAGTGTCAGGGTTGTCATAAAAGTAAACCAAATGTCATTTCTTACCACACTCATTCCACAACATTCACACATTTGAATCAAACTTGTAAAACGAACTGTGCAGGCTTGTATTCTACTTTTAAACTTATTCTTTGATTCAAAGCTTATTTTTGAATTCTAATAACATGGAGACGATTATATGTGTTAGGGTTGTCATAAAAGTAAACCAAATGTTATTTCTAACCACACTCATTCCACAACATTCACACATTTGAATCAAACTAGTAAAACGAACTGTGCAGGCTTGTATTCTACTTTTAAGCTTATTCTTTGTTTCTAAGCTTATTTTTGAATTCTAATGACATGTAGACGATAATATGTGTTAGGGTTGGTGTAAAAGTGAACCAAATGTCATTTCTAAGCATACTCATTCGACAACATTCACACATTTGTATCAAACTTGTAAAACGAACTATGCAGGCTTGTATTCTACTTTTAAACTTATTCTTTGATTCAAAGCTTATTTTTGAATTCTAATTACATGGGGACGATTATATGCGTTAGGGTTGTCATAAAAGTAAACCAAATGTTATTTCTAACCACACTCATTGCACAACATTCACACATTGGAATCAAACTAGTAAAACGAACTGTGCAGGCTTGTATTCTACTTTTAAGCTTATTTTTTGATTCTAAGCTTATTTTTGCATTCTAATGACATAGAGACGATTATATGCGTTAGGGTTGGTGTAAAAGTGAACCAAATGTCAATTCTAACCACACTCATTCCACAACATTCACACATTTGAATCAAACTTGTAAAACGAACAGTGCACGCTTGTATTCTACTTTTAAGCTTATTTTTTGATTCTAAACTTATTTTTGAATTCTAATGACATGGAGACGATTATATGTGTTAGGGTTGTCATAAAAGTAAACCAAATGTTATTTCTAACCACACTCATTCCACAACATTCACACATTTGAATCAAACTAGTAAAACGAACTGTGTAGGCTTGTATTCTACTTTTAAGCTTATTCTTTTATTCTAAGCTTATTTTTGCATTCTAATGACATAGAGACGATTATATGCCTAAGGGTTAGTGTAAAAGTGAACCAAATGTCATTTCTAACCACACTCATTCCACAACATTCACACATTTGAATCAAACTTGTAAAACGAACTGTGTAGGCTTGTATTCTACTTTTAAACTTATTCTTTGATTCTAAGCTTATTTTTGAATTCTAATGACATGGAGACGATTATATGCGTTAGGGTTGTCATAAAAGTAAACCAAATGTCATTTCTAACCACACTCATTCCTCAACATTCCCACATTTGAATCAAACTTGTAAAACGAACAGTGCAGGCTTGTATTCTACTTTTAAGCTTATTCTTTGTTTCTAAGCTTATTTTTGAATTCTAATGACATGGAGACGATAATATGTGTTAGGGTTGTCATAAAAGTAAACCAAATGTCATTTCTAACCACACTCATTCCACAACATTCACACATTTGAATAAAACTCGTAAAACGAACTGTGCATGCTAGTATACTTCTTTTAAGCTTATTATTTGATTCTAAGCTTATTTTTGAATTCTAATGATATGCAGACGATTATATGTGTTAGGGTTGTCATAAAAGTAAACCAAATGATATTTCTAACCACACTCATTGCACCTCATTCACACATTTGAATCAAACTAGTAAAACGAACAGTGCAGGCTTGTATTCTACTTTTAAGCTTATTTTTTTTATTCTAAGCTTATTTTTGCATTCTAATGACATAGAGACGATTATATGCGTTAGGGTTGGTGTAAAAGTGAACCAAATGTCAATTCTAACCACACTCATTCCACAACATTCACACATTTGAATCAAACTTGTAAAACGAACAGTGCACGCTTGTATTCTACTTTTAAGCTTATTTTTTTTATTCTAAGCTTATTTTTGAATTCTAATGACATGGAGACGATTATATGTGTTAGGGTTGTCATAAAAGTAAACCAAATGTCATTTCTTACCACACTCATTCCACAACATTCACACATTTGAATCAAACTTGTAAAACGAACTCTGCAGGCTTGTATTCTACTTTTAAACTTATTCTTTGATTCTAAGCTTATTTTTGAATTTTAATGACATGGAGACGATTATATGTGTTAGAGTTGTCATAAAAGTAAACTAAATGTCATTTCTTACCACACTCATTCCACAATATTCACACATTTGAATCAAACTTGTAAAACGAATAGTGCAGGCTTGTATTCTACTTTTAAGCTTATTCTTTGTTTCTAAGCTTATTTTTGAATTTCAATGACATGGAGACGATAATATGTGTTAGGGTTGGTGTAAAAGTGAACCAAATGTCATTTCTAAGCACACTCATTCGACAACATTCAGACATTTGAATCAAACTTGTAAAACGAACAGTCCATGCTTGTATTCTACTTTTAAGCTTATTCTTTGATTCTAAGCTTATTTTTCCATTCTAATGACATAGAGACGATTATAAGTGTCAGGGTTGTCATAAAAGTAAACCAAATGTCATTTCTTACCACACTCATTCCACAACATTCACACATTTGAATCAAACTTGTAAAACGAACTGTGCAGGCTTGTATTCTACTTTTAAACTTATTCTTTGATTCAAAGCTTATTTTTGAATTCTAATAACATGGAGACGATTATATGTGTTAGGGTTGTCATAAAAGTAAACCAAATGTTATTTCTAACCACACTCATTCCACAACATTCACACATTTGAATCAAACTAGTAAAACGAACTGTGCAGGCTTGTATTCTACTTTTAAGCTTATTCTTTGTTTCTAAGCTTATTTTTGAATTCTAATGACATGTAGACGATAATATGTGTTAGGGTTGGTGTAAAACTGAACCAAATGTCATTTCTAAGCACACTCATTCGACAACATTCACAGATTTGAATCAAACTTGTAAAACGAACTATGCAGGCTTGTATTCTACTTTTAAACTTATTCTTTGATTCAAAGCTTATTTTTGAATTCTAATTACATGGGGACGATTATATGCGTTAGGGTTGTCATAAAAGTAAACCAAATGTCATTTCTAACCACACTCATTCCTCAACATTCCCACATTTGAATCAAACTTGTAAAACGAACTGTGCATGCTTCTATTCTACTTTTAAGCTTGTTCTTTGATTCTAAGCTTATTTTTGCATTCTAATGACATGGAGACGATTATATGCGTTAGGGTTGTTGTAAAAGTGAACCAAATGTCATTTCTAACCTCACTCATTCGACAACATTCAGACATTTGAATCAAACTTGTAAAACGAACAGTGCATGCTTGTATTCTACTTTTAAGCTTATTCTTTGATTCTAAGCTTATTTTTCCATTCTAATGACATAGAGACGATTATAAGTGTCAGGGTTGTCATAAAAGTAAACCAAATGTCATTTCTTACCACACTCATTCCACAACATTCACACATTTGAATCAAACTTGTAAAACGAACTGTGCAGGCTTGTATTCTACTTTTAAACTTATTCTTTGATTCAAAACTTATTTTTGAATTCTAATTACATGGAGACGATTATATGTGTTAGGGTTGTCATAAAAGTAAACCAAATGTTATTTCTAACCACACTCATTCCACAACATTCACACATTTGAATCAAACTAGTAAAACGAACTGTGCAGGCTTGTATTCTACTTTTAAGCTTATTCTTTGTTTCTAAGCTTATTTTTGAATTTCAATGACATGGAGACGATAATATGTGTTAGGGTTGGTGTAAAAGTGAACCAAATGTCATTTCTAAGCACACTCATTCGACAACATTCAGACATTTGAATCAAACTTGTAAAACGAACAGTCCATGCTTGTATTCTACTTTTAAGCTTATTCTTTGATTCTAAGCTTATTTTTCCATTCTAATGACATAGAGACGATTATAAGTGTCAGGGTTGTCATAAAAGTAAACCAAATGTCATTTCTTACCACACTCATTCCACAACATTCACACATTTGAATCAAACTTGTAAAACGAACTGTGCAGGCTTGTATTCTACTTTTAAACTTATTCTTTGATTCAAAGCTTATTTTTGAATTCTAATAACATGGAGACGATTATATGTGTTAGGGTTGTCATAAAAGTAAACCAAATGTTATTTCTAACCACACTCATTCCACAACATTCACACATTTGAATCAAACTAGTAAAACGAACTGTGCAGGCTTGTATTCTACTTTTAAGCTTATTTTTTGAATCTAAGCTTATTTTTGCATTCTAATGACATAGAGACGATTATATGTGTTAGGGTTGTCATAAAAGTAAACCAAATGTCATTTCTTACCACACTTATTCCACAATATTCACACATTTGAATCAAACTTCTAAAACGAACTGTGCAGGCTTGTATTCTACTTTTAAGCTTATTCTTTGATTCTACGCTTATTTTTGAATTCTAATGACATGAAGACGATTATATGTGTTAGGGTTGTCATAAAAGTGAACCAAATGTCATTTCTAACCACACTCATTCCTCAACATTCCCACATTTGAATCAAACTTGTAAACCGAACTGTGCATGCTTCTATTCTACTTTTAAGCTTATTCTTTGATTCTAAGCTTATTTTTGCATTCTAATGACATGGAGACGATTATATGCATTAGGGTTGTTGTAAAAGTGAACCAAATGTCATTTCTAAGCACACTCATTCGACAACATTCACAGATTTGAATCAAACTTGTAAAACGAACTATGCAGGCTTGTATTCTACTTTTAAACTTATTCTTTGATTCAAAGCTTATTTTTGAATTCTAATAACATGGAGACGATTATATGTGTTAGGGTTGTCATAAAAGTAAACCAAATGTTATTTCTAACCACACTCATTCCACAACATTCACACATTTGAATCAAACTAGTAAAACGAACTGTGCAGGCTTGTATTCTACTTTTAAGCTTATTTTTTGAATCTAAGCTTATTTTTGCATTCTAATGACATAGAGACGATTATATGCGTTAGGGTTGGTGTAAAAGTGAACCAAATGTCAATTCTAACCACACTCATTCCACAACATTCACACATTTGAATCAAACTTGTAAAACGAACAGTGCACGCTTGTATTCTACTTTTAAGCTTATTTTTTTTATTCTAAGCTTATTTTTGAATTCTAATGACATGGAGACGATTATATGTGTTAGGGTTGTCATAAAAGTAAACCAAATGTCATTTCTTACCACACTTATTCCACAATATTCACACATTTGAATCAAACTTCTAAAACGAACTGTGCAGGCTTGTATTCTACTTTTAAGCTTATTCTTTGATTCTACGCTTATTTTTGAATTCTAATGACATGAAGACGATTATATGTGTTAGGGTTGTCATAAAAGTGAACCAAATGTCATTTCTAACCACACTCATTCCTCAACATTCCCACATTTGAATCAAACTTGTAAACCGAACTGTGCATGCTTCTATTCTACTTTTAAGCTTATTCTTTGTTTCTAAGCTTATTTTTGAATTCTAATGACATGTAGACGATAATATGTGTTAGGGTTGGTGTAAAACTGAACCAAATGTCATTTCTAAGCACACTCATTCGACAACATTCACAGATTTGAATCAAACTTGTAAAACGAACTATGCAGGCTTGTATTCTACTTTTAAACTTATTCTTTGATTCAAAGCTTATTTTTGAATTCTAATTACATGGGGACGATTATATGCGTTAGGGTTGTCATAAAAGTAAACCAAATGTCATTTCTAACCACACTCATTCCTCAACATTCCCACATTTGAATCAAACTTGTAAAACGAACTGTGCATGCTTCTATTCTACTTTTAAGCTTGTTCTTTGATTCTAAGCTTATTTTTGCATTCTAATGACATGGAGACGATTATATGCGTTAGGGTTGTTGTAAAAGTGAACCAAATGTCATTTCTAACCTCACTCATTCGACAACATTCAGACATTTGAATCAAACTTGTAAAACGAACAGTGCATGCTTGTATTCTACTTTTAAGCTTATTCTTTGATTCTAAGCTTATTTTTCCATTCTAATGACATAGAGACGATTATAAGTGTCAGGGTTGTCATAAAAGTAAACCAAATGTCATTTCTTACCACACTCATTCCACAACATTCACACATTTGAATCAAACTTGTAAAACGAACTGTGCAGGCTTGTATTCTACTTTTAAACTTATTCTTTGATTCAAAGCTTATTTTTGAATGCTAATAACATGGAGACGATTATATGTGTTAGGGTTGTCATAAAAGTAAACCAAATGTTATTTCTAACCACACTCATTCCACAACATTCACACATTTGAATCAAACTAGTAAAACGAACTGTGCAGGCTTGTATTCTACTTTTAAGCTTATTTTTTGAATCTAAGCTTATTTTTGCATTCTAATGACATGGAGACGATTATATGCATTAGGGTTGTTGTAAAAGTAAACTAAATGTCATTTCTTACCACACTCATTCCACAATATTCACACATTTGAATCAAACTTGTAAAACGAATAGTGCAGGCTTGTATTCTACTTTTAAGCTTATTCTTTGTTTCTAAGCTTATTTTTGAATTTCAATGACATGGAGACGATAATATGTGTTAGGGTTGGTGTAAAAGTGAACCAAATGTCATTTCTAAGCACACTCATTCGACAACATTCAGACATTTGAATCAAACTTGTAAAACGAACAGTCCATGCTTGTATTCTACTTTTAAGCTTATTCTTTGATTCTAAGCTTATTTTTCCATTCTAATGACATAGAGACGATTATAAGTGTCAGGGTTGTCATAAAAGTAAACCAAATGTCATTTCTTACCACACTCATTCCACAACATTCACACATTTGAATCAAACTTGTAAAACGAACTGTGCAGGCTTGTATTCTACTTTTAAACTTATTCTTTGATTCTAAGCTTATTTTTGAATTCTAATTACATGGAGACGATTATATGTGTTAGGGTTGTCATAAAAGTAAACCAAATGTTATTTCTAACCACACTCATTCCACAACATTCACACATTTGAATCAAACTAGTAAAACGAACTGTGCAGGCTTGTATTCTACTTTTAAGCTTATTCTTTGTTTCTAAGCTTATTTTTGAATTCTAATGACATGTAGACGATAATATGTGTTAGGGTTGGTGTAAAACTGAACCAAATGTCATTTCTAAGCACACTCATTCGACATAATTCACAGATTTGAATCAAACCTGTAAAACGAACTATGCAGGCTTGTATTCTACTTTTAAACTTATTCTTTGATTCAAAGCTTATTTTTGAATTCTAATTACATGGGGACGATTATATGCGTTAGGGTTGTCATAAAAGTAAACCAAATGTCATTTCTAACCACACTCATTCCTCAACATTCCCACATTTGAATCAAACTTGTAAAACGAACTGTGCATGCTTCTATTCTACTTTTAAGCTTGTTCTTTGATTCTAAGCTTATTTTTGCATTCTAATCACATGGAGACGATTATATGCGTTAGGGTTGTTGTAAAAGTGACCCAAATGTCATTTCTAACCTCACTCATTCGACAACATTCAGACATTTGAATCAAACTTGTAAAACGAACAGTGCATGCTTGTATTCTACTTTTAAGCTTATTCTTTGATTCTAAGCTTATTTTTCCATTCTAATGACATAGAGACGATTATATGTGTTAGGGTTGTCATAAAAGTAAACCAAATGTCATTTCTTACCACACTTATTCCACAATATTCACACATTTGAATCAAACTTCTAAAACGAACTGTGCAGGCTTGTATTCTACTTTTAAGCTTATTCTTTGATTCTACGCTTATTTTTGAATTCTAATGACATGAAGACGATTATATGTGTTAGGGTTGTCATAAAAGTGAACCAAATGTCATTTCTAACCACACTCATTCCTCAACATTCCCACATTTGAATCAAACTTGTAAACCGAACTGTGCATGCTTCTATTCTACTTTTAAGCTTATTCTTTGATTCTAAGCTTATTTTTGCATTCTAATGACATGGAGACGATTATATGCATTAGGGTTGTTGTAAAAGTGAACCAAATGTCATTTCTAACCACACTCATTCGACAACATTCAGACATTTGAATCAAACTTGTAAAACGAACAGTGCAGGCTTGTATTCTACTTTTAAGCTTATTCTTTGTTTCTAAGCTTATTTTTGAATTCTAATGACATGGAGACGATAATATGTGTTAGGGTTGTCATAAAAGTAAACCAAATGTCATTTCTAACCACACTCATTCCACAACATTCACACATTTGAATAAAACTCGTAAAACGAACTGTGCATGCTAGTATTCTTCTTTTAAGCTTATTATTTGATTCTAAGCTTATTTTTGAATTCTAATGATATGGAGACGATTATATGTGTTAGGGTTGTCATAAAAGTAAACCAAATGTTATTTCTAACCACACTCATTCCACAACATTCACACATTTGAATCAAACTTGTAAAACGAACTGTGCAGGCTTGTATTCTACTTTTAAACTTATTCTTTGATTCAAAGCTTATTTTTGAATTCTAATTACATGGAGACGATTATATGTGTTAGGGTTGTCATAAAAGTAAACCAAATGTTATTTCTAACCACACTCATTCCACAACATTCACACATTTGAATCAAACTAGTAAAACGAACTGTGCAGGCTTGTATTCTACTTTTAAGCTTATTCTTTGTTTCTAAGCTTATTTTTGAATTCTAATGACATGTAGACGATAATATGTGTTAGGGTTGGTGTAAAACTGAACCAAATGTCATTTCTAAGCACACTCATTCGACAACATTCACAGATTTGAATCAAACTTGTAAAACGAACTATGCAGGCTTGTATTCTACTTTTAAACTTATTCTTTGATTCAAAGCTTATTTTTGAATTCTAATTACATGGGGACGATTATATGCGTTAGGGTTGTCATAAAAGTAAACCAAATGTCATTTCTAACCACACTCATTCCTCAACATTCCCACATTTGAATCAAACTTGTAAAACGAACTGTGCATGCTTCTATTCTACTTTTAAGCTTGTTCTTTGATTCTAAGCTTATTTTTGCATTCTAATGACATGGAGACGATTATATGCGTTAGGGTTGTTGTAAAAGTGAACCAAATGTCATTTCTAACCTCACTCATTCGACAACATTCAGACATTTGAATCAAACTTGTAAAACGAACAGTGCATGCTTGTATTCTACTTTTAAGCTTATTCTTTGATTCTAAGCTTATTTTTCCATTCTAATGACATAGAGACGATTATATGTGTTAGGGTTGTCATAAAAGTAAACCAAATGTCATTTCTTACCACACTTATTCCACAATATTCACACATTTGAATCAAACTTGTAAAACGAACAGTGCAGGCTTGTATTCTACTTTTAAGCTTATTCTTTGTTTCTAAGCTTATTTTTGAATTCTAATGACATGGAGACGATAATATGTGTTAGGGTTGTCATAAAAGTGAACCAAATGTCATTTCTAACCACACTCATTCCTCAACATTCCCACATTTGAATCAAACTTGTAAACCGAACTGTGCATGCTTCTATTCTACTTTTAAGCTTATTATTTGATTCTAAGCTTATTTTTGAATTCTAATGATATGGAGACGATTATATGTGTTAGGGTTGTCATAAAAGTAAACCAAATGTTATTTCTAACCACACTCATTGCACAACATTCACACATTTGAATCAAACTAGTAAAACGAACAGTGCAGGCTTGTATTCTACTTTTAAGCTTATTCTTTGATTCTAAGGCTTATTTTTGCATTCTAATGACATGGAGACGATTATATGTGTTAGGGTTGTCATAAAAGTAAACCAAACGTTATTTCTAACCACACTCATTGCACAACATTCACACATTTGAATCAAACTAGTAAAACGAACAGTGCAGGCTTGTATTCTACTTTTAAGCTTATTCTTTGATTCTAAGGCTTATTTTTGCATTCTAATGACATGGAGACGATTATATGTGTTAGGGTTGTCATAAAAGTAAACTAAATGTCATTTCCTACCACACTCATTCCACAATATTCACACATTTGAATCAAACTTGTAAAACGAACTCTGCAGGCTTGTATTCTACTTTTAAGCTTATTCTTTGTTTCTAAGCTTATTTTTGAATTCTAATGACATGGAGACGATAATATGTGTTAGGGTTGTCATAAAAGTAAACCAAATGTCATTTCTAACCACACTCATTCCACAACATTCACACATTTGAATAAAACTCGTAAAACGAACTGTGCATGCTAGTATTCTTCTTTTAAGCTTATTCTTTGATTCTAAGCTTATTTTTGCATTCTAATGACATGGAGACGATTATATGCGTTAGGGTTGTTGTAAAAGTGAACCAAATGTCATTTCTAAGCACACTCATTCGATAACATTCACACATTTGAATCAAACTTGTAGAACGAACTGTGCAGGCTTGTATTCTACTTTTAAACTTATTCTTTGATTCAAAGCTTATTTTTGAATTCTAATGACATGGAGACGATTATATGCGTTAGGGTTGTCATAAAAGTAAACTAAATGTCATTTCCTACCACACTCATTCCTCAACATTCCCACATTTGAATCAAACTTGTAAAACGAACTATGCAGGCTTGTATTCTACTTTTAAACTTATTCTTTGATTCTAAGCTTATTTTTGAATTCTAATGACATGGAGACGATTATATGTGTTAGGGTTGTCATAAAAGTAAACTAAATGTCATTTCCTACCACACTCATTCCAGAATATTCACACATTTGAATCAAACTTGTAAAACGAACTCTGCAGGCTTGTATTCTACTTTTAAGCTTATTCTTTGTTTCTAAGCTTATTTTTGAATTCTAATGACATGGAGACGATAATATGTGTTAGGGTTGTCATAAAAGTAAACCAAATGTCATTTCTAACCACACTCATTCCACAACATTCACACATTTGAATAAAACTCGTAAAACGAACTGTGCATGCTAGTATTCTTCTTTTAAGCTTATTATTTGATTCTAAGCTTATTTTTGAATTCTAATGATATGGAGACGATTATATGTGTTAGGGTTGTCATAAAAGTAAACCAAATGTTATTTCTAACCACACTCATTGCACAACATTCACACATTTGAATCAAACTAGTAAAACGAACAGTGCATGCTTGTATTCTACTTTTAAGCTTATTCTTTGATTCTAAGCTTATTTTTGCATTCTAATGACATGGAGACGATTATATGCGTTAGGGTTGGTGTAAAAGTGAACCAAATGTCATTTCTAACCACACTCATTCCACAACATTCACACATTTTAATCAAACTTGTAAAACGAACTGTGTTGGCTCGTATTCTACTTTTAAACTTATTCTTTGATTCTAAGCTTATTTTTGCATTCTAATGACATGGAGACGATTATATGCGTTAGGGTTGTTGTAGAAGTGCACCAAATGTCATTTCTAAGCACACTCATTCGACAACATTCACACATTTGAATCAAACTTGTAAAACGAACAGTGCAGGCTTGTATTCTACTTTTAAGCTTATTTTTTTTATTCTAAGCTTATTTTTGAATTCTAATGACATGGAGACGATTATATGTGTTAGGGCTGTCATAAAAGTAAACCAAATGTCATTTCTAACCACACTCATTCCACAATATTCACACATTTCAATCAAACTTGTAAAACGAACTATGCAGGCTTGTATTCTACTTTTAAACTTATTCTTTGATTCTAAGCTTATTTTTGAATTCTAATGACATGGAGACGATAATATGTGTTAGGGTTGTCATAAAAGTAAACCTAATGTCATTTCTAACCACACTCATTCCACAACATTCACACATTTGAATAAAACTTGTAAAACGAACAGTGCAGGCTTGTATTCTACTTTTAAGCTTATTTTTTGATTCTAAGCTTATTTTTGAATTCTAATGACATGGAGACGATTATATGTGTTAGGGTTGTCATAAAAGTAAACCAAATGTCATTTCTAACCACACTCATTCCACAACATTCACACATTTAAATAAAACTTCTAAAACGAACAGTGCAGGCTTGTATTCTACTTTTAAGCTTATTTTTTAATTCTAAGCTTATTTTTGAATTCTAATGGCATCGAGACGATTATATGTGTTAGGGTTGTCATAAAAGTAAACCAAATGTCATTTTTAACCACACTCATTCCACAACATTCACACATTTGAATCAAACTTGTAAAACGAACTGTGCAGGCTTGTATTCTACTTTTAAGCTTATTCTTTGATTCTAAGCTTATTTTTGCATTCTAATGACATGGAGATGATTATATGCGTTAGGGTTGTTGTAAAAGTGAACCAAATGTCATTTCTAACCACACTCATTCGACAACATTCACACATTTGAATCAAACTTGTAAAACGAACTCTGCAGGCTAGTATTCTTCTTTTAAGCTTATTATTTGATTCTAAGCTTATTTTTGAATTCTAATGACATGGAGACGATTATATGTGTTAGGGTTGTCATAAAAGTAAACCAAATGTCATTTCTAACCACACTCATTCCTCAACATTCCCACATTTGAATCAAACTTGTAAAACGAACAGTGCAGGCTTGTATTCTACTTTTAAGCTTATTCTTTGTTTCTCAGCTTATTTTTGAATTCTAATGACATGGAGACGATTATATGTGTTAGGGTTGTCATAAAAGTAAACCAAATGTTATTTCTATCCACACTCATTCCACAACATTCACACATTTGAATCAAACTAGTAAAATGAACTATGCATGCTTGTATTATACTTTTAAGCTTATTCTTTGTTTCTAAGCTTATTTTTGAATTCTAATGACATGGAGACGATAATATGTGTTAGGGTTGTCATAAAAGTAAACCAAATGTCATTTCTAACCACACTCATTCCACAACATTCACACATTTGAATAAAACTCGTAAAACGAACTGTGCATGCTAGTATTCTTCTTTTAAGCTTATTATTTGATTCTAAGCTTATTTTTGAATTCTAATGATATGGAGACGATTATATGTGTTAGGGTTGTCATAAAAGTAAACCAAATGTTATTTCTAACCACACTCATTGCACAACATTCACACATTTGAATCAAACTAGTAAAACGAACAGTGCAGGCTTGTATTCTACTTTTAAGCTTATTCTTTGATTCTAAGGCTTATTTTTGCATTCTAATGACATGGAGACGATTATATGCGTTAGGGTTGGTGTAAAAGTGAACCAAATGTCATTTCTAACCACACTCATTCCACAACATTCACACATTTTAATCAAACTTGTAAAACGAACTGTGTTGGCTCGTATTCTACTTTTAAACTTATTCTTTGATTCTAAGCTTATTTTTGCATTCTAATGACATGGAGACGATTATATGCGTTAGGGTTGTTGTAGAAGTGCACCATATGTCATTTCTAAGCACACTCATTCGACAACATTCACACATTTGAATCAAACTTGTAAAACGAACAGTGCAGGCTTGTATTATACTTTTAAGCTTATTTTTTTTATTCTAAGCTTATTTTTGAATTCTAATGACATGGAGACGATTATATGTGTTAGGGCTGTCATAAAAGTAAACCAAATGTCATTTCTAACCACACTCATTCCACAATATTCACACATTTGAATCAAACTTGTAAAACGAACTATGCAGGCTTGTATTCTAATTTTAAACATATTCTTTGATTCTAAGCTTATTTTTGAATTCTAATGACATGGAGACGATAATATGTGTTAGGGTTGTCAAAAAAGTAAACCTAATGTCATTTCTAACCACACTCATTCCACAACATTCACACATTTGAATAAAACTTGTAAAACGAACAGTGCAGGCTTGTATTCTACTTTTAAGCTTATTTTTTGATTCTAAGCTTATTTTTGAATTCTAATGACATGGAGACGATTATATGTGTTAGGGCTGTCATAAAAGTAAACCAAATGTCATTTCTAACCACACTCATTCCACAATATTCACACATTTGAATCAAACTTGTAAAACGAACTATGCAGGCTTGTATTCTACTTTTAAGCTTATTCTTTGATTCTAAGCTTATTTTTGAATTCTAATGGCATCGAGTCGATTATATGTGTTAGGGTTGTCATAAAAGTAAACCAAATGTCATTTTTAACCACACTCATTCCACAACATTCACACATTTGAATCAAACTAGTAAAACGAACTGTGCAGGCTTGTATTCTACTTTTAAGCTTATTTTTTGATTCTAAGCTTATTTTTGCATTTTAATGACATAGAGACGATTATATGCGTTAGGGTTGGTGTAAAAGTGAACCAAATGTCAATTCTAACCACACTCATTCCACAACATTCACACATTTGAATCAAACTTGTAAAACGAACAGTGCATGCTTGTATTACTTTTAAGCTTATTTTTTTATTCTAAGCTTATTTTTGCATTCTAATGACATGGAGACGATTATATGCGTTAGGGTTGTTGTAGAAGTGCACCAAATGTCATTTCTAAGCACACTCATTCGACAACATTCACACATTTGAATCAAACTTGTAAAACGAACAGTGCAGGCTTGTATTCTACTTTTAAGCTTATTCTTTGATTCTAAGCTTATTTTTGAATTCTAATGACATGGAGACGATTATATGTGTTAGGGTTGTCATAAAAGTAAACCAAATGTTATTTCTAACCACACTCATTCCACAACATTCACACATATGAATCAAACTAGTAAAACGAACTATGCATGCTTGTATTCTACTTTTAAGCTTATTCTTTGAATCTAAGCTTATTTTTGAATTCTAATGACATGGAGACGATTATATGTGTTAGGGTTGTCATAAAAGTAAACCAAATGTCATTTCTTACCACACTCATTCCACAACATTCACACATTTGAATCAAACTTGTAAAACGAACAGTGCAGGCTTGTATTCTACTTTTAAGTTTATTTTTTGATTCTAAGCTTATTTTTGAATTCTAATGACATGGAGACGATTATATGTGTTAGGGTTGTCATAAAAGTAAACCAAATGTTATTTCTAACCACACTCATTCCACAACATTCACACATTTGAATCAAACTTGTAAAACGAACTGTGTAGGCTTGTATTCTACTTTTAAACTTATTCTTTGATTCAAAGCTTAATTTTGCATTCTAATGACATGGAGACGATTATATGCGTTAGGGTTGTTGTAAAAGTGAACCAAATGTCATTTCTAACCTCACTCATTCGACAACATTCAGACATTTGAATCAAACTTGTAAAACGAACAGTGCAGGCTTGTATTCTACTTTTAAGCTTATTTTTTTTATTCTAAGCTTATTTTTGAATTCTAATGACATGGAGACGATTATATGTGTTAGGGCTGTCATAAAAGTAAACCAAATGTCATTTCTAACCACACTCATTCCACAACATTCACACATTTGAATCAAACTAGTAAAACGAACTATGCATGCTTGTATTCTACTTTTAAGCTTATTCTTTGATTCTAAGCTTATTTTTGAATTCTAATGACATGGAGACGATTATATGTGTTAGGGTTGTCATAAAAGTAAACCAAATGTCATTTCTTACCACACTCATTCCTCAACATTCCCACATTTGAATCAAACTTGTAAAACGAACTGTGCATGCTTGTATTCTACTTTTAAGCTTATTCTTTGAATCTAAGCTTATTTTTGAATTCTAATGACATGGAGACGATTATATGTGTTAGGGTTGTCATAAAAGTAAACCAAATGTCATTTCTTACCACACTCATTCCACAACATTCACACATTTGAATCAAACTTGTAAAACGAACAGTGCAGGCTTGTATTCTACTTTTAAGTTTATTTTTTGATTCTAAGCTTATTTTTGAATTCTAATGACATGGAGACGATTATATGTGTTAGGGTTGTCATAAAAGTAAACCAAATGTTATTTCTAACCACACTCATTCCACAACATTCACACATTTGAATCAAACTAGTAAAATGAACTATGCATGCTTGTATTATACTTTTAAGCTTATTCTTTGATTCTAAGCTTATTTTTGAATTCTAATGACATGGAGACGATTATAAGTGTTACGGTTCTCATAAAACTAAACCAAATGTCATTTCTTACCACACTCATTCCACAACATTCACACATTTGAATCAAACTTGTAAAACGAACTGTGCAGGCTTGTATTCTACTTTTAAGCTTATTCTTTGATTCTAAGCTTATTTTTGAATTCTAATGACATGGAGACGATTATATGTGTTAGGGTTGTCATAAAGGTAAACCAAATGTTATTTCTAACCACACTCATTCCACAACATTCACACATTTGAATCAAACTTGTAAAACGAACTGTGTAGGCTTGTATTCTACTTTTAAACTTATTCTTTAATTCAAAGCTTAATTTTGCATTCTAATGACATGGAGACGATTATATGCGTTAGGGTTGTTGTAAAAGTGAACCAAATGTCATTTCTAACCTCACTCATTCGACAACATTCAGACATTTGAATCAAACTTGTAAAACGAACAGTGCAGGCTTGTATTCTACTTTTAAGCTTATTTTTTTTATTCTAAGCTTATTTTTGAATTCTAATGACATGGAGACGATTATATGTGTTAGGGCTGTCATAAAAGTAAACCAAATGTCATTTCTAACCACACTCATTCCACAATATTCACATATTTGAATCAAACTTGTAAAACGAACTATGCAGGCTTGTATTCTACTTTTAAGCTTATTCTTTGATTCTAAGCTTATTTTTGAATTCTAATGGCATCGAGACGATTATATGTGTTAGGATTGTCATAAAAGTAAACCAAATGTCATTTTTAACCACACTCATTCCACAACATTCACACATTTGAATCAAACTAGTAAAACGAACTATGCATGCTTGTATTCTACTTTTAAGCTTATTCTTTGATTCTAAGCTTATTTTTGAATTCTAATGACATGGAGACGATTATATGTGTTAGGGTTGTCATAAAAGTAAACCAAATGTCATTTCTTACCACACTCATTCCTCAACATTCCCACATTTGAATCAAACTTGTAAAACGAACTGTGCATGCTTGTATTCTACTTTTAAGCTTATTCTTTGAATCTAAGCTTATTTTTGAATTCTAATGACATGGAGACGATTATATGTGTTAGGGTTGTCATAAAAGTAAACCAAATGTCATTTCTTACCACACTCATTCCACAACATTCACACATTTGAATCAAACTTGTAAAACGAACAGTGCAGGCTTGTATTCTACTTTTAAGTTTATTTTTTGATTCTAAGCTTATTTTTGAATTCTAATGACATGGAGACGATTATATGTGTTAGGGTTGTCATAAAAGTAAACCAAATGTTATTTCTAACCACACTCATTCCACAACATTCACACATTTGAATCAAACTAGTAAAATGAACTATGCATGCTTGTATTATACTTTTAAGCTTATTCTTTGATTCTAAGCTTATTTTTGAATTCTAATGACATGGAGACGATTATAAGTGTTACGGTTCTCATAAAACTAAACCAAATGTCATTTCTTACCACACTCATTCCACAACATTCACACATTTGAATCAAACTTGTAAAACGAACTATGCAGGCTTGTATTCTACTTTTAAGCTTATTCTTTGATTCTAAGCTTATTTTTGAATTCTAATGGCATCGAGACGATTATATGTGTTAGGATTGTCATAAAAGTAAACCAAATGTCATTTTTAACCACACTCATTCCACAACATTCACACATTTGAATCAAACTAGTAAAACGAACTATGCATGCTTGTATTCTACTTTTAAGCTTATTCTTTGATTCTAAGCTTATTTTTGAATTCTAATGACATGGAGACGATTATATGTGTTAGGGTTGTCATAAAAGTAAACCAAATGTCATTTCTTACCACACTCATTCCTCAACATTCCCACATTTGAATCAAACTTGTAAAACGAACTGTGCATGCTTGTATTCTACTTTTAAGCTTATTCTTTGAATCTAAGCTTATTTTTGAATTCTAATGACATGGAGACGATTATATGTGTTAGGGTTGTCATAAAAGTAAACCAAATGTCATTTCTTACCACACTCATTCCACAACATTCACACATTTGAATCAAACTTGTAAAACGAACTGTGCAGGCTTGTATTCTACTTTTAAGCTTATTCTTTAATTCTAAGCTTATTTTTGAATTCTAATGACATGGAGACGATTATATGTGTTAGGGTTGTCATAAAAGTAAACCAAATGTCATTTCTTACCACACTCATTCCTCAACATTCCCACATTTGAATCAAACTTGTAAAACGAACTGTGCATGCTTGTATTCTACTTTTAAGCTTATTCTTTGAATCTAAGCTTATTTTTGAATTCTAATGACATGGAGACGATTATATGTGTTAGGGTTGTCATAAAAGTAAACCAAATGTCATTTCTTACCACACTCATTCGACAACATTCAGACATTTGAATCAAACTTGTAAAACGAACAGTGCAGGCTTGTATTCTACTTTTAAGCTTATTTTTTTTATTCTAATCTTATTTTTGAATTCTAATGACATGGAGACGATTATATGTGTTAGGGCTGTCATAAAAGTAAACCAAATGTCATTTCTAACCACACTCATTCCACAATATTCACACATTTGAATCAAACTTGTAAAACGAACTATGCAGGCTTGTATTCTACTTTTAAGCTTATTCTTTGATTCTAAGCTTATTTTTGAATTCTAATGGCATCGAGACGATTATATGTGTTAGGATTGTCATAAAAGTAAACCAAATGTCATTTTTAACCACACTCATTCCACAACATTCACACATTTGAATCAAACTAGTAAAACGAACTATGCATGCTTGTATTCTACTTTTAAGATTATTCTTTGATTCTAAGCTTATTTTTGAATTCTAATGACATGGAGACGATAATATGTGTTAGGGTTGTCATAAAAGTAAACCAAATGTCATTTCTAACCACACTCATTCCACAACATTCACACATTTGAATAAAACTTGTAAAACGAACTGTGCATGCTAGTATTCTTCTTTTAAGCTTATTATTTGATTCTAAGCTTATTTTTGAATTCTAATGATATGGAGACGATTATATGTGTTAGGGTTGTCATAAAAGTAAACCAAATGTTATTTCTAACCACACTCATTGCACAACATTCACACATTTGAATCAAACTTGTAAAACGAACAGTGCAGGCTTGTATTATACTTTTAAGCTTATTCTTTGATTCTAAGCTTATTTTTGAATTCTAATGACATGGAGACGATTATAAGTGTTAGGGTTGTTGTAAAAGTGAACCAAATGTCATTTCTAACCTCACTCATTCGACAACATTCAGACATTTGAATCAAACTTGTAAAACGAACAGTGCAGGCTTGTATTCTACTTTTAAGCTTATTTTTTTTATTCTAAGCTTATTTTTGAATTCTAATGACATGGAGACGATTATATGTGTTAGGGTTGTCATAAAAGTAAACCAAATGTCATTTCTTACCACACTCATTCCTCAACATTCCCACATTTGAATCAAACTTGTAAAACGAACTGTGCATGCTTGTATTCTACTTTTAAGCTTATTCTTTGAATCTAAGCTTATTTTTGAATTCTAATGACATGGAGACGATTATATGTGTTAGGGTTGTCATAAAAGTAAACCAAATGTCATTTCTTACCACACTCATTCGACAACATTCAGACATTTGAATCAAACTTGTAAAACGAACAGTGCAGGCTTGTATTCTACTTTTAAGCTTATTTTTTTTATTCTAATCTTATTTTTGAATTCTAATGACATGGAGACGATTATATGTGTTAGGGCTGTCATAAAAGTAAACCAAATGTCATTTCTAACCACACTCATTCCACAATATTCACACATTTGAATCAAACTTGTAAAACGAACTATGCAGGCTTGTATTCTACTTTTAAGCTTATTCTTTGATTCTAAGCTTATTTTTGAATTCTAATGGCATCGAGACGATTATATGTGTTAGGATTGTCATAAAAGTAAACCAAATGTCATTTTTAACCACACTCATTCCACAACATTCACACATTTGAATCAAACTAGTAAAACGAACTATGCATGCTTGTATTCTACTTTTAAGCTTATTCTTTGATTCTAAGCTTATTTTTGAATTCTAATGACATGGAGACGATAATATGTGTTAGGGTTGTCATAAAAGTAAACCAAATGTCATTTCTAACCACACTCATTCCACAACATTCACACATTTGAATAAAACTTGTAAAACGAACTGTGCATGCTAGTATTCTTCTTTTAAGCTTATTATTTGATTCTAAGCTTATTTTTGAATTCTAATGATATGGAGACGATTATATGTGTTAGGGTTGTCATAAAAGTAAACCAAATGTTATTTCTAACCACACTCATTGCACAACATTCACACATTTGAATCAAACTTGTAAAACGAACAGTGCAGGCTTGTATTATACTTTTAAGCTTATTCTTTGATTCTAAGCTTATTTTTGAATTCTAATGACATGGAGACGATTATAAGTGTTAGGGTTGTTGTAAAAGTGAACCAAATGTCATTTCTAACCTCACTCATTCGACAACATTCAGACATTTGAATCAAACTTGTAAAACGAACAGTGCAGGCTTGTATTCTACTTTTAAGCTTATTTTTTTTATTCTAAGCTTATTTTTGAATTCTAATGACATGGAGACGATTATATGTGTTAGGGCTGTCATAAAAGTAAACCAAATGTCATTTCTAACCACACTCATTCCACAATATTCACACATTTGAATCAAACTTGTAAAACGAACTATGCAGGCTTGTATTCTACTTTTAAGCTTATTCTTTGATTCTAAGCTTATTTTTGAATTCTAATGGCATCGAGACGATTATATGTGTTAGGATTGTCATAAAAGTAAACCAAATGTCATTTTTAACCACACTCATTCCACAACATTCACACATTTGAATCAAACTAGTAAAACGAACTATGCATGCTTGTATTCTACTTTTAAGCTTATTCTTTGATTCTAAGCTTATTTTTGAATTCTAATGACATGGAGACGATTATATGTGTTAGGGTTGTCATAAAAGTAAACCAAATGTCATTTCTTACCACACTCATTCCTCAACATTCCCACATTTGAATCAAACTTGTAAAACGAACTGTGCATGCTTGTATTCTACTTTTAAGCTTATTCTTTGAATCTAAGCTTATTTTTGAATTCTAATGACATGGAGACGATTATATGTGTTAGGGTTGTCATAAAAGTAAACCAAATGTCATTTCTTACCACACTCATTCCACAACATTCACACATTTGAATCAAACTTGTAAAACGAACAGTGCAGGCTTGTATTCTACTTTTAAGTTTATTTTTTGATTCTAAGCTTATTTTTGAATTCTAATGACATGGAGACGATTATATGTGTTAGGGTTGTCATAAAAGTAAACCAAATGTTATTTCTAACCACACTCATTCCACAACATTCACACATTTGAATCAAACTAGTAAAATGAACTATGCATGCTTGTATTATACTTTTAAGCTTATTCTTTGATTCTAAGCTTATTTTTGAATTCTAATGACATGGAGACGATTATTAGTGTTACGGTTCTCATAAAACTAAACCAAATGTCATTTCTTACCACACTCATTCCACAACATTCACACATTTGAATCAAACTTGTAAAACGAACTGTGCAGGCTTGTATTCTACTTTTAAGCTTATTCTTTGATTCTAAGCTTATTTTTGAATTCTAATGACATGGAGACGATTATATGTGTTAGGGTTGTCATAAAAGTAAACCAAATGTTATTTCTAACCACACTCATTCCACAACATTCACACATTTGAATCAAACTTGTAAAACGAACTGTGTAGGCTTGTATTCTACTTTTAAACTTATTCTTTGATTCAAAGCTTAATTTTGCATTCTAATGACATGGAGACGATTATATGCGTTAGGGTTGTTGTAAAAGTGAACCAAATGTCATTTCTAACCTCACTCATTCGACAACATTCAGACATTTGAATCAAACTTGTAAAACGAACAGTGCAGGCTTGTATTCTACTTTTAAGCTTATTTTTTTTATTTTAAGCTTATTTTTGAATTCTAATGACATGGAGACGATTATATGTGTTAGGGCTGTCATAAAAGTAAACCAAATGTCATTTCTAACCACACTCATTCCACAATATTCACATATTTGAATCAAACTTGTAAAACGAACTATGCAGGCTTGTATTCTACTTTTAAGCTTATTCTTTGATTCTAAGCTTATTTTTGAATTCTAATGGCATCGAGACGATTATATGTGTTAGGATTGTCATAAAAGTAAACCAAATGTCATTTTTAACCACACTCATTCCACAACATTCACACATTTGAATCAAACTAGTAAAACGAACTATGCATGCTTGTATTCTACTTTTAAGCTTATTCTTTGATTCTAAGCTTATTTTTGAATTCTAATGACATGGAGACGATTATATGTGTTAGGGTTGTCATAAAAGTAAACCAAATGTCATTTCTTACCACACTCATTCCTCAACATTCCCACATTTGAATCAAACTTGTAAAACGAACTGTGCATGCTTGTATTCTACTTTTAAGCTTATTCTTTGAATCTAAGCTTATTTTTGAATTCTAATGACATGGAGACGATTATATGTGTTAGGGTTGTCATAAAAGTAAACCAAATGTCATTTCTTACCACACTCATTCCACAACATTCACACATTTGAATCAAACTTGTAAAACGAACAGTGCAGGCGTGTATTCTACTTTTAAGTTTATTTTTTGATTCTAAGCTTATTTTTGAATTCTAATGACATGGAGACGATTATATGTGTTAGGGTTGTCATAAAAGTAAACCAAATGTTATTTCTAACCACACTCATTCCACAACATTCACACATTTGAATCAAACTAGTAAAATGAACTATGCATGCTTGTATTATACTTTTAAGCTTATTCTTTGATTCTAAGCTTATTTTTGAATTCTAATGACATGGAGACGATTATAAGTGTTACGGTTCTCATAAAACTAAACCAAATGTCATTTCTTACCACACTCATTCCACAACATTCACACATTTGAATCAAACTTGTAAAACGAACTATGCAGGCTTGTATTCTACTTTTAAGCTTATTCTTTGATTCTAAGCTTATTTTTGAATTCTAATGGCATCGAGACGATTATATGTGTTAGGATTGTCATAAAAGTAAACCAAATGTCATTTTTAACCACACTCATTCCACAACATTCACACATTTGAATCAAACTAGTAAAACGAACTATGCATGCTTGTATTCTACTTTTAAGCTTATTCTTTGATTCTAAGCTTATTTTTGAATTCTAATGACATGGAGACGATTATATGTGTTAGGGTTGTCATAAAAGTAAACCAAATGTCATTTCTTACCACACTCATTCCTCAACATTCCCACATTTGAATCAAACTTGTAAAACGAACTGTGCATGCTTGTATTCTACTTTTAAGCTTATTCTTTGAATCTCAGCTTATTTTTGAATTCTAATGACATGGAGACGATTATATGTGTTAGGGTTGTCATAAAAGTAAACCAAATGTCATTTCTTACCACACTCATTCGACAACATTCAGACATTTGAATCAAACTTGTAAAACGAACAGTGCAGGCTTGTATTCTACTTTTAAGCTTATTTTTTTTATTCTAATCTTATTTTTGAATTCTAATGACATGGAGACGATTATATGTGTTAGGGCTGTCATAAAAGTAAACCAAATGTCATTTCTAACCACACTCATTCCACAATATTCACACATTTGAATCAAACTTGTAAAACGAACTATGCAGGCTTGTATTCTACTTTTAAGCTTATTCTTTGATTCTAAGCTTATTTTTGAATTCTAATGGCATCGAGACGATTATATGTGTTAGGATTGTCATAAAAGTAAACCAAATGTCATTTTTAACCACACTCATTCCACAACATTCACACATTTGAATCAAACTAGTAAAACGAACTATGCATGCTTGTATTCTACTTTTAAGCTTATTCTTTGATTCTAAGCTTATTTTTGAATTCTAATGACATGGAGACGATAATATGTGTTAGGGTTGTCATAAAAGTAAACCAAATGTCATTTCTAACCACACTCATTCCACAACATTCACACATTTGAATAAAACTCGTAAAACGAACTGTGCATGCTAGTATTCTTCTTTTAAGCTTATTATTTGATTCTAAGCTTATTTTTGAATTCTAATGATATGGAGACGATTATATGTGTTAGGGTTGTCATAAAAGTAAACCAAATGTTATTTCTAACCACACTCATTGCACAACATTCACACATTTGAATCAAACTTGTAAAACGAACAGTGCAGGCTTGTATTATACTTTTAAGCTTATTCTTTGATTCTAAGCTTATTTTTGAATTCTAATGACATGGAGACGATTATAAGTGTTAGGGTTGTTGTAAAAGTGAACCAAATGTCATTTCTAACCTCACTCATTCGACAACATTCAGACATTTGAATCAAACTTGTAAAACGAACAGTGCAGGCTTGTATTCTACTTTTAAGCTTATTCTTTTTATTCTAAGCTTATTTTTGAATTCTAATGACATGGAGACGATTATATGTGTTAGGGCTGTCATAAAATTAAACCAAATGTCATTTCTAACCACACTCATTCCACAATATTCACACATTTGAATCAAACTTGTAAAACGAACTATGCAGGCTTGTATTCTACTTTTAAGCTTATTCTTTGATTCTAAGCTTATTTTTGAATTCTAATGGCATCGAGACGATTATATGTGTTAGGATTGTCATAAAAGTAAACCAAATGTCATTTTTAACCACACTCATTCCACAACATTCACACATTTGAATCAAACTAGTAAAACGAACTATGCATGCTTGTATTCTACTTTTAAGCTTATTCTTTGAATCTAAGCTTATTTTTGAATTCTAATGACATGGAGACGATTATATGTGTTAGGGTTGTCATAAAAGTAAACCAAATGTCATTTCTTACCACACTCATTCCACAACATTCACACATTTGAATCAAACTTGTAAAACGAACAGTGCAGGCTTGTATTCTACTTTTAAGTTTATTTTTTGATTCTAAGCTTATTTGTGAATTCTAATGACATGGAGACGATTATATGTGTTAGGGTTGTCATAAAAGTAAACCAAATGTTATTTCTAACCACACTCATTCCACAACATTCACACATTTGAATCAAACTAGTAAAATGAACTATGCATGCTTGTATTATACTTTTAAGCTTATTTTTTGATTCTAAGCTTATTTTTGAATTCTAATGACATGGAGACGATTATAAGTGTTACGGTTCTCATAAAACTAAACCAAATGTCATTTCTTACCACACTCATTCCACAACATTCACACATTTGAATCAAACTTGTAAAACGAACTGTGCAGGCTTGTATTCTACTTTTAAGCTTATTCTTTGATTCTAAGCTTATTTTTGCATTCTAATGACATGGAGATGATTATATGCGTTAGGGTTGTTGTAAAAGTGAACCAAATGTCATTTCTAACCACACTCATTCGACAACATTCACACATTTGAATAAAACTTGTAAAACGAACAGTGCAGGCTTGTATTTTACTTTTAAGCTTATTTTTTGATTCTAAGCTTATTTTTGAATTCTAATGACATGGAGACGATAATATGTGTTAGGGTTGTCATAAAAGTAAACCAAATGTCATTTCTAACCACACTCATTCCACAACATTCACACATTTGAATAAAACTCGTAAAACGAACTGTGCATGCTAGTATTCTTCTTTTAAGCTTATTATTTGATTCTAAGCTTATTTTTGAATTCTAATGATATGGAGACGATTATATGTGTTAGGGTTGTCATAAAAGTAAACCAAATGTTATTTCTAACCACACTCATTGCACAACATTCACACATTTGAATCAAACTAGTAAAACGAACAGTGCAGGCTTGTATTCTACTTTTAAGCTTATTCTTTGATTCTAAGGCTTATTTTTGCATTCTAATGGCATGGAGACGATTATATGCGTTAGGGTTGGTGTAAAAGTGAACCAAATGTCATTTCTAACCACACTCATTCCACAACATTCACACATTTTAATCAAACTTGTAAAACGAACAGTGCAGGCTTGTATTTTACTTTTAAGCTTATTTTTTGATTCTAAGCTTATTTTTGAATTCTAATGACATGGAGACGATAATATGTGTTAGGGTTGTCATAAAAGTAAACCAAATGTCATTTCTAACCACACTCATTCCACAACATTCACACATTTGAATAAAACTCGTAAAACGAACTGTGCATGCTAGTATTCTTCTTTTAAGCTTATTATTTGATTCTAAGCTTATTTTTGAATTCTAATGATATGGAGACGATTATATGTGTTAGGGTTGTCATAAAATTAAACCAAATGTTATTTCTAACCACACTCATTGCACAACATTCACACATTTGAATCAAACTAGTAAAACGAACAGTGCAGGCTTGTATTCTACTTTTAAGCTTATTCTTTGATTCTAAGGCTTATTTTTGCATTCTTATGGCATGGAGACGATTATATGCGTTAGGGTTGGTGTAAAAGTGAACCAAATGTCATTTCTAACCACACTCATTCCACAACATTCACACATTTTAATCAAACTTGTAAAACGAACTGTGTTGGCTCGTATTCTACTTTTAAACTTATTCTTTGATTCTAAGCTTAATTTTGCATTCTAATGACATGGAGACGATTATATACGTTAGGGTTGTTGTAAAAGTGAACCAAATGTCATTTCTAACCTCACTCATTCGACAACATTCAGACATTTGAATCAAACTTGTAAAACGAACAGTGCAGGCTTGTATTCTACTTTTAAGCTTATTCTTTTTATTCTAAGCTTATTTTTGAATTCTAATGACATGGAGACGATTATATGTGTTAGGGCTGTCATAAAATTAAACCAAATGTCATTTCTAACCACACTCATTCCACAATATTCACACATTTGAATCAAACTTGTAAAACGAACTATGCAGGCTTGTATTCTACTTTTAAGCTTATTCTATGATTCTAAGCTTATTTTTGAATTCTAATGGCATCGAGACGATTATATGTGTTAGGATTGTCATAAAAGTAAACCAAATGTCATTTTTAACCACACTCATTCCACAACATTCACACATTTGAATCAAACTAGTAAAACGAACTATGCATGCTTGTATTCTACTTTTAAGCTTATTCTTTGATTCTAAGCTTATTTTTGAATTCTAATGACATGGAGACGATTATATGTGTTAGGGTTGTCATAAAAGTAAACCAAATGTCATTTCTTACCACACTCATTCCTCAACATTCCCACATTTGAATCAAACTTGTAAAACGAACTGTGCATGCTTGTATTCTACTTTTAAGCTTATTCTTTGAATCTAAGCTTATTTTTGAATTCTAATGACATGGAGACGATTATATGTGTTAGGGTTGTCATAAAAGTAAACCAAATGTCATTTCTTACCACACTCATTCCACAACATTCACACATTTGAATCAAACTTGTAAAACGAACAGTGCAGGCTTGTATTCTACTTTTAAGTTTATTTTTTGATTCTAAGCTTATTTTTGAATTCTAATGACATGGAGACGATTATATGTGTTAGGGTTGTCATAAAAGTAAACCAAATGTTATTTCTAACCACACTCATTCCACAACATTCACACATTTGAATCAAACTAGTAAAATGAACTATGCATGCTTGTATTATACTTTTAAGCTTATTCTTTGATTCTAAGCTTATTTTTGAATTCTAATGACATGGAGACGATTATAAGTGTTACGTTTCTCATAAAACTAAACCAAATGTCATTTCTTACCACACTCATTCCACAACATTCACACATTTGAATCAAACTTGTAAAACGAACTGTGCAGGCTTGTATTCTACTTTTAAGCTTATTCTTTGATTCTAAGCTTATTTTTGCATTCTAATGACATGGAGATGATTATATGCGTTAGGGTTGTTGTAAAAGTGAACCAAATGTCATTTCTAACCACACTCATTCGACAACATTCACACATTTGAATCAAACTTGTAAAACGAACAGTGCAGGCTTGTATTTTACTTTTAAGCTTATTTTTTGATTCTAAGCTTATTTTTGAATTCTAATGACATGGAGACGATAATATGTGTTAGGGTTGTCATAAAAGTAAACCAAATGTCATTTCTAACCACACTCATTCCACAACATTCACACATTTGAATAAAACTCGTAAAACGAACTGTGCATGCTAGTATTCTTCTTTTAAGCTTATTATTTGATTCTAAGCTTATTTTTGAATTCTAATGATATGGAGACGATTATATGTGTTAGGGTTGTCATAAAAGTAAACCAAATGTTATTTCTAACCACACTCATTGCACAACATTCACACATTTGAATCAAACTAGTAAAACGAACAGTGCAGGCTTGTATTCTACTTTTAAGCTTATTCTTTGATTCTAAGGCTTATTTTTGCATTCTAGTGGCATGGAGACGATTATATGCGTTAGGGTTGGTGTAAAAGTGAACCAAATGTCATTTCTAACCACACTCATTCCACAACATTCACACATTTTAATCAAACTTGTAAAACGAACTGTGTTGGCTCGTATTCTACTTTTAAACTTATTCTTTGATTCTAAGCTTATTTTTGCATTCTAATGACATGGAGACGATTATATGCGTTAGGGTTGTTGTAGAAGTGCACCAAATGTCATTTCTAAGCACACTCATTCGACAACATTCACACATTTGAATCAAACTTGTAAAACGAACAGTGCAGGCTTGTATTCTACTTTTAAGCTTATTTTTTTTATTCTAAGCTTATTTTTGAATTCTAATGACATGGAGACGATTATATGTGTTAGGGCTGTCATAAAAGTAAACCAAATGTCATTTCTAACCACACTCATTCCACAATTTTCACACATTTGAATCAAACTTGTAAAACGAACTATGCAGGCTTGTATTCTACTTTTAAACTTATTCTTTGATTCTAAGCTTATTTTTGAATTCTAATGACATGGAGACGATAATATGTGTTAGGGTTGTCATAAAAGTAAACCTAATGTCATTTCTAACCACACTCATTCCACAACATTCACACATTTGAATAAAACCTGTAAAACGAACAGTGCAGGCTTGTATTCTACTTTTAAGCTTATTTTTTGATTCTAAGCTTATTTTTGAATTCTAATGACATGGAGACGATTATATGTGTTAGGGCTGTCATAAAAGTAAACCAAATGTCATTTCTAACCACACTCATTCCACAATATTCACACATTTGAATCAAACTTGTAAAACGAACTATGCAGGCTTGTATTCTACTTTTAAGCTTATTCTTTGATTCTAAGCTTATTTTTGAATTCTAATGGCATCGAGACGATTATATGTGTTAGGGTTGTCATAAAAGTAAACCAAATGTCATTTCTAACCACACTCATTCCACAACATTCACACATTTGAATAAAACTCGTAAAACGAACTGTGCATGCTAGTATTCTTCTTTTAAGCTTATTATTTGATTCTAAGCTTATTTTTGAATTCTAATGATATGGAGACGATTATATGTGTTAAGGTTGTCATAAAAGTAAACCAAATGTTATTTCTAACCACACTCATTGCACAACATTCACACATTTGAATCAAACTAGTAAAACGAACAGTGCAGGCTTGTATTCTACTTTTAAGCTTATTCTTTGATTCTAAGGCTTATTTTTGCATTCTAATGGCATGGAGACGATTATATGCGTTAGGGTTGGTGTAAAAGTGAACCAAATGTCATTTCTAACCACACTCATTCCACAACATTCACACATTTTAATCAAACTTGTAAAACGAACTGTGTTGGCTCGTATTCTACTTTTAAACTTATTCTTTGATTCTAAGCTTATTTTTGCATTCTAATGACATGGAGACGATTATATGCGTTAGGGTTGTTGTAGAAGTGCACCAAATGTCATTTCTAAGCACACTCATTCGACAACATTCACACATTTGAATCAAACTTGTAAAACGAAGAGTGCAGGCTTGTATTCTACTTTTAAGCTTATTTTTTTTATTCTAAGCTTATTTTTGAATTCTAATGACATGGAGACGATTATATGTGTTAGGGCTGTCATAAAAGTAAACCAAATGTCATTTCTAACCACACTCATTCCACAATATTCACACATTTGAATCAAACTTGTAAAACGAACTATGCAGGCTTGTATTCTACTTTTAAACTTATTCTTTGATTCTAAGCTTATTTTTGAATTCTAATGACATGGAGACGATAATATGTGTTAGGGTTGTCATAAAAGTAAACTTAATGTCATTTCTAACCACACTCATTCCACAACATTCACACATTTGAATAAAACTTGTAAAACGAACAGTGCAGGCTTGTATTCTACTTTTAAGCTTATTTTTTTATTCTAAGCTTATTTTTGAATTCTAATGACATGGAGACGATTATATGTGTTAGGGCTGTCATAAAAGTAAACCAAATGTCATTTCTAACCACACTCATTCCACAATATTCACACATTTGAATCAAACTTGTAAAACGAACTATGCAGGCTTGTATTCTACTTTTAAGCTTATTCTTTGATTCTATGCTTATTTTTGAATTCTAATGGCATCGAGACGATTATATGTGTTAGGGTTGTCATAAAAGTAAACCAAATGTCATTTTTAACCACACTCATTCCACAACATTCACACATTTGAATCAAACTAGTAAAACGAACTGTGCAGACTTGTATTCTACTTTTAAGCTTATTTTTTGATTCTAAGCTTATTTTTGCATTCTAATGACATAGAGACGATTATATGCGTTAGGGTTGGTGTAAAAGTGAACCAAATGTCAATTCTAACCACACTCATTCCACAACATTCACACATTTGAATCAAACTTGTAAAACGAACAGTGCATGCTTGTATTACTTTTAAGCTTATTTTTTTATTCTAAGCTTATTTTTGCATTCTAATGACATGGAGACGATTATATGCGTTAGGGTTGTTGTAGAAGTGCACCAAATGTCATTTCTAAGCACACTCATTCGACAACATTCACACATTTGAATCAAACTTGTAAAACAAACAGTGCAGGCTTGTATTCTACTTTTAAGCTTATTCTTTGATTCTAAGCTTATTTTTGAATTCTAATGACATGGAGACGATTATATGTGTTAGGGTTGTCATAAAAGTAAACCAAATGTTATTTCTAACCACACTCATTCCACAACATTCACACATATGAATCAAACTAGTAAAACGAACTATGCATGCTTGTATTCTACTTTTAAGCTTATTCTTTGAATCTAAGCTTATTTTTGAATTCTAATGACATGGAGACGATTATATGTGTTAGGGTTGTCATAAAAGTAAACCAAATGTCATTTCTTACCACACTCATTCCACAACATTCACACATTTGAATCAAACTTGTAAAACGAACTGTGCAGGCTAGTATTCTTCTTTTAAGCTTATTATTTGATTCTAAGCTTATTTTTGAATTCTAATGACATGGAGACGATTATATGTGTTAGGGTTGTCATAAAAGTAAACCAAATGTTATTTCTAACCACACTCATTCCACAACATTCACACATTTGAATCAAACTAGTAAAATGAACTATGCATGCTTGTATTATACTTTTAAGCTTATTCTTTGATTCTAAGCTTATTTTTGAATTCTAATGACATGAAGACGATTATAAGTGTTACGGTTGTCATAAAGTAAACCAAATGTCATTTCCTACCACACTCATTCCACAACATTCACACATTTGAATCAAACTTGTAAAACGAACTGTGTAGGCTTGTATTCTACTTTTAAACTTATTCTTTGATTCAAAGCTTAATTTTGCATTCTAATGACATGGAGACGATTATATGCGTTAGGGTTGTTGTAAAAGTGAACCAAATGTCATTTCTAACCTCACTCATTCGACAACATTCAGACATTTGAATCAAACTTGTAAAACGAACAGTGCAGGCTTGTATTCTACTTTTAAGCTTATTTTTTTATTCTAAGCTTATTTTTGAATTCTAATGACATGGAGACGATTATATGTGTTAGGGCTGTCATAAAAGTAAACCAAATGTCATTTCTAACCACACTCATTCCACAATATTCACACATTTGAAT